>CM071600.1:57933545-59183545 GCA_036435485.1 Saposhnikovia divaricata | reverse complement strand
GTCCCACTTACCTATTATCGTGTCCCACTACACATTAATCAAGGAATTGATTGAGTGTCTGTTACATAAGAGATTGAGTTTTTCACTTTTGTGTCCAAACGAGTTTGCTTTACTCTTACTCTCACAGTTTTCTTAGTTTTCTCTTGGGCACTCACGCAAACACCTTTTCTACATACACATCTTTTGGAAATTCTTGGAAATTCTTAAGTCAATGGCATCTAAAGCATTCACTGCTCTTGGCTTACGGTTTGTTCCTAATAACTATGAAGCTCCACTCTATCATGAACGCGTTCCAGAATCGTTTCATCTCATGCAGAACTTTTTGAGGGATTCAGAGATTGGACAAGCTCTGACTGGACCTGCTACTCTTTCTGCGTCTCAAATTGCTTCATTCTGGCAGAACTCTGTTTATGTGGATGGAGGAGAAAGTGGAACTCCTACCATTATCTTCACTTATGAAGACCAAGACCATGTGATTACTCCACAGACTGTACGAGATACAATGGGGTTTGAGACACATACTTCTTATACTCTCGTTAATGAAACTTATCTGAGAGAGATGCTACAAGAGATAGGTTACATGGAATCTCTTGACAAGCTCGGCAGTATAAAAAGACCAAATCTCAGAAAAGAATGGAATTTCTTCTTTGATTGCATAACGAGGACGTTCCAGAAGAAAGTCACAAACTGGGATGTCATTCCAATAGACAGTCTTCAAATCGGGTATTCTCTGCTCTATGGTTCTAATTTTGATTTTGGTCGACATGTTTTGATGAGCTTAGGTGATAAATTGTCAGAGTCTACCACTGTCTATTATGCTCGTTTCTGTCAAATGTTGTTCAATGCATGTGTACCTGGTCTTGAAATTGATGAAACTGATGAAATTGATCCGTTTAGAGTCAATAAGCGCATATTCTCTGATATGACTAACAAGGATGTTGGTAAAGAAAATCTTCCTGTGTTTGTCATGCCTCTTGTTCTACGAAATTTTCTAAATCAACCACAAGAACCACAACAAGACCAACAGGAACCACAACACGATGCATCACAATAAGATGAACCTGAACAAGAACCACAACAACCTGAACCACACCCTGAACCTCAACCAGAATCAAACACTGAATCACCTGCAAAGCAACCTTCACCCACTTCAAACACAAACTCTGATTCGTCACAATCTCCACCAGCATCACAGTCTAAAATGCAAAGAGCTAAGAAGGCAGTTACTAAACGACGTGCAAGTCTAAAGCAGGAAGAAGAGACACAAAGCAAATCAAAACGGAAATCTCCTGAAGCTGTTTACACTAGAAGGGGGAAAAGAATGAAAGCTCGGGCAAACATATCTAAGTCACTCTCAGTGGTAGAACGAACTCCACCAACTAGCGAAGAGGATTCAGATAATGTACCTCTAGCAAAACGAAGAAAAGTGTTATTCTCTGATTCTGTGGATGAAGATATTGAAGCTCCAGAGGTTGTTTCACAGCAAACACCTCCTGTTGATGTTGAGAAAGATGTAATACCTGCAGAGGATGTAATACCTGCAGAGGATGTAATACCTGCAGAGGATGTAATACCTGCAGAGGATGTAATACCTGCAGAGGAGGATGCAAGAGATGGTGTTTCTCAAATAAATGATGTTCCTGATTCATTTATGCCACTCTCTGATCCTATCTCTAATATTTGTGTAGCTGATCAACATACTTCTGTTCCTTCTGAAGCTGTGGCATCTCATATTGAGGTAATATCTGATGCTCACCACACTGTTGAAGAAGGTGAAGAAATTGATCAGGCAACCAAAGTAACTTCTCAGTCAATGCCTGTTGCTGAGCCTGAGCAACATGAAGACAATTCTGAAAAGCCTACAGAAGATATTGCTAAACCTATGGCTGAAGATGAACCAGTTAACGCTACAAGTGTTGAAGTTGAAGGTGATAGTAGTGCAAACTCTAATGCTTCTCTGAGTGCACCAGTACAAACTGATGATAAAAATACACCTTTTCCTCAACCTTGTACTTCTCATGAAGTTGAAAGAGTACAATTTGCCAAGAATGCTGCTGAATGGTACAAAGAAGATTGTATTTTTCTAACAGGAAGAGCAGCTAAGTTTGTTAAGAAGAGTGCTGATACTATCTCTAATCCAGAGATTCTTTCTTGCTTGAAAGCAACTATAGTTCAAGTTAAAACTCTGGATAGACGATTTGATGATACTAATTTGGCAATCACTTCTTTGCGAAATGAGGTTGTAGCTAGAGAGATGAAGATGGAAACACATTCAAAACTAGTGACTACAAAATTCTCTAAGGCTCAAGACAATATCTTTGCCAGACTGTGTAAAGTTGAAGAAAACCAGTCTGATTTATCTGCTAAAATTGATTCTATTGCTACCTCCCTGGAGTTAATTACTTCTATTCTTATGCCTGATGATGTCAAAAAGGGGGAGAGAGTTGTCAGAAGGGATAGTGCTGGAGATGGAGGGGCAAGTAACAAAGACAAAGGAAAGAAAAAGGCTGAGGAGGTTCAAACTCTGAGAACTAGTAAGTCATCCAAATCACAGTCTGTTGGGAGAAGTACTGATACTCAAGGAACTTCAAGGACCAAGAGTTTACTGTTATCTTCAAATCC
The DNA here is from genome assembly GCA_036435485.1 of Saposhnikovia divaricata. Lineage (NCBI taxonomy): Eukaryota > Viridiplantae > Streptophyta > Magnoliopsida > Apiales > Apiaceae > Saposhnikovia > Saposhnikovia divaricata. Next base: position 59,180,923 of record CM071600.1, on the reverse strand, counting down.
ACAAACTGATGAAGAATTGGCTGCTAAGCTATTTATTGAAGAGAATGAGGAAGGAGTAACGATTGAGGACATTGAAGCTGAGGAAAAGAGTTTACAAGAAGAACATCTTAAAGCTTTAAAGTCTGATAAGGTACAAAGAGGAAAAGCTCCTAGACCTGTTGTTAAAGGTGTTGTGATCAGAGAGAGGACTGATGTTAGTCAAAGTTCTCGGTTCTCAAAGGAAGCAATTGCAGCAGAGGCTAAACTCAAGCTAAAAGGCATTGAAGGTGAAAGCTTACATAAGAAAGTTATAACTTCTGTTGCATCTCAAGCGATGATCACACCTTTACACTCTTCAAAGTTGAAATCTGTTTTTGGCAAAGGAACAATTTCTGATCCAAATGTGTTATCTGGAGTCTCAGTGAATATTTCTGATGGAAAAGCTTTATCTGGTAAGATTGGAAATAATAAGGCTGGACTAGGTTCACATAGAGACAGAAGGCAATATACTGGTCCTAGAGATCCTTCTTCACTGGCTGTTTCAGGTCGTGGTGTTCCTCAAGAGAGTCTGGATAGACTGGAATCAGTGCAGTTGGTTCATCAGAAGAGTTTAGACAAAGATTTTCTTCTTTACTTCATGGCTGATGGGACAGTATTCAAAGTTGGTGAGGATGATATTGGCTTGAAATGTTGGGAAGAACTAGAGTATGTTCTATATCTTCTCAAGGTGAATAGTCGAAGGACTCAATCTGTTGCTAATGTACTCAGACAGAAGATGACTCAGAATCTGGCTATTAGAGGACAGAAATACAACAGCAGATACATTCCTAAGTACAGGGATTACCAAGGCAATCTCATTGAAATGAAGAAAGGTACTGCAAAGTTAAAAACTGATTTGGGAATCACAGTACTTGACTTCAATACTCAGGCAGAAAAAGACAGATTTATCAGACTGGGTAATGAAATGAGAAGAAACAAGATTTATGATCTTAGGGCTGCTATTTACCAAACAGATGAAAGTGATCCTCAACTCAGAGAAATCAAAGAAGCAATGAAGATTGAACTTGAAAATGCAGAAAGAAGATTGCTGATTGATTATCTCAGAACCATGCCAGATCTTGAAATGATTAGAGATTAAGTTCTGTAAGAATTTTCTTATTCTCTATAGTTTTTAAGCTTAAACTCTGAATCTGTATAAACACTGTATTTATCTATTTGTTTTGACATCATCAATTACTGTCATTAACTTGTACATTTTTGCTAATGAACAAGTTGGGGGAGATTGTTAAATATAATTGATGTGTTTTAATCAGTGTTTAAGTGTTACAGGGAGTTATCAGAGTTTAGCTGGAAGCAGTCAGAGTTTGCGTAAACTCTGACAGTTGGAAGCTCAACAGAGTTTGTTAAACTCTGTCTGAAGGAAGCGCGTCTACTGTTCAACAGTGATTAAAGATTAATTATGGAAGCGATATCTTTGAAGATTGGATAGCTATCAAAGAGATCGAGTTGACATAGGAGACGTGTGACAATCTGTAATTGATATCATTGTATAGCTGATTATTAGGAATATCAATTAGAGATTGTATCGTAGCTGTATGTTATATAAATACAGATAGGTTAACCCTAGAAGGGTATCGATAACGAATTATCATTATTGTAACCTAGCAGCTCTTTGTGATATTTTACATCACGAAGAGGGTTTGAAATACAAGAAGTTTTTAAGTGCATAAACGCTTTTACTTGTTAATTTCTCATACAAAGTTGATTATTATTTGTGTATTTGGCCTAACAATCGCAATATAACTTCTCGTCCAGCTCTGATTACCAAGCACCCTGATTTGAAATACATTGTTGGCCAAATACAGATTTGCGCCTTCACCTCCATATATGAGCAGGTTAGAATTCAAAAAAAAAAGTCATCACGTCCGTAGACTGCTATAATACACGAGGCCATGTTTACACCCTGAAAACGAGCTAGTGATATTCAACATACGAGATCGTCGTGGAGGCCAACCAAATGCATCTCTGCTCGAATGAAGAACTCGGCCCCAATATAAACCCCAGGTATATGTCGAACAATAGATGCACGAGCTATCATCTGCACCACGACATGTCCCATTTCTCCACGAACAGCGTTGAAGACTGCCATAGGGTAGAGACCGTTCACGTAACGATGAAATGCAAATCGTAATAAAACATGATCAACTACGAGTCTATCTACATCATTGTTATCCATTTTGCTAAGGATTAAGGCAAAAGAAACAAAACATCGTAAACTCACTAATTAAATAACAAGATAGTTTCAAACAGCCACCCCATGACTACTCCACTACATTATACATCAATTAGTAACCATTTCAAAAACACCAGTAATAGAACATTGGTATTAACACCAACAACAGTTCAAGATTACACTAGCAATAGTTCAAATCTACACTAACAATAGTTCGAAAATCACTTCCTCCTTCAAAATATGTACAAAAACAAATTCATTCATGACTAACTACTTTTCATATAATTTAACTAACCAATGACCGTGGTTTGTTTAAAATAATGCAAGGAATGTGGAAATATTTCAAGATAATGGTAAGGTAGGTAGACATGTTAATGCAACACTATTAAATTAAATGTAAACAACTGCCAAATGTGGTGCATTCTTTCAATAATAGTCCAGATTTAGGAATTGCTTGTATATCCTTGAGTTTATGTATTATTTTATACTTAACCCTAATCTTTGGATAGTTAGAAAAAATGTTGTAGTAGTTTGTTAGAGAGTCTTTTACAATAGTAGCTATAGTGACATAATTTTCATTGGTAGTCATTATTTTATTTTTCCTGTATATATATATTTTGTTTATTGTTGTAGTTTGGGTAGTTATTCAACATCAACAAAAACTACTTCGTATACATGATTTTATGTTTATATATTTAAAATGTATAATTAAATACACCATACTAGATTTTGGTTCAAATGAGAATGATTTATAATGAGAAACACAAGAAATGCCTTTTTGTAATTTTATTTATCATATTTGCAATTTTTATTATTCAAAAATTTGATCAAAATACTATTTAAACAAAATTTGTACATAAAATATAAGAGACGCCAAAATTTTGACATCGAACATTACGCTATATATATATATATATATATATATATATATATATATATATATATATATATATATATATATATGTATATAAAGGAGGATACCCGGGAGGTTAGGTGGCGGCTCTTAAATGCTCTCAATCTATTTTTCTAATTTTTTTAGAATTTTAGGATTTTAATTACTATTAAAAAGAATTTCTTTTAACATATTAGAAGTAGATATTAGAAGTAGAATATGTGTTCGAATTTATAGAGGAGAAGATTTCGAATTTATAGGAATGACATATAATTAAAACTTCTATTGGAAATAGAATAGGTGTTCGAATTTATAGAGGAGAAGAGTTCAAATTTATAGGAAAGACATATCATTAAAAGTTCTAGTGGAAGTAAAATAGGTGTTTGTAAGCCATATAGTTAAAAGTTCTATTAGAAGTAGAATAGAAGTTCAAATTAATACAGGTGAAGAGTTTGAATTTATATAAAAGCATATAATTAAAAGTTCTATTTGAAGTAGAAGGTGTTCGAATATATAGAGGAGAAGAGTTCGAAATTATAGGAAAAACATATAATTAAAATTTCTATTAGAAATATGATAGGTGTTCGAATTTGTAAAGGAGAAGAGTTCATTTTATACGAAAGATATATAATTAAAAGTTCTATCGGAAAAAGAATCAGTGTTGTAAGCCAAATAGTTAAAAGTTCTATTGAAAATAGAATATTAGTTCGAATTTATATAGAAGAAGGCTTCGAATTTATAAAAAAGACGAATAATTAAAAGTTTTATTAGAAAATAGGCGTTCGAATATATAGAGGAGACGTATTATAATTAAATGTTCTATTAGAAATAGAATACGATCACGGTGGTGACATCTTTGACGATCTTCTAAAATTATATAAATATTTTCTTAACAAATTCTTTATTTTAAATATTTTATATAAGTTAATTATACTTGCATTAGGAAAATATATTCATAAATTTAATAATATTTCCATAATGAAAAGTCTTCTAATTTTACAAAAAATTGATGCATTAATATAATATAATGACACCCCAGGGGAAACATAAATAAATACAAGAATATCTATAATATATTGAGAAATAAGATGTATTTTCATTTTTTAAAAATTCATGAAGGTTAGAAAGTTTAGAGAAAGTAATAATTAGAATTCACTCAGTTTATAAGTTTTAATTTTAAGGAAAAACTTATTTTATATGATAAGGATCATCAATAATATGTAATGAAGTTCTCAAAACATATTTAACGGGAAGACAGCTCACTAGGAAAAATCTTATTAACTATTAGAATTTGATATTGAGGTTATAAATTTTATTTTATTTTTATGGTTTAATTTTTATGGATAAAAAATATTATACAAGTATTTAAAATATACGAAAAAGTTGGGGTTTCGGTTTTAACGAGAGAGCGACTCAGTAGGAAAAACCGTGTTTAACGAGAAACTGGTTCATTAGAGAAGTCTGTGTTAACTATTAAAATTTATTATTGATAATATAATACTCCCTCTGTTCCACTCATTTCTTTACACTTTTTCAACAATGTTTAGCACGCATTTTGAGGTGTATATAAAGTATAGTCCCATAACTTATTTTTAAAATTTTCTTTTTTTGAATAAAAATTTAAACATTCAATTTTTTATTCAGAAGAAAAAAATAAAATAAATAAATTATGAGACTATACTTTATCGGAGCCTTAAAATGCGTGCAGAGCCCTCTATCTTAATCGTAAAAAATTCACTGGGACAGAGGGAGTATTAAGATAACTATACATTAAATTTTTTTGGATGCCTCCAATGTGTTTTTCTAACTTTTAGAATTTTAGGATTTGTAATACTAAAAAATAAAAAATATCCTTCAACATATTAGAATAATAGGTGTTCGAGTTCATATGGGAGAAGAGTTCCAATTTATAGGAAAGACGTATAATTAATAGTTCAAATTTTTAGAAAGTAAAATAGGTGCTCGAATTTATAAAATAATAGTTCGAATTTAGAAACTATAATTTGTAGAGAAAAATAATTTAAATTTATAGAAAAGACAAATAATTAAAAGCATTATTGAAAATAAAATAGGTATTTGAATATGCATAGAAGACATATAATAAAATGTTTTATTGGAAGTTGAATACGAGTAAAGTGAAGACATATTTTATGATCTCCTAAAACTGTATACATTTTTTCTTAGAAATCCATTATTTTAATTTTTTTTATGCAAATTAATTATACTTCCATTAGAAAAATATATCCATTGATCCAATAATATTCTCATAAGTAAACATCTTCGTAAATAATAGATAATAAAGTTAGGATTCACTTTTCAGTAAAGTTATTATATAACATAACTAGCATCAATAATAGGTAATAAAGTTAGAACTTCGATTTCAAGAGAGCAACTCAAAACATTTTTAAAGAAAAGGCGACTCATTAGAAAGACTAGTTATAATCATAAAAAAAAACTTCCTAATCACTAATTTCACAAATTAAAATCTAAAAAAATTCCATAAATATTTCTATTTCTACATCTAATATTACAAAAAACTAAATGAAACAAGTGCAAGGATCGGTGTTTATCACGAAATTCCAAGTAACCAGTACTCAACTAAAATGAATCCGACTTTAACATGAACAAACTGGAATTAAAAAAAAGAAAAGAAAAAAAGAAAAGAATACTCAATCTTTCATGCTCTTCCCCCCAATTTTATTTTCATTTTGTTCAATTAACTTGTCTCTCTATCATCGTAACCTCTTGTTACTTCTCCAATCAATTAAAACCCATGTTATATACATGTAACTTTAATTATACACACACATTTTAGAGGAGTTTATGGCCATGGAGGCACAAGAAGTGGAACCAATATCATCCGTAAAACCTAAATCCATAACACCCAGAAAGTCCAAAAAAGCCCGAGAAATTGATTCCAAGAAAAGGGCACTCAAGGGTATCGAGTTATCTATTACGAAGCCTTCGTATAATTTGCAGCGTGGTTTAGGAGCTTTCAGTACTGATTTGAAGAGCCTGAGGTGGCTTCATCGCAATAGGCTTAGTGGGTTTTTGCGAAAACTTATGCGCAGACATAATTGGGATGAAGTTTCCGGGGTTTTGAGTGTGCTTTTGAGGAGTACTCCCAAGGATAGGTCTCCCTCGAGAAATCGTATCAAGTATTTGGTACGTGTGCTGCCTTGTTAAATGTGGAACTTGTTAAGCTGCCTTACTTGTTTGATTAAGTTAAAACTTGTGAATTGAAGTGGTTTGTACTTTACTTGTTTAAAGTTTGCGTTTTTATTTGCAATGTGATTTCAAGTTTGTGTTTTTATTTGCGGATTAACTAGAATGCAGTATGTATGCAATGTATTTGGATTGTTTGATTTTTAAGCTAATGCATTGATCATGAGTTATGTGCATGACTGGAGATTAGAACACATAGTTTAAATATATGGCTTTAAAAGATAGTACAATTTCTGTAATTTAGTAATTGCCAAAAAAAAAATTGTTTTAATTTCTGATAAAGGGATATGAAATTGTGATCATTCTGCACATGCACATTAGAATGTGGATTTCTTACTTTAAATTTACACAATCCTTTTATATTCCAAATTTCTTTAAGGTATGATTAGTGATATATTGATTTGTGGTCAAGCAAACTTATATTCAGTTATTCAAGATGACTCACTGTACAATTTGCATAATTAATGTTTGTTTTATCTATTACATTGTAGGCTGCTTTGGAGCTTTTAAAACATACGGATTGTGAAAGTAGTGTTAACAAAAAAATTCAACATGTATTTGAAACGTGGATGAGAAAGCTTAGCATATATAAAGGATGGCAAACAAAGGTACAATATGTTATTTTTTGTGTAAGGCACGATGTATTTCTCAAACCTGTCTCTCATCTTAAGGGTGTTTCTTATTAATTTTGATTGAGATTGCCATCAGCTCATGTTTATATATAACCGCGCTTACCAAAAGCCATTAGCATCATTTTTTCGTACAACAAAATGCTAGTTGTCATGAATACAATAAAGTTCATTACCATCTAGCTATTATAAAGTAAAGTCTTAGTCCATTATGACTTATGGCACTGAGCCAAGTGGGTTACTAAAAGACCAAGATATTTGATATGAATATATTTACATGAGTAAGATTCATTTTTTTTTTTTTCTCTTTTTATGATATGTATGTATATATTTACATGAGTAAGATTCATGAGTAAGATTGTGGAAGAATTCCCGTGTCCGATAGACAGGCGTGTCAAGAATCCGACACAGGGATACGGCGGGTTACCCAAGTGTCCCCATTTTGATAATCAACCTGTGTTGGTATGTTTTTAAACTTTCTTATTGTGGCAGGATAGATTTTTGGTTCAGTTGGAGTTCATCCTGTTTTGTCTAACACAAGGGAAGACTGAAGATGCGAATCAGGCTGTTATATGGTATGCTTCTATTGTCCGATAACATTTGTCTTCGTAATTATACTTATGACGTCTCATGTCAATAATTTTTTACCTGTTCATCTTTTATGTATGTAAATATCATTTTTAAATTTTATGTAAAATCATTGTTTCAAATAGTTGACCATTTGAAGTTTTGTATTGTGACTGACTGCAATGCTTATATCAGGTTAATGCAAGAACGTGAGTTCACGGACAACTCCATTTCACACTTGGTTGTAGGCTTGGCATTTTGTCAGGACTGGTATGATACATTATGTAAGGAGTTTCCGGCACTAGACTTAAGTGGATTTAAGGCACCCAATCAATCAGAGGTGTCAGAACCTGCATTGGAAATGTCCTTTGAAAATCCTAGAAGCCACGTTGCAGAGGAGTTTCAAGAAGATAATTACACAGTTAATTCTGATACCTCTGTTAGGAATGACAAAGAAATGGACTGTGATGAGCAGAAAAAATTATCCATTGATGTGGGCAATCATAGGGAAACTCCCCATAGTTTTCATAGGCCACAAAGTTTTTATGTGCATTCAGACGAAAGTGAGGAACATGAGGAAGTTACCTTTTCCGGTCATGCATCTATTTTATATGCCCAAGGTGAGTTTATAAGGTAATTGCGAGATACATTTTGCAAGCGAAAGATTTAAAGTTTAACAACAGACTTTAGAAATGCAAGGTAGTTACATTGCAAAAATATTCATTCTCGGAAAATTTCCTTATGAAAAAGAAAATACATTTAATATGTCCAATAAATATTTGTTCGTGATGCACAGACATGTATGTAATAAAAAGCATGATTTGATAAAATATTAATATAGTAAGGGACAAGGGGGCTATGCTCCTTTTAGCAAGTTGAAATTGAAGGAGATCGTGAATAGCTTTGTTTGCCAAAAAATTCAATGCCCATTGAATATGCTATTGTCCAAATGTTAATTATAATAGTTAGTTACTTATATAAATAAACAAGAATCTAAAAGAGGCTTTCGTTTTTCGTAACTTGATCATTCAAAAGAACTCTCATCTGTATGTGTATCTTTTTACATGTTCATCTATGCATGTGCAGGGGGCATTTTTGTTACACTTATTGTGCCCTGCTCAAAGTTCTGCTTGAAGTTAATTGTTGCCTTTGCTTTTTGATACAGGTCTGGAACCGTGGTTACTCGCTTCACAGGTGCTTTACTCGGTCAAAAGTATAGATGAATTCCTCGATCTGCAAAAGAAAGTACACAATGAGTCATACAAGGGTGCATTGAAGTATTTACGTGCTGCACTTAATTCAACACCTCCAACGCTCGAGGCATTGTTTCCTCTAGTACAGGTACTAAAACATGTATGTGTGATTTGTCAAATTGTTCAAAGCACTCATTCTTCTATTCGTGTCATTTTTTATATTAAAAAAACATACAGTTGCAAAAAATTCCGTCTCCTCTAGAACATCAATTTTATTACTATTACTTTAGATTTATATGTTTTGCTTGGCTGGTGCCAAATTTTTGTTGTCATACTTTTTATCATCCTATTTGATTAATGTTTTATTACTTGATAAAATAATGCTTAAGAAAGTTAATGATGATTGTGTTTATATGTTATTTTCAAATGTAATTTACCTTTACCTTTGTTTATTCATTTGCTAACCTATTCGCTCTAAGTATCTTCTTATATACTTGTTATTATGGTTTTTGGGTTCAATTAGTTACTGTATTGGCTTAAAAGTATGATACTTTGTTATTCAATCTCAGCATCATCTTAAATACTTGTGATTATGGGTACAGTTAGTTACTGTATTGGCATGTAAATATGATCCTTTGTTCTTCCCAAATTGAATGTCCTCCTTTTTAGGGTGTCCTAATGAAAATGTCGTTTCATATTTCGTATTAGTGTTATATGATTAATTGTTTAATAATACGCCTAAATTGTTTGGAAACTAGAACTTTTCTTGAGATTTATTCGTGGAGCACATTGTATTGCATATATAAATGAGTCAAGCATGTTAAAAAAGTGAATTTGTTGAGAAAGAGAATGTATGGGAGTATATGAATGTGTTGGAAGACGGAAGAGTGACACTGTAAGTTTAGATGAGTAAAAATTAATAAGGAGTTGCAAGTTGGGACGGAAGGAGTATACTAGGTTTGTTGCAAATGCTTATAGTTTTTCTAGGGACCACCTACATGCAAAACTTTAACTGAGCTATTGTTCCACCGTTGTCCACGCTTCTTCCCACAATCTTTTTGAGTACGGAAATATATGACTTTGTATAAAATATTGCAAAACCATCACCCAATTAGTGTAGAGGAATTGCTTAGCAATGGAAGGATGGGTGTATACTTCTTTTCCTACCATGAATAGCTCATAGACGTGGAGTTAATATATTGATTCTAAGATATTGATTGCGTGAACCTTTAGCAGTATGCCTCTTGGTCAGGAAAAGAAAATAATTATTTAGGTGGGTCTAACCATGTATTGGCATGCATTTTTTTATTTCTTTTGAATAATTGAAGTTCACTTTTAATTTGAAAGCAAGTTTGTTTTCCAGATGCTGCTTCTTGGAGATAAAGTCAAGGAGGCTATGGATGAAGTTGAAAAGTTTACTTGTTCAGACACAGCAGTGTATGCAAGGTGATCACATAGACAGATTGTGTTACGTTGAATTACGCAACCTTTTCTTTTCAAAGATTATAAGAACTGAAGGTTTGAGGTTAACAAGAGATTATGATTAATATGTTTTTGATGCATATAACCGTGGACAATAGACGAGTATAAGCATAAATGCATAATAATTGTGTAATCACCACAAGCTTTGTCATCGCTGCTTACAAAAGCGTGGTGCTAGATGGTGTGATTTATGCAGGCCTAGTGACTTCAAAAAGTATTTATTTGTTCTCGCTTGTTATAATGTTGTTTTGATCAAGACTGTTTATGTAGAGAATACTTAATTCCATTTTATTATAAAATTGAAAATTAATATTGCAATTGTCTCTCCTTCAAATTAGATTGGTTCTTCCAACACCTCTAAGAAGTAGCGATTTCTGCCTCGAAGAAGTAGCCTTTTCTGTCACAGACTTGCAACCAATCTTAGTGAAAGATAATGTTTCATTGTTCGCATCAGTTTACCTAACAACTATTTTATGCTTAATCTATGATGGATGCAGATTGAAAGCTAGTCTTTTGGAGCATTTTAATAGAAACAACCGCATTTATCTTTCAACGTGCTTCGAGGATGCCCTGAAAAATGATCCAGCATGTACACACTCCTTGACAAGACTTCTATGCTTGCATCAACAGGGTATGATTCATCAGAGTTTATATTTCTTCAAACAACTGTTATATATATATATATATATATATATATATATATATATATATATATATATATATATATATATATATATATTGAGTACATTTAACTAATAATGGACAATGTGACTGGTCCATTTATAATTTCTTCATGATATACAGGTTTTATCTGGTTATTTGTTTTCTTTCTTGCTAGCCTGCTGTATTTGTTTAAGGTTAGCTTGAGTTTTGTATCCTCTCCCTTAAACTCACACTAATTAAAACTACGAAGGGTACTTCTGGAGTGATATTGTTTGTTGTAATTTTTTTTTTTTGCTTCTAGCAGAAGTTTTGAGATTCTTATTAGCTAAACAATAGAGTGGTTTCGAAATTATAAATTGTTAAGATTGTTACTTTCAACTTTATCCAAGTGTATTGTCTCTAAGTTACTTTTTTTGTATGTAACTTACAAAGTTAAAGAGTGATATGTCTAAGTTTAACGATCTATCATCTACATGGTTTTGAGCAAGGGTTTTGTTTGGTCACAGCCCCATATTTGAACTTGGAAACTGTAGAAATCTGACATGCTCCTGATTGCAGGGGATTATAGTGCTGAAAAACTGTTGCAGATGGTAGCGTTGCACTTAGATGCTACATGTGCAGAATGCAACATGTGGAAAGAGTTTGCTTCTTGCTTCCTTAAACTATCTCTGAGTGAAGAAGACAGGATATCAACGTGTTTCGCTGGTAGTGGTGAAACTTTGCAAGGGCAATCCAAGAATTTCAATAGAAAGCCAGTCATAGTTGCTGAAAGTTTTATGGGTAAGGAGTGGATATTGCGATGCAAATGGTGGCAGACCCGTCACTTTAGCCAAAGTATACTTGTGTCAGAATTTGAAGCAGGTATCATTTCACATCTTATCTTTTAGTATGACTATATGCAGTTTGCATGCCCATCTATCGATCTTAGAGTGGTCATTTACTTGATTAGAAGCTTTCAAAATGTAATTACTAAACTTTTGGCAAATCTAGATCTGCAAACTTATTATTTGCCTCAAGTTGTGTGAAAGAACAAGCTGACTGAAATCACTGAACGTTAAGGTTTATTTTAAAACAGCTTTTGACTTGTATTAATCCTTTCATATTGATCGCTATTTTGTTATTAACTTATGGTGGCTCTGTTCAAATGTCAACAGGTGATATGCAGCTTCTAACTTACAAAGCAGCCTCAGCTTGTCATCTTTTTGGGCGAGATTTTGAGTATGTTAGGAAGGTGTTGGATCGTTTAGAGAAAGACAGAAATAATAGTGATATGTTCTCATTTTTGCAGTTTCACATGCAAAATTCTGTTGGATTCTATCATAAATCTAGAAGGATTTATTATTAAATTTTCCTTTTTAGCCCTTCTTTTCTATTGCAAAGGCATGCCAGTGTGAGTCATCTTAGCGAAGGCATACCAGTGTGAGTCATCTTACTGCTTAGTATTTCAAAATTTAAACTAATAAAGCAATTTTGATGTTCTTTATTATAATATGTTAAGTATTAACACAAATGTAAATCTAAAGGTATGATGCGCCTTTAGTAGTCAAAGGAAAACACAAGCTCAGTTGTCTGTCTTAAGGTTGAATACTTTAATTTTCTTATTAAACCGATGGATGTCAATTTAAAGGAATTAATGAAGTAATCTTAACATCTCATATTTCAAGAGGTATACGTACTGACCTGACGACTCGTACCTACCTCTCCCATGAGACTTTAATCTTGACTAACGTGTCGATGGAAAGACCAACAAGCAAAGGAGCCCCCTCCTTCCATTGTAATTCTGTGAAGGTTTGTGTTTTAATTATTTTTTCTCCCAAGTATAATTGTTTGTTCTATTCTTAAAATTTTAGCTATTAACAATGCCTTATTTAAATGTCATAACTATAGAGATGTCTGTTCAGCTTAACTTTCTTAAAGCTACATAAAACTATGTGTAGAATTTTCCTGTTGAATTAAGGTTATAAGATAGGTATTTGGTAGTGATTGTGTGTTCTCTCTTATGTACACGAACACAAGAATTATGATTATAATCATTGCTAAGATTTCTTCTATTCAGTGATTTAGAAAGTGTGATGTTAAGCTTAAATGGGTTTGGCTTTTGTCAAAAACATGAGAGTTAGTCATGTTCATATTTATTAACTTTATTTGTGATAGACTATGCACACACACAAAAAAAGGAACGGAGTACCTGTACCCATTAAGGTCATGTAGTTATGATACTTTGTCCACTGTGGTACTAAGAGTTCTTTTTGAAAGGATTGATTTATCATGATTTGACAAATCACTTGGATAGGACTGAATGTCAATAATCATTTATAAGTGATTAATGACGATATAGATCTGCATAAACTCAATTGTATATTAATAATGCAACAAACCTTCCATAATCAAAGGTCGACTTTTTTCCATCCTCGAATCCCCCCAAAAGAGCTTTATCTTTTGTTTGAATCCCCCGTAATAGCACAGTTCTGCAAGCACACACAATTTTGCTATGCCTGTATCTCTGTATGGTAAGTTCTTGAAACCCTTGCGCAGAAATTCAGGAATACAGTTGATATGCATCAAATTATTAATACCTATTTAACTCTTTTTGGGCTGACATTCCACCTTAAATGTGATGGAATTTTCTTGTATGTAGCCTTTCAGCAGAAAGGTGTTAAAAAATTGTTGAAGTGGAAAAGGTTATATATGCATTTTACTATATGAATGCATGGTTACCCTATTAAATGTGTTAGTAGTTTGCTGCGGTAACTGGACATATCTGCACAGGTGCTAGTAATTTTATTATATTGTTGTTACATGTATTCAGTTTCACGATTCATAATCTTCCTTTGTATAGTTTAATCATAGTAGTAACAATAATGATGCGATTTTTACTGATCGAGATGGATTGAAATGTTTTAGTAGCAATGTCGCAATAGGTTGGAATAAGAACAAGTTGAGATGCATCATTATGAGCTGTAGAGTGGTTGGTGCTGCCGTGCTTCGGTGGTCGCAGGTGATGGTGTTGGTGTTTCCATTTTTTTAAACCTAATGAGGTCTTCGTTGGTGCTCGTGCCGTCTCCGTCAGTCCTCTTGAAACCAGAGTATACCTCTCTTTCTCATTTCCATTTCTCTCTGAAGTTCTGTTAATTGTGAATTAGTTTCGTTCATTTCTTTCGCTTTCGTTATTGTGATAAATTTCAGAAGTAAGAACCTTCTGTTAGTGTTGGAAACGTGCTTTTGCGTATTATAGGAGTTAAGCAAGCTTGTGCTGTCTATATGTTCATTTGTTTCTCTCTTTTTTTTTCTGGACATGTATCTGTTTATGCTAATGAAAGGACCTACTTCCGTGAAAACCTAACTAGAAGAATTTGGTAAGCATCAATTTGTCATATTGAGATTCTATCTGGACATTATATTGCAAGGAAGCAGAATTTTGTCATAAAATGCTGGCCTGCTGGGTTCGTGCATCAGGTGTTCATGATATTAAAGAAAAAAAGAAAAAAAGACGCGCTTCCGTTTTTTTTTTTGTTATTTATATTATTTTTGTTCATCAGTAAAACTGTGAATTTCGTCTTTGTAATGTTTACATCATTGTGTTCCTTATTAAGCAATGTGTAATCTATATGGCAAATGAATCAAATCTTGTTAAACTCATAATATGAATGGATTAAATCAATCATAGGATTTTCTATGCCTTGGTTAAAATTATTAATTGCTGATCAGCGACTAGTCAGTAGTCACTGCATAACTATGTAAAACAGTGGACGGTATAGGCCTGCGATTGTAAAAACTTTCCAGTTTCTGTTGCATTTCTGTTTCTACAATGTATCAAGTTACAGAATATTGGTGGACATTCATGCAAGCTGATCTCGAAGGTTTACATGAGATTCGAAAATAGTACAAGACTGGTAAATTGAAGACACCTGTAGAGAAAATCTTACTAATTAAGACTAACTCTACTTGCTGCATCTCATACACCATTCAAATATTGGCACTTTGCATTTGAGATGGCTGTCTATCTCATTAATCGAATGCCCTCATCAGTCTTTGACAATAGCTCTCCGTTCGAATGTATCTTTCATTATCGTCCTCCAGACTACTCATTTTTAAAGACATTTGGTTGTCTTTGTTTTTCTCATCTACGTCCATATAATAAACACAAAGCTGAATACAGATCACGATCGTGCGTTTTCCTTGGTTATAGCTCACATCATTTAGGATGTCGTTCTCTTGATATAGAACATAACAAGCTATATCTGGCTCGTCATGTTAAGTTTAATGAGTCATCCTTTCCTTTCTCAATTTCATCCACTCCACCCATTCCAGTTCAAACTTCATCAAATATACCATGGGCTCAGTTTCCTCTTCCGATCACTAACATAATTGGCAGTGACCAGGCTTCTCATACACAAGTAGTGCTTCAGCCCTATCACATCTTCGAACCATCTCATCAATTTATCGACACACCTCGCCCATCCAATCTTGTCCTTCTGAGAGCTCTTCTTCATCATCTCACGACCCTGAACATGTCCATGACCATGATGTGCACGGACCGACAGTGGTACCTCCTTCTGATGTGTGGTCCCTTCGCTTCCACCTGGTGTTCTCACACGCTCCATGGCCCAAAAATATAAAGCATCTGTTCCTAATGCCTTTCTTGCTATCTCAGATCAGACAAATGAACCTACATGTTACTCACAGGCTTCACGCTCTTCCAAGTGGCGTGCTGCCATGTCATCAGAAATTAATGCCTTAATTTAACGAGGTACTTGGTCACTGGTTCCACTAACTACCTCAGATGAATGTAGTAGGGTGTAAATGGGTTTTTAAAATTAAGAGAAAATCTGATGGCTCGATTGACCGTTACAAGGCCAGATTGGTGGTCAAAGGTTTTAATCAAACAGAGGGTGTTAACAATACAGAAACTTTTAGTACCGTTGTGAAACACACTACTATTAGAGTTGTTCTCTCGTTGGCAGTCTCAAATTCTTGGCACATCCATCAGCTTAGTGTTCAAAATGCTTTCCTCCATGGTTGGCTTGATGAGACAGTATACATGTCTCAACCTCCAGGCTTTGTTGATGCTTCTAGGCCTCACCATGTTTGCCTCCTTCATAAGTCTATATACGGTCTTAGACAGTCGCCTCGTACTTGGTAGTTGGTACCAGCGTCTTTCAAATTTTTTATGTGATGTTGGCTTCACCGTCTTTAAGTGTGATACATCTATGTTTATGTTATTCAAAGATAATGTATCCTTAATTGTTTTGGTATACGTTGATGATATAGTGGTCACAGGTAATTCTCGTGTTGCTATCGATGCGCTTCTTCAAAAGCTTGCATCAGAATTTGCTCTCAAAGACTTGGGCCCTTTAAATTATTTTCTTGGCATGGAGGTATTGCGTACCTCTCGTGGTATCCTTCTCTCCCAGTGTAAATATATGCTTGCCATGGCAGCAATGAACACATGTAAACCGTTACGAACACCTGCTGCTCTCCCACACTCTGTTGGCATACCTTCTGACACGCCATTTTGTGATCGTTCATTATTCCGTCAACTGGGTGGTGGTTTACAGTATGCAACTCTTACGCGTCCTGACATAAGCTTTGCTGTCAACCATGCATGTCAGTCTATGCATTCACCATTGGAGTCTGATTGGATTGCTTTAAAACACACTGCTCATCTCAGCTTATCAATTTTCAAATCATCCACTCCGCTGACTCTGCAAGCACTCTGCGATTCTGATTGGGCTGGCTCAACTGCTGACAGAAGATCCACAGCTGGTTATGCAATGTTATACGGAACATGATGCGATAACAACATTGTTTTTATTAACAGAAACAGAAGAATCGGGAAGAAAACATGAAGAATTCATCGATCTCTCTTCTGAATGCCCCTGCTCTCACTACTCTTCAAGAGGCCATCAACACCAACTTCAGGTTTTTGCCATGCCATGTACTTTTATGAATAAGGCTAATTGCTAAGGAGGTTATGCAATTAGCAAGCAAAAATTATAATGTAAACAAAACGGCTGACAAATGTGGCAACTCCAAGCCCTCTGCCTCTACATGTATTCAGGCCAAAGAAAATCAGACGCAAACACTAGCTGGATTCTGGCAACTTTTCTTGATCCGCAAAGAAACTGTATACTACATGTTTGGGATTATTCAGTTTGTAGAATTACTCATGCTTATATATAATGCGTGGTTTCAGATCTTCCAATTGCAAGAAGAGCATCACTTCATAGGTTCTTGGCGAAGAGAAAGGACAGGTATGAAATTACTAATTGTCAGACAAATATATAAATTGTTTCAAAGGGAACCTAGTAATTTTTTTTAAGGATACTCATTAGTATCAATTTTCAGACTTTAAACAATTGATCTTTCTATGCAGTACTAATAGCACCAATAAATACAAGTACAGATATAGAGGGATTGGATTATGGATATATTTATTGTACTTCTATGTGAATGGAAACAAAATGTTTGAAAAGCTAACCTTTTGAAGATGTGCAGCTAACAGTTCAACCAATAAACTTCATGTTTTTACCGAGGCATGAAAACTGTTAGTAAGGAGAATGCTGACTGTGATGAGTCAAGTCAACAAAAGTCAGAGTCAACACACAAGGAGACACTGCTGGCAATGTGACTCAGATTATTCAGACTATAAATAGATTTAGAGTGCTCCTCTTTTCAGTTAGTTACATTTTGTAGAGTTTGTTAGAGAGATACTTGTTTGTATATCTTCACAGAGATATTGTAGTTTGTTAATGGAGATTACTCCTGGATTATCACAACTTTATCTTCATTTCTTCTCATCTGAATTGTTAAACACATACATTTTGACAAAAACTGAAGGAAGGCATAACAGGCAAGACGAATGATGCTTAAACTAATGTAAATCATTAGATTGCAGCACAAAAACTATGTAGTACAATGCATTAGAAACCGTTGAAAATACTCCCTCCGTTTCAAATTAGTAGTCCACTTTCAAGAAAAATTTTGTTTCAAAATAGTTGTCACATTCCTATTTTTAAAACAATTTTTTACTTAAACTTCTCATTAGTTTTAATTTCCAAGATTGACTTTATGCACTTATTTATCCAACCAATACAATAAATATGGGTAAATATGGAATTAGATCATTAATGATTGAGTTTCTTAATATGCGTAATTTTTTTAAAGTGAACTACTAATTTCAAACGGAGGGAGTATTTGTTGAGCCTAACACCAAAGGATTAACTAAAGAGACACGTTAATCATACATGTAAACAAGCACCGAAACTGGCAAAGCTTTTAACAAAGTTACAACCAGAAACCAGTTACCAACTAATAATTTTTTTGTGAAAACATTGGAAAACAAGTCGACCTCTACAAAAACAGAGAACTATGATTTCAGTATATTGCTGTCACAAAAACCAAATACACATGGAAATATCAAATTAAACCAAACCAGATATGGAGCGCACCTCTTCAGTCTTCATGCTTCAGTGGCTTCCATGAAATAAGACTGTTGGTGTGAACCCGCACAAGATCTGATTCAGAGATGTACTTATCAAGATATGTAGTTCTTTTCGTCTTCAAATTGTAAGTACAATATATCCACTTATCCTCCGTAAGTACTCTGTAACGGGCATTTAACTTATGACAATGATCCTCATAATATGAACCCTCATAACATGAACCTATCTTTAAACAGTCTTCAAACGTGCACAAGCGCACAAGCAGTTCTTCACCATTGTTTATCCAACCTAAAAAGCGTTGAAGTTCAAGTGGCTTTCCAGGTATATATCCGTAATCAAGTATATGATAGAGTATCCATTCTCCTGCATGAAAATCCTTCAAGATGTGTATGAATATTCTTTCATAATTACGCGAAATACATGACAGGTTGTTCTCCATCTCAAGATAAGTTTCTCGGCAGTGTTCTAATTTAGGGCGAGTGAATGGTTTCATCACTCACGTCAAAGGCAAGAATACCATTACATACTTGGTAAACCAAAAATCCTGCAATGCTTAGGCCAGGACAATCCATTCCATAAAACTTTTGACTTGCACCAATCTTTTTCCACGAATTTTCAATTCCAAGTTTTTGTACATACCAAGAACAGACACCACTGAACTCTTGAATTGCAAACACCAACTTAAAGTTGTCCTGAGCAACGATCGCGTATTACACTAAAATTGGTCACATCAGGATTGTGACTTCCAGTATAAGTACAACGATAACCAGGTACCAAAACAGGTCCAGAGATTTCATGAATCTGCATAGTAACAGGATTGACAACAGAACTAGCTGTGGTGGAATGAATAATTATTAAACAGGCAGACACCTTGGTAACTGAAATACAATGAGCCTTGAGATTTAGGCTTGTAATATGTAACTTCAACATTGTCATTTACAATCTCTAAGAAACGATCTATTAAACCTTGGACGTAAAGACCAGATCGTGATCTACGTAGATGTGTGTCGACAAAACAAGGGTGAGTTATCATATTAGCCCAGGTATTCGAAACACGGGACATAATGTCATAGAGATATGTTGCGGAAAGCCATGTAAGAATTTCAAACCAGATATCATGGTGGAGATAAGGCACTAATGACTGAAATTTCTTTCTATTATTGTTCCCATTATCAGTTACAGCAGCTCTAGATTTTTTCCGCTGTGAATCAATCAAGAAAAAAGGAAAATCGATTAATAATTTGTCGGTGCACTCACTATTGCATTACTTATTGATGATGTGTGTAATGATTAAACTAGTAACATTCGAAGTATATAGGAACTCTTAAGCAGCACAGCAAATCATTCCCAATAAGCAAAAGTATTAATACCTTTAACGATGATCTGGGAGGCATTCATGCAATTGTAGTGTAGCAGTAGCACTATACAAGTGACTAGTGAGAGAAGAGATGATCGGAGTTAAAAATTCACTTGAAGGAATGGTTTGTGAAAAAATGTTAAAAATAACCTTTTTCTTAAAAAAAAACAACAAAAATAACAATTGTCGGGGAGGGTTGTTAAAAATAACGTTTTTGTTACCCAGTTGGGTCTTGCGTCTTCCAGAGGCTCATGCGTGTTAAATGATACGCATTTTTATTATGCGTATTCTTTACATTCTTAAGTATCCATTTTTCACAGATTTTTTTTAAAAAAAATCCTCCCTGGGTTACGCATTTGCCATATGCGTAACCCGTGAATATCCAGATGCAAAATGCGTATCCTTCATAAAAATGTTGTTTACATATTCATTTTTTTTTTTGCCACTTATTCAATTTTTTATATAAAATATTTTTAATTAAAAAATATTAATCTATGGGGTTCAACGTTTCCATATTGGGTTTTAAAAATTGTTAAATATCATAAGAAATGACATATGCAATGACATAATCATAAGAAATTACATATGCAATGACATCAAATGTGTGGCTGAATTGTTCAACAATGTAGGCTAGTCAATAGTTCAAGTATGTGGGCTAGATTGTAGTAGATTATATGAATAGACAGCTGATCATTTTGTTCTATAAATAGAGGCATAACCTCATTGTAATACCTGGAGAAGTATGAATACAATTCTCTTCTACTCCAACTGATTTCTCTTCCCTCTCTTTATAATCTTACCATATATCCTATATTCTAACATGGTATCAAAGCAAGTCGATCTATAGAGAGATTGAGAGCATTTCAGTTGAAGCTTTGTTGTTTTACAAGGGAAACATAGGCTGCCTATTTTCTTCAATTTCATCAACACATTCCAGAGAACAACCAGGCGACCCCTACCAGTACAAGAACAGCCAGAAAACTACCAGTACAAGAAGAGCCAGAAAACACGCTGCCAGGCACTGGTTGGCGTGTGGTTCAGCTCTGGTCAGATTCTGTTGAAACTTCTAATCAGTTCAAGGGCTGATTGGTGGCCATGACGACAAAGCAGCAGAAGTAGTTGCATTTCAAACAACACAGTTCACTGCCTAAAATATGCATGTGCGGCACTTTCAATATTTTTTGACATTGCCTAAAATGTACTACGTGGTCGTAATTCGAGTCCCGGTATCCCAATATTCTCAATTACAATCCCAATATAGGTATTTCATCCCAAGATGGGATTTCGAGTGAGGGGGCGTGTCAAATATTGATGTCAAATATTGTGAGCTGCTATGTCAACATATGCTATCACCGTCCAAAGACTTTAACATAGTTAGGCACCATCTATAAGACTTTGGTGCATTATTTCTCCTATATATAGGATCTTTACATTGTAATAAAAACATAAGAGAGATACAATCTCTACTTAAGGGAAAATTTTCTTAAGGGAAAATTTTGTCCGGATCTTTAATATAAGCATATCATTTTAGTTTAGGACCCCTATTATAGATTTAATTGTGTAGTATTCAAGCGGTTGTTGATATTACGGTATCTCTCCGGTTTATTATGGTGCTGCAAATTAAATAGTTCAGAGGGCTTTATCGCGACGAAGAAGAAGCAGCAGAAGTAGTGTATAATACAGATACACACAGTTCACTGTTAATATATTTCTTTCAGGATTTTATCATGGCCTAAAAAAATACTATGTGGTCGAAAGTTCGATAGCCGGTATCCCAAAAGACTCAAGAAACTCAAGATCGGTCGATCCTAAAATGGGTAGTTGGAACTTGGACGCTCAGATTAAGCTCAAGGGCTACTAGTGTCCACTCTTCAATCCCAAGAAAGGTCTTTCATCCGAAGATGGGATTTCGAGTGAGGGGGCGTGTTAAATATCATAAGAAATGACACATGCAATGACATAATCATAAGAAATTACATATGCAATGACATCAAATGTGTGGCTGAATTGTTCAACAATGTAGGCTAGTCCCTTTCTTAGGGTTTGGAGAGAGTCCTGTTCCAAAGAACAGGGAGGCGGCGCCTAAGTAGTCACCTAAATTAGGGTTTGGATGGGAGTCCCGGGTAGGGATTAGTGAGTTTTGGAGTGATAATTCTATCAGATTAGCATGGGAACCAATCTAGTTGACAAGTGGAAAAAGCTAAAGTTAACAAAGGAAGAGGAGACAGTATTTGGTGATACTCCGGAGGACGAGAATGACAAGGCTTCAAAGGACCAGATCTCCATGTCTCTGGTGGGGAAACTTTTCACAGTAAAACCTTTCAATATCGAAGCCATGAAGAGAACCTTGCTATCGATTTGGAGGTTGAAGGATAATGTAGTGATACGTATGGTAGAGACAAACTTGTTTATTTTTCAATTTTTCTGCGAATCAGACAAAAACAGAGTTCTAGAAGGGTGTCCATGGTCTTTTGATGGGTAAACTTCTGTTGTTGAAGGAGATAAAAGGTGACGAACAACCATCAGAAGTTACTTTCACTCACTCTCCTTTCTGGATACGTTTCATGGATGTACCCTTTGGCAAACGAAACGCCTCGTTTGCTCGAGAGATTGGGGAGAAATTGGGCGGCTTTATTGAATTTGACAACTCAGATCCGGTAGGATGGGATGAGTATATGCGCGTCAAGGTGATGCTGGATATTGATAAACCTCTACGCAGAGGAATTAAGGTAAGAGTTGGGACAAACTCTACAAAGTGGATTGGTTTCAAATATGAAAGACTAGGAGATTTTTGCTATTATTGTGGAAGACTTGGACACACAGATCGAGACTGCTCCTATAATGGCTGCGCAGATGAAGAAGGAGGTAAAGAGGTGGTGTACCAATATGGTCCTTTTCTTGCTGTATCTCCGCATCGTTGATCCCGAAAAACTTATGGTTCCTATGAGAAAGAAAGGAAATGGATGGAGAAACTGAATGCAAACAAGCTAAATCAAAAGACGGCGGATGAGGACCAGAGAGCAATTCATTCAGGCCCCTCAAGTGGAGCAAAGAAGTTGTTATTTGCACATCTGCGAAACCCAACGGTAACTGAATCACAACCTGAAGCTGAAGAGAAAAGGCAAGGAAAGCCCAGTAGTTCCAAGTCTACAGAGTCCACTGCGCAACTGTCGGGAGACCAATCTGTTCTAATAGAGAGTCATTCTCCTACAGGTGAGGAAACAGAGGGTACAAAAACAAACAACGGCAAGAGATGGAGGAGGCTGTCAAGAGAGACATGCACTGGAACTATGGAGAATGCATTCACAAAAGGTAATGAAGGAGCTGAGTTTTTTATGACCAAGAAAAGAGACTCTAATGCAATCGAAGACGGAAAGATGGATAATATTATGGCGGAGAGGGAAAACAAATCAAGAAGGATCACTTCTCATATCTCAGAAGGACCGACCAAAAAAGTAGCGGGTGTTGGCAATGACCAACCCCGTGAACAACAATGAAAACATTATGCTGGAACTGCCGAGGGATTGGCAATCCTCGGTCAGTTCGTGCTCTCCACCATTGGAGTAGCAAACTTTGCCCCGACATAATCTTTTTGTCGGAAACTATGATCAATAAAAGAAAAGTGGAAGATCTTCGTTGGAAATTTGGTTTTAGCAGGGCAGTGGGGGTAGATAGTGTGGGAAAATCGTTAGGGTTGTGTTTTTTCTGGAAGGACAATATAGATTTTACCCTGGTATCTTATTCATCTCATCACATCTGTGGAGACATAAAAGAAACTAGGGGTAGTTCTTGGAGATTTGTTGGCATATATGGATGGGCCGACTCTGCAAATAAATTCAGAACTTGGGACCTGATTCGGAGCTTATGTTCCACATCTCCTCATCCTATTCTCTTGGGAGGTGATTTCAACGAAATTTTAAGTAATGAGGAAAAGGTTGGGGGGCTCTTCGAGACCAAGGATTGATTCAAAATTTTCGGAATGCTCTAGATGATTGCTCGCTGCGAGATCTAGGTTTCGAAGGTGCAAGCTTTACTTGGGAACGTGGCAGAACTCCAGATACTTTTATTTAGGAACGGTTAGACAGATTTGTAGCTTGCTCAAGATGGTGCTCCTCCTTCCCTTATTTTCAGGTTCAACACCTTATAAAATTCCAATCTGATCATGCTGCGATTTTCTTGAGAACAGACCCTCCTCAGAAGAAGGCCCACAGAAGAATAAACTCTTTTAAATTCGAGAGTTGTTGGCTTCTTGAACCTGGCATTGAAGATGTAGTGAAAGAATCTTGGATAAACGCTGTTCACCTAGATATGGACCACAAGTTGAGCATGGCGGTAGAAAATCTTTCTTTCTGGGGGAAAGACAAGGTTGAAAATCTCGGAAAACAAGTTGACGAAGCGGAACGATTACTGGCAAGCCGCCAACAAAATTGTATCACCGCAACAGATTTCAAGGAATGTGCTGAGTTAGAAGCTCGGCTGGATAATCTTCTAGAAAAGAAGGAGGCTTATTGGTACATCAGATCAAGGGTGGCTGAAATCAGGGATGGGGACCGTAACACCAAATACTTTCACCATAAAGCATCTCAAAGAAGAAGTAGGAATTACATCCCTGGTTTACATGATTCGACGGGGGTTTGGAAAACGGAGCGAAATGATTTGGAGTCAGTGGTTACTTCTTTCTACGGGGAACTATTCTCTTCAGCAAACAATCCAACCCATGCTATTGATGAGGCTCTGGAAGGAATTAACAATTTGGTCTCTCCCGAAATAAACCAGTTCCTTCTGAGACCCTACTCAAAAGAGGAAATCCACACGGCTCTTTCCCAAATGGCCCCTTGCAAAGCCCCCGGGCCAGATGGTCTCCACGCTATCTTCTACCAAAAGTTCTGGCATGTTGTGGGAAAGGATGTGACTCGTTTCGTCAATAATCTCATCTCTGGAAGAATCCCTCCTCATAAGGTCAACACGACAAATGTGGCTTTAATTCCCAAGGTTAAAACTCCAACCTTTATTGCTGATTTTCGTCCGATTTCTCTATGCAATGTTCTGTATAAGATTGCTTCAAAATCAGTTGCAAATAGACTAAAGCCTCTTTTACAAAATATGATCTCGGAGAACCAAAGCGCCTTTGTTCCAAAAAGGCTTATTTCTGATAATGCTATAATTGCTTTGGAAGTTTTCCACACCATGAAAAAAAGAATGAAGGGCAGGAGAGGCTCGATTGCTATGAAACTTGACATCAGTAAAGCCTACGATCGAGTCGAATGGGATTTCTTAAGGAAGTTACTAGTAAAACTGGGTTTTGCAAGCGCATTGGTGGATACAGTGATGTCTTTTGTGACCACGGTTTCATACTCCTTCATCGTAAATGGGAGCCCGAAGAAAGTCATAGTTACCTTCTAGGGGACTTCGTCAAGGCGATCCCATCTCTCCCTACCTTTTCATTCTTGTTGATGATGCCCTATCTGGTCTCTTGAGGCTAGCAGCTGAGAAAAGATCCATTCACGGAATTCGAGCTAGTAGGAGAGGTCCAGAAATAACTCATTTATTTTTTGCAGACGATAGTCTTTTGTTCGCAAGAGCCACCCGACAGGAATGCTCAGTCATTGTTGATATTCTCAATAAATACGAAGTGGCTTCCGGTCAAAAAATTAACATCAACAAGTCGGAGGTGTCTTTTAGCAAAGGGGTCTGCAATTCTAAAAAAAGTGAGATCGGTTTGATTCTGGGAATGAACATCGTCAATGATCATGTCAAGTACCTTGGACTTCCGACGATCATTGGAAGATCGAAGAAAACAGTTTTTGGAGTGATCAAAGACAGAATTTGGAAGAAAATTCAAGGCTGGAAGGAGAAGCTTTTATCAAAAGGAGGGAAAGAAGTTTTACTAAAGGCTGTCATACAGGCCATTCCCACCTACATTATGGGTGTCTATAAACTCCCGTCAAACCTGGTCAAGGATTTTCACTCTATGATGGCGCGGTTCTGGTGGGGGTCGAATGATAATAAGAAGAAAATCCACTGGAAAAGCTGGGAGTCGTTGTGCCAACCAAAGAGCCTAGGGGGGTTGGGTTTTCGTGACCTAGCAGTGTTTAATGATGCTCTTTTGAGAAAACAGATATGGAGACTCATTAACCATGAGGATTCATTGGTAGCCAGAGTCCTAAAAGCAAAATACTATCCTAATTCGTCAGTTTTAGAAGCTGCTCTAGGTCCTTGTTCGAGCTATCCATGGCGTAGCATATGGAGCTCGAAAGCCCTAATAAAGGAGGGGATTTTGTGGAGAGTGGGGAATGGAAGGAAAATTAATATATGGTCTGATCCATGGCTTTTAGATGATCTTGGACGATATCCAACAACTGCAAGAGATTCAAATGGTCAGCATGAGCTGGTCATGGACTTAATAGATGAAGAAAACAGATGTTGGAAAGAATACGAGGTATCTCAGGTCTTTAATGAAAGGGACAAAAACCTGGTTCTAGCCATCCCAATTAGCGACTGTCTCCCGGAGGATAAAATGAGATGGGCCTGGTCTGAAAATGGGAACTTCGAGGTGAGTTCTGCATACTTTCATGCCAAATCTTTTGATTTAGGTAATGTGCAATCCTGTTGGACTTTTATTTGGCAAGCGAAAGTCTCCCCGAAAGTCCGACACTTCTTGTGGAGGTGCTGTTCTTTTACCCTTCCTACACGGGCTGTTCTAAAACATCGTCACATGCTAGAAGATGATACCTGTCCCTGGTGTAATCGCGAGTCAGAGACCATTATGCATACCCTATTCCACTGTCCGTGTGTTCGCTCAGTATGGTTTTTATCACCAAACAAAGATGCTGCAGAAACATGAAATGCTAATAACCTTGTGGAAGTTCTCGATGGCTGGAGTAAAAATCTCAAGTTCGAGCAACGAAACTGGTGTTATTATATGATCTGGTCTCTTTGGCGACGCAGGAACAAACTCATTTTTGAAAACCACCAGATTCCAGATGATGTCTTTCTGGAGAATGTTAACAGGCTAGTGACCGAGTTTGGAAACTACACTAAACATATCTATGAGGGCACTGCAGTCCAACCATCCACAACGGAAAGTTTCTCTCGATGGAGCTCCCCTCCTTTAGGAGTTATTAAGATAAATGTAGATGCTTCCACTGCAGTTGAGGGCTGGATAGGGATGGGGGCGGTGGCCCGAACCAATCAAGGGAATATTTGTTTGCTGCTGTGAGGAGGAATCGAGCTCGCTGGAAACCAACCGTGGCCGAATGCATGGCAGCCTTGTTTGGTTTGAAAAAGGCTAAATAGTTAGGCTTCAACAACATCATTATCGAAACGGATTGTCAAGTTTTGGTACACAAGGTTAAGAAGAGTGTCTTTGGTAATTCAGAAATTGATATAGTCTTGCATGATATTGGTATAATTAGTTCAGGTTTTGAATCTTTAGTTTGGTCCCATGTTCGGAGAGATGGAAATAGAGTTGCACATCACTTAGCTAGGATAATCCCTTTTGGGATTGAACAATGCTGGGTGAATAATGCTCCTAGTGATATCACCTCTCTTGTACTTGCAGATTCTGTGCATTTTGCTTCTATTTGCTTGCTGTCTTTCCCATCAAAAAAAAATGTAGGCTAGTCAATAGTCCAAGTATGTGGGCTAGATTGTAGTAGATTATATGTATAGACAGCTGATCATTTTGTTCTATAAATAGAGGCATAACCTCATTGTAATACTTGGAGAAGAATGAATACAATTCTCTTCTACCCCAACTGATTTCTCTCCTCTCTCTTTATAATCTCACCATATATCCTATATTCTAACAAAAATATTCGGAATAAAGAATAAACCGTATACGGACTTAGGGAACAACCCTAAACCCTAGACCCAAAACCCTAATTTATCCTGATTTTTAAACGCGTTATCATTTAAAAATCAGGCAGTCAGATTCAATTTTTTAATTATAATTTTTAAATTTTATATGTATTCCCTCGGGGTTTCAATGTTTCCATTTTGGGTTTTAGAAATATTCGGAATAAACGCCCGCAAGGGTTGTCTCAGTTGGTTAAAGAGAGACCATCTCATCTCTTGGTCACATGTTCGAATCTCATGGGAGGTGGATTTGTGATTATGCCATCCTGGGACAGAGCCTGTCGCACTGTCACGTGGTTTGCAGGCTATTGCGTGAGTCCATGGGTTTACCCAGAGCGCACCCGAAGGGTAGCGGCTGCGGGTTCCCATGTTAAAAATATATATATATATATTCGGAATAAACAACCCTAGACCCTAGACCCAAAACCCAAAACCCTAATTTATCCTGATTTTTGAACGCGTTTAAAAATCAGGCCACCGTATTCAATTTTTTAATTAAAATTTTTAAATTTTATCTTTATTCCCTAGGGGTTCAACGATTAATTTTTGGGATTTAGTTTTTTCCATTTTTGGTTTTAGAAATATTCAAAATGTATAAATGATATTTAAAAAAAAATAATTGTAGTAAACCGCCCAGCCCGGCACGTGGAATGGCACAAAAGAGTAACACGCATAATTCAAATGTGTGTCCCTTTTTCAAAACAAAAAATACCCCAGCTTGTCTTGCGTAATACCATGTCACCCAATTCAGTAATGCATATCTGCTAATACCCGATTGATAAATGCGTAATCAATCAGGTAATTTTTGCATCCTCACCCGCCCACTGGTATTTTCGTGTTTTCAGTCTAAAAACTCGTTATTTTTTGATTTAACCCATGGTTTGCAGCGAGGGATAAGAGAATTACAGTAAAACCTCTATAAATTAATATAGTTGGGACCGGAGAATTCTATTAATTTAGAGAGGTATTAATTAATCGATAAATTAATAATTATTAATTTATAGAGAATTTTTGACATCAAAGAAAATTAATTTCCAATTATATACATTTAAATAGAATGAATTGTACAGTTTATGTTTTATACTTAATTCAATTAATTCAATACATATTGTTTACAAATTTAATGAGTATTTGCGAGATTCAAAGTAAATATCCATGTATATTTAGATGACATAAGGATAAAACAACATTTTTTAAAACTTTTTCACCTAAAGAAGCATCCAAGACATCAAAAACATTGATTAATAACTTTTTAATGCTTTACGAAAACACCACATTCGAACTTTTGGATGCAACAAAGATGGTTAAAGATGAGTTTCATATAGATTCAAATTTTAAGAACCCTAGAATTATATTGTACAAAGGGTAATACATATATTTTTATGATTATAAAGGAATTATTAATTTATAATATTATTGGGACCATATATTTATATAGGGTTTTCAAAAAAATTATTATCTTATTATCTTATCGAAACTGATCATTTTTTGAACTTGGGACCGGAAGAAATTATTAACTTAGAGAGATTATTAATTTATCGAGTATTAATTTAACGAGGTTTTACATATAAATAAAAAATTAGGGTCAGGTCACGTAATATTTATTTATATAAGCCTGCCTGCATGATAAGGTAAATGGGCTTGAAATTTCTCATTAGTCCAATTTGGGCCTGGCTTATTCTATAATGTATTCAAACAAGGCCAGAGAGAGAGTAAAGCCCAATTAAAAACAAAGCAGTTAGGGTTTGAGAAACCAAGAGCAGTTGTATATAAAAACAAAGCAAGCGCTAATGCAAAACCCTAATTTTGGGCCATTTATTTACAGTATCAATCAATCTCTTTAAGCTTGCCGCTTTCTTTTGATTACACACATCAAACTCTGAAACATGGCGAGCGGCAGAGAGTTGAGTTCGAAAGAGGCCGACATTCAGAAGATGTTGGCAGCTGAAGTCCATCTCGGTACCAAAAACTGTGACTTCCAAATGGAACGTTATGTCTTCAAGCGCCGTAACGATGGTGCTACTACTACTACTACTACTACTTCTTTTTTTACATTACATTTTATTAACTTATTGTGTAGTGTGGCGAGTCAGGAGTTTGTTCGTAAAAGGTGTACAATATTAGGCAGATTATTAATTATTTGTAATTTAATGAGTAGGTATCTATATCATCAATTTGGGCAAGACCTGGGAGAAGCTTCAGATGGCAGCAAGAGTTATTGTTGCCATCGAGAATCCTCAGGACATTATTGTCCAGTCTGCGAGGCCTTATGGTCAGAGAGCGGTTTTGAAGTTTGCTCAGTACACTGGTGCTAATGCCATTGCTGGACGTCACACCCCTGGTACTTTTACTAATCAGTTGCAAACGTCGTTTAGTGAGCCTCGTCTCCTCATTTTGACTGATCCCAGAACTGATCACCAGGTTAGTGTTTAATTAATTGGCTGCATTCTAATTTGCCTAAGGAGTTTTATGTTGGTTGTATATTTCTTTTTGGAAATGAAACAAACCCGTTGATTTTTATTATTTTCTACAACATTAAACTGCCTTCAGCCCATCAAGGAAGGTGCGCTCGGAAATATTCCTACAATTGCCTTCTGCGACACTGATTCACCTATGAGATATGTAGACATTGGTATCCCTGCAAATAACAAAGGGAAACACAGCATTGGTTGCCTCTTCTGGATATTGGCAAGGATGGTTTTACAAATGCGCGGTGTCATCAATCAGGGACCCAGATGGGAAGTTATGGTAAGGAAAGAGAATAATTTATTTTATTGCTCTTTGTTGACATTATAGATTGTATGTAATTTGCAAAAGACTATTATTAGATCTTGGTGTTTTTGAACGAAGGCTGTTGCAAGTGAATACTTGTATGAACCATCCCTTTTGCAGGTTGACTTGTTCTTCTACAGAGAGCCCGAAGAGGCAAAGGAAGAAGAAGAGGAAGCGGCATTAGGTGATTATGCAGATTACTCCACTCCTGCTCTTGGCGGTACTGATCAGTGGAGTAGCCAAATTACTGATGCTCAGTGGAACAATGAAGGGGTTCCAGCTGCTATTCCTGCCGTTCCAGGAGCTACCAGTTGGATCGCCGATGCTGGTGAGAGTTTAGAATTTATTGATATTAATTTCTTAAAGGGTTCATTCCCAGGATAAATAGTCGCATACTCGTATGCTGAGTTGATTCAATTTTCATGTCAATGTGCAACTTTAAAAAAAGTAAAAAACTATAACTACATGTGTGTGTGTGTGTATAATTTTATTTTATTTTTTCATATGGTGTTTCTTTACAACAATGCTTGTTTTGTGCATGTGTGTGTGCATATCCTTGAGTGTCCTATTTCTCATTTTTCTTTTGGTTTTGTTTGATATTTTTGCAGTGCCACCAGCTGACGGATGGGATGTTGCACCTGAGCCTATTATGGTTGCCACAGATATAACTCAGCCAGGTGTTGTTGCTCCAACCTGGGAATAAGCACAGTTAAAAGTTTGTATTTTTGTTTTTCTTACTATCAAATCTTTTCTACTCTTGCCAATCAGTGTTGATCGTGAATGTTGTTTCTGAACAACATAAGAGATATTGTAGCTTAATAGAGAATTTTTGACAGCAATTTTGCGAAATTAAAAGAATGTCATGATTTTTATTTTTTTTATTGTTTAAAGTTTTCTTGTAATCTTTTAAATTTTGTTAATAGCTAAAAAAGGTTTGCGATTGTATTAAATTAATAAATTCCCTTATAATCAACTGATACACAGCTATAAGCTATTTCCTATATATACATATCAAGGTCAAGAATTTTAGGGTCTATGTCAAAGTTCGGTTGATGGCCCAACAACCACAGTGTTGTGTAATTACTGAATACTGATATATCTACATTTTGGGCTTAATATAAAGAATTTAGACATTTTAAGAATATAAATTATAAGAATTTTTTATTACTGAATACTACCAGGAAAATTATAAGAATATAAATCGACCCTTAGTGATTTTTATAAAATCACTTATTACTAGCAACTCTGTGATATGCTTTGTTCACAACTCCACTTCTGCAATTCTCCCTTATATCTTTACAATTCAAATCAAATCCATTGTAAATGAAATTCATCTCCATCTCTTTTTGTTAGTTGCTGCTCTCTGTTCTTAATTCCAATTTTTTACAATTTAAATAAATTCGATTGTAGAAAAGGTCATCCCCACAGATACCGTATGGTTTGTATTAAGGTTGTAATTTACATGCACATGGTTATATGAATAAATGGAGGACGATGCTTGTATTGTATGTATGAATCGGGGCAGGTCCTGTTTTCTCAGGCTGGGTCTGGGTACTACATGTAAAACGGTTTGTGTACGAGTTAAAATCCTGATTTGCTATCTAAAATGGTAAAAACAGCTAAAGAATTTGAAAAATTTCAAGCATTGCCCCTCGTTTTTCAATACTTTGTCACGAAGGCAAGCAGAATCGTAATAATTAGCTCTCCAGAACTCCATAAATACTGACCGAGGACCAAACCAAATGGGAAATTCAAATCTCTTCATGCTTAATGCCAATCATTTTGTTGCAGGTCCAACAGAATAGTAAAGTGAATTGAAGCACTGACTAATTATATTTGAAAAATATTTACAAAATTAAAAGATCCAAACTGTTCGACTATGGTGAGAGCAACTACAACAATCTGATTGTATAGACAGGTTCTATCTCTGTATAATTTATATGGAACTTCGGTAATTTCAACTCTATTTTTGTATCTTAACTGTTTACTTGTCAGCTATGTCTGTATGTTGGGTACTTGACATTCTTCTTATGATATTACTGCGTAAGAAGCTTGCCAGATTCTATTGCCTTGGGCTTTAATCAAAGGGAACAACATCTTTCCATCAATCTCGCAAAGAAACTTGAAAAGTCATCTAGAATGTTGAAACTCCATGCAGCATCATTGTTAAGGTCTTCAGTATCCATCTCCTTTCCCTGTAAGAGTAAAAGAAGTTTTTTTTAAAAGAGAACAAGATAATGGGTCACAGCAAGAGCATTCAACAATCTGAAGCTACATTAAATGTTTCACTTTAATTAGCCTATAGATGAATTCACCGAGAAATGATTAAGAAAATGTATATGTTGAGCAATGAGCCTGATAGAAGTCACCAAGCTTTTTTAAAAAGTAAATGTAAATATGATGTGTATTGCACACAGAAGTCTCAGTGGGATACCATAACCCCTAAAAAAAAAAAAAAAAAAAAAAAAAAAAAAAAAAAAAAGCCTTGACCATTTTTTTCTTACAGGGATGAGAGAGATATACATCACCATGCAATATCTCTACATTCTAATTCTGCTTATACATACCAGGATAAAAGCTTGAAAGTGACAGACGTATGAGGCACGACTAACTCACCTGCATGCTACATCCAGATTGACTTGTGCTTGCTCTGACCTTAAGCTCATCTATCACACTATGGGATGATATATTACTAAATGGAGATTTTACAAGTGTTGATCTGCAAATAAAAAATAAGTTTAGGAAATACAAGTGTAGATCTAGTGAATTGTTTCTCTACCAGAAATTAAGTTCTCAAGGATCACATGAAGTTCTCAAGGATCATGTGAACATAAGATACTTGCAGCATAAAAGCTATATACAAGGCATAAGAAACAGCTAGAAATTTTAGTTGAACCTAACAACTAAGGATAGAGTAGAGACACGGTAATCTGAGATAAAGTTATCTGTCATACAATTCTTCCTCGCATGAATTTCCCAACAAGGAGTGCCAATCTAAGTCGAGAAAGTTTGAATAAGCGAATAATTCTTCCTCGGGGTGAATACTGGGGAAAAGCTGTCTGCAACAGAGAGTGCCACTGCATTACATAATCGTACTTAAAAAAACAAGAATGCACTTATGAAACATTATAAATAAGAAATAGTTGCCTAAAAGAAATTTCGTAGGCAACAAATTAATGAATCAATGAACCAAATTTGTATTTTATGCACCTGCAGTTATGTATTCCGCCATCATGTACAACCCAATGTTGAAAATTAATTTGTCAAAAGAAATTCAGGGTGTATTTTACATATGAATACAATAATTTCCCTGTATGAAGTATGCTGACCTGCAGTAAGACGCCTGACTTTTACAAGTTAAGATATCCGGCGCAGAATCAGCATGAACTTTGATACTATCTTGCATCTTGTCGGGAAAATCCGGGATTATTTTGTCATGCTTGCCAAGGTCTTCATTTTCAGTAGGAGAGTTACTTCTACAAAGAAAGATTCCATCCGACAGTGACCTTTTAATCTCTGACCTGTATATTACAGAACTAGCAATCCTGAGATGTTCAGTCCCCCAACCAGCAGATATGGACATAATGGAAATCATTAAACAAATGTGTTTATTTTCTGAGCACTTCATATGCCAAAGTGCATAGTGGAACAATGGTTTGAGAATAGTACTCCAAAGTTGAATTTCATTTAGGTATATAAATTAAAGTTGAATTTTAAATTCCATCACTATGATCATCTGTTTCTTTAGAAAAAAGAAAAAAATAATTCTGCAAAAGTCTACTTCCTAGTACAGGGAATAATTCATTCGAAGACAATCCTGTCAGCCTTCTTCAGATTAAATATTACATAAGGTGACATGACATAAAAAGGGATGAACAATTAAATACTCTACCTTGAATTTTCCTCTGAAAAGTTAGAACTTCGGTTTCCAACATTGTAATGTTGGTCTGAATCCATCTCCCATAGTTGCGGCTTACCCTGATGCGACTGGAAGTGGCCTAAAAACCTGTTCAGGAAACTAAGAAGTCAAGAAAATTCCGACACAATAAATAAATAATATCAGACAGGTAACCTGTTTGGCTTACACATTAATTGCATCTTGCTTCTCAGCATCCAGGTAAGCATTGCTATAATAACGTTGTAGACATCTAAATATTTCCTGTGACCGAGTCGCTGCCTTGCATTGGCCTCTTCTTTGACAGAATATCTTTTCCACATTAGGCATAAAGAGGGTAGTTAGTGAGAATTGCATGTAGGCTGAATATTAACATTATTAATCTTCTAGACCACAACATGCAGCAATCAAAACAAACACTTGTATTGACAATTTATATTATCATAGCAAAATAAAGATCTAAAAACACATCAGCGGTCTCAGCAAACTGTCATTTTGGCTATCACACAGTATCAAATCGATGTTACATTTTTTATGTGTATTCTAGTATTATTGTAAATCCAGTCACACACGACAACAACCTTCCCATGTCTGAAAAGTGATAATGAATGCTCTTGCAGCAAAAATGATGGATTTATTGATCATCATTTCCATGTTATCATGCATTTACTTCTCACTAGAAGGCCAGTGCCGGACTTTTTGTCACCAAAAATAACTGAACACAACATTTGCAGAAAGAACTACTAAGCTTTCGTCTAAACAGTCGGCTGCTAATACAAAAGAACTAAAAGCCCCTAGTCATACTATCAAAAACATTGGCTGGTTAAATAGTCTGGCATTTGAGTGTACTGAATTGCCAGTCCAATTTCCTATCTTTTATTATATTAAAATGTTTCTCATGTTATCAACTTTTCTGAATTACATATATTTAATATTTTCATAATTGTGTGGAAGATTTTTGGAATTTATGTAAACCCTAGATCTGTAACCTTTTCCTCACTATATGTACATACATCAAATTTTGCCGAAGGCATATTAATGTGAAACACTTGAACTCAAATTAATCACCTTATTGTGGGCTGCAGATCCACCGTATTGCAATGCAAGCGCGTCACCCATCATCTCATACAATATTAATAAATCGTCTGCCAAGCTGGAATCAAGATCTATGCTGGGTGTATCTTGAAGTCTTAGCGTGTGGAGCTGCAGGCCAAAAGCAACCAAGCCATAGGCAAATTGTGCGACGTTTGTCCTGTCTAAGCAGTCTATGCAGTTTGTTCGTAGAACTCCCTTCTGGAATGATGGTTTGCTAAGATTACCCTCAGCTACATCAGTGCCTCTGCAAACTACATCTTCTAAGTAGCAGCGTTCCTTTTCCTGCATAGTGCAATAGTTACCTTCACAATTCCTGCATCGTATGATAGAGAATGATTAAAATGTAATTTAAAAACTCAGACATACAAAAGTGACAATCAAATAAACGTCCCAAAGCATTATACTATTTACCTAAAACTGATATCCCATATATACAAGACGATGTGGAAAATATATGTCAAGACAAATGACAGGCTTGCAGCAGTGGCATACTGTAAGTGTTTCTCAACTCCAGAAGAGAACAAGCAATAGGCTGCAAAAATATATAGGATATCCTACTGTACAGCTACAACCTAAACACTACGCAGAACTGAAAAAAATACTAACATGGAGCTACTACCGGTGGCCATTAACCATCACCGCAGCTATCATAAATTTGTGTTGAATGATTTAAATTCCACGAGATGTCGTGCAGATTGTTAGTGTAGCAGTTTTCAAACCTACTTTACAGGAAAGACTTAGCGATATATGAGGCATGTTGCAGACATGCACGCATATTATTTTTAAAGCAAATGAATAAGTATAACGAGGTAAATCGGAAATTTATGCCTTTTATATACTTACTCGAAAGACAACCATTTAAAAATTTCCTCTTTCTTGGAAGGTGGCTGGACTTGGCAATAAAAGATACCAGTTAATTGCAATGCACACACAGCCATTTTAACCAGTACTGCCAATACGTTTGTTTTACTGCAAAAGATATCGAGGGAAAATCACATTATTTGTAGACCAAAAATAATGAAAACGCTTATTACCAGATAGAAGTAATTTTTTATTTTGAGGAGGGGGGGGGGGGGGAGGATCAACAGAATTTCTGGTGTACCTCTTGGAGTACTTGCTAAAGTCCCAATGAAGGAACTTTAAGTGGTTTTCTTCAGATATTTCGCTATTTATTGAATTGATAGCATTTTGGAACTCTGCGCAAAGAATAGATTCCCGAGGCCTCCTTTCTTGAGTCTGCTTATTACAAACCACCATAACAAGCAAATGAAAAAGGAAAGGCAATCATTAATAGATTGTTTAGATACATGCAAGTGTAGATTATACCCACAAGACAAATATAAAGATCAACTATTTAATATGAAAAACACCTTGATCAAATTTAAGATTATAATTGGAAGTCCATATCTCTTTGCGAGATTCTCAAAGTGAAGCTTGGTTGCGTCATACTTTGGATCCCTCTTGGACACTGAAGGTATTGAAATAATCAGAAAAGCATATGGTAACATAACTATAATCAAAAGAGCTACACAGCCTGCTTAACGTACATATGATGTCGGGTTTCACATCAAATCGTGAAGTTTGTTGGGACCAGAAAAGAGGTATTGAACCCCTGTGCTGCACGACAGAACTTATCTGAGTACTTCCATCAGGGACATCACTAATTACAATCTGTTCAGTCTCAACATCATTTGCAACACAGCCTTCTTCATTCACCCCTCGTTTCAGAAATCTGGAATAAGAAAAGAGGAAATCTGTATGTTCTTTTTCAAAAGATTGGAGGATCATTCCATTTACACAAAATAATGCACATGATCTTATTCTTTATATACAACTGCTAGCACCATCTTCCTAATACGAAATAGGAGGACTTTAACTTTAGTTTAACATCAGATAATTTTGCACTAAGATGGGCCATGAGAATGAGAAATAACTAAAATTCGCATACAGGAGGAGCAATTGCACATACATGAAACGTCTCTGTAATTAGAAAACAATTTTTACTATCCTGTTTTTATTCGTCAATGGAAAAAAGTCCACAAACCTGGTTCCTGCGTAATGCCGAGATCGTCTTGCAATGAGGGTCAGCTTGAAGCGCTTTTCTGATATTTGAAGCTTCACCTGATACAACAAATGTTGAGACATAATACTAAAAAAAAATTATAGATGCAACAAAAGATACAAGCATGGACCAGGCAATTTGGTCCAGAAACAGTTTGATCATGCACGAGATGATGGGTGATTCAATACTCAATAGGAAGGGGGGGAGAATACTACTTAACCACCCAACAGAAATTTATGTAATATATATAAGGACTTATATGTACTGAAGTTCTAGTAACATTCTTTGAACTCCTGATGAATGGAAATATTAGAAACAAGATCATATTCAATCGTAGAACAAGTACGCGATATAAAATTAAACAAGGTTAACTTTGGGAACTAAAAAATATGTGTAGTACTACTATTAATTACAACGGCACTATGCAGCAAGGACATATATATAATAGCTATAACAATAAGTGTCAATGGGGGGCATAATGACAATAACAGCATTCATTTAATTGACTACCAGTTTATCCGACAAAAAGAGAGTATGATCATATTTTGTTCCACAAAAAAAAAAACCCATATTTTAGTGATGATAGCATAAACGCAATATTGCGTCCTAAAGTTTAATATCATAATCCATGGTCTGGGAGAGGTTATATTCCCCATCTGGCCATTAATCCTAGTGTAATCCGATGCAATCTATTATTTATGTACATGTATTTTTTATATTATTCAAATATGCTTTATATACTATATATTACTAACTTTAGATACATATCTCGGATCAACTTATAATTCCAACGGTGGAGTTACAAGTAATCATGAAAATCTATTTTAATCCTAATAAATACCACATTCCATCTTCATCGGTTGTTTCACCTTTTGCCCAAACTCCCAATAAAACTACATAACACACAAAGAATTTGTACAAAGAGCTCTCCTATGAATTTTGTACAAAGAGGGATGTGATTTACAGAAATGCAGAAGTGAGGAATACAACTTAGCACTTAAAGAATACTGAGGAGCAAGAGCTTCAATTCCGCTTCTGTTTCTTTCTGTGGAAACAAATATGATTGCATAAGAAAACTGTTTATTGTGGAATAGGGCACTATTGGATCAATGTGGTACCACATCACCTTGCATTAGCTATTAGTTGAAGAGTGAATCTTTTTGTAGAACGGAAGGACACAAGGATGATAGCATAAGGGTAAATTAGGCAGTTACCTGTTTAAAGAAGCCATAAACCAGTGCAACAGTCCAGAGCGTATTCTTAAGATGATCTCGAATTCCATGAGTCATCGCTTCATTCCAAACAAACATTGCTTCGTGAAGGACCTGTCCTGCTTCACAGTCAGTCATGTTCTTTTGAAGACTGTGCATGACATTGTAGGAGTAGCTATAAAAGAAGTCCTTTGTGAGATCCACAGTACATAGGAGCTTCTTATATCTATGTCATCAACAGAAACAGAACAAAGAAAAAGTGATTTAGACAAATCCAGTGCTATCCAGATATGTGTGTATATTTATGTACAAGTACATTGCTATAAACAACGATATGAGAAAGCTCTAAAGTGGAAGGTTAGAAAATAAAATTATTGTATATTGGAATAATAAATAGACCACACAAATCCTGATAGTACCTTGTCCTTGTTCAACATGATAAAATAACATCATAACACCATTGAAGTTTGTCCTGTAATTCACAGGATGTAAACATGCAAGAACCTCTAATAACATAACGACTGTTGAGGACATATTGACATTAATCTCACTACCACCCAAATTATTCATCTCTACAATAATATGTCAGACAATTTGGATTCAAATATCGTTCTCCAAAATGCAAGACATGGATAATATGAGCATTTGGTCCAACTGAAGTCCACAAACTTTGGTTGGATACCAGTAAAAATAAAATTAGGCAAACAAGATGCCGAAGTTAAAGAATTAAAACCAAAATCGAAAAAAAAAAACAAGACTGTTCTAGATAAGATACATGACTAGAATGTAAACAACTTTTGTTTCCCTAAAGAGTGCCAGTGACATTTTACATTTACATGCAGAATTGATGTAAGACCTGTTCTCATTTTCAGAATAAGCCATATTTGACTGCACAGTTGAAGTGGGAATTGAAATCATCTTGCTCTCAGCAATGGCATATATAGAATGACCACAAATTGCACCAATCTTCCTCCTCTTCGTGATAAGAAGCATGTAATAAGGTCCCAGAAACTTTACAAACCCTGAAATCAATGATGAGGCTGTAAGTTCTGAGTCGAAGAAGAATAACTTTAAGAAATAAAATCAGAACGGGTGACACTTCGTTAGAAGTTAATGACTTACCAACAATACCATAACAAAGTGTCACAAATTCAAGGCCACCGGTAGACAAATTGCCATCATGTAACCTCTTTCGCAGTTCACAGCAGTCAGCTTCTGAATACGTTGTAGAATCTTCAATAATGTTAAGCTCCGAAGGCTCTAATCTGCTAATCTTCAAGACTCTCTTGACAGCTCCACTTTGGTCTTGTCCAATCATGTAAAAGTACTGTTTCAAAGTTCATCTTATATATTGAGATATTCGATGAGACCAAAAGAGATGACCATCAAAACGAACATCAAAAATTCAAGGCTATTATCAAAAATCTGGCAAAAGATTGACAACTTATTTTTGGACCAATTGTCCTCCGCACAGTGAGAATGTTGGACCTAATAATTTGTGTATGCATGAGTGTATGAAAATGACAAGTAACAAGTGTGTGTGTGAGTGAGTGAGTGAGTGAGAGAGAGAGAGAGGGAGCAATGGTGGACACTGGAATGCAAAAGAATTCTAATGTGAGTATGAATAGCCAAGACCATCGAGTGTGGTGAGAGAATATGTACTTGTGGGAAGTAAAACATTAAAACCAAGAAACTTATGCATGCAAACATGAAACAACCAATTGAATCTGCAAAACAAACACCTCAGTTTTAAAAGCCGAAACATGAAACAAGAATACTTAAATATTCCTATATATATAGTTTCCTGCAAAGGTCCAAAATATAGTTTTTACCCGAACAAACAAACATTGATGACGCAAAGATGCATATCTCAAGATAGTGTGCAAGTCGACAAATTAAAGACTTTTGCCCTACAACTCAGCAAATCTACATTTATTTCATTCTCGAGATAACCAATGCAAAGAATATCTAACTCTAGATAGAAAAAACACATATACTGACACGCAAACTTAATAATGGTACATGCACAAACAATGCGGTGAAACAAGCAACTGATCTGAATGACAAAAAACTAACAATGTAACTCACAAACATGCTATAAACAACTACTATGTATGAAAATTTAACAGTGTGACTTGTAAACATGCTATAAGCAACTAATATGAATGAAAAACTGACAATGTAGCTCACAAACATGCTGTAAGATGCATATCTTAAGACAGTGTGCAAGTCGACAAATTAAGGACTTTTGCCCTACAAATCAGCAAAATCATATACATTAATTTCATTCTCAAGAAAACCAATGCAAAGGAATATTTAACTGTAGAAACATATATATTGACACGCAAACTTAATAACGTTACATGCACAAACAATGTGGTGAAACAAGCAACTAATATGAATGAAAAACTAACAATGTACCTCACAAACATGCTATAAGCAACTAATAAGAATGAAAAACTAACAACAATGTACCTCACAAACATGCTATAAAACTAACAATGTACCTCACAAACATGCTATAAGCAACTAATATGAATGAAAAATTAACAATGTAACTCACAAACATGCCATAAGCAACTAATAATGTAACTCATAAATAAGCTATAAGCAACTAATATGAATGAAAAACTAACAATGTAACTCACAAACAAGCTAATAATGTAACTCATAAATAAGCTATAAGCAACTAATATGAATGAAAAACTAACAATGTAACTCACAAACAAGCTATAAGAAACTAATATGAATGAATAACTAACACAATGTAACTCGCGAACATGCTATAAATGCTAGATAATTACCGAGCTAGTTTTGTAAAGTTCGAATTCCTGCAAATAAAAAGGTTCCACTCTAAGCTTTCCTACATGTAATGTTTCTGGTATTTCTGACTCCATGTTGTGATCCGGTACATCAAAAATTTCTTGTATCTCTGACTCCATGCTGTGATCCCGAGCCTCGGACTCGGGAACATCCAAGCTAGCAAAAAATAATAATAATAAACTGTCAAACAACGCACAGGAACCCCAAATTCACTCCGATTGATTAAAATTATACAGCAATAGCTAGCAGACAAATCCTTCACTCGAAATTCATGAACATTAATAGCAAAATTGAGCTAATAAAAAAACAATGAGATTGTAAAAATTAAAAACATGGAGTTAAATCAACGGATCATAAATTAAAACAAGCAAGATCAAAGCCATTTCGGTAACAAATAATACAATTTAATATAAATGGTGCGATTGTAAATTTGTAATATTGCATAGGCATAGAGAAACAGCAAGAATCGAAACAAATAACATAAATTTAAGTAGATGCATGTACATACAGCGATTAATGTAAGTGAGAATCAGCTGCGATCGAGAGAGAGAGAGAGAGAGAGAGAGAGAGAGAGAGTCAGTGACAAGGGAGAACACGAGAACACACACTACACAACTACGCCGACTGCGCCTACAAGGAAATGATTATTACAAGCCCCCTATTTATATTTTTTAAAGTCTTGACCCCTGGTCAACATTTTGTTATGTACCATCTATTTATTTTTTTGATTTGATTTGATTAGATTTTTGTTCAGTTAACTTTGCTATATATTTAATCTATAGGATCTCAAATTGATTTTTTAACCCCCATTTGGCACGCACTTTTCTTGTTTTTACCATTAATCACTGTAATAAATTCAGCATTAGAGTAATAAACAGAAACTCAACGAATACCTGTAATTTGTTTAAATATTTTCAGTCAACAAATATGATAAGATAATCAGTTTTTCAGACTTTTTCTCACCACTTAAAATTACTATGTCACATCTTCTAGTCCCTTATTTCTTTACTAATAATTTAATTAGTTTTTTTTAGTAAAGTTACAAAACAATAATAAGATTCAAAAAATATTATTATGGTTATTTTCCGTCTTACAGATTATTCATTATTTAAAATCTTTGGAAGGATAATAAAGTATTAGACAACATTCGTTAGTGAAAACAGCTATCTCTTACGGTTCTAGGGACCTAATTATTAAAAATTAAAAAAAAAACGTATTATGCAATTTAGCTGTAAATAAAGACAAAGTTTCTCGATTGCTTTTTAATTAATGCTCGTAGTTCCAAATTTGCTCTTCTTTTCTGAAATGTGATATCAGACTTTTTGTGATATACATGAAATATATGGACTCGGATGCTAGAGAAAACGAAAGTCTCTTCGTGCCAAGGTAGATCTAAATGGGCCTATGGCCCGTGCTGTAAAAAACTATAGTTTCGAGGTAGATCTAAATGGGCCTAAGGCTCCTGCTGTAAATACTATGCTAAAGCTATTGAGATAAGGATTGAAGACAGAAGACGTAGACACGTAGTATA
The DNA here is from genome assembly GCA_036435485.1 of Saposhnikovia divaricata. NCBI lineage: Eukaryota > Viridiplantae > Streptophyta > Magnoliopsida > Apiales > Apiaceae > Saposhnikovia > Saposhnikovia divaricata. The sequence continues at coordinate 59,138,012 of CM071600.1, read as the reverse complement.
TAATTTTCTAAATTTAGTAATAGTGAATTCTTCTTTCAAATGAAAAAAGTATACAAATTTGCTAGGATTTTCGGATTAATAAGAAAGAAACTTATGCAAAATGAATTCTATCTATGATTGATCTGAATCGGCTTCGAACTTGATAAAAGTAAGAGTAATGCTACCGATATCAAAATAGTTTTCAAAATTCTTCTTTCAAATGAAAAAAGTATACAAATTTGCTAGGACTTTCGGATTAATAAGAAAGAAACTTATGCAAAATGAATTCCATCTATGATTGATCTGAATCGGCTTCGAACTTGATAAAAGTAAGAGTAATGCTACCGATATCAAAATAGTTTTCAAATGACATACGATATTTCCCTATTAATGATATTCATATTAATATATACGAGTTCATTACATTTATGTGATTGTAGACTATCAATCAAACTAGGACAATTCATTTTTTTAAAAAAAATTGAAAATTTTGTTGGGACCTCTAGAATACCTAATAATAATAATAATATTCTTTCGAGACATTTCTCTACTTTTTGGACTTTCCAATTTTTTCGAATTTTAATTGGATGATGATTTATGCATATCCTAAATTTATTATTACACGCCTTTTTTTATTTGACCAAAATATCCTTTACATATTTTTATTTATCATTTTACTTCTTGACTCATGTAACGACTCAAAGAAATTGGTTACTTATTCTATAATTATGTCTTATAACTATTTTATAATTATATTTATAATTATATTTTATTATTAGCACAAATTTATTTATAATGTAAATTAAAATTATATATGTGGACCTTTTAAAAATAGATGAAAATGATTCATGTCTTTCTTTAATAATAATAATTTAGTTACACACGATTTTAATTATTTCGTAGTTATATTACAAGTTTTAAAACATACAATCTCGCTAAATTGATTTATTAAAACTATTTTGTTCTTAATAAATATATTTTAATACTTAAATAACATGTATACAGTTAATTGATGATATTAAATTTAAAGGTTGATTGGACGAGTAACAAACACATAAAAATAAGAGAGAATAATAAGTAATAAGAATTTTTTCTATTATTGTTTTATACTAAAAAACCCCTTTTCTCTCTCCTCTTCTTTTTCTTTTGCTTAGCGAAGCCCTAAAACCTTTCATTTCTTTTGTGTTTCCTTCCTTCTTTCAATAAACATTTTTTTAAAGTTTTGATTTCCCTAAAAATCTTCCTTTTTAGGTAAGATTGATCTATTTTTTTCTTAAGATTTAGCATTAGTTTGTATTTTCGGATCGAAGGCTTCAACGCCTTTTCCGATTTGGTCTTCAATTTCTTAGATCTCAATTTCACGGAACTCCGAATTTCTTGTTTTTTCCAGTGATTTTGTTCTCGAAAGTGGTCCAAGTTATCTTGTTCTTGTGGGTTTGTTTCCCAGATCTAAGGAGTGTCTTGATTTTAGCTAGTATTTAATTTTCGCAGTTGCAAATCTAAGGTTGCTAGTTTGTCACTTTTAGTTCACGTTTGGTTTTAGTTTGTAACTTTTTTTTGCAGTCTCATTTTTAAAGGTGTAAGATTGGTTTTTTTGATGCCTCACCGTTTATGTGAGTTTGTTATTTTCTCAGCAATTATGTGAGTATGGTGCTTGATTTAGTAATAAAAGTTTTAAGGGGATTGCATTCTAGTCGATAGCTCAACTGGTTATGGCGGAAAGCATGTGTAAATATCATCATCAACAAATCACGTGATTTTATCTTCAAGAAGAATGGATTAATCAACAATTGTTTCTGTGTTTTGTTTGTTCGACGCGACTGTTTATGTAGATGTCGTATGACTTTTTATTATTGAATTAACTCATTTATCAAAAAGAAAACAATAAATATTTTTAAATGAAAAAAAATGATACTTATCACTGAAATAGTTTTTATATTGTATCATGATAAATTGAAGCACAATTAATTAAAACATTTCTAGAAAAGATTTTTATAAAAACTAATCTAAAATTAAAAACACATTTTGTTATGTAAATTATTTAAAAAATGTGAGACCGATGTTGAAAGAAAAATATTAGACATATATTGTACATGGATTAGATCTTAAATGTGAAGAGTAAGCTTATTTTAGTCTAATACATAAGATGGATGTGTATAAATAAAATTTGGGAGCGTGAGAGCTGTCCCAATGGTAGGGGCCAAAGCGTTGATCCAATGAGGTCAAAAAAAAATTTGGGTTTACATATATTATCATTCTTTTTATTTTACTTGTTAACTTTCGAGGGACTCGAACTTTTCAATATTTTACAAAACTAATAGGATGTACATGATTTTATAAAATAAGTATTTCGAATGAGAAAAATAAACAAATTTGCTAAGAATTTTCAGATTAACAAGAAAGAAACTTAAGCAGAACCACAACGTTCCATCTATGATTGATCTGAATCAACTTCGCACTCTATAAAAAAATTCTTCGATCTCATATGAAATTAATTTAGTTTTGGGATTTTTAAATTTTTGAAAATTTAAATTTACTTCTTAGCTTCATATGAATTGTGGAACTCGACCTTTCAATATATTACGATACTAAGAGGGCATGCGAACTCAATTAAGCACCACATGGAGGTTGGTTGTTTTCCCACGTCACACTAGGTAGTTCAAATGGAACAACTCAAATGGAACTTTGGAACAACCATTAAATGGAACTTTGAAACTACTACATACCAGCCTACTAATTCTTATAACATATCATTTGTTGGTTTTCAACCTTTTCACCTACATCAGATTCAAATTCACGACAATAAGGAAAGCATAAAAAAGACATTATTTCATTTATCAATGAAAGATATTGTGGTAAAGTATGAAACAATTGCTAGTGAAGAAACTTTCCGCACACTACATACAATTTAAAATTCTTGTAACATGTAACCCCCTTATCATTTGTTCCAATCAAGGTCTTTAACCTTTTAACCTACATTTGATTCAAATTCATGACAATATCGAAGAAAAACATTAACTAAAAATAACCAACAGTCCAGTATCAATCCATAACTTATTATCAAGTGGATTAAAGCAGCAACAAAAGGCACAATATTTCATTTATCAATGAAAGAAATGTAACGATCACATAATCACTACCATTATTTTCGCCAAGGTATCAAGCATCGTACCTGAACCAAATAATAAATAAAAATGTCATTATAAGCTAATTACGTAACAATTATGTTAAATGATTTTATCAATATCAAATCAAATTTATCATATAAACCACCATTTGAGTGTTAGCACTGTGTAGGTGTAACAGGGCAGGTTGGTGCAAACATGATATTTTTCTTTTGCTAAATGATGCAAACATGAATTTTACACGGGTATAAACAAGTAAATAAGCCCTCTTACACACGAAGATTATAACGATCAGCACACACAAATTTATAGCTAAAATGCTCAATCTAAAAGCAAAAAGTCAAAACTCGACATTTGATATTAAAAATCAAAGTGCAAAATATTGATGTCAACAGGATGTCCTTAATTCATTTACTTTCAGGAAAATTTCATATTCAAATGCATTGTTAATTCCAGTTGGTTAAAAAGAATTACCGTATCATCAAGGTCGTTCAATTCCATGCCCAAGTTAGAAAGACTTTCTAAAACTGCGGAAGAGCTTTACCTGGTAACAACATTCTCATAGCAACAATGGTTGTACTTCAAAAGAATGATGAGTAAACACTGCAGCACTTTCAACAATCCTAATGTATAACACCTAAATTACGCTAACTTGAGATGGAATTTTTAATACACACTATATGACTATAATACCATGAGGAAAATATTACAACAGGCCAACGACGACAACCAAATAACATAAACTCAAGAACACACTAGCTCTTGCCTCAGAATAGTATGGCAAGGCAACCTCCTTGCAAAACTAACATTGGGTGTTGCCACATTAATTGGTAGATAAGAATAAGAAAAGAATTCTTAAAGAAGAAATGTTAAGACATTCTTGCAAGGTTAATTATCTACTATACAAAATGTATATTCTTCGACTATTAGAAATTCAAGTCCTACGAAAGCCACCTTCTAATACGGCTACCTTGTTACGACTTCACTCCCGTCATTAGCTCTATAAAATTCATCTTATATGTTTAGATAAGATGTTAAATATTAGCTAATTTTGTAACCTAGTAATATCCTATATGGCGATAATATGATGGATTTCTTCTATATTTTTACTGTAGAATCTCTCAAATGGACTTTAATACTTCATACATGGACACATCTATGTACGTAGCTTCTCGTATTTGTACTAACCTTGTTTAAAAAGTGTAAATGATGCATGCTTCATTGGATACACATGTAGCAATAAGTTTATATACATATTGCCCTCTAAAATTGAATGCCAGTATCACTTGACATTTGGTTAACACATTCATGCAAATATCCTCTCTTTCATTATGATACTTATTCCTCTTTGTTATATATATATATATATATATATATATATATATATATATAACAAAGAGGAATAAGTATTTTACATGGTGTGTGTCTGATGATCTGGATCTTCAGTTAGAGTGCTACGGTCAGTATTTTCCATGGTGTATGTCTGATGATCTGGATCTTCAGTTGGAGTGCCACGATCAATATTTTCCATGGTGTGTGTCTGATGATCTGGATCTTCAGTTGGAGTGCCACGATCAGTATTTTCCATGATGTGTGTCTAATGATCTGGATCTTCCGTTATGTGTGTCAGGTGATCTCCATCTGCCTGATCTTTTTCTTCGGACCATTTCTGTTGGTCCCAGAGTATTGCAGAAGGGGGGTTGAATGCAATACTGATAAAATTCAATCTTTAAAACAACAACAATAATAAAGATTATAAGTTATCAGTAGATGTATGCAAACAAAAGTGAAACAAGATTTCTCATAAAATAAATGTTTTATTTATCTTGTGCGAAGTGTTGCTACAACCTAGAGAAAATGTTTCTCCAGCTTCGTTGTCTTGTGAGATACAAGTTGCTTCGTTGTTGTGTTCGTACATAGAAAGAATTGGGACATGTATCTAAGTAGACTAAGATACTCTGTTGTCTCTATCGCATGGGGTGTTGAGCTGCTGTCGTTTTCAAGTGGCAGCCCATTACAATTTGCACACCCATGTGACTTTCTTAAATTGCTTTATAGAAGTGTTAACCTTATATGTAAAGCAACCTAGATTCTTTCTATTTCTAGCTAATACAATTCTAGTAGATGTGGATATATCATACTCTTTGAATTTACCAGCCTTGTATTGTAATCTCTCAAGCTTCTGTCGTAGTCTTTCAGGTCTGCTACAAACGATAGAGTGTTGCAGCAAATCTGTTTCTTGAACATATAACCTGTCACGGGATTTGACTGAGAAAAATACCCAAATCAAATAATTCAGTGTGACAGTAACCTTAACCACCAAGTCTGTTGTCAAAGGAATATTTAGTAGTTGACAGTATGAGCTCCCGCCAATGTTGATGTCGGAACTCCAGACTTGTTGTCAAGTGTGAGAATGTTACTGTCCCATGCTTCAGCCAATGTTGCTATCAGATATAGCTTTGTCGTGACTTTGCAACATTTGTCTTCTTGTAACCTTACTGTCAAGAGTGTGACAGTAACTTTTATTCTTGCTGTCTTCTGGATGTATTCCTTGAGGCTTGAACAAATGTATGAACTTCTCCCAAAGCATACAATTATTACATGACAACAATTATTCGATTACAAGAACATACTTTGGCTGTGATAGTATGTTCAACTTAGTAAAAACTAAGTACAGGGAAATATAGTTAAATTGTCTCTATGCTATCACCCATAAATCCCAACTATCTCCCCCGATTTTTTTTATGGACAATAACAACAAATTTACAATCAAAACGTGCTGACAACTTAACTAACATAGATCAAAATAGTTAAGATACCATTACTGATAAATGTTAAGAAAAATCTAGAACTTGAAACTGATGAACTAACTGTAAATCAATTGCTCCTATTGAATGAGCGGATCAGAGATTAACTTAACTTGATTTTAGCAGTCTCCGGTTGTTCAGATTTTTCCCTCTCTTTTGAGAGCTTCAAGTTTTGCCTTCTTGAGGTCTTCAACTAAAGTCTTTTCTTCAGGTGATCTGGCATCATCTTCAATGTCTTCAATGTACCTTGAATCATTCTAGAAGAAAATACTTCAGCATCTTTCAGATCAAACCAAGTTTTAAAATCATAAGTGAATGTTCTGAATTTCAGAATTCCTTGGGTGATCTTGAATCTCCTTCTAGGAAAAGCTTTCAGAGATACTCTCATTTTTCTGTCTAGTTTTGGATCTTCATCTCTTCGTTTATCAAATATTTCCTCTAGTTCCCAACCAACTAGCATTTCGAGCTTATGAAATGATCCAACAACTTTCCAGTAGAGATCCTTCAGTACACTGGTCCTCAGTTTGTGAAAGCTATCAACATAGATTTCTTCTTTTCCATCTATGATTCTGAGAGGATCATCCAGTATACAGGGCTGATAACCTACTTTCTCACTGATCATCTTGTTGATTTTCTTGTAGCTTTCCTTCAGTTGAGCTTCTAGGTCTTCAGCACTTTGTTTGGCAGGTTTGGTAGGTTTGGAAGTTTGGGATGATTTAGCTCTAGCAGCCTGAAAAGCTTGTTCTGCCTCATATTCATCCATGCCAGCCTTTGTGAAAGGGCGATGTGCTTCTTTAAGGTCCACATCAGGCATTGGCTCACCATCTGAGCTAACTTCCAGGTCTACATCATCATGTGCTCTTCAATCACCATACATCTCATAAAATTCAGCATATCTTATAGCATAGTATTCTTTGACATGCTCTAAGATACTGCTGGAAACATCTTGGTCTGTTTCCATGAGAGTGATCATCCTTTCCAGAACGAAGAAATCAATTCTTCTCCTTACCTTTACGAATTTGTACGAAAGATCAAATCTGCCTACCACATGTGACAATATCTCCATAGTGAAATCTGGTTCTACAATTATGATTGTGGTTCCACAGTGTTTAAGAATATACTTGGATACATTGTTATTGACTGGGTCCAGTTCCACTGAGATAGATGTGATGCTCCCATCAATCGACTTTTTCAATAGTTCAAAACTATTTACTTTTCTCTTATCAATGGGATTCTATGTCAAAGCTGCTCCATGCTTCTTTTTCTTTGCTGCTGCAACTGTCTTCCATTTGATTTTGGTTGCACGCCAGGCTTGTGCTCTAGTCTTAGTTCTGTTAGACGTGAAGTTCTTAACAAGCCTTCGTACCTTGACAGTATCTTCAGGTTGACTCTTGACAGCATCTTCCATGACAGTATCTTTGACAGCTTCTTTGTCTTGGCTTTTGATAGTGTCCTCTTTGACAGCATCTTTCACTTGAGTGTCTCTAGCCATTTTGACAGTATCCTCGTTGATAGTATCTTTTTTTGAATCGAAGCATTCAACTACAAATCTCAAGATACTTGCCTCCAAGGCTTCAAGAATTTTTAACTCCCCTTCATCATTGACAACATCTTTCTTTTCAGTACTGGGAGTTTCTTGCTCTTTTTGGGCTTCATCCTTCTGAGTTTCTGAGCTTACATTCTCAGAGGCTTCTTTTCTAGAACTTCTATTTTCTCTAGATCCACCATTTCCTCCAATGTCATCCTCATCACCATCCAATGTATCATCATAGGTACAGCTTCCTCCTATCTTGGCATTGGCATTAGAGATCCGCTTCTTTATGATTGAGCTAATTTCCTCATCTCTTCTTGCCAATAGCTTGTGAATATCTTTGACAGCTTTAACCTTGTCACTGGTGATACTGGATTTGAGAATTTTCTTTAGCACTATCATGATTGTCTCAGTGCTTAGTCCTGAACTTTTATCCAATGGTAGAAAATCCAGCCTTCTTGCTCCTGTCTTTGTGATCCTTCTGAAGCACACACCATAAGGATTGTGAATCACCTCAGGGAGTTTGTCTTCATCCATTGTTTATCCTCATATAAGTAATTCGAATTTTATCACTATAGTTAAATAATTCTTAGTTGTTAATTTGCATCTTAGTTTAAGTTAGATAATTAAAACCCCATTCTTGTTAATAGTCTTAGCAGTGAATAATAATCATACATTGTTGCATAAACATATTTACTGATTGAAACTTAACCAGATCTCTGCGGAACGAACTTAAATTGTATTACTTGTGACCATGTGCACTTGCGTGATTTTGTGCTAACAAGTTTTTGGTGCCGCTGTCGGGGATCATCGGTGTTTTATTTTCAGTTTATGTGCTTGTCATCAGTGGTCGTTAGAGTTCACTGACTCGAATTGTTTTTCTCATCTATTCTTGTGTAGTTCGTTGGTGTTTCAGGTGATGGATTTTCTAACTTACTATGGAGTTCAGCAGGTGGCTAGTGTTTGTGAGCTATGTGCGGGCGCACATGAGGCGAATCAGTGTGCTATCTCTTATGAATCGGCATACTGGAGCAACAATCAAGGTAGCATGCTACAACCACAACAGCTTTATCAGCAGTATCTAAGTTAACAATATGGAGCACAGCCTTACAATCACCAGAATTTTCAGCAGCAGTATGCCTCGTGGCAATCACAACCTCCGGGTTTTCAGCAACAACAATCATATGCTGGTTCTGGGAATTCCAATTATGACGAATCCGAATTGGAAGAATTGAGGTTGATGATTAAAAGCAACGCTGTCTCGTTTAAGACCTTGGAAAATCAGATTGGGCAGATTACTAATGCCTTGTTGAGTATGCTACAAGGAACTCTACCGAGTGATACAGAGGCTAATCCAGGCAAAGGGGATATCACCGAGCAGGTGGAAGCAGTTACCTTGAGATCCGGAAAGGCTACAACTGATCAGAAATCAGCAGCTAAGGAAGATGAAGAAGTTCATAATGATCAGGATGAAAAGTTTGCAACACCAAAAATTGAAAAATCTGATTTGGTAGCTGAGTAGTTGGACGGTGAAGTAGAAAAGAGTAAGAATCATGTTAAAAAAGCTTCTCCGGAGCAATCTACGAATATCAATCAGATCTACCCTCCTCCTCCATATCCAAAGAGACTCTTAGAATTTCCGGTAAAGGAGGAAGAGTGTTTTGGCAAGTCGGACCCCTTAGACAATGCTTCACAAGGAAAGTCGGATACTGAAGGTGAGGAATTAGGCTTGGCTGATCTCTGGGATTCTAAGGTGCTGGTTGATGAGGTGGTTTCATGGTCAAATCTTGAGGATAGTGCAATTGAGTCTTTTCTTGAGGAAGATGTGTTGATTGAGGGTAATGAAGATCTTCATGAGTTGTATAGGAATTTCACTTCAGATGAGATGTTGGAGGAATTAACTGCTATTTGTGCTAAGCCTGGAAGTCAGCTTGAGGATTGTTCTTTTGATCCTAAGTCTGTTGTTAAGACTTCTGTTGGTGAACCACCCACTTTCGTTCCTCATCCGTCTATTTCCACTCTTGGTCAGTCTTTGGTAATAAATCATCATGTTGATAAAGCTTCCAAACTCGAGCTTAAACTACCAGATCACCTGAGGTATGCATACTTGGATCAATAATCTACTTTGTTTATTATTGTTGCTAACTTGTCAGGTAGTGAAGAGAACATTGTTGCTAACACCTTTGAGGAGCAAAGAAGGCTGAAACTTGTCATCAAGGCTGTAGCTCCGGAAAAGATAATTAAATGGCCATATATAAGATACGGTGTAGAAATTTTCAAGTGTCGAAGATTAGGTATGTCTGTTATCCCTTGTATTACCTTCCATTCAATGAGGACATTGAATATCTTAAGTTTGGGAGTGGTTTGGGGGATAAGTATTGCATATATGTTATTTGTGATTATGAGTCATTGTGTTCATATAGGAATCATGCTTTGCATATTAGGTAGTTCATGCATGTAAGTTCGTATTATTTATGTTTGTTTCATATAGGACATTCTGTTTTTTATTTACCATGTGAGTCCATATTAGTTGCATTTTCATGGCATGCATTTTTCATGATCCCTTAAAACTTGCTAATTCTGATTGGTAGGTAAGTGTTTAATTGAGTGTGGTAATGATGAGTAGAGGGTTGATTTATAGTTCTTATGAAATTGACTTGCGTGTTTCGGAAACAAAACCTTTACACAGTCTCATTGGGTGCTTTTGGGCTAGGTTAGGGTTTTGCTTGTTTGGATGCTTTGAGATTTAATCACTTGTTTATAGTTAGAATTTGCGTTATTCCCTTTATGGCGTAGGATCACTAAAGTCTAAGTTTGGGGGGAAACAGGGATTTCATACTTAATTGTAAATATTGTCAATAATGGCTAGGCGTCAAATTGCTAGTAGCCGACTCATATTTATATGAGTAGTCTAGGGTTGGAAATGAGAATTCTCATTCTAGATTGCATATAAAAAAATGAAAAAAAAAAGGAAAAAAAAAGAGTCATGTAAATAGTTTAAATGCAAAATTAACCACGAGTGAGCTCTTTAATACTCGAGTAATTAAGTCTGAGAGGACTTAGTCCTAGTGACCTAAGGCTTTTATAGTCAGGGATCCACTGACCTAACGCTCGCTACATGGGTATTATTGTATAAGCCTTTTGGGGTCTCATTCATTGCATGGTTAAATAAGCATGCTTGTATATTATGTGTCGTAGTATAGTAATAAAACATGAATTTCTGTCTAACTTGAATAAGGATGGAGGTGTTTCTAGGTTATGAAGTGTTTACCGTCTATTCTAGTTATAAACTTGTGATTGTCTTGGCAAAGAATATGTATGATTTTTGATTTAGTTTTAGAGTATTTCTGATGAGCATCACACACGCACGTTTTCGTACTTGTATTGTTAGTAAACGGGGACTTAGTCGAGCTCTATTTGGAATTAGTTGCATTCTTTGAGTTATTTGCTTGCTAGTTGGTTTTGGTTATTTTGAAGGGGATCCTTGCATTTTCATATTAGTTGCATTCATGCATTGCATTGGATTTTGTGGGTACATTCGCTATAGGCCCTCACGAGACCTCACTCGTCCACTAGGGCTACCTAGGGGTTTAAAGGGCTTGTTGCATATGCCAAATGCAACCGTGATCACCTACGGAAGTGGTACTAATTAGTTAGTATAGTTTTTTATGCTTGAGGACAAACATCGGTTTAAGTTTGGGGGTGAGGTTTGAGGGATAAGTAGTTGTTTGTAGTAGTTAGTGTGTTCATGTAGGATATCATGTTTGCAATTTAGTTGTAGTTCATGCATGTATGTTCGTGTTATCTACGTTTGTTTCATGTAGGACATTTTATTATTTTGTTTTCGTGTACCATGTGAGTTCATGTTTGTTGCATTTCATGGCATGCATTTTTCATTATCCCTCAGAACGAGCTGATTCTGATTGGTAGGTAGTTGTCTTATTGAGTGTGATTAATGATGAGTAGAGGGTTGATTGATAGTTCTTATGAAATTGACTTGCATGTTTCAGAAACAAAACTTTTACACAGTCTCATTGGGTGCTTTTGGGCTAGGTTAGGGTCATGCTTGTTTGGATGCTTTGAGATTTAATCACTTGTTTATAGTTAGAATTTGCGTTATTCCCTTTATGGCGTAGGATCACTAAAGTCTAAGTTTGGGGGAAAACAGGGATTTCATGCTTAATTGTAAATATTTTCAATAATGGCTAGGCGTCAAATGGCTAGTAGCCGGCTCATATTTATATAAGTAGTCTAGGGTTGGAAATGACAATTCTCATTCCAGATTGCATATAAAAAAAAATGAAAAAAATGAAAAAAAAAGAGTCATGTAAATAGTTTAAATGCAAAATTAACCACGAGTGAGCTCTTTAATACTCGAGTAATTAAGTCTGAGGAGACTTAGTCCTAGTGACATAAGGCTTTTATAGTCTGGGATCCACTGACCTAACACTTGCTACATGGGTATTATTGTATAAGCCTTTTGGGGTCTCATTCATTGCACGGTTAAATAAGCATGCTTGTATATTATTTGTCGTAGTATAGTAATAAAGCATGAATTTCTGTCTAACTTGAATAAGGATGGAGGTGTTTCTAGGTTATGGAGTGTTTACCGTCTATTCTAGTTATAAACTTGTGATTGTCTTGGCAAAGAATATGTATGATTTTTGATCTAGTTTGAGAGTATTTCTGATGAGCATCGCACACACGCACGTTTCTGTACTTGTATTGTTTGTAAACGGGGACTTAGTCGAGCTCTATTTAGAATTAGTTGCATTCTTTGAGATATTTGCTTGCTAGTTGGTTTTGGTTAATTTGAAGGGGATCCTTGCATTTTCATATTAGTTGCATTCATGCATTGCATTGCATTGGATTTTGTGGGTACATTCGCTATAGGCCCTCACGAGACCTTACTCGTCCACTCGGGCTACCTAGGGGTTTAAAGGGCTTTTTACATATGCCAAATGCAACCTTGATCACCTACGAAAGTGGTACTAATTAGTTAGTGTTAGTTTTTTATGCTTGAGTACAAGCATCGGTTTAAGTTTGGGGGTGTGATAAGTGGATTTCATATCCACTTGGAGCGTTCCATATCGGCTTAAATTGATTCACTTGGCCTCAAGTTTGTTGTATTTTTGATGTGTTTTGTGTAGATGTGCAGGATTGTAACTATCGGTTGGGATGTGCGTTCTTCTTGATCTTGGAGTTTAAATTGAGTTTGGAATGAAGAATGGAGTTGATCCCTATGATAGTATGAAGATTTTAAGTCAATGGAATGGAAGAACGACAATTTACGCAAAAGGAATGAGACGAAACGGAGCGAAAACGAAGAAACGGAGAAAATGGAATAACCCGGCAGAATCGACTTGAGGTCGCGGCCTCAGATCCCAGGATGCGGCCTCGGGAGCAATCTGCCCAGCTCGAATTATCTCCTAAAAAGTCTAGAAATTCTTTCCTGTTTCGAATTAAATTGTACTTTTAGGCCTTTTCTTGTTGGACAAGACTTCTAGGGCCTATTTAAACACATTGTATCATTGTAATATCATATCATTACATAGAATTAATTATCATAACATAGATTTGCAAGGGAGAAAAGAAGAGAAGGATTCAACGCTCGTGACAAGCAACGGATCTCAATCGACTTCATCTTTTGTATTCTTTTCTTAGGCAAATTCTGGATCCAGATTTGTTTTCTAAACTCTTGTTTATTAATATAATTACGTTTTTCTTTCACATCTTGTTTATTATCATGTCTTCATCAAATCCCATGACGATGAACTGTTCAATTATGAACTAATCGTTGTCATGGGATTCTGACGGATTTATCTATGTAGCTTAGTAGTTTGATTGTTTTAAAGATTTATGTGTGGTGAATTCTTGATATCCTTGTATGGTTGTGTTTCATGTGTTTAGATGCGCCGCGAACATCTAATTTGCTAATCTCTTGCGAAACGAGAGTGGATCTTGAGATTTAGAACTTGCCATGCTAGCATAGGATAGGTTGATGTTTTTAAATCATGATTTGTAGCGTAAATAGAGATATTATGCTGCCCTATGTGATCTTAATAGACAACTTGATCTTCAACCGTTATATTTTCAAATCTTATAGAGATATAGGGTCTAAGCATAATTGGTGTCTATTCATCTTCTATCTCTTTTGTGGATGTATGTTTAGTTTGGTATTCGTATACCGAGAGGTAACCTATACTTGTTTCGTGTTGTCTGATCAGATATCAAAACCACTACATGTATTGATTCAAGGCATCGACTCTAAGCGAAGCAGATAATGAAGTTAGGATCCCATGTTTATCCTCATATAAGTAATTCGAATTTTATCACTATATTTAAATAATTCTTAGTTGTTAATTTGCATCTTAGTTTAAGTTAGATAATCAAAACCCCATTCTTGTTAATTGTCTTAGCAGTGAATAATAATCATACATTGTTGCATAGGCATATTTACTGATTGAAACTTAACCAGATCTCTGCGGAACGAAATTAAATTGTATTACTTGTGACCACGTGTACTTGCGTGATTTTGTGCGAACAAGTTTTTGGCGCCAAAAACTTGTTAACACAAAATCACGCAAGTATACGTGGTCACAAGTAATATAGATAAAATCAAGTTCGTTCCACAGAGATCTGGTTATGGTTCTATTTAGTTAATGCACCTATTCAACAATGTCTGGTTTTAATTCACTGCTAAGACAATAACAAATATGGGTTTTAATTATCTAAATTAAACTAAGATGCAAATTATTAAACTAAGTATTAATTAACGACTGAGATTTAAAATTGAATTACTTACAGGAGAATAAACATGGGACTCTAACTTCATTATCTACTTCACTTAGAGTTGACGACTTTAATCAATGCATGTGATGGTTATGATATCTGATCAGACAACACGAAACAAGTATACTCTACTTCTCAATATACGAATACCAAACTAAATATACATCCACAAAAGAGATAGAAGATAAATAGACACCAATTATGCTTAGACCCTATATCTCTATAGAATTAGAAAACATAGCGGTTGAAGAACAAGTTGTCTATTAAGATCACATAGGGCAGCATAATATCTCTATTTACGCTACAAATTATGATGTTAAAACATCAACCTATCCTATGCTAGCATGACAAGTTCTAAATCTCAAGATTCACTCTCGTTTCGCAAGAGATTAACACATTAGATGTTAGCTACGCATCTAAACACATGAAGCACAACCATACAAGGATATCAAGAATTCACCACACATAAATCTTTAAAGCAATCAAACTACTAAGCTACATAGATAAATCCGGTAGAATCCCATGACAACGATTAGTTCATAATCGAACCGTTCATCGTCGGGATTTGATGAGGACATGATAATAAACAAGACGTGAAAGAAAAACGTAATTATATTAATAAACAAGAGTTTAGAAAACAAATCTAGATCCAGAATTCGCCTAAGAAAAGAATACAAAAGATGAAGTCGATTGAGATCCGTTGCTTGTCACGAGCGTTGAATCCTTCTCTTCTTTTCTCCCTTGCAAATCTATGTTATGATAATTAATTCTATGTAATGATATGATATTACTGATAAGTGGATTTTATATCCACTTATTATGTGCTATTTTGACCTAGATTGGTGGTTTATCCTTAAGTATGTTGTGTCTTTTAATTCATTTTTGTTGTGTTTCAGCATTTGTTGTGCAGAACTAGCAACTTTAGGTATCTAGGCGATAAAAGGTTAAAAACGGTGGATTTCTGTCTCAATTTTATCAAGTGGACTGGCTACGAGGAAAAAGAATTATCATAAAGAAATTCTGAGTGATATATTCTTAAATCTGGAACCCCGGTTGGAATTGATATATTTTTCGTTTTACAAAAGGAATCCAGTTTCAGATCCTCAAGAGACCGTAATTTACACCTGGACGAGCAAAGAGAAATTAGAATTATCACAAAAAGATGGAAAGTGATATATTCTTAAAGAGAAAATCCCGGTTGGAATTGATATATTTTTTTCCAAGCAAAAAGAGTCTGGTTTCAGATCCTCAAGAGACCGTAATTTACACCTGGACGAGCAATGAGAAAATAGAATTATCACAAAAAGATGGAAAGTGATATATTCTTAAAGAGAAAACCCCGGTTTGAATTGATATATTTTTTGTTAAGCAAAAGGAGTCCGGTTCCAGGCCCTCAATAGACCGCATCTTAGGATTTAAAGATATATTTATATTAATAAATATTTTATTTAATTAGAAAATTATATTTATAAATATCTAATAATATTAGATATTTAATTTTATAATTTCTGGATTAAATAAATTATTTATTAATTAAAGATTATAAGTTTTGCGAATTAAAAAGCATTTCTACGGAACCCATTCAAAAGCATACCACGTGAATTGTTTTGTGACAAGGACGCAAGGATCATTTAACAAGTAAATGTTTTGTGGCCAGGTTATTTAAAAATAAAGTAAACAAATGAAATGATTCTGGAAAGCAAAAGTAGGAAAAGGTCGGTCGCCAGATGATTTTTCTCTTTCGGCTCAATTCTTTATTACCGGATGGTGTGCTAATTTCTGCTCTAAATAGCAGTGTTTTCCATAGTTTTGAATCATCCCACAACTGAGTTCTCTCTTATATTCAGTTGTATTCTCTCTAGCTTCTTTTGTAAATTCAGTTTTGTTTTATACATTTTAAATTTCTGCAATTTTAGTATAAATCTTATTTTGGTTGAAAATTTTACGGGAATTATTTGGAGTGATTTTCTCTTTCATTGGAAGCTATTTCGGTTCTACTTTCTAACTCTTGTAATTTTCATATTTAATTCATCGTAATTTTTAATTTAGTTTTTATTATTATTATTATTATTATTATTATTATTATTATTATTATTATTATTATGTTTTCATTTAATCCCATGATGACGATTCGTTCGATTATGAACTAATCGCCGTCATGGGATTCTAATGGATTTATTTACGTAATTTAGTAATTCGATGCCTTAATAATTTGTATTATGATAAAAATTCAGATTGCCTAATGTGGTTGTGCTTAATTTATTAGATGCGTAGCTAACGTCTAAATTATTAATTCCTAATGAATGCGAAAGTGGATTTAGGAATTTAGAATTTGTCATGTTAGCATAGGTTCGTAATTGTCATGTACATTTATGATAAGTGGTAGGATTTTGGATCACATCACCCTATGTAGTCATAATAAAGGAATTTATTCGTAATCCAATTATGTTTTCAAATCTTATAGACATATAGGGTCTAAGCATAAAAGGTGTCCACGCGACTTCTATCTTTTTAAGTGGATGTTCGTATGGTTTGATATGAGTTAAGGCTGAAAGGCGCTTATGTTAGTTTCGTGTTCCCGACTAACTTTCGTAAATTATCAAAATTACTTTGAAATTAAGGCATCAATTCTAAATGAAATTAATAGTGAAATTAGAGTCCCATGTTTTTCTCACATATAAATTCTCATTTAATTAAATCAAGTAGTTTGAATTATTTAATATTATTAATTTAATTAATCAATTAGAAAAATACAACAAAACCCCCTTTTTATATTTATTCAAGCAGTTGTTTAATCATACGTCGTTGCTTAAACATTATTTCTGAACAAACACCAAGTCTTCGTGGGATCGAATTTATTATATTACTTGTGACCGCGTACACTTGCACAGTTAGTTTTCGAACCAACAATTACAATGATACAATGTGTTTAAATAGGCCCTAGAAGTCTTGTCCAACAAGAAAAAGCCTAAAAATACAAATTAATTCGAAACAGGAAAGAATTTCTAGACTTTTTAGGAGATAATTCGAGCTGGGCAGATTGTTCCCGAGGCCGCATCCTGGGATCTGAGGCCGCGGCCTCAAGTCGATTCTGCCGGGTTACTCCATTTTCTCCGTTTCTTCGTTTTCGCTCCGTTTCGTCTCATTCCTTTTGCGTAAATTGCCGTTCTTCCATTCCTTTGACTTAAAATCTTCATATTATCATAGGGATCAACTCCATTCTTCATTCCAAACTCAATTTAAACTCCAAGATCAATGAAGAACGCACATCCCAGCCGATAGTTACAATCCAGCACATCTACACAAAACACATCAAAAATACAACAAACTTGAGGCCAAGTGAATCAATTTAAGCCGATATGGAACGCTCCAAGTGGATATAAAGTCCACTTATCATAAACATGGGATCCTAACTTCATTATCTGCTTTGCTTAGAGTCGACGCCCTGAATCAATACATGTAGTAGTTTTGATATCTGATCAGACAACACGAAACAAGTATAGGTTACCTCTCGGTATACGAATACCAAACTAAACATACAACCACAAAAGAGATAGAAGATGAATAGACACCAATTATGCTTAGACCCTATATCTCTATAAGATTTGAAAACGTAACGGTTGAAGATCAAGTTGTCTATTAAGATCACATAGGGCAGCATAATATCTCTATTTACGCTACAAATCATGATGTAAAAACATCAACCTATCTAATGCTAGCATGGCAAGTTCTAAATCTCAAGATCCACTCTCGTTTCGCAAGAGATTAACAAATTAGATGTTCGCGGCGCATCTAAACACATGAAACACAACCATACAAGGATATCAAGAATTCACCACACGTAAATCTTTAAAACAATCAAACTACTAAGCTACATAGATAAATCTGTTAGAATCCCATGACAACGATTAGTTCATAATTGAACCGTTCATCATCATGGGATTTGATGAAGACATGATAATAAACAAGATGTGAAAGAAAAACGTAATTATATTAATAAACAAGAGTTTAGAAAACAAATCTAGATCCAGAATTCGCCTAGGAAAAGCATACAAAAGATGAAGTCGATTGAGATCCGTTGCTTGTCACGAGCGTTGAATCCTTCTCTTCTTTTCTCCCTTGCAAATCTATGTTATGATAATTAATTCTATGTAATGATATGATATTACAATGATACAATGTGTTTAAATAGGCCTTAGAAGTCTTGTCCAACAAGAAAAAGCCTAAAAATACAATTTAATTCGAAACAGGAAAGAATTTCTAGACTTTTTAGGAGATAATTCGAGCTGGGCAGATTGCTCTCGAGGCCGCATCCTGGGATCTGAGGCCGCGGCCTCAAGTCGATTCTGTCGAGTTATTCCATTTTCTCCGTTTCTTCGTTTTCGCTCCGTTTCGTCTCATTCCTTTTGCGTAAATTGCCGTTCTTCCATTCCATTGACTTAAAATCTTCATACTATCATAGGGATCAACTCCATTCTTCATTCCAAACTCAATTTAAACTCCAAGATGAATGAAGAACGCACATCCCAACCGATAGTTACAATCCTGCACATCTACAAAAAACACATCAAAAATACAACAAACTTGAGGCCAAGTGAATCAATTTAAGCCGATATGGAACGCTCCAAGTGGATATGAAATCCACTTATCAACCATCCTTTTAATTTGTGTTAACAGACTATCATTGAAGGTTGTTGAATTTCTTAACACCAAAGTTCCAAGGACTTGGAGTACTCTAGCCTGCAAACTTTATAAAAGTTGCATTGTGATGAATATGGTCAGTTTATTCTTCAGATAAACTTGAACAACCCATCTTTTCTCCAGGTTAACTCTCAAAGAGATACTTATTATTTTGCTTTTCAGTATTGATGCCAATTTTGTAAAAGCTCCCCCTGCTTCACTAATTGCTTCATCCACAACCATATTGAAATTTTCATCTTTGTTGTTCATAGTACTCTCCATGTGGTCAACCATCATAGATTCTGCATCTTCAGGGGCATATTCACTTCCATCTGACCAGACAGTTCCAGTAGCTGATTTTATATACTCAGGCATTTTGCCTTTGCCTTTACCCAGAGCATTTTGTGTTTCTTTTTCTCTCCATTCCCTCTGCAATTTCTGGAATGGAGCTTCTATTTCTTCAGGATTTGGCTCATTGATTTTTAGTGGTGGCAGTACTATTCTCTCAGACTTTTGAGTCTTTTTTAATTGCTCCAAAACTTCATTAGTTAGCAATACCGCCTCACCATCTATTTCTCCTTCAATCAAAACACCATCTCCAGCTGCCTTCAGTTCTTCACCAAAGTTTCTTTCTTCTACCTCTTGCTCCCCCTCACTTTCATCTCCATCTTCTTCCATAACTTGCTCCCCCTCATTTCTTGGCTCCCCCTCACCTGTAGCTCCACCTTGTTTTACCTTCTCTACCATGTTTGCTTTATTCTGATCATCTTCCACTTGTTCCTTATTCTGATCTGCCACTTTCTCCCCCTTAGTTGAGTTGGCAGCACCAAGGGTAATAGAGAATGATAGAAGAGTTTGTTGAATCTCAGCAAAACCAGCAGCTACCATAGTGGACAGAACATCAAGTTTAGCTTCCATAGATGCACATCTGCTCTCAAGGGATTTCAACCTTGATTCAGCTTGTTTAGAAGGACCATCAGACCTTAACCTTGTTAATGACAAAGGAAAAGACTGAGGCAAGGAGGCTATGGGGTGTCTCACACTCTCATTGTTTTTCTGAGTGATCTCATCACTCCTTACAGAATGACTCTCAAGGCCTGGTGCCTTTTTGTGTGGGGTTCCCTCAATTTCACTCTAGACATGCTCGAGTCCCTCTCCTTTTACCAGCTCATTTGCTTGCCTCTCATTTTTATGCTTACCTCTCTTTTTTTTACCTCTCTTTTTCTTTTCACTCCCCCACTCATCCTAGATGCATGGGTATGAGCAGTACTTGCATGCATTTTAGTTGAAGAAATAGAAAGTTTAGATTGTACCTTAATAGCAGAGATAGTTATTTGATCATCTTCAGAAGCATCTTCAACAATTACTGAATCGTGATCAAGCTGTGTAGAGGTGACAACATCTTTACCCAAAATGTTACTGTCCGTAGGATGGTTGACAGCAACTTTTGTGGTGTCTTTGACAGCAGCTGAGGGTGTGACAGCAACTTCCCTTGGGTCAGTTGCTTGGAGGAGTTTGACCAAGATGTTGGCTGTTTCATTTTATGGCAGATTGCCACCTTGATCTAGCTCAGTGTTTGAGGTAGTGGTGTCCATTTCACTTTGAGAAATGGGTTCTTGTGGACCTCTTGATGGGGGCTCATCCATGTTTTGAGATGGATGATCAAAACCTGAAGGGTTGGGACTGTCCCCCTCTCTAGGTTGTTGAGAAGAAAAATTAATGGTGTAGAGAATAAAGAAGGTGATGGTATAGAGGAAATTTTTGGCTGTTCCACAGGAGTAACTTGTGAAACATCAAGAGTAGAAGTTTCATGACCCTCACTGTGCCCTAACTCCATGTGCGTTTCTACAAGTGTAGGATCCTCATGAGTGTGTACATGAGGTTATGCTGACTCTTTACAGGGTGCCTTGGGAGACATGCCAATTTCAATAGATACTTCTTGTTGAGAAGAAGCACCTAGGGATGTGTTTGATTCCCTTTTATCCTCCACAGCCTTTCGTGAGACTGTGGGGTGGCTGACATTGGTTTTACCCCTCTTAGCTATCTTCTTCTTAGGCTCAACAGGAACCACTGTAGGTTCATTTTGACTAACATCCTTATTTGCTGGTGCAGTTTCTCCCTCAATATTCTCAGAACTACTACCAACACCAATTTCCAAGTGTCTTTTCTTGGATTCGTGCAGAGTTGTTTTTGTGGTCTTTGGTTGTCTAGAAGATCTGATTGGAATGTATGGAGTAAAATGTGGGTTAGCTGAATTTGGGTCTAATCCAGCTTCATTCTCAAGGGAGAAAGTAACATACCCTGAGGGTATTTTAACATCAAGATTAGGCTCTTGATCAGCCATGTGCTTGGTGAAACAGAGTGGAGTATGTGCATTCAAATTGTGTGAATTGAGTAATGTGTATGTATTTCTTTTCAAAACATTGCACTTCATCGTTAGAGATGCATTATCATCAATACCACATAATGAATTTAAACACATTGTAAGAAAGCGAGGATAGACATGTACCTTCCTGCTTATAGCTGACTTGAGTTGACTCATAAGCAGCTTTCCAACATCCACTTTGTAACCATGGACAAGAGAGTGAGTGAGCTTCTTGATGTATGAGGGAATTCCATTCCAGCCAGTGGTTTTGGTTGAGAAAACCTTCACCATGACATCAAAAAATCATGCTCCATAATTTTCTCAGATGCTTTCCATCCATTACACCAGTTGAGTACCAATTTGATGTACCCTCTTCAAGAAAAGGACCAGAATACCTAATTTTCAAGAAAAACTTCTTTAGGGTTTCATCACTTGCAAGTTCCTTGTATGATTCTTTAGCTTGCAGTCCAGTTCTCAAAGCTTCGTTTATGCCTTTTGTTGTGAGGATGCAGGTAACTCCTTTGATTGTGCAACGTATGGTGTCCTTACCTGCACCTCCTGGAACATGGGCAGTTTTCCAGAAATCTTCAAGTCTTTATAGGTTCAGAGATGGAGTAGATGTTATAGCATGACCTAGATAGGACTTGTTGATGAAGGACACGAGTCCTTTGAAACCTTCACCAGCATCTCCAGCAGTGAGAATACCAACAAAGTTTGTTTGAGAAGAGGATTGTTTAGGTGCCATTTTTTGCTTTGAGTTTTGGGAGAGAGATTTTGCTTTTGAGAGAGAGAGGTTATGTTGAGTGTTGTGTGTTTGTGTGTTTGACAGTTGCTTATATGAAAATAGCAAATGTTTTACTGTAGAAGGGAAAGTAGCAATGTCTTAGCCCATTAATCAGTCATGTGGTGTAGTGGGTAGTTACTTTTTAGTGGCTGTAAATCGTGGAGGTAATATCCCAATTAAATCAGTCTACTAATCTTGATAGTAACCTGTGCGCTGTAACAAATTTATTAGTAATTTGAGAGAATGACAACAAGTTTTGCTTGAGAGTAACATCGGCGCAAGAACATGCTGTCACCATTAAGCAATTTATACAATTTCTTTAAGTTTCATGACAGAAACTTTTTCCTTTGCTGATATGGAACTTGCTGTCAAGGTACTTCGTGACAGCATCTTCACTTATTGACAGCAACTTGTGCGGAAATAATTCGTGTAAAGAATTTTAATCGACTTTGCCCATTGCTTAAGAGTAAAATTACCAATTAGCATTTTAATCGATTTAAGCACATATTTGTTAAGCAAGAACACATCCACATACATCCATACACACAAGAAGACACATGCAATGCAAACACGCATTACCCAGCAGATAACCAAGTTAAGGAATCTAGAAGATAAAGTATGAACAGTACAGAAGACGAAAAGATTCTTTTGATTAAAGATTAAAAGTTACATAATCTATTCATCATCAGAAACACGTTTATACAGTTCCACATGAACTGTTTCATCAGATAACCCTTCTGCATGTAGGAGAGCTTCGATAAAGACTAGCATTTCCAACCAGGCTTCAAGGTTTTCCTCCACCTTCTTCTTGGCGGCATCCTCTTTCTCTGCCAAATCTTCTTCCAGCACTTTATCCATTTCATTGAAAAGCTCCTCGATTATCTCTTCATGACCTGGATCGCACCAGATTTTTGGCTTCTGAGAAATGACATCCTTGTTCTCTATTGTTGAGTTTTTGTCCTTCTTCTCAAGGCATGAGTGATTGTGTGTGAAGTGGTCTTAGTCTCGTGCTCATTTTATAAGACCCTAGGTGACTCTACGTTTTCCCATACATTTCTTTTTAATAAAGTATTTAACTTTAAAATAAAAAGACTGACAAATACCCGGGTTCATTTCAAATGACACGACTACTCATCACTAGAACACGTATGATTTAAGTTAATGTCACGTGACTACTCATTACATAAGTTAAAACAGGCATGTAATTTGAATTTATCATAGTCATAGCAAACATGCTGTCAATTAAACAAGTAGCACATACGACAGTAACTTCTCATGACAGTAACATTGAAAGCTACGGTCACAAGCTGCGATTTAACCACCTTAAAAATGTAAAAACTATTAAGTTAACATGCCAGATTTAGCATTCCCAATTCACTTACCAACCTGTTGAAGGTTGCTTCATCTAGTGGCTTCGTGAAGATGTCTGCAAGTTGCTTTTCTGTTAGAACATAAACCAGCTTCACAGTTCCCTTTTCAACATGCTCTCTGATGAAATGATGTCTAATATCAATGTGCTTCGTCCTCGAGAGTTGAACTGGATTATCTGAGATGGCTATGGCACTGGTGTTATCACAATAAATAGGAATATTGGACAACTCTAAACCATAATCCATTAGCTAATTTTTCATCCTAAGAATTTGAGCACAACAACTTCCAGCTGTAACATACTCAGCTTCTGCTGTCGAAGTAGACACAGAATGCTGCTTCTTGCCGAACCATGACACTAATCTTCCACCAAGAAATTGACAGCTTCCTGTTGTGCTTTCTCTGTAAATCTTGCATCCAGCATAATCTGAATCTGAATATCCTATCAAATCAAATCCAATGTCTTTAGGATACCAAAGGCCTAAGCTTGGAGTGCCTTTGAGATACCTAAAGATCCTCTTGATTGCTACTAAGTGTGACTCTTTTGGATCATCTTGAAACCTTGCACAGAGACATGTAGCAAACATAATATCTGGTCTGCTAGCAGTTAGATATAGCAACGATCCCACCATGTCTCTGTAGGTACTAGAGTCCACTTTTCTTCCTTTAGGATCCAAATCCAGTTTGGTTGCAGTAGCGATAGGTGTCTTGGCAGGTGATGCATATTCCAAGTTGAACTTTTTGAGAAGTTCCTTGACATATTTTTCTTGACAAATGATGATGCCATCATCCTTTTGATGAATTTGTAGACCTGGGAAAAATGACAGTTCTCCCATCATGCTCATCTCATATTTGCTCTTCATAAGAGATGAAAACTTTTCACACAGCTTCTCATTTGTAGAACCAAAGATTATGTCATCAACATAAATCTGAACCAGAATGATGTCCTTGCCATGATGCTTGCAAAACAATGTCTTGTCTACTACACCTCTTGTAAATTGATTCTCAATGAGAAAAGTAGAGAGATTTTCGTACCAAGCTCTGGGGGCTTGCTTCAATCCATAGAGTGCTTTGAACAGCTTGTAGACAAAGTCATACAATTCAGCATCCTCAAATCCAGGTGGATGTTCAACATACACTTCCTCTTCTAATTCTCCATTAAGAAAGGCACTTTTGACATCCATTTGGAACACCTTGAAGTTACAGTGTGCAACATAGGCTAAGAATATCCTTATAGCTTCAAGCCTGGCAACAGGTGCAAATGTTTCAACGTAATCAATCCCTTCCTCTTGACAGTAACCTTTAGCTACTAGCCTTGCCTTATTTCTTGTCACATTTCCATTCTCATCCAACTTGTTTCTGAAAACCCACTTTGTGTCAATGACTGACTTCCCTTTGGGTCTAGAAACCAGCTTCCATACATTGTTTCTCTCAAATTGGTTGAGCTCTTATTGCATGGCTATCACCCAATCTGAATCCAACAATGCTTCATCAATTGACTTTGGCTCAGTTTGAGATAGAAAGCAAGAGAACATGTTGTCAGCAGAAATATTTCTCCTTGTCCTTATACCAGTAGTGGGATCACCAATGATTAGATTGCTGGTGTGATCTCTGTTCCACTTGGTGGTTCTAGGCAAGCTTCTTTCTTGATCTGCTTGATCAACTCCTCTTTGAGGGGTTGATTCTCCACCATTGATGTTTTCTCCTTCATGTTCTTCGACATCTCCAGAGTTAGTCTCATTCTGATGATTGGATGTTATTGTTTGAGATTGAGCTGGAGTTTGGGTAACATCATTGGTGTTGACAACATTTCTTTCAAACTCAATATTCTGAGTGCAAGTAGGTTCATCAGTAATAACTTCTTCTTCTTCCAAGTAGCCTTGATTTTCAAATCTCAGAGGCTCAATTTGACCATCCTTTTGTAATCCAGGGAACTTGGTTTCATCAAATGTGACATTCACACTTTCTTCAATAACTTTGTGATCAATGACATAGACTCAGTATGCAGTCCTTTCTAATCCATATCCCATGAAAATGCCTTCATAAGCTTTAGCATCGAACTTTCCTATTCTTTCAAAGTTGTCAATCATCATGAAACACTTACTCCCAAATACATGAAAATATTTGACAGTTGGTTTCTTTCCTGTTAACAGATAGTAAGGAGTGTTTCCATGAGTCTTGTTGATCAAGGTTCTATTCTGTGTGTAGCAAGCTATATTAATAGCTCCTGCCCAGAAATATGTTTGTAATTTAGAATCATTCAACATGGTTCTTGTAACACCCCAGATCCGGGGTCAGGGATCTGGTCGTTACGGTCTCAATTTCCATCCACAAAACCAACATAATTTAAGTTACAACCTAGTGACCCAAAACACAACACACAACACACCCGTTATAGTCCCAGAGATGAAATCAGAGTAATTACCAAATATTATTAATCGCAAGATTGAGTTCTTACAACCCAAAAGGTTTACAATTAACCATGATTCGAACATTTATATAAAATCGAAAAACGATACTTTTGACATGAGGTTTCCTCTCACACCTTCCGTGTTACTTCTAGTATTTAATTACCATGATTCGTCACTGCATAACACGTTTTAGGAAGGTTCAATTTCAGTTACGAACTTGCTTCTACGGTTTCGAACCACTTTTACGAATTTAACCATAACTCCTAAACTGTAAGTCCATTTCACATGATCTTTATATCAAAACGAAGCTTATAACATGATCTAACTTATCATGGCAGAACACGAAGCTAAACATTGAGTTAAAGCTACTGTCAAATCCATTTTCTTAAGGTTAACGAAATTTCGACATTGCGACAACTATAAATCGAACCTTTCCAAAATTACTACAATCAAACCAAGCCACACCGGGCATCCAAACAACTTATACACATGTTACTCACCACAAACAGCCCCAAGAACCTCATACTTCACCATCAAAATCCTTATGATACTAAGATTACTAAAGCACTAGCTAATCATGCTTATAACATTAACATAATCATAACTAAGCTAGATCCATCAAGAACATGCATAAATCTCAAACAAGAGCTAGGGTTCTTAAAGATTATACCTTCTTTGGAGTATACTACAACCTTACTAAGCTTTGTTTGGTCCTTGTCTAGCCTTAACAAACCTTAGATCATCCAAACAAAGCAAGAAATCAAAGTTAGATTCTAAGGGTTACTATTCATCATCACTTTTGTAAAAATCATAACAAATCGAAACATAAGAGTTGGGCTCTCAAATTTTTACCACATCTTGGCCTATTTATAAGCTTTGATTTGAGTCCTAGCTCATCAGATTTGAAGCTTCCTAGATAGGGTTTTGAGCCCTCTTTTTCCGCTGGACAGAAACTGTCAAGAACAGGCAGTTTGGTTTCATCAACTTGGGGAGGAGATTTGACTAGGCTATACTCATTGGATTGCCATGAAATTTTGAACGAATGTTGTCCATGGAGTGGAGAAGCTATGGTTAAAATTTGGTGATTTTATCATGGATAGAAATGGAGATATGAATTTTTCTTCCCTTGTTGTTCCTGTTGGGCAGTTTAGAGAAAAGAGAGAGATGGTGATGTTTTGCTTGGCTTGCTCTTGTTCTCTTCATCTAATCTTGAATTATTGATGTGCCTTAGATAATATCTTGGCATAAAGTCACTTTAATAAAGTGCTAGGTCATGGATGATGTAGTTTAAAGGGACAAGTGTTGTGATCTTATGGTGAGATGAGCTAAGTACTTGGTTTGTTTGCTAAGTGTGCTAGTTACTCTTGTAACTACTTAGTTACTTGCTCTTATCCACTAGCACATGCATGTATCTAGCTTCTATGTTTTCTCTTTTGTCCGGTTATTGCTCAATTTGATTGATCGTTCGTAGGAATATCTCAAGGATTTCTAGTTAGGGTTTTACCGAAAATCTTCTTAATATTAATATTCCCATTCTTATTCCTCCTTTATAATTTTTGCACTTAAATTCATTAAATCCTCTTAATAAATCCTTAAATCTTTTAGTGTCCAAGGAAATCTCGGAGAAAATAAAAGTGCTAATTTTCTGAATCTGATATCGTTTACATACACTTATCTCGCCCCTGGATCATGAATACGAACTCAGAAATCCATTCTGAATACTTCTATATAGCGTCGTCTAACTCCTATTCTCATTTCCCACCAAAAACACTATTCACACTTTATTCTCCTTTTATTTCTTTTATCCATAAAAATGTCCTTGTTCTCTTTCGGGCGTTCCTTAACCCTTTCACGGAACCACTAGACTAATAACAGATATCGATTTGGATGACACAAGAATATCTCCTTCCTCTTTGGAATGCCATATCTTATTTCTTAGGAGATAGATTATTCTAATCTAGTTGTCAACCTATTGCATTCTTCATGACATATAATCATTGGAATCTTTACCCAGTCACATTCATTCATTAGAACTGCTAATACATTGTAGTAAGAATCACTGTTCATTCTTTCATCAATATATATAAAAAAAAGTTTTAATTCTACCGAAAATTCGGGTTCTTACAGTCTCCCCTTCTTAAAAGGATTCCGTACCGGAATTAGGTAAAAGACAAATGGGGTACTTGTTGGTTATTTCACTTTCCAGTTTCCTAGTCAATCCTTAATCAATCCCAATCCTTTTTTAGCACATCTTACTAGTGCTACAATACATCCTTTATCCTTTTCATTAATCTTCGCTACTTTTTGTACAATACACTATCCGGTTTATGCTCTTTCCCAGTCATATGCTATTTTCCTTATTGGTATCGATAGTGACTTTGGTATCACTATCGCGCTGCGAATTCGGAGATAACCTCACTCGTAATTACGCATTTCTTAGTCGCTTTAATCTTCGCAATCTCGATCAATATATAGAATTAGAGGAAATTATTGAGAGATCACTATGATCAATGAACATTCGACCTATTGCATAGTTAGTACAGAAGGGGGCCAGCCTTTAGTACTTGACAAGCAATTAAATAAGTTATGGTATTCCACCTAGACTTCTATCACACAGACAGATAGTCACGTAGAAGTACCTCCCCTCCTTAAAGGGTTGTTCTTCTCAATTCAAAAAGAAGATGAATAAGAGGGAATAAAAGAAAAGAATTTCAAAGAATTATAGAAAGTTTTCATGCTTACAAAATATCATACTTAAAATTTACCTCTGAACTATAGAGGTTCATTAGAGAAGAAAAATAATCGCATTTGTATCAAATACTACTTTATCGTAATCTCACGGGTCACATGTCCTTACTGTCTGTCCATCATTCCATGGACCTATACTCTTGTTCGATCTTAGCATCACTCACTTTTGGAAAATCCTTCGTCCCTTTCGGGTTAGATCTTGGATTCCTCGCTTGACATCATCGTTACTGGCATTCCACGCCACACTACTAGCTCTTTCATATTCACAATAATTAACACCATCATGTGGTCGTCCCGAGAGTTCGTTTGGAAAACCCATTCATCACTCCATTCATAACATTCCTTGCCTCACATTCCATAATTATTTTCCCAAGCTTTTCTTTATCAATCACATCCTTCTCGCTTTCTGATTCTTATTCGTTTCTGTAAGACATCCTTTGTACTTGACACCTTCTTATTGGTATCCCGTCACCTTTTATTCGATAAGCATCACATCTTTGGGGTCAAACTTTCCTTGTTCATCCATCTAATTTCTTAATTTTTCGATCCATGTATCTCTTTATTAATCAATTAGTCTATTCCAAAATTCCTCGAGTTCTCTCTACTTAAAGAGAGTTAATCTGTATGTCATTTATGCTTTCAATTTCAACTTTCTGTTTATCAAATAGCTTGCCATGTCAATTTCATACTTTTCTTACTTCATTGCTGTGGTTTCTCATGAGTCCACTTATCTAACTCCCTTATTGATCCTCAACTCTATTTCATTTATATCAACCGTATTGTTTCTGTTTCGACTATAATCTCCTTATGAGCTTTCATAGCATTCTCATTTATTTCAAACATCATATCATTCCAATTTATACACTCTGAAATAAATCTTGCTGATTTCTCTAACTTAAATCCAATATAATCTATTCCTGCCAAACTTGCCTCTTAGCATTATGAATCTCCAACCTCATATTCTCTATCTTGTTTGCGCAGAAATACACCAACATAAACTTGCTTGTCATTCACCAACATGCCATTTAGCTTATCAATAGCAACACTATCTTTATCTTTGCGTTGTCATCGCATTTCTTAAAAGAATCACCACTACATTAATGTAGCCCTTTGTTGAATCACCATCGTTTGCTGTTTACGTAGCGCTTTAATAGCTAATCATACGAGTTTCTTAATTGTCAAACCAATTCCTCTAGGTAGACAAAATAATCACTATTTTTTATCAATAAGGAATACTTTCTGAACTTGATGTAGATATTATATGAAGCGGATAAAATTGCAAAAGAGCTTCAAGCATCGCAGCTGTGATAGGTTGATGAAATTACTAATCATATATCTTTAGTAGAAGGCTGGAAGCTTAACGGTTCACTTAATCAATTTCGCATCATGGTCCTGGTTTACCTCAAAATAGAACCTCCTAATGCGGGTAATATGTTTAAGACGACATCAGGAATCGAATGTTTACTTAAACTATTCTTATTAATTCCATGTGCCACAAAAGTTTACACTCTTGGCATAACAGCCTTTTCATTTGAGTCAATCCCGGAATTTCTCAGTCCGACTTGTTTCTTAATTACATTTCCCTTTTTCCGTCCAATCTCAACTTCATAATTTTGTTTCTATAATCAATCGTAATAATTGGGGTCTGTCCACCAACCCATATAGCGGTTACCTTACCCAATCCATAGGGTTCACTCCAGTTTCCACTCTCTTTAGTGACGTATTCCGATAATCAGACAGACAAGGTTTGCTAAAATTTGTTGAAGTTCTTTCCAGAATCATGGAAATTTCAATCAATCTATCCACCCACTGGTAACACTAAGAAGATCCATTTCGATACCCGAAGAATATTTATAGGAACATCCAAGCGGGTGGAACCATAAACAGTTATAATAACGAAATGATTGACATAAAGTTGGGAATTTAACCATTGGGAAGAAACCAAATATATATACCTCCCCTAGAAGGGAAAAAATCAAAGTTTCCAAACTGAAACATACCACATCTTCCCGGTACATATTCGTCCTAATAGTCGATACTACCGAATACTAGTCTACCTAACAACTAGTCTCAGAAGGAACAATACCGTCGGAGTTAGCCGTTTCACAAAATTGGCACTACCAAGGCCATCCGAATCTGGTGAATAGTGTTGTTCAAATGTATTTGAAATTACGATGCTGTGCTGCATAAGCACAGTGCCTAACCCTGTATGAGATGCATCATAATATCTCACAAAGTTCTCCTTCTTCCATTTAGGCGACGCCAACGCTGGGTCTTCACCAATTTCGTCTTTAGCTCTAGGAAGATTTTCTCCCGTTTACCTGCCTATTCGACTTCATAGTCCTTTGTTGGTGTGGTTGGCCTTTCTCAATTGAAACTGCCTTTAAATCGGCGGGGTCAACCAACACTCCTTCACTATTGATCGTATGTCTTAATAATTGAACTTCATTTTGCCGGATCTCATACTTCAAGAAATTGGCATACACTTGCTCCTTTTTAGATTTTATCTATAAAACATTCTCAATTACATCCTAACCACTGATCGTCTTACTTGATCCATTCACGATTCAGTGTCAGAATAACTTAAGGTAGCTGCTATAATCCATTCGAGGAAAGTAAAGAATTTAATATTTCTCTGAATCTCTTGCAGCTAATGTTTCTGGTTCATCATTCCATATGTAACTTTATCCACTCAGGCCATCACTTTCCACTATCTTTACTTTCTAAGCTGACCTATTCATAAAATAGACATCTCACTGATGGAAACCACCTCATCAATTTCAATTTAGTTTCGTAAATTGTAACCTATGAAATCTGCCTTCTTATGGCGAATTAATATTGACAATTTTCAAACTTAACCCATTTATCAAATGATATGGCACTCCTTGCCTCTATCTTAACTGCTTCTAGAGACTCTACTCCCCATCCTCTATCAAAGTCTTTGATAATCATGTACCACTCTAACTATTTTCTTATTAATCTAAAGGTCTCTAAGGATCCTTATATATCCCCATATAAGACCTCAAGTAATCCTTCCAATTCATCTTACTTGCTGGTACTACATCTGGTAGTCCGGCTTTGAATCCAATATGAATCTTTAGTTCTATTAGTGATATCTCAGTTCTTTACGCTCACTTCTCTGAGCACAATACACTTAACTCTCACAGTCTCCCTGGCTGCAGCCCTCATTTCCTCAAGGGTAAATTCCTTATCCTTAACAGGATTCTCCTCCTTAACTGAACCTTCCTCCGGGTCCTTAAGTAGGGTATTCTATCGAATCAATCAAGCCGATTGCCAGCATATAATAAAGCATCATCGTGTTTGTTAGGTCCAATATGTTTATAGAAGGGGGGTTAAATACAAACAATACTGTTTTATCGAAATTTGTCCGGATAATTTAATTTATATGTTGACAAATTTGAGCGGAATTAAATGAAACAAAATTCAAGTTGAATATAAAATTATATTAACTTGAGGGGTTTGTTACAAATACAGTACAGAATTTATATCTAGTTAATAAAAACAAATTAGAAAATTCGACATGAATTTTTCTAGATTTGTTAATAAAAATCAAGATATAGATTAGGAGTAAAAACTCGCTAATAGTACAACAGTATCAAGTAAATCAGTTCTATCGGATCAGATATTAAAAATAAGATGAACTTGATTTTCTATATATTTTTCTGCTTCTTGTGTTGTGTTCTTGATGAGAGAGAAGAGAGCAATCTGTTCTTGAATGTAATGTTTTTGTCTTACTGATTACTTCTGTCGATATGTCTTGATATATATCAATCACTGCCTCTTTATCTTCAAATATAACTGTCAAGACAATCGGCAATACAATTTATTCTTCCAAGACAACCAATTTTATACTGCCAAGACAATAGGCAATACAATCGTCAAGACAATCAGGTTCTTCCAAGACAATCGGCAAGACAATCAAATTCTGAGATCTTTGTCCTGCTTTATCAAAAATTATCATTCTGTCTGAAGCTTTTTCTTTTTGATCATTATCAAGACAATCTAATTTGAACTGTCAAGACAATCGTCAAGACAATCAAATCAGATTTTTATTTTACTTTTCAAAAGCTTTTCAGACATTATCATTATCAAGACAATCGGCAAGACAATCAGAGATTGTCTTGCTTTACTGATTTCTTCTTCAAGACAATCGGCAAGACAATCTAGTTCATTTTTCAGAATTAAATTAAAATTGATTAACAAATAATCATTTTAATTTATTCTTACTTAAATAATTAATCAGATTTAATTAATCTAATAATTAATTTAATTAAAGAATTAATTCAAGATGAATTAATTAATTAATTAAATTGACTACTTGATTTAAGTTAATTAAATAAGAATAATTATATATCCTTGAATTGTCTTAATTCTTTTCTGAATCACTGAAAGTAATAAAGGAATACCACTGAATATTTTGTTAACGTTCCATGCATGGTCTGGTTCATGAACGACTAAGTTCAATGACTGTCCTTTAATTTTCACATTAAAAATGTGATTCACTTTTCTTCTCATTTCTATCTCCTTCTTGTACTTCACTGTATACTGTCTGAACCTGTCACTCTAGAAATCTCTGTCTTAGAAATAAATCCACTTCTTTGATGCTATACTGAGGCTTGATCAGCAATCTGAACTTCTTCCAGTGTAAAACATCAAAACTATATATTGACTTTAGGGTTTTTCTTCTGACAGATAGTACCTCCTGAGATTCCTGTGACAGTTAAAATTATTTACTTATTACAAACTAAGCTTAAGTTGAGTTGAGTCCTCGAACTACAAATAGGCTTTGTCATATGCCTTTCAATCTCCCCCTATTTGTTTGTTAGACGATAACAAGCAAATACCTAGAGGATTACTCAACTAACTCAACTTAACTTAGTAAAAGATAAAACTTTAAACACAAAGAAAATAAAAGAAAAGTTCTGGTTTATATTTAACATTGTCCAGATTCAAACATAAAAGATAAATACAAGATAGATGATCCTCTAGACTGATCATATAATACAATTTTCTATCTTGACCTATCTAAGCTCTAAAGATATCACATGTAGAGCTGATCTTCACTTTGAAGTTTCTTCATCCCTTATCTCTCCAGGTTCAACTTCATCTTCTTGCTCTAGAAATCTTCTGATATTCTCTGTGTCAAATCGTTCTTGATCATCCAAGGTTTTGATCAAATCCTTGTCAAGTACACGTTCATAATCTGACACAAGACCTTTAGGTTTCTTAGGCAAGATTCCAAGGTTACCCCATAGCCGATTCCGAAGTATGTAATATTTTTTTTCAAAGCCAGTTAAAGCATATGATCGAATAATGTCAGCAACAAAGATACTTTCTTTATCTTCGAATCCTGTAGTCCTCAGCATATGTTCTAACCAGACCAGATGAGATACAGTGTATAATTTCATCGACTTAGAATCAAGGAAACAAGAGTGTAGTGTATTACCCTTGAGAAACTTAACATGATGTGGAGTTTGAATAACTTGTGGACTATTCCTTTGAGCAAACTCCAAAAGTCTTTCATGAAGTAAAATATTCAGTTCAGAAAACCTTTTTACCTTTAGGGACATAATCCACAGTTCAATCAAGCTTCTCTGTTGAAAGATTTGAAGTGACACGTAGAGAGAACCCATTGTACGAGAGTCAATCTGAATTATCAGTTGATCTGCACATCTGTCAAACCCAGCTACTATCCTTGAAATTTCCAGCATCAATGCATCCATATATTGCAAGTAATCTGGATTGGTCTCTTGAAACTGTTGAAGTAGTTGGAGAAAACGTTCATCATCATTAGCAGTGTTCTGAATAGAATCAAAAATTTATCTTGCTCTATCCCACTTTGGACCAATCTTCAACTGAATATCTCTTTTCCTTTCCTGTACACTGATTGCATGTAGCTTTTGTTTCTCTGCATCTTCAGCTTGCTTCAGCTTCAATCTTTCATTCACTACATGTCTGGTCTTCTCAAGCTTAGCTTGTCTCATCTGATGATCAGCTTTCTCCTCTTGAAGTTCCTTCTCAAATTCAGGATCATCTTGCCAGTTTGAAAGATCTTCTTCAATATCATTTAATTGCAGTACTTCAAACTTACTATTCTTGAGATCGAAATCAAACTCGGATACATCCTGATCATGAGCAGCTTTTTCTTTTCCCTTGGTAGACTTCTCAGACTTCTCCTTATGCCTCCCTTGACCTCCTGACTTACTTCCTCATGCTTCTCCAGACTTACCTGCTCCTCCATCTCCAGACTTCTCCCCCTTAGTTGAGGAATCCTCTACAGACTTTCGTTGACTGTCAAGCTCCCTATTTGCATCATTATCCCCTTCATTATCATCATCATAGTCTTCAAAATATGCTCTTTGTTCTGGTGTGATATTATGAGTAGGTTTAACAATGTTGTATAGATGATCAAGTCCTTCAAACATGCAATCATACTTTTCTTCAAGCTTCGCAAAGGTTGTTGAATATGATTGAGCAGTTTCATGCATTTCCACTTGAAGTTCATCCACCCTATTAGAGAGTCTGTCAATAGCATTTAGAATATCTGTTCTTTCTGTAGATGCCTGAGAGTTGGATTGTATCAATGTATTAATTGCTGGAGTGAGTGTAGTCTTTATGTTATAGACATCGTCACGAATAATCATGAGCTGATTGTTGACAGAGGTGGAAGAAGAAGACCGTTCATCCACTTGTGCTTTTAAAACTTGTTTTTCAGCCTCAGTTTCCATTAATTTCTTTTTCAAATCTTTGATTTGATCCATGAGAGACAAAGTGTTTGTGTCAGTGTGTGCGCTCACCTGATGTTCACTCAAGGATATGTCACTCTCCTTTCGTGCATGTGTTTCACTCATATTTAAGGTGGTTCTCACATCACTCAACACTAACTCCTTTCCTTGAGCTGTACCTGCATAAGAAATCACCCTAGCCTCTTCTGGAGAGGTCAGTGGTGGTGCAATGGGAGTTCGCAATTCCCAATCCTCAGTCATCTCTATCAATTCATTTGGATTTGATAACTGAATTTCTTCAGTGATAGGATGACCAAGTTGCCTTTCACTTTCTCCAGATAAATCTGTGAGTGAAGAATCCCTTGAGGGAGCCAGGAATGTTCCTCCTGGGAGGGGAGATGATGACTCTATTATAACTGGCAGAGAGTCAAGATTTCCCTCTGAAGCCTGTGAAGGCTCTTCTACCGTAACAATGGTAGGCACTGTAACAATCCTATCGTGCACTCCTTGCTCAGTGTCCTTAACAACATCATATTCTACGGTAATGTTTTCCCCCATTGTGAGTAATAGAGGTGTGCTTGACTCTGTACAAGGTGCCACGGCCCTTTGGCGAATTTCAATAATTGCATCCTGTTGAGAGGATGAAATTAGTAACAGTTCATCGGCCATTTCAATGTCCAAGTCCTGTTGGGAGGAAATGGATGGGCTAACAGATGCCTCAAGTAATAGGTTTCTTCTCTTCTTTGGTGGAGGCAGACCTGTGGGATCACTCACATTATCACTTCTTCTATCAGCTCTTTTTATCAACAACTTGCTTCTGGCTTTAGGTTTAGAGATTTGGTTAGACACAGTGTTTGGCTCTAAGACCTGGGATAGAGGCTGTGGTTCTACAACCTCTTGGTCTGACCTATCAGCCACTTGGGCTCCAGAAACAGTTTGAGAGATAGAAGGCAATACCTGCTCCATTGATGCAGTAGCTGTACCTGAAGGAATAGATTGTTCCATTTGATGTTGATGTTCAGGGACAGGTACATTTTGAGGTTCAGGTTCAGGTGCATTCACAAGTCGAGGAATGACAGGTAGATTTATGAAGTTAGACAAATATGGTGTAATATACACTGGCACATTTATCAATTTTCTATGTGTATCAAGGCTAGTGAATATTTTCTTGGTTTGCCTGCCTGATACCATAGGGTTGTCATTCCTAAAAATTGTTTGTTGACCAACAGGAACAAGATGATTAAATAACAAAGTTAAAAATCTAGGATAATAACATAGAACTTTCTTACCCTCATCAAAATCCCTTCTGGCCTTAACAATCCTGTTAATAATAGTATTCCAAAGTAGGTTACCAATATTGATTCTACGGTTGTTAGCAACAGCATAACCAATAGTTTGTAACATAGAGGTGAGTAAGTGAAAGTTACCTCTGGCTGAATTAGCAAATACCTTGGAAATCGTGTCGAAGAATGCATCCCATTGTTGAACCAGATTCCTTTTGCTCAGGTTGTTCATATCAATTACTCCATGATAATTAATATCAATGAAGAATTGATAGAGTCGTTCACTGGTTGGAAATGGATCAAAATTATCCGCCGGAAGGCCCAATACAATAGTAAGGGTTGATTCTGTCACGACGTGGTGTGTACCATCAAAATCAAAAGAGAATGAGGTCAAGTCTTCAGACACCACAGCTTCTGTGCAAATCAATCTCAGTGGTCCTATCTTAATTGGGGCTTCGATCGAAATGGCAGTTCGGATAATTGAATCGTCATTTAAAAACCGTATCCAAGGCCTAAAACGATCGTAGGGACAATCATTCGGATTAAAATAGCCAACCAAATTATGTTTCATTATCTCAAAATTATCAGCCATTTTTAAACACAAAAACACACTTCAATTTTAGGAAAATTAAAACAATTCGAAAATTTTCAGAATTAATAATTAATTAAAATTAATTAAAAATTCGAATTAATTCAAAGTTGTCAGAAAAATCCCAAAAATTTATATGATGTTGTCCTGATCACTGGGAGTCTCAATCTATTTTTAGAATTCAAAGAAAAAATCTAAAACTCTCAAAACAGTGAAAACCCGATTCAACTTTTGAAAAAATTAAATTTCAAAAACTTAACAATATTCGAAAATAATCGGTTCAAAAGAAAGGAAATTGGGCGATCTACTTGAATCTGTTCTTGGTTTTCAGTTTGGTTGAGTAAAATCGAGCAGCGATTCAGTTCAAGAGTGTATGTATCGTGTATGTATGCACTGGGTTCTCTGTGTCAAAACACGAGAGAGAGAGAGAGAGAGAGAGAGAGAGAGAGAGAGAGAGAGAGAGAGAGAGAGAGATAATTGTATTGCTGTGTTTCCTTTTTTTTTTTTGATTAAGTATTGAATTTACACTACAAGACAATCGGTTTGATTGTCTTGCCGATTGTCTTGGTAGTATAAACACTATCAAGACAATCGTTTACAATTCTGATAAATACAAGAAAACGATTTTTTTTTTATAATTACAAACTAACATTACAAGACAATCGGTTGATTGTCTTGCCGATTGTCTTGGTAGTGTAAATACTATCAAGACAATTATATATTTAACTGATTAAAAACAAATTGACACACACACATATATATATATATATATATTTATTTATTTATTTTTTATATTTTTTTTAAAATACTGAAAAGACACTCCAAGACAATCAAGTGATTGTCTTGCCGATTGTCTTGGTCTTGCCGATTGTCTTGGTAGTTCAAAACTATCAAGACAATCGTTTGTCTTGAACTAAATTTAAGAAAACAAAATAAAACAAAAATAAAATTGAAAAAATATTTTATTATTTAGCAAAATAACCTGCCAAGACAATCTGTGGATTGTATTGGCGATTGTCTTGATACTACAAAGACAAACAAGACAATCTATTAATCTGCTAATATTATGCTAATAAAATGCAAATAAATGTTCATAATTAATCCAATTAAAATACACTCTATTATATTATTAAAAATACTATAAATAAATATTTTACAGAAACATGGATTAATCTTTTTACGAGAACAAATATAAATAACAAAAGGACAAACACTACAAAACATTTAATAAAATAATTATTAAAATAGAAATAAATATCTACAAATATTCTAAAAATACAGAAATATGAAGTATTAAATAATATGAATAAACAGAGTGAAAAATAACTAAACAAGCAAGAAAATCAGTTGGTAAAATAATTATACAAGTGATTTCAAACAACAAATATTCACAGAATAATCACTTGTAAAATTATTAAAGATCAAATTTCAGATATTAACAGTATTAATTACTAAGACTGTTTAACATACCCAATTCACTAACAATTTTAGTGAATGAGGATTCATTAAGCGACTTAGTAAAAATATCTGCAGTTTGATCTCCAGAGCCTACAAATAGTAGTTGCATTGTACCATTCATTACATGCTCTCTTATAAAATGATACCTTATGTCAATGTGCTTTGTCCTTGAGTGCTGCACAGGATTGCTGGCAATTGCTATGGCAATTGTATTATCACATAAAATAGGGATATTTTCCAATACAATGCCATAGTCCATTAATTGATTTCTAATCCATAAGATCTGAGCACAACAGCTTCCAGCAGCTATATATTCAGCTTCGGCTGTAGAGTTGGAAACTGTTTGATGTTTCTTACTGAACCAGGATACCAATCTTCCACCTAGGTATTGACAACTCCCAGATGTACTTTTCCTGTCTACAACACTTCATGCATAGTCAGAATCTGTATATCCAATTAAAGTAAAACCAGATTCATTAGGGTACCAGATGCCTAAATTAGGCGTACCCTTTAGATATCTTAAGATTCTTTTGACAGCAGTGAGATGGATTTCTTTAGGGTTCGCTTAGAACCTTGCACACAAGCATGTGGCAAACATTATATCTGGTCTACTAGCAGTTAGGTAAAGCAATGAGCCAATCATACCTCTATAGCCTGTGATATCTACCTTGGCAGAACTTTCACATAAACCAATTTTGACAGCTATAGTTGATGGTGTCTTTGCTGATGAGCACTCCTCCATGTGATATTTCTTGAGGAACTCCTTAATGTACTTGGATTGACAAATAAATATTCCATCTTGTCTCTGACTTATTTGTAATCCAAGAAAGAATTTCAGTTCTCCCATCATGCTCATTCAAACCTACCCTGCATTAACTTAGAAAACTTCTTACATAGAAGCTCATTAGTAGATCCAAATATAATATCGTCCACATAGACTTGGACTAGTATTATATCATTCTTATGTATTTTAGTGAAGAGCGTTTTGTCTATGACACCTCTTATAAAACCATTTTCTAATAGAAATTCAGAAAGAGTGTCATACCATTTTCTTGGGGCTTGCTTAAGACCATAGATAGCTTTGTAAAGAAAGTAGACATAGTCCAGATGATCTTGATCTTCAAAACCAGGGGGTTGTTCTACATACACTTCTTCATCTAGCTTACCATTCAGAAAAGCACTCTTGACATCCATTTGATAAACTTTGAATCTTGAATAGGATGCAAATGCCAAGAATATTCTGATGGCCTCAAGTCTTGCCACTGGAGCATAGGTCTCGTCATAATCAATGCCTTCAGCTTGAGAATAACCTTTAGCTACCAGTCTTGCTTTGTTTCTTATCATAGTGCCATCTTCATCTAGTTTGTTTCTGAATACCCATCTTGTGTCCACCACTTTTCTATCTTTAGGTCTGGGTACCAGCTTCCATACTTCTAGTTGCTTAAATTGATTGAGTTCATCTTGCATAGCAATCACCCAATCAGGATCAGATAGAGCTTCTTCTACTTTCTTAGGTTCCATGACAGACAAGAACCCATAATAGTCACATTGATTCTGATAAGCTCTTCTTGTTTTCACACCAACATCTGGATCACCAAGAATCAGCTCAAAAGGATGAGCTCTATTCCAAACAGTTTTTCTGGGAAGAATTGATCTTGATGATTCGCCTTGATCTTCAGTATGATGTTGAGTATGACTTGTTGACCCTTGATTATCTCCCCCTGAGTTGTTGCCAGTTTGACTTATTGATGGTTCAATAGTATCAGTGGTGTCTTGAAAATTATCATTGTTTTCACCAGCATTACCTTGATCATTACCACCAACATTTGGATTATTATTATCAGCAACAACGTCAGGTTGACTGTCATCATCTGAATATGAGTCTGACATGTCATCAAACTTAAGCTTTTCAGATGGATCTTCATTTTGGATACTTGGGAGTTTTGTGTCATCAAATGTAACATTGACACTTTCCATAGTTTTCTGTTGATCAATAAGATACACCTTGTAGGCTCTTCTAGTATAACCAGTAAATATTGCTTCATGTGCTTTTTCTTCAAATTTACCACCTTGATCATCTCCTTCTTTCAGCACAAAGCATTTTGTCCCAGATACATGGAAGTACTTGAGAGTAGGTTTCTTATCATGTAGAGCTTCATATGGTGTCTTCATTAAGTCTTTATTGATAAGTGTTCGATTCTGGGTATAGCATGCAGTGTTGACAGCTTCTGCCCAAAAGCTCAATGGAAGCCTTGATTTACTTAGCATAGTACGTGCAGCTTCAATCAAGGTTCTATTCTTTCTTTCAACTACCCCATTTTGTTGAGGAGTTCTGGGAGTCGAGTACTGTCTAGTTATACCCTTTTCAGTGCAAAAGTCATTCATAACTGCATTCTTGAATTCAGTTCCGTTGTCTGACCTTATAGCTCTTACTGGACGATTAGAGTCCAGCTCAATTAACTTAAATGTGATCAACTACCAGTTGTGGAGTTTCATCTTTTGAGTTCAGAAATAGTACCCATGTGAATTTTGAGAAATCATCAACAATCACTAGAGCATATCTTTTTCTTGACATGGACATTACACTAACTGGACCAAACAAATCCATATGGAGAAGTTGTAATGGTTCAGTTATTGATGATGTGTTAATGCTCCTGTGAGTTGCCCTTTTTAACTTTCCTTTTTGACAAGCATCACATAGACCTTCCTGAGTAAATTCAATCGAAGGTAAACCTCTCACCAATTCTTTTTTAACTAGAGAATTCATTGTTTTGAAGTTTAGGTGAGAAAGTTTCTTGTGCCATAACCAACTTTCATCAGTGGATGCCTTTGAATAAAAACATCTAATTTCTTCTGTGCTTCCAGAGTTCATATTGGCTATGTACAAGTTTCCTTTTCTTACTCCAGTCAACTGCGGCCTTTCATTTCTCTTGTGTGATATTAGACAATTTTTCTTGTTGAAATGAACTTCATAACCTTTGTCACAGAATTGACTAATACTGAGCAAATTGTGCTCAAGGCTTCACAAAAGAGACATCTTCAACGATAACATTTCTAGCTTCTAATCTGCCATATCCATCAGTTTTACCTTTGCTGTTATCTCCAAAGGTAACGACTGGGCCGGCCTTCTCCACCACATTTGTCAGCAGGGCTCTATCTCCGGTCATATGCCTTGAAGATCCACTGTCCAGAATCCACATGACTCGTTCAACCTGTTTTAAACCCTGCAATGACAACTTGGTTAGACTTTCTTCGGAACCCAAATTTGATTGGGTCCGGAGTACTTAAAGAATTGGCCTTTATCAGGCAAAGCAACACTTTTTATTTTAACAACATTTTCTTCAGGTACTGGACATTTAACCCTGTAATCAGCTTTAACTTGTTTTGGTTTCATCTTGGGTAACCATGTCTTCACCATATCCGGAGAAGGACTTGGAGTCCTAATCTTAGAATTAGGTGGTGTTACAGTCCTGGATCTAACATGTTTATTTCTGCTCATATGCTGTCTAGGAACATTCTTATCAACACATGCATGATTACCGTTAAAGTAAGCAGACATTATATTAAAAGCACAAGACATGCAATTAACAGCATTGCATTTCTTATGAGCAGTATCAATAACAGGAATAGCATGCATGGTAGATATGTTGTTGCATTTATTCATGTTGTTACTTCTACTACTAGTTTTCAAGGAACTAGTAGACTCACCAACTCTTTTTGTTTTCTTAAACACAGACTTTCTATCTTCATCATTTTTAACAACTTGATTACTTTCTAAGACTACGCCATTAGCTAAATCCTCAATGCGCATCTCTTCCTTAATGATTAAAGATGTTGTATCCAAAGGTTCTGTTATGGATGTCTTAAAGAGTGGGTTACTAACACCCTTAAGCACTACTGGTATACCCCTTTCTACAGCACTGACACGATTAGGGTAATAATGCTTTTTCGTCCAATAGCTTCATTATAATCAAACCCAATTCCTACGGTTTGATTAATAGCTTGTTGGTTAAACAACTCTTTAGCCACTTTACATGAATTAGAAGTAGCACTAACCCTTATTTCTAGCTCAGTTATTGTTTCACGTTGTTGAACCACTATCAACGCTAGAGACCTCTCAAGTTCTTTTAGAATTCTTATTTCTGATTTTTGTTTATCATGGCAATTTTGTACATCGTGTAATTCTGATAATTGATTACTAAGATCTGTATTTAACAAATTGATCCTTTCAATCTCTCTATTAGCACAACCTAGTGAATCACTAAGTTGATAGATATATTGACTTTCAGTACATGATACCTCAGATGAAGTACCACTGGAGTTATCAGATTTTGCCATCAGGGCAAGATTGCCATACTCTTCATCTTCAGAGTCTGTGTCATCCCAACTCTTTCCAGCAGCCACATAGGCTTTACCTGTCTTCTTCTTCTCAAATCCAAAGTCTTTTCTTTGGTTTTGTTTTAGCTTCTGACATTCAGTAGCGAAATGTCCAAGTTCATTACAGTTGTAGCATCTAATTTTACTTCTTTCAACTGTTCCAGTTTTGTAACCTCCTCTGTTACTTGAGGATGAAGAACCTCCTCTTTGGAACCTGTTATATTTAGATTTGTACCTGAACTTGGGATTCTTCCTGAATCTGAAGTTACTGAATTTCCTTACCAACAAAGCCATGGACTCATCTTCCAACTGATCTAGCTCTTCTAACGAATAGAAGTCTCCTTCATCTGGACTAGCATTCGTTTGACCAACTTCAACTTCAAGCTTGCCACTGTCAACACTACAAGATTGAATAACCTTATCTTCCACTTCCTGTTTGTTCTCAACAATAAGAGCTGTAGAAGTATTAGCAACTCTTCCTTTTCCATAAATCTCCTTTTGTTGAGATTGTTCCAGTTCATAGGTTTTTAAAACACCAAAGAGTCTTTCTACAGTAATTTCACTTAGATTCCTCGACTCTCTGATAGCTGTAATCCTATGTTCTAGATGAACAGGCATTGACAATAGAAATTTTCTGTTGATCTCTTTCTGAGTGTAGTACTTGCCATGCATCTGTAAATTGTTGACAAGTTTGTTATATCTTTCAAACACATCTTGAATACTTTCATTGGATGTTGATCGAAAGTGTTCATACTCAGATGTCAGAATCTCTAGTCGATTCTCCCTAACTTCCTCTGTTCCTTCATTCACAGTTTCAATGGTTTCCCACATTTGCTTTGCAGTCTTGCAGTTAATCACATGACTGTACATTACAGAGTCTAGAGAATCTTTTAAGATCAGTCTTAAATTAATGTCAAGTCCAGCTTCCTCTCTTTCAACAAGAGTG
Source organism: Saposhnikovia divaricata (assembly GCA_036435485.1). Classification (NCBI taxonomy): domain Eukaryota; kingdom Viridiplantae; phylum Streptophyta; class Magnoliopsida; order Apiales; family Apiaceae; genus Saposhnikovia; species Saposhnikovia divaricata. The sequence continues at coordinate 59,094,023 of CM071600.1, read as the reverse complement.
AATTCAGAAGAATCTTTGTGTACAAACCTTGCAGGGGCAACAACTTTTCCATCAGTGACAACTTCAGGAATTAATCCAAAAGGTATTATTGGTCCTTCTGATAAGACTTTCATGTATTTAGGATTTGCAACCTCGAGAAACATTAACATTTTGTTCTTCCACATATCATAACTGTTTTTGTCATATATGGGAATTTTCACAGTTCCAACTTTAGAAGACATGATGAATTTTTTAAGAGAGTTAAAAAATTCGGGGATGATTTTTAATCGAGTAAAATGGGATCTTTGATTTGTGTATCAATCAACCTGCTCTGATACCAATTGTTAGGTCCAATATGTTTGTAGAAGGGGGGGTTGAATACAAACAGTACTGTTTTATCGAAATTTGTTCGGATAATTTAATTTATATGTTGACAAATTTGAGCGGAATTAAATGAAACAAAATTCAAGTTGAATATAAAATTATATTAACTTGAGGGGTTTGTTACAAATACAGTACAGAATTTATATCTAGTTAATAAAAACAAATTAGAAAAATCGACATGAATTTTTCTAGATTCGTTAATAAAAATCAAGATATAGATTAGGAGTAAAAACTCGCTAATAGTACAAGAGTATCAAGTAAATCAGTTCTATCGGATCAGATATTAAAAATAAGATGAACTTGATTTTCTATATATTTTTCTGCTTCTTGTGCTGTGTTCTTGATGAGAGAGAAGAGAGCAATCTGTTCTTGAATGTAATGTTTTTGTCTTACTGATTGCTTCTGTCGATATGTCTTGATATATATCAATCACTGCCTCTTTATCATCAAATATAACTGTCAAGACAATCGGCAATACAATTTATTCTTCCAAGACAACCAATTTTATACTGCCAAGACAATAGGCAATACAATCGTCAAGACAATCAGGTTCTTCCAAGACAATCGGCAAGACAATCAAATTCTGAGATCTTTGTCTTGCTTTATCAAAAATTATCATTCTGTCTGAAGCTTTTTCTTTTTGATCATTATCAAGACAATCTAATTTGAACTGTCAAGACAATCGTCAAGACAATCAAATCAGATTTTTATTTTACTTTTCAAAAGCTTTTCAGACATTATCATTATCAAGACAATCGGCAAGACAATCAGATATTGTCTTGCTTTACTGATTTCTTCTTCAAGACAATCGGCAAGACAATCTAGTTCATTTTTCAGAATTAAATTAAAATTGATTAACAAATAATCATTTTAATTTATTCTTACTTAAATAATTAATCAGATTTAATTAATCTAATAATTAATTTAATTAAAGAATTAATTCAAGATGAATTAATTAATTAATTAAATTGACTACTTGATTTAAATTAATTAAATAAGAATAATTATATATCCTTGAATTGTCTTAATTCTTTTATGAATCACTGAAAGTAATAAAGGAATACCACTGAATATTTTGTTAACGTTCCATGCACGGTCTGGTTCATGAACGACTAACTTCAATGACTGTCCTTTAATTTTCACATTAAAAATGTGATTCACTTTTCTTCTCATTTCTATCTCCTTCTTGTAATTCACTGTATACTGTCTGAACCTGTCACTCTAGAAATCTCTGTCTTAGAAATAAATCCACTTCTTTGATGCTATACTGAGGCTTGATCAGCAATCTGAACTTCTTCCAGTGTAAAACATCAAAACTATACATTGACTTTAGGGTTTTTCTTCTGACAGATAGTACCTCCTGAGATTCCTGTGACAGTTAAAATTATTTACTTATTACAAACTAAGCTTAAGTTGAGTTGAGTCCTCGAACTACAAATAGGCTTTGTCATATGCCTTTCAGTGTTGCTGCTCGAACGCCTCAAGGTCTGTCGCCTTACCAGTCGTCACGAGAACGCGCTAAGTTACTATCATGATACTTAGGAGTTCCCATAATGGTTTAATATGCAAGTACTACATTAAGTAGTCCGACTATGAACTTGGCAGGAGTTCTTTTTATCTTAATGAATTTATTGTTTTAACATCGCGTCATCTCTGGGATATATAACGCTCGCTCTGATACCATTTCTGTAACACCCCAGATCCGGGGTCAGGGATCTGGTCGTTACGGTCTCAATTTCCATCCACAAAACCAACATAATTTAAATTACAACCTTGTGACCCAAAACATAACACACAACACACCCGTTATAGTCCCAGAGATGAAATCAGAGTAATTACCAAATATTATTAATCGCAAGATTGAGTTCTTACAACCCAAAAGGTTTACAATTAACCATGATTCGAACATTTATATAAAATCGAAAAACGATACTTTTGACATGAGGTTTCCTCTCACACCTTCCGTGTTACGTCTAGTATTTAATTACCATGATTCGTCACTGCATAACACGTTTTAGGAAGGTTCAATTTCAGTTACGAACTTGCTTCTACGGTTTCGAACCACTTTTACGAATTTAACCATAACTCCTAAACTGTAAGTCCATTTCACATGATCTTTATATCAAAACGAAGCTTATAACATGATCTAACTTATCATGGCAGAACACGAAGCTAAACAGTGAGTTAAAGCTACTGTCAAATCCGTTTTCTTAAGGTTAACGAAATTTCGACATTACGACGGCTATAAATCGAACGTTTCCAAAATTACTACAATCAAACCAAGCCACACCGGGAATCCAAACAACTTATACACATGTTACTCACCACAAACAGCCCCAAGAACCTCATACTTCACCATCATAATCCTTATGATACTAAGATTACTAAACCACTATCTAATCATGCTTTAACATTAACATAATCATAACTAAGCTAGATCCATCAAGAACATGCATAAATCTCAAACAAGAGCTAGGGTTCTTAAAGATTATACCTTCCTTGGAGTATGCTACAACCTTACTAATCTTTTTTTGGTCCTTGTATAGCCTTAACAAACCTTAGATCATCCAAACAAATCAAGAAATCAAAGTTAGATTCTATGGGTTACTATTCATCATCACTTTTGTAAAATTCATAACAAATCGAAAAATAAGAGTTGGGCTCTCAAATTTTTACCACATCTTGGCCTCTTTATAAGATTTGATTTGAGTCCTAGCTCATCAGATTTGAAGCTTCCTGGATAGGGTTTTGAGCCCTCTTTTTCCACTGGACAGAAACTGTCAAGAACAGGCAGTTTGGTTTCATCAACTTGGGGAGGAGATTTGACTAGGCTATACTCATTGGATTGCCATGAAATTTTGAAAAAATGTTTTCCATGGAGTGGAGAAGCTATGGTTAAAATTTGGTGATTTTATCATGGATAGAAATGGATATATGAATTTTTCTTCCCTTGTTGTTCCTGCTGGGCAGTTTAGAGAAAAGAGAGAGATGGTGATGTTTTGCTTGGCTTGCTCTTGTTCTCTTCATCTAATCTTGAATTATTGATGTGCCTTAGAAAATATCTTGGCATAAGGTCACTTTAATAAAGTGCTAGGTTATGGATGATGTAGTTTAAAGGGACAAGTGTTGTGATCTTATGGTGAGATGAGCTAAGTACTTGGTTTGTTTGCTAAGTGTGCTAGTTACTCTTGTAACTACTTATTTACTTGCTCTTATCCACTAGCACATGCATGTATCTAGCTTCTCTGCTTGCTCTTTTGTCCGGTTATTGCTCAATTTGATTGATCGTTCGTAGGAATATCTCAAGAATTTCTAGTTAGGGTTTTACCGAAATTTTCTTAATATTAATATTCTCATTCTTATCCCTCCTTTATAATTTTTGCACTTAAATTCATTAAATCCTCTTAATAAATCCTTAAATCTTTCAGTGTCCAAGGAGATCTCGGAGAAAATAAAAGTGCTAATTTTCTGAATCCGATATCGTTTACATACACTTATCTCGCCCCTAGATCATGAATACGAACTCAGAAATCCATTCTGAATACTTCTATATAGCGTCGTCTAACTCCTATTCTCATTTCCCACCAAAAACACTATTCACACTTTATTCTCCTTTTATTTATTCTATCCATAAAAATGTCCTTGTTCTCTTTCGGGCGTTCCTTAACCCTTTCACGGAACCACTAGACTAATAACAGATATCGATTTGGATGACACAAGAATATCTCCTTCCTCTTTGGAATGCCATATCTTATTTCTTAGGAGATAGATTATTCTAATATAGGTTGTTAACCCATTGCATTCTTCATGACATATAATCATTGGAATCTTTACCTAGTCACATTCATTCATTAGAACTGCTAATACATTGTAGTCAGAATTAGAGCTGTTAACGAACCGTGCCGAGCCGAGCTTTGATCTAAACAAGCCGAGCTTTACTTTTTTTCTTAACGAACCGAGCCGAGCCGAGCTTTATTATCGCACAAAATATTTGTTCAAGCTAGCGTTCGTTAAGAAATCGAGCCGCACACGAGCCGTTATCGAGCAGCTCGATAACAAATAAATCTAAAGAGCCCAATTACATTATATTGACTAAAGCCCAGCCCAACCCAAAATGAATAAGGACTACGCGTAACCTAATTCATTAATTCTCATTACTTCATTAGTCTATCACTCTCTCTCTCTCAAAGCCGCAAGCGACTCAACTACTCTCGATCTCAAGTCTCAATCGAATATTCTGATTCTGAAATCTCAATCTCAAATCTCAAACAGTCGTAAGTGTAAATCTCTCTGGCCTCTGTTATACATACACACTTACACACACACACACACACAAAATATATAGCTATATACATACACTGACACACACACACAGGCACACACGCAAATAGGCAATCGGCAATACACACCCACAAACACAATCTTCTTTTGTAATTGACTAATTGCAATATACACCTACTTATGACTTGAGATTTAATTCGTTTGTAATTGATAGTAATATATTATGGCGCATATTTGTGGTACAAGATACAATCTTTTGTAATTGATTTTAATTGATTTTAATTGATATTATTGATTTAGTATTTTTAGTTTTAAATGATTTATAATGCTTTTGTTCACTCATATTGCAGATATAATGTCGACTTCCAGAAAAAAGGGTCGCTTTGAAGTTATTCCAGAAAATGCACCATTCGAAGAAGAACTCGAAGAGGAACAAATAAGAAGTCTCGGTGATGAAACCCCACATGAAGACAATGCCGATGGACAGCAAACTGAGCAAGAAGAAATTTCTAGGAAAAGAAAAAGTAGCAGCATTGATACTGAACAATCCAATCAACCAAAACCTTATCAAAAGCAGGAAAGGAAGAAGAAGTCACGTTGTTGGCCATATCTGGATACGATCGTGGCGAACAAACAAAAAATAGCAGTGTGTAAAATGTGCAAAAAATAGATGAAATATGGTCAGACGGGGTGCACGACGACATTCAACAGGCATGTTGATAAATATTTGGTTTTACATGGAAGAACAAAGCAAAGACAACTTCAATTTCAACCGAGCGACAATAACTCATCTGAGGTAACCGTTGCTAACTTCAAATATGACCATAATGAGATGAGAAAAGTTATTTCTCACTATATTCTGGTTAATGAGTTACCATTTAGGCATGCCGAAAGCTTTATGTTTGATGTGGTTATGAGAAAAGCTACTCCGTTTTGGGAAAAAATAAGTAGGCACATGGTTAAACAGGATTTCATCAGTATTATGAAATTGAAAAAAAAAATTAAGAGAGATTTTCAAATCTGTTAGAAAAATTGTTAGGAATATGTTGTACTTGATGATAACTTCACAATCAATCAAATTGTTTAAGGTTTTGTAGCTGTCAACGGATGAGGATTTATAACTCTATCCGTTGACAGGTAGCTCATCAACGGATGTGGTTTTGTAGCACACTGCAGTATCTCTATGTTATCAGTTGATAGTGTTTTTATCCACAGTCATGTTGACTATCAACGGATAGGCAGAATAGGGTAGCCAATTGTAAATAAGCTATGCTATGTAATTCTGTCTAAGTGAAAGTGTATCAACGGATGAAGACTAAACTCTATCAACGGATACAACTCAAATCCACTCTATCAACGGATACAGCTCAAGTCCCAACATCAACGGATACTGCTCTATACATCATCAACGGATGTCAGTATACATCATCAACGGATGTCAGTGTACATCATCAACAGATAATCATTGACACTGATTTCTATGATTAGCTGGAGATTAGCAGTTGATAAGGACATGTTTGACTGACAGATCACATGAGTTAAAAGTAGATACAAAAAGCAGTATGGCAGCCATACTTTGGAAACACAGAAGAAAGAAGCATTCCATTTACACTATGAATACAAGAAAGGTGCAGGAGACATGTCTGAACACAAGGACAACCTTTCGGCTACATGTGTATTTGGAGTGTAGTAGCAAGTCAACTAGAATTAGATTAGTATTATCTTATTCCAGTAGGTACTTGTAAAACTTGGGATATATAACCAAGGGTAGCAACTCTTTGTAGGTTAAGAAAACAGACATATTTGCTTAGGGTTTCTTGAATATCCTTAGAAGCAAAGAGTTGTAAAACGGCAGCTGTGTACATTTTGTATCACAGAGTTTTCTTCAAATAAAAGCTTCAGGTGGTGCATATTAACCACCTGATTTTATATATGTATGTGTTTAAATCTTACATTGCAATTATCTCTTCATAAGTTTCTGAAGTTCTTATCAGAAATTTATAAATATCAAGAATTGTATTCAACCCCCCCCTTCTACAATTATACAAGTGTGTAATCTGGGAATAACAAAAATTAATATTACAACGGATATGTGGACTTCATCACATCAAAAACTTGGTTATATGGTTGTGACGGGTCATTGGTTGTTACTCGTTTTGTTAGGAACTTGGTTATCATTTGTGTACAATGATAGTCATGCAACTTATGTTTGTAGTGTTTCAAGTTACAGGGAACTTATTGAACTATACTGCTGCGCATTACAATTGTGTCATACTGCATGCTCACTTAAAAGCGTACTTGTGAGCAATATTTTTATTAGTATAAAAATCTTTTGTTGATAGAAGTTGTGTCATGTTTTAATACAAGTGAATCCCCTGCATTACCAGAGTCCAAATACGTTGCAGATTATTAAGTCAAGGAAATAACCCAAGATGTTCAAGGTTTCCCATTGTTCACAACTGAGTGATGAGTCATATAGCCAAATGGAACTATGGAAGTGCACAGGCACCACAAAGAATGTTCTTGCACTTTTTAATTGCATTTTTTTTTATTCAGAAATGTACTAGCAAAAGAAGAGTGCTACACATTATATAGCGCAAGGCAAATCATCATAATTTAAGACAACAATAAAATCACTCGCCCACATTAAGGTCATGTCTTCTGAAATTTAATCAAGTACACTAGTGTCTCCAGCCATGATGAACTCTTTCATCACCTCCACTGGAATCAGGGCTATAGCCTGCCACCCATTTAGCCTGTCCATGATGAAGTACATTGTTTTTCGAGATGGGGCTCTTCGGGACCTGGTACCCTGCAGTTCCTCCACCTGAGCTTGAGGAGTCACCATTACCTACCCCGAAAACAGGTCCTCTCCTAGTAGATGTATTCCACTGATTGGCACATGAGTTTCTTGGCTTGGTTGACACAGGGCCCTGACTTCTCACTTTGGCTTTAGCAGACTTTATGGGTGCCATGTAGCTACCTGTGTTGTACCTTACAAAGAAGGACTACTTTTTTAGTTAGAACTATTCTAATTAGCTATGTGTGGTAGCTTTTCTAAGAAGAAACACAAGTTTATGTCTTTGATTTTCATACATATACCTAGAGAAGAAAAAGACTTGTGAACTTACTCTTTGAAAGATTGGCAGTAGACAGAACGTATACTTTTGGAAAATTACCACTGCTATGAAACTTCAGATTATTTCCCCTATAGAGAGTGCATCCAGTATCATCATCAATCTTAAATAGATGACACTGTGACACTTTTAATTAGAATACATGACATCTATCATCTATGACACTGTGTACAATAACATAGTGGAGATTGCCAGGAATCCTAGTTACTGGAGATTGCCGATTTATACTCTAAAATGGACCTAATTTAGGTCACATAAACCCTTGTCTACATCTCTGAGCATTAGTATGAGTAGTTTAATTATGTACTTTTGGATTGTTTAATTAGGTACCATATACGATCTTCTCAAGCTTTGATGCTGCAGTTGTAAAAGCCTTTGATTTATGAATCTGATATATTTTTATTGCTTTTCAGATTTGTGAGAAGAGTCTGGAGATGTTGTGGATGCTGTGGAGAGATGATGCTGTGGAGAATTGTTTTTAATTTTTAGTTTTTAAGATGTATTCTTTAAATTTCTAGAGATGATGATGTATTGCTGTGTGAATGTTTGTTCCCTTAATTAGTTTGTGTTCCTGCTACCAGACTATATGGTTGTATTTTGCTAAGAATTGTTTTTGTCATGTATTCTGTTGGGTAGAATTTTATAAAAATCAGGAATTTAAGAAATAATGTATATTAATATATCTTTTTTTCGAGCTTTTAACGAGGCGAACCGAGCCGAACAAAATCGAGCCGAGCTCGAGTCGCACATGTTAAAAGCTTGGCTCGAGCTCGTTAGCTTAATGAGCTTTTTTTTGTGTACGAGCTCGAGCTCTTAACGAACCGAGCCGAATCGAGCCCTTAACGAGCCGAGCTCGAGCTTGCTCACGAACAGCTAGTTTCGTTAACAGCTCTAGTCAGAATCACTGTTCATTCTTTCATCAATATATATAAAAAAGTTTTAATTCTATCGAAAATTCGGGTTCTTACAGTTCTCGCAGCTTCAATGAGAGTTCTGTTTTTGCTTTCTACAACTCCATTTTGTTGTGGTGTCCTGGCAGTGGAGAATTGTTGGATAATGCCTTCTTCCTTGCAGAAGTTTCCTAATGTGGCATTACTGAACTCAGTACCATTGTCACTTCTCAGATATTGAACTTGAACATTCGGGGTTCTTTCAAGAACTCTTATGTGATCAATGATTTCTTGAGCAGCTTCGTCCTTTGTCTCTAATCATCCAGGGCATATCTCTTTCTTGCAAGAGATTGAACATTTACTGGACCAAACAAATCCATATGAATTAATTTGAGTGGCTCAGTGTTGGTATTCACTTGCTTTGACATGTGCACTGATCTTTTCAATTTACCCATTTGACAATCCTCGCATAATCCTTCTTGACAGAATTCCTGTTGAGGTAGTCCTTTCACCAAATCCTTCTTCATCAAAATATTCATATTCTTGAAATTGAGATGGGAGAGCTTCTTGTGCCAAAGCATGCTTTCACCAACTGATGCTTTACTGTAAAAACAGTAAGCCTTGTCTTTCTTCACAGAATTTAAGTCTGCAACAAACAAGCTTCCTTTCCCGACTCCTTTCAAAGAGAGGCTTCCATCCTTCTTGTGATAGATATTGCAAACCATCATATCAAAATCAACCTTGAATTCCCTGTCACTGAACTGGCTGACACTGAGTAGGTGTGCTTCAATCCATCTACAAGAGCAATGTCTTCAATGACAACATTTCCAATTTCCAAACAACCATATCCCACAGTGTAACCTTTGCTGTTGTCTCCAAAAGTTATGATTGGGCCGGCTTTCTCCACAAAATGTGATAGCAGGGCTATATCACCTGTCATGTGCCTGGAACATCCACTATCGATGATCCACATGACTTGCTTCTTCTTCTTGCCCTGCAAAACAGATGATTTTAATTTGCATCTAGTACCCAAACTGTAAGAACCCCAAATTTTGGATATAATTAAAACTTTTTATTAAGTAATGATAAAATGAGGAACAATGATTCCGACAACAAGGTCACCAGCTCTAATGAATGGTGGTTTCAAAGAACAATGATTGTAATGAATGGATATTGCTTTGGACAATGATCCTGATGCATTGGTATATTGTCAGAATAGAGTAATTCGATGGTTGAGGACCTAGATAAGAATAATCTACCATCCAGGAAGGAGCTAATGGATCCTTGAAGGGAAATGAGTACGTGCATAGTGTTTCCCGTACGTGCATAGTGTTTCCCATACGTGCATAGTGTTTCCCGTACGTGCATAGTGTTTCCTGTACGTGCATAGTAATTTGGTGGATGAATAGTGATTTTGTAAGTTAGAAAACTTTTCACGCCACCCTATGTACGGGACGTGATATGGATGTTTCGAAGTCATATTAGTAATACGCGAAGGAAATAAGTGAATGCAGAGACGATCGGAATTCAGAAATTCCAAATTCTTTTTCGGTATAATATTTGACCGGACAGTGGATTAAATATTATTATAATCCAAGAATTGAGATATTAACTTTGAGGATTTGATATTTTGGGATTTTATTATATTTGATTTAAGAATGAAGGTAGGAAACCACTGAGGCAGTGAAACAAGCGTTCTAGAAACCGCTAAATCGTTATAACGAGATTAATCAATAAAGCGAACGAATCTAGATTACGGATTAAGTTCGTATCGAGATTAAATATCCTACATGGTCATCACGAGGATTATATTAAGGATTGGGGAAGGTATTATGAATATCGAGAAATTTTCCGGTAAACCCTAGAGGTGAAACTACTTAGTTATTCGTCCGAACGATCAATGAAATGAGCAATAACCGGACACAAAAACAAGCCGGGAATCAAGATGCATGCATGTGCTAGTAGAAAATATCTAGCAACCAAGTAGTTACTTAAGCAACTAGCACACTTAGAATCAAAACCAAGTACTTAGTTCATTCCATCATCCATCCACAAAACCAACACTTGTCTCTTGAAATTACCTCATGCATGACATACTAGCTTTAATAAAGCTACTTTATGAGATGATATCTCAATAATTCAAGATGGGAGCAAGAGGTTAGCCAAGCAAAAACACAAAACAACTCCACCATTCTCTTGAAACATACCATTCGGCTTATGCTCTAAATCCAAAATCAAAATCCAACTTCCAACCATTGTTTGTTCTTGAAATTTTTAAGGTGAGTCTTATATTTCATAAAACTTATCTCCTCAAAATCTTAGCTCCAAATTCCTTTGTTTCCATTTTCAAAAAAAATCAAACAAGAGGAGGGTGAATAGTGTTCATCATGTACTAATCTTTGTTTTTCTTGTTTTCATGGTTGATCCTAGCTAAGTTAAAGCTATCCAAGGGCAATACCAAGCTTTGTGAGGCTAGTACATACTACAAGGAAGGTATAAGACTTGAAAACCCTAGATCTACTTTGAGTTTTAAGCATGTTTATGATAGATATAGCTTAGTTATGATTATGTTAAGATTATAAGCATGATTATGTATGGATCTTGGATAAATGATGAAAATAGTTAGATGAACGGAAAGGCATTGCTTGGCCTCAGTTCATGTATATGTTGTCTGGAATGGATACCATGTTTATGGGAAGATTTGAAATTTGTAGATATTCGATTTATAATGCCCGATTTTACAATACCATGTTTTGTATGCCATTTTCCGTGTCAAAAACCTACTGTCCAGAAGCTTTATCTGCCATGATAGGATAGGTAATGTTCTAATCTTCGTTTTGATATAAAGATCACGTGAAACAGACTTACGGTTTAGGATTCATGACCGATTTACTAAAAGTAGTTCGAATCCGTAAACGAAAGTTCGTAACTGAAATTGAACCATCGTAAACTATGTAACGACATGGCGAATCTTGGTAAATAAATACTAGAGGTAAAAAGGAAGGTGTGAAAGAAAACCGTATGTCAAAAGGATCATTTTTCGATTTATTAAAAATGTTCGAGTCGAGGTTAAACGCGAACGAACCCCTAAAAGACGACTCTTTTATAACTTCGGTAAAACACTTAGAAAACGGGCGATAAAACTCGAAGTATAATATTGGTTCGTAACGATCGACCTTAGAACTCGTATGACTTAAGTATGTCCCAAGTAAAAGTACAGTGACATGTCGTATTAACGAACGAATGTCGGGTCGGATCAGTGATAAAAAGGAATCCACTAAAAGGGGTATAACGAGATAACTCGAGAACGTGTTTCGATTTAAGTATAACTTAACTTTTAATATGTTAAGTGATTAATCCCGAATGACTTGGCTAATTATAGATCACCAAGCTGAACCGGGACCCGCTACCACTACCCCTTATCGTACTCGACTACCAGGCAAGTTTCAATTCCCTTCTTGTAGCCTGTTGTTGTGATTGAATATATATATATATATATATATATATGTTTTCTGTTATACATATGCCATAGCATGCATGCCTACTTTCAAGTTATATCATTATGTTTGTTCCATGATGGTTATTGGCTTATAAATTAGATAGCTATCGTATCAATTATAAGCCGGATATTATAAGGCCCTCAGAGAAGGGTGTATACATCTTATTCATCAAACATAGACCGGGAGTCAATATTTCTTGACATATCGAGATTACCTCGAAAGAAAATATCTAAGTAAATATTTTTTTCCATTATTCGGGCGACGAATATTATTTGAATATTCGTTCGAGATTATTTATTTAACGATCCTTACTTCAAATAATTATTTGAACGTAACTATTCGACGAATAATATTAATTTTCTATATTCATTCAGAGTCGAATTATTTATCGATTATTATTTCGAATATTCTTCTCAAGATGAGACTACTAAATGAATATTATTTGGATATTCATTTAGAATATTATTTTATTAAATAAATATTACTTTTGAAATTCATTTAAGATATTAATTACTTAATTAATATTATTTTAAATATTCATCTGAAGCCTGATTTATTTATCGAATATTATCTCGAATATTCCTTTAGGGCTTGGATTACTAAATGAATATTACTTGATATTCATTTAGAATATTATTCATTAAATGAATATTACTTTTGAATATTCATTTAAATTCCTAATTAATTATGAATATTGTCTTAAATATTCCTTTCAGGTCTTATTAATTAATGAATATTATTTTGAATATTCATTTGAATATTTGATTATGCAATAAATATTCTCTCAATATTTCTTCAAGGATTATTTGAGAAATACTCTGATTAAAGATATTCTTTCATATTCCTAAATATTCTGTAAAATATTTTAATTCAATAAATATTCTCTGAATATTTATTCCATACTTAGAATAACCTCGATAAGGTTTATCTTCTTCGATTATTACAGAAAATATTTCGGAGTCATATTATTATTAATCATATATCAAGAAAGGTTCTCAGACATCATTCTTCTTTGAGTCTAGCTATCTCCCTAATAATAAGGGAACCTTACTTGGAAAATGTTATTTATCTGGTCGACTTCCCGGTCAATAAAGTATTCTCTTCACTCGCAACTCGGGTGCTATGGACTTATTAAGTCGTTGTTTACCTTCTCATCTTTCGAGGGGTAAGATTGTTGGAACAAGTTGATATTCGTTACCAAGCAATAGCTTGGAAGTTATTGGTGAATTTTCCTTTCAAACTAGATACGACTACTTTGTAGAGTCTTATCAACAAGTATTATACTTGGGGAAAGGGGGACGAACGTTACATTCAGAATCATGAATTCTATTTGAACTAGGAGTCATGTAAGAGGCCGAGTAGCGCCGGTCCATCCCCTTTGGCCCAACCGTTGGCCGGGGAGAGCTAGTAAGGCGGTATACAAGTAAAGCCGTCAGTTCTTCCTTCTACCGGTAGTAAATCTAATTTGAGCTGTACGATCTCGACTGATCATCAAGATTGGAACAGCGGGCGCGGTGAATACTCCATCATTGGTTCATCATCCAAACTTATTTATTTCCTGCAACATGATTACTGTTGGCAGAGCTGGAAAAGTGTTCATAACTGGAATTGCAACCTTTTTATGCAAGTTCCTCTTTTTAATGACAATGAGAATATCACGCTTACTTTTGATGTAGCAGATATTTCTACAAACAAATACTTTAAGTTACCTTGTAACTTCATCGTTCATATTATACTGGCATCATTTCCGTAAATGCATGGCATATGGTTTGAAAGATACTTTTGAACTGTTATAAATTATCGTTCAGTTATATATTATTGTTGGTGGGCTATTGCTCACCCTTGCTTTATTATTATATCACAACAACAGCTAGACCAGATGACTCGCACAAGGCGCACTCTACGCGGGCGAGGACGATGAGACTACCAGAGCTGAAGAAGAAGCTATTGGTAGGATATATTTATTCTTTCAGTACCAAGAATATGGTCTAGTATGACTTATGTAAATGGATGGCAAAGAGTATGTATTGATATTGAAATTCTTTTGGATTGTAAGAACTCATAATGTGATTAATAAAAATTTGATTGTTACTCTGATTTCATCTCTGGGACTATAACGGGTGTGTTTTATATTGTTGTGTTGGGTCATAGAGACGTAATTTATTTTATGTTAAGGAAAGTTCAATTGTTGTGGACAGAATTGGAAACTGTAACCACCGGATCCCGGACCCCGGATCTGGGGGTGTTACAGAAGTGGTATCAGAGCATACGTTATAAACCCCAGAGATGAGGCGATGTTAAAACAATAAATTCACTAAGATAATAAGAACTCTTGCCAAGTTCATAGTCGGACTACTTAATGTAGTGATGACATATAAAACCCTTATGGGAACTCTTAAGTATCGTGATAGTAACTTAGCTCGATATCGTATTGACGAGTAAGGCGACAGACCTTGAGGCATACGAGCAGCAGCGCGATGATGCTTTATATGCTGAAGATCAGCGGGTAATTCGATGGAGTACCCTACTGGAGACCCGGAAGAGGTTCCAGCAGATAAGGAAAAATCATGTTAGGATAAGGAGCTTACCCTTGAGGAATGAGGGTTGCAGCCAGAAAAACTGTGATGATTAAAGTGTAGTGCTCAGAAAAGGGAGCATAAAGAACTGAGTTATTAGCAAGAGAACTGAAGATTCATGTTGGATTCGTAGCCGGTCTACTGGAGGTAGTACCAGCAAGTAAGACGGATTGAAAGGATCACTTGAGATCTTATACGGGAATAGACGAGAATCCCTAGAGACTTCCATATTAACGAAGAAAGAGCTAGAGGGATGTATGATTATCAAAGACATCGATTTAGGGCGAGGAGCAGAGTCCCTAGGAATAGTTGAGAAGGAGGCAGTAAGTGCCATATCATTTGATAAATGAATTAGTATGAATATGGTCAGTAATAATTCGCCATGAGAAGGTAGGTGTCGTAGGTTGTAAATTATGGAACCAAATTGAGGCTAATAAGGTGGTTTTATTAAGGGAATTGTTCATTTTATGAATGAATCAGTTAGAAAGTAAAGACATTGGGAAGTGATAGCATGATTGGATAAAGTTATATAAGGAAGTAGTAAGCAAGACAATGATCTCAGAACCTACCGGAAGATAAGACCAGTGAGTCAAGATGAACTCGTAATGAGACTACTGCCAGAGACTAAGTATAGGGTTAATTTCAACTCAGTAAAATGATGAACCAGAAATGTTATATGCATGTAATTCAGAGGAATATTAAATTCTTTCTTTCAATGAATTATAGTAGTTACCTTAATTTTATTCCGATGCAGAATTATAATAGATCAAGTAATGCGATCAGCAGTTAAAGAGAAAAATGTGAGAAAATCTTCCTGGAGCTAAAAGGTGAAATTGGTAACGACCAAGAGCTGGCATTGCTTAATGGAAAAAGGGAGACTTTGTGCTTCCAATGACGCTTCGCATAAAAGATTAGGATGTGTGCTTGCGCAGCACGACAAAGTACTTGCGGATGCATTCGGACAGCATGGTTCACCAGGTTCGGATGGCCTTAGTAGTGCCAATTTTTGTGGAATAACCAACTCCGACGGTAATGTTCCTTCTGAGACTGGTAGTCAGGTAGACTGACATTTGGTAATATTGAATATCAGGACGTATAGGTATCAGGACGTTGTGACAAGTTTCAGTTTAAAACTGTTGATTCCCTTCTAAGGGATGTATATAATTGGTTCCTCTCCAGGGGTTAAATTTCCAACCCGATGACGATTATTTCGTTAATTATGACTGCTTACGGTTCTACCTACTAGGAGGTTCATAGAACTATTCTTCAGGTTTCGAAACTGGTCTCCT
The DNA here is from genome assembly GCA_036435485.1 of Saposhnikovia divaricata. Lineage (NCBI taxonomy): Eukaryota > Viridiplantae > Streptophyta > Magnoliopsida > Apiales > Apiaceae > Saposhnikovia > Saposhnikovia divaricata. Next base: position 59,077,987 of record CM071600.1, on the reverse strand, counting down.
TAATGTTACCAGTAGGTGGGTAGATTGATCAAAATTTCCCTGAGTCTGGAAAGGAATTCGGTGAATTTTGGCAAACCTTGTCTTTCTGATTATTAGAGAATGTCATGGAAGAGAGTAGAAACTGGAGCAAACCCTGTGATTTGGGTAAGGATGCTGTAAAATGGGTTAGTAAACGGACCCTGAGCATTACAATCGACGGTAGTGATAAAATGGTGAAGTGAGATTGGACGAAAACAGGAAATGTAAGTAAGAAATTAGCCGGACGGAGAAACTCCGGGATTGACTTAAGTGAAAAGGCTGTTATGCCAGGAATGGTAAGCTTGCGTGGCACGCGGGATTGATAAGAATAGTTGAAAAGATAAAAATAGAGGAAAGGCGACCGGAGACAGCGCTGAGTAGCCGATTAAGACTTATATGAAGTAAAGTTTTGGAAAGGTAGAAAGGTATCAAAGAAGAAGACACTATGCCGGCAATTGCTAGAAAAGTAATGCTAATTAGCCAACCCTTAAAATCATATATTTTTATATTAGTGTGGCCAGTTGAGGCCAAGTCACAACGGACTATAAAGTGACTAGACCAGCAATGAAAAGACAAAGCAGGGTTGCTTCTAAGTAAGCACCGACTACAAGGGCTTCTGATATAAAGGAAATATTAATGAGATCGTAGGAATCTTCTACTAAACCCTTTGCAACCCATGTTTTGATGGGGAATTTACTAGACCTTTTTGGGATGGGGTAACCCGTACTAAAGTGACTCATGTGTATATGGTTGTCCAAGATTACGAGTAAAATTGAAGTATAGTGACTTGAGATGTATGATGTTAGGGTATCATGAATACCATGAACATATTACGACTAAGGGAAGTAAACAACGAAGGTTTATGAAGAGAGTATGGAAATGGTCAGAGATGGATCAGTATGCTGTAGAAATTTTGTCTAAGGCAAGTACATTTGAGAAGAACGATAAGTACTAAGAGATTCACGTTGAACTCGACCAATATCTTCCAAAACATCCTTGCTACCATTACCAAGTTCTGTAAGAGAGCAGATAGGCATACGTTGCCTTTTTGGAAGGCCAAATAGGCTGACAACTATCTGAAAGAAGAGGGTGGCATTAAGCCACCGATCGATTATCAAATGAGAATGATTGAAAAGAGACTTTTATTAAGGATACATGATCTGATTGCCAATTATAAGATGCAAGAATTCCTTGGCAGTTGAATTAAGGATATGATATCCATAAATTAAGACAAACCCTGGGGAATGCACAAGGGGTGGCATTAACCCTAATAACGACATTATGACTTCAGATGATATGAGCTGGACTTGCTAAGGCAACAATGACCGGTAAGGATTATTAAAAAGAGTTCTGGAAAGAACATAGATAGAATTATTAGAGTATTGATCAATGACATTTTGATATACCCTGTACCCAGAAAATACAGGAGGAAGGATGAGGATGACCTATGAAACTTTACAAGGAAAAAGGTAATATTCCGAACTTCAAAATGGAAGTTTGGTAAGGAATGTATGACATAGTAACAATAATGCCAGATGAGGCATGTATGAAACCCTGAGGAAGTATGGATTGAACCTATTAAGGTTGAGATTATCCTAAGATAAGGAAAGAAGTAAGAAAAGAAGTATCCTAAGTAGGATTGGGAATAAATGTGATAAAGTTCCCACGGGTATGTGGAAGCAATGACTTATGGAGAAAGACTGATAAATATATTTTTCTCCATCAGCGGTGCTTAAGGGAGCATGCTTTCACCCAACAATTATGAGAATGAGGTAGAAATGTTTGAATTGGAATATATCCAGAGAACAAGGATTACCAGAAATTATTATTATCAGGAAAGGCCAATGAGGTGGCCTACAGTCTAAGTATAAAGGAATAATTATAAATGTTCATACCGAAGAAACAAAATGATATTTGGAAAGACCTTGAAGGTCATATTGGAGTGGAGGAAGTTACATTCCTTTTGATGATTGTGCAAGAATCGAAGGTAATAATAGTTTAAATAAAGATTCGATTCCTGATGGAGTCTTAAGCATATTACGTACCTTAGAAGGTCCCGTTTTGAGGCAGAGCAGGACCATGATACAAAATTAACGAAGTAAACCGTTAAGTTTCCAGTCTTTTATGGAAGCTGCATGAGTGATAGTTTCATCAACCTGACATAGCGGCGATGCTTGAAACTCTTCTGCAATTGTATCTACTTCATGTAATATCTACATCAAGTTCAGGAAGTGTTCCTTATGGATAAGGAATAGTGATTACTTTGTCTCCCTAAAGAAATTGAAACCCGTAGGATTAGCTATTAATGCACTACGTAAACAACAAGTGATGGTGATTCTTCTAAGAAAGTAGATGACAATGTAAAGATAAAGAAAGTGCTGCCATTGATTAACTAAATGGCATGTTGATGAATGACAAACAAGTTTATGTTAGTGTACTTCTGCGCAAACAAGATAGAGAATATGAGGTTGATGATTCATGATGTTAAAGATATTCCCATGGAAAGAATTAATGAGACTTGGAGGGAAGGGCGGTTGAGCCCGAGACTTATTGGGCCACCTGAGAGTTTAAAAGTGTTCGGACGGCGGTATTCGAGCCAGCCTTACCCCTAAAACTTATAGCACGGTCATAACGGGTTTTCATGTGGCCAGGCTACGCTAGTAAAATGCAGATGCTCGATAGATGATAAGAGCATGAGCCGGTAGATATACGACCTGGTCTGACTTACGAAAGACAACATGTGGAAAACCACGGATAGAAAAGAACAAGTGATGAGAAACAAGGTTGGCAGAAGTAGATTATATGAATCTAAGTTAAAGGGATCGGGCCAGATTCATTTCGGAAAGTTTAAATTGGAATAACGTGATGATTATAGAATAAATGTGACGGAATACCGATAAGAAGGTACCAAGTGCAAAAAGGTGTCTCAATAAAGAGGTGAAGGTGAAAGTAAATAATAGAAATGAGTAAGAATCAGATAATAAGAAGGATGTGATTGATAAAGAAAAGGCTGGGAAAGCAACTATGGAATGAGAAGCAAGGAATGTTATGAATGGGTTTTCTAATGAATTCTCAGGATGACAACCTGATAGTGTCAATATTATAGTTATGAAAAAGCTAGTAACATGATATGGGATGTCAGTAATAATGATGTCAAGTGAGAAATCTAAGATTTAACCTGAAAGGTTGAAGGATTTCCCGAATGTGAGTATCGCTAAGATTGAACAAGAGTATTTGTCCATAGAATAATGGACAAAGCAGCAAGATATGTGGACACGTGAGATTGCGATCAAATAGTATTGGATATAATTATGATTAATTTCTTCTTTGATAAACCTCTATAGTTCAGAGGTAAATTCTGAGTATGATATTCTACAATCATGAAAGCTTTCTATAATCCTTTAGAAATCTTTTCTCTTCTTCTCTCTTATTCATCTTCTTTATGAATTGAGAAGAACAACCCTTTTAGGAGGGGAGGTACTGCTACGTGACTATCTGTCTATGTGATAGAAGTCTAAGTGGAATACCATGACTTGTTTAATTGCTTGTCAAGTACTAAAGGCTGGCCCCCTTCTGTACTAACTATGCAATATAACAAATGTTCAATTGATCATAGTGATCTCTCAATAAATCTTTCCATTTCTCTATATTGATCGAGATTGCGAAGATTAAAGCAATCAGGAAATGCACAGTACGAGCGAGGTTACCTCCGAATTCGTAGGGTGATAGTGATACCAATGCTACTGCAGGTATCAATAAGGATAAGACTGAGTAAGAGTATAACCCGGATAGTGAGTTGTACGAAAAGTAGAAACGTTGATGGAAAAAGGATACAGTATGGATTGTAGCACTAGAAGATGTGCTTAGGAAGGGTAGAACGACTAAGAATTGACCGGGAAGCTAAAAAGTGAACGACAGGCAAACGACTCTTTGCTTCCTACCTGATTCCGGGACGGAATCCTTTTAAGGAGGGGAGACTGTAAGAACCCCAAATTTTGGATATAATTAAAACTTTTTATTAAGTAATGATAAAATGAGGAACAATGATTCCGACAACAAGGTCACCAGCTCTAATGAATGGTGGTTTCAAAGAACAATGATTGTAATGAATGGATATTGCTTTGGACAATGATCCTGATGCCTTGGTATATTGTCAGAATAGAGTAATTCGATGGTTGAGGACCTAGATAAGAATAATCTACCATCCAGGAAGGAGCTAATGGATCCTTGAAGGGAAATGAGTACGTGCATAGTGTTTCCCGTACGTGCATAGTGTTTCCCATACGTGCATAGTGTTTCCCGTACGTGCATAGTGTTTCCTGTACGTGCATAGTAATTTGGTGGATGAATAGTGATTTTGTAAGTTGGAAAACTTTTCACGCCTCCCTATGTACGGGACGTGATATGGATGTTTCGAAGTCATATTAGTAATACGCGAAGGAAATAAGTGAATGCAGAGACGATCGGAATTCAGAAATTCCAAATTCTTTTTCGGTATAATATTTGACCGGACAGTGGATTAAATATTATTATAATCCAAGAATTGAGATATTAACTTTGAGGATTTGATATTTTGGGATGTTATTATATTTAATTTAAGAATGAAGGTAGGAAACCACTGAGGCAGTGAAACAAGCGTTCTAGAAACCGCTAAAACGTTATAACGAGATTAATCAATAAAGCGAACGAATCCTAGATTACGGATTAAGTTCGTATCGAGATTAAATATCCTACATGGTCATCACGAGGATTATATTAAGGATTGGGGAAGGTATTATGAATATCGAGAAATTTTCCGGTAAACCCTAGAGGTGAAACTACTTAGTTATTCGTCCGAACGATCAATGAAATGAGCAATAACCGGACACAAAAACAAGCCGGGAATCAAGATGCATGCATGTGCTAGTAGAAAATATCTAGCAACCAAGTAGTTACTTAAGCAACTAGCACACTTAGAATCAAAACCAAGTACTTAGTTCATTCCATCATCCATCCACAAAACCAACACTTGTCTCTTGAAATTACCTCATGCATGACATACTAGCTTTAATAAAGCTACTTTATGAGATGATATCTCAATAATTCAAGATGGGAGCAAGAGGTTAGCCAAGCAAAAACACAAAACAACTCCACCATTCTCTTGAAACATACCATTCGGCTTATGCTCTAAATCCAAAATCAAAATCCAACTTCCAACCATTGTTTGTTCTTGAAATTTTTAAGGTGAGTCTTATATTTCATAAAACTTATCTCCTCAAAATCTTAGCTCCAAATTCCTTTGTTTCCATTTTCAAAAAAAATCAAACAAGAGGAGGGTGAATAGTGTTCATCATGTACTAATCTTTGTTTTTCTTGTTTTCATGGTTGATCCTAGCTAAGTTAAAGCTATCCAAGGGCAATACCAAGCTTTGTGAGGCTAGTACATACTACAAGGAAGGTATAAGACTTGAAAACCCTAGATCTACTTTGAGTTTTAAGCATGTTTATGATAGATATAGCTCAGTTATGATTATGTTAAGATTATAATCATGATTATGTATGGATCTTGGATAAATGATGAAAATAGTTAGATGAACGGAAAGGCATTGCTTGGCCTCAGTTCATGTATATAAATCATGTATATGTTGTCTGGAATGGATACCATGTTTATGGGAAGATTTGAAATTTGTAGATATTCGATTTATAATGCCCGATTTTACAATACCATGTTTTGTATGCCATTTTCCGTGTCAAAAACCTACTGTCCAGAAGCTTTATCTACCATGATAGGATAGGTAATGTTCTAATCTTCGTTTTGATATAAAGATCACGTGAAACAGACTTACGGTTTAGGATTCATGACCGATTTACTAAAAGTAGTTCGAATCCGTAAACGAAAGTTCGTAACTGAAATTGAACCATCGTAAACTATGTAACGACATGGCGAATCTTGGTAAATAAATACTAGAGGTAAAAAGGAAGGTGTGAAAGAAAACCGTATGTCAAAAGGATCATTTTTCGATTTATTAAAAATGTTCGAGTCGAGGTTAAACGCGAACGAACCCCTAAAAGACGACTCTTTTATAACTTCGGTAAAACACTTAGAAAACGGGCGATAAAACTCGAAGTATAATATTGGTTCGTAACGATCGACCTTAGAACTCGTATGACTTAAGTATGTCCCAAGTATAAGTATAGTGACATGTCGTATTAACGAACGAATGTCGGGTCGGATCAGTGATAAAAAGGAATCCACTAAAAGGGGTATAACGAGATAACTCGAGAACGTGTTTCGATTTAAGTATAACTTAACTTTTAATATGTTAAGTGATTAATCCCGAATGACTTGGCTAATTATAGATCACCAAGCTGAACCGGGACCCGCTACCACTACCCCTTATCGTACTCGACTACCAGGCAAGTTTCAATTCCCTTCTTGTAGCCTGTTGTTGTGATTGAATAAATATATATATATATATATATATATATATATATATATATATATATATATGTTTTCTGTTATACATATGCCATAGCATGCATGCCTACTTTCAAGTTATATCATTATGTTTGTTCCATGATGGTTATTGGCTTATAAATTAGATAGCTATCGTATCAATTATAAGCCGGATATTATAAGGCCCTCAGAGAAGGGTGTATACATCTTATTCATCAAACATAGACCGGGAGTCAATATTTCTTGACATATCGAGATTACCTCGAAAGAAAATATCTAAGTAAATATTTTTTTCCATTATTCGGGCGACGAATATTATTTGAATATTCGTTCGAGATTATTTATTTAACGATCCTTACTTCAAATAATTATTTGAACGTAACTATTCGACGAATAATATTAATTTTCTATATTCATTCAGAGTCGAATTATTTATCGATTATTATTTCGAATATTCTTCTCAAGATGAGACTACTAAATGAATATTATTTGGATATTCATTTAGAATATTATTTTATTAAATAAATATTACTTTTGAAATTCATTTAAGATATTAATTACTTAATTAATATTATTTTAAATATTCATCTGAAGCCTGATTTATTTATCGAATATTATCTCGAATATTCCTTTAGGGCTTGGATTACTAAATGAATATTACTTGATATTCATTTAGAATATTATTCATTAAATGAATATTACTTTTGAATATTCATTTAAATTCCTAATTAATTATGAATATTGTCTTAAATATTCCTTTCAGGTCTTATTAATTAATGAATATTATTTTGAATATTCATTTGAATATTTGATTATGCAATAAATATTCTCTCAATATTTCTTCAAGGATTATTTGAGAAATACTCTGATTAAAGATATTCTTTCATATTCCTAAATATTCTGTAAAATATTTTAATTCAATAAATATTCTCTGAATATTTATTCCATACTTAGAATAACCTCGATAAGGTTTATCTTCTTCGATTATTACAGAAAATATTTCGGAGTCATATTATTATTAATCATATATCAAGAAAGGTTCTCAGACATCATTCTTCTTTGAGTCTAGCTATCTCCCTAATAATAAGGGAACCTTACTTGGAAAATGTTATTTATCTGGTCGACTTCCCGGTCAATAAAGTATTCTCTTCACTCACAACTCGGGTGCTATGGACTTATTAAGTCGTTGTTTACCTTCTCATCTTTCGAGGGGTAAGATTGTTGGAACAAGTTGATATTCGTTACCAAGCAATAGCTTGGAAGTTATTGGTGAATTTTCCTTTCAAACTAGATACGACTACTTTGTAGAGTCTTATCAACAAGTATTATACTTGGGGAAAGGGGGACGAACGTTACATTCAGAATCATGAATTCTATTTGAACTAGGAGTCATGTAAGAGGCCGAGTAGCGCCGGTCCATCCCCTTTGGCCCAACCGTTGGCCGGGGAGAGCTAGTAAGGCGGTATACAAGTAAAGCCGTCAGTTCTTCCTTCTACCGGTAGTAAATCTAATTTGAGCTGTACGATCTCGACTGATCATCAAGATTGGAACAGCGGGCGCGGTGAATACTCCATCATTGGTTCATCATCCAAACTTATTTATTTCCTGCAACATGATTACTGTTGGCAGAGCTGGAAAAGTGTTCATAACTGGAATTGCAACCTTTTTATGCAAGTTCCTCTTTTTAATGACAATGAGAATATCACGCTTACTTTTGATGTAACAGATATTTCTACAAACAAATACTTTAAGTTACCTTGTAACTTCATCGTTCATATTATACTGGCATCATTTCCGTAAATGCATGGCATATGGTTTGAAAGATACTTTTGAACTGTTATAAATTATCGTTCAGTTATATATTATTGTTGGTGGGCTATTGCTCACCCTTGCTTTATTATTATATCACAACAACAGCTAGACCAGATGACTCGCACAAGGCGCACTATACGCGGGCGAGGACGATGAGACTACCAGAGCTGAAGAAGAAGCTATTGGTAGGATATATTTATTCTTTCAGTACCAAGAATATGGTCTAGTATGACTTATGTAAATGGATGGCAAAGAGTATGTATTGATATTGAAATTCTTTTGGATTGTAAGAACTCATAATGTGATTAATAAAAATTTGATTGTTACTCTGATTTCATCTCTGGGACTATAACGGGTGTGTTTTATATTGTTGTGTTGGGTCATAGAGACGTAATTTATTTTATGTTAAGGAAAGTTCAATTGTTGTGGACAGAATTGGAAACTGTAACCACCGGATCTGGGGGTGTTACACAAACTCTGTTGGGTCCTGCAGTTACAACATCATTATTCATATCATTCTGTTTCACATTTGAATCAACACTAGAATCCTCCTGTTTTACTTCTTTCACAATCCACTTAGGCTTAGAGTTAGACTTCGTCTTTCTCTTGGTGGATGTTGCCTTTTTACCAACATAGGCAGGCGTAGAAGTCTCAGCATTTTCGATATAGGATCATCTTTCAGTAGACAGAATAGGTAAATTGAAACAAGTACTCATAACAACAATCTTGCATGGCATACAATAAATATTATTACAGACATCCACTTCTCGTTGCATAATGGGGGTTCTATGTAAGTTACCACTAACATTGGTCGTGTTAACCTTGTCCTTGTTGGGTTTCTTACAAACAAATGTTAAATGTTGAGATGAGCCACAATTATTGCAAAGCTTCCTAGGAGCATCCTTAACATGAGTATAGCCATTTTTCTTATCAATTCCTAACTTGCCATTCCTATTCTTAGGCTTGTTGACATTTGCCTTGACAGTATGTTCTGAAGTTGTTGTCGAGCTACCTTTGACAGTACCTTTCTTTCCCTATGTCTTGATAGCAGGTTTGTAAGTTGCTGTCTTGGGTTCTCTTTCGACATTATCTTTTGAAGTTTATGTCATATCCTTGTTGACAGCTACTTTAGAACATTCTGTCTGCATGCTTGGCAAAGTTTCTGTCACGGGAGACTTGACAGTATCTTTCCCTACATCTAGTGTGCTGTCAATGCACTCATCCTCATTAAAAATCTCTTGTTTGATGAACAAGAACGTTTCATCAAAATCAGCTTGAATATTTTTGAAAATCGGTTTATAAACTCTTTTGAGAATATGAGGTTTGACAGCATCACTATGATCAAGCGCAATTGCCTTTCCATGCCTTCTACCATAATCGAAACCTATTCCTACCTTTTGATTCTCAGTGTGATTATCACGATATTCCTGGACTAACTTAGAAGAGTTTCTAAATGCTTTGAGTTTAAACTCATTTTCTGCAATTTGGTTCCTGAGAAATTCTTCTATTTCCTTAGCACAGACAATATCATTTTTCAATCATGTATTCTCTTGAGCTAACGAATCTAGAGGACTGGTTCTAAGCAATAACATTTCATTTTCAGATTTTAGAGTTTCATTCTGTTTAGTTAACTTAGCAATTTCTTCGTGGGCAGCAGATAAATTAACATGAATGTTAAACATCTCAGCACTTAAATCTTCAATGGTATTCTTGTATTCAGTTTTAGACATATCAAGTAGGACTAGAGATGGTACCTGAGTTGAGGAACTAGAAGCTTCATCATCAGATTTAGCCATGAGGGCCAAGTTTACAAATTCTTCTTCTTCCTCATCTTCAGACTCATCCCAGCATTTACCTTCAGCCACGTAGGCTTTACCTTGATTCCTCTTAAACTGATTTCCAGATCCTTTTCCTTGACTCTATTTTGGTCTTCTACACTCAGTAGCAAAATGACCTAGCTCATTGCAGTTGTAACATCTGAACTTCGACCTATCCACCATCCCTGTCTTGTATCCACCTCTTGTGGCACCACCAGTGACTTTTGAAAAACTTCCCTTGTTGAATTTAGATGATTGACCATGTGGCTTGTATGACTTGTCCCTTCTGAACTTGATATTCTTGAATCTCTTGGCCATATAAGCCATGGTTGGATTATCCATGCTTTCATTCTCTTCTACTGTGTAGAAGTCTTCATCTTCAACATCTTTCAGCTGCAGGACCACCTTCTCCTCGTCATACAACACCTCTTCAATCTTTAAAGAAGGCATCTGTGTTGGTTGTGAACTTTGTGATGGTTCACTTGGGCAAGCTACTTGTGGTTCATGAGCTACAAGGGCTCCTCACATGTTTGACACCTTTCCTTTGGTTCATATTTGAATAGCTCTCTTATGAAAGACTTCAAGTTCATATGATTTGAGCACACCATATAGAGTTTCAAGAGAAACCTCGTTCAAGTTTCTTCCTTCTCGTATGGTTGTGACCTTGTGCTCAAGATGCTCAGGGAGAGTGAGCAGAAATTTGATGTTAATCTCCTTTCTATCATAGAACTTTCCATGAATTTGTAACTCAGCTATTAGCTTACTGAACCGTTCAAACATGTGTGTAAGTTCTTCGCCTGGCTTGGCCATAAAAGCTTCATATTGTGATACAAGGATTTGCCTTTGATTTTCTCGAACCTCTTCACTTCCTTCACATAGCAGCTCTATCTTGCTCCACATCTCCTTTGCAGATGAACATCCCATGACATTACCACACATGGCTTTGTCTAAAGTGATTGAGTCGAGCAAGATAAGTTGTAAGTAGTCATCCAAGGCTACTTTCTCCTTTTCGGTCTATGTGTACTCTGAAGGCCTCTTTGCAACCCAGTGGGCTGGAATGACTTCATCATTTACAGTAGCAGCAGCTACTTCTTTCTGAGGTATGAAGGGGCCGTTCTCAAGGATTCCCATGTATAGTGGATGGGCAGCTTTGATAAATAACAAAATCTTTCTTTTCCAAAAATTGTAGTTCTCTTTATCAAAGACTGGAATCTTGATACCACTTGACTTCTGAACACTCGTCATGATTTCAGATTTGTATATCAATCTGGATGCTCTGATACCAGTTGTTGGTCCCGGAGTATTGCAGAAGGGGGGTGGTTGAATGCAATACTGATAAAATTCAATCATTAAAACAACAACAATAATAAAGATTATAAGTTATAAGTAGATGTATGCAAACAAAAGTGAAACAAGATTTCTCACAGAATAAATTTTTTATTTATCTTGTGCGAAGCGTTGTTACAACCTAAAGAAAAATTTTCTCCAGCTTCGTTGTCTTGTGAGATACAAGTTGCTTCGTTGTTGTGTTCGTACATAGAAAGAATTGGGACATGTATCTAAGTAGACTAAGATACTCTGTTGTCTCTATCGCATGGTGTGTTGATCTGCTGTCGTTTTTAAGTGGCAGCTCATTACAATTTGCACACCCATGTGACTTTCCTAAATTGCTATACAGACAGTGTTAACCTTATATGTAAAGAAACCTAGATTCTTTCTGTTTCTAGCTAATACAATTCTAGTAGATGTGGAAATATCATACTCTTTGAATTGACCTGCCTTGTATTGTAATCTATCAAGCTTCTGTCGTAGTCTTTGCAGGTCTGCTACAAACGATAGGGTGTTGCAGCAATTCTGTTTCTTGAACATATAACCTGTCACGGGCTTTGACTGAGAAAAGTACCCAAATCAAATAATTCAGCGTGACAGTAACCTTAACCGCCAAGTCTGCTATCAAGGAATATTCAGTAGTTGACAGTACGAGCTCCCGCCAATGTTGCTGTCGGAACTCCAGACTTGCTATCAAGTGTGAGAATGTTATTATCCCATGCTTCAGCCAATATTGCTGTCAGATATAGCTTTGTCGTGACTTTGCAACATTTGTCTTTTTGTAACCTTACTGTCAAGAGTGTGACAGTAACTTTCATTCTTGCTGTCTTCTGGATGTATTGCTTGAGGCTTGAACAAATGTATGAACTTCTCCCAAAGCATACAATTATTACATGACAGCAATTATTCGATGACAAGAACATACTCTGGTTGTGACAGTATGTTCAACTTAGTAAAAACTAAGTACGGGGAAATATAGTTAAGTTATGCACAGTACAAAATTACAAATAGATATCTTCAATCTCTTCTTCAACATAGGAACAAATTAAACAGTCAAAGATAACATCGTTTGTGAATTCAAGGTATGCATAACTAATGCCTATTTAAAATAGCTTATGCTTATACATACTAATGATAACAACTTATCATGAATCCAAACACCCCATGACAACTTACCCGAACCCAGATACCCCAACTAACACAAATAGATAAAAAAATCCACATGATAAACACGTATCAATCATTCCAGGGAATACACAATAATGTCAGTAACGGAAATTTAAAGGCCACAACTACCTTAATTACATGGCCATTGCTTTCACATAGAAAGATTCCAATCACGTCAAATTCAGAAGACGCGGAACCCTATCCAATTACAAACGGCTCCATCTTGTTCGGAAGACGCGGAACCCTATATAATTACAAACAGCTACATCGTGATATCAATTGTTAAATCATTCTTCTCGATAACCATATCACATCATTTGGAGAGAGAGAATAGAATGAAGAGTAGCAAAGACGGTAAGACAATGGTGAAACTGACGTTCAAGATTGAGATCGAGGGGTTTGGGTATTTAACATTGTTCATTTATGGTCACTGATGTGGAAGTACAGGTGTCCGCTGACATGGAATAAAATGTTTCACTGAAAGTGCTTGTTGTAGTATTATATATAGAATAGATTAAGGTCCTTTAAGCAAATGAAGGGAAAGAACAAAAAATAACGATGTGTACTCAACACATGTGAACAATGAAAATTTTTTAATGGCGGGTGAGGATACCGTTGTTCAATTCATTTACTTGATATATAATTTTTTATAGCAGTATGATAGACTTTTACCTATTAATTATTTGACCATTTATAGATATTGATCACTACATTTTTTATATAGTCGTTTACAATATATAACTGATTACAATATTTAGCACGATATCAACACCTTCTATATGGACAAAAGAAAATTAATTATAAATTCTTTTGACAAAAAACTTGCGCTTATCAAACACCATACACAATTTACTTGCATAATTAATATGTTGTGATATTTTACTCGACATAATAATTAGAAGGTTACAAGATATATATCATCGCACATATATCGAAACCATCTTTTATTAGTATAATAAAATTATCATAAATTTATTTTCAATTTATCCCTCTTTTTGTAATTAGAAAATAACGTAAATGGATCAATCACGCGGTTTTGCAATGTCTTCCAACTCGCTATCCGCTCCCCATCATCTTTTTTGCTTGAAGGGAACATGAATTAACCGGTTCAACTTCTTTTTAAATTTAACGAATTAGGTTTAACAGAACAATATCTCGATTACACCAAAAAGATGAAATCTGATAGTGTGACAAATAAAAACGAAGAGTGTTATCTTATAACATGAATGAAGAATGCCCTAAATCAATTATAAAAAATTTCAAAATATTAGATACAAACTCTAAAAAACGTATGCTAGTTTCAAAATAACACATCAAAAGATTTATTTGATGATATTATACTAGTTATCACGGGGTCAGATTTTTAACTTCAAATTTCACCCCCGTGCGGCCTGCCCCAGATGCACCAGACGTGTCGGACGCCCTAAACGCAAACTGACGACAGCAGCCTTACCTCGACGCCCTGTTTTTCAGCAAAACGCCAGACCTCGCATCGGATATACGTTTTATTATTCATAATGCAAATCCAATAAACACACAACAATTACGGACTAAGGCCCAATCTTTTATTGAAAACCAATACAAAGGATACACGAGACTTTCGACCGAGGTTTACAATGAAATACCTCACCAAACACACTCTAAGGCCTACACAGAATTCTCTAAGTGTTTACAACGTTTTTGCGTAACACAAACTATAAAATACAAGTGTTTCCCTCCTACTTACAATCTGAAACAAGTACCATATATATAGTATATAGGCCACGAATTTCAGCCTATGGGCAGTTATAAAACCACCCGGCAGTTTTTATAACTGCCACCACATGCCACAAAACAGTCCTTGAGCGTTGCAACTGCCTTTGTGCCCACAATATATATATATATATATATATATATATATATATATATATATATATATATATATATATATATATATAAAGGAGGATAGCTGGAGTTTAGGTGGCGCTCTAATATCGTCTCAATCGATTTTTCTAATTTTCTAGAATTTTAAACACTAATAAATATGAAAATATCAATTAGCATATTAGAAGTAGAATAGGTGTTCGAATTTATAAAGGAGAAGAGTTCGAATTTATAGGAAAAACATATGATTAGAAGTTCTATTGAAAGTATAATAAATATTTATAAGGCATACGATTAAAAGTTCTATTGGAAGCAGAATAGGAGTTCGAATTTATAGAGAATAAGAGTTTGAATTTATAGAAAAAATATATAAATAAAAGTTCTACTAGAACTAGAATAGGTGTTTGAATATATAGAGCAGACATATAATTAAATATTTTATAGAAAGTACGATCTTCTTAAATTATATATTTTTTATATAAGTTAATTATACTTATATTAGGAAAATTTATTCATAAATCAAATACTATTGTCATGAAAAAAGTCACCGTATTTAAAAAGAAAAGAATTGACGTGTTAACATAATAAAAGAATAATGAGTAAAAGAACAATCTCATGCAGTCTTTATAATATATGTTAAAAAGTTGGGATTTCGGTTTTAACGAGAGAGTACACACATATATCAAAGTCCCAGTAATGCATAATGTAGCAATTTTCCCTCTTTGTAACCGCCGCCAACCACTTGTCACAAGCCATGCATGCACATGCCTTGCCTTATTGGACCCCCAATTCCTCTTGGACCATATCTAACCCATATTTAAACAAGCCCAATAATCCTCTCTGAATATCCAAGTCTTTAAGCTACGCTCATATATTAGCACCAAAAACCCACAAAAGCTGCCACCACCATACAGCCCGACGCTAAGCTGATTTGCCTCGGCAACCACCCAACTAATTGTAGACCAGCGTCCTACTTATTTTGTGCCAATATCCAGCCTACGTTTTCTTGAAATACCCACTATATATTATTGTTCCTGCCTTGGCCAACCTTCCACTAAGTTGACCTTGTCGCATAGCTGCAATGTCGCTAAGCCGACCGCCCCAAAAACCCCAAACGAGCCATACAATTAGTAGCTTCGTTTTCTGTCCACCTTGACGCCCATGCACTAGCGTCTTGCGGTTTCACCTCACCGTCCCTGGTCTCGTACATGACTTAACCGGAAATATATCCCACAAACAAGGTTCCTTACACTAGTCCTCATTATTTTTTTAATTTATTTCATATTAACACTTTTTTATCATATCTATACTATTATATAAAAGCCGAAATATTAAAAGTTTGGTTGGTCGGTCGGTCGGTCGGTACGGTACCTGTTGATTTTACTTATTTACCCTTACTCAATTACAGATCTACTAACTAATCAATTTCCTTTTTCAAGTTACACATGTAATCTTTTCTATTTTCCAAGAACTAAATAATTTCCTTTTTCAGGTAAAATACAATACCCTCCATATTTTATCTAACTAATATTTCTCCTTTATTAATCAATTTCCTTTTTCAGGTAAAATATATTACCTTTTCTATTTTTCAATAACTAAATAATTCCTTTTTTTAGGTAAAATAGAATATCTTTTACATTTTATCTAACTAAAATTTCTCCTTTTTAAAAACACTACGAGCAATTTTGTTTAATAAAATAACATAATTATATTATAATTACTATTAACTAATCAATTACCTTTTTCAGTCAAAACACGTTACCTTTTCTCTAACTAAAATCTCTCTTTGTCCAATTATATAATGGACAGTTATTTTTTTCAACCAAAACACGTTATCTTTTTTCTTTCTCTCTCTAAAACGGTAAAACCTCTCCTTTTCCAATTATATCACGGGCATTTCTATTTAATAAAAATAAAATAATAAAATTATAATATTAATAATTAACTAATTACATTTTCAGCTAAAATATATCATCTTTTCTATTTTTTCAATTTAAATTCCCTTTTTTTTTTCTAGAAATATAACGGACAACATTAATTTCTCATTTTCTAACAAATATGAACAATTTTATTTATTAAAATGACATAATTAAATTATAATTACTATAAACTAATCAATTACCTTTTTCACATAAATTATGTCATCTTCACGTTACCTTTCTATTTTGTCTAACTAAAATCTCTCTTTTTTCAATTATATCATGGACGATTCTATTTAATAAAGTAAAATAATAATATTATAATATTATTAATTATCATCTTTTCTATATTTTCTAACTAAAATCCCTCTTTTAATAGAAATATCACGGACAATATTAATTTCTCATTTTCTAAAAATATTACGAGCAATTGTATTTAGTAAAATAACGTAATTAAATTATAATTACTATAAACTAATTAATTACCTTTTCAACTAGAACATATTACCTTTTTAATTTTCTCTAACTAAATTTTCTATTTTTCTAATCATATCACGGACATTCTATTTAATAAAATGAAGTACTAATTTTATAATTACTAATAACTAATCGATTGCTCTTTTTAACTAAAACCTATCATCTTTTCTATATTTTCTAACTAAAATCCTTCCTTTTCTAGAAATATCACGGATAACATTTTTATAATTATCATCAAATAATCTCATATAAAAATCTAAGCCTCTATAATTCATGTTTTAAAAAAATTAATTTAAATTAATGAATTTTTTTATATAATATATTAAAAAATCCGTGCATCGCACGGATTTTAGGCTAGTATTATATAAAAGCCAAAACATTGAAAGTTTTGGTACCTGTTTTTTGGTACTGAGTGAATTTACTTATTTACCCTTCATTATAAAGAAAAATAAATACACCTAAAATAAATAATAACATAATATAATTAATGGTAATTAGTCGAGATATTAGCTTTTATAAACACCTAAAAACATCAATCCTATTATATCTTTCCATCATTAGTATTTCCTTTTGAATTAAAACACGTTATAATTAATGGTAATTAGTCGATTAACATAATAAAATTAATGGTAATTAGTCGATTGCCTTTTTCACATTTACTTTTAGTTAAACATATTACCTTTTATAAACAACTAAAAATATCAATCGTATCATATCTTTCGATCATTAATATTTTTCTTTCGAATTAAGACACGTTACCTTTTTAATTTAAAACAAATCTTACAATCATTAATATATACCCGAAAATATCAAATCATAATTTTCAAAAAAAAATATAACACCTAAAATAAATAATAACATAATATATTTAATGGTAATTAGTCGATTGCATTTTTCACATTTAATTTTAGTTGAAGATATTACCTTTTATAAACATATAAAAAGATCAATCGTATCATATCTTTCAATCATTAATATTTCCTTTATAATTAAAACACGTTACCTTTTTAATTTATAACAAATCTTACAATAATTAATATATACCCGAAAATATCACAGTATATTTCTCAATTATTAATAAAATATATTAAAAATCGTATACGTTGTTTATAATAAGGAAACAGTAGTATACTTTATAAACATGAGTATGTTAAATTATATTAAATTAAAATTAAAACAATTATTAAAATAATGATTATATAAAAACATAATTATAATATTAAATAAAATCTATACTATTATATAAATTCCGAAACATTGAAAGTTTTGGTACCTGTTTTTTGGTACTTAGTAAATTTACTTATATATCCTTCATTATAAAGAAATATAAATACACCTAAAATAAATAATAACATAATATAATTAATGATAATTAGTCGAGATAATACCTTTTATAAACAACTAAAAACATAAATTGTATCATATCTTTCCATCATTAATATTTTCTTTCCAATTAAAACACGTTATAATTAATGATAATTAGTCGATTACGATAATAAAATTAATGGTAATTAGTCGATTGCCTTTTTCAAATTAATATAATAAAATTAATGGTAATTAGTGATTGCTTTTTCACATTTACTTTTAGTTATATTAACTATATTTAGTTATTGAATAAATTATATCAAATTTTCGTATAAATTATTTACAAAATTAAATTGTCGTTTGATTTTTGAAATATTTATTTCCACAAAACCTCATAAGGATTTTTAATTTAAAAATATTTAATTTTTTGAAAATACATTATAAAAAATATATTTTTTCATATTTTTTTTGACAAGAATATATTTTCACATCTATCTAGTATAGTAAATGAAGATAAAGTTTGGAACATAGGTTTTGCTAGAGTACTCTCCATTCATCTCCGCCGCTCAATACAAAAAAGTCTCCATCTTTACCCTGAAGAACTCATCGGAAGGCTTTCTGATCCTGATTTCTCCGCTTCTTTAACTTAAAAATTGAATCTTTTATGTCTTAACACACTTCCGGATCCCAAATTTTCCAATTGATTGATTCCTCACTGTTCAATTCAATTTAAAGTTTTGATTTTTAATCAAAACTCATCAAATTCAGGGCAAAACCTCTTTGTTTTCGATTCATTGTTGCAAACAATTAAGGTTGGCGGCCTCTTTCTAGGTAAAAATTGAATCTTTATATTCTTACACACACACACACACACACACTTTCTTTGTGTTCATTTTGATTGATTAATTGCCCTATTTCTGTTTGATTACAAGTTTAGTGATCTATTTGTTTTCTTGTTGATTTTTTTAAAATTATTATTCTGACTAATTTTACAATTATGATTGTATTCTTTTAAATCCCATATGTTTTCTTGATTTGGGTTGATCTAGGATAATTACAATATAATTTTGCTATTCAAAGGCAAAGTCGTTAATTTTGGTTGTGAATATTCAGCGCCTCTAGTTAAAAATCAAGTCTTTAACTTGGATTTGCTGGTAATTGTGTTTTAGGGGAGATTTATAATCAAGATGGTCTTCCCGAGAAGTATATTTTTGTGTGTGCGTGTGTATGTAGTCTAAGATTTAAGTTTTGCTGCCATCTTTTTTATCATCCCAATTTATTCAGTTAATTGATTGTCTTCTTTTTTAATCAATTGAAAGCTCACAACTTTCTGTTTCTTTCTTGTTTACTTTGTTTTTTTTATAAGATCTCATCAAATTTGAGGCGAAGTCCCCCTTTTTTGATTCATTGTTGCAATCAATTTTGGACGGCTACCTCCTCCTAGGTTGAAATTGCATCTTTGTATGACCAGAAACACACACACACACACACACACACACACACTCTTACTTCACAATACTTTGTTCTCATTTTAGTTGATTAATTGTATTCCTTGGAAATTACAAAGTTTACAACTTTCTATTTTATTTCATTTAAAAAATGAATCTTTTGAATTATGCATCCATAACTTTCTATTCTTTTGCAGAACAAAGAAGAAGTCACCAATTTTGTGGTTAATTTTGCAGTTTTTTCAGCATGTGCCTGGGTAAAATTTTCTTTTTATTCTAGGTTACTTTCATATTAGTTATGCAGAGGTAGTGCGTTTTACTGATTCTGAAAAGAAGCATCTATGTTTGTTACCTAGACTTTAGGGGGTGGTGAACTTCAGACAAGGAAATTAAGTGCTTTCTATGCCCGTGTTGCTCCGCACAAAATATTGCAGTTTTGGTTGTCAAGTTGTCCTCAAGTTTACGGTATTTTGAATGCTTATAATGCTCCGTTTACCTGGGAAAATATTTACCGTGTTTGTAATACAATTTGATTTTGTAGTATCGTTATCTGATTGGGGTTTTTGATTTTTTTGGTCAACATTACTAAAAATTGAATCTGGTTGCATTATTGAATCATTTACATGTCGGGGATGTGATCTGAATATTGGGTGAACGAGCAACCAGGTTTCCTGTTTGCAGTAAAGGTTATAGGTTCTGATTTAAAGTGTTTGATTGGGTCTACTATTGATGGGGGATATGTCATATGTGTGGAAGATTAATTATGTGAGAAGACTGATTTCCATTGTAGGTAATTTATCCTGTGGATTCATTGACCTGCACGAGTACATAGTGGCCATATATATCAATATTTAGTAGGCATGTGCAGCAAGCGGAGAATGTTATTGTTGTCCTATGTCTCAGTCTATATCTTCGTGTGCTTTCATTGAGGTTTAGATAAGGGTCATCATTTGATGTTACACTACGGTGTCACTATTTTAATGTGTTAGATGTGCAAAAAAGAGCTAAATTCCTTAAACTGCAACAACAATCCTAAAATTTTGCAACTACGGTATCTACTAATTATTTAAAACTAGCAGCTAACAACACAATCAATAGGAATTTCCATATCCATTGAAATGTATAATTCTTTGAACTTTCCGGCTACTATATTTCCCTAATCATTGCTGCTGTAACATGACAGGTATTCAGCTTCTTAATTGTCCAAGGATATGGTTTCAAAGGATCACGATGAACTTGGGTTTGCTGGTAATTGTGTTTAACTAGAACTTTAGAATAAGAGTTAATGCACATCGTGTACCTGTGTTTTCCACTTCGTGCACTTTCTGTATGTTGACTTTTATATCTAGCACATTGTGTACCTCCGGTTACAAGATTTCTAGCAACATGTATACTTCCATTGGAATTCACTTAACCCCGTCAAGTTGCATCATTGCATGTGGCTAGCAGGGGTATTGTACGTATAAAATAGTAAAGTTTATTAATTTAGAGAGCATGATGACTTCATTATTTCATATACTTCTATGAAGTCTTCATCTATTGGGGGAACTTGCCTTTAGCATGGACACTCTTATAGATAATTTTGGAGTCTTTATATTTATTTTTAAGGTTTTGTTTACTGGTATTGTAACCAATTGTTATCTCAGTGTAAGTATTATGATTTTCTTTTAAATTGTGTCTAAACTAATGTCGATATCTATGATATGATCAAGGTAACTTAATTTTTCTCTGTATTTGACCATATAATGCTTATCATCTCTTGAATGCCTGGAAGAAATATTTAAACATATAAGATTTTTGGGAATTTCTAATTCTTAAGGTTATATCTTTTCTTTACAGAGTGCATCTTTGCTTTGAAGGTTTGGAATCCGCAACAGGCAGTTGCTGCTTTGGTTACTGACGACAGAGATGAGCCTCTCATAGCTGTGGAGTCTCCTGGAGAAAGTTCCGAGGCAGATGGCTACATTGTCAAGATTGGAATTGTATTAATATTCTGGTTAGACAGTGAAAGCTGCTGTACAGAATGCTGAAGAAGACGTGGTGATTAAATTAAACCGGCAAGACTCAATGCCTAAAGTGGATTAGAGGGTTAGCCTCTCATGTCTTATAGCTATGGAGTCTTTTGGAGATAACTCCGATGCAGATGGCTACATTGTCAAGATTGGAATTGTATTAGCTTTGATTTACAATTTAATGCAGAATTTAAGAAGATTGCTATTAAGGGACCAGGCTATGAAGATGGTAATAACACATTTAATTTATAGTACATGATTAAATTAAATAAATCATCTGACAGTTGGGACATTTTTTTTTTTGACAGCTACTTTTTTGGCACCCCATCGAACTCCTTTCTTTACACCCCATCGAACTCCTTTTTTTGGCACTAGCAGGGGCCTATCTTATTATCCAGGTAACTCGAATAGTAACTTCATTGTTCTAAATTCAAAACTGACAAATAATTAAAATGAATAATTTTTACATGATCTATCAGGAATGCTCTGGGGAAGGAAAATCAAAATTCCAGATGCTCATTCAGTTGATGCACAGATTAGATTAAATAATGCAATAATGCGACACCACCAACAAAAATAGCACCAAGAAAGGAAGGTACTATATAAGTTGACATTATCTGATAATTGTTCAACTACACAGCCTGAACATTTTTTAATAAAATTTATTTTGACATTAATACATTTATTTTAGAACGAAGGGTGGTGCTAAAAATTCAGTTTCCCCTTGGCTTAGAGCCAGAGACCAATAATATCCACAGCCTTGCCACTGCAATGACCACAGACATTATGTACAAAGATGTGAAAGTGAGGACTTGTTCTAAGTTGCTATCTATGTTAAGAATCCCCCTAAGCAGAAGGTAGCCAATGCAACAGAGGTACTAACTCTCACCTAAACAAATGAATCGAGACGTGTAGTAACCTTTGTTTTTCATGTTATTATGCTTGAAACTTGTGCTTAAAATCCGGTTTTCCAGGTGATTAAATCCCTTGAATGCAAAAAAGACTTGTTGAAGCTGTGGACAAGCACAAATGTAAGAAAAGATCCCATAAAATTCATAGCTGAAGAATACGTTAAGCACTCCAGTTGGAGACTTGGAGTATATATGAAAGGATGAATGCAGCAGACTACTTTAGAATGTTGGTGCTGGTGACAGAAAAGTTCAGAGGAAAAAACAATTTCAGAGAATTGTTGGCACTTCTGAAGTACTTCCGCAATAGAATCTACAAGTGTAGCCACTAGCCACACTCCAACTGGAGTGCTTAACGTATTCTTCAGCTATGAATTTTATGGGATCTTTTCTTACATTTGTGCTTGTCCACAGCTTCAACAAGTCTTTTTTGCATTCAAGGGATTTAATCACCTGGAAAAACGGATTTTAAGCAGAAGTTTCAAGCATAATAACATGGAAAACAAAGGTTACTACACGTTTCGATTCATTTGTTTAGGTGAGAGTTAGTACCTCTGTTGCATTGGCTACCTCCTGCTTAGGGGGATTCTTAACATATATACTTAGCAACTTAGAACAAGTCCTCCTCACTTTCATATCTTTGTACATATATATGTCTGTGGTCATTGCAGTGGCAAGGCTGTGGATATTATTGGTCTCTGGCTCTAAGCCAAGGGGAAACTGAATTTTTAGCACCACCCTTCGTTCTAAAACAAATGTATTAATGTCAAAATACATTTTATTAAAAAATGTTCAGGCTGTGTAGTTGAATAATTATCAAATAATGTCAACTTATATAGTACCTTCCTTTCTTGGTGCTATTTTTGTTGGTGGTGTCGCATTATTTAATCTAATCTGTGCATCAACTGAATGAGCATCTGGAATTTTGATTTTCCTTCCCCAGAGCATTCCTGATAGATCATGTAAAAGTTATTCATTTCAATTATTTGTTAGTTTTGAATTTAGAACAATGAAGTTACTATTCCAGTTACCTGGATAAGGCCCCTGCTAGTGCCAAAAAAAGGAGTTCGATGGGGTGCCAAAAAAGTAGCTGTCAAAAAAAAATAATGTTGCTACTGTCAGATGATTTATTTAATTTAATCATGTACTATAAATTAAATGTGTTTTTACCATCTTCATAGCCTGGTCCCTTAATAGCAATCTTCTTAAATTCTGCATTAAATTGTAAATAATAATTACTAAAGAGAATTGTATCTCTTAAAAAATTAATTTGATAGAACACTTGATTGGATTTAAAATTGATGTGTGGATAAGAAGTAAATATTTGTACCATATGTAAAACCATCAGGGGCCTCCAGTCCTACAAATCTCATCAGGCCCAGCAACTGTTCCTCAACTGTTAAATTGCCTTTCATCAGCTTAGCAGGATAATCCGCTAAAAGGGAAATGGGGAAATAAAATGCACGATTGTTGGTTAATTGAGCTAGAATACTTACCATTCTTGGAACTTGTTATTCCCAGTGCTCCGGCAGTGTTTTTAAAGGCCATGGAATCTATGTATACTGAATTAAAATTGAAGCTTACTGAATTAGATGGGAATTTAAAATGACATTTTATGTAAAAGAGTTTATGTGCATTGTAATCGTATTATTGCGACAATATAATTTTAGTTACAATAATGAAAAAAATTGAGTTACAAGAGAAATTCCCAAGCTGCACATTAACATTATTTGTAAACAGTTACTTTTTAGCACCACCCTTCGTACTTAAACAAATGGGTGAATGTCAAAAGACATTCTATTATTAGAACGCAAAAATACATTCAATTGATCCACAAAATTTATGATGACTGAATAATTAATCATGCAAAAAGGGCAAGTTAAAATACATTGTAATTAGTATTACAGTGTTAATTTAATAGAGCTCCCAGCTACACATAATCAAGAAGTATTCCAGCTACTTACTAGGTTTTGCAGACCCTTGTGTTCTTGCTGTTGTATCATCCTGAAACAAATAATAAGCTTAGGACATTAAAAAAAAGAGTAAATCTCTATACATACACAAAAAATATGAATATTAAAGGTCATTACATTTTATTTTATTTTGATAATCAAATTCATTCATACTTGAGAACTTCAGTACAAGCACTAATAGAGCAAATAAAGCTAAACACCTTTCAAACAGTTAAACCCACCGCCCAACTTAGACCATAACATACCTTCCCCACTAAGCATTCTACTACTACTAGGACATCCATAACCACAAAAGACATTTGCAAAATTAGAATCCCAAACTTGTTCACAAAACAACCATTAACCCCTTAAAGCATTTTAGTGTCCTCCTAAAAGTGCCCAGCATTTCTCTTACATCCATCAGCTCCTTGTTTGTTTGAATATATAACCTAACTCTTCTTGTCCCATAAAGATGAAGATAAACATTCATTCTTCTTGATATTAGTACTGATAAAATGAACTAAGCATGATATATAAGCTATTACAGATTTAGTCAAAGCCTTAGAGCCCAACTTTACTTCTATGGGCCTAGTTACATTTCATAGTCAAGATGTAATATCCAGCCCAACAATGGACCCATAAATACTTATATTTCAATTCATAACAAACTTCATCTCTAAAATTTTGCTTCATCTTTCCCTCTAATTTTATATCAAGAAAGCCATTGTCATAACTATGCATTTATAACCGAGAGCTCCATTTTCTCATTATAAAATTTAAGTAGTTTACATCACGTCACTATCTTTGTCAAAAATTATTGTTCTGAATCTTCTGATAACAATAACTTCAAGATTCTCATTACAGAATTAAATCAACAACCAACCTCTCTCTCTCTCTCTCTCTCTCCCTCTCTCTCTCTCTCTCTCTCTCACACACACACACACACACACAAACACACACACACATCCATACATACATACAAGATAATAATTACCTCATTGCTTTTATTTGACAAGCGAGACGAGTAAGATACTGAATCACTCCGCCTGCCTGCGTAGGTCGTAAACTTTCGGGAAATCGATCGAGACCTGCGGATGATAATTAAGAAATCAACAGAATTAGGGCTTCATTTTCAAAGAAATCCAAGTACAATGCTACAGAGAGATAAATAACCTCATCATCATCAGATTCAACATTGTAGGCAGAGAGAGAGAGAGAAATGAGCGAGAGATCCGGGAGAGATTAAATCTTAACATACGGATGTCATGTTTTTCTTAATTTACATCGCGTCTCCAGTCCAGTACAAACTAGGCCCATTAACAAGCCCATTAACATATATATATATGACGTGCGTGACTTTTTTTTATTATTTATTTTTTTATTTAATTATTTTTATATGATTTTTTTTTGTTATGTAACGTTTGATTTTTTCATTTCTCACTTGGATATTTATTTTTAATAATAATTTAATTATATTTTTAAATTATTAAATCTGAACTTTAATCAATCCAATTTATCATACAAATCACTATTTATATCACAAAAAATCATAAATTTATATAACGAGAATCACTATTTCGTATTACACGAATCAGTAATTTTTTAATCTAAAATCACTATCCAGCATCTTACAAAAATCACTATTTCGTATTGCAAGAATCACTAAGGGGGTGTTGTGGAACAGAAACTAGATCGTATTTAATGCGTAATTATTACTAGGATTTGGTAGCTTCGAGCTTTAATGGCTGAACTTGTGTTCTCATGCTTATAACTGCCTTCACAAGATATCTACATATCTCTTGCGTGAAAAGAGAATCAAGCCAAAACGTAGTTCTGAGGTAAGGGGTATGCCTATTTATATAGGCATGTAGATCCCCGAATTAGATTAGGGATAGGAGACTTGATGGCCAAGTCTTATCCTTATCTCTTGTTCTTATCAGATTCTAAGTAGGAAACTGATTCACATTATGTTTGTATTGCTTGTGAGGCACTATTTGGAGAGTGAAACCCTAATCTGGAACCTTCTATTGGGCTGTATTTTTAGGCCCAAATTTAATCAAGAATTTCCTGTTTGATGAGGACATCAAACTCAAAGTGTGGGAGGGTTTGTAAGACTCTTTGGCTGGAAAACATTTTTGGAGCTGAGCGGTGCGGCTTCACTTGGGATGGCTTAGGCTATTGGCTGCGGGGTGGCTTCACGGGTTGATGCTGGCAGCATGGGTGACCGTTTGGGCAGCGGTGCCAAGTTGGTTCAGACATGGTTGGCTAAGTTTGTTGGCTTGCTGGTTGGTTTTATGTGGGCAACACAAGGCTGGAAGCTGAGCTGGGAGTCTAAATATGACTAAGGCAAAGTCAAAAACGTGGGCACATGTGGGTGATTTATATATGTGATATATATTGTGTATATTTGTTGGGAAATGCAAAAATAAGTGGGTGAGATAACTACCTTGCAGTTGTGGCTCAAGGAAATGGTGGGAAATGCAGTTGAAGGCATTTTAAATATTGGTAACTGCTGGTAACTGCCAAGTAGTTGGGTGCTGAGCATGGGTCTTGGCTTATATATAGAGGTAGGCATTTTATATGTATTCTCAGTTGGGTTTTGTACAAGTTCATTTATTATTCTGCACTTATATTATTTTATGCTAGGCAGTAGAGAAAGTCTGTAAGCATAAACTTGGGTTGTATCGTTTATATTCTGGGTAATACAAAGGTTGGGCTTGGTGCCTGTAAATTGTGTGTGTGTTTACATTTTCTTGGTAATTAAACACACCTGCACACACGTGGTTCCTGTGTTGCGTTTTTGGTTAAGTGTTCCGCTGTGTTAAGTTTTGACGGGTTGCTTGGTGACAACCTCTCTCGAAGGCTGACTGTTCTTGGTGCTGGGCTACAAGGGCAGGCCGTACAAGGGTGTAAATTCAGGTTCTAAAACTCACCCATGTGACAACTGGTATCAGAGCGTGGTTGCGGTGCGAGAATTGGTATCGAAGCTGCGTGGGGGCGTTGCTGTTGTGGGAAAAATCGTAGTAAGGTTTGTCAATTTTGATGACTAGGGCAAGAGGAAGCAAGATGGATTTTGCTGGGTTCAAGGATGTTCTACATGAGTCAATGATCAGAAATTTGTTGCCACTGGTAAGGAAATGCAGGGCCTTAAAGTATGATGTGGGGGACTTGAAGAATGTTCTTGGTGATCAGTTTGATGCCATAGAGAGAAGAGTCGAGGAGATATCTTTTCAGGTTGAAATGTTGGCTGATCGTTGGTTAACTGAAATTGAACAACTCAGGTTCATGGTGGACTTTGAGGGATCGAGGCAGACTGGAGATTCTGGCCAGGTGGGAAAAAGTGCAATATTTGCATCAAAGACGTCTCTTTTGGGTGGAGTCGCATATGATCTCTAAGTTGATGGGAGATGTGGCGCTGCATAGCGGTGTTGGCGCCAAGGTTTGGCCAGGGGTGGCTAGACCATGTGGGTTGCTTGTTGGCACTGTGTTGGAAACACGAATCTTGGTTATGATGGCAGATTGGCGGGGACTGATTTTTCTATGGCAATTGATCATTTTTAGCGTGGTCAGAAGTGTGTCTTTGTATGGCATACGTTGTGGGAAGTCGGCTTTTGTACAGTTGACGTTGGAGGGTGGTAAAGTTCAAGCAAGTGGTTTGCAGCCTTTGTCATGGCGTTGGGCTTACTACATTGAGTTTGGGAGAAGATGAAATCTCAGACTGAAGGAAGGTTTTGGAGGTTAATCTAATCAGCTTGTGGTAGTTGGTTTTGGGGCAGTGGCATACCGCAGACGGAATTGCAGCCTTGGTTTTGGGGCGTTGGTTTGCTACATGGAGAAATGGTCTCAGAATGGTTTATGTTTTGATGAGGACATCAAACTCAAAGTGTGGGAGGGTTTGTAAGACTCTTTGGCTGGAAAACATTTTTGGAGCCGAGCGGTGCGGCTTCACTTGGGATGGCTTAGGCTATTGGCTGCGGGGTGGCTTCACGGGTTGATGCTGGCAACATGGGTGACCGTTTGGGCAGCAGTGCCAAGTTGGTTCAGACATGGTTGTCTAAGTTTGTTGGCTTGCTGGTTGGTTTTATGTTGGCAACACAAGGCTGGGAGTCCAAATATGACTAAGGCAAAGTCAAAAACGTGGGCACATGTGGGTGATTTATATATGTGATATATATTGTGTATATTTGTTGGGAAATGCAAAAATAAGTGGGTGAGATAACTACCTTGCAGTTGTGGCTCAAGGAAATGGTGGGAAATGCAGTTGAAGGCATTTTAAATATTGGTAACTGCTGGTAACTGCCAAGTAGTTGGGTGCTGAGCATGGGTCTTGGCTTATATATAGAGGTAGGCATTTTATATGTATTCTCAGTTGGGTTTTGTACAAGTTCATGTATTATTCTGCACTTGTATTATTTTATGCTAGGCAGTAGAGAAAGTCTGTAAGCATAAACTTGGGTTGTATCCTTTATATTCTGGGTAATACAAAGGTTGGGCTTGGTGCCTGTAAATTGTGTGTGTGTTTACATTTGCTTGGTAATTAAACACACCTGCACACACGTGGTTCCTGTGTTGCGTTTTTGGTTAAGTGTTCCGCTGTGTTAAGTTTTGACGGGTTGCTTGGTGACAACCTCTCTCGAAGGATGACTGTTCTTGGTGCTGGGCTACAAGGGCAGGCCGCACAAGGGTGTAAATTCAGGTTCGAAAACTCACCCCTGTGACACTAGGCGAGGTGTGGACGGAAGCCAATTTCGTTGATCCGGTCGAGTTGAGAAGACATTGCCGTAAGTCTCTGTTTTATGCTTTTTGTTGTGTCTGCTATTGACGATATCGCCTATTTTGTGTAGTATTGGATCCTCGTAAGCCGGAGCTGGATGTACACCCAACCTTGAGTCTGAGTGAAGCGAGGTTGTATGCAAAGTTTATGTTTAAGGTGCCCCCCAGACCAAACCGGCTCCGCGGTGGTCAATTTTCCGTCGCAAATATATTGGATGCTTTTGATCTATCAGCTGAAGGTAGATGGGCTGAACCTTCTGTTCCTTTTGAAGATCCAGAAATCGTTGTGGAGGAGGAAGATGTGGACGATGATGACATTGATTCGAATGCCGATTCGATATCTAAGGAGTTGCTAGGTGAGTCTGAGGAGTTTTTGGGTGGGGAAGGTCAGGCAGTTGATGAAAGCATCGAGTTAGAATCAAAGGGAGAAAAATCTGCACAAGGAGAGAGTGAAAAGGATGAGGTTGCGGTTGAAATTGACAAGCCCGCCGTGGCAGATGTACAAACTGAGGGTGAAATGCCCGCAAATGTTGAAGCACTTGTTGAGGAGGACGTGCCCGCTGAAAGTGGATTTAATAGTCCTGGTACAGTGGCGAGGCTATATGCTGCCAGCCTGGGAGTTGGTGACAAAGAACCGGATATTCTTTCAAGGGAGTATAGAGCGTCAATTCGAAGAGTTGAGCGGGGCTTCTCTGATATTCCTGAAGCGGTTGCCACTCCTGGGAGCAAGGTAGTAGTTGACTTGGATTCTGAAGAAACTCCACCGACCGCTCAAGCGGCCGAGGTTGTGGCGGATACACATGTTGATGTGGCGGGTGATGTTCCGCCTCCAAGTTTGAAACGGAGATCTATTGATGATGTTGGTCCGTCTAAGCGTAGACGGATCGAGGCTTCCAGGGTAGGTGATTACATTCCATCCAACCTGGTTGTTGATGAAAGCGGAGATACTACTTCTGATGGTATTGAGAAAGAAGATGGCGAGGATAGCGGAGAGTCTTCTGAAGAGATTGTCCATTATACAAGTAGTGATGATGAAGTTAATGACGCTGAGTTTGGAAATAGACCTGGCTATGGCTTTCTCTTTAAGTCAGGGCCTAATACTTTCACTGCGGAATCCATGACTGATGACGATCTGTTGAGGATGAATGAGTTGAGTTGGGGGTGGATGTGTCGCCTTTCTCAGAAGTACGCTGCACGGGTATGCATCTGTCTAGTAGTTTTCTGTTTGCTCTTACTTGTGCCCGTTGTTGACTTGTTTTGTCCTGTGTTGTGTTTTTTGTAGAATCAATGTATGTATACGGGTCTGATGGCCCGGGGTAATATGTACCACAGCAGCAATATTGCTTTAAAAGAGAGGGTGAGAGTGCTTGAGCGGGAACTGGCCGCTGAGAGGATCATGAAGGATAATGTTGCCAAGGCTTTGTATGAAATTGAGACCGAGAAAACTGATATCAAAGCAAGCTATGCTTATAGTTCTGATCTTCGAAGGTTCTTGGCGGAGGACAAAATCGAGCTTGAGGCCGAGAAGGCTGCATTGACGGAGCAAATAAAGAATTTAAATACTTCGCTGAAGTTTGAGAGGGACCGTGCGAATGATGCTGAAGGCCATCTTGACTCCAGTCCTACGGAAGAGGCCGCTATTAGGAAATTTAGAAATAGTGCCGAATTTGCTGAAATTGTGAAAGAGGAAGCCGCCAAGATGTGTATAGCGGTATCTAAAGATGAGCTTGGTGAGTTAAGGCGGAGGGCCGCCAAGAGTGCTGCAGAGATTGACTGTTTGAGAAACGAGGCGTCCAAGCTGAAGTCTAAAGCCAAGAGAGCTAAACGCAAGGTGAAAGCATTGAAAGCCCGTCTGGGGGAGACGGTCACAGTGAGTGTTGGTTGTCAAGTTGAACCTGTGGCAAGTGAAGTTGGCGTGCAAATTGTTGAGCGTGGAACGGGTGGGGATGAGTTTAATGCTGTTACTCCGTTGTCGGCTATAGCGTCCGTGTGTGGCGAGGAGCCGGATGAAAAGGAGCTGTTGATAGGCATGTCTAGTCTGGATGAGTTAGACGCTGTAGCTCCGTTGTCGGCTATAGCAGCCGTGTATGGCGAGGAGCCAGGTGAAGAGGAGGCGTTGATAGGCATGTCCAGCCCGCTGAGAGCTTCCCGCTGGGGATGATTTTTTACTATAGCTATGTCCGTTGTTGGTCTGTCTAGAAGTCGCTTTGCGGGTCTGTCCGCTGTGTGACTTGGAAATATTTTGATATATTTCGTACTTGTAATTTCTTAAAGTCTGAAATACTCTGTGTGTGTTTGGTGGGATATATATTTTTGAATGTCTGTGGTGAAATATAACTGCATTGTGTGTATTATGTTTTGTCAAAGGGAGGAATAAATAGGCCTTCGGGAAATGTTACCTGGAAGTTATGCGTTTGACTGTGGGAATTTGCTGCAAGCATTAAATGCTGCATGGAAATCACGTTCTTTTGACTGTGCCTTTACTGCAGTCTGCATGGGGATGGAGTTTTTTTGACTGTGGGTTGTTTTAACCCTCTTTCACCCCCCTATAAATAGGATAGTTCAGCTTTTCATTTGGATTACACTTCCTTTGCTTTCATAAAAATTCTTTTCTGTCACCTCGACCAAAAATGGCCAATCGTGAAATGGATACGAACTTTACCCCCTTTTCCTGGGGTTGCAAGCTCCAGATTTCCCAGGAGACGGAGGCTGTTTGGTTAGAATGGGCCCGTATTTATGAGGAACAGGGCGATTTGTACAACGCTGAAGAACTTCGGAACCATGCTCGAAAAATTGCCCGCCGTCGTGCTGCGGAGGAGGCCAAGGAGGCGGCGGAGGATGGCGGGTTGAACTTCCGTTTCCGTGCCCCTCCGCAGGGCGAAAGTTCTGAGAAGGATGCGGATGCTGAGAAGAAGGCTCCCCAAGCATGAAGGTTTTTAGATGTAGGAAACTATGTCTTTGTAACCCGTGCTTGTAATAAATTTATATGATATAAATAAAAATTTCTTTTCCCGTTGTACTTGTTTGTATTTGTCTTCATTCTACACTTATTGCCTTTGTTTTAGCATAGCCGACTGTAGACTTTGTACTGGTTTGTTCTTGCATATTCGTTTTGGTAGATGTCTCTTGATGAGACCTGAGCGGCGATGTCCGCCAAGAAAACCGGCCTTTGTTGTGCGTCCGTTGTGGGCATGGCAGATAACTTGGATTTTGTAGTACTAAACTTTTGTAGATAGCCGTTTGTCTTTCGTAGTAGATTTTGTTGTTGTAGATGGGTGCTTTCCCGTCTAGGGGACTGCTATTGTAGTTGGATGCTTGCCCGTCTAGGGGACTTTGCTATTTTAGTTGGATGCTTGCCCGTCTAGGGGACTTTGCTATTGTAGTTGGATGCTTGCCCGTCTAGGGGACTTTGCTATTGTAGTTGGAAGCTTGCCCGTCTAGGGGACTTTGCTATTGTAGATGGGTGCTTGCCCGTCTTAGGGACTTTGCTATTGTAGTTGGGTGCTTGCCAGTCTAGGGGACTTTGCTATTGTAGTTGGATGCTTGCCCGTCTAGGGGACTTTGCTATTGTAGTTGGATGCTTGCCCGTCTAGGGGACTTTGCTATTGTAGTTGGAAGCTTGCCCGTCTAGGGGACTTTGCTATTGTAGATGGTTGCTTGCCCGTCTTAGGGACTTTGCTATTGTAGTTGGGTGCTTGCCCGTCTAGGGGACTTTGCTATTGTAGATATTTTTGTAGAAGATTTTTCATTCAGAATATAATAATCCTGGGTTACAGAAGTGTAATTGGCTACTGATAATACTTTCTTAGTTTATCCCCGTGCCAAGTATTGTAGACTTCTGTCCTGTCTAGGCGGGAAAGCACCCAACTACAATAGCATCATCTTGCATGATGTTTTTGAGTACTTTTGCTTCGGCCCATTTGGTCATGTAATCGATGGCGACCATTACATATTGTAGGTCACCTTTGGTTTTGGGGAAAGGTCCCATGATATCGATGCCCCAAACCGCAAACGGTATAGGTGACAATATTGCCGCAGGGAAGGCTGGTGCTTTTCTAGACATGTTGCTAAACAGCTGGCATTGGTGGCATTTCTTGGTGAATGTCTTGCATTCCTTGTGCATTTTGGGCCAGTAGTAACCCTACCTGAGTATTTTATGTGCCAGTGCCTTCCCAGCCATGTGGTCGCCACAGATGCCTTCGTGGACTTCTCTCATGCAATAGAGAGCTTCTTCTTCATCGACACATTTGAGGATGGGAGAATCAAAACTCCTTTTGTACAGGTTGCCTTCTTGGATGAAGTATTTTGTTGCTTGAGATTTGAGTATTTTAGCTTTGATGTTGTCCTCTGGCAACGTGCCGTCTTCTAAATAACGGACGTAAGGGCTCATCCAAGTTTCAGTTGGTGGATTTATTTCCATGATATCGAGGGCGCTGACACTGGGAGTGGTAAGTTCTTCAAAGTACACTGTGTCCGCTTCTGTCTTTTCCCCTTGGGTTAGTTTAGATAACATGTCCGCTATTGCATTGTCTGCCCGGTCTATCTGTTCTAGGGAGTACTCTTCGAATCGAGGGAGCATGGCTTGCACTAATTCTTGATATTTGCTGAGATTGTTGTTTTTGGTTGCGTAATCCCCCATTGTTTGTCGAACAACTAATTGTGAATCGCTGTAGATGCTGATTTTTTTCACTTGTAAGTTTTTGGCCAGTGTCAAACCGGCCAAGAGTGCCTCGTACTCCGCCTGGTTATTTGTAGCTTTGAAATTCAATTGCATGGCTTGCTTAACTTGAGAGCCATCGGGACTAGTGAGGATGAGTCCAGCCCCGCATTGAGTGTTTGTGGAGGAACCATCCACATATAATTGCCAATTGTTGTCCGTTGTTGCAAGATTTTTTGCGGGAACTATGCTTTCTTTTGTCGAAAACGAACATTCGATCACGAAGTCCGCCAATGCTTGTGGTTTGATTGCGGTTCTGGGCATGTATTTTAAATTGAATTGGCCGAGGTCAACGGCCCAGTTGATCAAACTGCCTGATAAGTCCGGTTTGTGGAGAATTTTTCTGAGCGGTTGGTCTGTGATGATCCTGATCAGTCTGCCTTGGAAGTAATGTCTCAATTTTCTACTTGCCACGACCAAGGCCAGAGCGAACTTTTGGACATTTGGATAGCGGGTTTTCGCATCTTTGAGCAATTGACTGACATAATAGACCGGCTTTTGCTCGCCATTCTCCTCTTTTATGAGTACTGCTCCCACGGCTTTATCTGTTGCGGATAAGTACAGTGATAGGGGTTCTGAAGGAGCTGCGACCGCGAGTAGGGGAGCCGAAAACAGATAAGTTTTTAGATCTTCGAAGGCTTTCTGGCAGGCGTCCGTCCAAGATATAGCTTTAGTTTTTGTGGCTCCCTTCAAAGTGTCAAAGAATGGAAGGCATCTGTCAGCTAATTTAGCAATAAACCTTCTGAGAGCGGCTAACCGTCCTGTTAGTTTCTGTATATCTTTCAAAGTTTTGGGCGGTTGCATGTCGATTATAGCCCTTATTTTTTCTGGGTTGGCCTCAATACCTCTGTGGGATACTAAGAAGCCAAGGAACTTCCCTGCGTCTAGTGCAAACGTGCATTTGTCGGGGTTTAGCTTCATGCTGTATTTTCTGAGGGTTGAGAAACATTCTTCTAAGTCTTGAAGGTGGGAAGCCGTTAAGAGATATTTTACTATGAGATCATCCACGTATACTTCCATATTTCGGCCTAACTGACCGCCGAAGATTTTATTCATGGCCTTCTGGAAGGTTGCGTCGGCGTTGATTAATCCAAAGGGCATGACTTTGTAGCAGTACACCCCCTATGTGTGACGAAGGCTGTCTTTTCTCTATCTTCAGGGGTCATTCTGATTTGGTTGTAGCCGGAGTAGGCATCCATGAAACTTAGCATTAAGTGACCCGCTGTCGCATCAATGAGTTGGTCTATTGAAGGGAGTGGATACGGGTCCTTTGGGCATGCTGCATTTAAGTCCGTGTAATCCACACACATTCTCCATTTCCCGTTAGATTTCTTCACTACTACTACATTTGCAACCCACTTGGGGTAGGTGACCTCGCAAATCAGATATGAGTCCAAGAGTTTGTCGATTTCGATATCGATTGCCTGCTATCGCTCTGGTGCAAAGTTCTTTCTTTTTTGTATCTTCGGAGCCTTATCCGGGTCCACATTCAACTTGTGGATCGCTACCGACTCATCTAGACCTGGCATGTCTTTTGGACTCCATGCGAAAACATCCGCATATTTTCTTAAAAGGTCTGTGAGGCCTGATTTGAAGACGGACTCCAATCCCGCTGCTATACTTACACTTTTGTTCGAGTCACCGGGTATGATTTCTATTTTTTCTGTTTGCACCGCAGGGCTTATTGGTGGCCTTTCTTCTCGTTTTAGACATTTCATGAGATTCGCGTCGATGCGAGGAAGGTCTTCTAGCAGCGGGTTATGCCCGTCTATGAACTGTACTTCCTTTCTCTTTTTGTTTTTTGCGCGCTAATTCTCGGCATGCCTTTGCCTTTTTGCTTGTTTTCTCTTGGTTGCTTTTTCCCTGCGGATATTGCTAGGCTCTGTTTTCGCCAGTGTGATTGCTATGCCATAGCATCTCTTAGATGTTTCGGAATCTCCCTTGATCTCCCCGACCCCGTTTAGAGTGGGGAATTTGACTTTAAGATGGGGAGTGGAGGTGACTGCCTTTAGCATATTGAGGGTAGGTCTTCCCAAAATCATGTTGTACAAGGAAGCGGTGTTGATGACATAGAATTTGACTGTTCGACATACTTGCCTTGGTGATTCACCGAAATAGACGGGGAGTCTGGCAATGCCCGAAATTGGGACGACGTTGTGCCCAAAACCGTAAAGTGGTGTCTCGTCGGGACATGTTTCGAGTTTCTCGCCATCTAACTTGAGTCTGTCCCATGTGTGTTTGAAGCAGATGTCAACTGAGGACCCGTTATCAACGAGGATCCTCTTTACCTCATTGTTGGCCACGCCCAATGATACAACTAGTGCCTCAGTGTGGTTCGGGTTAATACCTTCATAGTCTGCATCGGTAAAAGTAATGATATTCGGGGGTCCCTCGTATATCTCATAAATGTCATGCTCTTCTCTTGGTGGGGAGGATTGTCCGCCGAAGACGGTATGTACGATGTTTCTGTTTTGTCCTTGCGGGGTGGATGCCCCTTGCACCTGTCTTGGCAAGTACTGAGATAGATTGCCCGCCTTTACCTGTCTTTCCAAGAAATATTTGAGGGACAAGCAACTGTCTGTGTAGTACCCATGTGTCTCGTGGTAATCGCAGTGTTTGTCTTTAGGTCTGTCCTCGGGAGGAGAATGCATTGGTGCAGGTGGGAGATAGCAGGGTTTCCCTCTGATTTCT
The DNA here is from genome assembly GCA_036435485.1 of Saposhnikovia divaricata. Taxonomy (NCBI): domain Eukaryota; kingdom Viridiplantae; phylum Streptophyta; class Magnoliopsida; order Apiales; family Apiaceae; genus Saposhnikovia; species Saposhnikovia divaricata. The sequence continues at coordinate 59,041,343 of CM071600.1, read as the reverse complement.
TTCAGAATGCTCGACCTGGGGAGGGTGAATTTGGTCCACTCCAGCTCAGGACGCCTATCTGGTCTTTGCGGGTTTGCCGGCCCCAAGCGGTCTCTGACCGGGACCTCTTGTTGCTGGTTTGCTTTGAACTTATTGAGGAATAGTCTTTTGAATTCCAGCCAAGTGTCTATGGATCGGGCTGTTATTCTGCAGAACCACCTCTGTTCATTTCCGCGGAGAGTTGCGGCAAAGAAACGACATCGCGTCAGGTCATTGTATTCATAATGAAGTGCTAGCTGATCAAAGTAGCTAAGATGCTCCTCTGGGTCGCCTAACCCGTCGAAAGAATTGAAGCTGTGATGTTTGATTTCCTTTTGACGGGGCTCCGCCTCCAATCTAATGGTAAATGGCGTGCCACCCGAATCTGGTTCGCTGTTTCTCTCTATCTTTTTCTTGAGTTCCATAATAGTTCGCAACATCGCTGCATTTGTGGGTTGCGTGCTGTTAGTATCTTTTGGGCGGGGAGGGGAACGCTCTCTTTGTTTCTGTTTTTCGTACTCGTCCAGAACCTTTTCGTAGGCAGCTTTCTTGTCAACAATCACCTTCCTTAGGTCTCTCTGTTTTCTGTTCTGCTCCCATATTTCGGGTTGGTGATTGATAAGTACCCGCTAATAGTTATCAGCGGGCACCCGCTAATAGCAAAATACTTGTTTCCTAAAAACACAATTCTGAAGTACTTAACAAAGTATATCTAATTTCAAAAGTATTATTTCAACAAATACAAAAGAATATTCACAAAAAGTGTTTCAAGTTATCATCTCTCTTATACTAACCCACTTGCACAAAAATATCTTGCTTTGTCCATTTGCACACCCACTTGCATAAAGGTACACCCACTTGCCCACTTGCATAAAGGTATCTTGCTCCATAAGACAAGGAGGCAATATAATATTCAAAGACACCCAGTTGCAACAGACAAAATCTGACTGAAGTAGCTCAGTGGCAGAATCAAGGTATGTTAGGAGGGGACACAAATCACTGTTCCAATAGTGGCTCACTGTAGCTTTAACGGCACAACTAGTGGGCAACAGTGATTAGGAACACTACACCATAAACAGCCTACGGTAACACCACGACTGTGTTAGCTTAGACCCTAAAAAACGTTACCAAAGGCCAAAAAAAAGGCTAAGGTAACACCTGAGCTGGGATAGTTTTGTCCTATGTAGCCTTTGGGGTCTAAGCTAACACCTCGACACACATAAGCTAACATAGACAAATTCGTTACCATAGACCTATAAGGTAACACTAAGCAATTCTATAGCAACACCAAATCTATGTTACCTCAGATATTATAATTTTGCAAAATTATTAATTAATTATCTGGGTCCCACAGATAATTTATCTATTTTAAAACTAATAATTCAAATTTAATTATTTTCTACCATTTCCTTCCTCTAATATTCATTGAAAAAAATGCATAGATACAACAAAAAATAATAAATAGACAAATGTCAAATCTAAAATAAAACTACAAACTATAAATATCATTAATTTATAGAAAAATTTACAAATCGTACAACCGGTTACATTTACTTAAACATCTCAGCATAAACTAATCTATCCCCAAGATGCCTAGATGGGATCATCAAGAACAAAAACAACAGAAAAAAGTGGCCAATATCAAGAATACTTGCAATGTGCAAGTCCTCCTTCAAAATCCAAGTTGCAAATTACAGCTCCTGGACGTCCTACTATATTCACTAGTGGCCATTTTGCAAAATCAAAACAAAAGAAATTAAGAAACCAAGCATATTAAAAAGAAATAGAAATATCACAAGCAAATGACGTTGTCTAAAAGAAATCAGGTGGCTAGGTGGAGTAGAGTCCCATCAATAATTTTAGACACTAATAATCCACCAATTATATTACATGCTTTTCTTTCTACGATCACCTTTCAGTTCCTCTAATTTAACATAACTAGACGGAAAAGAAAAGAAGTCATAAAAGCAATTACCCTAAATACCAATATCATCAGTAGCAATGGAGATTTTCTTGGACCCGTATTCATAACAACATTCAAGAAGTGTAACACTAAACCGCTGCAAATGCAAGTCCATCCAAAAATCATGTTAACATACAAATATTAAGAGTTGCATGTGTGTGCTTAAAGCCTTGAAGTACATGTTTGCAGAGGTGATGTGCAGCACCAACGGCAGTCCAACCAGAAAACTTTTACATAGCATTAAATAATTGTCAGCAAGAAAGTTAAAAAAATGCATAGCTTTAAAGACTAATGGAAATATGAAACAAAAATTTAGAAAGATTATACTATATCTGGAAAGATTACTACAACATACTACCTTGAAAATCGATTGGGCTCAAAACCAGGAACGCCGGGTGGACCATTCAGTTTCTTTCAAATCGAGAGGGATGCACTATTTTTTATAAGTGTTTTTATCATATAAGTGTTCTTAAAATTATTAATCAATTATGTGGACCCCATATTTGCAAAGCTAATGCACTACCAAGGCAACCTGATCTCTGGTGTGTAAAACAATAAGATTAGCTAATGACAATGCATATAGCAAAAAACATAATTTAGGAATTGTTTAATGGAAAATACGACTTACATTGCTCAACTCTTGCTGCTTGATCCGGAGCAGCAGTTCTTCCAACCCATGGAGTTTGCTGTCATGGATTCCAATCCAGCACCGATCCCTGTTGTAATCAGGAACCACAATATTGAAGTTTGAGCATCACATTTTAAAGAGTTGACAAGATTATTAACGAATATATAAAATGAATGTAACCATACCAATGTCATAAAATCCAGCTTTGATAGCTGCAGCAACATCAACTACTACTTGAAGAGCTGATGAACATTGCCTATTCATAGTTCTAACTGGCACGGTTTCTGCGCAAACATACAATTATAATGATCAGCAACACTATTTGCTACTCATTTTAAGAACTTTTTTCTTGTGCATGCGAGTAATTATGTACCAGGGAAACCAGCGTAGAAAGCTGCCATCTTGCATTTTAACCATTTTCATCAATTTCACTCAGGTTTACACCTGTCTTATCTATTATCGCCTGCATATATATCATCAAAACATATATTATTAAACAGTGTTTACTACTTCATATTCATTTTAACCATTTTTCCAGACATTTACAGTAACAACCTTCAGTGCTGGTGCAAGCAAATCATTAGCATATGTATCCTTAAATCCACCTCTAATTAACTGCAATTGATGCTTTCCATGATGAAATTTAAAAGCTTGAATAACATTGGCATGAATTCCAAGATATACCTAATTCATAAACTACTACCTCTACAGAAAAAAATACAGATTGAAGCCGAAAAACTACCTTAACAGTAGGAGGGTTTATGGCCCGAGTAAGCTGTTAATTTGCTTTCCCAATCGGATGTATAGTATTTGATTCAACCCCAGCAGCTAGCTTCAGAATATCAATACAGACCAATCATAATCTAAATGTAGCCTGCACAAGAATGGACAATTAATATTGTAATCATACACATTACATAACCCCCAAATTGCTTACTTCCATAACAGACTGTGCATTACTGTACTAATATGTATTTTTGCATCATAAAAATAAAAATGCCAATCATGCACTTATTTCATTGTTGAGATGAGTAAGTGCAAGGGTTTTTTAACTCAAAAGCTTTGAACTCGTCTTCCCTCTAAGAATCTCCAGTCAAATGTAAACCATATCTAGTTGTATACGTGCACGTGTGCGAACAGAGGACTCAAATATGTATTGCTGCAATTATTAGGCTGCAGAACAGAGGGCATAAACAAGAGAATAATCACTAGTGATGTAATAAATCTCATTGCATCCAACCATAAAGAACAAAAATAACTACCAGAATAATAAATAGACGAATGCAACATAAAAGGACACGTAACTTTACAACATAAACAGTCCACTAGATACCTCCTTTTCACTTGCTCTTCTTCTATGCTGTTCACTATCCACTGCCATGTTGATATCTTCAAAAGGATCCATTTGCATCTGGAAAAACAATTGATAAGAGTTGGGAATGCTAATATTTAAACAATATTCACAACTAAGATGCATCACTTACAAAGTTAAGCTAATTGAAATAGAAATACACTTACAAAGTTAAGCTAATTGCAGAGAATCCGATTAATTGAGCTGGATTCGTGTTATATGGAAATTCAATTGAGTTGCAGAGTAAAATCACAAATTAAATTAATCAGCGACTAATGACTAATGTTGTTTAAACAAGATGGTGACAGTTACCTGCATCTACCATGCCTTCTTTTAGTAGCACAATAGTTCTCTTCTTCTCATGGTCAATTATAGCAATCTTTGTTGGTGTGCTCAAATGCACTTGATCAATCTAAAAAAGAACAGGACATAAGCTCGTGGAATATGCAGTATTACTGAGTTTAAGAATGCAGCTATTTAGATATCTACATGCAAGTCTTTGAGTTTTAACAATCAGGAATGCAAAAAAAAATAGTCTTTAATAAGTAACACCTATTAGCATTATAAAGAATTGACTATCTTAGGGTGCGTTTTTCTTTTTCATTTTTTCTTATAAATTACATATCATTATTGTTTAACCATTTGTAAAGGATTCTCTTTTCTTCTTTATTCTTTTACTTTGGCATTGATCAAATAGTGAAGTACAAATATTTACATACTTTTTAATATGATTCTCTATGGTCAAAAAGTTATCTATATTGCACGCTCAAATATGAGTAACTTTGCAAAACATATATTAAAATTAATTTATATTGTATCAAATTAAATTTCTTACTGAAAAATTCATAAAATTCCGGTTATCCGGTACGCAACCGAGTTGAAATTACAATATTCAAATGTTTAACCATCTATTCTTTAAGATAACCATCTATAAAATTTCCAGCACTATTTGTTTGGTAACGGACAGGTTGTACTATTTTCTTGTTTTCTATTAATTCAAGCAATGAAGAATTAATTACCTTAAGATAATCTAGTTAAAAACTAGCTGCTACTGACTGTCGACCATAATCAGTCTAATCGTAATTTCACAGCTGAGAGAAGGGTGAGAGAGAGATGGAGAGAGAGAGGGAGAGGGAGCGAGAGGGAGAGAAGAAGAGAAAGAAAGAGAGATAGAGAGAGAGAGAGCCCGAGAGAAGGGTGAGAGAGAGACGGAGAGAGGTGTCAAAATCGAAGCATACAACACATATACATACAAATCGAAGCATTAACACAGTTATATTTACAAATCGAAGCATATAAAGAGAGATTTATACCTTAATTGCAAGTGAGAGAGACTGATTGAGTGAACCTTTCAATTAACCCTTAATCAACCCTAACCCTAATAAGCAAGTGAGGCAGACACTGAGCAGAGCGAGATTAAGTGTGAGATTGAGTCGGCGAGAGTGAGATTGAGTGTGAAATTTGACCTACTTGAGCGAGAGAGGGAGAGGTGAGTGAGTGGGGTTCGAGAGAGAGAGAGGTGTGAGTGATAGAGAGGTTAGTGAGAGAGAGAGGCAAATAATCCCCAATTCCCCGACTTAAACAATTTTGGCCCAAATTTGATTTGCCCGCTTTTCATTGCTTTCATTTTCTTTTGCCGCCCAGCCAGTTCCTTTTTCTTTTCAATATTTCATTTTGTTATATTTTTTTATTTTCTAATATTATAAATATTATTAATTTTCTTATAAAAAATTATATGACTATAAATTTTATTATTTTAACTATTGAATAATAATTTAAATTTATTATACCCTGTTATTTTCTCCAATAATTTTATAGATGTATTTAATCAAATTTTAAATTTTTTTGAATATTACTTTATTTTAAGATATTTTAAATCAAATTATTAAAAAATATATTGATATTGTAAAAATATAAAAAAAATCAAGTATTTGATAGAATATTATTTTTATAATAGTAAATTCAATGACTTGATTAAAATTATTTAATTTTAAAATTTAATAATTATTAAATCGTTAATTATAAATAAAATTTAAAATAATGTTAATTATACTCTAAGGTAACACAGCCCTTGGTGTTACTAAGTTTAACACCTTTCACAGCTATGGTAACATACCTTTAAGGCTATGGTAACACCAAAACTAGAGTGTTGTGGTAGGTCCAAAATTTCATAGCTATGGTAACACCCGAGAAGGTAACACCCCCCCTAAGTGTTGTATAAGGCCATCTATGGCGTAGTGGAAACCCAACCTATAAATACCCCCATTCTACACACAGAGAAATGGGAGAACTTACATACACAAAAACTCCTACAATACAAAAGCTCTCTACGTATTCTTCACACACGATATATTCTCACCAGCTTGGTTATTATTATTTCCGATTACTGATTCTCACACCGGAGGTGCTTGACGGCCACCACCCCCGGGCAAGCATTGTTTTGCAGATACCCAAACTCAGGTGAAGTACTCCCGGAAAAGAGCCTAGAACGGTGATCGGAAGCCTCTAATCGGCCGTGGGAATTATCATTTGGCGCTAGAAGGAGGGGCGCCTTTTTTCTTAAAGAAAAATCCCTCGCCTGCTCTACCAGAATAGCTACTTCTACACGTGTATCTTGTGTTTTTGAGGTTGATGCTTGTGTTTCGTCGTGTAGAAGTAGCTATTCTGGTAGAGCAGGCGAGAGATTTTTCTTTAAGAAAAAAGGCGCCCTCCTTCTAGCGCCAAATGATAATTCCCACGGCCGATTAGAGGCTTCCGATCACCGTTCTGGGCACTTTTCCGGGAGTACTATTGAGGAAGTTAGTCAAGACTCAAAGTCAGAAGGACAGAAATGTAAATAGTTAAATGTATAGAGTCATTACTGTCATTCTTCTGTATTCAAGTTTAGGAGGGAAAGTTTGTTAGAGAGTTAGTTAGTCTCTCATTTTGTATATAGCTCAGTGTTGTAACATTTCAAAACTCAATTCAGTACAATGTGATTTTCAGTTCATCTCTCTCTCTCTCTCTCCCTCTCTCTCTCTTCCTCTTCCTCTCTGATTCATACTCTGTAACAATTCTTTATGGTATCAGAGCACATCTCTTCCGCATTATCGTAATTTCTGTTTCATCACTTGTTTCATCTTTGATTTTGTCGATTATCTTCGATTTCGCCGTTGTTTCGATTATCTTCGATTTCGTTGTTGTTTCGACTTTGTTTCTGTTGATTCTTCCATAATCAACATTTGTCTTTGTAACAATTACATCAATTGAGTATGATTGCTTCATTTTCATAACAATTTCGTTCTGACATTTTGTCAAACACATTGATGGCGACAAATCAAGCTAAAACAACAAATCAGGTGTTAATAGATCAAGATCCCACGGAGCATAATTTAACAGATTATAATGATGAATTCATTACTGTTAGTCTGGAATCAAGTCATCCTTTGTATCTTCATCCATCTGATCATCCAGGTCAAGTACTTGTTACAGCCTTGCTCACAGGAGACAACTTTAACGAATGGAAAAGATCAATGTCACTTTCACTTTCTGCTAAAAACAAGCTAGGGTTTGTTACTAGTAAATACAAGATTCCAGGTACTGATTCTCCCTATTTTGATCCTTGGCAACGATGCAATGACATGATCATAACCTGGATGTTAAATTCTATTGCTCCTGAAATTCGTTCAAGTCTTGTGTATTTCTCTCTTTCTTCTGAAATTTGGAATGATCTTAATGTTCGTTTCACTCAAAACAATGGTCCTCGACTGTTTGAGATCAAGAAAGAACTATCAGAGTTAGTTCAAGATAAATTGTCAATTTCTGCGTATTATACAAAATTCAAGAAATTGTATGATGATCAGTTGAGTGTCTCAAATGTTCCAAAGTGTTCTTGTGTCTGTACTTGTAAGGCTAAGGGTGAAATTGATCAATATGAGGAAACTATGAAGGTTACTCAATTTCTAATGGGACTTAGTGATAGTTTTACTAATATCAGAGGCCAACTGTTGATGATGAGCCCTATGCCAAAACTTACTCAAGTGTTAGGTCTTTTACAACAAGATGAAAGACAAAGGAATTACTCAAGTCTCAACACTGCAATTCTTGAATCTGTTGTACTAATGACAAAACAATTTTCTGGAAATACTGGTAACAGGTTTCAAAAGCAAGATTTTAAGAAAAGTTCTGAAAACAAACAGAACAAGTATCAAGGAAAGAAAGGCAATATGGAGTGTAGTCATTGTCATGGTACCAATCATACAAAAGAAAGGTGTTATCATTTGATAGGTTTTCCACCAAGAAACAAAGCTCCTCCACAAAAGTTCTCTAAGTTTTCTTCTGGTACTGAGGGAAAAATGATTGCTCAAGTGAATGCTTCAAATTCAAATACAACAAACTCACAGAATGCAGCAGATGATCACAACAAGGCTAGCAATTCTTCAAGTTTCACTCCTGAACAGTATCAGCAACTTATGAATTTGCTTAATCAGGCAAACTCTACAGCTTCTATTAATCCACCTCAAGCAGGTAGCATCTATTCTTTATGCTCATATATGACTACTGTTTGTCTTACTAGTTGTCATACTACTGCTGATTGGATACTAGATTCTGGTGCTACAGACCATATTACTTGTCAATCTGAGTTGTTAAGAAATTCTATTCCATGTGACATTAAGATTTGTCTGCCTAATGGTCAAGTAACTACTGTTTACTTTAAGGGAACAGTCATGTTAACTCCAGAAATTGTTCTTACTGATGTTCTTTTAATTCCTGAATTTCAATTCAATCTGATTTCTGTCAGTAAGATGACTCAGAATTTACATTATGAAGTTCATTTCAATACTCATCACTGTGTAATACAGGGCCCTTTGAAGAGGGTGATGGGGATTGGTAAGCTTCATGGTAACTTGTACAAGCTTCTCCTTCCAGACTTCTCTCATAAAGTCAATTCTACTTATGTTCATGCTACATCAGCAAAATCTACTTCAATCTCTTCAAAAACTCAAGAAACTACTCAGCTTTGGCATGACAGATTAGGACATACTCCTGTAAATGTTCTCAAAAATATTGATTGTTTGTCTTCACAACTCTGTAATGCAACTGATGTACCTTGTGACATTTGTCAGTATGCAAAACATTGTAGACTTCCATTTTCTGTCAGCAATAATAAAGCTTCAGTTTGTTTTGAACTAATTCATTGTGATGTCTGGGGTCCTTATAAAAGGGCTACCTATTCTACATGTCATTCTTTTTTGACTATTGTTGATGACTATAGTAGGTGTACATGGACTTACTTATTATCATCAAAGTCACAAGTTTATACTATTTTCCAGAAATTCTTTTCATATGTCCAGAATCATTTTAAAACATCTGTCAAGTTTGTTAGGACTGATAATGGCTCAGAGTTCTTTAATCATCAAACCACAACCTTGTTTAATTCTCTTGGCATTGTTCATTAACACTCATGTGTAGAAACTCCCCAACAAAATGGGAGAGCTGAAAGGAAACACAGACACCTTTTTTTTGTTGCTAGAGCTCTTAGGTTTAGAGCATCTCTTCCCTTGTATTTGTGGGGTGATTGCATCTTAACAGCTACTTATTTTATAAATTTGACACCTACCCCTGTTCTTAACAATAAAACACCTTATGAGCTGTTGTACAACAAATCTCCACACTATTCTCATCTAAAAATATTTGGTTGTCTGTGCTATTCTTCTACTCTTTCTAAAAGAAAAGACAAGTTTTTCCCTAGAGCTTACAAATGTATTCTCTTAGGATACCCTCACAATCAAAAAGGGTATAAACTTTTACATCTTGAGTCAAAACAAATTTTCACTTCAAGAGAAATTATTTTCTATGAGAATATTTTTCCTTTTGCTAGTAATCTGCCTAAGACAGATTCATTACCTCTTTTTCCATCCAATTCCACATTTATTGATGATATTAATGGAGTGAAACATTCCAGTCAGAAGTCAAATAATACTACTGATTTATCAAGTTCATATTTGACTGATTCATCTATTGATTCACCTATCTTAGAAAATTCCTCAAATACATCAGTTTCAAATCAAACTCCATTGTTAAATCAACATTCATTGGATTCTAGACTAGAAAATCCAAGTTCTTTTGTCAATTCAGATCAGACTTCAAACATCTCAAGACCAGTTGTTCATACAAGACCTGTTAGAACTAAACAGGTACCTTAAAAGTTTTCTGACTTCACTGGTCTTCCTTCAAATTTGACTAAATCTTCAAATTGCACAGTCAATTATCCAATTCAGTCAACTGATTCAATAAATCATTTATCTGCACATTATCAGAAGTTTATAGCCAATTCTATGAAAATTTCTTAACCTACAACCTATAAGCAAGCAGTTCAGGATCCTTTGTGGTGTGCTGCAATGCAAGTTGAAATAAATGCTTTAGAGTCAAATAATACTTGGGAGATTGTGGAACTTCCTGAAAACAAAAAGGTTGTGGATTGTAAGTGGATTTACAAAGTCAAATATAAAGCTGATGGGACAGTAGAAAGGTATAAAGCCAGGCTTGTTGCCAAAGGTTTTACTCAGACTCTAGGAGTTGATTTCTTCCAGACATATGCTCTAGTAGCCAAAATGACTACCGTTCGAATGCTTTTATCACTGTCAGCTGTGCAAAACTGGACTCTACATCAATTAGATATCACAAATGCCTTTTACATGGAGATTTACATGAGGAAATTTTTATGAAAGTACCTCCTGGAGTTCTTATTCCATCTTCATTCTCTGGCACTCATCTAGTTTGTAGACTTATCAAATCATTATATGGTTTGAGACAAGCTCCAAGGGAGTGGTTTACTAAATTTTCAAAGGCTGTTCTCAAATATGGATTTACTCAGTCTAAAGCTGACAATTCATTGTTCATTCTTCACACATCTGCCTCCTTCACTGCAATTTTGGTATATGTTGATGACATTATACTTACTGGATCTCAACATACTAGCATTCAAGCTATTAAAGATTTTCTGCACTCTCAGTTCAAGATGAAAGACCTAGGTCATCTCCATTATTTTCTTGGTATAGAGATAGCTAGATCTCATAAAGGCATCTACATTCATCAAAGGAAATACACAATGAATTTGCTGAATCAGACTGGTCTTCTTGGAGCTAAGCCTAGTAGAGTTACTATTGCAGCTCATCATAATCTACACAATTTATCTGGTACTTCTTTATCTGATGCAACTGTTTACAGAAGACTTGTAGGTCAACTTATCTATTTGACTATTACCAGACCTGAGTTGTCCTATCCAGTCCATATTCTGAGCCAGTTTATGGCCAATCCAACAGATCAACACTGGAATGCAGCGTTGAAACTCATTAAGTATCTCAAACAGTCACCTGGACAAGGTATATTATTGTCTACGACAAGTTCTTTGCAGTTAAAGGTATTTTGTGATGCTGATTGGGCAGCATGTCCAATGACAAGAAGGTCAGTTTCAGGGTTCTGTGTCATGTTGGGAGATTCATTGTTGTCTTGGAAATGCAAGAAACAAAATATTGTAGCCAGATCTTCAGCTGAAGCTGAGTATAGATCTATGGCCAATGCCTTGTGTGAAGTAAAATGGCTATATAATCTGTTGCAAGAATTACATTTCAAGATTCCTACTCCAATTTCTCTTTTCTGTGATAATACTTCAGCCATTAGTATTGCTGAAAATCCAGTCCTTCATGAAAGGACTAAACATATAGAGTTGGATTGTCACTTAGTAAGAGATCATGTAAAGTCAGGCTTCATCAAACCACAGTATCTATCTACAATGTTGCAGCCAGCTGATTTGTTTACAAAGCCTCTTTCTGCAAATCGTACTGCAGTTCTATTGAGCAAATTAGGAGTTCTGAATATTTTCACACCTCCAAATTTGAGGGGGGATATTGAGGAAGTTAGTCAAGACTCAAAGTCAGAAGAACAGAAATGTAAATAGTTAAATGTATAGGGTCATTACTGTCATTCTTCTGTATTCAAGTTTAGGAGGGAAAGTTTGTTAGAGAGTTAGTTAGTCTCTCATTTTGTATATAGCTCAGTGTTGTAACATTTCAAAACTCAATTCAGTACAATGTGATTTTCAGTTCATCTCTCTCTCTCTCTCTCTCCCCCTCTCCCTCTCTCTTCCTCTTCCTCTCTGATTCATACTCTGTAACAATTCTTTAAGTACTTCACCTGAGTTTGGGTATCTGCAAAACAATGCTTGCCCGGGGGTGGTGGCCGTCAAGCACCTCCGGTGTGAGAATCAGTAATCGGAAATAATAATAACCAAGCTGGTGAGAATATATCGTGTGTGAAGAATACGTAGAGAGCTTTTGTATTGTAGGAGTTTTTGTGTATGTAAGTTCTCCCCTTTCTCTGTGTGTAGAATGGGGGTATTTATAGGTTGGGTTTTCCAATCACTGTTGCCCACTAGTTGTGCCGTTAAAGCTACAGTCAGTGAGCCACTATTGGAACAGTGATTGGTGTCCCCTTCTAACATACCTTGAGCTACTTCAGTCAGATTTTGTCTGTTACAACTGGGTGTCTTTGAATATTATATTGCCTCCTTGTCTTATATTGCCTCCTTGTCTTATGGAGCAAGATACCTTTATGCAAGTGGGCAAGTGGGTGTACCTTTATGCAAGTAGGTGTGCACATGGACAAAGCAAGATATTTTTGTGCAAGTGGGTTAGTATAAGAGAGATGATAACTTAAAACACTTTTTGTAAATATTCTTTTGTATTTGTATAGCGGGTGCCCGCTGATATCAGCGGGTACTTATCACAAACGTAGTACCAAGCGGCTACTGATCGTCGGTAGTAGTTGTGTTCAATTGACTGTTTGTGTTTGTGATTTTGATCTGGTAGGGAATTTAGTGTGATTGTGCGAGAAAGTTGTGTTTTTTATTGCGTATATATGTATGTGTGCCTGTGCATATTGATTGTGGTTTAGTGGCTGAGAATTTTGTGTTTTTTATTACTTGTGTCTGCTTATTGATTATGGGTTTTGAGAATTCAGTTTGATTATGGTTAATTGAAGTGGTGTGGTTATTCATTTGGTGATAAAGTTGTGATTTTTATTACTTGTGGGGATTTTGGGAATTGAGTGTGATTGGGATTCGATACACAGATGTGGAGGAATCAGAGTGTGAGAAAATTAATTACGCTACAATACGGTACGTATATGCATAGATGTATATCATCATCATCACCAGTATTTAACGCTCTGCTGCAGGACTCCCAACTTAACGGCTTACCAGGTTTGCCAATTTGTTCTTGAATTTTTATTAGTAGTTGTAGTTGTTTCTTTGTTTAGCACCTTTTTCTTGTATGTATGTATCCGTTGTTAGTGGTTTAATGTTTAAGGCGATTCTAGCTAAGATGATGAAAATGAAATTGATGATTGACTAGAGGACGGTATGTGCACTTTAATATCTGATGGAAAATTCATAGGGTTTTTTTTTTTGGTGTCATATGTTTATGCTATTATTTGGGAGTTAAAATTTTGTTAGTGTAAGGGTAAAGATTTACTCTTTTCCCTTCTTAACATCCTTGCAAACTTCATCATAAAAAATTTCATTTTTGTTCACTCATCCCTCGTACGCTCTTACGTCATTTTCTTCTCCTTAAACTTTTTCAAGAATTCTCTATTTAATTTTCCTCCCAACTTATACACGTGTTTGAGGGTGTTTTTGGGGGAGGGGAGTATTTTTCAATTAAGTACTAAATATAAATTTTAAGTCGCACTTAAATAGCCTTTACTTATAGATACATAAATATATAATTGAATCAGAAGACTTCTTGATACTCCTACAATCTACTCTATAGGTGTTTAATTTTTAGATAATTTGTTATTTTTATTGATTTCAAACTGCACTTAAAAGATTATTTTTTCCTTCTGAATATCATGTTAAATTTGAGTTGCTGCACTTTGCAACACAATGTAGTTTCACTATCTGCTTTGCGTAAAGTAGTTGAAATATCTATTAAAATTCAGCTCCCTTGTGTTATTGCAATATATGTAAAACTGTTAAAAGATAATTATTTTAGCAAGAGGCTGGATTTCTTTTCTTTTTTAAAAATACTTGTGCAATAGCTAAATAAAAAAATAAAATCAAAACGCATCATTGTTATTTTTATCCTGAAAGGCCTGTAACAAGGATATCCCAAAAAACTCATCCTTCCGGTTTCAATGTTAGACTGTTAGTTAAGATGTAAAATCAGCGATCCATTAATGTTGCGAGTACACTCTTCCAGTAATATATTCCTACATACTAGAGTTTCAGTCATCCAGAATATATTCCCAAATTTAAATAGGATTCTAACTAGAATTTTGGAACAGCGGTTAAACTCATATTTTGAATTTGACGTAACCTACATATGTTTTTTGGATATCCTTGTTGAGTGTTGACTTTTAAGACTTATGCTCCGTTTGGGAGTGCAACAGCTTATTTCTGAAAAGCAGGTAAGATACTGTTTGGTAAATTTAAAAGCAGTTTTTTGAACAACAGTTTTTAGTCTAAAAGCTGCTTTTTTCAAAAGTATGGGTAGACATACTTTTGAAAAAAGCTGTATTGAGTACAATAAATAATTTTGTACTCAATTAATCATCACATTCAATGTATTAGTTTTACTAAAGTTTTTACAACAAGATCTTCATTAATGTACATGGGATTGCTAGACCTGAGGGTGAAATAGTTAAATAAATATTGGTATAAACTAGGGCAAAGTTGTCAAAGGGTTGCCTAGGCGACAAATGTATATGTATTAATATATATATACTAATATGCATAAGTAATTAGTTCCTTTTTCTTTTGTATAAGATAAAAAGAATAGCCTCTCTGCCTGAAATAGTTTACTGCAAAGTTAGAAATAAATTACCGGATGACTACATTTTTCTTTTATGAATAATTTTTTTTAAATTTCAAAACTCGTCAAATTTTTTGGATTGACAGAGAACCCTAAAAGTACCTACTACAAATTGGAAAAGGAAACAAAAGGAAATTTTGATTCTAATCTAGCAAGACTAGGAGTAAAAGATTCTATCAATGAGGCAATGGAAGTGAAGAAACAGAAGATTATTCAGGAGGAGCTTACGAGTGTCAAAGTAGGAGATATAGTTGATCTACACAAGCTTCTCTTTAGCAAAAACAGGGACTACCTCATTAAATCCGATGGGAACCAGGTACATGTGCATGACTTTATGTTTATACATATTCATCTGGAAGGCCAAGCCATTATAATTTGTTACTTTAATATCATCTTATTTAAGGCCAAAGCGATAATAACTAAGTGGACATCAACGAAGTGGTCCAAATCACATACAAGCCAGATATGCTTTTGCCATTGGCTTTTACAGATCTTTTTGCAACAGCCTGACTTAATTGAGTTCTCTCATAAGCTTGTATAAAAAACCGAAACATTTTTGCAACTTGATCCATTTCTGCCAGAAATCCACAATAGCTTATGAAAAAAGTACTGATGTTTTGGAGAAACCTGATGAGATGAAGAACAGCTGGGCCTGCTAAAAATCTGTAAATACATAATATAGGATGCACCGCCTCAACTAAGCTTGATTATTAGAGAAGGACAACATAAAAAGGGATAGACATTGGGTTATGTCATATTTTAAGCACCAATTCAAATTAACATTTATATATAGTAAAATAAAAGACAAAACTTACATTAAAAAAAATAAGTTGTATCCAAATTCCAACTTGTATTATAATATGGAGTTTTTCTAACTATAGCAATATATACACTGGCTCTTGTCCCACTTCCGTTAGTCCTCCACAAATTGTCCTGATCACCTTAAACAAGGGAGTAGTCCTTAAATTTTAAGGAATTTCCTTAACACAAATAAGTACTCTAAATGGCTGATTTTTTACTTATAAGCTACTTACGCAAACAAGCCCAAAGTCTCATGGCTCAACTTTTTCTTTCTTCACAACGTGATAAAATGAAATATAATATAGTTTTTAAATATCTACAGACTCTGCTGTTTTTTTAATCCTCTAACTTTTAAGCTGCAAAATTTTTCCTCTTAAAATGCATGACTTGTGTCTGAGTGGCTTTTGAAGTTGTACTAGGAAGCTAGAATGAGATTTTCTACGTAACAGCAATAAACCCATGTTTTAAGCTTATTAACTTGTTAAAAGTATATACTTTGCAGGTGAAGGCTGACCAGTTGACTGGCAAGGTTATTGTTATATATTTTGTGTTACTGCCTCTTGTTGATTATCGTTCTGCTAGGCGGCTAATATGTAACAGAGAGATGTTGAAGGATATATACTACTTTTTACCACCTAACAAAGGTTTTGAGATCGTTTTTGTGGCTGTTGATGATGTTGACAATACCTTTAAAGAAGAATTTTTTTTTGATGATGTTGACATTACCTTTGAAGAAGAAATGTTACTCGATCTTTCACGTGAAACAAACCTTGAAAATCATTTCGAATATGTGTTTTTTGGCATGCCCTGGACTGCCATCCCATATTCTGATAGAACATCCAGGGAACGTCTGCAAAGAAGATTTGGCTTTAGAGATCAATCCTCCAATACTGACATGTTTGTGCTCGATTCAACAGACGTGGTTTTGCAAATACATCCTCATAATTATTTTGAACGATATGGAAATCTGGGATATCCTTTCAGCGATGAGAGGTTCCATTTTCTGGACTCTGAATGCAAAGCAATTGCTGCGCATCCCACATTAGAAAAACTTCTCTGTTCCCCTGAACGTGACTACGTCATTTCGAATAACGGGGACAAGGTACGGTATGCGTGTTTTGTAACATTTAGTGATAATGGCATATCCTGTAGTACCTTGTAGAGTTGTAGGCAATTAATATGTGTTTCATTTGTACATCCATTTGAATTTGGGCAATAATAGATTCCTTTATACTACCTACTGTTACATTTATTGCCAGGTACCTATTCATACACTTGAAGATAAGGTGGTAGCTTTATACTTCCATGCAGACAACATAACCCAGAACGATAGGCTCACCAAAGAACTTAAGCATGCATATGAAGAGTTGGCTAAAAAAGAAGTAAATTTTGAGGTTGTGCTTCTTTACCTTTCTGAAACACGCGATACTTTTGGATGTAGAGATGAATATTCATTTTTGAAAACGTTTGGAACTATGCCTTGGTTGACCCTCCCTTATGGAGACCAGAACCTTAAAAAATTGGAATTAATTTACGAGTATACTGAGGATTGTATGTTTAATAAGTATGGGCTGATCTCTAAGCTTGTAATTGTCGGTCCTTATGGAAAATTCTGTGAACCATGTGGTGCGGACATTTTGCTGAACTTTAAGGTTCCAGGATACCCCTTCACCCGTGAGAAAGCTCTCAAGTTAGAGACTGAAAGAATAAAGAAATTGAAGTTAGAGATGATTTTGGAGCCAAACACGGTCTTGACTAGAAACAACGGATCCCAGGTATGTGCTTTTGACGTCTTGATGCATTATTGATTTATTATAAAGGTTTTGTTGAAATTTTATCTCCTATAAATATCTTATCCGAGTTCCTAACAAGCCACTTCCTGGGTGACTATTAAAGAAGCTCAAAATTGGGTTATAATGGGTGACTATTAAAGAAGCTCAAAATTGGGTTATAAATTATAACCATCTCTCTTAAATGCACATATTAGTTATATATGATGCATTGGTGTTTAACTTTTCAGTACTTGTCAACTTATCAATTCCACTTAAATAGGTTTCGTTCTCTCAACTTGCGGGTAAGAGGATTATGCTTTTATTTGGTCTATTTGAAGATGAGTTCCTAAACATGTTAGAAGAAAGGTATCTACATATGAAGGGTACAGACGGTGAATTTGAAGTGATCCACATCTATGTATCTGACATTGAAGATGTTCTAGACCCAGCATGGTTTGTGTATCCTCTGCCATATCCTCTGCCAGAAGGCTTTCGGTATGCTTCTGATATCATACCTTCTGAGTTTGATAAACGATATATTAGACACATTAGTCACGAAGAGATATACGATGTTGGAGATACGACTAGACTTCTTGCTTTTGATCGAGATGGAATGATCGTCAGAGACTCGGCCTTTCCGACAATCGAGGATATGAATTTCCCCTTCTACACCGGTGGGTTGGAAAAGGAAACCTTGCTAGAATTGAATTATTTGTTCCATTGGTACGATTGGCTATATGGTAAGAGTCGGAACCGTGTGGCAGGATATGTTGGACCAAACCAGTCTTGTGACTGATCCGTCCCCGACCTAGGCGACACAAGTCTTGGAGGTACGATGGTTGAAGCAATGTTGCCGATGATAGCAATCTTTTTGAAATATAAATTTGTTTAACTGCTTCATGTATTAATTAAATAAATAACGTGTAAAACTTAAATAATGATCTTTTAGATTATAAATAATAAAGTGTTTATATTTATTTAATCTATATAACTAATGTTTAAAAATTGCGAATCATAATTAGATAGTGAAGATGCTTTTTAGATATTAATCCGATATAATATAATTTAATAAATAATATTATATAAGATTTAGGACTTTAGATATCAATTATTTATTTTTAATAATTTTATAAAATTTTCTTTTAAAATATCAAGTTTTTGTTTTTTTTAAACAATAATAATATTATTATCGAAGAAAATCAATAATTTTTTCAATTTATATTAGACTTTTGGAAATATCAATTACCACTTCAACTATCACTCAAGGAAGCCATCACCTAAATCCTTTCTTAAGATCTCAAGAAATGATAATGGTATATTTATTTTAAATATATTTAAAAATATATTGTATTTTATCATATTTTTGAAAAGTAAAAAATTCTTATATCTTTAATAAAATTTAAATTATTTATTTTGTATATTTATAAATATTTCAATAAATAATTGAAATATTTATTTTAGAAATTCCTTTTATTAGTAATGTAATTTATTTTTATGCCTTCAATAAAAATACTCTTTATGTTCTTTAATAAATAATATAATAAATTTTTATTTATAACCATTGAAAATATTACCTAGAGGGGGTGAATAGGTAAATATGACAAACTACAAATATCTAAAACCAACTTTAGATTTTACCCAATTTCAGCGTGCTGATTAATTATTCACAGAATTAAGTCAGTAAGCTGAATAAACAATGCAGTAAGCTGAATAAGTAAAGCAGTGCAGAAAATAAAAGACACACAATCTTTTAGCAGTCAGGTTCGACCCCTAATCCATATTGGTATATGTCCTGGTCACTTACCAACCTGGTAAGGAAATATATTATTGATCTTAATAACAATGATTATAAATATATTATTGATCTTAATAACAATGATTACATGATACAATAATATATCACCCTTTACCCTTGCTGCAGACAACTCAGCTCGCTGAACAACCTGTTATCAACCTACTCTCTAAGTACAGCTTCCCAAGCTTACTCCTCTAGCAGATTACAACCCTATGTTCCCAGCTGAGTTCGACCAACAACAAATGCCTTACAATTCGAACAATACAAGTCGAAAGGATTTGATTTACAACTCAAACCTATAGACTCTCAAGTATATAACATATATATATATATATATATATATATATATATATATATATATATATATATATATATATATATATATATATATATATATATATATATAATAAGCTCGAGAGAATCTGTTTTGAATAGAAAGCACGAGTTGAAAATGTGTGTTTGTTTTGGTAAGTTGGTGAGCAATCAAAGAAAACAAAGAACACTATTTATAAACTCATACATAACGTTCAAATCATAAAGATAACAAATCAGCATGTTTGAAATTAATCAAACGGTCTAATTTGTTATATTTAGGTTTCTAACGTATGTAAGTTTGTTTGAACAGAAGATAATCAAATAAGAACGAAAGTATAAACATATATCTTCTGTAAGACTTTGTCTAAAACGTTTAGGAGAGTTTTGGATAAGATAAGATTGAATAATTCAAACTCCTAGAAAGTAGGAATTAGTTTTTGACTCGGTAAAACGTTTTAAAAATGAGCTCTATTAATATATATATATATATGATTGTTGTTGGAGGATTTTTGTAACAACAAGATTTGGAAGGTTTGCTGGAATAATAGAACCATTAATCAAAAATATGTGGCTGTTTTTAGGGATTTAGGGTTTATGAGAATTAAAGGGGCTGGACTTGGTAGGTGTCTCAAATTGTCTCGTATCTCGGATCCCTTTTACCAAGATGCCTGCGTACCAATTTATATCGGATCAAGCCCACGCAGTTCTGCAAAATTGGGCCTATCCCTGAGAGACTTGAGGGATAAGCAATATTAATGTTGGTAATTACCGATTTTATTGGAGCTAATCTTGACGTTGTGATATCTTCCTGATTTGAAGAATATCGTTTGGAGATATTTTCCGTTATTAATAAATTATTTCCTCGTTTCAGAGAGAGGATATTATTAATCTGAATTAATAATAAATAAATAATAGAAATTTGGGAATATTACGACTATGCCAAATATTAGGCATAACACCAAGCCCCCAGTTCTTCAGTGTAGCTTGCTGCAGTGGAGAACTAAATTCTTCAAGATTCCAAATTTCGCTGAAACAACTAAACATAATTGTTAGCAAAAAATATGAGTGCACTACAGTGCCCGTAATGCGGAATGCACAACATGTAATCCGAATGTGGCTGCAAGTATGACACGATGCGATAACCAGTATAAGATATATATTTTGCCAAGGTTTCAAAAGTGCGAGTATAATATCGTTTTGAAATTCATTGCGGTCTTCATTGTCAAGTTAGGACCTTGGCGTTTGTATATATCCTGCAGGCATCACGCTATCAAAGTGTGTCTGCGAACCCATAATGATATGGAAATGTATTCGTGAGCCTATGACCCGCGTCAGGTGCGGCGTCATTGTGAGGCAAAAGATTAAAATGTGACCCTGCCTGATATGAAGACCCTATAGCTGGTCGAACAGTGATCCCGGGATAAAAATTCCAATAATCCAAGGGTGCGAACTCCTTTACTCAAGCGTTCAGCACGAGATTTACAATTCGTCGAGGCTGCCCTACTTGACAATTTCAGTTTGCAAGTTTGAAATATTTTTAACATATATGCTTTCGCGACACTATATGGAAATATTTTACATGCACAATTATAAATATGCGAATTTTTAAAATAATGTCGTGATATTTATATTTTCAAAAATAATGATATTTTTTGTAAAACATTCTTCAAAATTTTTGATCATGCAGCTCGTACAAGATTTTAAATATATCAACATGCCCCAACATAAATATCTCGTACGATATTTTTCAGAATATATATATTTTTCAATCATAAAAATATATAGCTCGCACGAATTTTAAAATAATAAATATTTTTTCGAAAAAAATATTTAAAAACATAAAATATATTATGCATGCGTGATATGACATGACAGAATAAACAAGTAATTTGCAGTAATTTAAAATCGGAAACTTATCTCGCTGATTTTGCCGAGATGGTTCAGATTTTAGTCTGGGGCGCTTGAACAAAAAGATTGTTTTATACTCGACCTTCAATATGCAATTTTTGTCTTGTCTTTAATTCAGTTGCCTCCAGTCTTCGAGTTTGACTTTGTGCACGACCATCTCCATGTGACCATGTCATCTTTGACTTGCATTCCGGCTGCTTCAAAATCTCACTGCCATTTTTTTTGTTTGCTTCTGTCCAAGATTTAGTGCCTTCCTTCGCTGCTTAACACATAATCGTGTTTCTTTTTTTTTTTCTTTGTGTTCCACGCGCCTCGCGACGTCTTTAGTTTCGAGAACAACTTCTTTTTCTTGTTTTGGTGAAGTTATTTTTCGCCATGGCTGCCGTCCGTCATTGTAATAAAATTATTCATCCTCCTCGAATAATAAAGATATCCCTCCTTCTAGCGCCAATTGTTGTTGAAAGATTTTGGTAACAACAAGATTTCGGAGGTTTGCTGGAATAATAGAGCCATTAATCAAAAATATGTGGCTGTTTTTAGGGATTTAGGGTTTATGAGAATTAAAGGGGCTGGACTTGGTAGGTGTCTCGAGTTGTCTCGTATCTCGGATCCCTTTTGCCAAGATGCCTGCGTACCAATTTATATCGGATCAAGTCCACGCAGTTCTGCGAAATTGGGCCTATCCCTGAGAGACTTGAGGGATAAGCAATATTAATGTGGGTAATTACCGATTTTATTGGAGCTAATCTTGACGTTGTGATATCTTCCTGATTTGAAGAATATCGTTTGGAGATATTTTCCGTTATTAATAAATTATTTCCTCGTTTCAGAGAGAGGATATTATTAATCTGAATTAATAATAAATAAATAATAGAAATTTGGGAATATTACGACTATGCCAAATATTAGGCATAACACCAAGCCCCCAGTTCTTCAGTGTAGCTTGCTGCAGTGGAGAACTAAATTCTTCAAGATTCCAAATTTCGCTGAAACAACTAAACATAATTGTTAGCAAAATATATGTGAAGGTAGTATTTTTCGTAAGTTCGTTCACAGGGAAGGCCTATCAATATTGATTTCAAGTATATTATCTCTTATAATCTAGAAGTGTGGAAAATGGGGATTTTTAGTTTGGTTGAGGTGTTTTATCAAACACCTTGCCTACAAGAAATAAAATTCTATAGAACTACAACTAAGTTAATGTCCATCATCCAATTTTACCAACACAACAACACAATGAATGAATAAGCAAGATATAGAGATATTTGACCCAAGGATAATAGAAACTCAAGCACTTCAACCCAACAACAAGCAAAATATATCCAACTCTACCTAACCAAGATAATTGGTGAAGCACACAATCACTTATTTCTCTTCTATTATAAACACTAATTTAGTGAAGCACATAAATTAGCTCTCTTGACACTAGAAACCAATAATGAAGCACTATCAATTTAACCAAGTCAAGGAATTAAACAAAGAGAGGCTAGGACAAACCCAAGGATGAGAAGCTCAACCTAGGTATTTTCACTTGAATCTTGTGGATTAGGTACACTAAATCTTGTGCTACTATAATGAATGAACTAACGATTACGTATTAGAACAAACAATTAGCAATTAAAATTACAAGAAGAGCAAGATGAAGCAACTTACAAATCTCCAAGCAAAATCATAAACAATACATCACAAGTATTCAAGATAGAGTGAAATAGATCTTACTTAAATTAAAATGGGTTTAGTACATGAATTCCTCCTTGAGCCAAATAAATGGAGTTAGTTACTCATAATCAATGCTAGATTACAAGTAATTAATGTCTCCTCTCTAATTCCTACTAACCCTAATTGTGTTCTTGAAGAGGCAAATATGAGAGGAAAATAAGATGTGAAGATAAGATGTTATAAGATGTAGGGTTTGGCTTTTTTTAATACACAGCAGATTTTTGCACGGCCGTGCAACTGCCCGTGCAAAACTCTGCAAGCTCTGAAACTTCTTGCACGGCCTGGTGCACGGCCGTGCAACTGCCCGTGCAAAAATCTGCAAGCTTTGAAACTTTTTGCACGGCCGTGCAACTTCCCGTTCGAACCAAACTCTTCAAATTAATGCACTTTGAACCTTTGGTATAGCAAACTTGAATCTTCTAACCTTCCTCTTGATAAATCCTTGCTTTCAATTCCAAAATAAGCCAACATTTCAACAATTAAGCAAGTGGCATTACAAATGGAAACAAAGCAAATATAAGTAAAATGCTCATGAAACTAAAATAAAATCAGGATAAAGAAATACAAAATCGTGTATAAAATACACGTTATCAAATATTCCCCCACTTGAAGTTTGCTAGTCCCGAGCAAACTGAATATAACATAACCATATACTCCTAACTAGTACCACTTCCGTAGGTGATCACGGTTGCATTTGGCATATGCAACAAGCCCTTGGAACCCCTAGGTAGCCCTAGTGGACGAGTGAGGTCTCGTGAGGGTTTATAAATGATGTACCCACAAAATCACAAAAATCACTAATAAACAAGAAACTAACAATATATACTAATTAAATTAACTACTACACTCACATGTCCGAGTCGTCCACTTGTAACAAAAATCAAACATATAGAGCTATTCACCTTGTCATCCACTATAACGAGCTAGTAACCAATTCAAGAATCAAGATAACACACCTTGTGCAAAATGTAACCATGACATTAAAGATAGAATGAATGCACTTCAATCGTGAACACTAGACAAGATGATCACAAAGCATACATGGCTTCGCATTAAGAAAATGAAATTGTATGGTGAAAAATCTCACATCTCTCAATTATGCATCACACAAGTATGGGCTAGAGATTTCACTCAACTCCAAGTCTAAATGCATGCGCTCTACTTAACCTTGCATGTCCACCTAAATTCCGGATTGCACCAAAAATAAGGAATTCATAAAATGGGTTGTAATGAGGCTAGGGCGAAGGTGTGAAAATTTAAATGCAAGGAAGGTGTAAAAGTTTCGCTAGTTGAGTCAAAATGACGCTTGCTCGCTTCATCCACCAAATTCCAAACTAAAGAATATCTTCACTCATTTACAATTATAAAACACAACCACATTTACCAAGAAAATTGAATCAAAATAATGTACAAAGATTTATTGCTTTTTTATTTTTATTTTTTTTTACATCCCATTTAGTTATTGCTTTTTTTTTAGCAAAGGGGATGCATTATATATAAATATTACAATGAACCTTGAACCACATCTAGATATACACATCGAACTAGTTCCCACTTACAATAAATAGAATTCTTTCTCTTCACAACTTTTCCAAATTCACATGCTCATCAATCAATTCTTTCCAAGACTCAACTAGCTCAACTAGGTCGAGAGTGAAGTATTTGGCTATGACTCATGTATAAAAGGGGAGAGTGACGAAGAAAAATATGGATATAAGCTTCAAAGGGGGTAATTAGGGATTATTTTCATGGTTCACAAGCTAAAAGGCCAAAAAAAGTTATCCTAAATAGAATTTCCTTATTATGGTGCATCCATGAATGAAGGTTTAATGCAAGCCCTAGAGCAAAAACACACATAAAGAGGGAGAAACACACAAACCAAACAATCATCGTTCAAGATCTCACAAGGTTTAAGTTTTAATAACATCTTCTCGATTTGACTCCATGCATGCTAAGAGATAATCGTCATGTCCACAATTTAATTACAAACAATCTAGACTTTTCATGTCATTTTAAGTGTGAGTGTGTGCAAAAAGGTGCATCAAACTTATAGATTCACATCAAATTGATAATGTTAGACACGTAATAGGAGAAAACAAAGCTACAAGCTCACAATGTCATAAATTTTACAAACAAGTAAACACACTCATGACTAAACTTATTTTCCAAATGCAAACAGAACAGACAACAAAACGGACATCAAAATGAACAATCCTTCCCCCACTTAAAACATGGCATGTCCTCATGCATGACAAATAAAATTGAAGTAGAGATAGGAGTGAAAAATAACTTCCCTGAAAATAAACATCAAGAATCGGGAGCACCACTCATATTTGTCAAAATCTGACTCCAAAATTTGCACGCCAAGAATTGAACAAATCCACGCACCACAAATAACCTGACAAAATTAACCGACACCCTTCAAAGCCACTAGAATAAACTAATTAAGGATATATACATAACTAGTTTTTTTTTTTTAGGAATTAAAATAGATGAAAATGGAATTCCCACTCACTAATATTTAGATCAATCCTCAAACCTACAATATGCATAACACCTTACATAAATGCAAGCGAGGAACAAAATCTAATACACGCATAAAAATATATAAATACATGCGAACCTTGGGTTGCCTCCCAAAAAGCGGCTTGTTTATTGTCGTTGGCTCGACTTATTTATACAAGTACCAAAACTAATGAGGTGAAAAAGCAAATAAATGCACATACCTATGAATCAATAATAAAAATAAGGCGTGCAAATATACCTTCGATCCATAATAATATAGAAATATTTTTATGATCTTCACATCTTCAAGAGACTTTGAAAAAGCAAAGTAGTTAGAAAAATCGTCAGAATAATCATTATAACTACGACTCAAAAATTGTTCCCAAATTGGATCCTTATATACCCAAAAAAAAATTTCAACTTCATCAATTTCTAATTCCTTCTCAATTTCAATTGGACATTCCTCAATTTTTATCTCATCTACCAATTCATTAAGCTCATAGGTATTTTCAAGGTTTGGTAGATCCTCCACTACATCCAATTCAACATTGTCAAGTTTAGGGCAATCGTCAACTAAATGAGCAGATTCATCATGCACAAAATTTTCATCAATTACAAAACAAGAATCATGATTAGTAGGAGAATTGACCTCCTCTAATCGACTCACGGTTTCGGCTAGTTGACTCATTTGCTTTTCCAAGTTGGATATACTTTGAAAATTGGTGTTTTGAAATTGGAGGTTGTTTGCCGCCATTTGCTTCATCATTTCTTTAAGTGATGACAATGTAGATGAAGAAGACCCTTGATGGTCTTGGGAATTATATTGTGGATCATAGCATCGATTTTCAAAAGCAAGTTGGAGGTTGTTTGCCGCCATTTGTTTTATCATCTCCTCTAATGATGATAAGGAAGATGAAGAAGACCCTTGATGGTCTTGGGAATTATATTGCGGATCATAACATTGATTTTCACAAGCATATGAATAATCGATGCTAGGAGGGTAAGGAGCATAGCATGAGTTTGTAGAATATAAAGAATTCACCTGATATGCATTAAAATTCTGAAAGAATTAAAATCTTGATATCGTTCTTGATCATAGGTGAAATCTTGAGCGTTATTCCAACCAAAATAGTTATCCATCGTCTCCTGAAAGAGTTAGTTCATGTCTATATCCAATAAACATGTAGACACACCAATAAAAAAGAAAGAACAAAAAAAAAACTATATACAAATATACAATCTAAAATATAAGAAACAATTAACTCAAAATTAATATTGTTGCCTTCCCCGACAGCGGCGCCAATTTGAAGGTAGTATTTTTCCTAAGTTCGTTCACAGGGAAGGCCTATCAATATTGATTTCAAGTATATTATCTCTTATAATCTAGAATTGTGGAAAATGGGGATTTTGAGTTTGGTTGAGGTGTTTTATCAAACACCTTGCCTACAAGAAATAAAATGCTATAGAACTACAACTAAGTTAATGTCCATCATCCAATTTTACCAACACAACAACACAATGAATGAATAAGCAAGATATAGAGATATTTGACCCAAGGATAATAGAAACTCAAGCACTTCAACCCAACAACAAGCAAAATATATCCAACTCTACCTAACCAAGATAATTGGTGAAGCACACAATCACTTATTTCTCTTCTATTATACACATTAATTTAGTGAAGCACATAAATTAGCTCTCTTGACACTAACAACCAATAATGAAGCACTATCAATTTAACCAAGTCAAGGAATTAAACAAAGAGAGGATAGGACAAACCCAAGGATGAGAAGCTCAACCTAGGTATTTGCACTTGAATCTTGTGGATTAGGTACACTAAATCTTGTGCTACTATAATGAATGAACTAACGATTACGTATTAGAACAAACAATTAGCAATTGAAATTACAAGAAGAGCAAGATGAAGCAACTTACAAATCTCCAAGCAAAATCATAAACAATACATCACAAGTATTCAAGATAGAGTGAAATAGATCTTACTTAAATTAAAATGGGTTTAGTACATGAATTCCTCCTTGAGCCAAATAAATGGAGTTAGTTACTCATAATCAATGCTAGATTACAAGTAATTAATGTCTCCTCTCTAATTCTTACTAACCCTAATTGTGTTCTTGAAGAGGCAAAGATGAGAGGAAAATAAGATGTGAAGATAAGATGTTATAAGATGTAGGGTTTGGCTTTTTTTAATACACAGCAGATTTTTGCATGGCCGTGCCCGTGCAAAAATCTGCAAGCTCTGAAACTTCTTGCACGGCCTGGTGCGCGGCCGTGCAACTACCCGTGCAAAAATCTGCAAGCTTTGGAACTTCTTGCACGGCCTGACGCACGGCCGTGCAACTGCCCGTTCGAACCAAACTCTTCAAATTAATGCACTTTGAACCTTTGGTATAGCAAACTTGAATCTTCTAACCTTCCTCTTGATAAATCCTTGCTTTCAATTCCAAAATAAGCCAACATTTCAACAATTAAGCAAGTGGCATTACAAATGGAAACAAATCAAATATAAGTAAAACGCTCATGAAACTAAAATAAAATCAGGATAAAGAAATACAAAATCGTGTATAAAATACACGTTATCAATATGAGTGCACTACAGTGCCCGTAATGCGGAATGCGCAACATGTAATCCGAATGTGGGTGTAAGTATGACACGATGCGATAACTAGTATAAGATATATATTTTGCCAAGGTTTCAAAAGTGCGAGTATTATATCGTTTTGAAATTCATTGCGGTCTTCATTGTCAAGTTAGGACCTTGGCGTTTGTATATATCCTGCAGGCATCACGCTATCAAAGTGTGTCTGCGAACCCATAATGATATGGAAATGTCTTCATGAGCCTATGACCCGCGTTAGGTGCGGCGTCATTGTGAGGCAAAAGATTAAAATGTGACCCTGCCAGATATGAAGACCCTATAGCTGGTCGAATAGTGATCCCGGGATAAAAATTCCAATAATCCAAGGGTGCGAACTCCTTTACTCAAGCGTTCAGCGTGAGATTTACAATCCTTCGAAGCTGCCCTACTTGACAATTTCTGTTTGCAAGTTTGAAATATTTTTAACATATATGCTTTCGCGACACTATATGAAAATATTTTACATGCACAATTATAAATATGCGAATTTTTCAAATAATGTCGTGATATTTATTTTTTCAAAAATAATGATATTTTTCGTAAAACAATCTTCAAAATTTTTGATCATGCAGCTCGTACAAGATTTTAAATATATCAACAAGCCCCAACATAAATATCTCGTACGATATTTTTCAGAATATTTATATTTTTCAATCATAAAAATATATAGCTCGCACGAATTTTAAAATAATAAATATTTTTTCGAAAAAAATATTTAAAAACATAAAATATATTATGCATGCGTGATATGACATGACAGAATAAACAAGTAATTTGCAGTAATTTAAAATCGGAAACTTATCTCGCTGATTTTGCCGAGATGGTTCAGATTTTAGTCTGGGGCGCTTGAACAGAAAGATTGTTTTATACTCGACCTTCAATATGCAATTTTTGTCTTGTCTTTAATTCAGTTGCCTCCAGTCTTCGAGTTTGACTTTGTGCACGACCATCTCCATGTGACCATGTCATCTTTGACTTGCATTCCGGCTGCTTCAAAATCTCACTGCCATTTTTTTTGCTTGCTTATGTCCAAGATTTAGTGCCTTCCTTCCCTGCTTAACACATAATCATGTTTCTTTTTTTTTTCTTTGTGTTCCACGCGCCTCGCGACGTCTTTAGTTTCGAGAACAACAGCTTCTTTTTCTTGTTTTGGTGAAGTTATTTTTCGCCATGGCTGCCGTACGTCATTGTAATAAAATTATTCATCCTCCTCGAATAATAAAGATACCCCTCCTTCTAGCGCCAATTGTTGTTGGAGGATTTTGGTAACACCAAGATTTCGGAGGTTTGCTGGAATAATAGAGCCATTAATCAAAAATATGTGGCTGTTTTTAGGGATTTAGGGTTTTTGAGAATTAAAGGGGCTGGACTTGGTAGGTGTCTCGAGTTGTCTCGTATCTCGGATCTCTTTTGCTAAGATGCCTGCGTACCAATTTATATCGGATCAAGCCCACGCAGTTCTGCGACATTGGGCCTATCCCTGAGAGACTTGAGGGATAAGCAATATTAATGTGGGTAATTACCGATTTTATTGGATTTAATCTTGGCGTTGTGATATCTTCCTGATTTGAAGAATATCGTTTGGAGATATTTTCCGTTATTAATAAATTATTTTCTCATTTCAGAGAGAGGATATTATTAATCTGAATTAATAATAAATAAATAATAGAAATTTGGGAATATTACGACTATGCCAAATATTAGGCATAACAACAAGCCCCCAGTTCTTCAGTGTAGCTTGCTGCAATGGAGAACTAAATTCTTGAAGATTCCAAATTTCGCTGAAACAACTAAACATAATTGTTATCAAAAAATATGAGTGCACTACAGTGCCCGTAATGCGGAATGCGCAACATGTAATCCGAATGTGGGTGCAAGTATGACTCGATGCGATAACCAGTATAAGATATATATTTTGCCAATGTTTCAAAAGTGCGAGTATAATATCGTTTTGAAATTCACTGCGGTCTTCATTGTCAAGTTAGGACCTTGGCGTTTGTATATATCCTGCAGGCATCACGCTATCAAAGTGTGTCGCGAACCCATAATGATATGGAAATGTCTTCGTGAGCCTATGACCCGCGTCAGGTGTGGCGTCATTGTGAGGCAAAAGATTAAAATGTGACCCTGCCAGATATGAAGACCCTATAGCTGGTCGAACAGTGATCCCGGGATAAAAATTCCAATAATCCAAGGGTTCGAACTCCTTTACTCAAGCGTTCAGCGCGAGATTTACAATTCGTCGAGGCTGCCCTACTTGAAAATTTCAGTTTGCAAGTTTGAAATATTTTTAACATATATGCTTTCGCGACACTATATGAAAATATTTTACAAGCACAATTATAAATATGCGAATTTTTAAAATAATGTCGCGATATTTAGTTTTTCAAAAATAATTATATTTTTCGTAAAACATTCTTCAAAATTTATGATCATGCAGCTCGTACAAGATTTTAAATATATCAACAAGCCCCAACATAAATATCTCGTACGATATTTTTCAGAATATATATATTTTTCACTCATAAAAATATATAGCTCGCACGAATTTTAAAATAATAAATATTTTTTCGAAAAAAATATTTAAAAACATAAAATATATTATGCATGCGTGATATGACATGACATAATAAACAAGTAATTTGCAGTAATTTAAAATCGGAAACTTATCTCGCTGATTTTGCCGAGATGGTTCAGATTTTAGTCTGGGGCGCTTGAACAGAAAGATTGTTTTATACTCGACCTTCAATATGCAATTTTTGTATTCTCTTTAATTCAGTTGCCTCCAGTCTTCGAGTTTGACTTTGTGCACGACCATCTCCATATGACCATGTCATTTTTGACTTGCATTCCGGTTGCTTCAAAATCTCACTGCCATTTATTTTGTTTGCTCATGTCCAAGATTTAGTGCCTTCCTTCGCTGCTTAACACATAATCGTGTTTCTTTTTTTTTTTCTTTGTGTTCCACGCGCCTCACGACGTCTTTAGTTTCCAGAACAACCGCTTCTTTTTCTTGTTTTTGGTGAAGTTATTTTTCGCCATGGCTACCGTCCGTCATTGTAATAAAATTATTCATCCTCCTCGAATAATAAAGATACCCCTCCTTCTAGCGCCAATTGTTGTTGGAGGATTTCGGTAACAACAAGATTTCGGAGGTTTCCTGGAATAATAGAGCCATTAATCAAAAATATGTGGTTGTTTTTTTAGGGATTTAGGGTTTATGAGAATTAAAGGGGCTGGACTTGGTAGGTGTCTCGAGTTGTCTCGTATCTCGGATCCCTTTTGCCAAGATGCCTGCGTACCAATTTATATCGGATCAAGCCCACGCAGTTCTGTGAAATTGGGCCTATCCCTGAGAGACTTGAGGGATAAACAATATTATTGTGGGTAATTACCGATTTTATTGGAGTTAATCTTGGCGTTGTGATATCTTCCTGATTTGAAGAATATCGTTTGGAGATATTTTCTGTTATTAATAAATTATTTCCTCGTTTTAGTGAGAGGATATTATTAATCTGAATTAATAATAAATAAATAATAGAAATTTGGGAATATTACGACTATGCCAAACATTAGGCATAACAATGATATATATAAATCAGAGTCCTTACATTAATCAAATACTAATTTCTTAGATGATAAGCTTGAAAATCGTCAAAGTATTTGAGTCCTAGTTGGATTCAAAGTCTTCTGTCCAGCGTGCTGAATAAATAAATGTCAGTCTGTCTAGCGTGCTGAATAGCCACCTGTAAACTTTATTCAGCGTGCTGAATAATATTATCTAACATACTGAAAAAAACTAACATATATGTGTTTACCCTGCAAAACATGTTAGTGCAATATACTATCTAGCATGCCGATTATATAATTTACAAGCTATCTAGCTTGCTGAAAAAGATCATCAAAATTCTTGGAGTTTCAATCTCTCCCTTTTTGATGATTACCATCAATTAGGAGAATTTTTCTCCCCCTTAATACCTGCATAGCTTTTTCAGATGATATAATACAAATCAAAACACATCAGTATTAATATAAAACCATTAAACCAAATACCGAAAATAAATTCAGTTCAACCAAACCACCAAGTACCGAAAATAAACTTCCTATCATCCCTCGATATTTCTTAATATCAACGGAAACACCGTCTTTATCTATAGATAATTTATCGGAGATAGACATAGGAGTACTATTAGGCTTTGCATTTTCTGATGTGCTAGAAATATGGTAATTAAAATCGCAAGCGCACGATCTCGTTTTAGTATTTATGATTCGATCCACAGGGACTAATATTTTCGCGAACCTTAAAATTTAACTTAATCGAATTAGAAAATTTTTGGTTTTTGAAAGATTTGGATTTTTACTAATTAATTCCTAAAATAGAGTTTAAACTATTTTACAGAATTTTAAATTAATTCTAATTCTAAATTAATTAACTAAATTATTTTAAAAATTATAAATCCGAATTAAAATTAGATTTTATTCTAAAAAGTTATTCACAAAAAATTTTGGAAAAATTTGGCATTGACTTGTTCGTAAATTTAACTAGCCCACTAACAAATCAAAAGCATCTTATCTCCAAACTCGAGTCAACTTAGTAGTAATTCAGCAAAAATCACAACAAAAGAACAGGAGCCAGAAATACAAAACCAAAACGAAACCTTTCTCGCAGCAAGCAAAGACCATAGAAACTAGGTTCCTTAGTAAAACTCATTAACACTGCAAAAATCAAATAAGGAACGAAACCACAGCACGACATAACTACTCGCAGCAAACTCGCATAATCTCAAACTCTACTCGCATAATCTCAACCTCAGATCACGGCAACTCGGCAAAGAACTCAGCAAAGATCGAGAAACAACACAGCAGAACACTCAGATTCGCCTAACAATAACAACACTAAAACTCAACAACTAAACTCGTAAACTTTAAACTCAGCTATGAAAAGTAACAACGAACGAAATTCTAAAAAAAATGAAAACAAAACACAAGGCATCAAATACAAATCTCAATCAAACAACGCAGACTGATAATCGATTAAATGACAAATACGAATAGCAAGCACGAACAACAATCTGTAAATACTCGACAGAAACTCAGCCATCGAAACTGGGTAAACTGAAACTGAACTCGACAAATGGTAAACTCGACAAGAACAACTCAGCAACGAGACAACGACATTATTCGAACAAAACAATGGCAAACCAATTAAAATTACAATCACAACTTGACATCAGGACAAGACTTTCAAACTCAGATGATTCACAATTCTAAAACTCCGAAAACTCTCAAGATCTCATATTAGACTCGCAAAACGAAGCCAGCAACTCTGTGATTCGGTAAAGGACAGCAAAACCCCCAGTAATTAACATTCGACAGCATTTAAATACGGAACATTCAGCAAACGACTCAAATAAAGATCTCAGCAACGAACATCTATTTTTGAACTAACAGCAAACCACAAACTCAACTCAAAATCGCTAACCAAACTATGAATCTTCCAAACGCCAGAACCTCGACACTGTGAACTCATTACAAACTGAAACAAATTATTACAATCGAACCGAGTCAACTCGGAAACCAGCGAACTCAATGATGATTAAACTTCAGTAAACGAAATTAAAAGAAAACGAAGAAGAAACCGGAAATGCAGTTTAATCGAGGGAAAAGGAGAAGAAGGGGGGAACAGCGACAAGAGAAGAAAAGAGGAAATAAGGGAATCAGTGGTTTTGTGGGGAAAGGAAGAAAGGGAGGGGGAGGCCGAGATGTTTTATGATTCGCAGAAAATGGAAACAAGAAAGGGAAGGAGGTGATTTGTGTTTGCAGTGAAGAAAATGAGATGAAGAAGCAAGATTACAAGATGGGTTTTCTTTCGAATACAACTAAAACAGGGGAGGGGAAATAACACTTCGAACAAACAAATAAAAAACATGTAAAATACGGAATGAAAATTAAAATTAATATTTTTTGAGATTTTTTTTTATTTCTTAAAATTAAATTAAACATCAAAATTTAGATCTACAACTAAAAATTACCCACAATAAAATTGAAATTTAAAGGGGCACAATTACAATTAATAACTAAGAACAAGAAATTAAAAAAGGAATGAAAATTTGCATAAATAAAAGAAAGTGTTTACAAAATAAAATGGAGGCTACTACTATAATTTAGAGTTGAACTAGAACTAACCTAATTCTAAGATGATTTTACAAATGAAGAATGAGGCTATTTATAGAAAATAATTAGGGTTTTGGGTAGGTTTGGACTAATCTTAGCCATTCATTTGGTTTTGGGTTGGCTAAATCTTGGCCATCCATTTTGTTTTGGCAAAATGTGCACCACCTCCATTCTCTTTCCCTTTTCTTCTATTTTGGTCCTTCTTTTTCTTCTTTTGTCATTTATTTCTTTATTTTGCCATTTCTTCATTTTTTCTCGAATTTCCTGAAATGCAACAAAATAATTTATTAAAATACGAGTTCAAGCAATAATTAGGTACTAAAAATATGCAAAAATATGCACTAATCAAATGCCCCCATACCTATCTTTTGCTCGTCCTCGAGTAAAACAAAAAGAAAATCTAGATAAAAAGTCCTATACTCCTTTTCGTAGGTGTGACGGGTAATTTTAGGTTTACCAACCCGTTAAACCCATAGACGATCTCTACAGGAGGAGTGTTGTCTCCTAAGGGTTTACAGAAGATATACCCATAAAATCTTTGAGATAAGTCAGCAAGTATCCAACTTTCCTCGTTCAACCTAGCTTTCATTGGTGTCAACAAAATAATTTTGTAGGAAAATACATGCCTTAAAGATTATTCTAATAATAGCCACGTTATAGGTTCCCACAATCCACTTGATTAGACTCTAAAAATTTACAAAAAATCCCAAGGTGTGTAATGAATTTAAGGCCCTTGATGGATAAGGTGCATACGAACATTTTCTCTTTTTCAACCAATATTGAACTGACCCAATCTCTATCAAAACAAGCATCTAGTCAAACTTCACGTTCTTAGCAGTTAGACCGATTGTGCAATGTTTGAGGTCCCAAAAGACTTTTGCATCGACACCCATTTAGCGAGTTTTAGGTCAACAATCCCAGATCACAAGGGACCTTAGGTTGCTAGGCACAAAGTCCCCTCGGACTTACTTACTCGGGTTATCAATGAGCCCAACCTAGCCGATTTCCCTACTAAGAATTTATTATTACACTAGCACTCAACAATTACAAACATTTATTGACAATTTTTTTTTGACACTATAGGAGCAAGATTTCGCAAAGGTTTGATTCGACATTGTTCTAACATGTGGGTTCTCTCTCAGGTATCGAATAACATTCCTATACAATTTTTCCATCAAAGGTCTTGTGCAAATGTGTCGTCTTGGTCTTTTAAGCAAAAATTTGTTCGACACAAGTTTCATGAGGAAAACCTTACTTGACTACGTTCAAATCATCTAAAGGCATTATACATATAATTTTCGAAAAATAGTCAACACCAACTAGTTCTATAATTTAAAGAGTGGGAAGGACAACTAAGCTAAAATATCTCTATTTTTGGATTTTAAAATTTTTCATTTTTTTTTTGGATTTTTCAGTTTTTACACTAAAACCCTCCCCCATACCTAAATCATGCATTGTCCTCAATGTATGCAAAATGAACGAGAATAAAAGAGAGAGGGGGAAATACCTGATAAGGGATGACGGAGAATGACAAACTTCTAAAAACAAGAAAGAAAACAACTCACACACAACTCCTCCCCCATACCTACATTCTACTATGGGAGGTACAAAACAAATATTTACTAACCAATACCTGCTCTCGGAAAAACTTTTTTGTTATGCAACCAAAATATTCCAGAAACTCACCCACGAAAATGGCATAGACCACTCGAACGATCCGATTAGGCGTAAGAATAAAACTCATATTCCTAACTTCATCCATAGACCACGAAGATGCTTCTTTTTGTTGTTTAAGCAAATTAATTACGGTAAGATGTTGGTCATGAATATCATGAGTTTCGATGAAAGATGGAGCACGAGTGGAAAATGAAGAAATAGAAAGGGGTGGGGGTGGTTCTTCGAAAAATGTTTTACCAACAGAATTAGGATCACAAGAACTATCCTTATGTTGGGTTTCCCATTTGGAACAAATATTCATCATCTCTCCAAACATCTCTTCCGAGGTCAAATCCTTAAAAGATTCGTGAAGCTCTCGATTGGCCTCGTAATGCAATTGAAAATCTTGTTTAAGAAGAGACTCAATCTCATGATCGTCCAAATTTGACCTTGAAACAACCTCCTTAACTAGATCAGCTCCTATTGGTTGAGTATGAAGTTCTTCGGGTTTTTCGGGAAGAGGTTTGGAAGATGAAAGGAAAAGTCCACTAGAAGAAGATGATGGTTGTCTAGGTGAAGCCACAAACTCAGAATCATCGGGATTCTTCGTTTGACCTAGAGAAAGAATGATGTCAGCATTAGAATCTTCTTCGTGTGAATCACCACCGAAAGGAGTGTCAAGTTGAACATTAGACCTAGGAGAAATGATATCATCGAAAGTATCGATAGGTCTTTGAGTGATAAGAAATTCAGGGTTGACCTCGGGTGGATTCGGAGTGGTTATCGTCTCACGCTCGCACATGGTGGCTAATTGATTCACTTGAAATTCTAACTTAGATAAGGCTTGAGCATTAGAGATCAAAATTTGCTTATCAGAAGTTATGGTTCGCATGAAGTTTGCTTGAGAAATCAATAAAGCCTCGATACTCTTTTCTAAGGTGTCAAGTTTCCTACTCGAATCATGAAATCCGGGTGGGTGGGCGGTTGTTTGAATTGAACTCGAATAAGGAACTTGACTCGGAATTGGATAAGAGTTCGGTTCTTGAAAATGTGGAGGCGGAGTTTGATAGCTATGACCTTGGTTCCATGAGAGATCGGGATAATCTCTTCAACCGGAATTAGAAGACAATGTAAAATGGTCATTTCGAGAGGTTGGTTGAAACATGGCATTGACATGTTGAAAATCGAGACTCGGAGAGTTGAAATTTGGTTGCCAAGACGTGTGTGAAGGGCCTCTAAGGGTTTCTAAGGCTTCGAGTCGTCTAGTAAGAGCATCTAATTCGGATTAGATTGCAATATCGTGTTCACTATAATGCAAATCACTAAAAGTACTATACGACTCGTTATATACACTAGGTTCCCTAGTTGACTCACACCACATCGTATTATCTGCTAACTCCTCGTCAAAATCCCAACCTTGGTAATAGCGCTCCCTAAATGCTACGGACATGGTAAAGATTGATCAAGGGTAAAACCTCGTAGCAAGTAAGTGCGAAAGTGAAACACACAAAATAAATGATGAAAAATCAAAAGAAAAATCTAACCTAGGTTCCCTAAATAAAATAACTAGACATTGCTCACATAACGTTAAGACACACTAAAAAAAATCCGTAAATTAAAAATTATTCAGACCGATTCGGCCAGATTAGAGCAGGCATTGCCAAGAGGACAAACTCGTCACTTAGACACCAAATCTTAACAGCCAGGCGAACCTTAGACACTGAAGGACGTGAATAAGTCTTAATTACGTTTATTTGATGCAACAAACAACGAGATATAAAAAAACGATAAACAATTATGGATGCTCTACACTACGTGTTCTAAACTAAAGAAAAGAAGGATTTAACGTACCTCGGTCCTCCAGCGATCACCACAATTTATAAGGTACGAAAAATTAAAAACAAGAAAATAAAAATCTAGATGATGTGCCCTAAGTGATTAAATGCATAATGCAACAATTATGTATTTACTAGCTAATTTTTTTGGATTTTAAATTTTCAATTTTTTGTGATTTTTATATTTTCAATTTTCAATTTTTTTGTGATTTTTGAATTTTTTTTGTGATTTTCTAAAAAGAAAAAGGTGAAAAGAGTGAGATACGGGTTACCGAAGCACGCTTCCAAGAATTCCAATTCGTTCCGAGCTCCGTGAGAAGATTCCCGACATTCCAAACTTTCCTAAAAAAATGAAATAAAAATAAGGCAAGCGAAAGAAAACTAATCTGAAAAATTAAAAATTAAGGTGCGAAAAATAATTAGTTCCACGGCAGCGGCGCCAAAAACTTGATGTGCTAGAAATATGGTAATTAAATCGCAAGCGCACGATCTCGTTTTAGTATTTATGATTCGATCCACAGGGACTAATATTTTCGCGAACCTTAAAATTTAACTTAATCGAATTAGAAAAATTTTGGTTTTTGAAAGATTTGGATTTTTACTAATTAATTCCTAAAATAGAGTTTAAACTATTTTACAGAATTTTAAATTAATTCTAATTCTAAATTAATTAACTAAATTATTTTAAAAATTATAAATCCGAATTAAAATTCGATTTTATTCTAAAAATTTATTCACAAAAAATTTTGGAAAAATTTGGCATTGACTTGTTCGTAAATTTAACTAGCCCACTAACAAATCAAAAGCATCTTATCTCCAAACTCGAGTCAACTTAGTAGTAATTCAGCAAAAATCACAACAAAAGAACAGGAGCCAGAAATACAAAACCAAAATGAAACCTTTCTCGCAGCAAGCAAAGACCATAGAAACTAGGTTCCTTAGTAAAACTCATTAACACTGCAAAATCAAATAAGGAACGAAACCACAGCACGACATAACTACTCGCAGCAAACTCGCATAATCTCAAACTCTACTCGCATAATCTCAACCTCAGATCACGGCAACTCGGCAAAGAACTCAGCAAAGATCGAGAAACAACACAGTAGA
The DNA here is from genome assembly GCA_036435485.1 of Saposhnikovia divaricata. Taxonomy (NCBI): domain Eukaryota; kingdom Viridiplantae; phylum Streptophyta; class Magnoliopsida; order Apiales; family Apiaceae; genus Saposhnikovia; species Saposhnikovia divaricata. Next base: position 59,002,290 of record CM071600.1, on the reverse strand, counting down.
ACACTCAGATTCGCCTAACAATAACAACACTAAAACTCAACAACTAAACTCGTAAACTTTAAACTCAGCTATGAAAAGTAACAACGAACGAAATTCTAAAAAAAATGAAAACAAAACACAAGGCATCAAATACAAATCTCAATCAAACAACGCAGACTGATAATCGATTAAATGACAAATACGAATAGCAAGCACGAACAACAATCTGTAAATACTCGACAGAAACTCAGCCATCGAAACTGGGTAAACTGAAACTGAACTCGACAAGAACAACTCAGCAACGAGACAACGACATTATTCGAACAAAACAATGGCAAACCAATTAAAATTACAATCACAACTTGACATCAGGACAAGACTTTCAAACTCAAAGGATTCACAATTCTAAAACTCCGAAAACTCTCACGATCTCATATTAGACTCGCAAAACGAAGCCAGCAACTCTGTGATTCGGTAAAGGACAGCAAAACCCCCAGTAATTAACATTCGACAGCATTTAAATACGGAACATTCAGCAAACGACTCAAACAAAGATCTCAGCAACGAACAGCTATTTGCGAACTAACAGCAAACCACAAACTCAACTCAAAATCGCTAACCAAACTACGAATCTTCCAAACTCCAGAACCTTGACACTGTGAACTCATTACAAACTGAAACAAATTATTACAATCGAACCGAGTCAACTCGGAAACCAGCGAACTCAGTGATGATTAAACTTCAGTAAACGAAATTAAAAGAAAACGAAGAAGAAACCGGAAATGCAGTTTAATCGAGGGAAAAGGAGAAGAAGGGGGGAACAGCGACAAGAGAAAAAAAGAGGAAATAAGGGAATCGGTGGTTTTGTTGGGTAAGGAAGAAAGGGAGGGGGAGGCCGAGATGGTTTATGATTCGCAGAAAATGGAAACAAGAAAGGGAAGGAGGTGATTTGTGTTTGCAGTGAAGAAAATGAGATGAAGAAGCAAGATTACAAGATGGGTTTTCTTTCGAATACAACTAAAACAGGGGGGGAAATAACACTTCGAACAAACAAATTAAAAACATGTAAAATACGAAATGAAAATTAAAAATAATATTTTTTTGTGATTTTTTTTATTTCTTAAAATTAAATTAAACATCAAAATTTAGATGTACAACTAAAAATTACCCACAATAAAATTGAAATTTAAAGGGACACAATTACAATTAATAACTAAGAACAAGAAATTAAAAAAGGAATGAAAATTTGCATAAATAAAAGAAAGTGTTTACAAAATAAAATGGAGGCTACTACTATAATTTAGAGTTGAACTAGAACTAACCTAATTCTAAGATGATTTTACAAATGAAGAATGAGGCTATTTATAGAAAATAATTAGGGTTTTTGGTAGGTTTGGACTAATCTTAGCCATCATTTGGTTTTGGGTTGGCTAAATCTTGGTCATCCATTTTGTTTTGGCAAAATGTGCACCACCCTCCATTCTCTTTCCCTTTTCTTCTATTTTGGTCCTTCTTTTTCTTCTTTTGTCATTTATTTCTTTATTTTGCCATTTCTTCATTTTTTCTCGAAATTCCTGAAATGCAACAAAATAATTTATTAAAATACGAGTTCAAGCAATAATTAGGTACTAAAAATATGCAAAAATATGCAATAATCATTTTCCATCTCGAATTTCTTTAACATTTCCTTACAATACTTCGATTGTGAAATATGAATACCATCTCGAGATTGCTTAATTTGCAAACCTAGGAAGAAATTTAATTCTCCCAACATGCTCATTTCGAATTCTTTACTCATCTTTTCTGAGAATTCATTACATAGTGATTCTTTGGTTGCACCAAAAATAATATCATCTACGTAAATTTGAACGAGCAAGATATCATCACCTTCATACTTCGTAAATAGAGTAGTATCCGCAATTCCCATTTTAAAACCATTATTGATTAGGAATTTGCTTAACCGCTCATACCAAGCTCTCGGAGCTTGTTTTAATCCGTATAAGGCTTTGTACAACTTGTACACATAATTAGGATGTTTATGATCTTCGAATCCCGATGGTTGTCTTACATAAACTTCTTCTTCTAATACACCATTTAGGAATGCCGATTTAACATCCATTTGATAGACTTTGAAACCTCTATAGCAAGCGTATGCTAGAAACATTCGAATAGACTCGATTCTAGCTACGGGAGCATAAGTTTCACCAAAATCTATACCTTCCATTTGAGTATAGCCTTGAGCAACTAATCTTGCTTTATTTCTTACCACTTCTCCACCTTCGTCAAGTTTATTACGAAAGACCCATCTCGTTCCAATTATGGAAGTATCGGGTGGTGGAGGTACGAGTTCCCAAACTTTATTCCGAGTAAATTGATTTAGCTCATCTTGCATGGCATCAATCCAATCCTCGTCTAATAAGGCTTCTTTAGCCGTTTTGGGCTCGATTTATGATAAAAATGCTATATTACTCACAATGTTTTGAACTTGAGCTCGAGTTTGAACGCCTTTACTAAGTTCACCTAAGACATTGTCTATAGGGTGATTCTTAATCAATGGAATCTCCGGAGGCAATCGAACTTCGGTCTCAATTGTTTCAAGAGGATTAGTAAGAATTTTAGTTCCTAGATCCATGGTTCCTATTTGACAAATAATATTCTCAACTTCGGTACTAGAACCATTTTTAGGATCAATAGAATCATCATCCTCTTCGACCAAATCTTTAAACTTAGCAAGTGGTTTAGATTCATCAAATACTACATTCAACGTTTCTTCCACCACTAAAGTTCCAAGATTAAATACTCGATAAGCTTTGCTAGTATTCGAATAATCAAGAAATACACCCTCACACGACTTGGGGTCGAATTTCGTTAGATAATCTTTTGAATTCAAAATATAGCATTTACTTCCAAACACCTTGAAGTAGCTTATCTTAGGAGTTTTACCAAAATAAAGTTCATAAGGAGTCTTCATTTTGATAGGACGTAGTAAAACTCTATTTAGAACGTAGCAAGCCGTCGACATAGCTTCGGCCCAAAAATACTTTGGTCGACGATATTCATTCAACATCGTATTTGCCATTTCTTGTAACGTTCTATTCTTTCTCTCAACAACTCCGTTAGATTGAGGTGTATACGGAGCCGAGAAATTATGAGTGATACCACATTCTTCACAAAAGTTTAAAAAATCCGAATTGTCAAATTCTCGACCATGATCGGTTCTAATATAGACGATCGTTTTGTTTTGTTGATTTTGTATTCTTTTGCAAAGTGCAACAAACGATTCAAATGCATCGCTTTTTGCTTTTAGGAATTCCGTCCACGTAAAGCGAGAGTAGTCATCAACTACTACAAGAGCGTAAGAACAGCCTCCTAGGCTTTGTACGGGAACCGGTCCTATTAGATCCATATGCAAAAGCTCAAGTGGTCTAGTAGTAGACACCATGAATTTGGCCTTATGAGATGATCTAATTTGTTTGCCAATTTCACAAGCTTCGCACACATGATCTTTTACGAAACTTAGTTTAGGTAATCCTCTAACATGTTCTTTCGAACAAATGTTCTTAATGAGTTTCATGTTAATATTACCCAATCTACGGTGCCATAACCATGGATCCTCATTCATGGATACTAAACAAACGTTATCGTAATCATTCAAGTCACACGAATAAACATTCTTATTCCGTGGACACTTAAGAATCAAGTTCCATTCTTTATCGTAAATAGCACAATGAGATGGAACGAAAATCACTTTGCAACCATTATCGCAAAGTTGACTAATCGAAAGTAAGTTGTACTTTAGTCCCGTGACTAATTATACATTCGAAATTTTAACTCTTTCATTACCAAAATCACCAATACCAACAATATTACCTTGACTGCTATCCCCAAAAGTTACACTTCTGACGGCTACCTTTTTAATGTTGTTCATCAAAGATCTATTTCCCGTCATGTGCCGTGAACAACCACTATCAAGATACTATACATTCTTCTTAGCAGTAAGGCACACCTATATGAATGATTAGTAGAAACGATTGGTACCCTTTTTACTTAAGGGTCCGGGTGTTAGCACATTACGAGCACCTTCATAAATAAATCTAGGCATAGGATAATCATTCACAAAGACAATATCATTTCTAGATGCTTGATTCCTATTAGATATATGATAAGGATTTCTCCTAGGCATATATTTAGAACCACCACGAAAAGCACTATTATTACTACGAGGAAATATAGTAATAGTAGAATCTCTAGAATGATTATTGGAATGATAATTTACACGATGATTTCTAACATGAGCATTGTAATGTCTAGGATATGCATGATGACTCACATTAGTATGTTGACTCGATCGAACATTATAATGACTTACATTCCTAGGCATATAAGAATTTTGATTCCGAATATAAGCATTATTATTCGAACTTTGAGCAACATAATTTCTTCTAGGAACATTCGGTTGTCTAGTATTGTTAGTACTAGAACTTGCAACATTTGTAGGGTTCCTTGGTTGAAATTTAATCGGCTCTTGACGATAAGAATGTCTCGGTTGTTTATTGGCATTTTTAACCGAATTCTTTTGAGCATTGTTGGCTCCTTTAGGCATCCACTTATACTTCCCCCTACTTACACCTTCTTTAGCTTTGCAAAATAGATTTTCATGTCCATTTTTGTTGCAAAACATGCATAGCTTAGTAGGTGCTTTAGGAAGAGTAATTATAGTGGGAGTAGGAATATGTGCTTCTCTTTTAGGAGGTTGATTGGCATCATATCCTAACCCTTCTTTATTAGAAGATACCTTTGGATTGTATATCATATTTTCCAACATAGTATTGCTCTTAGTGAATTGCTTAATAACCGAATCAAGATTGTGCTTTTCTTGCATTAGAACATTAATCTTGTTGTTTAGCACATTTTCTTGATCAATTACTTGAGCCATGAGCTTAGCATTCTCATTTTTGAGTCTTTGACTTTCCAAAATGCTTGATTTCATTTCCGAAACCAAATATTCTTTTTCAACAACCTCAACATTGAATTGCTCTTTTAGCTTAGCTAATTCGTCGTTCTTTTCGGATAAGGTTATTTGGTAGTCAAGATCCAAGTCATTTATGGCTTGTCTAAGCTCTTCTTCTTTGTCACTCGTTAAAGATTGTTCAATTTCTTTAATCCGATTGTCTCGTGTAGCAATTTCACTTGCTAGTGCTTCATTTCGAATTTTTAAATTCAACATATCAACATGAAGCTCACGATTCTTATCGTTGACTTGTAACAAATCTTTTTCATTTTCTTCAGCTTGAATAACTAGAGAAATATTTTCTATTTCGAGATTTTGGATATTTTCATTCTTTTCATTTATCTCGATTTTCAAGCGCTCATTTTGTGAAGAAATGAAATCGGAATATTCTTTATCATTGACATGAATATCTTTTAACCGAGCGACTTCTTTTGAAGCTCAATATTTGTCTCACGATATTTAATCCTTTCGGAACTCATCGTAATGAATTTGCAATTCATATCATCAAGACTCGATTTTAACGAGTTCAGCAAATTAATAAGTTCGGAAGAATCCAAACTAGAATAATCCATGCTTGAAAAATGCACATTTAAATAATCACTACTACATGATGCAACATTTAAATTTGAAGTAGACTTTCGGGTTACCTCATGGTTAGTAGTCGATTTGTCCGTTGATGTAGATTCGTCGGAGATAGCCATTAAGCAAAGGTTGACGATTTCTTCGGTTTCTTCCGGTGCTTCTTCGTCTTCACTTAAATTCCAACCATTCTCCGTGACAAGACCTCGACCTTTAGGTAACTTTGGACATTCATGTCTGAAGTGACCCGGTTGTTTGCATTCAAAGCAAACATCTTGAGTTTCCTCAACTAATGGCTCCTTTTGCTTAGGTGCCGAATAATTCTTTGCATAATTCGAATTATTGTACGAATTATTACCTTGAGGTGCGCCTTGATTCTTAGTGTAATTCGTATTAGGGGAGTTATTATACGAATTAGGAGCACCTTGGTTTTTAGCATAGCTCGTAGTCGGAGAATTATTTCGATAATTTGGCCTTCCTTTCGAATTAAATACTTGATTTTGATTGTTCGATTTTAGGAAGCCTTTTCCGTAACGTTGAGCTTTACTTTGTAAAACACGACGAAGTTCTCTTGACAATAATGCAATCTCTTGTTCATCGAGATTTTCCAACTCTTCATTTAACTCGTCGTCATTTTTCTCTTCATCGATTAATATAGCTTTTAAAGCCATACTCTTTCGTTTGTCATCCGTTTTAGGGACAACTTTATCCGGAATGTTATCTTCCTCGTAAGCACGAAGATTCCCGAATAAACTATCGATGGAGTAGTCATTAAGACTATTCATTTCTTTGATCGTGGTAACTTTAACTTTCCAACTCGGAGGCAAGGCTTTTAAAATCCTTCAATTTTTCTCATTAGTCGTATAGACCTTACCGAGTTGAGCAAGCTCATCGATTACACGAGTAAACCTCGTTTCCATATCGATGATAGTTTCACCTTCGAGGAGTTTAAAATTCTCGTACTCATAAATTAAGGTATCCATTCAAGATTCCTTAATATCTTTTGTACCCACGTAAGTGATAACTAACTTGTTCCACATTTCTTGTGCCGACTTGCAATTATTAACACGTTTGTATTCTTTTTCGGCAAGTGCACTAGTTAAAACCATTTTCGCTTTCGCGGCTATATTCATCCTTATTTCTTCCTCGGGAGTATATTCGCTCACCTTTTTCTCGATGGATATTTCACCTTCGATTTTGGTGGGAATTACTACGCCGTCTTCGATAGCCATCCAAACTTTGACACCTTGAGATCTAGCATAAATTCTAAATCGTGTTTTCCAAGTTGCAAAATTTGTACCATCGAATAGTGGAGGTCTAGAACTTGAAAGACCTTCACCGCAACCGATCGTATTTAAATACGCCATTTTAACGATCTACTTTTGGTTACGTTTTTCGAACTTCACAACGTTCAAAATAACGAGATTAAAAGTAACCGCTCTGATACCAATTGATAGGTCCCGAATGTGGGTAAAATAAGCTAGAAGGGGGGGTTGAATAGCTTATTACCTTTTTAAAATTTGAGCTTGTCGTTTTTAAATTTTCTTTCTCTTTTAAAAATTAATTACTTATAAATAAGTAATGTAAAATGCGGAAAGTAAAAGAGAGAGATGACACGATCGATTTATCCTGGTTCGCGATGCCGCAATCCCCTAACGGATTCGAACACCCCTACTCCAGTCCCCGAGCTCCTCCCCGGACTCGGGATTTCGTCCACTATAAGTAAAGCTCCTTATAGCAGGTGGAGAAACCTTTACACAATTACAACTATATATTTATCTTGAAGCGTAACTCTCCATTACCTTCTCAAAATATAAGCTAAACCGCTATATATCTATCTTGGAGCGTAACTCCCCGCTACCTCCTCAAAATATAGAGCAAAAACCACCAATTATTTATCTTAGAGCGTAACTCCCCGTTACCTCCTCAAAATAATTAGTAAACCCTACGTAGCCTTGATGCTACCTTTGTAGGTCTTGGATCTTAGGTCTTGGGTCTTTCCTCCTCCTCACGGTGCGTAGACACCCAACTTCCCGTCGACGTGTCTAAGACTTGGGTCTTAGAGCGAAGATCACCTCACTTCACTTCACATCACTACAAAGATACAACAACAAGCTACAAACAAACAATCAAGTGAGATATAATATAATAAGGGTCGTGCAAAACTAGTATGTTACGGTACTAGCCACGGGGATGCTATTACGCGTTAAAATAATTGATTCGTTATTAGTTAAAGTCGAGCGAGTCACGATGCCAATCGGACGAGCTACGGAACTTTAGTGGTGTGTGCAAGAGTGATTAATTATTCAACTCACAAGTGTGAGGACGAACGAAAAATATCAACTCGCAAGTGCGAGGACCGTTAAGAAAAACGCTTATATAACGTTAGCGATTTGTGTAGTGCGGAAAATAGTAAATAACGGCACGGGATAAGTCACACGAGGGACTTGTCACACGAGCGGTGATGCAAGATAATAAATTAAACGTGCAACAATTATATCCGTGAATGCAACACACACAACACACGGAACACGCACAACACACACGACAAAAATATAACTAGTTTATGACCTTTGGCTTTATCCGACGGCTTGGTTGCCTAAAGCAAAGAATTCTCAAATAAGAGGTATTCTCAAAGGATACGAACTAGGTTCCGGGACTAGTATGTGTAGATGTACACACACTAAACAAAAATTAACTAACTTAGAATCACTTGAAGTCTACAAAGAAATCAAGTAAAACAAGCTAGGATCGAAGCCTAAAACACCACAAAAACTAAGGCCGAAAGAGCACCAAATGAAGTATATTCAAGGGGTTATCAAAGGTGACTCAAGACACAAGAAAGAACGCCTAAAAGGCAGTAGGATTCGAGCTAAGAGGCTGCCTAAAAGGGTTCGACTGAATGGTGTTGAACAAGAGCAAAAAGACACTGAAAATCACCAAGAAAAGCTACCAAAACAAGGCCACCAAGATCAATCAATGAAAGATAATTTAATGGGGACACAAGGATCCTTAAATATCTTCCAAAGCACTTCAAGAACCCACTTTAGCCGTGCTAAAGTTTTGTCTTCAAAGTGGTCTTGGTTAGAGTTGTTTTAGAGCAAGAAATGGTGATTAAAACACTACCTAAGTGACCTAGTTTGAGCACCAACACAAAGATATGCAAGGGGTGATTAAAGGTGACTCAAAGACACTTGCAAGAACACTACAAAAGCTGATAAAAACGAGCTAAAGGTCTGCCTAAAGAGTGTTTTCCGAGAGGTGTGTTTATGGTGAAGAAATGGTGCTAAAACAAGCTTAAAACATGTATAAAAGATGAAGATTGAAGCATGTTTGCTAGATACTTTTGAAGGCAATTAAATCTGGGATATGGTGTGTATCTAGAGAGAAAATAGCAGCATTTACTTGGATCTTAGGCTTGGAGGAAATGGATGGAATGGCTTGGCTATTTATAGACTTAAAAAAGGGGTAAAAACCACTAAATAAGAGCAAGCAACCAATGAACAATAAAGCAAAGAGTCATTACCCAAATTGGTCCCTAAGTTGCTTAAAATAATCAGTAGCACATGTTGAAATAACAATCATATAATATAGTAAGCTTCTCTTGGTTCGTAATTAGCCAATAAATACGATACTACGCGACAAACCCATTTCGTTCGATTTTATTCAAAACAATTTGGAAAAATATGAGACCAATGCCAAAAGTCTTCAAATATTATATGAAAATTATGGTCAAGGTCGACCCAAAAATTTCCATATATTTGGACGACTTTTTGCGAACCCAAAATAAAAACTGAAGCGATTTTAGGGGGTTCCGGAAAAATGTTCTCATAAAATCATGAAACTTTTTCTAAAATTCTTTTTAAATATTCTAGTGACATTTCCAAAGTTTCAAGTCAAAATAACATGTGGAGGTATTTTATTCAAAAATATTTTGCTTAAATGTCCTTACTCGACGGAATAAAATACATTTGTCGTTTGTCGTAACTTGTCGACGTTTTGGCTAAAGTTTTGACTTGAAATATATTCAAATATAATATTCCTCAAATAATAATGACCGTGAAGTCCTCGGAATATTTATTTTGAATATTTTACGATTTTATCTGTTTAAATGAAAACTGTTAGGGGTTCGAGATAAAATTCGCTTTTGATCTTTCGGCAAGTCAATAAATAAGGCACTTTTGAAAATAATCTTTTGAAAAATATATCAAATATATTTGAGGATAAAACATTTGAAATGAACACTGTTTTGAATAAAACTCTCGTTTTTAGTGCGTAAAATCAGTGTTCGGGAATATATCGATATTTGTGCCATTTTGACTTTGCCTTTAAAATGTACCATATAGAATCTAGACTAGGATATATCATAGCATGGATATACCTTATCTAAATCAAATGATTGGGGTACGAGAAAACGTTTTTGTCAAATTGACTCGTTATTCGGTAATGTCACTTCGAATAATCCTAGGGGAGGAATTACTATTTTAGCTAGTAACTTCCTAGACCTAATTTAATTTTCATTTTCGTACTTTGAAAAATTACCAAAGCCTACAAGAAAAAGACTGCATGTCAAATTCTTTAGGAATTGATTTATGAATAGGGATTTCAACCCTGGCCGGAGCATTAACAGCGGTTATATGCGATTTTATAATAAGTCTAGAATCATTAAAAGCATCCGGCATTTGATTAGCAATATTTTGCATATGAATGATCCTTAAAACTTCATATTCACATTGTTTAGTACGTGGATCAATAGCATTTAATCCTGATGCATTCCATGATAGTTCAGAATTTAATTTATGCAAAACATTATTTCCCCCTATTGGAGGGAACACAAACTCCTCAAAATGACAATCAGCATAACGAGCAGTAAACACATCATCAGTTAATGGTTCAAGATATCTTATGATAGATGGTGAGTCAAAACCAACATATATGCTTACTCTTCTTTGTGGACCCATTTTGGATCTCCGTGGAGGTGCAATGGGAACATATACAGCACTACCAAACACCTTAAAATGTGAGATTAGGAATTTGACCAAAAGCTAACCGTCGAGGTGATTGTTTGTGGTAAGCAGATGGTCTTATCCTAATTATACTTGCAGCATGAAGTATTGCGTGACCCCAAACAGATGTAGGTAACTTTGCTCTTAGAAGTAAGGGACGTGCAATAAGTTGAAGCCTTATAATTAGAGATTTTGCTAAGCCATTTTGTGTATGCACATGAGCTACAGGGTGTTCGACTGAGATTCCAATTGACATACAATAATCATTGAAACTTGCAGATGTAAATTCAGCAGCATTGTCTAGTCGAATTGATTTAATGGGATGGTCAGGAAATTGAGCTCGCAATTTGATTATTTGAGCAAGTAGTTTGGCAAAGGCTGTCTTCCGTGTAGAGAGTAGACATACATGAGACCATCTAGTTGATGCATCGATTAGAACCATGAAATATCTGAATGGGCCGGATGATGGATGAATAGGACCACAAATATCACCTTGAATTCTTTCTAAGAAACTTGGAGACTCGGTTTGAAGTTTAACTGGAGATGGTCGGACAATTAGTTTTCCTGATGAACATGCTGAGCAGGGAAGTTCATTTTGAGGTATGACCTTTTGATTCTTAAGAGGATGTCCTATAGAATTTTCTATTATACAACGCATCATAGATACTCCTGGATGACCAAGTCTTTCATGCCAAAGGGTTAGTGATTGTGGGTCTATGATTTTTGGAATGACGATATTGTGAGGCTCAATGACTCTAATATTTGTAGCATATAATCCCGAAGAGATTGATTGTAATCTTCTAAGATCTTCTTATGGTCTGAGGTAGTTGAAGTGATAAGGAGATATTCTTTTTCATTCTCACTAGTAGTTTCTACATGGAAACCATTTATACGAATGTCTTTAAAACTTAAAAGATTTCTAGTGGATTTACTAGAATATAGAGCATTATGCACTTGAATTTGTGTCTCATTTGGTAGGATAAAACCAGCTTTCCCAAAACCCTCTATTATATCTGATTTACCCGAAATCGTCCAAACATGTGAGCTGGTTTTAGTAAACTGTGTGAAGTATTTCTGATTCTGTAGAATTGTGTGAGTGGTGGCGCAATCAGCAATGCATAAATCTCCCATATTTTATGTTGTGCACATATATCAGTGAACAACAATTTTATTAAAGCAAACCATGTACTTAAAGCAAGAACATAAAACAAGTATATGAAAACATGAAATTGAAGCAGATACATAAGGAACATGAATTCAAAGAGATACATATGAAAACTAGTCATCTAAGCCATAATAAAGGTTAGCGCTGGTGTCTAGTTCAGTTGAGGTCTTGTTGATTGGTTCATCATTAAAGCTAGCCAGATTTGTTTGTACCCTTTGCCTATTCTGCTTTTTGGATGACTCGTAGAGATCTACAAGATGTCTGGGTGTGTGACAAGTACGAGTCCAATGCCATGAGCCCCACATCTAAAACATATATCTCTAGTATCTCCTTCTTGTGGTGCCTTCCTTTTATTTGGCACCTCATTTTGCCACTTCTGGTGACTAGAGTTGTTGTAACCATCACGTTGCCACTTCAGGTGGCCAGAGTTATACCGATTTTGAAATCGACCACGAAAATTTCCACGTCCATGATTTCGTCCATAATCTCGTCCTCTTCTATGCCCTTTCCTACGCTCATTCTTCCGGAAGACGTGTTATGTACTTTAGGTAACTGGGCAGAGCCTGTGGGACGTATCTGATGATTTTTCAGCAACAACTCATTATTTTTCTCAGCTACAAGAAGGAGAGATATCAGCTCACCATATTTCTGAAAATTGCGTTCCCTGTGTTGTTGTGCCAAGATCATAGTGTTGGGGTGAAAGGTCGAAAGGGTCTTTTCAATCATCTCAGCATCAGTAATTTTCTCACCACACAGGATTAGCTTGGAGCTTATTTTGAACAAGGTAGAATTATATTCAGCAACAGATTTAAAATCTTGTAACCTTAAATTGATCCAGTCATAACAGGCATGTGGCAGATAGACAAGTTTTTGGTGGTCAAATCTCTTTAAGATTGGTCCAAAGGGTGAGTAGATTTTTGACTGTGAGTTATTCAGATTTTAAGTTTTCATGAATGTGGTGCCAAAGGAAAATAATTGCTTTGGCATTTTGTGCAACAGTTGTGGTTTCCTGATTCTATGGTATCCTTTAGCCCGTTGGCACTAAGGTGTAGTTCCGCATCGAGTACCCAGGACAGATAATTATCCCCAGACACATCCAAAGCAACAAAGTCTAATTTTGCAAGATTCGCCATTCTGAACGTAAAATAAATATTTAAAACATGGTATAGCAATATGGCATATTAAGGCATGAACAATTAATCATGTATCATATAATAAAATTTGTAGCATAACGGGCATAATGATAACGACGTTTATAAAATAAATAGGGTTAGATCGTACCTTATTGATCAAACAAAATTTGGACATGACCTCAACTAAAATGGATTAAATTTGGATTGTGCCTCCTTCGTCGGATAAAACTCGGGCGGAGACTCGTGCTGATAACGTGTTGTAAAATACTAGTTATAATGACAAAAATCACTGTAATTTAAAGAGAGATAAATAGCAGAGAATAACTCTTACTAGAACTGAACTAATTATATCACACGGCTATAGGTTACTAATTTAACACGGAGAAAGAGAGGGATAGAGAGCAATGGACTCAAGTCTTTAACATTGCTTGGTGTATTTTGATACAAGATTTCATGTCCTATTTATAAGAGAAATTTCTCACCTAATACAATTAAAATAAATACAAATAATCCACAACAAATTCAACCACCGCACTACAAAATATAAAAACATTCAAACCGCCAATTACAAATTACCACTAACATTTACAATTATTATTACAACTACAACATCGTTGAAGCTTTCCCAACTTTTTAAAGAATAAGAAACTACAACATTATTGATGCACTACGTACGAACTTCTCTGCATTTTAGGCTATTAGCCAAAGATGTGATAAGAGTTAATCTATAGGAGTTGCTCTTATATGAGACTGGCTCCTTCATGAAGATCAACAGGATCTCCCATAGCTACACCAAAGTACTCGGAGGTCATCTATTTGGCCAACTACTATATACTTGTAACATTGGATAATCACACACACACAAGGGAAAGCAACCGGTTTGTAATCCAGAAAGAGGCAGTTGCCAAAGAAGAAACAAGCTAAAGAGAAGAACAATAACATCAAAACCAAAATTTAGGATAATCAAAAGCATCAGTCTCAACATCCATGGAAACATAAGTACTACAACAGTTCCCGATTCCCATGTCTCAATTCAAATTGACAATAGTTACTTATGTACTGTCTTTTAAAACACATAAACACCATTTCTACTACACAATTAGGACATAATCATGCACATTATTCGTCTTCTTGTTCTTGGTAACCAGCCATACCTAAAATGAACAACAGAGAAGGTCATTAGTTAATACAGAAAAGAATTAAATTTCCATTGCAGTAAAGTAACTTAATATACTGACATGTAGCTTATCTACATAGGCTTCTACCAGGGTAGCATAAGTCACTTAGAAGTTAGAAAGCTCCTCCCAGCATACAAGAAAGATCACCAAAAGCCCAAAGATCCATTGGAGCTCCGCCATCTTGAGTTGCGTCTCCTCCACCAAGGAAGGCATCTACAGGATCATCCCGACTACCATCCATATAAGGTGTCTGGAAGAACTTCATCTCGGACTCAAAGCTAGCAAATTCTTGAGACTTCTCAGTACCTTCTTCAACGGACACCAAGTCTACAGAGTTAGGCTTCAGTTTCTTGGCTGGTTTTGCATCTTCCACATATTGGGCTTCATCGCCTTCCAGAGCAGCAGAGAGGACAGAAGTTATTTCTGGAGTCTTTGATGAATGCTCTCCCCAACCAAAGTCAGAGTAATCAAAGGAGTTGCTTCCTTGATCAGATGAGTTCACTGGTTTAAGCCCAAAAGTCCCTGGAGCACCACATCGACCTTTCAATATTTTACGAAATTAGTAGAGGGCATACGAACTTAGCACCACATGGCGGTTAGTTGTTTTCCCACGTCACACTAGGTAGTTCAAATGGAACAACTCAAATGGAACTACTAGTACATTACGAATGGGTTAAGTCTCAAAGTGCTCACTAAAGTGGAGAGCTAGTATCAAATTGCTCACCCTAATTATCGGCATCTCATTTAAATCATTAAAGTCATAATAAATATCAAATGGATACCTTTAAAATATACTCAAAAAATAAAAATAATTTTTCATTGATTTCTACACATTTTTCTTGAATGGTTCCATAACCAAACGAAAGGTTAATAATTCTAGTATTTTTGATAATATATTTAGAATTTAAAAAGTTTATTTACTATTTTTTTTAATTAAAACAAGGAAAATGACAATAAAATTAAAATAAATAGTAAGTGAATTTTTAAAAATCTAAATATATTATCAGAAATACTAGAATTATTAATCTTTCGTTTGGTTATGGAAGCATTCAAGAAAAATATGTAGAAATCAATGAAAAATTATTTTTATTTTTCGAGTATATTTTAAATGGGTTAAATCTGAAAGTGCTCATTGAAGTGGAGGGCTGGTATCAAATTGTTCACTCTAGTTATCGGCATCTCATTTAAATCATTAAAGTCATAATAAATATCAAATGGATACCTTTAAAATATACTCGAAAAATAAAAATAATTTTTCATTGATTTTTACATATTTTTCTTGAATGCTTCCTTAACCAAACGAAAGATTAATAATTCTAGTATTTCTGATAATATATTTAGATTTTTAAAAATTCACTTACTATTTATTTTAATTTTATTGTCATTTTCCTTGTTTTAATTAAAAAAATAGTAAATAAACTTTTTAAATTCTAAATATATTATTAAAAATACTAGAATTATTAACCTTTCGTTTGGTTATGGAACCATTCAAGAAAAATGTGTAGATATCAATGAAAAATTATTTTTATTTTCTGAGTATATTTTAAAGGTATCCATTTGATATTTATTATGACTTTAATGATTCAAATGAGATGCCGATAACTAGGGTGAGCAATTTGATACTAGCCCTCTACTTCAGTGAGCACTTTGAGATTTAACCCCATTACGAATTTATGATACTAGGTTATAACTCGTGCAATTCACGGATTTCTTGTATTATATTATAATTTTTATTTAATATTATAATTATGTTTTTGCATAATCATTATTTTTAATAATTTTTTAAATTTTTATTTAATATAATTTAATATACTCATGTTTACAGATTATATTCATGTTTCATTATTATAAACAATGCATACGATTTTTAATATATTTTATTAATAATTGAGAAATATGATGTGATATTTTCATATATATATTAATGATTGTAAGATTTGTTGTAAATTAAAAAGGTAACGTAAAAATATTAATGATTGAGAGATATGATAAACTTGATGTTTTTAGGTGTTTATAAAAGGTAATATGTTCAACTAAAAGTAAATGTGAAAAAGGCAATCACTAATTACCATTAATTTTATTATATTAATTTGAAAAAGGCAATCGACTAATTACCATTAATTTTATTATCTTAATCGACTAATTATCATTAATTATAACGTGTTTTAATTGGAAATAAAATATTAATGATGGAAAGATATGATACGATTGATGTTTTTAGGTGTTTATAAAAGGTATTATCTCGACTAATTACCATTAATTATATTATGTTATTATTTATTTTAAGTGTATTTATGTTTCTTTATAATGAAGGGTATATAAGTAAATTCACTAAGTACCAAAAAACCGGTACCAAAATTTTCAATATTTCGGAAATTATATAATAGTATAGATAAATTATGTTTGCCCACCTCTTGCATTTATAGAAATCAACTCCGACTAATAACATGTTGGATTAAATATCGTAAACATCCCTTCGACCAACTTCAATGATTCTTAACATGTTTCTTAAAAAATAATAGAAAAATTATTAAAAATATCCATATTTTTTAAAAAACAATTCAAAAAATACGGTAAAAACAAGTTACAAAGCAAATTTAGATTACAACAATTATATTTCTTGTTGTACCGTATTTTTTTAAAAAAAATTGCAACCTGAGCATTTTTGTAAAAACCCAAAACATTAATTTTTAGTGATATAATTTGTGAACTCAAAAAATATTTCTTATATTTTCTAGTATTATTATATGAGTATTACTTTTAAGCTTAACCATGTAGTTTCTTTAAAAAAAAAAAAAAAAAAAACAGCTTAGCCATGTAGCTGAAGTGAAAAGAGAAAAATAAATAAGTACTTGTATAAATGGAAAAACAAGATAAAGGACCTGTTTATCACTTAAATGAAATAAGAAACTTATATGAAATAAGTAATGTTTACTTATAAGTTAATTTTTCGTGTTTGGATGTTTTACTTGTAAGTTACATGAGGTGTTTTGTAATTATGACTTATAACTTATAAATTTTTTGAAATAATTTTATAATGTCTTTAAATAAATTTATAAAAAAATGTTCGTTTACAAAATTCATAATATAAATTTTACAAAATAAAGAAAGAAACAAAAATTACTACAAGTAAACAAAAAAAATCGAAAAAACACAATTTGTCAAGTTTTATATGGTTTTTCATTACACAAAAAAAAAAAAAAAAATCAACCAACTTCACTATCTCCCATCACAATTGCAATCAAATGAATATACTAATAATCAATATGGTGCATAGACATTGCTTTTATATTTCGAAAAAGTGGTTAAAAGCAATTTTTTTGAGAAAAAAATCATTATTTTTCCTTTTAAAAAAAGGCCCTTGACCACCTTTTCGAATAATAAAAGTAATATTAAGTATTTTCTACAAAAAAAAAACATTATTTTTTCTTAAAAAAGTGATTATTAACCATCTTTTCGAAGATTAAAAGTAATGTCAAACTACCATATTACAAATTTTAAATTTCAATCACCAAAATGCTAAAGGGGTTAAAATTCAATTTACAATTTACTCTACCAATATTCCAATCAATGTTGTATTCTGAACTAAAGTGTTTCTATTAGATTCAATTTGAGTAATTATCTAATTAAATAAAAATTTAAATGACAAAGATTATCTTATAAAATAATATTAAAATAAAGAAGATGGAAAGCGGGATCAAAATAAGTAGAAACGAAATGAGAAAAGTAGAGCATCACTAACTTCCTACCTTCCATCATTTAAGTCAGTATTTTATCCATTAATTAAATTAAACACCCAAACGGGACATGATAAGTTGAACCGGACTTATCTTGTAGTCAAGCCATCTGGTTTGCCAAACATGCACAAAGATGGTCTTTTGGATCCTTATAAATGGATCCCTATAAATAAGACTTGCAAACAGATCCCAACTTTTTAAAGAATAAGAAACCACAGCACTATTGAAGCACCATGTACAAACTTCTCTGCATTTTAGCCAAAGATGTGATAAGAGTTAATCTGTAGGAGTTGCTCTTATATGAGACTGGATCCTACATGAAGATCAACAGCTACACCAAGTACTCGGAGGTCATCTATTTGGCCAACCACTATAGACTTGTAACATTGGATAATCACACACACAAGGGAAAGTAACAGGGTTGTAAACCAGAAAGAGGCAGTTTCCAAAGAAGAAACAAGCTAATGAGAAGAACAATAACATCAAAACCAAAATTTAGGATATTCAAAAGCATCAGTCACAACATCCATGGAAGCACAGGTACTACAACAGTTCCCGAATCCCATGTCTCAACTCAAATTGACAATAGTTACTTATGTACTGTCTTTTAAAACACATAACACCATTTCTACTACACAATTAGGACATAATCATGCACATTATTCGTCTTCTTGGTAACCAGCCATACCTAAATGAACAACAGAGAAGGTCATTAGTTAATACGGAAAAGAATTAAATTTCCATCGCAGTAAAGTAACTTAATATACTGACATGTAGCTTATCTACATAGGCTTCTACCAGGGTAGCATAAGTCACTTAGAAAGCTCCTCCCAGCATACAAGAAAGATCATCAAAAGCCCAAAGATCCATTGGAGCTCCGCCATCTTGAGTTGCATCTCCTCCACCAAGGAAGGCATCTACAGAATCATCCCAACTACCATCCATATAAGGTGTCTGGAAGAACTTCATCTCGGACTCAAAGCTAGCAAATTCTTGAGACTTCTCAGTACCTTCTTCAACGGACACCAAGTCTACAGAGTTAGGCTTCAGTTTCTTGGCTGGTTTTGCATCTTCCACATATTGGGCTTCATCGCCTTCCAGAGTAGCAGAGAGGACAGAAGTTATTTCTGGAGTCTTTGATGAATGCTCTCCCCAACCAAAGTCAGAGTAATCAAAGGAGTTGCTTCCTTGATCAGATGAGTTCACTGGTTTAAGCCCAAAAGTCCCTGGAGCTGGATAGGCATCTATGTAACCATTAGGTTTAGGCAGGGGCTTCTGTTCCACAAAACCTAAAGAGCTATAGTAGTCACGATCTGGATGGCTGACTAAATTGGAGTTCTGGTACACAGCTGAACGAGAGTTTGAGTTTTCCTTAAGAATCGAACCCTGGGGTTTTGGCTTAGAGGTCCGCTTCACGGCAACTGGAGTACCCTCATCTGGAAAGTTCACTTTTGCCTTCTTGCCCCGAATTCTCCTTGCCTCAGCATCATAAGCTCTGGCAGCTTCTTCAGCAGTGTTGTATGTTCCAAGCCAAACTCTAACACCTTTCTGGGGATCACGAATCTCAGCAGCCCATTTACCCCATGGGCGCTGCCTGATTCCTCTGAATTGATTCTTCCTCTTTCTCTTTGAGGCACCGTCAAGATCCTCACTAGTTTCCACAGACTTTAGAGCATCAGAGCCTATAAGAAGATGAAGAAAAACAGATCAAATAAATTTTCAACCAGTGTGAATGTCAACACAACTTCACAAAGACAAAACCCAAAAATGAAATGTATGCCACTAAAATAACAACCAATACGATCCTAAATGACCCGTATACTAGAAGTATATCTTTAAGCTTATTTATTTGTTTACATCAAATTGTAGTACTAGAAGTATATCTTTAAGCTTATTTATTTGTTTACATCAAATTGTAGTAAAATTCTAGATCGACACAAAAGTAAAGATCCACCAAAACAAGCATGACCCAAAAACCATAATTGACACCCCAACTTTACAGAAATTTTGTTATGCATCTACAAGTCTCTCATTAAAAAAGGTACACAAAGAGTAACTATAAAATACACAATACCCACCATCAGAAAGCTTTCAGATATATCTACATATCTATACAAAATAATAAGTTCAAAATTTTAAAAACGACAGTGAATAAATGATAAACTATTGAACCAATAATCCTGATAGAGGGGTAAATAAATTAACGACAAATCAAGTCTTTAGATAATAAAATTAGTAAACATCAATGTATAATAAGGCCATGATTATAAACAATTCCAATTAGTCAATCACAAGTGATAATCATGTTGGTAAAAATTACATAAGAATCAAAATTAAATAATAAAAATCTCAAATATCGAAAATCCAAATTAATACAACATCTAACTAGATCAAGCAATTACAATCATATACACAGAAAACACACATATAATCATTGAAATGAACATAAAAAGTGAGAGAGAACAAGAAGATAAACCTTTGGGAGAGAAAGAGCGAGGCTTAACAAGAATCTCATCATCCTTAAACCCTTGGAAATCAGCTTCGAAATCCTCGTCAAGGTCAGTAATCAAAGGCTTAGAGTAGTAATTGTTGCTTGTTCTTGTCTTATCACTCTTGGCGCGTGGATTCCAAAGCAGATCGGCCGCGTTGACCCGGCGAGCTGTACGGCTCGGCGGCACGAAGTCGGAGATGATAGCTCCTCCACACATATCCTCAGATCAACTTAAATGTATGTAAAGTAGTCTAAAATTAGATGCAAAAATAATTGATAATTGAGAGAGAGAGAGAGAGAGAGAGAGAGATGAAATGAAATGAAATAAATATGGGTTTTCAGAAACTTCTTCTGGGCTTTGTGTGTATATGTAAGTATAGATTTTATGTTATCACGGGCAGGAGTTCTGTAGTATTTTAGTCGGGTCAAATTAGGTTACTCGTTACTGCCCCCAAATAATTCGAGTCGGGCAGCTGCATCAGTTTCGAGGTAATTTTGAATTTACAAAAATACCCCTATTTTTTTCATTTTCGTTTTTATATTTGTACTATCTTACACTACCTGCCATTTGTAGTACAATTAATTTTAGTAATAATTTATGTGTAGTACAGATTATTTATTATCTCTTGATTGTTTTTGTAACTTGTAGCTCCACCAAATTTATCACGGATTTATTCCTTCAAGAAATACCCAACTGATGTGTCATTTGTCAATCATTTTTCTTTTATTACAGCATTGCCAAGAGTCTCTTAACTCACTCCTAAATATATTATAAACAATTAAGCTCTTAATAGAGCATCTCCAAGAGTCTCTTAGCTCACTCCTAAATATATTATAAACAATTAAGTTCTTAGCAAGTTATTACATTGATTTGTGTGTCAACTCCAACAATGCTCTCTATTATGACTCTTTATTTTATATTTTATTCATATTTCAATTCCACTTGGACAAACAATCAATAGATGAGAGAGAAGAACCACTATTTTACTAATAAAATATTAAGTTAAGAGCTACTAGTTGCTCCTAAAATAGAGGAGAGAGAAGAAGCTCTTAACTTTTTAAAGAGCCTCTAAGAGTCTCTTGGAGCTTGATTTTTATTCTCTCTCCTCATTTTTTGAGTTAGGAGCTACAATAAAGAGCCTTTTGGAGATGCTCTTAGCAAGTTATTATATTGATTTGTGTATCAATTCCAACAATGCTCTCTATTATGGCTCTTTATTTTATATTTTATTCGTATTTCAATTCCACTTGGACAAACAATCAATAAATGAGAGAGAAGAACCATTATTTTACTAATCTATATATATTATAATGTCTGGAGATCGGAAATGCACAAAAACAGTTCAAGGTATTTTTCTTGAATTTTCGTTTTTTGATTTTTTTTATTAAAATTCTTTTCTTGCATTAAGTATCTATTAATGACATTTTAATTAATCATTAATTACACCTATTAAACATATATTAAATTTACTCTATTTAATTGTTTAAAAATTAGCAAATTTTAGTTGAACATTATAGTTATTTTTTCAATAATAAATATTAATTATATATAGTTATAACAGTTCAAAGTATTTTTTTTGAATTTTCTTTTTTTTTTTGATTTTTTTATTAAAATTCTTTTTTTGCATTAAATTGCTATTAATAACATTTTAATTAGTCATTAATTACACCTATTAAACATATATTAAATTTGCTTAATATATAGTTACACCTATTGAACATTATAGTTATTTTTTCAATATGAATTATTAATTATATATAGTTATGTTTATTTTTAGGTAAAATGACGACTAACAATTGTTTATATTACGTTATTTTTTATTTCCTATTCATGATCACTATAATTGCTTTTCAGATGATTATAGGGTACACGACCTTAACTTCTTAAGCAATTTTTATTATCAATAATTGTGAAAATCGTAATAAATTATGGAAGTACAAGATATTTACTTAATATCTGGAATTGTATACAAACAATACAGACAGATTTTCAATTTTGCACATAAATAAATTATACATGAGTTATGATCAAATCGATTAAATTTAACAAATCCAGCCATTTATCGGAAGATAAACTTGATAAAAAAAAGCTATATACCCATTGTTTCGTTATATTATGTCGAAATAAATTTTTATTATAATTAAACAAATTCTTACACAATTATTGAATATGTATATTATGATGAATATGTATATAATGAGAGGGGTGTCGGCTTTAAAAGACATTATTAACCTTACCTTCTCAAATAATCTTTATTATTAATGATTGTGGAGTCGTGGTATATTATGGAAGTACACGAATCTTTACGTAATATCTGAAATTTGTAAACAAATTATGCCTATAAATAAATTACACATGAGTTATGACCAAACTAATTAAATTGAACAAATCCAACCATTTTATTGGAAGATTAAATTGATAAAAAATTTATACACCCATTGTTTCATTATATTGTGTCAAAATAAATTAATATTCAAATTAAATAAATTCTTACACTATTATGGAACATGTATATTATGAGAGGGACGTCGGCTTTAAAAAAATGTTATTAACTTGTATTCAATATTTGTAACTTTTGATCGAAAATATTACGTTCATATTATAATTTTTATTTTTATATGTTTGTGATATTTTTAAGATTATCAAAATTTTGGATATGTAATGAGAGTATTTTTTCAATTAATAATTCATGCAAATTATTTTTAAATTAATTTTTATAGAAAATTCATAGGAGACCAATCAATTTTTAAGAATAATAGAAATTAATTTATCTATTACAGTACTTTTATATAAAATTTATAAACCGCGCGAAGCGCGGATAAGTTGGCTAGTAAAATATTAAGTTAAGAGCTACTAGTTGCTCCTAAAATAGAGGAGAAAGAAGAAGCTCTTAAATTTTTAAAGAGCCACTAAGAGTCTCTTGGAGCTTAATTTTTATTCTCTCTCCTCGTTTTTTTGAGCTAAGAGCTACAATAGAAAGCCTCTTGGAGATGCTATTAAAAACGAAGTTGCTTTTATTATCAAAATTTTGTTGTATTAGTTATTAATATCGAAAGATTAATGTTACGTATCTCAAAAGTGATTTCGAATTTGTTCTCGAATAATATATGACTTATTTTTATTTGTGAATTTATATGCATACATGATAAGTCCATCTCATTAATGTAAGAATCAATTAATAGTATAATGACAATTCATCATTTGAGAATAATTGTGAAAATGATTTTGAAAATTCTAGCCTTTCTTATATTGAAAATAGAAAAAATGATTTACAAGGGGAATCAACAAGTTGAAATTTTTAATTGCAAAAGAAATCTAAAAACTTTGGATTTATACCAACAACATCAATCAATAAGTATCACTAAAATAGGAATTAATAAAATATATACCCCACCGAAATTTGATTTGACTAAACAATTACACAAATGCTAAAATTGTGTTTGTTTGGTGAAACGTCAATTACCCACACTTTTTTATTTTTCACTCCATTCAAAGTTTGATTTGATTGATGCTTCTTAGGCACAGGTTCAGTGCATTGTGTTACACACACAACCCATATCACCATGTGGTCAAAATTTGTTACAACTGGAATTTTTTTAACATATTCCAATACTTCTTAACTAACAAAAGGTTACATTTTCCTAAGAAAAAAACTCTTCAGAGCAAATAGTAGTAGCTCTCTTAAACAGCTACTACTTGAACAATTTGCAAAGCCCAAAATTAAAGAATCAAACTTGCTCGTTTAACGTTACAGATAAAGAAAAGAAATGTGTGGCGAGTGAGACAAAGCTAGCAACTACAGTGAATTGAGAAATGAACCACAATGTAGCTTGCAATTGTTATGACAGACGGAAAGAGAATTCGGTGGTGCTACAAGTATAACTGAATCAGCTCATCGCTAACTACCGATGGTGTTAGTACACCCAGATCTGTAAACAGTAGAGTAAGATATTGCGGAGGTGTATAATCCCGTGCAGATGTTTCGACCTCAACTTTTGAAGGAATGGGCACCCCAAAATCAATTGGACGCAGGGCAGGGACCATGTCTTTCTGGTCCAAGGGATAGAGTCGAGCAAACTACAAGAACCAAAACTAAATTTATATTATATTAGATGCAATGTTGTACACAAAGTGCAAATATGTGTTGACCTACCTTGTAGCTTTCGGCAGCAACATAAACAGGCTTATTCATGCTTTTCGCCACCAAAGCAATTTGGTAAGTTCCCATCATGTTGATAATACCACCACTTTCTACAACACCGTCTGCTCCAACAAACACCATATCGATTTCATCCATACTATACGCCACAGCTGAGTCTAGTAAAAGCTTTACCGGGACATCCAGCTTAGCTAGTTCATTAGACAATCTCAATCCTGTCCTGTCTGGCCTTCCCTCTGCAATTTAAATTATGTACAGTTGAAGACGCTATATGATTTAACTTTATTACAAACCAAGTGAACTAAAAACACAAAGATACTTTTTAGTGTGAACTTTTAATACATCAAATCATTTTAGCACTGGTACTGGATGGAGAATCTAATTTTCCTACACACAACAGGAAGAGCGTTCATGGTAAAAGGTCAGGTCCGCCATATCTAGGGGGAAACAATTGTACAACCACCAATGGATTACACTGTCATGAAAATAACAGACACACGCATGCATACATATTTATACTTACCACCTCGTTAAATAGAGTACTCGACACACACATGGCAGAAGGATGGGGTGGGGTAGTGGGATCCAGCCCACCTTGACTACTTAAATCATATAAATATTAAAATTAGTGTCAATAACAATTGTGTAAGTCCTTGTGATGCCCATCTACGGTTAAAAGCTTGATCCTTGTCTTTGTTCAGATATTTTATTTATATAATTTTGGTTAAGTAATGAAACAAAAGGATTACAATAAGTTGAATCTGTAGAGCCTAGAGGAGAGCACTTGGCATTCCAACTGAAAGCCCTCAATTTTTATACTATTCTGAATATGGAATAAGACCTTTTCAATTATATATTATGATTTTAAGTAATAAAAAACTATCTAGATTTGCATTATTTTTTTATGATTTGACTGCGTAACAGAACCTCTTCATTTTACAATTTTTTTTTTAAAAAAAGTAAACATGTCTAAATTGTACTGTATAATTTATAAATTGATCCACTAATTTTCTTACGTATTACTAACGTTACGACACTTTTTTTTATTTTAAAAACTATATTCAATAGTAAAATAACCACCAACTGCAGAGACGCGCACTTTAAACAAGCCTGCAAGGGAACTTTATTTGAAAATAAAATGTTACATAAAATTAATAAAAGGAACTGATTATATGGAAATCATAGGTTTTGGTAAATGACTCAACGTATAGCCATCTCTCAATGTTATACATTAAAGAATCAACACGGCAGACTTGAATACTTCTTTTTACATATACACATATACTCCTTCAGTTCCATTGATTAGTATACATTGGGGGACGGGGGCGTGGCAAGCATTTAAAGGCTCCAAAAAAGTATAGTTCCATAATTTATTTTTAATTTTTTTTCTTCTGAATAAAAATTTAATGTTTAAATTTTCATTTAAAAAAAAGAAAATTTTAAAAATAAGTTATAGAACTATACTTTATAGGAGCCTTAAAAAGCGTGCCAAGCAATGAAAAAAAAACTGTATAGAAATGAGTGGGACGGAGGGAGTAAGAAATTAAAGCACGCATGTAGCACGGTAGAGAAAGAAAGTATAACTCCTAAATAAATTAGATTCTATCAAAGAATTTTCTTGTTTATTAATATTTTTTGGAGTGTGCAAGTGCGTAGATGTAAGTTTAATATCTGGACCTTTTTAGTACTATTCATATAGGAGCGCTTCTTCGGAATCTATAAAGGATAAAAATACTGTAGGGACTATGAAATGTGAGGTAAAAGATTTGATAAAAAACGGACCAATTGCTCATGTTGAAGTGCCAATCAGTTTTCTAGTCCATTGACATGTCATATGCACACATGAGTTTAACACAAACCTGTGCAAAACACGCGAAAGAGTTTTCTACTTTGCGCTGCTGCCTTCAAAACTTCTAGCACAACTCTAGAGAAACCATGCACCAAAATGGTGCAGCCATCAACGATAAAATCTTGACTAAGCATGGCAATGATTCTACGAGCCTGCAATAACATAGTCAAATCAAAAGTGCTAAACGTTCTTTGAATATAGTAATACATGATGCTTCGTAGGTAACAAATAAAAAAATTGACACTGAAGTAGTTGCATCCATGTAGCTAAATTAGTTTGCAAACCTTGTAAGATATTTCTCCAAACTTCTCTGCACGTTCAAGAAGGCGTGATTTGGCTGAATTGAAGTCCTCATATTCCAGAGCTGAAGTTCTTGTAACATAGCGCATGAACAAATCACAGCCAGCTGTCAAAGAGATTGATGTTGTGTCCCATGCCTGGGATACATGAAGATATATGTACAGAACATAGTCAAATTACCAGATTTATAATTTGCAAAACTTTTGCGTAGAACATCAAACAAAGTTCTTCTTTTCCAGCAATATTAAAAATAAAATAAATGGGTAGGTATTGTGGTCTTGGCACCGACAAGGCTTGTTCCTTTGGTCATAACACCTCATTATATATTTTTCCACAACGAAGCTCTACCTAATAATATATCAAATTTTAGTATATGTAACATACAAGAAGAATACCGGTCCAGGGGTGTTATTAGGTAGATACACGAGGTTATAAGCTATCTCACTCATTTAAGTTCAACTTCGTATTCACAAATAAAATCCATTATCCACAATATTATAATAGAAGCTTACCTCCGTTCACCATCAAAACTCATTATTCTCTATATATACAAGTGACACCTAGTAATCTATTCTGTAATGGAACTAACGATTCTGCAGAACTTTGTGTCTGCCTTTCTATAACACTGTGCTCCCTGCCTAATTTAAAAATTAAAAAAAAGGAGTAATGCAGAATACATATAAAGAGGGCATTATGTAATTAAATTTTCCTTTCCATCAGTAGTAATCCTGAGTTGAAAATACGAATTAAAGCATACCTAAACTAAACAAAAGCTCGAAATAACTAATATTCTTCCTAACCAATATTTTCCCCAATTATCATCTTATCGATATCATTCCTACTCCCTCCCCTAACAATTAAAACTGTGCATGCCAACAAAAGTCATTTTCATTTCATTTCATTTGCTACCCTGTGCTTTCATCTAATTAAGTTTTATAAAAAAAAAAAAAAAAAAACTCGAAACCCAGTGAAACCGCATAACTGAGCCACAGCAACTACAACCAATTATCGAAAAACCGACAGGAGAACACGAATACCTTAAGAGAATCAGAAGCACTTTTAAGCTCAATCTCCAGCTCCATCATAGTAGTAGCCTCACTGGAACTAATAACCTTCGCCAACGCCCGTATCGCCGCAACCGCCTCCGCCAAATTAGGCTGTTTCCGCCAATTATTAAACTCATCAATCACACTAAACGCCTTTCCTGAATCAAACGACTTCTCTAATTCAACTTCCTCTTTCTCAGCTGCAGCCTGAGCCTGGGCGAGCCAATCGCTCGTTACGACGCCGTGGTGAGCTGCCCTGGTCTGGTAATAAGCCGAGATGTTGTCGGGGTTAGGGTTTTGGAGAGTCTCCGCCATGGAGAGAGGTGGGGAGGTTATGAGACGGCTTTCTTGGTTTGAAACGGCGTCGTGTTGGTCTTGTTTGTCGAGAATAAAAGAAGCTGATCTCCACCACATTAATATAATTTTGTGTATGAACAAATTTTTGTAATATGCGTACGGAATAGATTTGTAAGTAATATTCCGATTCCAGGAGAGATTTAGCCTTGTTGATTTGGGGGTTTTTAGTTCAAGAAAATTGAGATTAAGGAGGTGTTAAATTTGTAAAATGGAGGATTAAGGTTTAATCAATGTCATCAGTGCAATTTGTGACTTTGTGTATGTGTCCAAGTTGGATTTGTGGACTGGGGGAGGATTGAAAAGTTGAATTATAAATGTGTTTCAGCCCATTTCCGAAATGGCCCTTTTAAAAATATGACGATTAAACCTTTTAAATATATTTGATATGTAATATTTTTTGTCAGATGATAAATTAATTTTAAAATTGTTTGATAAAGAACGTTTTTAAAGTTCAAATATAATTATCAATAATACTACGTGCAAAGCACGGGCTATCATATATTATTATTATTATGAATTAATATATTAATTATTTGCAAAACAAATTTACATATGTTTCATACTTAATTTCATGAAATGAATAAATATTATTAATTTTTTATTGCTAAATATCTTAAGAATTCAATGAATATTTTTAAAAAATTAATTAGTGTAACAAAAAATCGTAGAAGAAAAAATCGTAGCAAAAAGTGTGTGCGGACGATGATTTCAATCGGAATATAATTGAAAACGTTTATAATTCTATAAAGCATGTGATGTTTAATTTTAATAAATTATATATAATTTAATTGAATTTAGAATTTTTAATGCTTTTTTAAATTTTTTTAAAAATATATTTTCGTGACTTATTTTTATTATAATTTTTTAAAACTATAATTTTTAGTAAGGTGTTAACAACTTTTTTAGAAGGCGTTAACCAACTAACCAAATATACCTTGTTTTGCTTATAATAGTATAGTATAGATCTTGTTGTTTATAATAAATAAATTAATATTTTTATTATAATTCATTTATTATTATTTTGAGGAAGGTGTTAATAACTTTTTTGGAAGGCGTTAACCAACCAACCAACTAACCAAATATATCTTGTTTTGCTTATAATAGTATAGTATAGATATATAGGTGATTCAAGATTCTGACGATGATATATAATTTAGAAGATGTAAATATGATAAATTAGTATGCTCGTCAAAGAATAATTATGAAATTTTCGAATAATGGTTAAAAAATTAGGCGCAAAGTTGGAAACAAAATTTACACAAATTTTCTCAAAAATAATTGAATTATTATTGCACATAAATGAGTCTCAAACAAGCACAAAGCACCTCCTTCAAACAAAGTAACCACAAAGCATCATATATCATAAGAGCATCGAACTATAGCTAAAAATTGTGTTGCTTTATTCAAAAAAAAAAAGGGAAAAAAAAGTTGCGGTGCTTTTTGATACTAAGAACCATATCTTCATATTTAATCCAGGATTCTATCCAAAATTTTAGGATATAGTTGGGCACGATGTAATAAGGTTGATGCAGAATTTTTTCACATTACGGAATTTCCAAACCACCTCGCGGATACGCATATTGTTTTTGATTCCTAAAAAATCGAAACCTGAAAGCAAGAGAAATTTGAGAACGATAGTGTTATGCAATGTAATTTACAAAGTAGTCACGAAGGTATTGGCAAATAGACAGAAAGAAATACTTTCAAATGTTATTTCGGATACACAAAGTGCATTTATCCCGGATCGATTAATTTCATATAACATTATGGTATATTTTGAGGTTATGCATTATTTAAAGAGGAAGAGTTCCGGAAAAGACGATTTTATGGCGCTCAAGTTAGACATGAGCAAGGCGTATGATAGAGTGGAATGGAGTTTTTTGCAAGCTGTCCTGGAAAAGATGGATTTCAATGTTCATGTGCAACAGTTGATAATGAAATGTGCACGTTCGATTTCTTACAAAATTTTAACAGGAGGAGAAGAACTTGGCCCAATTGTACCTAGCAAGGGAATGCGACAAGGGGACCATTGTCACCCTATCTATTTATTCTGTGTGCAGAAGGATTCTCAACATTAATAAAAAAATTTGAAAGAGTTGTGAAGATTCAAGGATGCAAAGTGGCTAAAGGTGCATCAGAGGTCTTACACATGCTATTTGTAGACGATAGCTATGTGTATTGTAAAGCAACAGAGGAAGGGGATATGAATGTTGTTCAGTTGCTGCATTGGTTTCAGGAGGCTTCGGGACAACAGGTGAACTTGAACAAGTCATCTATTTTTTTCAGTACAAATATAGAGGCTCAAATAAGGATGAAGGTATGTTCTGTGATGGGGATTCAAGAAGCAGGGGCCCACGGTTCATATATGGGTTTGCCTAATATACAAAGGAGGAATTAATCAGTCATTTTAGGAATTATAAAGGAGAGGATGAAGGCCATAATTCAAAGTTGGGAAGGATAACGGTTGTCGGGGGCGGGTAAAGAACTCCTACTCGAGACGGTTGCACAAGCACTCCCTATTTAAGCTATGAAATTCTTTCTTTTACCAGTCAAAATGTGTAATAAGATGGAAACCATGATGTTCCAATTCTGATGGAAATCAAACTCCAACATCAGAGGAATTCATTGGAAATCTTGGGAGAAAATGACGACTCACAAATCAAAAGGTGGAATGGGATTTAGGATCTTGCGAGATTTTAATTTGTGTTTGTTAAGCAAACAAGGGTGGCGTCTATTGTGCAGACCACATACTCTGGTGGGATGAATTTTTAAAGCTAGATATTATGCAATCGGGTATTTTTTTTGTCTGTTAAACTTGATGGTAACCCAAGCTACGTGTGGAGAAGTATATTCGAAGCACAAGAGATAGTTCGATGGGGATCAAGAAGACGAGCGGGAAATAGTTCTTAGATAAGAGTGTTGTCAGAGCCTTGGTTACCGAATGATGCTGAATCGAGGGTGACTACCTAATCCAGCTCTTGTTAACCAAATGGTGTTGTCTCTAATGGAAACTCAAAACTTGGCATGGGATTGTGACTTGGTGCGGGATTTGTTTAATAACAGGGATGTTGATCTTATTCTAAGCATTCCTCTTAATTCAAGTCATCAACAGGATGTGTGGTACTGATTGTTTGAAAAGACGGGTCAGTTTTTAGTTAAAAGCACCTATAGACATCTACAAGAGATTAAGGAGAGAGGAGGTCAGTCAAGTGGGTCTGGCATTTGGAGTAAAATATGGAAGTTACGAGTTCCCTCGAAGGTGAAAGATTTACCTTGGCGAGCTGCAACTAACTGTCTTTCAACTAAAGTCCAGTTGCGCACTAAACATGTTAGCAATGATTCTACGTGCCCCTGTTGCCAAATTGAGAGAGAGACAATCTCATATTGTCTAGTTGAGTGCTCGTTTGCGAAGTCATGCGGGGATCGCATAGGGATTGGGGTTGATACTACGGTTACTGGATCTTTTACTAGTTGGTTGGATGATACGCTTAAAGTATTTGATGGGGATAGCAGGAAAGTAATATCAATGACTTGTTGGGCGATATGGAAAGTTCGAAATGAATTAGTGTGGGAAACTAAGGGATAGAGTGGGGTTGTAGTTGCTATCTTGGCACACAATTCCTTGTATCAATAGTCTCGCGCTCAGGACAAAAACATAACTCCTACAGCAACGTTCTTAACTTCGGAGGATGCTATTGAAAGGTGGACTAAACCAGTAGGGGAAGCAGTTAAAATCAATGTCGACGCCGCACTGTTTATTGAAGAAATGAAATACAGCTTCACTTGTGCAACTAGGAATGCTTCAGGGGAGGTGTTGGAGGCAATATCGTGTTGTAGATTAGGAGTGTGACCCCGGAAATGGTCGAGGCGATGGGTGTAAGGGAGGCCTTGAGTTGGTTGAAGGCTAAGGCATGGTAGAATCACAGTAGTTCAATGTCTTCACAGTCCTCTTCCAATCTATCTTATTTTGCTTACTTTGAGATTTGCCTCATGTGGCGGTGTTCTTTATCAGACAGTTTGCTAATAGTGTTGCTCACTTCCTTGCTAGAGCATCCTATTATGTTGCTGATTGTGTAATTAGCAGAGATGATATCTCTCCTGAGTTTTATCATATACTCTTGAATGATTGCTATTAATAAAATTTATTTGAAGTTTCAAATAAAAAGTGTCATATCTTTAAATTGTGATATTTTAGATATTTTAACTTCAAATCTATAATCTATACTATTATATAAAAACCGAAATATTGAAAGTTTTGGTACCTGTTTTTTTGTACTAAGTGAATTTACTTATTTACCCTTCATTATAAAGAAAAATAAATACACCTAAAATAAATAATAACATATTATAATTAATGGTAATTAGTCGAAATATTACCTTTTATAAACACCAAAAATATCAATCGTATCATATCTTTCCATCATTGATATTTCCTTTCGAATTAAAACACGTTACAGTTACAATTAATGGTAATTACTCGATTGCCGAAATTCATATTAATATAATAAAATTAATGGTAATTAGTCGATTGCCTTTTTTACATTTACTTTTAGTTGAACATATTACCTTTTATAAACACCTAAAAACATCAATCGTATCATATCTTTCGATCATTAATATTTTCTTTCGAATTAAAACACCCTGTTTTTTGGTACTTCGTGAATTTACTTATTTACACTTCATTATAAAGATAAATAAATATACCTAAAATAAATAAGAACATAATATAATTAATGATAATTAGTCGAGATATTAACTTTTATAAACACCTAAAAACATCAATCTATCATATATTTTCATCATTAAAATTTTATTTCTAATTAAAACACGTTATAATTAATGGTAATTACTCGATTAACATAATAAAATTAAAGGTAATTAGGCGATTACCTTTTTTACATTAAAATAAAAAATTAATGGTAATTAGTCGATTACCTTTTTCACATTTACTTTTAGTTGAATATATTACCTTTTATAAACATCTAAAAACCTCAATTGTATCATATCTTTCTATCATTAATATTTTCTTTCGAATTAAAACACGTTACCTTTTTAATTTAAAACAAATCTTACAATCATTAATATATACCCGAAAATATCACACCATAATTTTCAAAAAATATATAACACCTAAAATAAATAAAAATATAATATAATTAATGATAATTAGTCGATTGGCTTTTCACATTTACTTTTAGTTGAAAATATTACCTTTTATAAACACCTAAAAATATTATTCGTATAATATCTTTCAATCATTAATATTTCATTTATAATTAAAACACGTTACCTTTTTAATTTACAACAAATCATACAAACATTAATATATACCCGAAAATATCACACCATATTTCTCAATTATTATGAAAATATGTTAAAAATCATATACGTTGTTTATAATAAGGAAGCATTATTATAATCCGTAAACATAAATATATTAAATTATATCAAATTGAAATTAAAAAAATTATTAAAAATAATGATTATATAAAAATATAATTATAATATTAAATATAATTTATAATATAATTTAAGAAACCCGTGCTTTGTACGGGTTATAAGCTAGTATGATATAATAGTCGAAATATTAAAAGTTTGGCTAGTCGGTAATGTAACTTAATTATAGATAAAATCCATCGTACTATCTAATCAATTTCCTTTTTTAAATTAAACATATTAACTTTTCTATTTTTCAATAGCTAATTGATTTCCTTTTTTACGTAAAATACAATATCTTTATATTTTATCTTACTAAAATTTCTCATTTTTTCAAAATACTACAAGCAATTTTGTTTAATAAAATAAAATAATTATAATAATTAATATTAACTAATCAATTACCTTTTTTCATTCAAAACACGTTACCTTTTTTCTTATATTTAACTAAAATCACCTTTTTTCCAATTATATTACGGGTGGTTCTACTATTAACTAATCAATTACCTTTTTCAGGCAAAAACACGTTACCTTTTCTCTTTATCTAACTAAAATCTCTCTTTTCTCAATTATATTACAGATGGTTCTATTTAATTAAATAAAATAATAATATTACAATACTAATAATTGACTGATTACATTTTTCAGCTAAAGCGTATCATCTTCTATATTTTCTAATCAAAATCCGTTTTTCAAGACATATCACAAACAACAGTAATTTCTCGTCTTCTAAAAACACTACTAGCAATTTTTATTTTGTAAAATAACATAATTAAATTTTAATTACTATAAACTAATCAATTACATTTTTCACCTAAAATATGTCAACTTTTTAATTTTCACGTTACCTTTTCTATTTTTCTAACTAAAATCACTCTTTTTCCAATTATATCACGGACGGTTCTGTTTAATAAAATAAAATAATATTATTATAATACTAATAATTAACCTATCATCTTTTCTATAATTTGTAACTAAAATCCCTATTTTTTCTAGAAATATCACGGGCAACATTAATGTCTTATTTTCTAAAAATATTACGAGCAATTTTATTTAGTAAAATAACATAATTAAATTATAATTACTATAAACTAATCAATCACCTTTTTCACCTAACTAACAATTTGCCCGTGCTTCGCACACGATGACTTTTATTTTTTAAAAATATATTTTAAATAACCAAAATAAAAAATAACTCTATTTGTTAAATATTTTATACAAAAGTTTTCTAGTTGTGTGACAACAAATTCTTACCGTTTAAATCTATAACATTTATTAGTAAGCAAAACTCCTTTTTAAAGGTACTTTGTACCAAATTTGATATGCACCATATTTTGTTTCACCACCGGGATCTTCTTTCTTTTATAATTCTATGTTTTTTTAATAAATAATAAAATAGAAATCTTGTAATAATTATAATTTTTTGTTTGTAAAATTTTATTACAACTTAGATCAAAAAGGTGATTCAAAGATTAATATTTATCCAATAAAAAATGTGAAATGAGAGTAAAGAAATATATTTAGATTCAAAGCACGTAGTGTCATATTCAAATCAAGAGGTTTATACTGATGATGAAATGGATAATCAAAATCATAAATCTGGATATATTGTAATCAAAACCATAAATCTCGATATACTGTAGCGTCCTTTCCTTTTACATTATTTTCATCTTTGAAATTGAGTAAATGCAATTGTGAATCAAATCATAGAACCAAACTCATATACACTGTATTATATATATACATAAATGTTTAAATAGTATTACATACCTTCTGCAATTACGATAACTTCTGAAAAACAAAACAAAATATGTGTTGTGAGAGGAATTTGGTACAACACTTCGAGAGAATATCGCTGGAATAACAGATGAATCGCTTGATTTCCGGCTGCAGAATCGGCGTTCAAGCGTTTACAGCCCGGCGTTCAACTGCCGGAGTGGACGGTTGTTTGTAATGATTTTGGGACTGAGTTTGCAAGGTCACCGGACAGCAAGGACGGAGTAATTCCTACTCAGTCAATCCCAGCTGCGAGATATGTGTATTGCTCAAGTTTCTACATGATTTTTGTAGAGAGAAGTGAGATTCAACCCTTGCAAAGTGCCTACATATCCTATATTTATAAGAATCAAGTCCCATGTAGTTCTAGTATAACGCCCTAGAAAATATTGTAATTATTATTATTATTTAATATTAAATATGGATTATATGAGATGATTTTTTTTAAATATGGATTATATGAGATGATTTTTTTTAGGGATTGAATATATGTGACATCATGTTTACATGCTTATATGATGATGTATATGTGAAATGTGAGTGTGTGTGTATTTCTATTTGAATTTTTATGATTAAATCTATTTAAATTATGCATTATTGATCTTTGAATTTTTTTTTATAAAATCATCGGAGTTAGTAAAAATTGTGAAATCTTTTACATTATTATCTTTGCATAAACGATTTTTTAAAATTTTAGAGGAACTAATTTTAGCCTCTAGAGATTTTAAAAATGAAATTATGAATTATTTTTTTCAACTTCTGTGAATAACATATTAAAAAAAAACTTGTTTTATTCATCTTTGGTGAATTTTATTAAATCATTGGAATCAGTAAAAATCCTGAAACCTCTTAAATTATTAACTTTATAGGTTTATTTGATTTCTAAAAATATTAAATGAATTATTTCTGACCTTTAACTATTTTAAAATGATTTTATGAATTGTTTTACAGATTCAAACTTGTAAAAGTCATATAAAATTTATTTTTGAGCCAAAAATTATTTTAAAAATATGGGGGAGAAGATATTTTTATGATCGTTATTTTCAAAATATAAAAATTATTTTTGAATACTACCCAGTCTTAAATAATAATATAAATTGTAAATAAAAAAAATAAACAAAAACAAAAATAAAAACTTTTGTTTTAACTAAAACTACCCCCTTTGTTTCTAGAGAACCCGTGAACCCTCCCCTCTGTTTTTCAAAAAGCCCGAGACTCCCCTTTCTTTTTTTTCCTCCATTGTCACCTACCTATCTCTCTCAATCTCTCACACTCTCTCTCTCCAATCTCTCTCTCGCTGCTATCTGTCTCCCCTCTCCAGGTGTGCTTTATATGTGTGTGTTTATCTATCCCCTGTGTGTGTTGGTACGAAGTGGGTGTGTGTATATGTTGTAGAGGAGGCTGCCTTTTTGGAATTGCAAGGGTGGGGATGTTGTATTATTGAATTGTGGTATGTTAATCAGTTTTGGGAGGGTTTGTAGTCAAGAATTTTCCATGCTAATCGCTGTTGCTGCTGATTGTTATTTGAGTTTCGAGTATGAGTAGTGGTTAACAATTTTTATGAAATGATTCAAGATTGTATGGTTGTCATATTGGATTGCTGTTAGGAAGAGTCTAATTTGTTGTTTTAATCTCTGTTTTGTGCATAACTCTAAGCTATTTTTCTGCTGGTCAAGTTGTGGGTAGAGTGAGTAGCCAAGAGCTCGGTTGCTTGGTTATTTTCTTCTAAAAAAAATTTGCCGCAGCCCTGTCCTGTTTTGCTTGTCGTCGAGTTGCTGTTCAGTGTAGTTCAATACTGATTCTTGTTGTCTTGATTTGCTGAAGTAGAGTGGTTAAATGTGTGGGTTAGCTTGTTGGGTTAAGGTTATGGGAAGAGCCTTGCAGCCCCTGTCTTTTCTTTCTTCCTTTTATTCGAACCACTGTGATGTGATGCTTAAATATTAATGAATGCCAGTTTCTTGGATTTTATGCGAGTCCTTGATTTATAATTGAATTTTTCCGATTTAATACATGTACACATATATTCGTTTTATGAGTTTGGTGAGCTAATTGTTGAGAGTTGTCGTTGCAGGCTAGTTTTCTTACTTGCTACATTAATTTTGAAGATTTAGAAATATTTTGGTTGGATTTTTGATCGACTTGTTGATTATGTGTTGTCAAGGAATGTAAAGCTTTGTTGCTAAGTTATAATTGTTACATGTGGTGTATTGATTTTATTCAGAAAATTTTCTAGTCTTGTATATAGCCTAATTCGAATATTTGGTAATGTGAAGTTCGAAATTAATTTTAGGAGGATTTGGTGTTGATATTGGTAAAGGTTTAAAAAAATTGGATTTTATGTTAGTAAATATGAGAAAGACTTGAGTTTAGTTTGGTTTTGGAAAGACTAGGTCCGAAGTGTTGGATTTTGTAACCATGGTAAACGATTCTTGGTTCCAAATTGTGATTTTGGTTCTAAAATTTTTACCTAAGGGCAAGTGATTAAATTGTTTTGAATACACTGGTGTACGTACTTGGTTAATTGGGGAGTTTTGACTAATATAGTTGATCAAAGCCAGTTATATAAAAAGGCACAAGTAGATTCTGTTGTTCTAATAAGCTTTACGTAAATACTATATGAAGTATATATCGAGGTCAAGTATGGTCAAAATGTGTAAGGCTTATATGATATGTGTTTACTTAATTTATTTGTTTACACTAAAAGTATTTTATAAGTACAATTTTATATATTATACGTGTTATTATGTTTACACGAACTAGGGAACGTATGGGTAGATTAGAATAAACATTAAGGTTTTGGTTGGTTGCGTACTGAAATAGTACTTTACCTTTATATAGGTGCGAGTAGCAGGCCTGGCTAGGAGCCAGTGTAAGTAAGAATGAAATTTTTAGAAAGGAGATATTCATCAGAATTGACGAATGTAATAGCAGAGTGGCGGACAACGTGTAGAGGAAAGATGAGTATGTAGCCGAACAGAGGCCAACATATAGAGAAGTGGAGATGGATGTAAAGTGAGTAAAGGATCAAGATGTTGGAATTGGAAACTACGTGTATTGAGGCAAGTATACTATCCCTCACTTATTGTTCAAGGAAAGTGAAATCCTCATGTATTATTTATATGTTCTTTCGAATCCTTTCTTGCGAGCATTTATTTCCTTCAGAATTATTCTGAATGATGTGAGCCTGTCTTTATTATTTGTAAGGTTATCTTCCAAATCGTATTGCTAGGTCTACACCCCTTCCTTTTATTTCAAGTGACTTGACTTGAACCTTGTATTGAAGTCCAGATTCCCTGAACTGCTTATGAATTGTTGTTTAAATTCTTATACCTTACTATCATTTCTTTTTAATTATTGATGAACCCTTCATACCTTATTGTTTATTTCTTATCAATTATTGTTGAAACACCTGAATTTTTTTTATCCCTATGAATCATTATTTAAACCTATGGACCCTATTAGTTACCCTGTTTTCTGTTGAACTAAAATCCATGATTTATAATCCATGCCTTGTTTTTCTTAGCCTTTTTCATTAAGCTTATTCCTTTAAACCACACCAGCGTAACCAGATTTCATAACCCTTAATTTAAATTCTAGAAATCCCTAACCCTTGTGTTGTTCTTTATTAATTAACGACTCTTCGTTAGATTATGACCAATGCAGTAACCCAATTTCTCAATTGAACTTCATATTTCTTTATTCCATTAATTCCTTGTAAATGGCTGTTCAATTTCTATAATCTTAATAATTGCTTCGTTCTTTAACTGATTTATGTTCTCTTGTTGATATATGATTTTGTTCTGCTGAACCATACCATGCTTAGTTTAAATCTTACTGCTTTGTTGTTATGATCCCTTATATCAATTGCTTCCCTGACCCTCAGTCTTTTATAATGGTAAATGAAAATGGTTTAATTAATTAAAGATGTTTTGTTTTAAAAATTCCTTATACTGGGCTGATCTGTTATCAGTGAGTTTAAGGACTGAAAAGTGAAATGTTTTAAATCATTAATAATAAATTTATTTATAAATTGGAAAAGCGTAAGAGGCTAGGGTGTTCCTAGTCCAGCACTTTTATATAGCGTAAGAGGCTAGGGTGGTCCTAGTCCAGCCTTAAAGGCCAATGTGTTGCCTAATTGGGAATCCAATTTCAAAAGAAGAGGGACTTTACGTGGCTGATCACCCGTATTGTCCGTAATCAGGATAATAATACAATCAACTTAAATGTTTTTAAAAAGTTTTATGAAAAGTATGTTTTGATGGAAAGAAACGTTTTTGAGAAAAGGTTATGATTTAAAGAAAAATGGAAAGTTTTATGCTATGATAGAAATTGAGTTATTCCCTTGAGATAGTTTGATCATTGATATTGTTCAACAATGAAATATTGTAGAATCATTGTTCACTATACTATGCACTTGCTGAGCGTTACTTGGCTCACTCTTGCTTTGTTTTACCTAACCCTTTGCAGTTAGGTTTAAGGATGGTCTACTTATATTTTCAAATGCGAATGAGAGCGAGGATGATCCTATTCGGAATAGATTTCAGAGCTAACACGGGCGAGCACGGTTTTGGATTAAGCTACAGATTAGATGGTATAGTGACTTGTATTTATAGCTGAGATAGAAGTTGTAATAATTTGTGTAGTATAGATTCTTGTTTCATACCATAACCTGGAATCGATCCTCGGTAAGAAATCGTTGGTGTATTAAGTTTTATTTGTCTTTGTTAAATTGGAATTTGTTTTTGGGTTGAAAAACAGGTGGATAGTCCTATTTACGAATACTTCATGTCGAAATTTTCTAATATTCCCCTATATCAAGGTTTATTTTATTATAAAAAGTATATTCTCCATATTGGGAAGTCGGGGTGTTACAGGTTGGTATCAGAGCGACAGGTTATGGTCACTGAAACAAGTTAGGATGATTAGGTGTACGTATTTAGGTAAGTCGTTAGATAGAACGATTTAGGATTTGGTTCACCTTAGGTTATTAGGACGACGGTTGCGACGTTATTAAGTAATTCGATATTGCGCGAGTAGGAGTTCGATTCACCCGAAGATTCGATTTTGTGCGAGGCAGTTAATTCGGAGGCGCCTAAGCTAGCTAGACGATCGGAACTACCAGTTTGGAAGATGCCACCTATATATCTGTATGTACCTTCTAGAGTTTCTTCTACGACTTTAACTATTTAGCGAACGTTATAGAGAGTACGAAAAGGCTGTAAACAAGATGCGAAATGCGATTACTGACAGGTGTTGGAAGGGTGTGGTTATTCACTACTAGCAATGGACATCATTTAATTTATTGTCTAAGAGGATTTAGCCTTTATTTCTGTCCTTCTTTGTTTGGTTTGTACCATATCACCTTTGATAATCAATTGTACTTCAAGTGATGATGAACTTCGTATGTCAAATTCGATTACACACATTTCTATTCTTTTAAAGATACCTCTATTTTCCAGGGGATCACTTGATTCAACATGGTACATGTAAATTATTGAGACCCTTGAATTCTTTCTATTTTCCCTGAATATTTGCTATTTTTTATTCAACATTATACATGTAAACTCTTGAAACTTTTGAACTCTTTTATTTTCCCTGAATACTTAACCTTATTTATTTTTAATGGGATGAACAACCCTATGTATATAGGGGATTCAGGGACATCTTATCTATATGATGGAAGTCTGGTGGGACGCCACTGATTGTGTTTTTCATGAAAGTACTAAAGGCTGGCCACCTTTTTGTACTATGGCGGTTAGCCTAAGTGACAAATGCAACCTGAAAATAGTTCAATGATCATATTGATCTCTCGGTTAAATTCTTTTACAAAATTCTATTAAACAAAACCTAGCATTCATTCATACATCCTAACACCTATCCATTTTATTGATTTCTTTTGCTTTAAACCCTTAAAATACCTAAAGTATTCAGTGATTGGAAGTAGTAAAGATGGATACGATGACATTCTAAGTGATCCAAGCTACATTTACGTCGACTGAGAAGTTTCTAATTAAGTACGAGAATTTATGTTGGGACAGGGATGGAATATTAAGGCAGATTACCTATTGGATGGACAATGCACGTACGAGAATAATAATTTTATTAAAGTTGAAAGTAGAGTGATGATGGATGTAGTTAGTGTGTGATAAATGTGTTGAGGAAAGATTGTTGAGGAACACTTGTTATTTCATATTTTACGAAGTTCAATATGATTATGAATGACGATATGAAGAATATGAATGTGATGGCAGTTAAAAGATCTGAGTGTGAGTTAAGATTGCATTGTATAGTCAACTATAAAGTACAGGCAAGGTGTGAGGATGAGAAGGTGAAATTATGATTTTGACGAGATATGTAAGTTGTCTTTCAAGTCAGAAAGTGGATAAAGGAGTTTTAACGGTTATGCAGACTAAGAGGTTATTGCATAAGATTTTAAGGTTATTGTATACACGTGGGAGATATCAATAAGGAGATAATTAAAGTGAAACAAATTTCAGTTGTCAAGATTTCTCGGATTTGTGACTTGATGATTTACCAGGATTATCACTAGACAGAGATATAAAGTTGAGTAGTTAATTACAACCAGGAATGTAATCAGTTTCGAGGATTAGGATCAGAAGACATCACAAGATAATTGAGGATATAGAAGGGCATGCATGTGATTGCTAAGTACGAGCTTTGGCATTGGAAGAGGTATAATTTTCAGGATATGACGGAAGGATCGAAGTGAATGCCGTGTTGACAAAACAATAATTAATCGGGAAAGGCCTAAGACGCCAACAGGGATCGAAAACTCTGAAGGACCAGCTAGGAATATTATATTTCGGTTATTCAGTTGTTGATAAATGTTAGAATTTAAATGTGCAGAGTTTAAATAAGTTTTGGAAGTTTTAAGTTAATTATTGATGAAGTATGCATGGGTTTACGTATGTCAAGATAAATGTTGATTTTATCAAATTCTAGAATTGTTAGAGTTTAATTGGATTGAAAGTTAAATTTGTGAATGGTATTGGAAGGTTGTGACCACGGGATAATTTGTGTTCCAAATAAGATATATATGTTTTAAAGTAAATGGTGCCTCAGTAAAAGAATGAGATTAAGGGTAGATAGAAATTTCCTAATTATTCCCTCCTCGAGTAACATTGTACGTTGAAAGGGGAGTAAGAATGATTAGGGGATTTCTTGATATTTTTTTTCTCAAAGTTTTATCTGGGGTAATCTGAATTATGAATAGGAGTGTGGAAGTGGTATCAATTGTTTTAGTCGCGTGGATTTCGTTTTAAAAATTTAATTATTTACCCGTTTATTTCAAGTCAAGGCAGATTTCTTCGCTTATATGTTTGCTGCAGGTTAAGGCAGGTTTTGTTTTATTATTGTATATGAATGAATCGTTTATGGATGAATGGATTAGTAACTGAGGTACTTTCATACAGGGTATAGTTCATGATACGAATAGGTCATGTCCGATTTTCGGTAGAAAAGGATCGTCACGTACGAGTGATAAGTATTTAGAATTAACGAGGCATACAAACCAAAGGTTTAAGTTTATGTTGGAAATTACGGGCTTACAAGACGAGCCTAACGAGATATGAATTGATGTAAAGGAATTATAGAATGAAAGAAATGACTTGGAAATTGAAAGAGAAATGTTTATGAATACCGTCATATGTTTTTGCGATTGATTCTGAGGACAGAATCCTATTAAGGGGGGAAGGATATAACGCCCTAGAAAATATTGTAATTATTATTATTATTTAATATTAAATATGGATTATATGAGATGATTTTTTTTAGGGATTGAATATATGTGACATCATGTTTACATGCTTATATGATGATGTATATGTGAAATGTGAGTGTGTGTGTGTATTTCTATTTGAATTTTTATGATTAAATCTATTTAAATTATGCATTATTGATCTTTGAATTTTTTTTTATAAAATCATCGGAGTTAGTAAAAATTGTGAAATCTTTTACATTATTATCTTTGCATAAACGATTTTTTAAAATTTTAGAGGAACTAATTTTAGCCTCTAGAGATTTTAAAAATGAAATTATGAATTATTTTTTTCAACTTCTGTGAATAACATATTAAAAAAAAACTTGTTTTATTCATCTTTGGTGAATTTTATTAAATCATTGGAATCAGTAAAAATCCTGAAACCTCTTAAATTATTAACTTTATAGGTTTATTTGATTTCTAAAAATATTAAATGAATTATTTCTGACCTTTAACTATTTTAAAATGATTTTATGAATTGTTTTACAGATTCAAACTTGTAAAAGTCATATAAAATTTATTTTTGAGCCAAAAATTATTTTAAAAATATGGGGGAGAAGATATTTTTATGATCGTTATTTTCAAAATATAAAAATTATTTTTGAATACTACCCAGTCTTAAATAATAATATAAATTGTAAATAAAAAAAATAAACAAAAACAAAAATAAAAACTTTTGTTTTAACTAAAACTACCCCCTTTGTTTCTAGAGAACCCGTGAACCCTCCCCTCTGTTTTTCAGAAAGCCCGAGACTCCCCTTTCTTTTTTTTCCTCCATTGTCACCTACCTATCTCTCTCAATCTCTCACACTCTCTCTCTCCAATCTCTCTCTCGC
Organism: Saposhnikovia divaricata; assembly: GCA_036435485.1. NCBI lineage: Eukaryota > Viridiplantae > Streptophyta > Magnoliopsida > Apiales > Apiaceae > Saposhnikovia > Saposhnikovia divaricata. The sequence continues at coordinate 58,958,471 of CM071600.1, read as the reverse complement.
TGCTATCTGTCTCCCCTCTCCAGGTGTGCGTTATATGTGTGTGTTTATCTATCCCCTGTGTGTGTTGGTACGAAGTGGGTGTGTGTATATGTTGTAGAGGAGGCTGCCTTTTTGGAATTGCAAGGGTGGGGATGTTGTATTATTGAATTGTGGTATGTTAATCAGTTTTGGGAGGGTTTGTAGTCAAGAATTTTCCATGCTAATCGCTGTTGCTGCTGATTGTTATTTGAGTTTCGAGTATGAGTAGTGGTTAACAATTTTTATGAAATGATTCAAGATTGTATGGTTGTCATATTGGATTGCTGTTAGGAAGAGTCTAATTTGTTGTTTTAATCTCTGTTTTGTGCATAACTCTAAGCTATTTTTCTGCTGGTCAAGTTGTGGGTAGAGTGAGTAGCCAAGAGCTCGGTTGCTTGGTTATTTTCTTCTAAAAAAAATTTGCCGCAGCCCTGTCCTGTTTTGCTTGTCGTCGAGTTGCTGTTCAGTGTAGTTCAATACTGATTCTTGTTGTCTTGATTTGCTGAAGTAGAGTGGTTAAATGTGTGGGTTAGCTTGTTGGGTTAAGGTTATGGGAAGAGCCTTGCAGCCCCTGTCTTTTCTTTCTTCCTTTTATTCGAACCACTGTGATGTGATGCTTAAATATTAATGAATGCCAGTTTCTTGGATTTTATGCGAGTCCTTGATTTATAATTGAATTTTTCCGATTTAATACATGTACACATATATTCGTTTTATGAGTTTGGTGAGCTAATTGTTGAGAGTTGTCGTTGCAGGCTAGTTTTCTTACTTGCTACATTAATTTTGAAGATTTAGAAATATTTTGGTTGGATTTTTGATCGACTTGTTGATTATGTGTTGTCAAGGAATGTAAAGCTTTGTTGCTAAGTTATAATTGTTACATGTGGTGTATTGATTTTATTCAGAAAATTTTCTAGTCTTGTATATAGCCTAATTCGAATATTTGGTAATGTGAAGTTCGAAATTAATTTTAGGAGGATTTGGTGTTGATATTGGTAAAGGTTTAAAAAAATTGGATTTTATGTTAGTAAATATGAGAAAGACTTGAGTTTAGTTTGGTTTTGGAGAGACTAGGTCCGAAGTGTTGGATTTTGTAACCATGGTAAACGATTCTTGGTTCCAAATTGTGATTTTGGTTCTAAAATTTTTACCTAAGGGCAAGTGATTAAATTGTTTTGAATACACTGGTGTACGTACTTGGTTAATTGGGGAGTTTTGACTAATATAGTTGATCAAAGCCAGTTATATAAAAAGGCACAAGTAGATTCTGTTGTTCTAATAAGCTTTACGTAAATACTATATGAAGTATATATCGAGGTCAAGTATGGTCAAAATGTGTAAGGCTTATATGATATGTGTTTACTTAATTTATTTGTTTACACTAAAAGTATTTTATAAGTACAATTTTATATATTATACGTGTTATTATGTTTACACGAACTAGGGAACGTATGGGTAGATTAGAATAAACATTAAGGTTTTGGTTGGTTGCGTACTGAAATAGTACTTTACCTTTATATAGGTGCGAGTAGCAGGCCTGGCTAGGAGCCAGTGTAAGTAAGAATGAAATTTTTAGAAAGGAGATATTCATCAGAATTGACGAATGTAATAGCAGAGTGGCGGACAACGTGTAGAGGAAAGATGAGTATGTAGCCGAACAGAGGCCAGCATATAGAGAAGTGGAGATGGATGTAAAGTGAGTAAAGGATCAAGATGTTGGAATTGGAAACTACGTGTATTGAGGCAAGTATACTATCCCTCACTTATTGTTCAAGGAAAGTGAAATCCTCATGTATTATTTATATGTTCTTTCGAATCCTTTCTTGCGAGCATTTATTTCCTTCAGAATTATTCTGAATGATGTGAGCCTGTCTTTATTATTTGTAAGGTTATCTTCCAAATCGTATTGCTAGGTCTACACCCCTTCCTTTTATTTCAAGTGACTTGACTTGAACCTTGTATTGAAGTCCAGATTCCCTGAACTGCTTATGAATTGTTGTTTAAATTCTTATACCTTACTATCATTTCTTTTTAATTATTGATGAACCCTTCATACCTTATTGTTTATTTCTTATCAATTATTGTTGAAACACCTGAATTTTTTTTATCCCTATGAATCATTATTTAAACCTATGGACCCTATTAGTTACCCTGTTTTCTGTTGAACTAAAATCCATGATTTATAATCCATGCCTTGTTTTTCTTAGCCTTTTTCATTAAGCTTATTCCTTTAAACCACACCAGCGTAACCAGATTTCATAACCCTTAATTTAAATTCTAGAAATCCCTAACCCTTGTGTTGTTCTTTATTAATTAACGACTCTTCGTTAGATTATGACCAATGCAGTAACCCAATTTCTCAATTGAACTTCATATTTCTTTATTCCATTAATTCCTTGTAAATGGCTGTTCAATTTCTATAATCTTAATAATTGCTTCGTTCTTTAACTGATTTATGTTCTCTTGTTGATATATGATTTTGTTCTGCTGAACCATACCATGCTTAGTTTAAATCTTACTGCTTTGTTGTTATGATCCCTTATATCAATTGCTTCCCTGACCCTCAGTCTTTTATAATGGTAAATGAAAATGGTTTAATTAATTAAAGATGTTTTGTTTTAAAAATTCCTTATACTGGGCTGATCTGTTATCAGTGAGTTTAAGGACTGAAAAGTGAAATGTTTTAAATCATTAATAATAAATTTATTTATAAATTGGAAAAGCGTAAGAGGCTAGGGTGTTCCTAGTCCAGCACTTTTATATAGCGTAAGAGGCTAGGGTGGTCCTAGTCCAGCCTTAAAGGCCAATGTGTTGCCTAATTGGGAATCCAATTTCAAAAGAAGAGGGACTTTACGTGGCTGATCACCCGTATTGTCCGTAATCAGGATAATAATACAATCAACTTAAATGTTTTTAAAAAGTTTTATGAAAAGTATGTTTTGATGGAAAGAAACGTTTTTGAGAAAAGGTTATGATTTAAAGAAAAATGGAAAGTTTTATGCTATGATAGAAATTGAGTTATTCCCTTGAGATAGTTTGATCATTGATATTGTTCAACAATGAAATATTGTAGAATCATTGTTCACTATACTATGCACTTGCTGAGCGTTACTTGGCTCACTCTTGCTTTGTTTTACCTAACCCTTTGCAGTTAGGTTTAAGGATGGTCTACTTATATTTTCAAATGCGAATGAGAGCGAGGATGATCCTATTCGGAATAGATTTCAGAGCTAACACGGGCGAGCACGGTTTTGGATTAAGCTACAGATTAGATGGTATAGTGACTTGTATTTATAGCTGAGATAGAAGTTGTAATAATTTGTGTAGTATAGATTCTTGTTTCATACCATAACCTGGAATCGATCCTCGGTAAGAAATCGTTGGTGTATTAAGTTTTATTTGTCTTTGTTAAATTGGAATTTGTTTTTGGGTTGAAAAACAGGTGGATAGTCCTATTTACGAATACTTCATGTCGAAATTTTCTAATATTCCCCTATATCAAGGTTTATTTTATTATAAAAAGTATATTCTCCATATTGGGAAGTCGGGGTGTTACATCTAGGGTTTTGGACTCCTTGTTGATAGCTCAGCCACGTTTTGATAAGCCTTATCCTCCTGACCATGCTGATCCGTTTGTTATTTTGTGATGAAGAAGAGTCCTAGTTCCCTTAGGACACTGCCTGAACCCTGGCCTTCCGCTGTACAGCCGCCTATATATATACGCAGTGTATATATCATATATGTTTTATATTTATCTTCCTCTACTGAACTGATCCAGCTAATTATCCCAGATGATATGATTATCTAGTAGTTATCCCCTGTGTTATTAAAACCGGACCGGACCGGCCGGTTCAACCGGTCCAACCGCTGACCGGTGGCAGGTCCGGTTCGGTTCACCCCTAAAACCGGTCTCCCGGTTTTCCTGTTAAGAACCGCTCAGAACCGGCTAAAAACCGGTGAAAACCGGTACCGAACCGGACCGGCGGCCGGTTTTTTGAAAAAAAAATCGGTTTATGAGGTCTGAAAAAACCGGCTTATGAGAAAAAAACCGGCTAATGAGAAAAAAACCGGCTTATCAGAAAAAAACCGGTTCGGGTAAAATTTTTATATTTGAATTTATATTATATATTTATAATTTTTCATAATATTATATATTATATTATATATTAACTCTAAGTAAAATGCAGATTATTCATAATTTTTCAGATTATATTATATATTTATATAATTATATATATATATATATATAATTAAATATATATTTATAATTATATATTACATAATTATGACGTCATCCGGTTGAACCACTAGTCGAACCGGTTGAACCAATCGAACCAGTAACCAGTAGGGCTTCCGGTTCGATGTCCGGTCCGGTTTTGAGAACACAGGTTATCCTTCCATATAACCATAATTATCTTCATATTTATATGATTTTCCATCATATATCTGAATATATATACCTAATCCATGTATATATGATGATTATCCACGAATCCAGAGGTTGTTGGGCCACTCCTAATGTTTAGGAGTTATCCACAAGTATCCGAATGTTGCACTGCAAGAAAGAGTGGGGCGTTTGGAGGAGTTCGTTGGTGTGCCTTTGTCGACAGATGACATTTCACTGGCGAATCATGTCCATAACCTTCATGAAGGTCTGGACGAAGTGAAGGCTATGATTGAGAACATGACTACGGTGTACGATGGCAAGTTTGCAGACTTGTTCGCTACGACCGCTGCATCTACGGAGTTGGTTCGAGATCAGATGCAGAAGATGAGTGACGAAATCACCATCTTGAAGAGGGCTGTGGCTGGCGGTGCCTCGAGTGGTCCGAGTGAAGGGCACTCAAATTTTAAAGTTCCAGAACCAAAGGCGTTTGGGGGTAGTCGGAATGCTAAGGAACTTGAAAACTTCTTGTGGGATATGGAGCAGTACTTTAAGGCTGCCCACGTTGCAGAAAATGAGAAGGTAACGATCACAAGTATGTATTTGATTGGGGATGCGAAATTATGGTGGCGTACACGGACCGATGATGATGAGGATTCGGCTAGACCTCAAATTGATAGTTGGGAAACGCTGAAGAAAGAGTTGAAGGATCAATTCTTGCCCAATAATGCTGCATGGTTGGCTAGAGAAAGCATGAAAAATCTAAGGCAGACGGGTACGGTTCGTGACTACGTGAAGGAGTTCAGTTCTCTGTTGTTGGATATTAAAAATATGTCAGATGAGGACAAGTTGTTCAACTTTGTATCGGGACTAAAGCCGTGGGCGCAGGCTGAGTTGAGAAGGCAAAACGTGAAAGATTTGTCTAGTGCAATTGCTGCTGCTGATGGGCTGGTTGATTATAAAGTTGGAAACCCTTCAAGTGATGCTGGTGGGAAAAATAAAGGTGTCGCTGGAAAGGGAAAGGGGCAGAAAGACAAGAAGAAATTTAAAAAGAAAGATGGTGATGCCCAGAGTAAACCCAAAAATGATGGTCAGTCTAAGGCAAAGAGCAAGGGCTGTTATATTTGTGGGGGTCCTCATATGATGAAGGAATGTCCTAGGAAGGAGAAGCTGAATGCCATAATTGAAACCGAAGAAAATGAGGTACAAGATGAGGTGCCTAGAAGGGTGAACCCGATCAGAGTTAATGCTTTACAAACTGAGGAAATGGTGAAAACTCAAGGGCTGTTGTATGTGAACGCTCTTATTAATGGTCACAGTGTGATGGCCATGGTAGACTCAGGTGCTACTAATAGTTTTGTGGCTGAGAAAAATGTTAAGTTGCTAAATATTGAATTGCAGAGAAGTACAAGTCAATTCAAAGCTGTGAATGCTGATGCTCAACAGGTTGGAGGTGTAGCTTGTGTGAGTTTAAAGATTGGACCATGGGAAGGGAAGTGCAAACTGCTAGCAATGCCCCTAGATGATTTCGACGTTATATTGGGGATGGATTTCTTGTTAGCAGCGAATGTGTCAGTAATGCCTCGTTATGGTGGGATATTCATAGGCGATGAGAAGCAGCCTTGTTTTGTGAGAGGAATTATGGAGAAGTGGGACAAGGGTAAAACAAAGGATGGGTTGTTGTCAGCCTTGCAGGTTGAAGCTGGGTTGAAACGTGATGAAGTAACATATCTTGCAGCCTTGGTTGAAGTTAAGCCGGATCAGATGGTTGAAGTTCCAGATTCTGTCGCTGAGATACTAAGGGAATTTGATGATGTTATGCCCTCAGAGTTGCCTAAGTCCTTGCCACCTAGACGTGCTGTTGATCATAAAATTGAGTTGGAGCCTGGTGCTAGGCCTCCTGCACAAGCCCCTTACAGAATGGGTCCATCTGAGTTAGCGGAGTTAAGGAAGCAGCTGGATGGTTTGTTGGAATCAGGGTTGCTGCGTCCCTCTAAAGCTCCTTATGGTGCGCCGGTTTTGTTTCAAAAGAAGGCAGATGGGTCTTTGAGAATGTGTGTGGATTATCGGGCACTGAACAAAGTGACAATCAAGAATAAATATCCGGTTCCGAATGTGATTGAGCTCTTTGACAGACTTTCGCGGGCTAGGTACTTCACAAAGTTGGATCTAAGGTCAGGCTATTTGCAAGTTCGGATTGCAGCAGGGGATGAACCTAAAACAGCATGTGTGACGAGGTATGGTTCATTTGAATTTTTAGTGATGCCTTTCGGTTTAACAAATGCTCCTGCCACATTTTGCAATATTATGAATGATGTGCTATATGACTATTTAGACAAATTTATGGTAGTATATCTTGATGATATAGTCATATATAGTGAAAGTCTAGATGAGCATTTGGAACATTTAAGATGCATATTCTTGAAACTGCGTGAATATGAACTCTATGTGAAAAAGGAGAAGTGTGAATTCTGCAGTACAGAAATTATGTTCCTTGGACATGTAATTAGTCAAGGGATTGTGAAAATGGATCCAAGAAAAGTTAAGGCCATTGTTGATTGGCCTGCCCCTACTAAAGTTGCTGAACTTAGATCGTTTCTTGGGTTGGCGAACTACTACAGAAAGTTCATTTTGGGGTATTCAAAAATCGTGCAAAGCCTCACTGATTTGTTGAAGAAAGACAGAAAATGGGAGTGGACTGGTAGTTGCATGAAAGCTTTTGAGGAGTTGAAGCAGATTGTGGTGACGGAGCCGGTTCTTAGACTTCCAGATTTTGAGAAGCCATTTGAAGTACACACTGATGCCTCAGATAAAGCTATTGGTGGTGTGCTGGATCAAGAGGGTCATCCGGTTGCATATGAAAGTAGAAAGTTAAAAGATGCTGAGCAGAGGTATACTACTCATGAGAAATAAATGACTGTAGTGATTCATTGCTTAGAAGTGTGGAGACATTACTTGCTGGGTACAAAGTTCGTGGTATGTACAGATAATGTGGCTAATACTTACTTTAAGACTCAGAAGAAACTGACTCCAAAGCAGGCTCGCTGGCAGGAGTACTTGGCAGAATTTGACTTAACTTGGGTGCATAAGCCGGGGGCTCAGAATAATGTGGCTGATGCTCTGAGCAGGAAGGTGGCTATAGAAGAGTTTGTGAATGCTTTGACGGTCGTGAACTCAGATTTTGTGGGGCAAATCAAGATGCTTGCGGGAAGTGATGTAGCATATAGAAAACTTATGAAGGAAGTCCGTGAAGGCATTGTTCGTAAGTATTGGATTGAAGATGGGCTGTTGTATGCCAAAGGCAACAGGCTCTATGTTCCTTGTGGTGGAAACTTGAGATTGCGAATCTTAAGGGAGTCTCATGAATCTAAGTGGGCTGGACATCCAGGTGTTGAAAGGATGCATGCTTTGCTGTGTAGAACTTATACTTGGCCCAAGATGTTGGAAGACACAGAAGCGTATGTGAAGTCATGTTTGGTTTGTCAACTTAACAAGACAGAAAAGAAGAAGGAAGCGGGTTTGTTGCAGCCTCTTCCAATCCCTAGCAGACCTTGGCAGTCGATTTCAATGGATTTTATTTCGGGGTTGCCTAATGTTGATGGGATGAGGTCTATCTTTGTGATAGTGGATAGATTTTCTAAGTATGCTGTGTTTGTCCCTGCACCGCATGCTTGCACGGCTGATGTAGCCGCTGGGCTGTTCTTCAAGAACGTCGTAAAGTACTTTGGGTTGCCTGAAGATGTGGTTAGTGACAGAGATGCAAGATTTACTGGCAGGTTCTGGACGGTTTTGTTTGGGTTTTTGGGGTCGAAACTGAAGTTTTCTACTGCTAATCATCCTCAAACAGATGGCCAAACAGAAAGGTTGAATGCTTTGCTAGAGGAATACTTGAGGCACTTTGTTACTGCAAGTCAGAAGAATTGGTTAGACTTGATGGACACTGCATAATTCTGTTATAATTTGCAGCGTTCGTCTTCAACAGGCAAGAGTCCTTTTGAGATGGTTTTGGGAGTGCAGCCTAGAACTCCAAATGAGGTAGCGATTCAGAGAACGGGTGGCAACTGTCCTGCTGCTTACAGATATGCTGTTGGGAGACAAGAGATGTTTGAAGATGCTCATGACAGTCTTAGTAAAGCACAACACAGAATGAGGAAGTATGCTGATAAGAAACGCAGGCCTTTGGAATTTCAGGTTGGGGACAAGGTGTTACTAAAATTGACACCTCAGATTTGGAAAAAGATAAGCTTGAAGTCAGTACATCGAGGGTTGGTTCAGAAGTATGATGGGAGGTTATCAAGAAGGCTGGTGCTGTAGCCTATCGATTGAATCTACCAGCTAGGATGAAGATTCATCCAACCTTCCATGTGAGTTTTCTGAAGCCTTTTCATGAGAGTTTGTTGGGTCAAAAGCAGCAGCTAAAGCGGGCGCCTCCTACTATTCGAAAACAGTTTGATAAGGTGGTCGATAAAATTCTTGATCATCGAACTATGGGAATGAGTAGGCAAAATAGAAGGACTGACTACTTGGTTAAATGGAAGGGAGAATCAGAAGTTGATGCTACTTGGGAGAGAGATGTGACTTTGTGGCAATTTGAAGATCAGATCGAGGAGTACTTGAAGAACCCTCCAATGAGGACATTGGCCTCTTCTAGTGGGGGAGGGTTTGTAAGCCCTTAAGGCTGAAGTTGGTTTTGGCTTGGCGGCTGCTGTTCCCCAAGGCCGCCAAGACCAGGCATCGATGGTTGGTGCCGAAGCTGTGGTTAGACATGGGCTTGGTTGATGGCTTGATGGTGGGCTGTTAAGTGTAATTGGTTGCTAGAGTTGGCTGGTGGCTTAATATTGGCATTGGGCTGAAGAAATGGCTGGCTGGGCAGCCCAAACATGAGGCCCAAAGGTTTGGGTCATTTGCTGGGCACATGTGGGGGAAATAATTGTGGGCTTTACAAGTGGCATGGCTGGGAGACAACAAAAACATGGCTAAGCTATTGGGTGATATATATATGTGTGTTATATATATGATTGTGGGTTATTAGAAGTGGTGGTAACTGCCCAAGTGGTTGCACAATTGGTTGGCTGCTGATAGGTGTCCTTGTAACTGCTGGAAACTGCCTTGGCTGAGAGTAACTGCTCTTGTAACTGCTCAGCAAGGAGGGAAAAACGTGGCATGATATAGATAGGCATATATCTGATGTAATCTATGTCTTGTATTCATTATTCTGCACATAGAAAACTGTATAGAGAGATAGATAGGCAAACATTGTAGTCTTGGCTTATATTCTCTTGTATTCCTTTTGGGTTGTGTTGGCAATGAAAAGGTTGGGAGTGTCTTTCCCGTAAATTCTGCTGTGTGCTTATATTTACTGTTGCTATAGTTAGATTATCATAAACCAAGTGTTGGTGAACGAGATTGGGTGTTGGCTGCTGTTCTTGGTGCGCTGGGGCACAAGGGCAGGCCGCGCAGGCGATCGTTTTGAGGAAAAAAAAAGTGACCCTGTGACATATATATCCATTCTCCTACAATTTAGGAGGCTGTTGGGCCAAATCCCGCGGACTGTCGGGGTACGAGTATGAACCCCTGCCTGGAAGCCCTTCACCTGCATGAACCCTTATAAGGCCTCCACACAGCAGTACCCCCAGCTGGGGTTCAGACACCTGAACCCCCCGAATCAGATGCCAGAATCTTCATCTTTCAGTATATTTCCAAAGCATATTAGACCAAAAGATCCATACCTAGTCCATCCTATCCTTCATATCCATATTACTTGAACCCGTAACCTTAATGGGCCTTAAATCAAGCCCAAGGCGGATTTTGGGCACAACAACTACCCCCCGGTTCCTTGTAGCCATTTGAATGCAAAAGGAACCAAAATAGGACGAGGTCTAATCCTTCCTTATCCTCCTCAGAGAAATACATAGCTTCCACATCATGCTTCCAAGCTTACATGAGCTAACTCGGCGTAAGAAACAGGAAACATAATGCTTCCACCTATGTACCCCATCTGAATCCTTAAATGAACTCCTTCCACATACCTTAGACCATGCATAGCGTACCAATTCCAATCATGAGCTTTTTATCCTTATCACCTGAACCTACCAGCTTCCAGCCTCCTTCCTTGAAAATCATAGCCGGACTTCTTGATATATTTCTTTTCCCTGTGAGGTTGGTCTTCACGTGTGAATCCTTGTGGGTGAAGTCATGCAAGTTCCACTGTTGCAAATAAGCTTCAATTTTCCAGAACCCTGGGCTACCAAGACAACTAGAAAAAGTGATTAGTAACATGAGCTAAGTAGCTCACATATATAATGCACATAGCGCATAGATATATAAAGCATAGATGCAAGTATGATTATGTGAGTACGAATGATTTTGTATAAATAAACCCATTACTGCCTTCACACTCAAGTAGAACCTTGGTGAACGCACTCTTCAAGACATATGCCACAATATTTAGAGATTTCCATGAAACCATCACAATGGACCTCCCAAGATATTGCTAAGTATTTTGAGGACTTCTCCAATGATGCCCAGTGTTGTGGGACTTCTCCAAACTATTCCCATAAAGCATGGGACTTTTCCAAACCATACCCATAAACTATGGGGCTTTTCCCAAGTGAACCTATAATCCATATGATGTAGATGATCTTATATGCGCACGCCAGGAGGGACCAAGGTAAGGTCATAGAAACCTCCTCAATTGTAACTATGTCTTTCCAAGTGGTTACGTTATGAGGCATATAGTATGCCTAAGTACTTATCAGCTAGCAAGTTTGAAAATAATTTTGAAACTCATGCATAATGTAAGTAAATATATGTCATGATGACCCTTTGTGTATAAATCCATGCAAGTGTGAAATCATATGATACGCACATCCAGATAAACATGAATTAATGTGTGATAGAAGATAATGATCCATTTGAAAGGATGAACTTCGCAATGAAGTTTTTAGCTAGATGCTATAAAAATTTCCTTTTATGCACATAAAGCATGCGTAATAGTGAATTTGTAAAAGAATGAAAGTAGAACTTATCTTTTCTTTTAGCACGTCAATCCAAATCAGAGTTCAACCACAGAACCCATTAGGTTGGGGCTGCCTCCCTTTGAGCATAAGATGAAGACCTCTTTCCATTATGCAAGTCTTTGCATGGTGAGATGTTGAATACCCCCGAGGATCAGAGTTCCTTCCTGCATGATATGTAAGCCTTCATCCACTTGAATCCTTGATCCTTTGTTTGTGTATATTCCATATGTAAAGTAGACTGCTTAGGGCTACGTTCAAGCCCTAGGGGTTCACCCAGTTGTACCCTTGAATGCTATATAAATATCGAGGCTTCACGCAATAGCCTTAACTTGTATATATTTTCTCACCACTACCTGTCAAGGGTTCATGTGGGCTCACCACACTACCTATGAAGGGTTTACGTGGGCGTAAGATTGAAAGGAGCTTTTCTCACCTAGGATACCTAGGGTCAATGCGAATCCAGAAAGAAGGTTCCACTACCTATTGTTAAGACGGTGTATCCACACGGAGCTATTGAAATTTATGAAACAACACCGGATCATGCTTTTAAAGTGAATGGACAGCGGTTGAAGCATTACTATGGCGGGTCGTTTCAACGCGATAAGGTTTCCGCCGTTTTGGCGTCTACTTGATTTGGGAGAAGAACGTCAAGCTAATGACGTAAAAGGAGCGCTTCGTGGGAGGCAACCCACGCTCTTGTATTTTGTTGTATTATTGTTTCTCTCTTGAAAAAAAAAAAGAAAAAAGAAAGAAAAAGAAAAAAAAAGAGAGAGAAAAGAGTGTGAAAAAAAAAAGAAAAAAAAAAAGAAATTGTTGTTGTGAAAAAAAAAGAAAAAAAAGAAAAGAAAAAAAAAGAAAAACAAGACAACAACAATTTTTTGCAGGAGACAGCCATGCTACCTGCGCCACAAGGCAAACAGCATCCTGTCACGCAGGCCAGGGACGCGCAACTAGCGCCAGCGCGCAAACAGCATGCTGTCACGCAGGTTGAACCTGCGCAACTAGCGCCGCAGCGCAACTGGCCCAGTAACGCAGCACGGAGTGGCGCAACAGGCTTCAGCGCGCAGTCAGCTTTTCTTTCCCCTGCATTCCTGCGATTTTTTGCCCTAAACCTCAATTGTTTTCACTCCCTTTCTTTATTTTCTTATCCTATATCCTAATGCAACTCAAATCCTAAACACTACCATCCCCAAATCATATTCTACCTTAAATTCAATCCTAAACAACCCCAATCCTATTCTACATATAATTTCATCTTTACATCTCCTATATATATACATACACCCATACATACACAAACACTTCTATATTACCCAAACTTCTCAACTTTCATTCATTCATAATTCGAAGTTTTGGGGATTAATCTAGCAATTTCACCTCTTTGATTCAATTGGGTAATATTTTCTCTCATCTTTTATTTGAATTTGTGAATTTTGAAAATTAGGGCTCTTGAAGTGTGTAATTTGGGGGTCTTTGTTTGGTGAATTGTTTGGAGATTGTTGTTCTTTGCTTGATATTTGTTGATTATGGCTCCTAAGCGACCACGATTAGTGGGAAGTAGTAGTAGTGCTCGTCCAGCTTTGGATGAGAACGATGTGGTGGGGGATGGAGTGAAAAAATTCGTGAATGAGGATGCTAAAGCGGAGTATGGTAGGTTGGTTGTCAAGGGGGTTATTCAGGAAAGGAGGCTTGTGCCACGTAATAATGCGGAGATGGAGGCTATGATTAGTGAGCGGGGTTGGACTTTATTTTGTGAGTTTGCTAATGATGCCCCATTGAATGTGGTGAGGGAGTTTTATGCTAATGCTTCGATAGCAAGGAATAACTCCACGATTGTTAGGGGCCAGAAGGTGGATTATTCGCCTCGTGCGATTCGTACTTTGATTAGGCAACCGCCTAAACCTAGAGGTGCTACTGATTGGGGAAAAAAGACTAGGGATGAGGTTGTTCTTGATGCAATCATTGGTGAGCTTTGTATTCCAGGTACGGAGTGGAAGTGTAGAGTGGGTACCACCGAGAAGAGGACTTTTCCGGCGGCGTCATTGTCTAAGTTCGCACGGGCATGGTTCTACTTCATCAGTTCTAATATTCTGCCATCAACCCATGTGACCGATGTTACTGTTGAGAGAGCTATTCTGCTATGGGGTATTCTCAGAGGTGAGTATGTTGACCTTGGGTATCTTATTAATCAAGCTATTCTTCGGTATTTGGGCAGTAATTCATCGGCTAGTATTCCTTATGCGTCTATCATTGCGTACTTGTGTGATGCTTCGAAAGTGAAATGGTACGAAGGTGAGCCGGTGCATAAACCTATGTCTTCCATTAATGATGTTACTATTGACCGGATGGGGGAGTGGTCGGGCGGCATTCCTCATCTTAGGGGTCTAGGCTTTATAGTTGGTGATGCTGGTGGTCAGGGAGCGGGCGCTCCGCCACCTGTTCCTAGGGCACCGGGAGTAGCGATTGCAGAACCTCAGCGGCGAATGGTGGATATGTCTGTCTTTGATACTTATTTTCGTCGAATGACTAGGCGGTTGGATGCTATGCATGTTTGCAGTCGCCAGTACTCCGAGGACATGGCCGTAGCTTTGGATGCAGCTTTTCAGTCACCAGGTACTGCTGTTAAGTGGCCTATATATGGAGCTCGGACTCCGTATCCTCCACCTGATTCGTCCGATGAGGATGACGAGGGTGACGACAGTGAGGATGAGTAGGTATGTTTCTGCTATCCCTTGTATTTACTTCCATTCAATGCGGACATTGAATATTATAAGTTTGGGGGTGGTTTGAGGGATTAGTAGTTGTTGTAGTTGTTGTTGTATTATGTGTTCATGTAGTATATCATGTTTTGCATGCTTAGTAGTAATTCATTCATGTTATGTTTGTATTAATTACGTTTGTTTCATGTAGGACATTCTGTTTTTATTTATGTATACCATGTGAGTTCATTCTAGTTGCATTTCCATGGCATGCATGTTTCATGATCCCTTAGAACGAGCTAATTCTGATTGGTAGGTAGGTGTCTAATTGAGTGTGGTAATGATGAGTAGAGGGTTGATTTATAGTTTCTATGAAATTGACTTGCATGCTTCTGAAACAAAATCTTTTCACAGTCTCATTGGGTGCTTTTGGGCTAGGTTGAGATCATGCTTGTTTGGATGTTTTGAGATTTAATCACTTGATTATATTTAGAATTTTCGTTATTCCCTTGATGGCGTAGGATCACTAAAGTCTAAGTTTGGGGGAAACCAGGAATTTCATGCTTAATTGTAAATAATTGTCAATAATGGCTAGGCGTCAAATGGCTAGTAGCCAGCTCATATTTATATGAGTAGTCTAGGGTTGGAATTGAGAATTCTCATTCCAGATTGCATAGAAAAAAAAAAAGAAAGAGAAAAAAAAAACAGAAAAAAAAAAAGAACAGAAAAAAAAAAGTGTCAATTGTTTATATGCAAAAATTAACCAGGTTGAGCTCTTTAATACTCGAGCAATTAAGTTCGCGGGGACTTTGTGCCTAGTGACCTAAGGCTTTTATAGTCTGGGATCCACTAACCCAACGCTCGCTACATGGGTATTATTGTATAAGCCTTTCGGGGTCTCATCCATTGCACGGTTAAATAAGCATGCTTGTATATTATGTGTCGTAGTTGTTTAGTAATAAAAGCATGAATTTCTGTCTACCTTGGATAAGGATGGAGGTGTTCTTAGGTTATGAAGTGTCTACAGTCTATTCTATTTATAATCCTGTGATTGTCTTGACGAAGAGCATGTATGATTTTTGACCTAGTTTTGGGAGTATTTCTGATGAGCATTGCACACACGCACGTTTCTGTTCATGTATTGTTAGTATACGGGAACTTGGTCGAGCTCTATTTGGATTTAGTTGCATTCTCTAAGATATTTGCTTGCTCGTTGGTTTTGGTTAGTTTGAAGGGGATAGTTGCATTTTTCATTCTAGTTGCATTCATGCATTGCATTGCATTAGATTAAATGGATTTTGTGGGTACATTCGCTATAGGCCCTCACGAGACCTTACTCGTCCACTAGGGCTGCCTAGGGGTTTAAAGGGCTTGTTGCATATGCCAAATGCAACCGTGATCACCTACAGAAGTGGTACTAGCTAGTTAGTAGTTGTAATTGTTTATGCTTGAGGACAAGCATCGGTTTAAGTTTGGGGGTGTGATAAGTGGATTTTATATCCACTTGGATCGCTTAATTTCGGCTTAAATTGATTGTCTTGGACTCAAGTTGTTGTAGATTTGATGTGTTTTGCTTAGTTGTGCAGAATTACGAGAATGTTGACTAAGGTGGATGCTTCTATAATTTTTTGGGAATTAATTGATTAAAATTCGGATTTTCGAGAAGGGTTGCGCAGTTTACACTGTTTTGGCCATATCTTGAGTTCTAGAAGTCCGTTTGAGGCCCGTAAGCAGTCCACGCGAAGATAACGAGATTTTCTATCATTCTAAGATAGTCCAGAGGTCCAATTACGTGGGGAGCGCTCCAGAAAATCTGAAGAAAAGTCAGCCACGAAATTTCCTTACAAAACAGAATCAAATTAGGAAACGTATCTTGCAGAAATTCTATTATAATTCTGTTTTTGTATTTTCTTGTTGGGCAAGACTTGTAGTGCCTATATAAACACATCATACCTTGTAATTTGTATTAGATTATTATTATTGTAACGTAGAACTGCAAGAGAGAAAAGTGGAGAAGGATTCAAGCTCGGTGACAAGCAAAGATCTAGATCTACTTCATCTTCTGTATACTTTGGATTATAGATTTGTTTTCTCAACTCTGGTTTTTTTTTTATTAATATTATTGTTTCTTTCTTTCATATCTTGTTAATTATTATGTTTTCATCAAATCCCATGACGATGAATAGTTCAATTATGGGCTAAACGTTGTCATGGGATTCTAACGGAGTTATTTATGGAACTTAGTATCTTGATGCTGTAAAGATCTGTGTGTGATGTGAAATTGATATCCTCGTATGGTTAATCTTAATGCTTTTAGATGCGTAGCTAACATCTAAATTGAATTGTTAATCTCTTGTGAAGTGAAAGTGGATCTTGAGATTTAGAACTTGCCATGCTAGCATAGGTTCATAATTGATTGTCAATATGATTTGTGGTGTGAGATGAAAATACTTATACTACCCTATGTGATCTTAATGGGTAACCTGTTCTTCAACCGTTATGTTTTCAAATTCTATAGACATATAGGGTCTAAGCATAATTGGTGTCTATTCATCTTCTATCTCTTTTGTGGATGTATGTTTAGTTTGGTATGCGTATGCTGACAGGTAGCGTATACTGGTTTCGTGTTATCCGATCAGGTATCAAAATCATTGCATATAGAGATTAAAGGCGTCAGATCTAAGGGAAGTATTTAATGAAGTTGGGATCCCATGTTTATTCTCATATTAGTAATTCGAATTCAATCTCATTAGTTAATTTAATTCTTAGTTAAAAAATTGCATCCTAGTTTAATTTAGTTAATCGAAACCAAAATTGTTATTTGTCTTAGCATTGGATTAAAACCAAACATTGTTGCATAGGCATATTTACTGATTAAACTTAACCAGATCTCTGTGGAACGAACTTTAATTATATTACTTGTGACTACGTGCGCTTGCGTAATTTTGTGCTAACAATCTTCACACACTTCTACATCCTGATGATTATATCCATGCCACCCGATATGGTTTTCTAATGATCTCCTCCATGTTCCAAGTTCGAAACAATGTTTCATAACATTTCCGGTCTCTAGTTATTCAACATAATTCCTTTAAGATCTTACTCCAGGTGTATGCCATAAATATAGTTGTGACCACCTATAAATCCAACCATGTTGATTGCTGAAGATCATGTTTTATGTCAAGTTTTGTGCCTATAACCTAGTAAGGGGTTCTGAGCTGAAGGCCGCCAAGGGTTCGCGAACCTCAACTTCCTTTGTACATCTTCTCATATAAAAATAGGGTGCATATTAGAGATCCTCCATATAGCCTGGTATCCACTACCCCCCAACTCTTCGGTGCAGTTTGTCCATGGCCAAAAATAAATCCTTATAGAGCTTTTCCTCCTTTTTAAGGATAAGTCCAAATAGGCTTTCATGAAGTTAGGAAATCCGCGTCTCACCATAATTTTGACAAGTTTGTCGGTCTACATGGAAAGTCGTAATGAGGGTTAGCATTCACTTTCCTTTTTATAGTGAACCACCTTTCTGGCTTCAGTTGGTTGCTTTCACCAACATCCTTAGTATGCCCTTTACTGAATGTTCCTGGTTCTCTCCTTCCTACATAGTGGAAGTTATTAATAACATCATCTTGGGGGAAGCCACCCATGATTTCCTTCCATTGCCCTGGTTATGCAGACCGGAGTCCATTCCAACTGAGGTTCCATTGCCAGCTTCGTTGTTTGCCTTAGCTTTTAAAGCTTCTGGTTCCTCCTTTTAGGGTGTTCATGGATGAACCTCGTACCATCTTCTTCAATATCGACCGAGTGGTCGCTCGTACCTCGTTCTTTATCTCGTAGCATATTTCCCAAAATCTTATTGAGATTATAATCCTCAGCTCATTCCATAATTCCTTTTTTAAGGTATTACTGTGTTCCAACTTCTGATGTTTGAGGGACTTATAGCAGGGGAACCCCTTTGTGGGAAACTTTCCATCTTGTGCTTGAGGGGTTTACATATGAGAACCTTCATAGCCACATTATAAAATGAATCCACCACTTGTATCCTCTTCTGGACAGGTCATCCTACCATAGTGTTGTAGGATACGCTCTCAACTATAACTCCTTCCAACTGGGTGGATAAGAGGGGTTCATTTTTCAATACTACCAGTGACATTTTCAGTTCGTGAGAGGTTTGAGTCCACCTTTAACTTCCACGATAAGCTTTTCGCTAGAGCTTCATTTAGGTCATTACTTGAGCGCCCGATGCTCTTAGCTGGATATTTCGAGCTTCCACCTTCCACTGTTAATGAAGTTTTCATCATGAACACCTTTATAAGTTTCTTTCACCTTTTTTGATTAGGTGTCATCTCATGTCCAACCAAGAACTCCTCATTTTTCATTTATAGAGGTTCCTTCTTACTTTCTATCAGAGAGGCAACGTCAAATCTCTGGACTTTATTGATTCATTTTTTGAAAAGCTTTTCAATTATTGCTTCTATATGATGCGTTCTTCCTTCATCATCCTCCATTAGAGCAACCATTTACATCAACGTTATGGGTGGTACTACCCCCCGAAAAACTGGAACCACTTTATGGGGTTCCATCAGTAGGGCTACTGGTAACATGATTCCTCAAGTATTCTGAATGGAGCTTCCATCATACCTGTACAGTGAGGTGTTTACTTTTGACCATTTCCTTGATTTAACCATTTGAGTATCCCACACCAGTTGTGCAACGCCCATGTGTTGCATAAGAGGCAAAGATTGTTTTTTCTTGATGAATCCCCTTTAGGAACTAATTAATTCTTTTGGGGTTCTCATGTCGAGTGACACAACTACCATGGTGGAACCCCTACATTGAGTTCCAATATTTTCCATTTTAGCTT
The DNA here is from genome assembly GCA_036435485.1 of Saposhnikovia divaricata. NCBI lineage: Eukaryota > Viridiplantae > Streptophyta > Magnoliopsida > Apiales > Apiaceae > Saposhnikovia > Saposhnikovia divaricata. Next base: position 58,939,487 of record CM071600.1, on the reverse strand, counting down.
AAAGCCTTTGAATGGGATTTTCCATGCATAAACCTTTTTCCAGGTTGCTTCCCGGGTTCTTCTTGCTTATTACGGGCCTTTTTATTATTCAGCTTCTTGCTTATGATCAAGGGGCCTTCCATCATCGAACCTATCGTATACGAACCCCATTTCTAGGAAGCTCATTTCTGGGGGAGTCCTTTTTACCAATCTTTTCTATATTTTAATTTGACAAGCTTCATATTAAGCTTCCTGCCCAGTCTATTGAACATACTCGGGCTTCTGTTAAGTGAAGCCTCAGGGTTCTAGGACTTATCTCCTTGAACATGTCATCATCGAACCCCCGTCCGGGTTGCTCCCACCAATAAACCTCTTTTTCATGGAAGCTTAGTCTTCCAGCTCATTCGTGTTCTCATGGTAAATGTTGATGGGAAACCTTCATACCGAATATGTAAATTATCAATGAGACACCTCTAATCTTACCTAAGCTAGCTCGTTGTAAGAAACAAGAGGTATCTAAGAGAATAATGTACAATATTTCCAGTAGTTCACCAATGAGGGAGTCCATATCCTTGCCATCATCCAAGTTTACATACTGATCATTAATCATGGGGTTCGCATCTCTGCTTCAATTTGGGTTCACCCGTACCCCTTCAGTTAGGAGGGTCGTACCCCTATCCGCACTGGGTTCACCTGTTACTCATTTATCAGGAGGTTCGCACCCTTATCTGCGCTGGGTTTCACCTACAGCTCATCAATCATGGTGTTCGTACCCCCATCATCATTCAAGTTCACCCATTTACTCCCTTCATGGATTGAGCTGTGGTGCGAACTAGTGTTGTGCTCCACAATCTTTAATGGAAACTCCTGGACTTGTTTAACCCTAGAATTGTTGAAAGGGAGCTTTGATAGAGCTTAACCTCCAACTGGTTGAACCCCTAGATTGATAATCTCCACCTTTTGACAATAAAAATTTCTATGTCGTATGCCAAAATTAAGTATTGGGGGTTCATCTGGTTATGGGTACCTTTTACCATGAGTACGTTCCCATAATTGAGTATTTGGGGGTTCATCTGCAAGGAGCCTTCTGACTGAGAAACTGGGGGTTCGACTTCGAGGAACCTTCTAGCTGAGAAACTAGGGGTTCATCTGTGTGGAACCTTCTGTCATGGGTACGACCACCAGATTGAGGCTTCTCCAGCCTTTACCGCTTGAACCTCTCAATTGGTACCTTTCCAAATGGCCTTTATCTCCATCAACATGTGGACATTCAGTTCTTCGTACGTTTTATTATATGTATTGATGCACCTGATTGGAGAAGCTTCTGGATCGCGGAACCCCGCATTGTTGAACCCCTAATCTGATTCTTTCCTGTCGAAATATAGTATCCGAAACACTTATTTTTTGGCCATTCTATCCAAGACCTCAGAGCCACATCTCTTCTTTTATGTACCACCAAATGACCAGAATAAAGGCGGTTGTGGCTAACCTTCATTCTTCTTCATCTTTTTTTCGATGAGCCATGATTTTTTCTCCTATTTTTTCATCTTTTCGTATATTTTTTTTAGAGACTCAATTTTCCAGCCCATCCACACGATATAATCCACCATACCTTGATTGTTGAGCTCCTTCTCGGGCCCAATTTCGTGGTCACCTCCATTATTCTTCGGTGTATGTTCATCGCCGAAGCTTTTCGCAATCTTTCCTCTCAAAAGATCATCCAATCCCCTCCTTCTAGCGCCAAAAATGTTGTGAGAGGAATTTGGTACAACACTTCAAGAGAATATCACTGGAATAACATATGAATCGCTTGATTTCCGGCTGCAGAATCGGAGATCAAGCGTTTACAGCCCGGCGTTCAACTGCCGGAGTGGACGGTTGTTTGTAATGATTTTGGGACTGAGTTTGCAAGGTCACCGGACAGCAAGGACGGAGTAATTCCTACTCAGTCAATCCCAGCTGCCAGATATGTGTATTGCTCAAGTTTCTACATGATTTTTGTAGAGAGAAGTGAGATTCAACCCTTGCAAAGTGCCTACATATCCTATATTTATAGGAATCAAGTCCCATGTAGTTCTATGGTTTTGGACTCCTTGTTGATAGTTCAGCCACGTTTTGATAAGCCTTATCCTCCTGACCATGCTGATCCGTTTGTTATTTTGTGATGAAGAAGAGTCCTAGTTCCCTTAGGACACTGCCTGAACCCTGGCCTTCCGCTGTACAGCCGCCTATATATATACGCAGTGTATATATCATATATGTTTTATATTTATCTTCCTCTACTGAACTGATCCAGCTAATTATCCCAGATGATATGATTATCTAGTAGTTATCCCTCCATATAACCATAATTATCTTCATATTTATATGATTTTCCATCATATATCTGAATATATATACCTAATCCATGTATATATGATGATTATCCACGAATCCAGAGGTTGTTGGGCCACTCCTAATGTTTAGGAGTTATCCACAAGTCTGTTAGAGCGATATATATCCGTTCTCCTACAATTTAGGAGGCTGTTGGGCCAAATCCCGCGGACTGTCGGGGTACGAGTATGAACCCCTGCCTGGAAGCCCTTCACCTGCATGAACCCCTATAAGGCCTCCACACAGCAGTACCCCCACCTGGGGTTCAGACACCTGAACCCCCCGAATCAGATGCCAGAATCTTCATCTTTCAGTATATTTCCAAAGCATATTAGACCAAAAGATCCATACCTAGTCCATCCTATCCTTCATATCCATATTACTTGAACCCGTAACCTTAATGGGCCTTAAATCAAGCCCAAGGCGGATTTTGGGCACAACAATATGAATTGTTAAAAAAAGGGTTAATGAGCTATTTCATCAGTGTACAATACACAAACTTTCAGCTGGGTTACCAGCCCAAAAAAGTTTTCAGTCAAACACTTGAACAATAAAAACATTTCAAACAGGTCACTACCGATACTCCCATTAAGTTTACAAACAGAAGGGTGATGTCAGATGTGGCAGCTTGTGTGGCAAATGATATGACAAATTTAATTATAATTACAAATTAAATTATATATAAAAGTGAAGAATTATATATTAAAAAGAAAAGAGACGGTGGCAGAGGGGAGGAAGAAGGTGAGGCGGAGGGGCAGTGGTGTCGCTGCGGCGATAGTGATTGAAAGTGACGTGAAGGGGGGTTGGTTGCAGGTGGGTTGGTGGTGTGGCAGTGGGTTGGCTGTTGAAGAAGGAGTTGGTGGTTGTAGAGGAGAGGTGGCATTGATGGAGGAGTGAAGGGGATGGACTAGGGCGGAGGAATGGATTGGTGGAGGTTGTTGTAGGCGGCGATGGCGACTAAAAGTGACGTGAAGGGGGGTTGAAGAAGAGGAGAAAAGGGGATGAGGTGAAGAGGACGGACTGGCGAGAAGGGCGAGGTGAGATGGGCGGCGGAGAAAAAGAGATGAACGACGCCGGAGTTGGTGGGATGGTGAAGGACAAAGGAGAAAGGGGTGAATGTGAGGTAGAGGAGTGGTGAAGGTGAACGGAGGTGGACGGAGAAGATGGGCTGAAGGAGATGAACGTGGTGGCTTGGTTTGCAGGCGTGGGGAGAGGAGAAAGGAATTGCTGTGTTGGTGCCAGGCGGAAGGAGGTGGCTGTTGGAAATGGGTGGAGGCGGAGAGATGGGAGAGATGGGCTCGGTTTTTTTTAAAAAAATCAATTCTTTATGTGGTACGCATATGTGGCATAATTTATTATGGGGATCATTAGTTGGTTGCTGAGTTGTAACCATTTAATAGACTTCTATTAAAGTCAACGAAAATTTAACGGTAGTGAAAATTTTTTAATGTACAATGACCCAACTGAAAGGTATATTAAGTTTAGCAATGCATTTAAAAACTTTTTTGGGCCGGTGACCCAACTGAAAGTTTTGCAATAGTACAGTGATGAAATAGATCATTTACCCGGTTAAAAAATGAGGGGAATGAATCGATAGAGTAATACACAGAAACAATGTATTGTTTCAGCAAATTTGAATTGTAATGGAGAATTCAAATTACACCCAGGCCTACAAATAGGGTGATTGCGATGCAGGCGGTGCGATTTTTCCCCAAAATTACAGATCAACCCTTGCATGCGATTTGGTCAAATCCTTATTTTTTCTAGAAATATATATTAATCAATCACCTTTTTCATCTAAAACATGTTACCATTTTAATTTTGTCTAACTAAGACCTCTCTTTTTCCAATTTTATCACGGGCATTCTACTTAATAAAATAAAATAATAATTTTATAATTACTAATAATTTACCGATTACCTTTTTCAACTAAAACCTATCATCTTTTCTATATTTTCAAACTAAAATTCCTCATTTTATAGAAATATCACAGATAACATTTATATAATTATTATCAAATCATCTCATTTAAAAATTTAAGTCTCTTGGATGACAAAAAAATAAAAATAAATTTAAGACTTCAAAATTCATGTTTTAAAAAAAATTATTTCAAATTAATTTAAAAAATTCGTATAATACTAAAAGAAATCCGTGCATCGCACTGGTTTTAAGCTAGTTATGATTAAAAGGTGTTTTTCTCATATTTTAACTCTTTTCGGGAAAGAAGTATCTAATATTTTATCTAATACTTTTATAATTGATAAGAAAACATTTACATCTTCTTCTATATAATAAGAGAACAAGAGGATATTTTAGGGCATTTTGAGCCAATAAACCCCCTATGAAATTACGATTTTACCCTTATATATTACAAAATTATATTGATTTGCCACTCTATTATTATGTTTTTACTATTAGTTTAACTTATGAGTAAAAATATAATGACAAATATTAGTTTCAAAATTTGAAATTTTACTTTTCAAAATATGGTACATAATTATATACACTACTTTCAAAATTTTATTCTACTCTCTTATTTTAAATGAGTTAGTTTGGTATCTTCCCCGGTCATACTTTAGTATTGTTAGGTCCACTATGTTTGTAGAAGGGGGGGTTGAATACAAACAGTACTATTTTATCGAAATTTGTCCGGATAAATTTAATTTATATTTTGACAAATTTGAGCGGAATTAAATGAAACAAAATTCAAGTTGAATATAAAATTATATTAACTTGAGGGGTTTGTTACAAATACAGTACAGAAATTATATCTAGTTAATAAAAACAAATTAGAAAATTCGACATGAATTTTTCTAGATTTGTTAATAAAAATCGAGATATAGATTAGGAGTAAAAACTCGCTAATATTACAAGAGTATCAAATAAACAAGTTCTATCGGATCAGATATTAAAAATAAGATGAACTTGATTTTCTATGAATTTTTCTCTTGCTGTGTTGTTCTTCAAAAATGAGAGAGAATGGAGATGTTCTTGTTTCTTTGAATGTTATGTTCTGTGTTCTTCTTGTCTGGCTGCTGTCTTGAATTAATATAGCCTCCTGTATCTTTTCTTTTTCATTTGTATTGCCAAGACAATCGGCAAGACAATCTGCTCTTCCAATACAATCAATTTTGTACTGCCAAGACAATCGGCAAGACAATCCAAAATCTCCAAGACAATCAATTTATATTGCCAAGACAATAGGCAATACAATTAACAAGACAATCAAGATTAACAAGACAATCGTCAAGACAATTGAGATTGTCTTTAACAAATAAAAAAACCTCGGCTGTATGATTGATTTTGTAAACAAAATATTCTGCTGTAAGCTGAAACCAGTCTCAGGAGAAGGTAGTACACAACACGCGCTTGTCTCTTTTGTTTTTCAGTCCAGCGCGTGCTCGACACGCGCATAGGGGCGCGTTCAGTATTCTCCCGACAGGAATTGTAGTTCTGTTGTAGGTTGTCAGACTTTTGTTACCTTTTAGTTTTTTTATGCATGCTTCTGAATTCTTTTAACATGCATGTACTTTATTTTCTTTTCTGTCGACAACAAGCTACAACTTCCTTTTCTCTTTTTTTTTTTATTATTTTGTTTCTTTTGCTTGTTTTTATCTATTATATTTAATTTAATTAACTATTAATCAATTAATCATTTAAATGAATAATGATTAATTAATTAATAAACTAATTAATTAAATCTAATAGATTAATATATTAATTCAAAATTAATTAACATGATAATTAATTTAATAAATAAATTAATTCAGAATGAATTAATTTATTAAATTAAATCAATTACATAATTATATTAATTAAAAGAGAATTAATATAAATCTTTTGACAGCTCAAATCTTTTTCTTGAACCACTGAAAGTAATAAAGAATTACCACCGAATTTTCGTTGACGCTCGATGCACGGTCTGGTTCATGAGCGACTAACTCCAACGGCTTTTCTTTATTTTTGACTTTATAGCTGTGGTCATTGTCTTCTCTTAATATACCCGTCTTGATAGCTTGAACCACTGAAGTTAATGATAAACAACCACTGTTTAATGTTGACACTCGATGTACTGTCTGGTTCATGAGTGACTAACCGCAATGACTGTTCTTCACATATTGACTTTAAAATCTGGTTCCTTTTCTTGTCTTTTTCTTCTCTCTCTATTAATTCTTCTGTAATGTCTCTGTCACTGTTGAAATCTTTGTCACTTTAAATGAATCCACTTCTTTAACGAATACTTCACTGAGGCTTGATCAGATGTCTGAACTTCTTTCAATGTAGTAATTCCTCAAGTCTGTAGATTGACCTTGATCTTTTTCTTCTGATAGATAATACAATCTGAGATTCCTTGTGACAGTCTATATACTATTTACTATTACAATCTTGTTCAAGTTTAGTTGTATCCTCGAAATACAAATAGGCTACATCATATGCCTTTCAATCTCCCCCTATTTGTTTGTTAGACAATAACAAGCAAATACCTAGAGGATAACTCAACTACCTCACTTAAACAAGAAAAAGATAAAACTTTTAAGAATTAAGTAAATAATACAAAAAAAAATTTCTCTGGTTTAGATTTAACAATTCCAGAATCTTCAGTTGATGAAATGATAGATGATTGTTCCTCTAGCACTGAACTGATCTTCAATAGATAACTCATCTTCATTTCTGATTCTTCATATCTCTGCCTGATAAACCTTCACATCTTCCATTGGTGATTATCAGCAGTTCTTGATTTACAATCACTTCCCATTTCTGACACAGCTTTTCTCACTAAAGAAAAACAGCTGTTCCGACTATGTAGACAATGGTGAATCAATACCATTTCTATAACTTCTGGTGAATTTACTACTCTTCCACTTAGCCTTTATACATAGTACATTGAAAGACTAATAGAATAGTATTGTGATGTAATTCTCCTTATATCTCCACTTTCATAACAAATGAAAGTTCTTTTGCTTCTTCATCTAAGGCTCCCCCTTAGAAACTAGACTTGCTCCTCATTCTAAGCACAGTCTTTACTGCTCCCCCTTTCTAACTCACTCTTCTTTCTTTACTGCTCCCCCTTTCTAACTCACTCTTCTTTTACTTGTACCCCAATACTTCTCCCCTTTAGTTGAAGTATATCTTTTTCAATATATCTCTCCCCCTTAGTTGAGGAATCCTCCAATTCAATTAATTGATAAAGTAGTTGATACCAAATTGTTACCAATTTATACCAATCGTTAGAGTACATTGAAATCAATTGATAAAGCTTTGTTAGAAAGGAAGTTTCATTTTCTTCCTCGCTGTGAGTGTGTGATAGTGTTTAGTGTACCTCACAAGTGTTTCACTCATCTCTCCACTCATTTGTGTTGAGTGTCTCACTTCTCTCTGTGTTTACACTCTTGCTCACTAGTGTTTCACTCATATCACTCATAGCTCCAACATCCGTTAGTGTACCTGAAAAGAAAAATCACCATAGCCCCTTCTAGAGAGGTCAGTGGTGGTGCAATGGGAGTTCGCAAATCCCAAATCCTCGTTGGACTCGTCAGACGAATCTGAGTCATAATCTACAAGTTGCTAATTTCCCTTTTTAGGGTTTTCAGATTTGAATTCTGAGAAGGTAAACAATGATCTATAAATTTAGCATTGAGATCAAGGTTCCCTTCTAATGTCTGTGAAGACATCACCTTGTAAAACTCATCAGATAAAATCTGAATCATAGTTCACAAGTTGCCGATCCGCACCTATGTCGAATCCGTTACCCGCAGGATCCAGAGATGTTCCCTCTGGGGAGTTAGATAATGATCTTGTTGAATTTTGCATTTGAGATCAATACCTTCTCTCGAGGTCTGTGAAGACTCTTGATTCATTAAAGAACCTTTAACTTATAATCCTAACCGTAAAATGGTTGGATTACAGGTTTCCGTCAATTCATCCTTAGTGTGTGCAATCTCACTTGTGCATATGAAATATTTTGGTTAGTGTATAAGGTAGTGACTCTCCAACTGAATATCCCACACATCCTTGTTTGCTGCATCAAATGCAGTTACTCCCTGGTGACCTCTAGTCTGATAGGTTACTTCCTTTTAGGGGGTAAGATAGAATGTGTTTGAGTTTGACTGTAGTCTGGGATAAAAGTTGTTGGGTTTACAACCTTATGACTAAACATGTGAGAATACAAAATTCCATGTAGATGAACCTGTATCACAGAATATGAGCAATATAGAGATAGAATGCATTTTTAACATTGAAAAGTTTTCTGAGAAAATATTGCATTTATCTTAAGTGAAATGATGTACAGTTGTGATTTCAAAAGATTTACAATGTAAGCAATCACAGCTGTAGAAAGAGATTTTGAATTTAGGAAGATATAGATCTTGAGCTGGTTTTACAAAACAAGAACATAGGCAAAAATCCAATTAATAAATATTAGTCGAATCAATGTATGTTAATGTTTAAACCAATACAAACAAAACTATTTTATCATGTTTTAGGTCCTGCATGATAGATACCAACTATTAGAGATTGTTAGCACTTGATAGGTCTTGTCTTCCAATTGTTAGATCCTGAAAATCAAACATTAGTTACTAACCAATTGTATAGACACATACCAATTTGATACCAACATTGGTCAATTGTTAAGTTCTTAAAACGAAGATCTGTTAACAGCAATCACAAAACAACGATTTATACTTAAACTGCGGGTTTTGTGTGTGTTAATAAGAAGAACAACAAAAGAACCAAGTACAGTGACCTACTTGTAAGTTTTGCAAGTATAGTGGCTAAAATGTAAAAACTATACAAACTATTTATATACACATGAAAAAGAATATAAAAAATAAGAAATAATATACATAATAATTATACAAAATAAAAACTAAAAAAGAAAAGAACATTTAAATAACATTAAATAAAGAAGAAAAATTTGAATTAACATAAAAATAATAAAACTATACATAAGTACTAATTTACATACAAATTTTTATTTTTATTATTTTATTTTTATTATTATTTTTTAAATGCAAAAATAACTGTATTAATAATATTTACAGAATATTAAAGATAAAAGATAATAATTTAGAAAAATATCTACAACAATATAACTACTTAAAATAACTAAATAGAAAATATAAAATACTAAAAATACCATAGGTTGTCCTTTTGACGGAGTTAACACATTAATAACAGAAAGAACAAACACTACAAAATATTGAATAAAATATTAACTATTTACATAAACATTTGTAGCAAATTAATAAATCTATATATATTTTCGAATAAAATGTCTTTCTTATCAGAAAATTATTTTGAAAGAAAATATGATTTATTAAAAGATCACAAATATTCAAAAGGAATTTTCAACAAAAATAGATTTCTCACTAATTTCCACTTGTAAAATTTGAGAAAAATATTTTTAGAGAAAATAAAATTATTCTAAAATTAAAAGAAGTAAGTAGGAAAATATTAAGAAGATAATAACAATGATTTAAGAATTAACAAGCAAGATTATAAGTTGATAAAATAATTATACAAGTGATTTAAATCAGAAAATATTCACAAAATAATCACTTGTAAATTATTAAAGATCAAACCTCAGATATTAACTAGTTTAATTACTAGGACTGTTTAACATACCCAATTCACCAACAATTCTGGTGAATGTGGATTCGTCAAGAGACTTAGTAAAAATATCTGCTGTTTGTTCTTCTGTGGGTACAAAAAATAACTCCACAGTACCATTCATGACATGCTCTCGAATAAAATGATACCTGATGTCAATGTGCTTTGTTCTCGTGTGCTGCACAGGATTGTTGGAGATTGCTATGACACTTGTATTATCACACAGGATAGGAATCTTGTCAAGTACAAAGCCATAATCCCGTAGCTGATTTCTGATCCACAAGATCTGAGCGCAACAGCTTCCAGCAGCTATGTATTCAGCTTCGGCTGTAGAGTTGGAAACTGTTTGCTGTTTCTTACTGTACCAGGAAACTAACCTGCCACCTAGGAATTGACAACTCCCGGAGGTGCTCTTTCTATCTACAACACTTCCTGCATAGTCTGAATCTGTATATCCAACAAGATTAAAACCAGATTCTTTAGGGTACCAGATACCTAGATTAGGTGTACCCTTAAGATATCTCAAGATTCGTTTAACAGCAATGAGATGCACATCTCTAGGATCCGCTTGGAACCTTGCACACAAGCATGTAGCATACATAATATCTGGTCTACTTGCAGTAAGGTAAAGTAATGAGCCTATCATACCTCTGTAGCTTGTGATATCTACCTTAGCAGAATTTTCACATGCTCCAAATTTAACAGCTGTAGATGATGGTGTTCTTGCTGAAGATGAGTCCTCCATTTGATACTTCTTGAGAAGCTCTTTGACATACTTGGATTGACAGATAAATATTCCATCTGTCCTTTGACTTATTTGCAATCCAAGAAAGAACTTCAGCTCACCCATCATGCTCATTTCAAATTTACCCTGCATTAACTTAGCAAATTTCTTGCACAACAGATCATTAGTAGACCCAAATATTATATCGTCCACATAGACTTGGACTAGAATTGTATCATTCTTATGTTTCTTTGTGAAGAGAGTTTTGTCTATGACACCTCTAACAAAACCATTTTCAATTAAAAATTCAGAGAGAGTGTCATACCATTTCCTTGGTGCTTGCTTAAGACCATAGACAGCCTTGAAAAGGAAGTAGACATAGTCAATTAAATCTGGATCTTCAAAACCAGGGGGTTGTTCTACATAAACCTCTTCATCTAGCTTGCCATTCAAGAAAGCACTCTTGACATCCATTTGATAAACTTTAAAGTTTGAAAATGCTGCGAATGCCAAGAATATTCTTATGGCCTCAAGTCTAGCCACTGGAGCATAGGTCTCATCATAATCAATGCCTTCAGATTGGGAGTAACCCTTTGCTACCAGTCTTGCTTTATTTCTCGTCACTGTGCCATCTTCATCAAGTTTGTTTCTGAATACCCACCTAGTGCCAACCACTGGTCTGTCTGTAGGTCTGGGTACCAGCTTCCAAACTTCTTGTTGTTTAAATTGATTGAGTTCATCTTGCATAGCAATCACCCAATCAGGATCAGAAAGAGCTTCTTCAGTTTTCTTAGGTTCCATTTCAGATAGAAACCCTGAATAATTACATTGATTCTGAAAAGCTCTTCTAGTCTTCACACCAACAACTGGATCACCAATAATTAGCTCAAAAGGATGAGCTCTATTCCAAACAGTCTGTCTGGGAAGATTAGATCTTGATGATTCGCCTTGACCTTCATTGGGATGTTGTGTGTGACCAGTTGAGCCTTCATTTTCTCCCCCTGAGTTGTTGCCAGGTTGACTAGATGATGATTGTTTAGAAGAGTCAGGGGAATTTTGACTACCATCATTGATTTCATCACCATTACCCTGATCATCATTGTTGTCATTAGCATCAGCAAAAATCTCAGGTGCATTGTCATCATCTGAATCTGTATCTGTCATGTCATCGAAAGATAGCTTCTCAGATGGATTCTCAGTTTGGATACTAGGGAGTTTAGTGTCATCAAATGTTACATTGACACTTTCCATCATCTTCTGTTCATCAATCACATACACCCTGTATGCTCTCATTGAATAACCAATAAAAATTGCTTCAAATGCTTTGGTGTCGAATTTACCACCTTGATCATCACCTTCTTTAAGCACAAAGCACTTTGCCCCAAATACATGAAAGTATTTGAGTGATGGTTTCTTATCAGCCATAATTTCATAGGGTGTCTTCATTTGATCTTTATTGATTAGAGTTCGATTCTGGGTATAGCACGCAGTATTGACAGCTTCAGCCCAAAAGTACAATGGAAGCCTTGATTCACTTAACATAGTACGTGCAGCTTCAATCAAGGTTCTATTCTTTCTTTCCACTACCCCATTTTGCTGAGGAGTTCTTGGAGCTGAATATTGTCTGGTTATACCCTTCTCAGTGCAAAAGTCATTTAGAACTGCATTCTTGAATTCAGTTCCATTGTCTGATCTTATAGCTCTCACTGGATACGTAGAATCTCGCTCAATTAATTTAATGTGATCAATCACCAGTTGTGGAGTCTCATCTTTAGAATTCAAAAACAGGACCCATGTGTATTTTGAAAAATCATCAACAATCACTAGAGCATATCTCTTCCTTGACATAGACATCACATTAACTGGACCAAACAAATCCATATGAAGTAATTGTAATGGTTCAGTTATTGAAGATGTATCAGTGCTCCTGTGACTTGCCCTTTTTAGCTTGCCCTTTTGACATGCATCACACAGTCCTTCTTGAGTGAATTCCATTGAAGGCAAACCTCTCACCAATTCTCTTTTGACCAGAGAATTCATTGTCTTAAAATTAAGATGAGAAAGTTTCTTGTGCCATAGCCAACTCTCATCATTAGATGCTTTAGTGTAGAAGCAAGTGATTTCTTTAGTGCTTCCTGAGTTCATATTGGCTACGTACAGATTGCCTTTTCTAACTCCTGTCAGTTGTGGCTTTTCATGTCTCTTGTGTGAAATTAGACAATTCTTCTTGTAGAAATGAACTTCATAACCTTTGTCACAGAATTGACTGACACTGAGCAAATTGTGCTCAAGTCCTTTCACAAACGAGACTTCATCAATGATAACATTTCCAGCTTCAAGTCTGCCATATCCATCAGTTCTACCTTTGCTGTTATCTCCAAAGGTAACTACTGGGCCGGCCTTCTCCACCACATTTGTCAGCAGGGTTCTGTCTCCAGTCATATGCCTTGAACATCCACTGTCCAAGATCCAGGTCACTCGTTCAACCTGCTCAACACCCTGCAATGACAAACGGATTAAACCTTCTTCGGAACCCAAATTTGATTGGGTCCAGAGTACTTAAAGAATTGGCCTTTGTCAGGCAAAACAACATTCTTTACTTTAACAACAGCTTTATCATTATTCAACAAACATTTCACTTTATAAACAGATTTGACAATCTTTTGTTTCAGTTTAGGTATCCATATTTGTTTAGTAACAATATCATTGACTGGACATTTGACTTTGTAAACAGCCTTCATAAAATTTTGTTTAGGCTTTGGTACAATTGTCTCTCTCCTAACATAAGGAGGACTAGCAGTCTTTGATCTAACATTATTCCTGTTCATATGTTGTCGAGGAGCAGTCTTATTATTACATGCATGATTACCATTAAAGTAAGCAGACATCACATTAAAGGCACAAGACATACAGTTGACAACACCACATGCTTTATGATTAGAATCAATGATTGGCATGTTACTCATGTTAGACATGTTATTGTTCTGCTTCAACTTGTTACCACCTAATCCAGTCTTAGAAGAACTCGTTGTTTCAACAACCTTGACTGGTACTTTAGGTACATCTTTCTTGGATGAAACATTTGTTGTGTTAACGTCCTCAACTGATTTAGTCTTAACAAAGACTGTGACATCTTCCTTAGATGAAACATTCTTTGGATTAGCTTTCTTAACAGATTTAACCTTAACACATTTATCCTTAACAAGAACTGTGCCATTTGCACTATCCTCATTTCTCATTTCTTCTTGTATAACCATAGAAAGAATATCTGGTGGTCCAGCATCAGATTTTTTAAACATTGGTTTTTCAACATTCTTGAGAATATGTGGTATACCTCTTTCTTTAGCTGAGATGGAATTAGGAGAATGATTACTCAAAGAACCAACAGCTTGATTGTAATCAAATCCTATTCCTACAGTTCGTTCTACTGCTTGTTTGTTGAAGAACTCTTTAGAAACTTTGACAGAATTATAACAAGCTCTAACCTGTGTTTCAAGTTCTCTAATCCTGGTTTCTTGTTCAGCAATCTTCTCAACTTGTTTTACCATGTATTCTCCTAGACCCTTTTCTCTGTAGTTAAGTCGAGCTATTTCTTCTATATTCTTATCTTGATTAATCTGCACCCTTTTTAAATCTAACACTTCATTTTCAAGTTTAGTGTTAACAAGACTTATTCTCTCGTACCCTCTTTCTGCCTTATTCAAGGAACTACGTAAACTATCAATTAACTCAGCATCAGTAAGAATTACCGGTGTGGTGTAATAAGTTGATGATTCAGCATTTGCCACCAGTGCAAAGTTTCCATATTCTTCATCTTCGCTATCTGTATCATCCCAGCTTTTACCAGCAGCTACATAAGCTCTTCCACTCTTCTTCTTTTCAGAAGCATAATCTTTCTTCTGCGCTTGCTTGGGTTTCTGACACTCAGTAGCAAAGTGTCCCAACTCATTACAGTTGAAGCAACGGATCTTGCTTCTGTCAACAGTTCCAGTTTTGTAACCTCCCCTGTTACTAGAGGATGAAGAACCTCCTCTCTGAAATCTGTTATTTGACTTAAACCTGAACTTTGGATTTCTTCTGAATCTGAAGTTACTGAATTGTCTCACCATCATCGCCATAGATTCATCTTCCAATTGATCCAGCTCTTCTAGTGAATAGAATTCACTACCATCCTGCGTAGCTAGTGTTTGGCCATGTTCCACTTCAGTTTGTTCCTTGTTGAAGCTGTTAGGTTGAACAATTTTAGCTTCCACTTCCTTAGGAACCTCAACTACTAGAGCTGTAGAAGAATTTGCCATTCTGCCTTTGCCAGAGAACTCCTTCTGTTGTTCTTGTTCTAATTCATATGTTTTCAGAACACCAAACAGCCTTTCAAGAGCAACCTTGTTTAAATCTCTGGATTCTCTGATGGCAGTTATTCTATGCTCCAAGTGAGTAGGCATAGTCAGTAAAAACTTCATGTTGATCTCCTTCTGAGTATATTGCTTGCCATGAACTTGCAAGTTGTTGATTATTTTGTTATACCTTTCGAACACTTCCTGAATGCCTTCGTTAGGGCCAGCTCTAAAGTGTTCATATTCAGAGGTCAAAATTTGAAGTCTGTTTTCCCTGACTTCATCAGTTCCTTCATTGATAGTTTCAATAGTTTCCCAGATGTGCTTAGCGGTTTTACAATTCATCACATGGCTATACATTACAGCATCGAGGGAATCTATTAAAATGAGTCTCAAATTTTTATCCAGTCCAGCTTCCTCCTTATCTTCAGAGGTATAGTTCTTAGGGTCCTTTGGATAGGATTTTGCAGGTATTGTTACAACTCCATTTACAACTGTTTCAGTATCATGTTGCATGGGAGTTATTGGTCCATTTTTCAAAACGAACAAAAATCTTGGATTTGATACATCAAGAAATAACTCCATTTTGTTTTTCCACATGTCATAGTTATCTTTATTAAAGATAGGAATTTTAACGATGCCTTTGGTTGACATGATGAATTTTTAAGAGAGTTAAAAATTCGAGATGGATTTTTGACTGAGTAAAAATAGGATCTTGATTTGTGTATCAATCAATAGGCTCGGATACCAATTGTTAGGTCCACTATGTTTGTAGAAGGGGGGGTTGAATACAAACAGTACTGTTTTATCGAAATTTGTCCGGATAAATTTAATTTATATTTTGACAAATTTGAGCGGAATTAAATGAAACAAAATTCAAGTTGAATATAAAATTATATTAACTTGAGGGGTTTGTTACAAATACAGTACAGAAATTATATCTAGTTAATAAAAACAAATTAGAAAATTCGACATGAATTTTTCTAGATTTGTTAATAAAAATCGAGATATAGATTAGGAGTAAAAACTCGCTAATATTACAAGAGTATCAAATAAACAAGTTCTATCGGATCAGATATTAAAAATAAGATGAACTTGATTTTCTATGAATTTTTCTCTTGCTGTGTTGTTCTTCAAAAATGAGAGAGAATGGAGATGTTCTTGTTTCTTTGAATGTTATGTTCTGTGTTCTTCTTGTCTGGCTGCTGTCTTGAATTAATATAGCCTCCTGTATCTTTTCTTTTTCATTTGTATTGCCAAGACAATCGGCAAGACAATCTGCTCTTCCAAGACAATCAATTTTGTACTGCCAAGACAATCGGCAAGACAATCCAAAATCTCCAAGACAATCAATTTATATTGCCAAGACAATAGGCAATACAATTAACAAGACAATCGTCAAGACAATTGAGATTGTCTTTAACAAATAAAAAAACCTCGGCTGTATGATTGATTTTGTAAACAAAATATTCTGCTGTAAGCTGAAACCAGTCTCAGGAGAAGGTAGTACACAACACGCGCTTGTCTCTTTTGTTTTTCAGTCCAGCGCGTGCTCGACACGCGCATAGGGGCGCGTTCAGTATTCTCCCGACAGGAATTGTAGTTCTGTTGTAGGTTGTCAGACTTTTGTTACCTTTTAGTTTTTTTATGCATGCTTCTGAATTCTTTTAACATGCATGTACTTTATTTTCTTTTCTGTCGACAACAAGCTACAACTTCCTTTTCTCTTTTTTTTTTTATTATTTTGTTTCTTTTGCTTGTTTTTATCTATTATATTTAATTTAATTAACTATTAATCAATTAATCATTTAAATGAATAATGATTAATTAATTAATAAACTAATTAATTAAATCTAATAGATTAATATATTAATTCAAAATTAATTAACATGATAATTAATTTAATAAATAAATTAATTCAGAATGAATTAATTTATTAAATTAAATCAATTACATAATTATATTAATTAAAAGAGAATTAATATAAATCTTTTGACAGCTCAAATCTTTTTCTTGAACCACTGAAAGTAATAAAGAATTACCACCGAATTTTCGTTGACGCTCGATGCACGGTCTGGTTCATGAGCGACTAACTCCAACGGCTTTTCTTTATTTTTGACTTTATAGCTGTGGTCATTGTCTTCTCTTAATATACCCGTCTTGATAGCTTGAACCACTGAAGTTAATGATAAACAACCACTGTTTAATGTTGACACTCGATGTACTGTCTGGTTCATGAGTGACTAACCGCAATGACTGTTCTTCACATATTGACTTTAAAATCTGGTTCCTTTTCTTGTCTTTTTCTTCTCTCTCTATTAATTCTTCTGTACTGTCTCTGTCACTGTTGAAATCTTTGTCACTTTAAATGAATCCACTTCTTTAACGAATACTTCACTGAGGCTTGATCAGATGTCTGAACTTCTTTCAATGTAGTAATTCCTCAAGTCTGTAGATTGACCTTGATCTTTTTCTTCTGATAGATAATACAATCTGAGATTCCTTGTGACAGTCTATATACTATTTACTATTACAATCTTGTTCAAGTTGAGTTGTATCCTCGAAATACAAATAGGCTACATCATATGCCTTTCAAGTATCACATCGTAGACCCCCACCCCGACTCTATCTTTCTTATCAGTAGTTTTTGTTGTGAATTGAATCATTAACCTCGTGCAAACAATTCATCCTTCTGATCATTGTACTACATATATTTTTGGTTTTTAGTTAAAAATCTTTTAGATAAATTCGACCTCTTATTTATTTTATTTTTACTACTATTTTAAATCTTGAGCAAAAGATAATGGTGATTCACATTACTTTTAAATTTTTGTATTTTAATTTACAAAACATGGTACGTGATTATATATACAACTAATTTAAAATTTTGATAACAATATCACGTGATGTAAATAGGTTTATTTTCAATTAATTAAATATTTCTTACATATAATATTAACTATAATTTATTTTATATTTTTACATAACACGTCATCTAAGTAGAATTAGTCGTGAACACATTAAGCATAACGACAATGTGGCAGAACAAGCACTCCTCGATCATTCTACACCCTTCCACTCCATTTGATCCCGACCTTTTCAAATCCACGGAATGAAAAGGACATATTACCTGAATATAAATTTCGGGCAAAATCTTACAAATAACCATGCTGTGTTTGATGCTTTTCAGATGTGTGAGAGCGGGACCTATGCTCACCCGATAGTGAGGATGGCTGCGGATGGCTAGGAGTTCTTGCAACGTGCAAACACTCGTGCCCTGCTTCTTGTACAACATTTTAAACACAAAATTGCCAATCATGTATAGGAAATGACGCGTCGATGCCAAATCATCCAACATCGTCAAGTGCCTCTCAATGCTACCAGCACCACGGAGAATATCGTTGCATCGATTGCATCTTTAATCAGGAGCTGTTCACCAATGCGGAAGAATCGATCAAAATAAAAGACGTCCGCAAGAACAACATCTTGACGAAATTTGTAAACATCACGTAATGGAAAATGGTCTTGTAAACCATCTATGGTGGACCTCCTCTGACTTTGAGTCCAGGTTATGAAAAAATTATAAAAATCTTTGAAACTTTCCAACAATAATTTCATTAGAGAGACGATCAAATCTAAAGGTAAGGTTCAAACATTATTTTTTTCTGGCTTCATGATATTGGAGTGGTAAAAGATGAAATGTTGCCAATGAAACTCAGTTAGCACGTATATTTTTTGGTAAGAGAAGGTCAGAACGCTTTTTGGGCTATAAGTTATGTAATGATAAGACATGTCGCACATACACTCATATATATGTGTGTGTGTGTGTGTGTGTGTGCGTGTGTGTGTTTTTAAGGTATTGAGATACGTTTTTAGGGTTGCCTTTTCGCATTCTTCGGAGCTCTTTTCATATTACTATTTCTTTTTACTCTCACTGCTCATAACAGTTACTTACAAGCCCGTTACTCTTTCAATTTAATGTTGTGAATGGCATTTTAATATAATTGTAAACCTAATTTCATCACTGCTAACATCCTATTAAAATTACACTTCCACGAAAAAATCCCAAAAAAAAATTCCAAACTCTACATAGTCCATATCTAGGATACATCCTTAAAAAAAATATTCACAACAGTTTATTTAAAATAATATCTAATTCTTATAGTTTATTCTTTACTTTGATTCACTCAATTAAAAACCAAGTTTATAATTCTTCCACTCAATTATTTATGGAAGAAAATTTTACAAATAAAAATAAAGGAAATTACATACACGATATCAAGCTGAAAATGTAATGAGTGTATGATCAATAGGGATTTTTACTCTAACAAAAACAGGAAGAATATTTTGGCTACCTGAAATGTTTTGCCTCTACTTATTATGGTACCCTAATGGATCTATATCTATATATATTATAATGCCTGGAGATCGGAAATGCACCAGAACAGTTTAAGGTATTTTTCTTGAATTTTCATTTTTTTGATTTTTTTTATTAAAATTCTTTTCTTGCATTAAATAGCTATTAATGACAATTTAATTAGTCATTAATTACACCTATTAAACACATATTAAATTTACTCTGTTTAATTTGTTTAAAAATTAACAAATTAGTTGAACATTATAGTTATTATTTCAATATTAAATTTTAATTATATATAGTTATGTTTATTTTTAGGTAAAATGACGACTAACAATTGTTTATATTGCGTTATTGTGCAAGTCGTAATAAATTATGGAAGTACAAGATATTTACATAATATCTGGAATTGTATGCAAACAATACAGACAGATTTTTAATTTTGCACATGAATAAATAATACATGAGTTATGATCAAATCGATTAAATTTAACAAATCCAGCCATTTATCGGAAGATAAAATTGATAAAAAAGCTATACACCCATTGTTTCGTTATATTGTGTCGAAATAAATTTTTATTGTAATTAAACAAATTCTTACACTATTATTGAATATGTATATTATGAGAGGGGTCTCGGCTTTAAAAAACGTTATTAACCTTAACTTCTCAAACAATATTTATTATCAATGATTGTGGAGTCGTAGTAAATTATGGAAGTACACGGATTTTTACTTAATATCTAAAATTTGTAAACAAATCATGCACATGAATAAATTACACATGAGTTATGATTAAACTAATTAAATTGAACAAACCCAACCACTTTATTGGAAGATTAAATTGATAAAAAATTTATAAGCCCATTGTTTCATTATATCGTGTCAAAATAAATTAATATTCAAATTAAATAAATTCTTACACTATTAGTGAACATGTATATTATGATTTATGAGAGGGGTGTCGGCTTTAAAAAACGTTATTAAGTTATATTCAATATTTGTAACTTTTGATCGTAAATATTACGTTCATATTGTAATTTTTATTTTTATATGTTTGTGATATTTTTAAGATTATCAAAATTTTGTATATAATGAGAGTATTTTTCCAATTAATAATTTATATAAATTATTTTTAAATTAATTTTTTACAGAAAATTCATAAGAGACCAATCAATTTTTAAGAATAATAGAAATTAATTTATCTATTACAATACTTTTATATAAAAATTTATAAACCGCGCGAAGCGCGGATAAATTTACTAGTATATTATAATGCCTGGAGATCGGATATGCACCAGAACAGTTTAAGGTACTTTTCTTAAATTTTTGTCTTGTTGATTTTTTTTATTAAAATTCTTTTCTTGCATTAAATAGCTATTAATGACAATTTAATTAGTCATTAATTACACCTATTAAAAATCTATTAAATTAACTCTATTTAATTTTTTTAAAAATTAGCAAACTTTATTTGAACATTATAGTTATTATTTAAATATTAAATATTAATTATATATAGTTAAGTTTATTTTAGGTAAAATGACGACTAACAATTGTATATATTGCGTTATTTTTTATACCCTATTCAAGATCATTATATTTTTTTCGGATGATTATAGGGTAGACGATCTTAACTTCTTAAGCAATTTTTATTATCAATGATTGTGAAAGTCGTAATAAATTATGGAAGTACAATATATTTACTTAATATTTGGAATTGAATACAAATAATACAGGCAGATTTTTAATTTTGCACTTGAATAAATTATACATGAATTATGATCAAATCGATTAAATTTAACAAACCCAGCCATTTATCGAAAGAAAAATTGATAAAAAAATCTATACACCAATTGTTTCATTATATTGTATCGAAATAAAATTTTATTCTAATTAAACAAATTTTTACACTATTATTGAATATGTACATTATGAGAGGGGTGTCGGTTTTAAAAAACGTTATTAACCTGAACTTCTCAAGCAATCGTTATTATCAATGATTGTGAATTCGTAATAAACCAGGAGATTGGAGATGCTTTCACTCAGAAGCTTCAAAATATTTTTCTTGATTTTCACATTTTTTATTTTTTTATTAAAATAATTTTATTGCATTTAATAACATCTTAATTAGTCCTTAATTGTACCTATTAAACTTATATTAAATACACTTTATTTATACTTAATATAAAATTTTAGCAATTTTTATTAGAACATTATAATTATTATATTAATATAAAATATTAATTATCTATCTAAAAGTACAATTATTTCAAGGTAAAAGGATAAAATAAACTTATTTATAACGTCCATTTCTAATCCTTATTCAAAATTGATGCAATTTTTTTCGACAATAATAAATAGACGATTTTAACTTTTTGATTAATTCATAATCAGTGACCGTGAGAACCATGACAAGATACCGAAGTATATAAATTTTTCAATTAACATCCACAATTTAAGTACAAGCAATTGTATAATTTACTTTTACAGATGAACAATTTACACAACTCGATTAAATTGGACCAACCTTTTTTCTTTACTGATTAAATCAATGAAAAAGTTATACATTCGTTGTTTCATTATATTGTGTTGGATTAAATTAATATTCTAACTACACAAATTCTTATACCATTACTAATCATTATACCATACTAATCAATTAATCATGCATGTATGTTATGAGACGGGGTAAGTCAATCACACCTCTATCACAATTACATTTTTTTTTCATCATACAAACAAATTTATCAACAAACTAAGTAATCACGTCTCTCATATTGTCATTGACAGCAAAAATGGTACA
This sequence comes from Saposhnikovia divaricata, assembly GCA_036435485.1. Lineage (NCBI taxonomy): Eukaryota > Viridiplantae > Streptophyta > Magnoliopsida > Apiales > Apiaceae > Saposhnikovia > Saposhnikovia divaricata. Next base: position 58,917,311 of record CM071600.1, on the reverse strand, counting down.
AAAATGTTACTTTTAATTATTCATTGTTGAACTTTACAAATGTTTATCAATACTGGATTTCAAATGCATTTTTTTTATGTAACAAAATAGGTGTTGTCAATATCTTCGAAAATATTATTATTAATACTTAAAAGTTTAACTGAAACATGTTTCTTGCTACTAATTATTTTCTCTATAATTCTTTAACATTCAAATTTAGTTACGTTTTACACAAGTTTCAATTCATCATATCAACTTTCAATTAATAAAACTCAATGAATAATGATGTTACATATACGATTTTAAAAAATGTTTTCGTGCCGCACATAGCGCGGCTTTGTTACCTAGTCTTTATAAATTCATAAGCACCAACCTAATAACTTCAAATAATTGATTATTTTGATATAACCTTTTGATCCAATTATAATTGTTTTAAAATTAATATGACCTCTTTCTTTCAAATAAAAAACAACCTTTACCTACCTGGACCAATTAATAAATTTAATCAATTAAAAAACCTGCCCCTACTAATACTTTCTAAACATTTTAGTGTATAGTACACACCTCATACCATTTTAGCTTCTTTAACATTCAGTCTGTCAGTCCTCATATTTGTCGATGCATACTGTGCTAATGATATTACATAGGACCATAAAAATATTAGAATATATTATAGCTAACCACCGATCTACTTGGTTTATATTACACCAGGAACTGCAAGATGGGGATAAAAAGGTTAATTAAAGCATCCGAATGCAGTTAATGATCCCACCTAAAATGCTTCTGAATAAATGACATTCAATTATAATCAATTTCATTTATTTCGGGAAGAATACCTACTGTAACTCCTCATAACGTCATCAATCATATTACAATCATATTATTACAAAAATGAGGAATACCAAAAGATGCATATAACAATAGACTCTTCAAAAAAATATTGACATCCAAAAGGATTAATGTTTAACAAAAGAAAGGCTCAATGGAATAGAATATATGTCCAATCAATTATGAGAAAAATGATCCTGAGATTAATCTCACGAAAGTATCCAGAGATACTTTAAAAAATAAACTTTAAAATTTATTGGGTCCGCATGACTAATTATTAATATTGTACAATTTTAAAGAAATCTTGATTTTACAAAAATGTTCCTCCTATGTTTGCATATAAAATCTATGTATCTCAGGGAACTTATCTAAGACGTATCTTGAACTCCCTAATCTCATCAATTATTACATGGGATCTAAAAATCATTATAGAACGACGATCGATTATTCAGCACCAAAATTGTATGCAGTAAAAAATTACCAAATTTTTATAGGAACCATCCAAAAAACGTTTTTCCAAGAAAAATGAAAATAATTATATTTAGTCAGGTCAAGCCAGTTTAGGCGACCTTCATCAATGAAAAAATTAGGCGGCCTTAATCATATTTAATCGGGATTAATCAATCAACATATATAAATAAAAAATAAACATTGAAAAACAAATTTTAAAACAAATAATTTAATAAATAATAAAATTTACACATTAAAGGATAAATTCAGTCGTCACATTTTACAACAAAATATAAATGTCTTTATTTTTAGTTATATAAAATATATTCTGAAATTTTAAAATTAATTTGTATGAATAATATAATACTTATAAAAAAATACCACTTTTTCTAAGTTTTTTTTGGATATATTTACCATTTCCTTAAAATATTTGCAAAAAAGTTTTTCAAAAAAGAAAAAAATTGAAAACAATTATCTTTTTGCCAAAAATAGGGTCTGCAAATAAATAAAACTAGATCCAACAATCCGTTAATTTAATTTTATTTTCGAAATGGTGCAAGGGGTGCCATGTTAGGACCGCACATCATTGGAGCTACTAAACAAGAGTTGGAGTTTTATATAATCTCTTCTCAAAATACATTATTACAGATTACTCTCCAAAAATTTATATGGAACTAATATATCCTCTCTCTTTTTTATTTAGAAAGTACCAAACGCATCCTCTTAACTGAAAAAAACTCATGCGTTTCCGTTCTTTAATATTATAATCACAACAATTATATAGCCTACATTTACGTCTATACATCTCATTTTACCTTATCCCTATAAACATATAATATAATAGAAGTTTCCTTTTGCATACTCAAACAAACGTTCTCGCATAGTATCATGGCTCCTCCATTCACATTACTCTCAGCCCTCTCACCTCAAAAAGATTCTTACACAATTCTTTTGCGTGCGACTCGTATATGGGAATCCATCAACAAACGGAGTAATCAAACCATACTCACCAACATTATTTTCCTTGATCAGGAGGTGAAATGTTTCTGTTCTTACATGTTCATATCAAAACCTACAATTAAATTGCTCAGAAACTATATTTTAAATCATTCTTTAACATGTGTCTTCTCCAGGGTAACCACATGCTTGCAACACTGAGAAACAATAAAAAAGAAACACTCTTGAACCTGTTGGCTGAACAAGGGGTTTACGCTACATCCAACATCAAAATTGTGCCCGGACCAACCATATACAGAAGCGTCGATCGGGATCTATCCATGAACTTCTACTACAAAACCAAGATTGAGAAGGTCCCAGACACCGGAATCATACCCAAATATAAGTTTGAACTTAGGAAATTCGAGGAGATTAAGGATTATGTCAGCAACGTGAAGTCCTTCATAGGTGAGTATGTACATCTTCTATTACCAAAACAACTTCAAAGGCTAACAACTGTTAATTTTATGCCTGTAGATATGATCGGGATGGTGATAAGTTATGGGCATCTGGAAACAAGATCACATGGTGCCCGCAAACTGGATGTCATCATAACCAATGCCAGGCTAAATTCGGATTAACAACTGAACAATACTACATCCTAAAAAGTTTTCTTTAATTATGAGCGCAAACAATAACTAACCTCTAACATTTATTTTTATGACTTTTCCCATAGGAATGAAAAACTGTCGGTGGCATTAAGGGAAAACAAGGCTCTCAAGTTTCATGAATTGCTGGCCATGGATGTGGAGGATGCATCTTTTGTAGTTATTACTGGACTCATGGCTAAGAAATTCTCGGGTACATATATGTTTTACCATTGACAAAAGAAAACATGTTCATTACACAGTCATAATACATGCCACCATGTTTGCTTCGTGCAAACTAACAAAATTCTACAACTCGTCTCACATACTATTCACTTATACCCTGCCAGATCGTGTGTTCCTTTTAAGCAGTGATGCCACAAAGACTTACGTTAACATAGATTACGCACCACTGGAGGATATGCGCACCAGCATTCTGCTTAATACTGGGAACACCCTACAGAGTCTCCCGCGGCCAGTCGTCAAACGGTTTGTCAATCCAGAAGAAAACAACCTACAAGACGTCACCATAGAGGAGATTCTCCAAGCATCCCTCCCAAATGGAACCACTGTATATTGCCAGCCTATAATATGGTTATCTGTCTTTGATCAAAGAATTGAACGCATCAGATATCATCCTTATTAAATCATGTGTTTCTACAATTATTTTAATCGGATTAGTGGATCATGCTCTATTAGTCCTTCATATTTTAGTTTTACATGAATGAATATGTGTTTTTACCAATTTTTCAAATACATATAATTATCTTAACCTTACATGCTACCCAAAAACTTTTCTTTTTAACATTTCCCACTCCTTAATTAATTCCCTCTATATAGAACCAAGATGATATTAATACAATATATTTTCAAAAGTATTTGGGTACTCTAAAAGCTCATTCACACTATGCCCTCGATCCACACATGCACTTATTAAACAAGTACCTAAAAATTGCAGTTCTATAACTGCTGCCCAAGGTGTGCTCGCAAAGTCCGTGCTATTGATGGAACATACTATTGTGACAACTGTGCCAAAGAGACTAATGACTTCAAACCGCGGTATCCACTTCTTACTCTAAATTGTACTCAATACATACCCGCCCTTTCAACACTGATTAGTTTTCAAACTAATTATTCCAATGTGCCTATCAGATACAAACTGATTGTGCGCGATCAGGACGACTCTGGAATCACAACATTCACTTTGTTCAATAAGGAGGTTGAGCAGCTCATCGGGGTTCCCGTAGAAAACATTATCAGCGGGCTCCCTGAGGTTAAACCCATGCTTGTACCCTGTTAGACGCTTATTAAAAAAACCATTTAACCACACTGTATATATAATTGCACAATATTTTAGGACTCAAACATCACTGATTTCCCACCTGTCATCAAGAACATTATTAGGAAAAGGTGTGCATTTGATATTAAAATAAATGCATACAACATTGAGCACGGTTACGCGGTTTACCGGATTACAGAATCTGCTACGACCATGAATGAGGATGGCGCCAAACAAGTGGAGGGAACCGCGAAGAAGAAGCAAAAGTTGGCTTAATGAACAAGATATAGCATTCCCAGCTGGACCACCCAAAAATAAAGCGCTTCATTCTCCAATTTTAGTTTGTATACGTATTTAATCTATAACAACTATGTGTGCCTTCGTCTTTCCACCATTCTCCATGTCTCATTCACTAAATGAGCTTCTCCGAGAATGTCACCTATTTCTTTATCTGAAACTTAAGGACAAATGACTGCTTTTGCTACCGTGTACTCTATTCGGTTTTCGATTTCTGTGCTTCTTAACCTAAGAACCACTTTTAAGTGAAACCGCGTTTGCATACACCCTCAAATAAATTTCAACACCTCCTAAATGCTCCTAAACCAATTTTTTTGGGGAATTGAACCAACAACCTCCTCTATATATTTCTTCCTCCAAACCATTATGCTACATTATATTTTTTGGTATGGAGTTAAAACTCTTTTTACATAAGTTCGACCTCTCTATTATTCTGTTTTTACTATTAGTTTAACTTATGAGTAAAAATAGTAATGACAAATATTAGTTTCAAAATTTGAAATTTTACTTTTTAAGATATGGTACGTAATTATATACACTAATTTCAAAATTTATTCTACTCTCTTATTTTAAATGAGTTAGTTTGGTATCTTCCCCGGTCATACTTTAGTATCACATCGTAGACCCCCACCCCGACTCTATCTTTCTTAGCAGTAGTTTTTGTTGTGAATTGAATCATTAACCTCGTCCAAACAATTCATCCTTCCGATCATTTTACTACATATATTTTTGGTTTTTAGTTAAATTCTTTTAGATAAATTCGACCTCTTATTTATTCTATTTTTACTACTATTTTAAATCTTGAGCAAAAGATAATGGTGATTCACATTACTTTTAAATTTTTGTATTTTAATTTACAAAACATGGTACGTGATTATATATACAACTAATTTAAAAATTTGATAATAATATCACATGATGTAAATTTGTTTATTTTCAATTAATTAAACATTTCTTACATATAATATTAACTATAATATATTTTATATTTTACATAACAATATATAATTAAAAGATGAGATCCTTAAAAATGTCAGATAGTATAAAAGTTTAAAAAAATGTAGATAAGTTGAGAAAGATAAACTTTCTTTAAAAAAATCATGTAATATATAATAATATAAAATATAGGAATCAGTTCATATGTATATCGATTAAAAGTCGGACGATACACATAGAGAATTTTGGTTGGAAAGAATATTAAAAAATTAAAAATAAATTGTAAAAAGATTTAAAATATACAGTAAAGTTAACGAATATCTTAGAAAGTAGGATATTGCGTAGCATGCACACACACAAAATATTATGATCGATCAATCACATTATATACTCCGTGTTAGTTAAAATTATTTGCCTAAAAAGATAAAATTTAAAATATGCAATTAGTTTTTTACATACTAATTGGATAACATCTTTATTGTGAAACATTACGTGGGTAAATAATAGGTTTCTTGAGTTGTCAAAATTATAACTGGTATATGAATAAATATGTCATTCGTGTACGAATCATTTATTTTATGATTGTATTCTTAAATATATCTTGGAAGAGAAAGACATTAAAAGAACTTTATTCATCCCTCTTATGTATTGACTAGATTCTTTATGAAAGAATGACAAAAAAAAAATGAGGATAAAATATTAAAAAGTATCACTCCAAAAATTGATTTGTAGTGATGAAAAACTCCAAGGCAAATTAAACCGAAAACCCCTTATTATTTAAATTTTATGTTCTCTTACCTAAATTTATTATAATAACAAATTACTGGATGTTTTCTATTTATGACATAAATTTGTATAAATTGGTGTAAATGTGTTATGCTATATCCAACACATACTATATCCAACACTTTTATATATCAAATTTTCTATAAAACAAAATTGGAACATTCTAACAAACATATTTTACCGGAACTATACAATCATGTCCATGTATATATTTTTTAAATCATAAAAATAAATAAATTTACTTCAATTTCTAGAATTTCTAGAAAATGATCCATGCCTCGCACGGATTATTATATGCTAGTTTCTATATATACCTGAAGCAATTTTTCTAATAACAATTTCCAAAAAAAATCTTAATGCAATTAAAACACTCAAAGGCCCTCATTTTTTTTACAACTTAATTATTTTGCTTCCATAATCAAAAAACTCGAATTATTCTTAAATTACCAAAAATAAATTTTAAAAACAAAATTGGAAGATGCAGGTAATTATGACGCATAAAATTATTTATCCGGTCAAATTACCAAAAATAAATTTTAAAAACAAAATTGGAAGATGCAGGTAATTATGACGCATAAAATTATTTATCTTGACCGGATGCAAAATTGGAAGACTAATGGCGGATGACAGTGTCGCCGTTATCACTTGAAAAGTTATTATACAATAATATCCTATAAATAAAATAATAAAACACGTAAAAAAACACCTAAGCTTCATACATATCTCTGGTTAAATCATATAAACACACAGACCAGTTGATTGATTCCATTGATGCGCGAGGATTGCATGTGTTTAATCTCTCTCTGTGATTCACATATACATACAATTACATACAGGTATTTCTATTCTCGTGCCGCGATTTTTATTGGAACTTGTGCCCTAATTATTGCTTTCATCCGATCTTATTTTTTTCTACTACATAGCTTCATTTTTATGTTTTAATTAATTTAATTTTAATATTTTAATTTATTAATATTAGTTGATTTCATGCTTATCAGTTTTGCTTCAATTAGGTTTATGATTTGAGGAGAACAATTGATTAGGATTCAGAGCGTGTTTCTCTACAGTGTATTGATTGTCTTGCTGGATTAAGATTATGATTCGAATTCGAGAATTTTGTTATGTTTATCCCTGGAATTCAGAATCGTAAGGATCGTGATCACTACTGTATCGGTTTCTGATAGTTTGTACTGCTGTGCTGAGTTGTAACTTCCATTTTATGGTTTGTTATGAGTGTTGTTTGTAGTCGTGCCTATAACTAAATTGCTTTATTTCGTGATTCGAATATGTGGATCAAATCTGTTTAGGGAATTAGACTGGATACGACACTCGTTAGATGTTCATCTCGAATATAAGTATATCTTTAACTACAAAGCTGGCCTAGATTTCGATGTTTTTCTTTGGAATAAATAGATTTATTTGAGTGGCGGTTTGTGGATATCGGTAATTTTGCTGGATTTAGATTATTATTGGAGTTTGAGATTTTTATTAATGCTTATCTGTGGAATTATGAATTGTGAGAATCATAATCACTACTGTATCCATTGCTGATAGTTTTACTGCTCAATTTTAGCTTCTATCATACAGTTTGGTATCAGTGGTAGTTGTACTTGTGCGTATATTTGATTTGCTTTATTTCTTAGTATAAACATTTCGATCGAATCTATTTAGGGAATCGGACTGGATACGACACTTGTCAGATGAGCATTTCACAATGAGCGAGACAACAGTATTGTATGTCCATGGATGCATCGGACAAGTGTTTTTGTAATATTTTAGGCTTATGCAAATCGTGGATCACTTTGGGGTCCGAACCAACTAATGTGTCAAGGGACTTCTGGATGCCCGATCATATTTGTAGGGTCTGCTACGACTGTGATAATCAGTTTACGTTGTTTAATAGAAGGCACCACTGTCGACTTTGCGGTCGGGTTTTCTGTGGCGGGTGTACTCAGAATTGGGTTCCTTCAGTATCTAGCGTGACAAAGACTTCTCTTGAAGAGTGGGATAAGATCAGGGTCTGCAATTACTGTTTCAAGCAATGGGAACAAGGTTTAACTGCTACTGTTAACGATGAGATCCAGGTCACCAACCTGGATCTTGCCTCTTCACCGTCAGCTACCAGTTTCATTAGCACTAAATCTAATCGAACTGTTGACAGTAGCAACACTACACTTGTATCACCAAGTAAATCTGTTGACTCTTACATGCTAAATACCTGGCCTTCTGGAATTAGTATTCATAAATCAGCAGAGATGGATAAAACTGCAGAAGCAGCACGTGTATTATCACCAAGTAGGACCAGTATTTGTGCTACAGATGGAATTGAATCATCTACAAAACCATTGGAGTACTGCATTAACAGGTACGAATTGCACTTTGTCTCATCATGCACATATCCCTTAATCTCACGGCTCCCTAGGCAACTTTATAAATTCGTAGATTTTGTCTTATGGCTTACATGTGGAACTATTTGTGAAGATAGAAAGAGATGGTTGGATGTAGAAAATAGGAGTTATCCTTAGGCAAGGGGTCATTACTCATTAGGGGACGCTAATGTTTGTGCTTCGGTATAATTGGCATCACAAGTACTGTCGTTTACCTAGTTGAATTATTTGCTTTTGGGCCAGTAGACAGGGATGTTGGGTTCACGGTTTCATATGAAGACAATTACATTTCCTTGGAATTTTTAGAACTTGCTAAATATGTCCAATGATCCAACCATCATCCTTTACACATGAGAATCGTAAGATCACTGTATTAGACTATTAGTCCTATCAAAATCATAAATTGTCGAAAAATTGTAAAAGACTTGCTTGCCAATTTTTTAGTGCCATCAAAATCCAACTAATACACGTGCTTACCAAATTTACTATCCCACGGATTAATAATTGTTGCATTTGAGCCTTTGTTACTGGTACTCTTTATCTTTAATTATAACAAAAAGGTCTTCAGAATTACCCAATTAGGTAATATATGACTATGTCTCGACATGAAATCGTGTTTCAGTATCAGCAGCAATATGATGTGGGTAAGGTAAGTCACACACCTACGGACACTTGCACATTCTTAAACTACAGTGTTGAAGTATGCATAAATCATTTAGTTACCTTACTTTTAGTTAAGCATTTTATGTTTTACGGTGTTATTACATGAATTTAGCATTCAAAGTGGCATTAAATGTAAGTAATTTTGTGCTGTTACCACATTTCTGGAACATGGTATTCAAATTGACTGTACTATTATTCAAGATGCTGAAAATCCTTGATGTTTTCTTTGAAGTTAAATATTGTGTTCCCTACATCTTTATAATTATGTATTTGATGAAAGAAGTCCATGTGTATGCTTACATTGAACTAATGGGGGTGTATATATTTCAGATTTTTTAAGTTTTTAACAGATTAATAATAATCAATGGATTTAAAAGAGTGTACTCCTTCTGTTCCATTCATTTTTTTCCATCAATCAAAAAACACGTTTTTACCAATTACTATAACTATATCATATCTACACTCAGATAAATGCCATCTTTGTAAAATTTTAACGTATTTAAACCTAAATTTACCTTAGTTTTTGAAAATGGACAAACATTTTTGGACAAGTAAAATAGGAAATGGGGTCAAAATGAATGAGATGGAGGGAGTAGTGTTTTTTTTTTCCTACACGGATCCTTGCAGAGTCAATCTTGCAGAGTTTATGTAGAATCTGTGTGCTTTTAATTTTTAAAGGGTATCTAATTTATCACTTGGAACATATCTTATTCACTTTTATGTGTGGAAAAGTATCTTACTTTTACTTTCCCCTCTTTAATTTATTTTTCGTTTTCGATTCGACGCCCTTGCAAATTGTTTGTTAATTGAATTTTAAAAGGAGCATAAGAATGATGAAAGTTTTTTTAGTGCTGCGGAGGTTGGTAAATGTTCTTGTCTGCCATAGGGAATACATCCTATGTTTGTAGTGAAGCATATCACTGTACTGCAGGACTTCAATGCAGTTTACGCATATTTTGTCAACAATAGTTTTGCTTTAATTTTATTTGTTATCAGGAGTGATGAAGACAATCATCCAGAATCTGGAGATCACCCGCAAGGTACCAAAACAGGGGATTTTCCAAGTGTCAGTGAATATTATAGCCAAATTCAGTTTGATGATGTCGGCAATAACTATAGATCAAACAAAGTTCATCCAGATGGAGAGTATGCCAAAACAATTAGCTGCTTATCTGTACATAATAGTTTTGATTCCCAGGATTCTGAGAGAGCACAACTAGTAAAAAAAGGCGAACATGATAATGCTGATGGATGTGAGGCGTCTTCCTCATTATATGCTGCTGAAAGTGTGGAGTATGAACCAGTTGATTTTGAGAATAATGGAGTTCTTTGGCTACCCCCTGAACCAGAAGATGAAGAAGACGAGAAGGAAGCTTTTCTCTATGATGATGAAGATGGTGGAGGGGATGCTACAGGAGAGTGGGGATATTTGCGTCCTTCTAATAGCTTTGGAAGTGGGGAGTATCGAAACAGACAAAAGTCAAATGAGGAGCACAGAAAGGTCATGAAAAATGTTGTTGATGGGCACTTTAGGGCCTTGGTAGCTCAGCTTTTGCAGGTTGAGAATCTTCCTATGGGAGAGGTAGATGAAAATGATAATTGGCTGGAAATCATTTCATCACTTTCCTGGGAGGCTGCCTCAATTTTAAAGCCAGACATGAGCAAAAGTGCTGGAATGGACCCAGGAGGGTACGTAAAGATAAAGTGTTTGGCTTCTGGGTATCGCAATGAGAGGTATTGTCATCAACTTACATACTAGTTTGCTTCAATTAAGTAACAACAGAGGCTGCAAGCCTAGAGCATTGGGGGGTGGGGTACACAGTAGCTTGTGTAATTTATTAGGGTAGATGATTTGCAGGGTCGCGATATGTATCAATTTCTTTGATTTTATAGGTTTTAAATGACTGCATGCTTTGGATCCGAAAAACTAACTAGAATATTATGAACTGAAGGTGAATATAAATTTGAAGAAAGCTGCAGCTATTGTACAGTACAACCGAAAGCATTTACGAGTGGATGCTTCATTTTAGAAAACTATCTTCTTCTTTTTTTCTTTTAGTTTATTGAATTACAATATTTTCTTATTAAGGACATTTTGTTTACTGGTTTTGTAATATCATGTCCCGATGTTTACCCAAGTGTGTCACAATCATGGGTTTTTTCAATTTTTTTACCTTGATAGAGGAACTTTTACCATTCTTAACTAGTCTTCTTATGTTTTAGCAGAACCGTATTTTAAAATATGTAGCTGGTTGAAAATTTTCAATTACACTGGTTCTGTATTTTTACTTACAAAGCCTTTGGAGTCGACATTGTTTAATTTGGAACCAGGCAATCCCAGTTATTTTTTACCATATGCTATATTGCACCTATTTTTACGAAACTTTTGTTTCTCTTTTGTTTTAGTATGGTCATAAAGGGAGTAGTTTGTAAGAAAAATGTTGCCAACCGAAGAATGACATCAAAAATAGAGAAACCTCGATTGCTGATTCTCGGCGGGGCTTTAGAGTATCAGCGAGTTCCTAACCTATTGTCGAGTTTTGAGACCCTGTTGCAGCAGGTTTGGAATCACAACTTTTGCAGTTTCTGAACCTTTCTTGGTTGCGTTCTAATCTTTAAGTGCTAGCTGTGCTGATGTGTTATAGTATTATTATTTGTATAGGAAAAAGATCATCTAAAGATGGCTGTTGCAAAGATTGATGCGCACAAACCTGATGTCCTCTTGGTTGAGAAATCAGTCACAAGATATGCACAAGAATATCTTCTTGAGAAAAACATATCAGTTATTCTTAATGTTAAAAGGTCGCTTCTGGAACGTATAGCACGTTGCACGGGGGGTCAGATAGTATCGTCAATCGATCATCTCTCATCACTGAATTTGGGATACTGTGATAATTTTCACGTTGATAAGTTTTTGGAAGAGCATGGTACTGCAGAGCAGAGTGGGAAAAAGTTGGTGAAGACATTGATGTATTTTGAAGGATGTCCAAAGCCTTTCGGTTGCACTGTGAGTTTTTAACAACTGAATCTAGAGTAGGGAATTATTTCTAGTTTAGTGCCATAGAGTTGAAAGTTGGATTAGTTGTATATGAATTACAAGGTTTTGGGATAGTCACCGTTGTTTCTGTGAATATGCTTGATGTTGCACTAATTTGTTAAAGCATTTCGTAGTCACTGTTGTTTTGGTGAATATACTTGAGGCTGCACTAATTTGCTAAAGCATTTTGTGGTCAGTTAAAGATGAAATACTATATTTGTATTGGGTAAAACACTAAAACTGGTAAAGATTGATGTCTAGTGACTCTAGTCTAGCATTATATATTAATAAAAGTCTAGCTGGTAGTCTTAATAATATTGTTGAGTGTTCTTGGCCTTTGATCGAACAGACTTGCAATGGAGTTTTTACATTTTGTTTTTCCTTTTAGATATTACTAAGAGGTGCCAGTGTGGACGAGTTGAAGAAAGTCAAACATGTGGTCCAGTATGGAGTTTTTGCAGCGTATCATTTGGCTTTAGAAACATCTTTTCTTGCTGATGAAGGGGCCTCCTTGCCTGAACTTCCTCTGAATTCTCCATTAAATGTTGCGCTTCCAGATAAATCATCAAGCATGGACAGGTCTATCTCAACCATTCCCGGGTTTGCTGTCAATGAAAAAACTCAGGATCCGCAATCATGTGATGCACCACAGAGGTCAAATAGTGTTCCAAACTCCAGTCTGGCCTCACAAAGCACTATGCTAACTGTTTCAAATGATCAAAGCTCGCAGAACACAAGCTTAACTTCAGATTATACTGCCTCTGCTGCTGCTCTTCCATCCATCACTTGTGCACCCATGGTTACAAATTCTGTTGCTTGTGATCCATATATTTCCCATGCATCAGTGGAGAATAATTCCATGGATCTAAAAGAGTCTTCTGATGGAAAACCATCTGTAGCTAACAATGATCCAGTCATTGTAGGGGATTGTCATCCTGATAACTGTTTAGCGCTGCCAGAAGCAGTAAAACACAGTTTTGAATTCAATGACTCTCCGAGTGAGAGCAATGTTGTAGTTGAAAATCAAAATTCATTTCCTTTTCAGCAAGATGTTAAAAATTTTCTCGAGGAACAAAATTCTTTGAAGGAAGAGTTTCCAGCCTCACCCTCTGACCATCAAAGCATATTGGTTTCTTTATCATCCCGATGTGTGTGGAAGGGAACTGTTTGTGAAAGGTCTCATCTATTTCGAATCAAGTACTATGGAAACTTTGATAAGCCTCTGGGGCGCTTTCTCAGGGACAATCTGTTTGACCAGGTTATTTCTCTTCTTCTGCTTCTACATGTGTAGACATTCTGCATGCATGTAGTTTTATCAGTTATGTTCTTGTCGTAAGATCTGATTGGCTAAAATTGTAATTAAGGAAACGTTACTTGCTTGTCAGAGTTACAGATGCGGTTCATGCGAGATGCCATCAGAAGCACATGTACATTGTTATACTCATAGGCAAGGCACTCTCACTATTTCTGTGAAGAAGTTGCCAGAATTTCCGCTACCAGGTGAAAAGGAAGGAAAGATCTGGATGTGGCATAGATGCTTAAGGTGTCCACGGACTAATGGTTTCCCTCCAGCAACTCCAAGAATAGTGATGTCCGACGCTGCTTGGGGTTTGTCCTTTGGGAAGTTTTTGGAGTTAAGTTTTTCTAATCATGCAGCTGCTAGTAGAGTAGCTAGCTGTGGCCATTCTTTACATCGTGATTGCCTTCGCTTCTATGGGTACGTCTCTTAGTTTGATGTAAATTTAACATCTACAGAGTATTTAAAATATAAAGAATCGTATTACCCTTGTATATAGGATCATAGTTGATGGCAGGTTTCTTGATTTAAGGCCAGCAATATGTAATTAATGAACTTTGATGCAGCTTACTTGAACAACTTTGTTATATTTTCAGTTTCATTACTTTGTAAAAAATTGCCTTACATTATCGGTTGAGGGCGTATAACATACTTGGACATTAAAACTCTCTATTATCATTAAAAAAAAAGGTTCTCTGAATTTTAAATTTTCATTATATTTATGTTTATATTACAATAAATACATATTAGCTGTAATGTGATGTTGAAAAGACGTTTTATTTTTATTTTCTTTTTTATATAGAAATCAGATCTTGATATACATGCTTTTATTATTCTCTGTAAATTAGTTTATTTTTGCTTCCCATTAATATCATCACTGTAACCTATTACTTCTGTTTATGCCATTTGTTTCTGGTTGCCTGTATGAAGAACTCTCAGTTGCTGACAGTTTTTTATAAATGCAGATTTGTGAATATGGTTGCTTGCTTTCGTTATGCATCAATCGATGTTCACTCAGTTTACCTTCCCCCTTCTAAACTTGACTTTAATTTTGATAATCAGTATTGGATACAAAGAGAGCTCAACGAGGTAGAATCATCACCACCTCTGAATTTTTTTATGTTTCCTTTTTAATCTTACTAGGAATGTAATCTTATTCAATCGTAAACTAAAAACAGGTGATTGATCGGGCAGAGCTTTTGTTTTCGGAAGTACTTAATTCCCTTAGTCAGATTGTGGAGAGAAGACCTGGCACAGGTTCACTTAATAGCAGCATGAAAAATCGTGAATTAAGACGCTGTTTAGTAGATCTAGAAGGAATGGTGCACAAAGAGAAGTCTGAATTTGAGGTGAGGTGTTCAACTGTCAATTATCATTTTATATCGATGTTGCTGCCTTGTTCATGTGCTTTTAACAAATGCTTTATGAAGTAAAATAACTAATGAATTTAATGCAGGTGCTAAGTGCTTTACTAAAAGTAGATAATTTCCTATTTGACTGTTCATATTTGATCTTACATTACTATAGACCTTGGCCTAGCTATGTGTTCTAAAGTATAGTACGGTATTTTGGTATTTGTTGACGTTCCTAATTCTTGGCATGAAACTAAGCGCTACTCTGTTTTAAAATTTTAAATTGTTAAAAATGCTGCCCTTTTCTTTTATGTAAAGGGATACTGACCATGTGATGGTTATGCAATTTGTTCATAAGCAGCTTTCAATACTGGCCTGTGAATATATTTAAAACAGAACAGAATGCTATTGTTTGTTTATTCTGTCTGTTTATACTGATCACTCGCTCAATATTGTTTTTAGGAAATAGTTCAGAAGTTTTCGGACAAGAATTCACAAAAAGGGCAACCTGCCATTGATATTTTTCAGATTAATCGTTTGCGGAGGCAATTGCTCTTTCAATCTTATATGTGGGACCATCGGCTGGTTTATGCAGCTGGTTTAGATGCCAAGACTTTTCAAAAGGATTTTTGTGACTCCACCACAGAAGATAAGGAGATATTTATATTTGGTAATGAGAAGCTTGCAGATAAGAATAATCCTGTGACTTCACACAAGGGTTCAGTTGATTGTGAGTCGAATCTTGTAGACTCAAAACTAGATCAAATTTATAATCAGGAAGGCAGATATGTAACCCCTAAAGAGATAGAATTAGACAAACAAGGAAGTGACAAGTGTCTAGATATGAGGCACGAAAAAGAAAGTGAGGCTATGTTTTCTTCTCGTACAAATATTTTTGATGACTCCAATTCATTAGAAACTAGATCAGCTGTTAGTAGAGACATGTTGTATGGTCAGGTTTCTATAATACCAAGTCTGTCGGACACTCTTGATGCAGCATGGACCGGTAAAAATCACCCTGGAGTAGGAGCACCAACAAATTATTCGGATTTTTCAGGCACTAGGTCTATGGCAGAAAAGTTTAATTTGAAAGAACAAGCTGAAGATCAAAGTGGATCCAGGACTTCCAGAATGCTTCCTTTGGCATCCACCAAAGGCTCCGACAATGCAGAAGATCCAGTCAGTTGGTTGGGATTGCCGTTTGTC
This sequence comes from Saposhnikovia divaricata, assembly GCA_036435485.1. Lineage (NCBI taxonomy): Eukaryota > Viridiplantae > Streptophyta > Magnoliopsida > Apiales > Apiaceae > Saposhnikovia > Saposhnikovia divaricata. The sequence continues at coordinate 58,901,231 of CM071600.1, read as the reverse complement.
AACTTCTACCGTTCATTGAGTAAGAACATCATAGGGAGTGCTCAGAAACTAGGTACACTGAATGAGTATAATCCTGTGTACATCTCATCGTTTCGTGAATCAGAAATCCGAGGTGGAGCTAGGTTGCTTCTGCCTGTTGGTGTTAATGACACTGTAGTCCCAGTATATGATGATGAACCTACCAGTATCATATCGTATGCTCTGCTTTCATCTGATTATGCAGCCCAACTATCTGATGGGTTTGAAAGACCAAAAGATAGTGCAGAATCTACTCAGATGCATTCCTTTCATTCATCAAGTTTCCTATCTTTCCACACTGATGAAACCATGGAACCTTACAGGAGTCTCGGATTTACAGATGAGGGTATTTTATCCTTGTCTGGCTCTCGTAGCTCTCTTGTTCTGGATCCACTGTCATACACAAAGGCTTTTCATGCTAGAGTTTCTTTTGGAGATGATGGGCCTCTTGGTAAGGTAAAATATACAGTGACTTGTTATTATGCAAAGCGCTTTGAAGCTTTGAGAAAATTATGTTGTCCATCTGAAATTGATTACATAAAATCATTAAGCCGTTGCAAAAAGTGGGGAGCTCAAGGTGGCAAGAGCAATGTATTTTTCGCAAAAACACTGGATGATAGGTTCATAATCAAACAGGTCACTAAGACAGAGTTGGAATCATTTATACAGTTTGCCCCCGAATATTTCAAGTACCTATCTGAATCAATTGGCACAAGAAGCCCTACATGTCTGGCAAAGGTTTTGGGCATATATCAGGTATTACAAGTTAATGAGGTGCTAATTACCTATCTGAACTTAATTTTAAAGCATTAAAGTTTTTAACTATTCTGAATGTTCCTTTAGATTTTTCTTTTGTCTGTTCGGAATTTTAAAATTTTCCATGTAATTAAGAAGTCAGATCTTTATATATATAAAAATAGGATTGATATTATTTAGTTGTTTTTTTGGAGGGTATATAGCAGTTATCTATTTGTATATATCTGCAGTTGCTTTCTTATTCCTCTGAATCAATTACAGTTCTCATCTTGCATGTAGAAAATCCATTCTTTCTTGAATAGAGAAAAGTAATTGGTAGATCTTGCATATCATGAAAATTTGTAACACGGCAAAATTGACTACTTGAATAAGCTAGAAGTCTAGAAGAACATTCACTAAAGTAGAAACAAACAAATGTTTAGGGTTTTCAAGGTCATCACAGATTAAAAATAAGCCAAACTAAAAGTTGAGACTGTGTAGAATTAGACACATGCACACACACACACACACACGCACATATATATATGTATACGTCTCTTGGTCAGGTGATTAATGATCTATGAGTTGCATCGCTTCTGAACTGTTTCTCCTCTATCTAAAGGTAACATCCAAGCACCTTAGAGGAGGGAAGGAAATAAAAATGGATGTTCTTGTTATGGAGAATCTTTTGTTTGGAAGAAGTTTGACACGGATGTATGATCTCAAAGGATCTACAAGATCACGATACAATCCAGACTCTAGTGGAAGTAATAAGGTTTTACTAGATCAGAACTTGATTGAAGCAATGCCAACATCCCCTATATTTGTTGGAAACAAGGCAAAGCGATTGTTGGAAAGAGCTGTTTGGAATGACACAGCTTTCCTTGCAGTAAGTTTACGATAATCCCTATATTTTATGAAAATAATATTGGTGCAGCTTTTATCATGCATTACAATGATATAATTGCCAGTATATTATGAAAATTTTATTGGTGCAACTTTTATCACTCATTCTAATGATGCCAAATACGATAAAGTTCTCATGTTGGCCAAATCTCTCTCACTAAGAATTGATAAACTTTAGGCACGGTATTATTTCAAAATATTTAGCATGGTAAAATACTGAAAAGTAGTGAATAGATGTACTCCTCCAATCATTATTATTTTCTACAAAAAAATAGTCTTAGCAACAAGGTTATTGCTAATAAAAAAGAAGGTTAGACAGTTATGTCAGTTGTCAATTATTGTGAAACTTGGTAATTATGCCTTTCAAGTTCCCAAAACGGCAAAAACTATATTTTATGTGCATCCAGTCAGGTTTCCCTAAATTATTTTGTGGACCCTTCTACTTTCCTTTTCCTTTCTGTAAACTGTGCTTTATTCTCCCTCCCTCCCTCGTGTAAATTATTGCACAAACTCTCTCTTTTATTGCTTTCTATCTCAACACCATGTAGTTTATCGCATATCATTCATCATGTATCCCGCATCTCATTTTGTGGGCGTATGCAAGCCTGCATCCTCTAGTCTTGTTACTGTTTTTATGTTGAAATTCGTAACCGGGATAGTAAGCTTTGTTTTCCTTAGCTTTTTAGATTGCATATCAAAAATCTAACAGCCAACGTAATAGAGTTTAAGTTTGCAGCCGAGAGAAAAATGTTGGGTTGGTGATGATTAAAAAAATATGAATATATATATATATATATATATATATATATATATATATATATAGGGGGAGGTTCAAGAGAGAACCTTGCATATTGAGAGAACCCAGAGTGTATATATTTCAGTCAAAACTGACAGGCTTTCGCTATATCAGCTATAACGTTAATCTTCAGTTAAAGCCATCAATACGCTAAAGAGATAGGCTTATTTACCTTTTTATTGTTAAATAACATGTAGGCATGTTAATTACAGCTGAGGTATGTCTTTGAAATGATATTGAGAGTAGAGCAGTTTGATGCAATGCAAGAGTTTGAACTATATTAATTTATTAGCAAGTCCTGTCATTAAAACTGTGAAGTCAACTTGATGGCCACCATAGTTCTTATTTCGATAAGAGTGCATGACAATGACTTTTGAGCAAATAATATTTTTAAGCGGAGAAATTAAAAATAATATTGAGCTAATTTACATTTTTAGTTGTGAAGACTGTTTGATCTCAAAATTAATCACATCCTGTGATGAGGTAGTAATTGTGCTTCTAAATTCTGTGTTGACATCTGCCGAAAGTCATGTTGTCTGGACGTTCTAGTACATTAATTCCTGTTTCCTTATATCCAGTATAAAATGCGTTCTTTTGCAGTCTATAGATGTAATGGACTATTCTTTGCTCGTCGGAGTGGATGAAGAGAAACATGAACTTGTACTTGGAATCATCGACTTTATGAGGCAGTACACATGGGACAAGCATTTGGAAACATGGGTGAAGACTTCTGGCATCCTTGGTGGACCGAAGAATGCTTCACCAACAGTAATTTCACCTAAACAATACAAGAAGAGGTTCAGGAAAGCAATGACTATGTATTTTTTGATGGTCCCGGATCAATGGTCACCTCCAACTATCATACCTAGTAGGTCCCAGAGTGATCTGTGTGAAGAGACCACTCATGGTGCAACCTATGCCGAGTGACGCTGCAGATTATGCTGTGCTTGTACATTCATGTGTATAATATATATGTTCAGAAGTTGTTAATTCTATCTATCCCCGGTTCAAATATCCCTTCTATTTTTTCCTTCCCCCATATGTCATTTTTTTTAGATAGCAGTTCCATTTGTTAGAAGATGCAGGTGTTCTCGTAGCCACGACAATTTTCTTTGGGGCCTAAATATACAATCCCCCCCCCCCTCAGATTTTGTTTATTTCGTTTATCATCTAAATTTGACATTTCGATTGTGTGTATCAGTGTATGGGTTATAATGGTGCTATGCAGTAGCATTTTTATACAAGCACTGCATTTGGTGTACGGTTATAATTATTCGTATCGTGAACTTAGTTAATCTGTGTGTTTGACACATTGAATGGTCAATCCAACACAGCGGTGCAAGATTTTAGTGTATGGTAACTTAAGTCTTTCGTCAGGTTCTCTGATCTAATGAAATTCTAGTTGTGCAAGTGCAACAGTTCTATATTTACAAAATAGCAAGTTCTTTATGTATCACGTATTACTGAATGGAGAACTGAAAAGGTAGTAGAGTTCCTTTCAATTTTACATTTGCTGTTATTTTACTAGCATATGGAAGTGAAAGCAAATCTGCTAGGGTCTTACATTTATACAACTTATGGGGTGAACTAATGCTTGTCAATGTAGGCATGTGTAGCTATAAGCAGTAGTATTTAGTTAGCAGAAAGCTTTGGTGAATCCATAGGAGTAGAATACTGGGCGGCAACAAGACTTTCTTTCTCAGCTACTTTCAGCCAACTTCTTTGTAGCATATCGATGATCCTTGTATCACTGTATGTAGAATGAAAACCAAACAATATTATCGTATACGCAAAAAAATTGATATGATTCGCTAGTTTTGCAGGTGAATCTTTTTTCAGTGTTGTGTGAGTACATACCCGCAAGTATTACAAGCTAATCTTGCCAACTGTTGGTGGTTTAGTCGAGGACCCTCGTCGAATCCTTCGCAAATCATATCTCCATTTTCATCTGTATGACAAATTATACCATTGCACGGATCTTCAAAAACCTGCAAAGATATTGTAGTTGATTAGATGCGCTCGCGTGCTCACACACACTGAGATGTGTAGTAAGAAAGAGGAAGAAACTAACTATGTTATTGAAGGATGACTTGATCTGGAGCAGGGGTGTTTGATGCCGAGTCTGCGGTTTCGAAAACATCAGCAGTCTACTAAAAGGCTTCTTTGGTTGAACACGTTTGGGAATGATCATAAAAGTTGAAGGTGAGGAGGAGCATCTCACTGCCATAATCAACTTTGTTGTAGAGACTGCAGAGGAGGAGGAAGAAGAAAATGTTAGGTAGTAGTCTTGCTCATCTCTTCTTAATAGTAGTAGTTTTTAACTGACCTTTCAAGTTATTGTTTAAAATATGCTAATCAGGCTATCATGGTGCATTCTAATGATTTAAAATATGATTGCATACAATTATGCACACACAAACAGGGAACTACTCCTACTAAATAGAGTACATAAGTGTGCAAGTGGGCTCCATGCAGCTTATCTTCTAACTGTTGATGAACCTACTCTAATCAGCAATTATCTTGTCATATATTATCATTATTTTTGTGGCTGAGATCTGAATTGTTCTTGTTAACTCATGGGTTTCAACACAGCAAGGCATTTAAGAGCATCTCCACGAGGCTCTCTATTGTAGCTCTTAACTCAAAAAATGAGGAGAGAGAATAAAAATTAAGCTCCAAGAGACTCTTAGTGGCTCTTTAAAAATTTAAGAGCTTCTTCTCTCTCCTCTATTTTAGGAGCAACTAGTAGCTCTTAACTTAATATTTTATTAGTAAAATAATGGTTCTTCTCTCTCATTTATTGATTGTTTGTCCAAGTGGAATTGAAATATGAATAAAATATAAAATAAAGAGCCATAATAGAGAGCATTGTTGGAATTGATACACAAATCAATATAATAACTTGCTAAGAGCTTAATTGTTTATAATATATTTAGGAGTGAGCTAAGAGACTCTTGGAGATGCTCTAAGCCCAATTATTGATTTTATGTCTCTTTCACAACCTGTTTAATTAATCAAGCAGAGGTTATTAATAAAAATATTAGGCAAGGCTCTTCTAATATAAACAAAACCATCTTGTTACTGTATATTGTAATTTATAACTTGTCAGACTCCACTAATTATGATCAATGTTAACATTATCTTACTATTTCTTGCTAAACAAACATATAATTAGTGGTAATCTGAGTAGTTGAAACATATGTGGATCTACCTATGACAATCAGGCAAAAAGACAGACAGCGACATTTTTGACTTTGTAATTTGTATGCTCGTCACCCTAACACGCTGTTAAATATTTAATCATATCATAATCAACCATTCTTGTAAGTGCATATTAGAATAATGTATTCACAGCCAAAATATAAATAAAATTGTATATATGCCACCGGCTGTAGGACTGGATCAGATAACCCTAAATCTATATCCGAATTCGTTAAGATTTTTCGGATTCGGATATGGATCGGATCGGATCAAGAGTCGGAGAATTTTTAGGTCGATCCATATCTGATCCGTTCGGATTTTGGGTTATCGGATCGGACCTCCGATCCGTTTAATAAATTTTAAAAAAGTTATTTTTTTAATTTAAAAAGTAGTATTTGAAATTTTTTGACGAAATAAAAATTAAAATTATGACATATACATTGACAAATCCAAATTTATATTTCAAAATAACATAATTTATATAAAATTTTATATATCATATATGTTTTATAAATATGTTTAATATATATTATATATATATATATTACATAAATATATAAAATATATAATAAATATAATATATTCGGATCAGATCATTATTGGATCGGATCATACAAAATCCATATCCACTCGTTATCGGATCGGATCATTAACTGTAAGAACCCAGATTTTTGGTATTAATTAAAACTTTTATTATGTAATGGAGCATAAGTGTAACAGTGGTTCTAATAAATGAATATTGAAAGGATTTTTATTCAAATGTTTATATGCCATGAACAATGCAATTGGTTGACAAATTAGATAAGAATAATCTATATCCTGGATAAGTAAGATATGGTAAATTCCAAAGAGGAAGGTTATTCTCATGTCATCCAAATCGATATCTGTTATAAGTCCAGTGGTTCCGTAAAAGGGTTAAGGAACGCTCGGAAAAGCGCAAGGACATTTTTCTAATTATAAGGAATAAAGAGAGAATAAGTGATGAATAGTGTTTTTGGTGGAAATAGGAATATTATTAGACGACACTATATAGAAGTACCCGGAACGGATTTCTGAGTTCGTATTAATGATCCAAGGGGAAAAGGAGTTATGTAAAAGTTATCGGATTCTGAAAAATAGCACTTTTATTTTTCCCGAGATTTCCCTGGACACTGAAAGACTTAAGGATTTATTGAAAAGATTTAAGGAATTTGGATTTAAGAATTATTAAAGAGAATTGAGAATGGTAGTATAAATAGTAAGAAGGTTTCCGGTAAAACCATAATTAGAAATCTTCGAGATATTCCTCTGAACGATCAATGAATTGAGTAATAACCGGACAAAGAAACAAGCAGGGAATCAAGATGCATGCATGTGCAAGGGGATAAGACCAAGTAACTAAGTAGTTACATAACCAACTAGCATACTTAGAGAATCAACCAAGTACTTAGCTTCATCTCATCTTATTACCACTAAAAACCAACACATGTCTCTTGAAATACCTCATCCATGACATAATCCCTTTATTAAAGGTACTTTATGCTAGATATTATCTACAAACACCACAATAATTCACATTGGATGAGATTAAAGCAAGCAAGCCAAGCAAACTCTCTCTCTCTCTCTCTCTCTCTCTCTCTCTCTCTCTCTCTCTCTCTCTCTCTCTCTCTCTCTCTCTCTCGCTCTCTCTCTCTCATTAAGCCCATTCGGCTATTCCTCAAAATTCAAGAACCAAAATCAACCTTCCAACCATTGTTTGATCTTAAAACTTTTATGGTGAGTACTACATTTCATATAATAGCTATCCTAGAAATCTTAGCTTCAATCTCCACTCCTTTCATTTTCAAAAAAATCATCAAAGTGGAGGATAAATAGTAACTCTCATGAACTAATCTTGTTTTCTTGGTTTCTTTGGTTGATCTAAGCTAGCTTAAGCACACACAAGGACAAATCAAGGTTTATTAGGGCTTGTACACTCTCCAAGGAAGGTATAATTCTTAAGAACCCTAGATTTTATTTTGAGATTATGGATGTTCTTGGTGGTTTTTGGCTTAGTTATGGTTATAGTGTTATTATAAGCATGTTAGCATGTTCTTGTAGTTGATTTGGCCATATGATAATAATGATGGTTAAGTAAGATGTTCTTGGACTCTTTAAGATGATAATCATGTGTATAAGATGTATGTATGCCCGGTGTGGCTTGGTGATTGATGTAACAATTTGGAAACGTTCGATTTATAGCCGTCGTAATGCCGAAATTTCGTTAAACCTTGAAATTCGTGCCTAATCAGTAACATTAATTTCCTGACCTTGAGAAGTATATGACATACCCTTGTAGAACTCGAGTCATAGATCGTTTTGGCAAGAGAATCGAAGCAAACGGACTTACAGTTTAGGAATTATGGCCGATTTACTAAAAGTGGTTCGAAACCGTAAATGCAAATTCATAATTGAAATTGAACCCCCTTAACTCGAGTAATTCTGTGACTAATCTTGGTAATTAAATTAGAGATCATAAGGAAGGTGTGAGAGAAGACCTCATGTTAAAAAGATCATTTTCCGATTTTATAAAAATGCTCGAATCAAGGTTAAGTGCGAACGAACCCCTAAAAAGGATACTTGGTTATAACTTTGGAAAATCACTTAGATAACGATCGATAAATCTCGAGGTATAATCTTTCGACCTTAGAACTTATATGGCTTAAGTACCTACCAAGTGTAAGTGTAATGACATGCCTTAATAGCGAACCAATGTCGGGTCATAACGGTGTTAATAAGAGTTACACTAGAGAGTGTATAACGAGATAACTTGAAAACGTATTTCAACCTAAGTTAAGTATATACTTAGCCTTTTGAAAAGCATTAAGTAATTAATCTCGAATGCTTTGATTATTTATAGATCACCGAGCAGTCCCAGGACAGGCTCCCCCTACTCGACTACCAGGCAAGTTTCCAATACTTTGGAACTGTTGTTGTGATAATATATATATATATATATATATATGAACTGATTCTATTATACATATGCCATAGCATGCATGCCTACTTTCAAGTTATACTGTGATCCTTGTTCCCTGATTTATTGTTGGCTTATAAGCTAGATAGATAATATATCGGTTATAAGCCGGATAATACTAAGACCCTTAAGTGAAGGGCATATGAATCTCATTCTTCGAATATAGACCGGGAGTCGGTATTTCTTGATATATTGGGATTATTTTCGGAGGAAAATATTTAAGTAAATATTTTTCCATTATTTATTTACTGAATATTATTTGAATATTCATTTGAGATTATTTACTTAATGAATATTATTTTGAATATTCATTCGAGTTATTTATTTAAAAGGAATTATTTTCGAATATTCATTTGATCATTATTTATTTAATGAATATTATTTCGAATTTTCATTTAAATTTTATTTATTCAATAAGTATTATTAATTTGACTATTCATTAATCATTTAATGAATATTATGGTGAATATTTATTCGAAGGATATTTTGATCAATATTTTATATTAATAATATTCTTCAAATATGTATGACTAAATAAATACTCTTGGGATATTATTCACTTCTTCTATCTAGTTTTAAAAATGATTTACTTCACTCAAATATATTATCTTCGACCTTCGAATATTGTGTAAATTATTTCTGAGTCTTATTATTAATATTATTTTATCAAGGAAGGTTCTCAAAAATCCTATTCTTCATTCAAATCTATCTTTCAGATTATAAGGGAACCTTACTTGGGAAATGTTATTTATCTTGTTGACTTCCCGGTCATAAATCTTTTGAAACTATTCTTTTCACTCGCAACTTGGTTGCTATTCATCGATTGAATCTTTTGTTACTTCCTCATCATTCGAGGGGTAAGAGTGTTGGAACAAGTTAGTATCCATTAACAAGCAACAACTTGGGAAATATTGGTGAATTTTCCTTTCCAACTAGATACGACTACTTTGTGGAGTCCTATCAACAAGTATTATACTTGGGGAAAGGGGGATGAACTTTACGTTTCAGAGTCATGGATGTTATTCGAACTAGGAGACGCGTAAGTGGCCGAGTGGCGCCGGTCCAACAATGGCCCAACCGTTGGCCGGGGAGTTCCAGAGGGCGGTTGACAAGTAAATCCGTCGGTGCTTCCTTCTACATGTAATGAACAATGATGGGGAGCATAACATGCGATTGATCATCGTAAATGTTATGGCTCCTGGCGCGGCAATGCTCCCGTATTAGTTCATCTTTCAAAGTTAGAATTTTTTTTCTACAACATTATCAGTGTTGGCAAGGTTGAAAAGTGTTCAAAACTGGGATTGCATATTTTTCCTGCAATTTCTTTTTATGAGATGTGATGATATCTGGCTCATATTTTTGTATAGCAGATATTTCCCCGAAAGATATATTTTGAGTTATCTTGTAACTTCATCGTTTATATTATGCTGGCACAGTGTTCGTTAATGCATGGCTTATGGTTTCAAAAATACTTTTGAACTGTTATATATATTATTGTTCAGTATACATATTTATTGGTGGGCTATTGCTCACCCTTGCTTTATTATTTATATCACAACAACAGCTAGGTCTGATGGCCCGCGTAAGCCGCACTCGGTGTAAGCAGGTGACTCCAGTCGTAGGACTACCTGCTGATATGGTTGCTGCCATTGCCGAGGTAGACAGGCAACTTTTGTTTTCAGTCTTAAGTATATGTATGATTAATGTTAATCAACGGCAAGAATCTTTAAACTTATGATGTAATCATTTTGGGTTGTAATAACTTATATTCGTGGATCCTATTAGTAGAGACTTATTTCAATTTCATCTCTGGGACTATAACTGGGGTGTGTGTGTGTGATTGGATATTATTGTGGGGTCACAACATGTGTTTATTTATTTGGACTCAAGTCAAGGATTGTTTATGGAAATTAAGACCGTAACGACCAGGTCCCCAATCCCGGATCTAGGGCTGTTACAGAAATGGTATTAGAGCGAGAGTTATATATCCCAAGAGATGATACGACGTTATATAATAATAAATTCACTAAGATAATAAGAACTCTTGCCAAGTTCACCTAAAACCCTTACGGGAACTTTTTAAGTATTATGATAATAACATAGTTCGTATTGTGTAGGCGAGTGACATCTCCGACCCAGAGGCTTTTGAGAGACAGCACGACGAGGCGATCCAGGTCGCCGAGGATAGGGCGGTGGTTGATTCTGATGACTTGTTCAGGACCAGAGATCCATATTATGAGCGTCTGGGAGATGAGGATTCGGAGGAGGAGGACCCAAAGGAGGTCCCGGCAGCCGAGGATACCGAGGTCATTGAGTCTGAGGAGGAGGACCTAGAGAGGGTCCAGATAGCTAAGGATACCGAGGTTATTATTGAGGAGTCTGATGATGAGGATCTGGAGGAGATCCGGGCGATATCTGATGTTAGGGTTATGAAGGAGTACACCGACATGACTACTGAGCAGGTTATGGATGCGATTTCAGAGCAGGTAGTGGATGAGGGTACTGAGGGAGATGTTGATGAGCAAGTTGATGATGCTATTGGGAGTTCAGGACTTCGTGTACCACCACTCTCTACTGAGAGGGCCCCTACCCCACCACCCTTGCCTGTGAGCCCTGTTTCTGAGGAGTTTGAGGAGCTGACCCCCGAGCCGCAACAGGCAGAGGCCGCACCTCTAGCAGAGCCATCTACCCCACCCCATATTCCGATAGAGGGGATACCAGTGTGTGTTCATAACTGGGTTGTGAGCAGACTTTCTACACATTTAGCAGTGGATGAGGCCAGGTTAGCAAAGTCCAGGACGGAGCTCGCACACCAGCAGTGACTTTCTACAGATTTAGCAATGACTTTCTACGTTTTTCGTTTGCATTCTTCCATCAAATTCTATGATTTTGAAGTCTTAAATAACAAAATACTAGGAAAGTTAGGGTCTGATTCTGTTCTGTAGTCCGCAAATATCTACTTTCTGAATTCATTACCTGTTTGTTTTTATTGAGCATTACCATTCTGGAAAGGTCTCAGAATTGTCTACATTTTCGTGCTTTGTACTTTTTCAAATAAAATCATTTTCATAAAGTAATTTGTTAATTTGCAGAACTAGTCATGTCTGATTTTGTTAATAATGGTCTATTTTGTAAGATATTTTGGTGTTTTGATTTTTGGAATATTCTTTTAAGTTATATGTACCGCCGTATGAGTTATATTAAGGTGTGTGCTTATTTGCTTTATTTGACTTTTAATATATTATAAATTAATATTTAAGATTTGTTGTGATTTTATTTTCAGGATACGACATCGATATCGAGGTAAGTGACTTTTCGTTGCTCAATACAAATCTGTTTTTATTATAAATATCTGATTAATTTGATTATTGAAAATTTGTGACATCGAAAATTGATTTTTGAAAGGCATATGATGTAGCCTATTTGTATTTCGAGGATACAACTCAACTTAAACAAGATCGTAGTAGTAAATAGTATATAGACTGTCACAAGAAATCTCAGAATGTATTATCCGTCAGAAGAAAAAGATCAAGGTCAATCTACATACTTGAGGAATTACTACATTGAAAGAAGCTCAGACATCTGTTCAAGCCTCAGTGAAGTATTCGTTAAAGAAGTGGATTCGTTTAAAGTGACAAAGATTTTAAAGGTGACAGAGACAGTACAGAAGAATTAAAGAGAGAGAAGAAAAGAAAAGGAACCACATCTTAGAGTCTAAATTAAAGGAAAGCCGTTGGAGTTAGTCGCTCATGAACCAGACCGTGCATCGAGCGTCAGCAGAATTCAGTGGTACTTCTTTATTACTTTCAGTGGTTCTCCAAAAAGATTTGGCTATCAAGTGATTTTTATTAATTCTCATTTGATTAATATAATTATGTAATTTATTTAATTAATAAATTAATTCATTCTGAATTAATTTATTTATTAAATTAATTATCATATTAATTAACTTTGAATTAATGTATTAATCTTATTTGATTTAATTAAGAATTTAATTAATTAATCATCACCTTTATAAATGATTAATTGATTAAGTTATTTAATTAAATTAAAATAAAAGGATTGGGCCAAGTATTTTATTAATCAGGTGGCCTGATTATTTTACAAAAGATGAAGGGGATTAAGACTTAATTTCTGTTGGGCCGAAGTGAAAAGAAAAACAAAAGTGGTCCAGTTCGTTGGTTAAGAAAGGAAAAAAAAAGAGGAGGCCCAGTTCGATAGTTGTTGTGTCGACAAAACAGAAAGAATAAACAATTAAATTGTTTAAAACCACAACAGACAAAGAAACAAGTTCACATGGGTACTGCATTAAACGAGTGATAACATGCAAGCTGTCGGAGCTTTGTCGGCTGGGCTGTAACGCGCCTGTGGCGCGCGTGAGATGCACGCGCCCTGAATAAAATGGACAAAAGCCCGCGTGCAGCTCAGTTCCTTCTCCTGCAACTGTGCTTTGTGTTCAGCAGAAATTATTTTGTTACAAACAAATCATACAGCCGTGTATGTTTTGTTTAGTAAATAATTAAGTCATACCGACACAAATATTAAGTCATACCGAGCCATATGCAAGTCATATTAGTTTATTTCTAAGTCATATCAAGGAGATTTGTGTCAGTTTATGTCATACCAATCAGCCTCAATATATCTATTAAGTCATACCGAAGGTTCAATATGACCTGTTAAGTCATACCGACAGATTCAAGAGGCAGCAGCTGATTTTGTTTAAATACAAAATGAAGACACAGCAGGCAGAAGATAATTAGAACACATCAGAAAAATCCCAGCAGCTCCATTTTCTCTCCCAAGCTCAAGAACAAATTAATTTCTGTAAAATCAAGTTCATCTCTCTTGTAATATTTTATCCGGTGGAACTTGTTTATTTATTGTTCTTTTACTACTAGCGAATTAAGTTTCCTAGTTCTAATCTTGATTTTTATTAACTAAATTTAGAAAAGTTCATGTTGAATTTTCTAAATTAGTTTTTATCAACTTGATTAAATTCTGTACTGAAATTGTAACACCCATCAAGTTAATATATTTTTATATTCAACTTGAAATTTGTTTCAATTTATTCCGCTCAAATTTGTCAAAATATAAATTAAATTTATCCGGAAAATTTTGATAAAACAGTATAGATTGTATTCAACCCCACTTCTACAATCTTATCGGACCTAACAATTGGTATCAAAGCCTATTGATTGATACACAAATCAAGATCCTATTTTTATTCAGTCAAAAATCCATTTCGAATTTTTAACTCACTTAAAAATTCATCATGTCTTCAAAAGTCCTTGTTAAGATTCCTATCTTTAATAAAGATAATTATGATATGTGGAAAAATAAAATGGAGCTGTTTCTTGATGTTACAAATTCTAAATATTTGGATGTTCTGAAAAATGGACCTAAAATTCCTATGGTCATTGAACAACAAGTTGTTACTGATGGAGTTGTTACAAAACCTGCTAGAACCCATGAAAAAGACCTTGCGTCTTATACTCCTGATGAAAAAGAGGATGCAGGACTAGACAAGAATTTGAGACTCATACTATTAGATTCCCTAGATGCTGTGATGTACAGTCATGTGATGAATTGTAAAACTGCAAAGCACATATGGGAAACTATTGAGACTATTAATGAAGGAACTGATGAAGTCAGGGAAAACAGACTTCAAATTTTAATCTCTGAGTATGAACACTTTAGAGCTGGCTCTAATGAAGGCATTCAGGAAGTGTTTGAAAGGTATAACAAAATAATCAACAACTTGCAAATCCATGGCAAGCAATATACACAAAAGGAGAATAACATGAAGTTTCTACTGACCATGCCTACTCACCTAGAACATAGGATAACTGCCATTAGAGAAGCCGGAGACATGAATCAAATTACCCTTGAAAGGCTCTTCGGCATTTTGAAAACCTATGAGTTGGAACAAGTTCAACAGAAAGAAATTCATGGTGAAGGTAGGGTTCCAAGTTCTTCTACAGCTCTAGTGGTTGAGACTCCAAAGGAAGTGGAAGCTAAGGTTGTTCAACCTTGCAGCTCTGACAAGGAACAGGTTGAAGTTGAGATTGGTCATACACCTGTCAGTCAGGATGGTGGAGATTTCTACTCATTGAAAGAGCTGGATCAGTTGGAAGATGAGTCAATGGCTATGATGGTGAGGCAATTCAGTAACTTCAGATTTAGGAGGAATCCCAAGTTCAAGTTCAAATCTAACTACAATAGATTCCAGCGAGGAGGTTCTTCCTCAAGTAGCACAAGGGGTGGCTACCAAACTGGAATGGTAGACAGAAGCAGGATTAGGTGCTTTAAATGTAATGAACTTGGACACTTTGCAACTGAGTGTCATCAACCTCAACAAGATGCAAGGAGAGAGTATGCATCTGGTAAGAAGAACACAGACACGACCTATGTGGTACAAGGCAAAAGCTGGGATGACACGGACAGTGAAGATGAAGAAGTTGGAAATCTTGCGCTGATGGCAAATGATGGAGCATCTGATCATCATAACAAACCGGTAACTCCTTCTGACCCTGAGTTGATTCGTAGTCTTTTTAATTCCTTAGATAATGCACAAACTGGATATAGAAGACTAGATCTGCTAAGCACTAAACTTGGAAATGAAGTGTTAGAATTGAAAAAGGTGCATATTAATCAAGATCAACACAGAGATGAAATAACAATGCTTCATAAAAAGGAGAAAGCTATTCTAGAAGTTGTAGGCAAACAAATGGCTAGAATTACTGAACTTGAAACACAGGTCAGGGCTTGTTATAATTCTGTTAAAGTTTCCAAAGAGTTTTTTAACAATCAAGTTGTAGAACGAACAACAGGTATAGGGTATGGCTACAATGAAGCTGTTGGATCATTGGGCATAAATTCCCCTAACCCTGTTAGTGCTAAAGAAAGGGGAATACAACATGTACTCAAGAATGTTAAAGAACCTCTATTTAAAAAATCTGATGCTGGACCACCAGATATTCTTTCTATGGTTATCCACGAAGAAATGAGAAATGAGGACAGTGCAAATGGCACAGTCGTTGTCAAGGATAAATCTGTTAAGAACGCTAATCCAAAGAATGTTTCATCCAAGAAAGATGTCACAGTCTTTGTTAAGGCTAAATCTGTTGAGGACACTAATCCAGAAAATGTTTCATCCAAGAAAGATGAACCTAAAGTGCCAGTCAAGGTTGTTGAAACAACTAGTTCTTCTAAGACTGGATTAGGTGGTAATAAGTTGAAGCAGAACAATAACATGTCTAACATGAGTAACATGCCTATCATTGATTCTAATCATAAAGCATGTGGTGTTGTCAATTGTATGTCTTGTGCTTTTAATGTTATGACTGCTTACTTCAACGGTAATCATGCATGTGCTGATAAGACTACTCCTAGACAACATATGAACAGAAATAAAAATGTTAGATCAAAGACTGCTAGTCCTCCTCATGTTAGGAGAGAGACATTTGTACCAAAGCCTAAACAAAGTTTTACTAAGGCTGTTTACAAGGTCAAATGTCCAGTCAGTGAAACAAATGTTATTGCTGCTAAAAAGACATGCATACCCAAGATGAAATCAAAGATTGTCAAAGCTGTTTATAGGGTTAAATGTCCAGTCCCCTTGAAAAATGTTGTTATGAAGATTAAGAATGTTGTTTTGCCTGACAAAGGCCAATATTTCAAGTATTCCGGACCCAATCAAATTTGGGTCCCAAAAAGGGTTTAACTGTTTTGGCATTGCAGGGTGTGTAACAGGTACATCGTGTTATGTGGATTCTGGACAGTAGATGTTCAAGGCATATGACCGAAGATAGAGCCGTGCTATCAAGAGTGGTGACGGTCTCTGGCCAAGTGGTTCATCCCTTGGAGACAACAGCAAGGGTATGACCTAGGGTCAAGGCTATTCAATAGCTAAGGAATGTTGTCAGTAATAAAGCATATTTTATAAGACGAAGAGCCTATTGTTCGAGGATTAAGGAAAGAGAAATTATCTGTAGCTGACATGGAATCTCAGTCAAAGGTGAAGTCAACAAGGTCAAATCTAAAGCTTCATCAAACAGGAGTTCAGTTATGACATAAGGAGCTCTCTCACCTGAATGTCATATCAAGAGATTCTTTCCTGGAAATCGAATCAGTAAAGGAGACTGTCTTATCTGGAATTAAAGTAAAATAAAATTATGAGGCATGTCATAAAGGGAAGTCAAAGAAGCATCACACAGAAGTTCTACATCAAAGTAAAATATATTTTAGTAGTGATGACTGATGACTTCTCTCAACAAACAAGTTGTTGTTCAGACAATCTAAAGACAAGACACCACTGATGGTGATTGATCACATCTTAAACCCTGATCCGTAAGAATTTTAGGAAGACCCCATAAGTATGAAGGAAATTGTTTTGCAATATTAAATCGAAAGTGAGCATCCTAGCAATCAGCTAATGCTCAAGAGGATAATTTCCTTGGTTACTCAGTGGAGTCAACAGCCTACAGGGTGATTGTTATTAATAAACAGAAGGTGATTGAAAGTCTTAGTGATGTTCAACGACTTCTAGTTCCCAGATGTCATTGGTAATTATTAATAAACAAAGAGTTAAGAAAACAAATCTATAATCCAGAATAACACAAAAGATAAAGTAGATCTGAATCCGTTGTTTGTCACGAGCGTTGAATCATTCTCTCCTTTTCTCCCTTGCAGATCTAAGCTATGTTACAATAATAATAATAACTAATAATATGTCCCTCTCTATTACAATGGTATGATGTGTTTAAATAGGCTCTAAAAGTCTTCCCCAGCAAGAAAATACAAAAACAGAATTATAATAGAATTTCTGCAAGATACGTTTCCTAAATTGATTCTGTTTTTAGGAAAATTCGTGGCTGACTTTTCTTCAGATTTTCTGGAACGTTCCCAAAGTAATTGGACCTCTGGACCACCTTAGAATGATAGAGAATCTCATTATCTTCGTGTGGACTACTTACGGGCCTCAAACGGACTTCTAGAACTCAAGATATGACCACAACAGAGTAGACTGCGCAACCCTTCTCAGAAATTCGAATTTTAATCAATTAATTCCCCAAAAATTATAGAAGCATCCACCTTAGTCAACATTCTCGTAATTCTGCACAACTAAGCAAAACACATCAAAACCACCACAAACTTGTGTCCAAGACAATCAATTTAAGCCGATATGGAACGCTCCAAGTGGATATAAAATCCACTTATCAGTAATGATGATTCAGATCCAAGCAATGTCAACATTGAGAATCTTCATGTAAACCCAGCAACAGCTTAGGGGGAGCAAAAGAAGGATCATCTAGTCAACTCAACACCACACTGAAAGTCAAAGGACACTATGAGAACATGTCTGCCAAGACAAAGAGTGTTGACTCAATTAACTCTTTGTTCTAGTTCTTAGTGTTTCTAATGGTGGAAGTAAAAGACTAGCAGAGCTTCAAGTACTAATGATTATTTCTTTAGTTTTCTTTTAGAAGAAACTAAGAAAGCTACAAAAGCTCTGAAAGATTCAGATTGAGTGATTGCAATGCAAGATGATCTCAATCACTACAAAAGGCAGATTGAAGGGAAGCTGGTATCTAGACCAAACAACAAGGCTGTATTTGGTACAAGGATAACCAGAAGTCTACCTGGATGATGTCAAGGCAGTGTTATGAGGGACAAAGCCAAACTGGATGCTAGGTTACAATTTGATCAAACAGTATATTTGACAAGAAGCACCAGTGACAAGACTTGAGGATATCAGGCACCTGCTGCACATTCAAGATTATAATGGACATCTAGACCTACTGAATCTGGATGCTAGAGGAATGTGAACAAGTGCACTCATGGTTGGTGAGATAATTGAAGATCTCTACAGGTTAGTATAAACTGGTATCATCACTCAAGCAAGCATGGAAGACATGGTATGACACTCTAACTATAATTTAATATTCGGTATCAATCTTTAACAGTTGGTATCTTTTAATAATTGGTGTCATATTCATAGAACTCTCTACATATTTAGGCACAAACATAAATGATATATATGTGCAATGATATCTTGATTATATTATATGTTGGTCTACTAGCTATAAATTGGTATCAAGATATTTGCTGTTTTGATGTTGGTAAAGTTGAAATTCTTTTGATTTGCTTTAGTAAGCCAAAAGAATGATGACAATAAAAGTAAGTCAAGGATCTTTTGTATCTATTCAGAAGATTCTAGACCTGTTAAGACTACCTACCAACAAACCACTGTAGCTGGCTTTTGACCTGTTAGTTTGGATCTAACAAGTTGGTAATCAAAAATCTTAAGATGGACCCGGATCTGAGGAAATGGTACTCTAGAGATATTTGACCAAACAAGTTCAGGATCTACTAATTAGGACCTAATCAGGCTATAGAGGAATCATCAGCTCATTATCTTATTCAATTGTTAGTAGATCACTTACACACATATTTTATTCTCAATTATGCAAATGTGCATGGTCCCAAGTGGATTCTTGAGAATCTATTCTTGTAGTTATTACACTTGATTTTCAGATGTCTTAAGTTGGATCCAAATCTACGGAGATGGTACCCTAGAGACATCAGTTCTGACATGTTTTGCTACATAGAGACAGATCAAATGAGTTGTACGAAAGCAGGAGAACACAAGGAATAAATTTCATCTCCAACAACTCTATGAAACACTCAAGGACTAAGCAACTTGCATAAGGTATCAATTCTTTTGAGAGAACATGTCTTTAGTTAAGAATAAATTGCAGACACGTTTGCTGAATCACTTGATGAAATTAATTTTTCAAGATTGGTTTGTAAAGTTAGGGATTTTATTAATGCTATATGATTGTAAATCCCATCTGTTAAGTAATTCTTAAGTAAGCTCACAAGTTTTCAATTGTCTGTATTGAAAGGACTCGTGAACTTATTTACATCCAGACCTCACGCTGAGAATTATCTGTTGAATGATTGCCATGTGTATAATCGTAATATATTTTAGTGGTGATTATTTAAGGATAATTTAAATACTTAAATGCTAAAATCTAACTCATAGAGATTTAGTATTCAATTATTTAATTATTTATTTTGATTTATATGGGTTACGGACTTGAAGCAACTCAATTTAGTATTTGCTCTGTACCTTATATTTATTAAAATAAATAAACAACATAACTAATTTGGACCTAATCTGTATTGGTCTTCAATTAGTTGTGAGATGTTAATTCTAGTGAATTTTATCAATGCTCCATTTTCAGAAATTCACTATAATTAATATCATGGTTCTAACAATTGGTTGTACTGAAGTTTTAAGTTATATCAGTTAATGATATTTAGTTAGAATTCTATTTACTAACTAATTGTGAGATATATTGGTATGTGTGAAATTACTTAGAACTCCTCTAAGTAATCATTGTTATATCTTTTACAATTCACTCATATTACTATGCATAGTATGAAAATTCTCTAAGTAGAACTACGGATATTGAAATATCTAAAGTGACCTATGTTCAGTTACTTGGAATAATTTTTATGCTTATTTGCAAGATTCTAATCACTTTGATAATAAATGTTATATACTATGGATCAAGGTGTATTGGACTTAGAAAATTATTTCTAAGATTGCAGACAAGACAGTCTTGGTAATCAAGTTTTATTTTTAGAACCAAGATTGTCTACCAACAAACAGTTGTTAGGAGTTAATAATTGTTGTTATCGAGGAGTTGTCTTGAAGTCATAAGTTGAAAATGTTAATGATGATAATTATCCAAGTGATTGTGGTAGAAACAATTTTGTTATTGGCAATACCAATGTCACTGGAAAATAATCATCAAGTCATTCTCGCAACAACTCGAGGGAAGTAAACAAAGGATTCACTAGTCAAACACAACATCACAATGAAGAGCAAGGTGATTCATCAAGATCCAACTTTCTCAGACAGTGTGTTTGGAATAGAGCTGATCATTGGTGATCCAGATGTTGTAGTAAGAACTAAAAGGGCTTCTCAGAATCAAGGTATAGAATCTAAGTAATCTGAGAAAGCACTTGCGAATCTGGAACAACAAGAAACGTGGAAGTTGGTGCCAAGGTTTGAGCGCTAAGTAACTGGTATGACATTCTTTTCGAATTCTATCTTGTCATCTTTCTATAAGAATTGTCATAGTCATTCTAATGTTTTAATCCATGTTTCTTTATTTTAGAATAATAATTTTTCTCTAAAAATATTTTTCTCTAAGTCTCTAGTTAGAATTTTTGAGGAAGCTATTTTTATTGAAAATTTCATTATTTTAAAATAGCTGCCATATTTATGATAGTTTATTAAATCATATTTTCTCTCTAAATAATTTTCTAGTAGAAAGTTGTTTTGTCAGAAAATATATGGATTTGCTAACCTATTATAAATACTCTTGTATATACTTAATGTTTTTGTACATGTATTGTAATTTTTTAAAATGTTAATCTTATTTAACATGTTTTGTAGTGTTTGTTTTTTTATTTTAGTTGTATGTCCGTTTATAGTTTAAGCTATGTAAATTATTAAATTATGTATAGTTTTACTATTTTTATTTGTTTCTATACTAATTCGAATTTGAATTTTTCTTTTCTTATAGTTTTTATTTTGTATAATTATTATGTATATTATTTCTTATTTTTGTATATTCTTTTTCATGTGTATATAAATAGTTTGTATAGTTTTTACAGTTTAGTCACTATACTTTCAAAACTAACAAATAGGTCACTGTATTTGGTTACAATTGGTTAGGAACTAATGTTTGATTTTAAGAATCTAACAATTGGAAGACAAGACCCATCAAGTGCTAACAATTTCTAATAGCTGGTATCTATCTTACAGGACCTAAAGCATGATAAAATAGTTTTGTTTGTATTGGTTTAAACATTAACTTACATTAATTCGATTAATTTTTATTAATTGAATTTTTGTCCTTGTTTTTGTTTAGTAAAACCAGCTTAAGATCTATATCTTCCTAAATTCAAAATCTCTTTCTACAGCTGTGATTGCTTACATTGTAAACCTTTTGAAATCACAACTGTACATCATTTCTCTTAAGATAAATGCAATATTTTCTCAGAAAACTTTTCAATGTTAAAAATGCATTCTATCTCTATGTTGCTCATATTCTGTGATGCAGGTTCATCTAAATGAAATTTTGTATTCTCACATGTTTAGTCATAAGGTTGTAAACCCAACAACTTTTGTCCCAGACTACAATCAAACTCAAACACATTCTATCTTACCCCCTAAATGGAAGTAACCTATCAGACTAGAGGTCACCAGGGAGTAACTGCACTTGATGCAGCAAACAAGGATGTGTGGGATATTCAGTAGGAGAGTCACTACCTTATACACTATCCAAAATATTTCATATGCACAAAGTAAGATTGCACACACCAAGGATGAATTGACGGAAACCTGTAATCCAACCATTTTACGGTTATGATTATAAGTTAAAGGTTCTTTAATGAATCAAGAGTCTTCACAGACCTCGAGAGAAGGTATTGATCTCAAATGCAAAATTCAATAAGATCATTATCTAACTCCCCAGAGGGAACATCTCTGGATCCTACGGGTAACGGATCCGACATAGGTGCGGATCGGCAACTTGTAGACTATGATTCAGATTTACCTGATGAGTTTAACAAGGTGATGTCTTCACAGACATTTGAAGGGAACTTTGATCTCAATGCTAAATTTTTTAGATCATTGTCTACCTTCTCAGAATTCAAATCTGAAAACCCTAAAAAGGGAAAATTAGCAACTTGTAGATTATGACTCAGATTCGTCTGACGAGTCCAACGAGGATTTGGGATTTGCGAACTCCCATTGCACCACCAGTGACCTCTCTAGAAGGGGCTATGGTGATTTTTCCTTGCAGGTACACTAAAGGATGTTGGAGAAATGAGTGAAACACTAGTGAGCAAGAGTGTAAACACAGAGAGAAGTGAGACACTCAACACAAATGAGTGGAGAGAAGAGTGAAACACTTGTGAGGTACACTAAACACTATCACACACTCACAGTGAGGAAGAAAATGAAACTTCCTTTCTAACAAAGCTTTATCAATTGATTTCAATGTACTCTAACGATTGGTATAAATTGGTAACAATTTGGTATCAACTACTTTGTCAATTAGTTGAATGGAGGATTCCTCAACTAAGGGGGAGCGATATATTGAAAAAGATATATTCAAGCTTAAAGCTTACCTTAGTAGGATATACTCAACTAAGGGGGAGAAGTAATATTCAAGCTTAAAGCTTACCTTAGTAGGATATACTCAACTAAGGGGGAGAAGTATTGGGGTAAAAGTAAAAGAAGAGTGAGTTAGAAAGGGGGAGCAGTAAAGATTGTGCTTAGAATGAGAGGCAAGTCTAGTTACTAAGGGGGAGCCTTAGATGAAAAAGCAAAAGAACTTTCGTTTGTTATGAAAGTGGAGATATAAGGAGAATTACATCACAATACTATTCTATTAGTCTTTCAATGTACTATGTATAAAGGCTAAGTGGAAGAGTAGTAAATTCACCAGAAGTTATAGAAATGGTATTGATTCACCATTGTCTACATAGTAGGTGGAACAGCTGTTTTTCTTTAGTGAGAAAAGCTGTGTCAGAAATGGGAAGTGATTGTAAATCAAGAACTGCTGATAATCACCAATGTAAGATGTGAAGGATTATCAGGCAGAGATATGAAGAATCAGAAATGAAGATAAGTTATCTATTGAAGATCAGTTCAGTGCTAAAGGAACAATCATCTATCATTTCATCAACTGAAGATTTTGGAAATGTTAAATCTAAACCAGAGAAATTTTTTTTGTATTATTTACTTAATTCCTAAAAGTTTTATCTTTTTCTTGTTTAAGTGAGGTAGTTGAGTTACCCTCTAGGTATTTGCTTGTTATTGTCTAACAAACAAATAGGGGGAGATTGAAAGGCATATGATGTAGCCTATTTGTATTTCGAGGATACAACTCAACTTAAACAAGATCGTAGTAGTAAATAGTATATAGACTGTCACAAGAAATCTCAGAATGTATTATCCGTCAGAAGAAAAAGATCAAGGTCAATCTACATACTTGAGGAATTACTACATTGAAAGAAACTCAGACATCTGTTCAAGCCTCAGTGAAGTATTCGTTAAAGAAGTGGATTCGTTTAAAGTGACAAAGATTTTAAAGGTGACAGAGACAGTACAGAAGAATTAAAGAGAGAGAAGAAAAGAAAAGGAACCACATCTTAGAGTCTAAATTAAAGGAAAGCCGTTGGAGTTAGTCGCTCATGAACCAGACCGTGCATCGAGCGTCAACAGAATTCAGTGGTACTTCTTTATTACTTTCAGTGGTTCTCGAAAAAGATTTGGCTATCAAGTGATTTTTATTAATTCTCATTTGATTAATATAATTATGTAATTTATTTAATTAATAAATTAATTCATTCTGAATTAATTTATTTATTAAATTAATTATCATATTAATTAACTTTGAATTAATGTATTAATCTTATTTGATTTAATTAATTAATCATCACCTTTATAAATGATTAATTGATTAAGTTATTTAATTAAATTAAAATAAAAGGATTGGGCCAAGTATTTTATTAATCAGGTGGGCTGATTATTTTACAAAAGATGAAGGGGATTAAGACTTAATTTCTGTTGGGCCGAAGTGAAAAGAAAAACAAAAGTGGTCCAGTTCGTTGGTTAAGAAAGAAAAAAAAAGAGGAGGCCCAGTTCGATAGTTGTTGTGTCGACAAAACAGAAAGAATAAACAATTAAATTGTTTAAAACCACAACAGACAAAGAAACAAGTCCACATGGGTACTGCATTAAACGAGTGATAACATGCAAGTTGTCGGAGCTTTGTCGGCTGGGCTGTAACGCGCCTGTGGCGCGCGTGAGATGCACGCGCCCTGAATAAAATGGACAAAAGCCCGCGTGCAGCTCAGTTCCTTCTCCTGCAACTGTGCTTTGTGTTCAGCAGAAATTATTTTGTTACAAACAAATCATACAGCCGTGTATGTTTTGTTTAGTAAATAATTAAGTCATACCGACACAAATATTAAGTCATACCGAGCCATATGCAAGTCATATTAGTTTATTTCTAAGTCATATCAAGGAGATTTGTGTCAGTTTATGTCATACCAATCAGCCTCAATATATCTATTAAGTCATACCGAAGGTTCAATATGACCTGTTAAGTCATACCGACAGATTCAAGAGGCAGCAGCTGATTTTGTTTAAATACAAAATGAAGACACAGCAGGCAGAAGATAATTAGAACACATCAGAAAAATCCCAGCAGGTCCATTTTCTCTCCCAAGCTCAAGAACAAATTAATTTCTGTAAAATCAAGTTCATCTCTCTTGTAATATTTTATCCGGTGGAACTTGTTTATTTATTGTTCTTTTACTACTAGCGAATTAAGTTTCCTAGTTCTAATCTTGATTTTTATTAACTAAATTTAGAAAAGTTCATGTTGAATTTTCTAAATTAGTTTTTATCAACTTGATTAAATTCTGTACTGAAATTGTAACACCCATCAAGTTAATATATTTTTATATTCAACTTGAAATTTGTTTCAATTTATTCCGCTCAAATTTGTCAAATTATAAATTAAATTTATCCGAACAAATTTCGATAAAACAGTATAGATTGTATTCAACCCCACTTCTACAATCTTATCGGACCTAACAATTTTAGAAAAGAATTATTTTAGAATTCCCCATTTTTAGTTGCGTATCGAATCATAAAATCCGGTAACTAGATATTGTGACACATAGAACTAGTTTACGCACGTTCCGGAATACATAGATACCTTGTTAAGTAAGACTTAACGAGGGACGTAAATTGGCCCCCATCGAACCATCGAACTATAGAAGCCGTGTCACTAGCATAGTGTGGCCGTAATTTAGAACCTTGGGAATAAAATGTTATTTTATTGTTAAGATTTTTTTTTATCGATTTATAGCTTTAGAATTTTTTTTTAAAGTATTACTTTGAGCCATCGGGCGATAGTTATTTGCTGGGCTTTTCAGCTCATTATTTTTAACATATTTCAGGTTCTGACTTTGGAAGCTTGTAAGGATGTGAATTGTGTGGATTTTGTGCTATCTGATTTAGATGTAATTATTGGACGCATTATAGAATAATTTCAGTTTTTAATTGGATATTGATTATTGAATTTGTGTAGCTGTGTTTCTAATTTTATTGTTTTAGATTCTTCAGTTGACTTTTGGTTTGATTTGGATTTATTAAGTAAAGAATTGTATTTTAGTTTAGTTGAGAATTTAGAAATAATAGTACGAAAAGTCGGGTTACTCTAACACCTTAGAGCGATTGATTACTTAATATGGTATCAGAGCTTAGGCACGCAGAGGTATCAGATCAGGCACACAGAGGTGATTCTCTGCAACCCCCAATATTCTATATTCTAATTATATCCTATATATGATTGGCGTATATATAATTGGCGTAAAGGGGTTTTGATGGTCGTCTGGTCGTCGTCAGGTCAGGCTAATACAGTCATTTCAACCTACACTCACTTAATAAAAATAAACGTACTTATATGACAATAGTATCATTTTTTACTTTATAACAATTATTATTTTATAATGTTTATTGTTGTAATTTCAAAAAGAGAATTCTGGATTAAAATAATTTTACAGATAAAATATAAAAAGCAAAAAACTAAAATTCACGACAAACACTTATATAATTTAGAATAAATAAAAACAAACACAAAAACATATTAAAAATAAGTACAAACTTTTTTAACATTAAATGAAATAAAAAAAATTGTGAAGTTTGGAAATGACACATGAAATCAACAAATTGTGATGTACAAAACAAATACTAAATCTAGAAAACTAAAATGCACAAAAAACTCTAAAATAACATAATTATAACAAATAAAAACTAACACAAAAACATAAAAAAAAAGTATAATTTTCAACAAAAAAAAGAGTTGTATAACATATTTTCACATAAATATCCCAAAAATAAATAAAAAAACATAACCAAAAATATCAAATTTCAAATAAATTAAACAAATTAATACCATATATATTTTTTTAAAAAGTTCAAAACACCAAATAGAAAAACCCACACATGTAAAAAAAATAACAAATTGTTTTAAATAATTCTTAGATAACATGCATGTGAAAAAAACTCTAAAATATTCTTAGATTATCACGTATGTTAAATAACAAAATAAAAAAAAACTAATACCAATATAGTACTAACATTTTCCAAGTATATCATATAAAATTTAAGAAAAATAAAAAAAACATCCAAAAAAAAGATGTTAAACTAAACTTTAGAATATAATTTACAAAACAAACAAATATCACATAAAAATCCTTTAATAAATATTATTTAAATGAATATAGTAAAAAGATTACATTTATGTTTTACGTGTTTCTAAAATCAAGATATAAAAAGAAATAGATTCGGTACTAAAGTTGTAAATAAATTAAAAAAAAAAGCAACCTAAAACACCAAAACAAAAAATTTAAAAATATCTAAATATATAAAAGATGTTAAGTTACATAATAAAAAAGATAAAAAAACGTGAATATGTAATGTCTCAAGTATAGCATGTCTAATAAATACTGTAACATAAAATATTTACTTATAAATTCTTCAATAAAAATGTTTCTTAAATTTATATTAAAAAAACAAACACAAATAAAAATAACAACTCTATTGAAAAACAATATTTCCATTTCATTTTATTATTATTTTTCAAAAGATGTTGACGCAATACTATAATTGTAAAAAGATTTAAGAACCCAAAAAAGAAATATAATATAAAATTTAAATATTATACCATAACAAAAATTCAAAAATTGAAAATAGCAAAAATGTAAAATTTCATCTACAATTAAATTAACACTAAAATTGTACAATTCAAACCAATGAAATACATATCAACAAATTCCTCAATTATTACTATAAGTAAATGAATTTTTATAATTATTTTATTATTATTTAATGTAAAAAATACAATTTAAAATAACATTAAAACTTTTTTTGCAAAGAAACTGGACCGCTTAGAACCACTGACAGAGTGACAGCTGCCAAGTATTTAAGAAACAAAAAAACAAAAAGAATAAAACACTTGAAAAAATAACACAAAAAACACGTGATAAAATAGAAAGAATTAAAGTTGAGAAAATTATTGTTTTTTTTATAAGCAAATTGCATTAAAGATAGCCAAACGGCACTTACATCAGAAAGGACAAAGGACACAGGACATAAGACAATAAGAGACTAAAACCTAGCTAGAAAGCCAGGGAGCTACTACTCAAGGACACTGCTAAAAGCTTACTGCAACGGACTAAATGATGAAATAACTGGAACTGATACAAAGCATGCTCAGGGAAAGATAATGCATTAACCTAGGACAATAACATTGTCCACACTTGAACCAACATTAGAAGATTCCCCCTGCTCAAAGGAAAGTTTACGTTTCTTAAGCCCTAGTTGTGGTAGGCCTTCGCTAACAGATTCTTTTGCCTTTCCACCAGATGTAAGAGGCATAGTGACTTGTTGAGAAGGAACATTAATAATAACACCTTGGGAAGTAATAACCGAAGGAGTAAGACTGGTCAAATTGAGCCAAGGAGAAGCCAATAGTGGCGAGACAGGATGAGGGTGGGACTGTAGCATATCATTCACAAGATCCTCAATGAAAGAGTTTGTCACAATAGGAGTTTGAGGCTGTTGGAGAGAGTTGTTGGAGACAATGAGAGTTGGTGCTGGGGAGTGCATAGTATCACCTTGACCAAAGTCTGGTAGGATCTCGAAAATATGCCAATGAGGACCTAGTCCAACATCCAAATCCAAGATTTCTGAAAGGGAGGCAAAAGGAGTGGTAACCTCAACCAGACTAGTACAATTTCTGAGTGAGAATTCAGCCATATGGGCAGGGGCTGTTTTCCGCGTGGAGAACATAGAGTAGATACTGTAACTTTTTTGTTGGGAAGGTACGAGACGAGGCCTGTTATATTCTGCAGACAAGATATTAATCTGTTGCACAGCTAAGGTGAGACCTTCTTCCTCAAGCTCTTCCTCATCCTGATTCACTAACATATCAAACATGGTGATATTATCACATTCGATATGAACGTGGGGAATAGATTTCTGATAAGCAATTTTTAAAGCGAGATGAATGGCCCAAGCTTGAGACTCATAGCCCTCCAAACCTTTTAGAGGCCCCATGACACCCCATAAGAACTTTCCATCATGATCTCTAGCAATGATGCCTATACCGTTCATATTGCCGTTCGGGACTTGGAGTTCCTCAATAACTCCATGCACATTGATCTTAATCTCATTGAGGGGAGGGGGGAACCAAAGGTTATTCATGAGAACAGACCAAGAAAACAGAGAGAAAGAGTGACAGGAAGACAAGAGAAGAGAGAAGAAAAGATGAAAGAATACAGTAAAAGAAGAGATAAAAGGAGAGAAGAAGGGGAGCAAGCATGCAAATGGGGACTAGCAAAACTGATAATGGCCTGCATGAACGCCACCTGTCCTAAAAAGATAGCTGGAAAAAAGAGTGAAATGGGAGAGGTGAAAATTAAATCCATGCACCAATAAGGTAAGGTCTGAGTGCACCCTGTTTGGCAAGCATGTCAGCCTCTTGGTTGAATTCACGAGGAATATGCTGAAAATCTATTACCATGGAGGGAGGGAAAACATTTTGAAGATTCCCAAAAATCCATTTTTGTTTCATGCAGGAAATTGCATCTGAACAAAAACATACTCTTATTCCTGTTAACTGGGCGTGTGAGACGATGTGGATTAAATAATCCAAAGCCTGCAGTTCAACTTGCAAAATGTCAACGACTTCTGCAGGACCAGAGAAAATGTATATCGTGTTTCCCATGCTGTCCTTGATCAAACCACCTATACCTGTGGAACTAGCTGGAGTTGGGTTATGATTTCTTGATCCATCAGAAACATAAATTAAGTTGTAAACTTTGAACAAGCTGGACCAGAACATGGATTTCCTGTCTGATAGACATATTCTTGAGGGCTCCTACTGGATTAATGTTCCATAGTGTCAAGACACTATAATTAATCTCATTACATACCTCCAACCATTTGAACGATCTAAGCTTGATGAAAGATACGAAATCACCCTTCTTAATCCTAGTGTTATTAAAAACCAATTCAATACGTGCTAGCCAAATTGACCAAAGAGTAGCAGCAACAATAACGTGCCAAATCTTGCTACTCATTCCTTTAGGTGTTTTGGTGAACAGTTCACATAATGATCGACTAGGAGGCTGTACTCTTGTCCAATCGCACCAGGTTGACAATAATGCCCAGCTCCAAGAGGCTAATTGAAGGTAGTATTTTTCGTAAGTTCGTTCACAGGAAAGGACTATCAATATCAATTTCGAGTATATTATCTCTAGAAGTATGGGGGTTTTTTGATTTGGTTTAGAGGTTTTATCAAACACCTTGCATACGATAAATAAATTCCTATAGATATACAACTAAGTTAATTTCAATCATTCAATTTACCAACACAACAACACAATGAGTAAATTAGCAAGATAAGAGATATTTGACCCAAGGATTATGGATATTCAAACACTTCTCCCAAACACATATGAGCAAGATATAATCAACTCTACCTAACCAAGATAATTGGTGAAGCACACAATCACTTATTTCTCTTCTAAAAACACTAATTTAGTGAAGCACATAAATTAGCTCTCTTGATATTAGCAACCAATAGTGAAGCACTACTAATTTAACCCAATCAAGGAATTAAACAAAGAGAGGCTAGGACAAACCCAAGGATGAGAAGCTCAACCTAGGTATTTGTACTTGAATCTTGAAGTTAGGGCACACCAAACCTTGTGCTACTACAATGAATGCACTAACAATTACGGATTAGCACAAACAATTAGCAATTGAAATTACAAGAAGAGCAAGATGAAGCAACTTACAAATCTCTAAACAAAATCATAAAAAATACATCACAAGTATTCAAGATAGAGTGAAAAATCTTACTTAAATTGAAATGGGTTTAGTACAAAAATTCCTCCTTGAGCCAAATATATGGAGTTAGTTACTCATAATCAATGCTAGATTATGAGTAATTGATGTTTTTCTCTCTACTTGACTAACCCTAATTTTATCCTTCAAGAGGCTAGGTTAGATGAAGTTAGATGTAGGTTAAGTTATGTTGTTATGTCTCTTTTAATACACAGCAGGTTCTGTACGGCCTGCTGAACGGCCGTACAGCTGCCCTTACAGAAAATCTGCTCCTTTGAACGGCCTGTCGAACGGCCGTACAGCAGCCCGTTCGAGACAAAATCTTCAAGATAATACATTAAACACCTCCCGACATCGCGAGCATGAATCTTCTAACTTCCCTCTTGAATAATCTTCGCTTTCAATCCCAAAATAATCCATCTTTTCAACAATTAAGCATGAGGCACTAAAAGATGAAAAATATAATTAATATCGATAAAACTACATTCAAAACGAACAAAAATGCAAGAGAATAAAAGACAAAACGTGTATAAAATACACATTATCAAATCTTCCCCCACTTAAAATTTGCTAGTCCCGAGCAAACTAAAATTAACATAACCATATACTCCTAACTAGTACCACTTCCGTAGGTAAACACGGTTGCATTTGGCATATGCAACAAGCTCTTGGAACCCCTAGGTAGCCCTAGTGGACGAGTGAGGTCTCGTGAGGGTTTATAGATGATGTACCCACAAAATCACAAAAATCACCAATAAACAAAAAACTAACAATACCTACTAATTAAACTAACTACAACACTCACATGTCCGAGCCGTCTACTTGTAACTAAAATCAAACATATAGAGCTATTCACCTTGTCATCCACTATAACGAGCTAACAACCAATTCAAGAATCAAGATAACACACCTTGTGCAAGATGTAACCAAGACATTAAAGATAGAATGAATGCACTTCAATCGTGAACACTAGACAAGATGATCACAAAGCATACATGGCTTCACATTAAGAAGATGAAATTGTATGGTGAAAAGTCTCACATCTCTCAATTATGTATCACACAAATTAATAGCACTACAAGAGTATTTGTGAGACAATTTATTCAACATGAAATTACTAATTTAACCTTTCTAATGATATAAATGATAAAAAAATAGTTTCCAATGAGGATTGAACCCTTGACTTCTCACTTGTAAGTGAGAATCCTTACCACCATGCTAGACATGAGTTTTGAAAAAATTCTAGAACTCATTATTATTATATCATAGGACAACCCTCATATATTATATTAGTGATAAAAAAAAATTGTTCCTAGAGAGAATTGAACCATTAACCTCTAACTTAAAAAAAAGAATCCTTACCACTATACTTGACATAGATTTTGGATATATTGTAAAACTCATTATTAATATATCGTGGGACAATTTAATTATCATGAAATTAATAAATTACCCCTCCTATATTATATTAATGATAAAAAAATTATTTCTAATAGAAATTTAACCCTTGACCTCTAACTTAGAAGTTAGATTCCTTATCACTATGCTAGATATTAATTTTGATTATATTATAAAACTTTGAGAATATTCGAACAGTACATTGTTATGTAGCAATTTTTTTTATTTAATAGTTGAAACAAGTTACTTAGATTTAGAAGATAGATACTATAATTTGTGTACTAATTTATATCTTATGAATATCTTTTTAATTCGGGTCAAATGCACAAATCGGTTGTTGATGATCAGGCAGTCACTACTAATACAAATTCTATATGCTCATAACTCATTCATTTGAACGTTCATTTAAAGAGATTAGCACATTGAAATTTATTTATTTTAGTTGTACATACATCAATCATCATGAATAAATAATTTCTTAGGTATGTTTTGCATACTAAGCATTTACATGTTGCAAGCACCATTTAATTACAAAACAATATAAATACATTTTAACATGATTTACTAGCAAAGCTCGTGCGGTAAATTACATGCACATTAACCATCTATATATTAACATATTTAATTATAGTGGAACAGAAAATACATCGATCAATTATTTCTTATGACAATATGGGTTTGGGAAGTTCTTCTACTTGCTCTCTCCATTTTCTAAATTCAGGTTCAGCCCATTCTGGTAATATCAGCTCAAAAAAACTGAAGCACTAATTTAACCACTTGATTTCATGGTGTTTGGATCACACGGTTGATCTCCAAGAAATTTGGAGTCAATCTCTTGTATAAATTCTTCAGTCGTATCGATCTTTTGCTAATATGCAAGTTCATAACAATCATTATTTATGTAAATACTTTTATACTCCTAATTCAGGCAAGTAGTAATCCTTGAAATGAGATTAGCACATTGCAAATGATACATATTTTTAGCTGTGTAGTTGATATACACCGTGAACACATAATTTCTCTTGGACTTATTTGCATTCTGAGTATCAACACATTGAAAATATCATTTGATTTTTTAAAATAGAGCAACCCATTTACATATTAATATAACTTCGCTAGCAAGCCCGTGCCTTGCACGGGCTATAAAGCTAGTTTAATCATGAGAGCCGAAAGAGAAGGGAGAGATACTTAGTTTTTTTTTTTGAAGGAAGAATACTTAGTTTTAATATTGAAACTAGTCGATAAAGCCGCGCTTTGCGGTGGCGTTATAATATTTAAAAAAAATCAATACATATTTATGTTATATTATAATGTTTTTTTAATATTAACATTATATTATAATGTTAATATTAAATTTTAATAACTATATAATTTTCTGTAATGAATCGATATCTTGTTAAATACGATTCTTTAGATTGAGTCGTTCTCTCGTTATAACCGAAATCCCAACTTTAACATATATTATAAAGATCTATATAATAATTTTTATCCACAAAATTCGAACAGTAAAAAAAATAATTATGACATCAGTGTCAAATTATAATAGCTAATACAATCTTTTCTAGTGAGCCGTCTTCCCGTTAAATACGTTTCGAGTCGCTCTTATTTGGAACCGAAATTCTAACTTCATTACATAAAGAGAGTAAATTCCAATTTTTATATTCTTTAAACTTTCTAATATTTATGGAGTTTTAAAAGATGAAAATACAACTTATATTTTCTGTATATTATAGATATTCCTGTATTTATTTATAGCTTCCGCATGGGAATGTCTTTCTATTATGTTAATATATCAAAAAAAAAAATTAAATATGAAGACGTTTCGTTACAAGAATAATATTAAATTTATGGATATATTTTTCTAATGCAAGTGTAATTAACTTGTATAAAAAAGTTAAAATAAATAATATTAACTTCTAATATGTTAAATGATATTAGTGTTTAAAATTCTAAAATGATCTAAAATTCTAGAAAATTAGAAAAATATATTGAGACGATCTATAATTCTAGAAAATTGGAAAAATATATTGAGACGATCTTAGAGCGCCACCTATGCTTCCGCATATCCTCCTTTATATATAAAGATATATATTATATATATATACATACATACATATATATTGATAATAAATTTTAATAGTTAACACAGTCTTCTCTAATGAACATTTTCTCATTAAACGCGGTTATTCCTACTGAGTCGATCTCTCATTAAAATCGAAATCCCAACTTTTTCATATATTATAACTACTTGTATAATATTTTTTATCCATAAAAAATCGAACTCTAAAAATAAAATTAAATTAAAAACATCAATATCAAATTCTAATAGTTAATAAGATCTTTCCTAGTGTGCTGTCTTCCCTTTAGATACGTTTTAAGTGACTCTCGTTTGGGATTGAAAATCCAACTTCATTACATATTATTGATGATCCTTGTCATATAAAATGAGTGTTTCCTTAAAATTAAAACTTATAAACATAGTGAATTTCAATGTTTACTTTCTCTAAACTTTTTAATATTCATGAAATTTTAAAAAATGAAAATATATCTTATTTTCTATATATTATAGATATTCCTATACTTATTTATGGTTCCCATTGGGGAATGTCATTATATTGTGTTAACACGTCAATTCTTTTTTTTAAATACAAAGACTTTTTGTTATGGAAATATTATTAAATTTATGAAAATATTTTCCTAGTGCAAATATAATTAACTTGTATAAAAAATTTTAAAATAAAGGATTTTTAAGAAAAAAGATATATAATTTTAGAAGATCGTCAAAAATGTCACCACCGTGCTCGTATCCTACTTCTAATAAAACATTTAATTATAATACGTCTGCCCTATATATTCGAACACCTATTCTACTTCTAATAGAACTTTTAATTATACGTCCTTTTGTAAATCCGAACTCTTCTTCTATATAAATTCGAACTCATTCTACTTTCATTAGAACTTTTAACTATATGGATTACAAACACCCTTTTTTTTTTTTGCGATAGAACTTTTAATTATATGTCTTTATTATAAACTTGAACTCTTCTCCTCTATAAATTCGAACACCTATTCCATTTCTAATAGAACTTTTAATTATAAGTCTTCTCCTCTATATATATTCGAACACCTTCTAGCTACTTCAAATAGAACTTTTAATTATGTGGTTTTTATAAATTCTAACTCTTATCTTTTATAAATTCGAACTCTTATTATACTTTTAATAAAACTTTTAACTATATGACTTACA
Source organism: Saposhnikovia divaricata (assembly GCA_036435485.1). NCBI lineage: Eukaryota > Viridiplantae > Streptophyta > Magnoliopsida > Apiales > Apiaceae > Saposhnikovia > Saposhnikovia divaricata. The sequence continues at coordinate 58,865,917 of CM071600.1, read as the reverse complement.
AACACCTATTCTATTTTCAATATAACTTTTTTTTAACAGGATTTCCAATATAACTTTTAATTATATGTCCTTCCCATAAATTTGAACTATTCTCCTCTATAATTTCGAACATCTATTTTATTTCCAATAGATTTTTTTAATTATATGTATTTCCTATAATTTCGAACTCTTCTCCTCTATAAACTCGAACACCTATTCTACTTCTCATATGTTAAAAGAAATTCTTTTTAATAGTAATAAAAAATTAGAAAAATAGATTGAAAATAGATTAATGTTTAAAATTGTAAAAATCTGTAAAAAGTATAAATAAATTAAAACTCACCTATGTACCCTTCATTATATAGATCATGATTCATGACAATATATATATTGGTAGAGCAAATTTATTCCTTTTTCGCATGTCATTGTGCCACGAAAATTTCTTTGATGGTTCTGCTATTGTCAATTACCATCACATACAACGATACAAAAGAGGGAAAAAAATTCTCACCAAATAGTTGTTGAGCTTACAAATTTTCCCTGGAAAAATTTTAAACCTAAAAAACACGGTCAGTAATTAATAAAAATTAGTAACTGAATGTTGAGTTTCAAGCCACGTAATTAAGTGTTGAGAAATATTACCAAAATTTTAGTTATATTCACATCTTGACCCCATTTTTGCAAATTCTAATCCACCCGAACACATAGTCACCTGTTTAAGGCGGTAGAAGTAAAATGAAAGTAAAAATAAAGTAGAATAGAACCGAATCATAGAACCAGTAACACAAACAAACATAGAACAATAATCATAGATGTACAACAAACATAGAACAATAATCAAAGATGTACATTTGAAAATCATAACAAAAAAGAGAGCAAGGAAGATACAATTGGACAACAAAGACAAACACGTGAAAAAAAAAATTAAGTTTAGAGTTGTTTATATAATATACCGAGCCAACGTAAGAATGTAAAATATACGTTAAACGAAATTTTAGTGATATATGTTCGTTATAAATTCGAATGTCTCTTCTATTCCTAATATATTTAAAACTGATATCCTATAAATTCGAATATCATGTGTACATCAAATAGGTTAAAAGAAATTTTAACCTATATAAATACAAACACCTATTCTACTTCTTCCTAAAATTCTGAAAAATTAGAAAAATAGACTGAGACGATTTTAGAGCCGCCACCTAAGCGCCCGCGTATCATCCTTTATACCTATTTTTTAGAAAAGTAATCAAAACTTCATTTTTTAACATTAACATTAACATCTTCGAAATAGAAAAGGTTTCGAATTTGTAAGGAAGAAAAAGTCAAATTTACATTTACATATTCGAAGTAGAAAATAAATTTTATATTATATATATGGGCTTAATGATCCTATAGTTAACTATAGGTAATTACCTATAGTTAACACATATTATAATACAATTGGAAGGTTATTTTTGTAAATACATGGGGTTGGATTTCATTATTAAAAAAATGCCATTAAATTTTAATACTAAAAATGCATATAACTATAGGTAATTACCTATAGTTAACCATAGGAACATTTTTCTCTCTCTCTATATATATATATATATATATATATATATATATATATATATATAATCATTACTTTTAAATCAAATTTTACTTTGTAACCTTTTTCTTACGTCTGTTTGCTTTTGTCACCAAACTCCCGGGGAATTTCCTTTATATATATAATAGATATCAAACAAAAGCCCCAAATTATAATCGAACAAATAATCAAACCCAACCCAAAAAATGTATATATATAATCGAAACGCAGAGAACATATATAAGAGGTTAGTATTAGAAAGAAGCATCAAATTAAGAAATCAAACCTGAGAAACAGAAGCACAGAGACCACGGCTTGAGTGTTTGAGAGAGAGAAAAACGAAAGTAATCAAGTGTTTGAGAGGCAGAAGAATGAAAGCGAGCGGCTGCATCTAATTTTAGGCTTTAGGGTTGAGCAAGGTAATAGAATTTTAATTAGGCTACGACATCGTTTCAGCATAAATAATTTTTATTTTATATAAGCATAAAATTAATATTAAAACTATATATAATATATATTCTGTATATATAGAATATTTATATATTATTTAATATTAATGGTCGGGTTGGTTAAATCGGGTGGAAAAATTAGTAAAACCAAACCCAACCCAAAATTTTCGGTTTTAAAAAATTTAAAACCATAACCAACCCGAATCGAAAAAAAACCTAAACTTTCGATTTGGTCGGATTGGTTTGGTCGATTTAACCAATTTTTGGTAAACCGTGCTCACCCCTACACCAGATACTCATCTGTTTTACTCTTCCACAAGGTGGATGATACAAAATCCAAGTCGTTTTACACTTTAACTTTATTTGGACAAAGAAAGGAAGCTGTGTGCTCGGTGGAGGCCACCGGCCGTGTTTGGTGACTGCAAAAAGCGCCTATATTTATGTGTAGATTCATCCAGCTTCCAGCAACTGGACCCTCCAAATCTCGTGGGTGCATGTGTGGCGAATCTTTCCGACTAATGCTGGAGTCAGTGGCGGATCCAGCATTTTTGTTCAGTGGGTTCCTAAATACATGTAAAAAATTTTTTTTGCAGCCAAGAGGTATTGAACCCTGGCCAACCTACCCAAATATCATGAAGTTGCCACTGAACCAAAGGATTTTAGTGTAATAAATGAATAAATGTATAGTATATATCAAATTTCAGTGGGTTTTTGGAAGAAAAATGCCGAAATTGTGGTTAGCAAGGTTCGAACTTGGATGTACTAAGAAATTTTACTGGGTTCCTACCACTGAACTAAGGCTATTTATTGTGAAATTATACTACATGTTTAATACATATGGAAATTCCAGTGGGTTCCCAGGCACCCACTGGGAACACACTGGATCCGCCCCTGACTGGAGTAATATAATACGGAACTAGAATATATTATTTTATAAATTAATGGAAGTTGTTTATAAATTTGTAGTCTTTATTTTTTCTTTGCTAACCTTGTAATTTTATAAAGAATAAGGAGGAGAATGTGGCCCTCATCTCTCCTAGGGAGCAAATTCAAGATTACAACTAAATCCGCAAACAAGCAACAGATGTAGTATCCAAATAGGAGTAGTACTTTAGTAGCATGCTAGCATAATAGGTTCGCCATATTAATCTAGCTTAATTAGCTTAGCAACAAAAATTCTAATGCCCGAATCCGAAACAACAATGTTAATTAAGATCCATCAGCTGCATCTGCCATTATAGCTTGTCTTGACGGTGTCTGTACTTTTGTCCTTGTCCTTGTTACAAACCACGGAACCACCATCCTGCATCCATGTTCAGCTTAATTTGTACCTCACCATTTCAAAATACAAGTGCTATTCTGATTTTTTTTGTGTAGTCAAATTTAGATTGATTACGAATATTTTATTGCTTAAATAAAAGCTATATCACTAAAAAGATATGCACAATTTACTTTTTGGCAAAAAAAAAAAATTAATTTTATATCACTAAAAAGTATACACAGTTTACTTTCAAATATATATGAATTAAAAATTAAATAACGCTAATTAGAACTCAGCCCTATGTTACTAATTTACTTTTTTCATTAGTCTTGTTAGCAAAAAAAGTCTTGTTGTTAAAGGCAGCTTAACTGAATTTTGACAGGCATGTTTGTAATGTTACCCATTCATTCCCGGAAGCTTGGTGTTGCTGATCGACACATGGTCGTGGTAAACTTAATACAAAATTAAATAAAACACCACGAAATTTGTCGGTTTCTTTTCCCCTCTTCTATATGATTTCTCCCCGTTTACCTCTTTTTCTCCCACTTAAGCATTACTAGCATCTTATTTCAACTAACTAATGATTAAACTGTGGAAATTGAACACAAGGAGAAAAAAATATAAATTATGATTTTAATTCAAGGCAAGTTTACGTTTCAAAGCTGAGATGTGGGCTGGGCGACGCTATGTATCTGATTCACCTTTTTATCCAACTGAGGGAGGTCTGTACTTCCTATATATACCAACTTTCCAAATTTTTCCAACTCGGCGGTTGAATTTGTTGTCATTTAACTAATCAAAGTATGCAGAAATTAGTCCCTGGAGGGGCCCGGATAACGATTTCCATCCAACTATCACATTTCGAATTGGTGGCCTGTTTGGCAAATCTTAAATTAAGTTTTTATGAACTTATTTTCGGTTAAAAATTTCATATTTCGATAAAAAAATTTATGAGTGTATTTAATGTATGTTTGGGATTTTATAAATTGCAGAAAAAGTTAACTTTTTCTAGAAAAAAGTTAAGAATCTCTAACTTTATCTTAAAATAAGTTGACTTATTCTGAAAAAAAGTTCCCCCAAACACCTCCACAGTATTTGCACCCATCAATTTGAGTTTTTTTTTTTCTTTTATGGATTTCAAATACAAGTGATTGATCGCAGTGCTTCCTATTTTTTCAAGGGAAAGGGAAGAAAAGAAGAGAAGCGAGAGTATAACAAAAGGATGGTTATTTATATTAAAAAAACAGCTAATGCAACGCTTCTATATAGCAAATGCAACGCTTTTTTCACCTAATGCAACGCTTCTGCCACGTCAGCGAATGCCACGTCAGCAGATATGGACCCCACATCTGCCACGTCAGCTATTGTGGGCTCCACACGTGCCACATCAGCATCTCTGGCCTCCTGCCACGTCATCCTTGTGGGCCCCACACTGCCACGTCACCCAGGTGGGTCCCACAACAGCCACGTCAACATTTATTAAAATTAAAAAATAACTAATGCAATTGTGGGCCCCACACTTGCCACGTCAGCAAATGCCGCGTCAGCAAATGTGGGCCCCACTGATGCCACATCAACATTTTTTAAAATTAAAAAATATCTAATGCAACGCCAGCTGTTAGTGTTGCATTATGTGAAACACCGTGGATCAAATGCAACGCTAATTATGTGTAATGCAACACCAGTTCAAGTTCTGTTTCATTAGAGCCAAAATTTCATACCTAACAGAACACTTTCAGTGAAACATTTTCTAAAAGCATTGCATATGAGCATTTATGGCGTAGTGTTAATTTTCTTTAACTTGCTCCCAAAAATTTGATAAAGAAAAAAGAAAGTTTGAATATAAAAGTAATTACATAACTCCTCTTGGTAGTAGAGTAATTTTCACCTTTTTTTTACGATAAATAATAAAACAGAACACAGTCGGGACAAATTTCGAACTTCTGATATACTCAATTTGGAAAATAAATAACAAACTAAAAATAATTAGCTACTTTGTTTTCTGATCGTTTAACACACGAAAATTAATAATTTCTAAAACTAAATACGAAATCGAAGGCATCACAAGGGATCCAAATTGCATCAACATCCTTGAAAGCAGCAGCATCACAATTTATCTTATCACATAAAAACCACTGTTACCCCGTAAGTTGAGTTTAGAGTAGTAGTACCCCAGCTATCTACATGCCGGATACTAGCTATAAACATGTCGAAAGTGAAAACCCCCAAATGATGAACAATATTTGGTTAAAAGATGAGCTCTTGCCTCGATGTTGACTTTTCCAAATTCCCAAAATCATTCTCTAAAATTGAACATTACAATAACACATGTCAAAAGATAAGACTAGCAACCATGTCAAAAGATAAGACTACCAAATTTATTTTACTAAAAATAAAGTAAATTATTAAAAAATATGATGATTAGAAGAGAAAATGAGAGAATAGTATGAATTTATGAACGGAGAAAGAAGACTTTAATGAAAAAAATGGAATAAACCTCAAAAAGAGGAAAAAAGTTTTGATAGGGTTCGTAAACCGACTCTTATTAGATTTACTTTCGTAATAATTTTCGCCTTTACTTTACCTCAAATCATCTCCTGGATGTTAGCATCGACGTAAATAAAATGTGTTTCTTGAATTTCCCATTTGTATTCGGTATTGCATTTTATTTTGTTTCATTTTTTCGCTAAATTTAATTTCAATATTGCACATCATCTACAAGTTCATAATCAATTTTAATTTTAAGAAAAATGTTACAAATATCAAATTCAATATAAAATGTTTATCAAATCGCCATGTATCATATTCTAAATGATTATTATTAAATCAAATATAATAGATTCACTATATTAACATTGATATTAACCTATATAAAAGTTCCACAATATCACATCATAAATGTTACTTACTCTGTAATATTTTTTAGTACCCAATTTAATTTTGTCAAAAAAGAATAGTTTAATTTTAAATATGATATTCACAATTATTTACACATATTGAACTTTATTTCGTGTGTAGATAATTAATTAACAGACTATTTTTATGCTATCATTATATCTCATTAAAAAAAAAATTGCTAACCTATATCTAACTAATATTATTGACAAAAATTATTACCAAAATTACATACATAAACTTTAACTAATAAATAAAGTATTAAGGGGTGTATCCAATCAAGATTTTCTAAAAAAAATTAATTTTTAAAATTTTAGGTGTCTGGATTTTGAGAAATTCATTAAAATTTGTTTATATACAACAAGTAAATTAAATGATCTTTTAAAATCTGATGTTCAATACAGAATTTCAAAAATGTGGGCGTATTCAATCAGATTTCATATAATGTTTTAATATTTAAATGTATTTACTATAGATTGTAAACAATTCATTATAATTTGATGATTTTTAATTATTTATTATCTTTTCGATATCTCACCAAAATCTATATTATATTATATTAGTTGAAATATTAAAAGTTTGATCGGTCGGTATCGGTTATTTTTACTTAATTACCCTTACTTAAATATATATTAAATCTCTCTTAATAACTATTTTTACTTAATTACACTTACTTAAATATATATAAAATCTCTCCTAAAAATTAAATAATTTCCTTTTTCAGTATGCTACTTATATTTTGGCACTTACACTTTAATCCTTTAATTGTTCAAAACTTCTTTTTTGGTCCGTCATTATATTTAATTAAACAATATTATAATACTATAATTACCAATAACTAATCAATTTTCTTTTCAAATAAAACATGTTATCTTTTCTTTTTTTTTTTTTCAAAAACTACTCAATTTCCTTTTTCACGTAAAAATAATATTTTTTTACATTTTATTTAACTAAATATTCTCCTTTTCTAAAATTACTACAATAGTTCTATTTAATATATAATAAAATAATAATATATTAATTACTAATAATTAACCAATTACCCATTTCACCTAAAACACATTATATTTTCTATATTTCTAAATAAAATATATTCGTGCAATTTTATTTAAATAAAGTAAAATAATGACATCATCTTTCCTATATTGTTAAACTAAAATCTCTATTCTAGCAATATTATAGACAATATATATATATATATATATATATATATATATATTTTTTTTTTTTCGATTTTACTATCTTCTCAAATATTTGCAAAAATACCTAGGTTGCATATGCAACCTTATATGCAACCTATGCAACTGAAAACTGAAAGTTGAATTTACATTTTTTTACCAACTTTCAATTGTATATAAGGGTTGTAGAGCAAAAAAAAATGAAAATTAAATTTACAATTGCATTCAATTGCATATGCAATCTATGAAACTAAATACAACTGAAAACTGAAAGTTGAATTTTCATATTTTGCCAACTTCTAGTTATATATTAGGGCTGCGCAGCAGCATAAAATGAAAATTCAACTTCCAGTTTTCAGTTGCATTCAGTTCCATATGCAACCTATGCAACTGAATGCAACTGAAAACTGAAAATTGAATTTTCATTTTTTGTCAACTTCTAGTTATATATAAGGTTGCGCAGCGAAAAAAAAAGGAAAATTTAACTTTCAGTTTTCAGTTACATTCAGTTGCATTTGCAACCTATGCAACTGATTGCAGTTGAAAACTGAAAGTTAAATTTTCATTTTTTGCTTCTGCGCAGCCCTTATATACAACTGGAAGTTGGTATAAAAATTGAAAATTCAACTTGGAATTTTCAGTTGAATTAAGTTGCATATGAGATTGCAAATGCAATCACATATGTGCAAGTGAATGCAACCTGTTGCGCAGCCATTACAAATAAGATAATATTTTTACAAATAAAATGGTATTTTTGCAAATTATTTTTTTTAAAGAAGTATTTTTGCAAAAAAATTCTAAACAAAGGTATTTATAAAAAGTCCTATATATATGAAGTTATTATCAAATTATATTATTTAAATTTTAAGTATACCAAATTCATGTTTAAAAAATTTAAATTCATGTTTAAAAAATTTGAATTCAGATTTTAAAAAATATATATAATTTTAAAGAACATCCGTGCAATACACGGATTTTAAGCTAATCTAAAAGAATTTATTAAATATAGAAAAATATGCATAAAATTAACTAATTCTACATAGACTGTGCGTAGGATGATAAATCAACAACGATTTACTAAAATTCATAAATTATTTAAAATCCGTCAAAATCTGAATTTAACATACCCCGTAGAAGTCTAATATATGGACTACGAAAATAACATTTATGCGAGAAAACACAAATGAAAACTATTCAACCCCATTTTAAAAAAATGATGTCCAAATTACCTCAACACACAAACAGGGCCCTAAATGCCCATAGAATGCGGTATATCGTCTGTAGCATTAGTGCTAATACGTTATTTCTAAATTCAAAATGAAATCCGTTAAATATTTTTTAATGTTAAATTAGAAGATAGTATATTCAATTAAGTAAATATGCAACAATTCCATGATCTCATGCTTAAACTACACATATAAGTATTAAATTTAAAGACTTAATACGGTGATTTGTGTTCAGAATCAGGAGAGAGAATGCGGTATTGCGTTTAACGCATTAATAGGGTATTTAAGGCCAGAATCCCGAGCAAGGGTATTCAGGGCTAAGTGTACTTAAATTTGATTATTTTGGGCATTTTTTCAAATATTAATTCATTGATTATTTAATACTTCCTCTGTCCCAGCCGGTTCTTTATAGACAGCTGGGACACAGAAACCAAGGAATATAATTTAAATAGTGGATGTAATAGTGTAGTAGTGGGTGTAATAGTGATTTTATTGTTAAAATAAGTAAAGTAGTGGGTGTAATAGTGTAAAGTGTTGAAAAAGTAGAGTGAAGTAGTGGATGTAATAATATATTTTATTATTAAAAGTTACTATTTTTGATAATGTAAAGAAATGGGTGGGACATCCCAAAATAATAACGGTAAAGAACCTGTTGGACGGAGGGAGTAACTTTTAAGATTAATAAAATATGCTCACACTATTTGTTTTATTGGCCTGCAATTTGTCTAGAAAGGAATAGAATATATTGGATTCCTGGATGCATGCAAAATTACATCTTATCCAGAGTAGATTATTGACTGCTTCCTTTTAACACACCTGTAAAAAAAGAAATAAAAGTTATCCTTTAAGTCATTTTGTCAAATCATATTAGATTATCTTATTTCGAGCCAAAAGAAATTTCGCTAGCTTCGAATTTGTATTCATAATAAATTATTCTAATTTTTTTTATTATTTTAACATGGGAACCCGAACCCGCAGCCGCTACCCTTCGGGTGCGCTCTGGGTAAACTCATGGGCTCACGCAATAGCCTGCAAATCACGTGATCCAAGGCAAACCGCACAAATGTGACAGGCTCTGCCCCAGGATGACATAATCACAAATCCGCCTCCCATGGGAGTCGAACCTGTGACCAAGAGGTGAGATGACCTCTCTTTAACCAACTGAGACAACCCTTACGGGCAAATTATTCTAATTTGAGTTTAAAGAAAATTAGTTAGTTTCGAATTTATATTCATATTAGATTTATCTTTTTGTTGGTCGAATTAAAAAATTATTCTAATTTTAGTTTAAAGAAAATTAGTTAGCTTGGGGTTCATATTCATATTAGATTACCTTTTTGTGGGTCGAATTCTAGTTAGCAAGTAAGTCACTGGTTATCAGATTTAGAGTAGAAGTTCAAGGTTGATTAAGACTAAAACCAATTAATGTGTACAGTGACTGGTTCACGAGTTGTTACTTTTAATTCATTTATTTGTAAGAAAATTAATTTGTGTTTTTTATGTTTTCAGCTACAACCATGGAACCGGATACCAAATACAATATTGCGAACGCTGATTCTGAACATCATCGTGATGTTTTAGCAAGTAAGATTTTGATGAATTTGAGTGATGTCAATCTCTTTACACTTCCGTTTTGATGTTTGTTTATGCAGCTACACTTTCACCAGACAAGTTCTAAAGCTTACGTACCATATTTGATGTTTTCTGTTATATCAATCGTTAGGATGCATGTATTTTTGTTTTTGTTTTCATTTCTCTACGTTTCAGGATTTAACCTTTAAAAATTGCAATATTAAAGTAAGAGCTTCGAGAGATACCAAATTGAAATCTCAATTGATGTGACATAGATGACGGGTTCGAAGCACCGAATTTGATTAATTAGACACTGAATCATGGATTTTCTAATGAAAACGGACCTCCACTAACAGTAGGTCAAAAGAAGTTGCCTGTGAGTTTTGCAAGTAAATCACAGTTTCAGTAATTCGTATAAGATTCCCACTGCAAAAAACATTTTTAGGCATAAACCAAAAATATACCATCATAACTAGTAAAAAAAAATATATATATATATATATATATACCATCACTATTAGATTATTAGTATCTTCGTAATTGAAAAGTTTATTTATAATTCTCTTATCCTTTATATTTCTAAAATGAGATTCATCTTAATCATAAATCCATTTTACTGCTAAGAAAATTCAATCTTATCCAATCTTTGTCATACTTTCATCACATTGCATTAAGTTGTTCTCCAATATAAACCTTGCACCACCCCTCCCCTCTAGTTATAAACGTACTCTGCCTTGAATCTTGAATCTTCATTACATTTTTCTCTGAACTGTTTTTTGCATTTGACAGAGGAGGAAGAGGAGATGACAGCGTTCAATGAAGACCACAAGGTGAGCTTTAAGTCTCCGAGAAGCTTTGCCACTATCTTCAAATCCGGAATGAAGGAGACTTTGTTTCCCGATGATCCATTCTACTTGTTCAAGAAAGAGCCTAGTTCTTTACGTCGCGCCAAATTAGCCATGAATTATTTTGTACCAGCATCGGAATGGTTGCCTAAATACAATTTACAATTGTTTAAGTATGATGTTCTTGCTGGAATTACGGTTGCTAGCCTCGCCATTCCACAAGGCATTAGCTACGCCAAGCTTGCTAATATTTCCCCCATCATTGGCCTATGTAAGTTGTGTGTATCTATATAAGAGGTGCACATGTCACTTGTGTTATATATATGTTGCACCGTATACCTGCATTGATGTTGTGAAATATATACTCACTGTGCGCCTTGTTTTTGCTGTAGATTCAAGCTTTGTCCCACCGTTGATTTACGCTGTATTTGGTAGTTCAAAGTATGTTGCAGTAGGAACTCTTGCAGCTTCATCTATGCTTATATCTTCAACAATAGAAGAGAAAGTGTCGCCCACAAACAATCCTGATTTGTATCTTGGTTTGGTGTTTACTGCTACACTCATATCTGGCTTGCTTCAGTTAGCTTTAGGGCTATTAAGGTGGAGAAAATAATTACTTACGGCGTAACTTGTATCATATTTATCTTCATATCTTTATACAAAAATGTTCGATAGCTATAAGTAATCGTACTTGTTCTGTACACAGATTAGGGATTTTAGTAGATTTCCTATCACATGCTACTATCACTGGTTTTATGGGAGGGACTGCAACATTAATCTGCCTACAACAACTGAAGAGCATTTTCGGATTAAAGCACTTCACAAACCATACCAGTATAGTTGATGTTCTGCAAGCAGTTTTCAGCCATACAGATGAGGTGTGTATTACAAACAGTATAAGTACATTTTTGTCATTAAGTTCATGCATTATCTATTTGTTATTAAGACTAAAAGAAGTAGCCCTTTTAAGGGATCATTCATGTGACGTATTTCACATCAATGTTCATAGTCAATTTTTAAAAAGACATGAAAAGAAAGACAGTAGAAAGCATAACATTAGTGTGTTACCCTTTTCCATCAATTATTTCTCCTTTATGTCATGGCAAGGAAAATTCTAAATTTTTTTCTCTTCTTTTTGGTGATTTATGAAATGAGTGTACCATTATCGACTAATTAATTCAACGCGGTTAATTCTCTAATCACTTCTTTTTTAATCATACAGTGGAGATGGCAGAGTGCAATTGTGGGAATAATCTTCCTTGTTTTTCTTCTCTTCACTAGATATGTTGTAAGTTCTCTCTGAACTTGTTAAAGTTCAAACACATACCAAAACAAATATTGATGTACTACATGTTTCTGTAGATGCAATTCATCCATTTAATTTACCAAATAACTATGTAAATACAGTTTTGTTTGACTCTTTAATTTCGGAATGATGATGAAATTGCAGAAAGAAAAAAGGCCAAAGTTGTTTTGGGTATCAGCAATAGCTCCAATGGTGTGTGTTATTATCGGTTGTGTTTTCGCCTATTTCGCACATGCTGAGAAACATGGCATCCAAATTGTAAGATTCTTTCTGCTTCATATACTTTAGGTTGATTCTTAAATTCAGACTATTCATACAAAATGGCACCTCTGGTCCCTGCCCCCTGGCTCGTTTACTGTTTTTAAAATTAAAGTGCATGTTTACTATAACTGTAATATCCTATATTATCCCATATTTAACTCTAATCAAACTGCAGGTTGGTGAGTTAAAAAGAGGGCTCAATCCTCTATCCTTCAAAGATTTGAATTTCGATCCAAAATACATATCTGCACCTATAAGAGCCGGAGTTATCACAGGTTTTATTGCTCTAGCAGTAAGAAAACTTCTTAATGATTCCTAAAAAAGCTTAATTCTTTCCCATTTTTTATTATTAATCAGAAAGTTGTAGCTTCTGCTAATCAATTGCGTATATTTAAAGGAAGGAATAGCAATTGGACGGAGTTTTGCTATAATGAATAATGAACAAACTGATGGCAACAAAGAGATGATTGCTTTTGGTCTCATGAACATAGTTGGATCTTTCACTTCTTGCTACTTGACTAGTGGTATGTATGTCGGGTCTATAACTAACGATTCTTCTTTATACCTATATATTAGCAACTGTCACAATTTTAAAATTTTACACTTTTTTGTGTAGGGCCATTTTCAAAATCAGCAGTGAACTATAATGCTGGTGCTAAAACAGCAATGACAAATGTTGTGATGGCATTTTGCATGTTGTTGGTTCTTCTCTTCTTGGCTCCTCTCTTCAAATACACTCCACTTGTTACCCTTTCCGCTATTATAATATCAGCGGTTGTTGGACTCATCGATTATCAAAAAGCTTACCACCTTTTCAAGACAGACAAGTTTGATTTTCTTATCTGCATGGCTGCATTTTCTGGTGTTATCTTCATTAGCATGGAGATGGGAATAATGATCTCGGTATATTAACGATTTTTAGAACACTGTTTAATCTGTTCATGGTTCGATTAACAAAGATAACATAATGTTAATGACCTACTTTCTAGGTTGGAATTGCACTAGTAAGAGCACTTTTATATGTAGCAAGACCTGCTAGTTGCAAGCTTGGAAATATATCAAATTCAATGCCATTGTATCGTGATGTCGAGCAATATCCTGGTGCAACTGGGATTCCAGGAATGCTACTTTTACAACTTGGATCTCCTATATATTTTGCTAATTGCAGTTATCTTAGAGACAGGTCTAATATCCATTCTTTTCTTTTCCTACACAGTTCATGTTACAATACAAAAGAGCTATTGTCAAATTACTTCTATGTTGACTAATCTATATCTGTGTAAACTGCTGATTATTGATTAGTTCTTTTTACTTGTTTCTGCTAGAATTTTAAGATATATTAGGGATGAGCACGACATCTCCAACCCTGAAGTGAATGATATCGAATATGTTTTATTGGATCTTGGAGGTAAGAATAATACTACCAATTACCAGGTTAAATTATTTGTGTTTTTTACCTTACTATACTGGTCACATAATCATTATATGTCTCATCTATAGGAGTTACATCTATAGACACAACAGGCGTGGAAGTTCTTTTCGAAATTCAAAAGAACATGGAATCGAAAAAGATGAAGGTAAAGCACCATTTTAAATGAACTATGATTGCATAATTGCCCAGGGACGGAAGTACAGATGGGTTTTCCGGACATGATTTAACAAAAAATAAAATAAAATATTAGAGCATTTCCAATAGGACAAAACCCTTAGCTAAATAATCTATGTGGCATCTAGGTGTCACTCCATAGACAATAGTTAAAATTTGAGCACTCCAATTATGTAGCCCTTAGTACTAAAATATAGACAATCAATGGGCAATATTTGTTAACCAATGAATCCCTTACGTATAATTTTATCCGACAAGAAATATAGATAACAATATTGGAGTACATATCCTTACCCTTAGTAAAAATGTTATATAATCATTATAGTCAACCATTTTAGCTTTTAGGTATTACACTTGAATATGCTCTTAGTTATGCACATTTTGATTTTTCAGACCCCAACTATGTACCAAGCCCAGCCAGTAACTTGTCAAGCCCACTTCTTTTGAATTCTCAGACTTCCCTTGTCTCAACTTATAGTACAGCTAAAGAAAAAAGATTACATATTTGTTCTGAGTTCTCATCAAGTAAATTTTGAAGATGTAATTTTTTGTTTGTTTGTTTGTTTTGTTCTATTTTCTGCATGGGTAGATGATTTTGATAAACCCAAGACTGGCGGTCATGGAAAAGTTGATTCTCGGAAATTTCATAGACAAGATTGGGAAAGACTTGGTTTTCCTATCAATCGAAGATGCAATTGAAGCGTGCAAATTTTCGCTCAGAAATCTGAAGGAAATAAATGGAGAAAACGGTGTTAATACATAAATGGCTCGGGACAGAGTGTAGTTGACTATTGTGTCAACCAACCTCAAATGTACAATATGTTCTTTTTTTATTTTAACTAGCTTTATAGCCAGTGCAAGGTACGGGCTTGCTAACATCAAAAACACCACATACTTGAGGTCAAGTTAATCAATTTAAGCCGATACGAAGCATTCCAAGTGGATATAAAATCCACTTATCACACCCCCAAACTTAAACTGATGCTTGTCCTCAAGCATAAACAGACTTGACACCTACAAATGCAATGCATGAATGCAACTACATGGAAATGCAAAGATCCCCTCGGAATAACCAAAACCAATTCAGCGAGCAAACATCTCAAAGAATGCAATAAGTCCAAACAGAGCTCGACTAAATCCCCGTATACTAACAATACATGCACAGAAACGTGACCATATTTGCTATACAGAGTTTTGTGCCAAAAAGAGTTTCTTTCTCTAACGCCTTTCCACCACCATTTAAATAATAAGCTAACATTTCGTTCCCTAAGTGATGCAAAACCAAGTCCACCTTGTGACTTTGGTTTACATATCTTGTGCCAGCTGAGTAGATGCATCTTAGTAGAAACTTTATTATCAATTTTATGATAACCCCAAAAGAATCTTTTACGCATAAGATCAAGCTTGGCAATCACTGTTTTTGGCATGAAGAAAAGGTTGGACCAGTAAACAGGAGTACTGTCCAGGGCTGCTTTAATGAGAACAGCTCGACCCGCTTGATTAGTTAACCTACCTTTCCAGGAAGCTAGCTTTTTTTTTTTTAACTTTTTCTTCAAGGCGTAGTCAACCCTGGGGATGTTACTGTTGACGGAGGAATTTGGGAACAACAAAATTCGAGGTACGTCGCCGGAAACAAGATCTGATGCGGTAGTTCTTTGCCGGAGAAAACGGTGGTGTATGGTTGTTGAGTGTAATTGGTGGCTGAGATTGATAGGGTTAGTGGCGGCTATTTCAGAGCCCTCGACTTCCAACCCCTCAATCGGCCTACGTACCCCGGTATTTATAGGGGATCAAGCCATACGTAGTTCTTGGAGAACAAGAAACCCAAATGGGCTTGGATAACCGACCAGCTTCCGGAATGTTCTACTATGAGGCCTAACCACAAAGGCCCAAGCCTCATCCAAGATCTCAAGACTTCACGGATAAGGAAACTTCCCCCGCCGAGGACTAGTCCTATCCGTTACCAGCTATTTCTTGATTTCAAGGATGCAGGTATAGCCGTGGTTTACCCCAAGTGCAGAACGCATCCCTGTCCCCCGAATGAGAAGCACCCACCAGATAGCAGGACAGGTGATCTAGAGCTTTTGGGTGCAAAGTGCAGGATCACTCCAAAGTTCCCCAATGAGAGCGCGCCCATTGGCTACAGGAACAGAGCTCCAAAAGCACACACCAGAAGTCCCCATCTTTCCACCATAGGGCGCGCCCTTAGTGTTTAAGAAGGGTCCTTATATCCAGGCAAACCCCTGGAGGCCTTCTGCGGTGGACATCCCCCTCCTGAGATACGACAGGAGGGAATTCTTCAACTTCTGGAATTCAAGCTTGAGTAGAATCCTATCTTGAATGGAATCCATACTTGAGTGGAATCCTAAGAGAGATTTCTTCAATGTCTTCTTAGAAAATTCAACTTAAATAAATTTGTCACCATTTTTCTCTATTTAGGGCGCGCCCTCTTTGTAGAGAATGAGAGGGCGCGGCCTGATTCCTCCATTTTCTGTCAAAACCCTAATTAAACCTAGAATTCCCTAAATCGAACCCGTAATTGACCCGAATCCATCTTGAAAAATACCCGTACCGAATTTTGGCTATAACAACTACCCCCCAATTCCATATGAAATCAGAGATAAAATATGGAATTCTCTTTAAAAGATCCAAAATTCTCACCACATATTTCACACGGCGCGACCTCAGAATTTCAATCGATTTCGGTGGTATACAGCTGTCATCCACTATCCGTTTTTACCTTCTATAAATACCCAATCTCCATTTTACTTTACTCTTTTACTTCTCTCTCCCAAAAACATATACCCTACTCCGGCGACTTTCTTTTTCTGAGCAACAATCCGGCTAATCTCGACGGTTTTCTTCAGTTCTCTTCCACAAATCTCGTTCCAGAACTTCCAAGGTACATTTTTATGCCTTTAACTCGCGTTTTTACCCTGTATATTGTCCGATTTTGCGATTTGACATTTGGTTATCTTTGTGTTCTTCAAAACTGCTTGTATGTATATATGTATGCATGTGCATTTGATCCTTTTTTGCTGTTATAACTTTTCTAAAATATGTTTCTGATAAATTGATACGGTTAATCAATTCTCAGGGCGCGCCTTGGATACAGGGCGCGCCTTGAATTCCTCTGATTCCATAATGTAATCTTGATTTCTAGGATACCTTAGAAAACTTTTCTTTGTGCACCTTCACGTCACTAACTCCGTATTTTAAGATGCGTCATGTGTGATTTTATAACCTAGGAAATCTCAGGGACAGTCGACTTTTTAGATTCTTTTTAGCTTGTAATTTGTTGAAAATTTCTTCATTGGGCGCGCCCTCAATTTTTCATCTTTAATTTTGCAGCTGGAGGGCGCGCCTTCTCCGTTTCATCCTTTTAAGGAATTTAATAGAAGCAACAGGATACACTCTCCCTTGCCGGCTCCACTCCCTCCAAATCACTACAGGCCTCTTTTTTCATTCATTTCTTCAGAAGATAAGGCGCGCCTTATTAAAGATTTTAACGAAGATAGAATGAGTTTCTCCAGTGAAGACTCTTTGGATAATGTCCCCCTTAGCTCTCGTCTGAAAAACAAAACAAAAATCCCAGCACCAGTACCCGAAAAAACTCCAAATCCCTTATACACAGATCCTTCTGACAACGATTTTACTCCAGACTCCAACTCTTCCAGTGATACGCATTCTTCTGATACTTATTCCTCTGAAGGCGCGCCCTCAGCTTCTTCTATTTCGCCTGTAGCTGACTCCAAACCTACATCTCCATTACCTTCTCCGGTCCCGTTTAGACATTGGGAAGTCCTTGATGAAGAAGTTGATATTGACTTCGATAAATATGATGGCATGTCTGAAAAGGAGAAAAATCTTCTTAGAAAGAAACGAGGCAAATTGGCTTGTGTGAATATGTCTTCTATCGCTACGAGTGATGAAGTAGGATGGGCTATGCAATATTATGGCCAAGAAGGAATCTGGGCCATCCCATATGCTCATCACCGCCCACATATCTTCAATTATGGTAAAAATTTCAAAATTCCAAGGATGGTCTTAACTCCTAAACTTGTAGCTCTTGGTGTGGGCGCGCCCTTACACCCCTACCTCCAACAAATACTGAGGTGGTATGACATAGCACCCATCCAACTTTCCCCCAACAGCTACAAGCTTGTGTTGGCTTTATTTATCCTTTACCATGACCTCGAACTGAGAGTTCCCTCTATGAATGAGGTTAGCTATTTCTTCAGCATTCGACAGTCCAGCATTGGTTATTACTACCTTGTAATCAATAAGCTTCACAACAACAAAGGTTTTTCCGAAGGAAGAATCAGCCATCTCAAATTTTGGAAAGAACCTTACTTCTATGTCTGGGATGTTCCTCGAGTTCGTATTCAGTTCAACACGAATCCTTGTAAGTTAGGGCGCGCCCTATTCCTTTATTATCTTTTAAATTTCCAACTGTCTATTAACTCCTTCGAATTTTAACAGATAAAAGAACACTGAAAACACTCGAGGGCGCGGCCTCAATTCGTGCAAAAGCCGTTCTGAGAGTTGCCTCAGAAAAATTCAACCTCCAATCTTTAATCACAGAAGAAAATTTAAAGAGAGTAGGAATTTTGTCTGATAGAGTTGGACATATTTGCAAGTTTAAAAAGTTTAGGAAGGGAATTCCCGTTCCCACATTCCCTTCTAGCAATAGTGAAAATGAAAATTCCGACTCCGATGAAGGTATAGAAGGTATAGAAGTTATAGCATAGGGCGCGTCCTAATCTTACTTCATTACTTGCCAAAAAAAATTTTAGTATAACCTATCTAATGCCTTTTTTTTTTATCCAGGGCGTGGCCTAATTTTCCTTCTTTTTTGTCTTGTGCAGGTATGGCTCCTAGGATTCCTCGGGGATTTGGAGCTGCCAAAAAGAAAAATGACAAAGAGAAGAAAACTGAGCAAACAGGTACATCAGATTCCAGGGCGCGCCCTGTGCAAAGAAAGGACTCTAGTGACGTAGTCACTCCATCCACAGAGTCCTTAAAAAGGAATGCTGATACTCAAGAACCCTTCGTCGACAAGGGCAAGAAACTGAGAACCGAGGGCGCGCCTTCATATGTCGAAACTTTGATTGGTCCAGCTGCAGCTCCTCTTATTGGAGAAGATGAAGTCAATTCATGGCAGAACATGAATGCTGATGAGGAATCCGAATCCATGATTCGAGCATCCGCCCAACTACTCATCCAATCTCTAGGGCGCGCCAAGAGGGTTCATAAGGAAAAACTGCACATCAACAGACTTGAAACTGAGAACAGAAAGTATTCGAAAATGGTTATCGATACTGATAACAAGTGGAAAAAAGAATGTGATGCCAAAGAAGCCAGCATTGCTACCCTCAAGTTAGATCTTCAGAAATCTGTTGAAGAAGGCTTATATCTTAGTGATCAAGTCAAGAGGCTGAAGAAGGAGGAGGAGCATTTCCAAGCTCAACAGAATGCCCTGGAAATTGAAAAGGCTAAGCTGAAAGAGCAAAGGGAACAGATTGAGGATGAGAACTTCGAGAAGGGATTCAACTTCTATCTTACTGGCTTTCTAGCCAACGATCCTGACTACAACTGGGAGGAGAAGTTCGGTCCCGCTGCTGCTGAGGATGTAGCAAAATTTAAAATTGAAGAAGCTACTGCCATCAAGGCAAAAAGAGTTGAACTAGGCTTAGAGGATCCCTCCGAGGACGCGCCCTCAACTGAGAATGTTCAAACTTCTCCTCCAGCAGTTATCCCTACTCAGAACTCACCTCCTGCAGACGTATCTCCTCTCACCACTGTTCGTCCTGATGATGCTCGGGACGCGCCTCCTTCATCTCCCAAAGCTGTTCCTTCTTCACCCTCTAAGGGCGCGCCTTAGGGTTGCAATCTTTAAACTTTCTTCAAACTTGTTCGTTCATACTACTTTTTAAAGTGCGGGTCCTTTGTAAAACCCTGCAAATTGTAATCCCTAACTTTTTTTTAATGCCTTTTGAACTTTTATATGTTTATTGCTTATTTTCTTGTCAAGTTCTTTCAGACAAGGCGCGCCCTCCACGAGGGCGTACCCTTTATATTTAAGAAAAAAAATCTTCAACTTGATTGTCTTACTGTGATAAAATTCCTTCAAAAAATCTTTAAAATTTTTACTCAGGGCGCGCCCTAAGGCATTGCCCTTTTCAGAATTTCTTTAACTTGTCGACATTTGCAAGACTTCATAGGGCGCATCCTCTTGTACTTCAATCTTCAAAAAACAGCTAAAAATGTCTTGATATACTTCATTAATCTTCAAATGAATTCTTTATTAAATTCAAGGCTCAACAGAACAGGGGAAGGTATACATGTATACCCCCCGAGCTAAGGAGAATAAACTTCAAAAAACGTGGAATAAAAACAGCAAATCTCAACTAGAACTAAGGAAGACATATATGCACTACCCCCTAGACTAGGAGAACAATTATTGATACTAGTCTAACTTATATCTAAGCCTTCAAAAATAGGGGGCCGAAGCCGCACCCTACTGATAGTATTTTCTCAAATGCTCTGCATTCCATGCTCTTGGGATTGTGTTGCCATCCAAGTCTTCTAGATGATAAGTTCCTTCCCAAATGATAGACTTGATCTTATAAGGTCCTTCCCAGTTGGGACCAAAGACTCCATGTGCTGCTACCCTTGTATTTGGCATGACTTTCCGCAGAACTAGATCACCCACCTTGAAAGGCTGAGTCTTCACCTTCTTGTTATAGTACCGTGCAGCTCTCTGCTGATAAGTTGCCAACCTCAACTGCGAATTTGCCCTCATCTCTTCTAGGAAATCAAGATTTAGCCTTTGATTTATCATATTCGATTCTTCATCATAGAAATCCCTTCGGAATGATCCTGCTCCAATTTCCACCGGCACCATTGCCTCACATCCATAAGACAATATGAAAGGAGATTCTCCAGTTGTGGTTCTTGGAGTTGTGTTATATGACCATAAGACCATGGGAAGTTCTTCAGGCCAATTCCCCTTGCTTTCTTCCAACTTCGTCTTCAAGGTATGCTTGATTATTTTGTTGATAGCCTCTGTCTGCCCATTACTTTGAGGATGATACACAGCTGCAAATTCCTTCTTTATCCCCAAGTCATCACACAACTTCCGGAACTCTTTGCTGTCGAACTGTTTTCCATTATCCGATACAAGTTTATATAGAATTCCAAACCTGCACATAATAGAGTTGAAAACAAAATCTCGAATTTTCCTTGCAGTAATTGTGGCCAAGGGCATTGCTTCCGCCCACTTGGTAAAATAATCCACAGCAACAACAGCATACTTCACTCCTCCCTTAGCTTTAGGGAGTTCTCCAATGAGATCTATTCCCCACATAGCAAATGGCCATGGGTTCATTAAAGAAGTCAAAGTAGTAGCAGGGCTGGTAGAATAATTGGCAAACCTCTGACACTTGTCACATACCTTAACAAACTCGTAAGCATCCTTCTTCAAGGTAGGCCAATAATATCCTTGCCTTAACACCTTCATTGCCAACGAACCACCCCCCGAGTGATTGCCGCAAATTCCTTCATGAATCTCCCTAAGGATGTAATTACATTCATCTCCATCTATGCACTTGAGAAGTGGTTGATTGAAACCTCTCTTATATAATATCCCATCATATTCCACGAATCTAGCTGCTTGATACTGAAGCCGCCGGGCCTCCAGCTTTTCACTTGGAAGTATACCTTCTCGGATATATTTCTGAATGGGAGTCATCCAAGTAACATTTGTAGTAGATTCCACTTCCATGACTTCTACCTCTGGAATACTGGGTACTTCCTGTATTTTCAAAGGTACTGTTCCCAACAGCATAGCATCTTTTTGTGACCCTAACTTGGCTAACACATCTGCACTACAATTCTCATCTCGTGGAATACATTCTACCCGTACTTCTCGAAACTTTTTGATCAACCGCTGAGCGCACCTCATGTAAAGCTCTGTCCTTGGACCTCTGCACTGAAATCCACCCTTTACTTGTCCAACCACTAGTTCTGAATCACTTAACACAATGAGATTCACTACCTTCATCTCCAAAGCCATCTTCAGCCCATTAATCAGGGCTTCATACTCTGCATCATTATTGGTTGCTTGAAATTTGAAATGAATAGCACTCATGAGTTGATTCCCTTCGGGGTTAAACAAGATTACACCTGCTCCAGCCCCTCCATTGTTGACAGCTCCATCTACTTGTAACTTCCACCAAGGTTGAGGAACTTCTTCAAATGGGCTTGCCCTCTTAAATGGAATTTCAGGCTCAACCAACACAATCGATTTTTCTTCATTTTCTGACTCGAATTCAAGAATGAAATCAGCTAGAGCTTGACCCTTGATAGCTGTCCTTGGAGTATATTCTAAATCAAATTGTCCCAACTCAATTGCCCATTTTAACATTCGGCCAGAGGTTTCCGGTTTGTGAAGAATTCCTCTCAATGGATATGTCGTACGAACTTCAATCTTGTGAGCTTGAAAATAAGGCCGAAGCTTTCTGGATGCCAGAATTAAGGCATAAACCAACTTCTCCATGCTAGTGTATCTGGTTTCTGCATCAAGCAAACACTTACTCACATAGTAAACCGGAGACTGATGATCAACTTCTTCTCTTACCAACACCGCACTGATGGAATGTTCCGAGACGGCCAAGTATAAAATTAATGTCTCTCCTTCCACAGGCTTAGGTAAAAGAAAGGGATTCCCCAAATGCTCCTTTATTCTCTGAAAAGCTTCCTCACATTCAGATGTCCATACAAAATCCTTGGCTGCCCCCTTTATTGCTTTGAAGAATTCTCTGCACTTATCCGATGATTTTGATACAAAACGATTAAGGGCAGCTATCCTTCCCGTGAGACTCTGAACTTGCTTCACACTAGACGGAGATTTCATGTCAAGAAGAGCTTTAATTTTTGCTGGATTTGCCTCGATTCCACGATGATTGACAATAAATCCTAGAAACTTCCCGGACTCTACCCCGAAGACACATTTTTGAGGATTCAACTTCATCCTAAACTTCCTCAAAATCTCGAACATCTGTTCCAAATGCTTTACATGGTCCTCCGCTTTCAAGGATTTAACAAGCATGTCATCCACGTATACCTCCATGGTTTTTCCTATCAAATCCTTAAACATCATATTTACCAACCTCTGATAGGTTGCGCCAGCATTGATCAACTTGAAAGGCATGCCAATATAACAATACAATCCTCGATCCGTAATAAAGGAAGTGTGCTCTTGATCCGGCCCATACATAGGGATCTGGTTGTAACCCGAGTAAGCATCCATGAAACTTAAAAGAGCGTGTCCTGCCGTGGCATCCACCAACTGATCAATCCTCGGGAGTGGAAAGCTATCCTTCGGGCATGCCTTGTTCAGATCAGTGAAATCCACACAAGTCCTCCATTTTCCGTTTGGTTTTTTCACAAGAACTGGATTAGCCAACCAATCTGGATAATATGACTCCTTGATCAGCCCAACATCTAAAAGTCTATCCACCTCTTCTTTCAATGCTATGGCTCTCTCTCCACTTACTGGCCGGCGTTTCTGGCGGATTCCCTTTTTAGTAGGGTTTATATTCAGACGGTGACACATAACCTTCGGATCAATCCCAACCATATCAGCATGACTCCAAGCAAAAACATCCAGATTGTTTAAAAGGAAGTTGGTGAGCATGCCTCTTAACTTGGAGTTCAACTGCGATCCAATCTTCAGAACCTTAGTTGGATCCCTTTTATCTACCAAAATAGAAATTGTATCCTCTGTAGGACCAGTCTTTTCCACCGGTTGTGGTGTCCTTGGGTCAAGGTCGAAATCAAAACTTCGAGGATCTTCAACCGGTGCTACATCCTTGGAGGGCACGTCCTCTTTAAGAGGGAAGTCTTCCTCAACAAGGGTATGCATCAAACCCTTAAGTAACATTCGCCTCCCTTCAATCTGCTCACCCTTGAGATCAAATAAGATTACTTCCTCTACGTCTTCCTCGATTTCTTCCAAAATTCCTTCTTGAAGATCATCAAGAACCGAGGTATCATCCTCAGGGCGCGCCCTGTATAGCAGTTCTTCCTCTTCAGGTTCTTGGACAAGATAATGTGCTTTTACCTCTTCTGGGACAACACTCATGACTCCTGAATCACTCTCACGTAGGGCGCGCCCTCCATCCTGCTGTCTTCTAAACCCTTTAATCGCCTTATGGTAGCAATCTCTTGAGTCATGCTGAGAGCCCCGTACAGTTCCTACACCATTTGGCGTAGGAAATTTCATCGCGAGATGATAGATGGAGGTCACAACTTTCATTTCCTTCAACAGAGGCCGTCCTACCAGAGCATTATGTGATGAATCCACATTCAAAATCATGAAATCCATCATTTGAGTCACAGAAAGGGTTCCTTCCCCAAGAGTTACCGGTAATTTGATAGCTCCCATAACTTTTACCGATTCTCCTGAAAAACCATAGATCCATCCATTGTCTTGAATCATATCCTTGTCTAAGAGTCCCAGCTTCTTATAAGTACTGTAGTATAGTATATTCACCGAGCTTCCATTGTCCACGAAAACCCGATGGACATTCTTCGAACCAATCTGAATTGCTACTACCAGAGCGTCATTATGAGGATGATGTACCCATCTAGCTTCTTCTTCGGTGAAAGTAATGTCAGCACATTCTCCCTTGAATAGCTTAGGTGGCCTCAACTCCAAGCTATTCACATTTGTGAGAGGTCGATACCTCACTTCTCTGGAATATCTCTCCATAGCGTGATTGCTATCTCCCCCTAAATGGTGTCCCCCAAAGATGGTGTGAATACTCCCTTCTTTGACGAATTTCTTCTCTTCCGGCTTACCATCTCCGTGGAGGGCGCGCCCTCCATCTCTCCTGTCAGGATTCTCCTTATGCTTCTTCACCTCCCTAACAATCCATTCCGTCAGGTATCCTTCCTTATTCAAATCCTCAATCTCCTCCCTGAGCTGACGACATTCATGAGTGTTATGCCCTGAAGATTCATGGAATTCACAATACTTCTTCTTATCTTTACTCTGCCAAGAGGTCAATGGTTCCGGCTTTCTGAAGAACCCTTTGTTCTTATTCACCTCAAAGATGTGTTCAACAGAAGCTGCTAAAGGAGTATAGTTACCCGGCCTTTGATCGTAAGTGTATGTATCAGGTGGACCCCAATTCCTTCCAGCTTCGGCTAAATTTACCCGATTCGCACCAGTTGTTATCCGGCGAGTAGGACTAGGAGACCTATCTTTCCTCTTACCGGCCTTTCCCTTAGAGCCATTCTGACTGTCAGTTTTTCGGTTATCCGCCAAGGATTGTTCCACAATTTTGAAAGACTCAGCTTGTGCAAACACATCAGCCAACGTTGGTGGATCCCGTCCTTGAAGGTGTTTCCAGAAATCGGTTCCTACTGACAATCTAGCTATTAGGAAACTCTTGAGCGTTTCATCTGTTGCTCCTCTCACCATAGTGGATTCCGAGTTGAACCTCTTGAAATAGGATTGCAAACTCTCCCCTTCCCTTTGCTTGATATTGGCCAAGGTTGTGACCGGAGGAGCATATTTTACTGCGGCCTGGAACTTAGTCAAGAACAACTTCCTCATCACCTGCCATGACGTAATTACCCCTGGACCGAGCTTCTGAAACCATTGCTGAGCACTCTCCCTGAAAGTTGCCGCCAACAATCGACATCTAGCCAATTCCGTAAATTGATAGACATCCATCTCGATATCGAAACGTCCAAGGAATTCCACAGGGTCTGCATTTCCATGAAATCGCAAATCATTTGTCATTGATCTATACCCAGCAGGGAGCTGTGCCTCTCTAACTTCGGTCGAGAAGGGAGAGGATGTTGGCGCAGTTGCAGATATTCTTCCTCCATCCAGGTGAGCAAGGAGTTTCTTTAAATCATCCACATTAAATGTTCCCACTCTAGGAATATTCTAGATATTTGGTTGTTCCACAGTCTGAGTACCCCCCGGGGGTGGAGGCGGCGGTGGAGCCGCTGTTTGAATGCCTCCTTGAACCTCTACTTGTGGTTGAATCACAACCTCCTCTTGAGTTTGAGTTTGCTGACCCTCGGGATTTCCATGAGGTTGTGAATTCCCTTGAGAACCTCTCTGATACTGTCCTCCTGAGTGAGAGTGCGTCCTCGACCTGGACTCACTGGAGGTGCTTGAGGGGATTTGATGGATACGGGGGGATCTTCCACCTGAGGGCGCGCCCTGGTTACGGGGACGCCTATTTCCTTGATACCAATCCATTCTTCTGTCACCGTTATCACGGTTTCTTCTTCCAGTATTATCACGATGAGGAGTTTGTTCAAATCCAAGGGGCCGCGACCTGTTTTGAACAGGAGGCATGCGCTGTGGATTATCATTTCGAGCAAGAGTTCTCTCATGTCCAAGGGGCCGCGACCTGTTGTCAGGGGGCGCGCGCTGTGGATCATGACTCTGTGGAAGGGCTCGCTCATGTCCAAGGGGCCGCGACCTGTTTGTCTTTCTTCTGGAGCTCGAGGAGTACCATCCTCAAATCATCATCATCAAGCCTTATTCCGAGGCGTTCTTTCAAGCTGGCAAAATCTCTCCTTTCTCTAGCCATTTGCTCCTCATCCCCTTGAATCTCACGAGGAGTGCGCCCTGAACGGTGAGGATGAGGGCGCGCCCTCTCTTGAGGATTCATCAACCTGCGCTCAGAATTATTTTCACTAGGATGTTAAACAATAGGATCAGAATAATCTAACCTTCGAGGAGTGACCAGCTGAAATCTCCTTTCGTGACTTTCCTCCCTCCTTCGAGAATCTTCCTCGATCTGAGGGGATTTCCCTGATCGGCGATGATTTCGTGGGATACTCCGAGATTTTCTCCTTGATTTTTGCTCTTCATCCACAGAACCCAATCTCGCCCCGAAACTATTTATGGCATCTTGCATAACATACAATTGTTCCATTAATGCCGAATTACTGATGAGAATGGGCGGCTGTCCACCGATGGCGGCCGGAGTTCCATGATGTCGCGGAGGAGCAGCAATATTTTCCGGGACATAAGCTTCATGACGCGCTTGGTTATCTCCCAAGCTATCTTCAGAATCGTAACCATCCTCTTCTTGAGAACCTCTGCCATGATTATGAGACATCTTTTCCTCCTAAGATGTAGATCTTGATTAGCTCCCCTCCTTCTAGCGCCAATTTGTTGACGGAGGAATTTGGGAACAACAAAATTCGAGGTACGTCGCCGGAAACAAGATCTGATGCGGTGGTTCTTTGCCGGAGAAAATGGTGGTGTGTGGTTGTTGAGTGTAATTGGTGGCTGAGATTGATAGGGTTAGTGGCGGCTATTTCAGAGCTCTCGACTTCCAACCCCTCAATCGGCCTACGTACCCCGGTATTTATAGGGTATCAAGCCATATGTAGTTCTTGGAGAACAAGAAACCCAAATGGGCTTGGATAACGGACCAGCTTCCGGAATGTTCTACTATGAGGCCTAACCACAAAGGCCCAAGCCTCATCCAAGATCTCAAGACTTCACGGATAAGGAAACTTCCCCCGTCGAGGACTAGTCCTATCCGTTACCAGCTATTTCTTGATTTCAAGGATGCAGGTATAGCCGTGGTTTACCCCAAGTGCAGAACGCTTCCCTGTCCCCCGAATGAGAAGCACCCACCAGATAGCAGGACAGGTGATCCAGAGCTTTTGGGTGCAAAGTGCAGGATCACTCCAAAGTTCCCCAATGAGAGCGCGCCCATTGGCTACAGGAACAGAGCTCCCAAAGCACACACCAGAAGTCCCCATCTTTCCACCATAGGGCGCGCCCTTAGTGTTTAAGAAGGGTCCTTATATCCAGGCAAACCCCTGGAGGCCTTCTGCGGCGGACATCCCCCTCCTGAGATACGACAGGAGGGAATTCTTCAACTTCTGGAATTCAAGCTTGAGTAGAATCCTATCTTGAATGGAATCCATACTTGAGTGGAATCCTAAGAGAGATTTCTTCAATGTCTTCTTAGAAAATTCAACTTAAATAAATTTGTCACCATTTTTCTCTATTTAGGGCGCGCCCTCTTTGTAGAGAATGAGAGGGCGCGGCCTGATTCCTCCATTTTCTGTCAAAACCCTAATTAAACCTAGAATTCCCCAAATCGAACCCGTAATTGACCCGAATCCATCTTGAAAAATACCCGAACCGAATTTTGGCTATAACAATTACCATTAAGAGGCTGCCCTGTTAATTTATTAATTATCAAAGCAGCATCATTGTGGTTTTGTGTCTTGACAAATCCATACCGTTTGCCGTACTTATCCTTTCGTCTGGGTAGAACAATATCCTTAATGGTACAAACCTTTTTAAAATACCTCCATGCATCTACAGTTTGAGTTGTGCAGGGGATATTAGAGACAAAAACAACCTTATTAGTTGGATGCTGATGAGGAGGTTGATGAGGTTTAACTTTAGCTTTGGTCTTTGAAGGGCTAGTAGTAGAGTAGGAAAGAAGGGCATCCTTGAATGTTTTTTTCCATTGGCATCCAGCCCAACATTAATATTAGAATATTTGTTCTCAAAGGTGCAACCATCAAGGCTCCTAGAGTGTATTTGAAACAGTGCATGGTTGATGTAGAAATTCTCGCCCTTCATAGCTTCAGCTAGGATCCAAGGGTCAACTAGGTGGCCATTACTATTAATGAAATTTAGCTCGATGTTGGATTTGTCTTCCGTCTTGGAGGTAGCAACCGAGTTGTGGGTTGAATCAGCTTTAGCGGTTTGCGATGTTTGGTAACCTTTGTCCATCCTTCTTCACCAGCGCAGCTTGGACTTCTTTTATACAAGCCGGTGACTTGGCATCTTTGGGATCTACTTGCCTGGAGGGATCCATAGTGGATGTGATTTAAAGCCATTCTAATGTCTTCCGGGCCTCTGTTATGAACCATCTTGATGACATTGGGGTGCACCAAGTCTTTCTTACTCATAATGAAGTTTATCAAATCGTTATCCTCATCTTTTGCTTTTGCCTCTGCTTCCACCAAAATAATATCCTACTGATTGAATATTTAGATTTCTTGCCTTTTCCCACCATCCGTTATTCATTAGTGACCAGCGGATTTTGTTGAGTGCTTCCTCATCGCCTTTTAGCCCTCTTTGAAATAGATTAAGATGTATCTTATCCTTAAGAAAATTGATTCTAGCCCATGCAAGGTCCAAGAGATCAATTCTTCCTTTTGAGATAGCTTTCTCGTGTTCCTTTTCCAATAAGAAACCGTGCATAAGTACCTCATGAAGAAGTTTCTGATGAGTTGTTGATGAAAGATCCGTTGAGAATTTGAAAGTAGCCGGCTGTTAATATAAAAATATCTATCTATTATCTATACTATTATATAAAAGCCGAAACATTAAAAGTTTGGTTGGTTGGTTGGTTGGTCGATCGGTCGGTCGATCGGTACCTGTTGATTTTACTTATTTACCCTTACTCAATTAGAGATACAATTTATCCTATTAACTAATCAATTTCCTTTTTCAGTTTAAAAATATTATCTTTTCTATTTTTCAATAAATAAATA
Source organism: Saposhnikovia divaricata (assembly GCA_036435485.1). NCBI lineage: Eukaryota > Viridiplantae > Streptophyta > Magnoliopsida > Apiales > Apiaceae > Saposhnikovia > Saposhnikovia divaricata. The sequence goes on along the minus strand of CM071600.1, from coordinate 58,836,199 downwards.
ATTTTCTTTTTGGATAAAATACAATATCTTTTATATTTTATCTAACTAAAATTTCTCCTTTATTAATCAATTTCCCTTTTCAGGTTAAACATATTACCTTTTCTATTTTTCAATAACTAAATAATTTTCTATTTAGCTAAAATACAATATCTTTACCAAAACACGTTACCTTTTCTCTTTTCTCTAACTAAAATCTCTCCTTTTCCAATTATAACATGGACGGTTACCTTTTTCAGCCAAAATACGTTACCTTTTTTCATTTCTCTTACTAAAACCTCTCTTTTTCCAATTATATCGCGGGCATTAATTTCTCATTTTCTAAACACTGAGCAATTTTATTTAGTAAAATAACATAATTAAATTACAATTACTATAAACTAATCAATTACTTTTTTACATAAACCATGTCATCTTAACAGATTATCTTTTTCAGCTAAAACGTATCCTTTTTCACATAAATCATGTCATCTTAACCGATTATATCATCCTTTTCACATAAATCATGTCATCTTAACCGATTATGTCAATTACTGTAAACTAAAATCTATCTTTTTCCAATTATATCACGGGTGGTTCTATTTAATCCAATAAACTATTAATATTATAATATTAATAATTAACCGATTATCTTTTTCAGCTAAAACGTATCATCCTGTCCTATATTTTTTTTTAACTAAAATACCTTTTAATAGAAATATCACGGATAATATTAATTTCTCATTTTCTAAAAACATTACGAGCAAATGTATTTAGTAAAATAACGTAATTAAATTATAATTACTATAACTAATCAATTATTTTTTTCACCAAGAACATGTTACCTTTTTAATTTTATCTAACTAAATCCTCTATTTTTATAATCAAATCACGGGCATTCTATTTAATAAAATAAAATAATAATTTTATAATTACTAATAATTAATCGATTATCTTTTTCAACTAAAACCTATCATCTTTTCTATATTTTCTAACTAAAATTCCTCATTTTCTGGAAATATCACGGATAATATTTATATAATTATTATCTAATCATCTCATATAAAAATTTAAGACTCCAAAATCATGTATTAAATAAATTAATTTAAATTAATAACACAAATTCATATAATTTAAAAAAAAAATCCGTGCATCGCACGGGTTTTAAGCAAATATTAATTAAACTTTAATAAAGACATAAAATATCGTATCTTTCAACCAATTTAAAGGACGTTTACTTTTAATTGAAGATATGACCCTTTTTAAACACCTAAAATATCGTATCTTCCAATCATTGATTTTTCATTTCTAATTAAAATAGGTTACCTTTTAATTTAAAACATAATTTTACAATCATAATCTTCCAATCATTAACATACATTTTCTAATTAAAACATAATGTTACATTTTTTAATTTAAAATATAATCTTGCAATCATTAATATCTTTCCAAAAATATCATACCATATATTTCAATTACTAATAATAGTATATAATGGAAATTGGTATACAACGAATAATTGTCGTTAGATTTTTACCAAAAAATCAGAACCGTTTGATCTAATGATTAAATTATTTATATGATTAAGTTATTTTACAAAACATTCAAGATTCGAATTTTGTCAATGACATATTTAATTTAAAATTTCACAATATAAGTTTTGAATCATGCATATCATTAATTAAATTTATATAAATTATTTAAATTTAATTAAAATAATTATTAAAAATAATAATTATATAAAAATATAATTATAATATAAAAATATAATTTATTTTATATCAAAAGAAACCCGTGCATCGCACGGGTTATAAACTAGTATTATTAATAGCACAACATGAGGTTTTGTGAGACAATTTATTCAGTGTGAAATTACTAATTTAACCTTCATATTATATTAAGGAAAAAAATGTTTCTTGGGAGAATTGAACCCTTGACCTCAAACTTGTAAGTTAGAATGCTTACCACTATGCTACACATGAGTTTTGAACATATTATAAAACTCATTATTAATATATCATGAGACAACCCTCATATATTATATTAATGATAAAAAAATTCATCCTAGAGAGAATTGAACTCTTGACCTCTAACTTGTAAAAAAGATTCATTACCACTATATTAGACATCACTTTTGGATATATTAAAAAACTCATTATTAATATATCGTGAGACAATTTAATTATCATGAAATTACTAAATTATCCCTCCTATATTATATCAACGATAAAAAATTGTTTTCAATGGAAATTTAATCCTTGGCCTCTAACTTAGAAGTGAGATTCCTTATCACTATGATAAATATTAGTTTCGATTATATTATAAAACTTTGAGAATATTTTGAATAGTACATAGTCATGTAGCATTTTTTTATTCTATGATAAAAACAAGTTACTTGGATTTAAAAGATAGATGCTATAATTTGTGTATTAATTTATATCTTACGCATATCTCTTAATCCGGGTCAAAATGCACAAATTGGTTGTGGATGATCAGACAGTCACTACTAATATAAATTCTTATATGCTCATAACTCATTCATTTGAACATTGATTCAAAGAGACTAGCACATTAAAATTTACTTATTTTTAGTGGTACATACATCAATCATCATGAATAGATAATTTATTAGATATGTTTTGCATACTAATCATTTACATGTTGCAAGCACCATTTAATTACAAAACAATATAAATACATAATAACATGATTTTACTAGCAAAGCTCGAGGGGTAAATTGCATGCACATTAACCACCTACATATTAACATATTTAATTATAGTGGAACAGAAAATGCATCGATCCATTATCTCTTTCTTATGACAATATGGTTAGGGGAAGTTCTTCTGTTTGCTCTCTCCATTTTTTAAATTTAGGTTCAGCCCATTCTGGTAATATTAGCTCAAACAAAAAACTGAATCACTAATTTAAGGCACTTGGTTTCATGGTGTTTGGATCACACGGTTGATCCCCAAGCAATTTGGAGCCAGTCTCTCGTATAAATTCTTTCATCTTATCGATCTTTTGCTAATATGCAAGTTCAGAAAAGCCACTATTTATGTAAATACTTTTATACTCCTAACTCATGCAAGTAGTAATCCTAGAAATGAGATTAGCATGCAAATGATACCTTTTTTTAGCTATATAGTTGATATACACCGTGAACACATAATCTCTTTTGGACTTATTTGCATTCTGAGCATCAACACATTGAAAATACTATTTGATTATTTGAATATAGAGCAACACAAATACATATATATTAACATAATTTTGTTAACAAGCCCGTGCCTTGCAAAATTTACTATCGCTTAAAAGGTACATGTAACAGATTCATGCATGCTCGAGACTGACGCTAAGCAATAGCTAATGGAGAAATCTCGCACTTACAACACAACATATATTGCATTACCAAGCTAATATTCAAATATGCGCGAAGTCATTAAGCATATCTAGAGCATACCCGTGCCTCGCACGGGCTATAAAGCTAGTTTTAGATTAAAAATTAAAATATAATTAAAAAAAACCTTAGCACATAAAAGAGTTTCAAGAACACCTAATTTTTAAGAAAAGGCTGAAAAGAATTTATTTTTAGATTTTAAAACAAACATGTTTTTAAAATTTATACCAAGAAAAATCAACACAAATCAATAAATTAACATTTTATTATTTTGCAAATATTTTAAATTCGGTACTAAAGTTGTAAATAAATTAAAAAACAATTCGAAAATCCAAAATAAAATAATTTATAAAGAATCTAAATATAATAACCACAAAAAAATCTATAATAATTTAATAATTTAAAAGTTATAAAAATATTAAATTTCATCAATAATAAAATTTAAAGTAAATTAATAAAGAAGAAAACTAAAAAAATATTATCATCAACTTAATTAATTATCATTGAAAGTTAACATATATTCCGTAGTAATTTTAGTATATATATATATAAATACAAAATACATGTATATTATTAATTAATTATAATTAAAAATAAAAAATAATTCAAAATATTATAAAAATTACTTTTGACAAAAAAACATAATAAAAAATATATTATAAAATATTAATAAAGCAGCCCGTGCATTGCACGGGTATAAAGCTAGTATAAACTTTAATTAATACTAGCTTATAACCCGTGTAACGCACGACTCCTTTTTTATATTGATAATCATATTATTTTTTTTAATTTTATATGATTTACATATCAAATTGTTGTTAAAAAAATTGATATATATATATATATATATATATATATATATACACACATTCGATTTAATATTTGTACTCTATCTTAAATTCTTAGAATTTGATTTGGACGATTTTACAGCCACCTGAAATTAGCAAATTAATCTTTAATTAATAATTGTTTACAATTATTTTCCAATTAAACCTACGCATAAACAAAAGAGAGAAGAAATTGACAAATTTTTATGAAAATTCTATTCGATTATGAACTCTACTTATAATTCATTTTGATTATCAAAATACCCTTGTTATTATTTGAAAATGATTATACTAACAACCAAATACAAATTTAATAATAAGTGTAGGATAGATTTTGTTCAAAACTTTGATAATCGGTAGTCTGGTCCTCCGTACGACAAAATAAATAAAAACCGTTAGATCTTAAAATAAATAGATGAAAATCGTTGAATCTAGCATAAAAATATTTTATATTTTAATATGTTATAAACTAAAAAGTTTATTTATATTGAAATATGAAAAGGTATATGTCAATTATTTAAATCATATATAATTAGGTTTTCTACATTGAATAGAGTTAATGCAAAAATTCGTAATTATGTTTGAGTGTTTCCATTTGAATAATAATTATTAAATCATCCCTAAATTAAAGATAATTTTATGAGTTTCGCGTGGATTGTAAAATCATCCAAATCTGATTTCTATATCTCAAGATAGAGCACAAGCAGTAAGTATGAATTTTTTTAATACTAATATAAAAATAAATAAAATTCAATTCTAATACAACCTTTTTAATTATTTTCCTCTTCAGCTTATGATTTTCTTTTTAAAATTCAATTCTAATACAATATTTTTTAATTATATCCTGTTTAGATTATAATTTCCGTTTTAAAATTCACTTATAATGCAACATTTTCTAATTATATCCTTTTTAGATTATAATGTTCTCTATGATATGATCTTGGTCGTTTTTTTTAAATATATTAGATTCGATGATTGAGATTATTTTGATAGTACAGTGACGAAAATTATGGAAAGGATTCCTCTTACGCTTCTATACTATACTATTATAAGCAAAACAGGGTATAATTGGTTGGTTAGTCAGTCGATTAACACCTTCCCAAAAAGTTTGTTAACACCTTTCAAAAAATAATAAATAAAATAAAATGTGTATAAAATTTTATTTTACAAATAATAAATGGCATATTTTACTTAATAACAAACTTTTTTAGTTATACTCCAATCAATATTCAATTACATACTCTTTCATTTATTTTTGAATTAAAATAATAATAAAAACATCCGCTATATTGTTAAAAATTACATAAAATCTGGAAAACACTTACTATTTAGAAAATTTTGTATAAAAATTGAAAAAATACCTACTTGAATAAATAAATTTCACTATTTATACTAAATAAAAGTTTTAAAAAGCTTCTTTTATGTAATATTTTTATATATAGGTATGCATTTTAGAGTAACAATTAAAATAAATAATTAAGATAATATTTATATTCATGAGATTTATAAAAAATTATTTTAATAATAAAAGCATTTATACAACTTAAAATTTTAAATAAAATATACTTAAAAAGTTTATAAGCAACTGTGTTTCGCACGAGTTATAGGCTAATATATAAGGATATAATTATCTCTCTAGTAAAATTCGACTCACTGCAAACTCCAATATTCTATTTTCTAATATAAATTTTAATAAATATTATCTCTCTGAAATTCGATTTAGGAAGTGATCTCAGATTCGAATTCTTCATCCAATTTATTTAATTTTACTATTTGTTGGTATTTGATAATTAGATTAATATTGGTCTTGGTATTTGTAATTAAACGATGAATGTTAAATAATATAAGATCTTGTGGGTACTTTCGTATGACTTCTTAGAATTTTAGATGATTCTTAGAATTTTAGACGAGTTGATTGTATAATGGTGTGATCAGAATTCAAATAACCATGATCAAAATAATAAACGACTAAATTTTAAAAGTAAGACAGAGCTTAAAACCAATTTTTTTTTTTACTAAAAATCACAATTTTAAAACAAATTCTCCATTATTAATTCTCGAAGATCAACAGATGACTTTTGCCTAAATTGACCTACCCTTTGGTTCCGCGCTCTCTATGGCTCAGTATAAGCAAATTTCGTCCAGGGTAGTAGCCTCACTTCCAGAACCTACAATCACACCACCAGTTGCTTGCATCAAGAAGAAAAGCACCTCGTGCTGTTTTTAATTCTTTCTGAGGTAGATATCATGCAATTAAAGCTATTAACAGCAAAGCTACGACGGCATTAATAGCATTAGCTATCATAAATTTAATATTAGTTTGGACTAATTTCATAACTTAAACTTAATCCTTTATTTCAAATCTTTTATTTTATTTTTTATTTTTTTGAAAATGGCCAAGTGGCCACGATGAATTTACTCATTCATTAATTGTACCGAAATACAATAAATGTACAAAGGGGATTTTTTCATTCAAGAAAATTCATCATCTAACCGAAAGGCACGCATGTTGCCCCCGGAAGTTTAGACAATAAAACCTTCAAGTCTGAAAGGAAGAATTCCACAAAAGGAAGGGCCTCGTTAAAAACCCCACAAGAGCAAAACCCTATGGGAAAAAAACACAAGGGGGAAAAAGTGCCCTCAAAAATACAAAAGCATCGTTTTACAACTTGCTACTAAAATAGGCAAAAACTACTTGCTGCTAATTTGAGTTCCCATTGCTATCAGTTGTTGCCACATACTTGCTTCCTCTTGGTTGCTCCATTATTTCCTTCAAAAATTCAAATTTGAGTCCTTTATATTGCTAAAGCACCACCTGCAAGTCACCCAACCAAACCCGACAAGAAAGAATGTAATTAGTCTATGAATCGATACAATGGTCATAATATTAAATATATTCAAACTTATATGAATTTTGATAAGAGTGGTTCACTTCTAACCAAATGGGAGCATTTGGTTAGACATGTGAATTAAGATCAATACATTTTAAATAAAATAAAACGTATTTCAAAATCTATATTTATAAAAATGATTAATTATAAATATAACATAACAATAAACATCAATTATGACCCAAATCGTCAAATAAACGATAACAAAATTATCCCAAAATTGGTCCAAAAAAACCATCATTTATGGCACACCCTCGACGGCACAGAAAACCATATAAAAATGGTACAAATTATAGCTCCTCTTTTGTGGCTAGTTTCCTTATTTACTACCTCAGAAATAACTGCTTGATTTGAAAATCCACCATTCACGCCATTTACATTATTCTGAAAGATTCCTCCTCCACGATTTGCTCCCTTTTCATTATGATCCTGATTTTGTGGACATGAACATTGTAAGAAAAGAACTTCGCGCTCCCTTTTCATTATGATCCTGATTTTGTGGACATGAACATTGCAAGAAAAGAACTTCGCTTCCGGCCGGCCAACCAAAATTAAGGCAACACTACCACAATCACAAACCATCTCCTTTTCAACCCATACAACTAATTAGAATCACATAAATACTGAAGATGTATTTAAAACATTAAAGTAAATGCTAAATCAATGATACTCTAATTACACAAAACATTATACGAATTAAAAGACCCTAATTAAAACATTTAAACTAAACCATTTAAACCATACAAAGCCAAAATTGTCTACTCAATAAAACGTTATGGGAAAAAAATAGTATAAAAATATAAGAAAAAAGTAAATCCTGACAATAAATTGTACTAACTAAGTCATTCAATGCTAAATGCTAAAGTAGATACATATCTTTTACTAACAGTTTCTCTTAGCACAAAATCATAAAAATTACGGATTATAAAAACTAATCAGCCCAATTTATGCCCTGATTCCTACAAAATTTTAAACCAAAGTCAATATCAAATTGCAGAAGCAAGATTGTAGCACAAAATGTTCCCTTCAGAAGCCTAAACAAGAACTAATACAATTAAAACACATCCAATATTTAACATGCACGTAACTGCTCCACTTAAGAAGCCCTTAATTCAAAATAGTTTTGAAAAATAAAATTGCAGCTGTCAATGGAATCTGTGAACGAATGCTAACTAGACATGAAAAAATGGAGGTACTTTTCCCTGAATAAACACGTGATCTCTGCCGACTTGCTTTCTTCACAAAACGATGCTTTCATAACTCGTTATTTTTTCCTCATCTTTCGTATGAATCTTTTATCTTATTTTGGTAGTACAGTGACGAAAATTATGGATAAGATTCCTCTTACGCTTCTATACTATACTACTATAAGCTAAACAGGGTATAATTGGTTGGTTAGTCAGTCGATTAACACCTTCCCAAAAAGTTTGTTAACACCTTCCAAAAAATAATAAATAAAATAAAATGTGTATAAAATTTCATTTTACAAATAATAAATGGCATATTTTACTTAGTAACAAACTTTTTTAGTTATACTCCAATCAATATTCAATTACATACTATTTCAGTTATATTTGAATTAAATAATAATAAAAACATCCGCTATATAGTTAAAAATTACATAAAATCTGGAAAACACTTACTATTTAGAAAATTTTGTATAAAAATTGAAAAAAGGCCTACTTGATTAGATAAATTTCACTCTTTATACTAAATAAAAGTTTTAAAAAGCTTCTTTTACGTAATATTTTTATATATAGGTATGCATTTTAGAGTAACAATTAAAATAAATAATTACGATAATATTTATATTCATGAGATTTATAAAAAATTATTTTAATAATAAAAGCATTTATACAACTTAAAATTTTAAATAAAAAATACTTAAAAAGTTTATAAGCAACTGTGCTTCGCACGGGTTACAGGCTAGTATTATATATGAGGATATAATTATCTCTCTAGTAAAATTCGACTCACTGCAAACTCCAATATTCTATTTTCTAATATAAATTTTAATAAATATTATCTCTCTGAAATTCGATTTAGGAAGTGATCTAAGATTCGAATTCTTCATCCAATTTATTTAATTTTAATATTTGTTGGTATTTGATAATTAGATTTGTTGTGGAATAAAAAGTAGGGTATATTTATTGCGTATTAACTACTAGGGTTTGTGGGAGCTTCGAGCTTTAATGGCTGCTCTCGTGCTCGTGGCTGAATTGGCCTTCACAAGATGCCTACGTACTTCGATGTATATCAAAGATCAAGCCAAAAATGTAGTTCTGAGGTGAGGGGTCTGACCCTTTATATAGGCTGAGAAGCCTGAGAATTATAGTAGGGATAGGTGACTTAGTGAGCAAGTCAGCCTTGAGGAAGGTTCTAGACTCCTTCCTTGTAGGAGTCTGTTTCCTTCTATGACTATGTGCCTTGGAGGCTACTCTTTGGAGAGATAATATCCTTATTTGACTTGTACTTCCCAGCTGTTAATTATCCCTCAATATTAATTACGAAATTAATATTTAATTAGGGTTTTTTGGCCATCTGGTGGGCCCCACGCTTGGACCATACTGGTTTAATTAATTTCACATTAAATGTGTTTTTAGGGCTTACTTTTAGCCCATATCATTTGCCCCCCAACTTCTAGGAAAACTGATCAGGTTTTCCTTGAATTTATAACGGCCTTATTCGAGACTTGGGTCAGGGTTCATATTTATTTTCGTTCCCTTACCGGGGATTCAGTACACTAGTGTTTCACGAGTATCGTCTTGATTGTAAAGTGTGGAGTGACCTACACATTTACGACGATTTGCCTTATTCGAGGCTTTAATTTGTGCTTGCTTTTAGCAATTTCGGCACTTTCATAGAGCTTTTATGCATTATTAGCATAAATTATTGCTCAATTTGTCAAGAAAATATTTCTATAATTTTCCTCGAATTTTTCTGTACTTTTCCTAATAATTTAGGAATTTTTTATGTACCCACAGGTATTTATAAATTATTCCTAATAATTTAGAAATTTTTACGTACCCACAGGTATTTTTCTTAATTATTCGTAATAATTTAGGAATTTTTTATATACCAACAGGTATTTTTCTAAATTATTCCTAATAATTTAGGAATTTTTAATGTACCAACAGGTATTTTTCTTAATTATTCCTAATAATTAAGAATTTTTAATGTACCAACAGGTATTTTCCTTAATTATTCCTAATAATTTAGGAATTTTTATGTACCAGCAGGTATTTTCCGTAATTTTTCCTAATAATTTAGGAATTTTTATGTACCAAAAGGTATTTTTCGTAATTTTTCCTAATAATTTAGGAATTTTTATGTACCAGCAGGTATTTTCCTTAATTATTCCTAATAATTTATGAACTTTTATGTACCCACAGGTATTTTTCTTAATTTTTCCTAATAATTTAGGAATTTTTATGTACCTACAGGTATTTTTCCTTAATTATTCCTAATAATTTAGAAATTTTTATGTATCCACAGGTATTTTTCTTAATTTGTCCTAATAATTTAGGAATTTTTATGTACCCACAGGTATTTTTCTAAATTATTCCTAATAATTTAGAAATTTTTAATGTACCAACAGGTATTTTTTTAATTATTCCTAATAATTTAGGAATTTTTATATACCCACGGGTATTTTTCGTAATTTTTCCTAATAATTTAGGAATTTTTATTTGTCAAAATGTGAAGTGCAGGGACCTTTGTGTAAAAATATAAACAGCAGGGGTCTTTTCTTCAAAATTATACACTACGGTATTCTTTCTGTCAGTTCGTAAACTACAGGGATCAAGATGCAGGAATGTCAGAACCATGGTGGCCTACTTGCTTTTTTGCCAAAAGTATTCACCTGGTCGAATCGACCAGGTGTGATCGAAATAAGGGAGTGTTTTGTCGGTTGGTCGAAGTAATTCTCGAACAGAAATCCTGCTCGTTTCGAGCAGGAATGAGGTCGCCCGGATTTTTTTTTTTTTTTGCTTTTCATCTCTTTTATTTTAAATATTATTATTCAATAATAATATTTTCTTTGTCCGAATCCCGGATAATTTCGATCCCCGAATCGGAGGTGTCCCGCTTGGATAAAATTTCACTCGAATAAAATCCGACCCGGATTTTATTATTATTTTTAATAATAATAATAATAATAATTTTTGTAATTTTAAAGGGGTCCTCAGCCCTAATATTTTCGTAATTTAAGATCGCATTTTTGGCATCATTGGCTCCCAAATCTTTGAAATTCGTCCCGAATTGAGGTCATTCATGACTCTAGGCACATAAAAATTTTCATTATATAACCCTTTTTTTTTGTACCAGGATTCGTGGTATTTTAGATCAGGATTTCGATCAGGAATGCTGATCCTTAGATCCGGATTTTCGATCAGGATGTTGACCCCTAGGTCAGGATTTTCGATCAGGATGCTGACCCCTAGGTCAGGATTTTCGATCAGGAATGTCAGGATTTTCGATCAGGATGCTGACCCCTAGGTCAGGATTTTCGATCAGGAATGCTGACCTCTAGGTCAGGATTTTCGATCAGGAATGCTGACCACTATGTCAGGATTTTCGATCAGGAATGTCAGGATTTTCGATCAGGATGCTGACCCCTAGGTCAGGATTTTCGATCAGGAATGCTGACCCCTAGGTCAGGATTTTCGATCAGGATGCTGACCCCTAGGTCAGGATTTTCGATCTGGAATGCTGACCTCTAGGTCAGGATTTTCGATCAGGAATGCTGACCACTATGTCAGGATTTTCGATCAGTAATGCTGACCCTTAGGTCAGGATTCTGATCGAAATAAGGGCCTACCTAGCTTCTTTGTCGAACAGATTTTCGATCAGGATTCCTGGTCGTTTCGACCAGGATCTTGGTCGAAATAAGGGCCAACTTTTGGCTTGGTCGAACGGATTTTCGATCAGGAATCCTGACCCTTAGGACAAGATTTTCGATCAGGGGTGCTAACCCTTAGGTCAGGATTTTTGATCAGGAATGCTGACCCTTAGGTCAGGATTCTAATCGAAATAAGGGCCTTCCTAGCTTCTTGGTCGAAAGGATTTTCGATCATGAATCCTGACCCCTAGGTCAGGATTTTCAATCAAGATGCTGACCCCTAGGTTAGGATTTTCGATCAGGAATGCTGACCCCTATGTCAGGATTTTCGATCAGGAATGCTGACCCTTAGGTCGGGATTCTGATCGAAATAAGGGCCTTCCTAGCTTCTTGGTCGAACAGATTTTCGATCAGGATTCCTGGTCGTTTCGACTAGGATCTTGGTCGAAATAAGGGCCAACTTTTGGCTTGGTCGAACGGATTTTCGATCAGGAATCCTGATCCTTAGGACAGGATTTTCGATCAGGGGTGCTGACCCTTAGGTCAGGATTTTTGATCAGGAATGCTGACCCTTAGGTCAGGATTCTAATCGAAATAAGGGCCAACTTAGCTTCTTGGTCGAAAGGATTTTCGATCATGAATCCTGACCCCTAGGTCAGGATTTTCGATCAGGATGTTGACCCCTAGGTCAGGATTGTCGATCATGAATGCTGACCCTTAGGTCAGGATTTTCGATCAGGATTCTGATCGAAATAAGGGGCTTCCCAGCTTCTTGGTCGAAAGGATTTTAGATCAGGATTCCTGGTCATTTCGACCAGGATCTTGGTCGAAATAAGGACCAATTTTTCGCTTGGTCGAATGATTTTTCGACTAGGATTCTTGGTCGTCTCGACCAGGATTTTGGTCGAAATAAGGGCCTCTTAATGGCTTTCAGGTGTCTTCGACTGTGTGACTTCGGCCTATGGCCTTTCGGGAGGTGCTCGGTCGGGCGAGCTCGGCTGTTGCCCTTCGCGAGGGACTTCGGTTAGGGCTACTCGGCCGTGAGGCTTCCTTGAGGTGCCTTGGCCTTGTGGCCTCGATTACATCGAATGAAATTTCTTAAGTTCCTGAGTTCCTTGTTTTTTAGCCCAAATTCTTTGCATTGGAGTCAAGTTAGAGTTCTTGGAAACCTTGTTTGGCACCGTGGCTTTCATAGTTTTTACTACTTATTGTTCTTGATTTAAAAAGGAGAACTCGTTCGGTGTTGGTTATCAAACATTCAACCGTTAACTCTCGTTCTAAAATGTAGAAATAATGGAGTCCCTTAGTTCTTGCCCCCTTGCTTCATATAGTGGATGTCTTGCTTCTCGGTTGATCGCTCAAGAAGTTCACTTGCCACTAAGCACTCAACCTTAAGTCTGGTGTGCCTTGGCTGGTTGCCAATCCTCTATCTTACTTCTAGGTTTCCAACCTTCTTCTTATACTTGTAGAACCTTGACTAGGTTTTAAGTAGCCTGATGCCTCTTGTCAGGTTCGTTTGGAGGCAGATAACCTTGTTGGCCATCAAGGCTTGAATTTTGAGATTTGAAGTTCAAGACCTCAAGTGTGGAATTGTAAAGGACCTCTTATCTCAACACTCTCATTAACAGTTTCTGTACCTTCAAGGCATTATCAAGGGGCCAACCAGTCTCAAGATGAGCTTTAGGGTCTATCCTTCAGCTTACATCAACTGGTACTACCAATTTCGAATGATGGTCGGGTCTTGAGGACCTGGAAGTATCCTTGAATATTTGAACATATTCTTTTCTAGCCTCAAACTCTTCATTTACTTGTGAGACTACCAGCTTTGAGTCTCCATAGGCTTTCAGGTTCTTGACCCTCAGGGCTCTTGTCAATCCAAGGTCGGCTATTAGAGCTTCATACTCCGCCTCGTTGCAGGTTGTTTGGAAGTCCAACTTCAAGGAATACTCGAGTGTGAACCCATCGGGGCTTTGCAGAACTTAACCTGCACCACTGGTTTTTGTTTTTGATGCCCCATGAAAATAGAGCTTTTTGTTTTTGATACCCCATCAAAATAGAGAATCCAATACTCCTTCTTTTCTTCCATGGGTTTCTCACCTTGCTGACCTTCCTGGTCTATTACCTCCTGCCCCCCGACTTCTTGGTTGTCAATGGTATATTCAACCACGAAGTCAGCTAGAGCCTGGGCTTTGATGGTCGTCCTATGCTTGTACTTAACATCAAATTTTCCTAGTTTGATTGCCCACTTGATGAGCCTTCCATTGGCTTTCGGGCTATGCAATATGTTTCTCCAGCGGGTGTTCCATTAGGACTTCAACGTTTGTCTGTATCCAGGGTCCTTCAAGGACTTAAACTATTATCTGCTGTAACCTAACTCTACCCTTCGGGGTATGCATTTGTTTGTTTCCATTCGTGTATTCTTTTATTTTCGGTACTTAGTCATCTTTGACTCACACATCAGGTGCTTGGCACATACACAATCAATGAATGGAAAACAAACTTGCATTAATAACTTGAAATGGGTTCAACCCTTACATAGAGTACTACTGTCCTACTCGGAGCAACATGCTCTGCAATGGTTTTAATGAACCTTATTTCTACTTCTACTATATAAATATGAAGTTAAGTCCTACTAGGACAACTTAAGCCCAATCGAGCCTTTGCAAGACTAGGTCTGCACCACTTGATTTTGTTTTTGATGCTCCATCAAAATAGAGCACCCACCACTCCTTATGGTCTCCTCATTCTTATTCTGAAGTTCACTTCCTGCTTGGGGTGCTACCTCCTGCCCCCCGACTTCTTGGTTGCCAATGATACACTCAACCACAAAGTCAGTTAACGCCTTAGCCTCAATGGCTGTCCGAGGCTTCTGTGTGATGTCCTCTGCTGACCTTTCTTTGTGTTCCTTACCACTGTGGACATCCATGTCTTCAATCGAAAAGACCTGCCCCCCGACTCCATCAGGCCTTAACGAGGCTACATAACAGCTTCGTGCCATCTTCTGATCACCTTTATGTTCTCCAACACCATTCCTGGTAAGGAACTAGATCTTCACATGATAGGTTGAGGCAACAGCCTTGAATGCATGAAGCCCAGTCCTTCCAAGGATAGCGTTGTACGTTGAAGCCGCCTTGATTACCAGGAAGTTCAACATCTGAGTGGCCTCCTTGGGCTCTTGCCCAATAGTTATAGGCAACTGAATAGCCCCTTCAACTTTGGATTCTACTCCATTAAATCCATATATAGGCATGTTATTGGGGGTCAACTGAGGATCAGTGTATCCCATCTTCACAAACGCATCATGATACAGAATGTCAACGGAAGATCCATTGTCTATCAAGACTCGCTTCACCTCCGAGTTTCCAATCACAGGAGTTATGGCCAACGGGTCGTCATGGGGGAACTTCACCCCTTCCAAGTCTGAGTCATCAAAACTAACCGCTACCTCAGTTTTTGCACGCTTCGGGGCCTCTCCCACGATGTGCAACACCTCTCGGGCATAAGCCTTTCGATAGTTCCTAGTTGTCCCGGCCGCAGTCGGGCCTCCTGAGATCATGTTGATTACTGGCCCTCGGGGCTGTGGGTTGCGATCTTGATCGCCATCCCTTCTATTATAGTCTCTTCTCTGATTACCACGGTCTTCACCCTTAGTGAAGTGCCTCAGCTTCCCTCTACGGATCAAAAACTCGATCTCATCTTTGAGTTGCTTGCAATCGTCAGTTTCATGCCCTACATCTCTATGGAATCTGCAATACTAATTCTAGTTTCTCTTTGCGGGATCACCCCTGAGTGGCTTCGGCCATCTGAAATTCTTATCATTCTCAATGTCCAACAAGATTCGACTCCTAGGAGTATTCAACCTTGCATACTCAGTGAACCTTGACCCTTGGTTCTTCTTAGGGGCAGAGTCGGAGTCCTCGCTAGTTCGGGGATACTTGTCCCTAGCATCATACTCTTGATCATCATAGTCCTGGTCTTGCTTTCGCTTCTTGGAGTCAATGTTACCTCCTCATCCACCTATGGTGGTTTCTTTCTTCAAGCTATCCTCAGCTTTAATATACTTATCAGCCCTTCGTTGGAGCTCAGCCATGTCCTCAAGGGGATGCTTCGCCAATGATCTCTTGAAGAAGAGGTCAGTGGTTCCGTGTTCCAGAGCTACCATTGCCACCTTATTTTCCAAATCAGTGATATTCAGGGTCTACTTAGTGAATCGCTTGAGGTAATCCCTCAGATTTTCATTCTTTCCTTGCACCACATACATAAGAGATGCGGAGCTCTTCTCATGCACCCTTCCGCTAATGAATTGGCTAACGAAAGCGGCACTCAACTCCTTAAAAGAGCCAATAGAGTTCGCAGGCAATCGGCTATACCATCTCTGAGCCATGCCCGACAGGGTTTGGGGGAACGCTCTGCACTTTAGGGCATCACTTGCAGGCTGCAGCAGCAGTGCGTTTGAGAACGTCCTGACGTGATTTGCGGGATCACCCGTTCCATCATAAGCCTTAATTGTCGGCATCTTAAACTTCCTAGAAATATGAGCATTCATCACCTCCTCAATAAACGGGGATATGGGATCATCAGGATCTCCAAGTGGCATGAGATCCTTCAGGTTACTTCTGGGGGTTTCTACCCTCATAGCTTCTCTTGTTGGGACATCAGCCCTCTTCTGTCTTCTTGAGGACCTCTCCAAATCTATAACGGGAATCCTTCCTGAGATTGGAGGGGGTCGAATTAGACTCTGTCTCGCCTGTTCCCTTGCTATGTCATCCTTTAGCCTTTGGATCTCAGCCTCATGAGCCTTAATCCTCTCCTCAGCCGTTTGTGGAGGTCCATCATGGATTCCTTGGGTCCTCGCCCGAGGTTCTCTGCTAACACGTCGCCTCCTTGGATGTTCATCACGATCATCATCCTCAGATGACGAATCATCAGAATAGGGGCCAGAGTAGTCGTCCTGATAAGGACCCAATCCTCTAATATAGGATGGATCCTGTGTTTGTATGGCATGTCCGCTTGGCCCTGCTCCCCGAGCAGCTAGAGGGTGGTTAGGCAGACCATACCTCGGGTTAGTATTCAAGGGGAGATCCGTGGTGTGGATCTGTACCCCTGGTGGTGGGTTGTCAGGATTAAAAAGAGGAGAGACCACCATCTGAAGAGGGTTGGTTCCTCGTCCTGCTTGGTCGATCAGAGGCCGCGTACTCTCAACGTGGGGAATCGCCCCTGATTGTTGAGAAACTGGAGACTGGGTGATCACCCCTGATGCTGGGGGAGCCTGTTGGATGATCGCCCCTGATGCTGGGGGAGCCTGTTGGATGATCGCCCCGGATGCTGGGGGAGCCTGTTCGGTGAGGGGTGAAGCAGATCTGAGTGGCACGGCCTCAGTTACAACTGGTGTTGTTCTTCGTGTTTGAACCATGGTTGATGTTGTCTTCCCACAGACGGCGCCAAATGTTGTGGAATAAAAAGTAGGGTATATTTATTGCGTATTAACTACTAGGGTTTGTGGGAGCTTCGAGATTTAATAGCTGCTCTCGTGCTCGTGGCTGAATTGGTCTTCACAAGATGCCTACGTACTTCGATGTATATCAAAGATCAAGCCAAAAACGTAGTTCTGAGGTGAGGGGTCTGACCCTTTATATAGGCTGAGAAGCCTGAGAATTGTAGTAGGGATAGGTGACTTAATGAGCAAGTCAGCCTTGAGGAAGGTTCTAGACTCCTTCCTTGTAGGAGTCTGTTTCCTTCTATGACTATGTGCCTTGGAGGCTACTCTTTGGAGAGATAATATCCTTATTTGACTTGTACTTCCCAGCTGTTAATTATCCCTCAATATTAATTACGAAATTAATATTTAATTAGGGTTTTTGGGCCATCTGGTGGGCCCCACGCTTGGACCATACTGGGTCTAATTAATTCCACATTAAATGTGTTTTTAGGGCTTACTTTTAGCCCATATCAAGATTAATATTGGTCTTGGTATTTGTAATTAAACGATGAATGTTAAATAATATAAGATCTTGTGGGTATCATTAAAAAGTACGTTTAATCTAATTTAATATGTATTTTTAAAAGAGAAAAATGTTTCCACAGTTAACTTTAGGAGAATTTCCTAAAGTTAACCTTTAAAAACATTTGAGTGTTACCTTTTATTTATATGGGCCCCGCAGGGGCATTAAAGGTATGTATTTTTATTTAGGAAACTATATGATGTGTCATTATTTCAGTGGTTAACTGTAGAAAATTCTCCTATAGTTAACTATAGGATCATTAAGCCCTTTTTAAAATTTTACAAATTATAAAAGGACCGAAAACAAATTTTAAGGAAAATATTTGACCAAAAACCATTTTCGATCATTTGACTATCGTGAAAAAATATTGTAAAATAGCTTTCAATTTAGAGAATGTTTTCCGCTTCTAAAAAATGGAAATCATTTTTCAAAAAATTATAAAACTTTTTAAAAGATTTTCCTCCTATAAAAAATAATTAATTTTCAAAAAATTGAACAAATGATAATTAATTTTTAAAATTTTTTATTTTGTGTTTGTTAAAATTTTAAATTTTTTTCAAAGTAAACAGATATTTAAAAATCGAAAAATATTGTGCAACAAACAAAAAATCTTCGAATCATTATTATCCTCACTTCGCCACCGTCACATAACATCCTTTACACTTGTCTGAGAGAAATACTCTAGTGTACTTTCTAGTATATCATAATCCAGTAAAAGGATTCCTTTTCTGTTTTACATAATTTTCAGTTTACAATACCTGAAAAAATAGCATTCGAAAATCGATGTCCTAAAAATATCATAGAAATTTAAATGTGTTAATAGCTCATATCTATTTTTTTTTTTGCTAAAAATAGTTCATATCTATTGATATTATCTATACTCTATTATTATAAACATAATTCATAATCATTCGGTAGCACTTAATTTAAAAATCAAACAAATGTTCAGGATTTAAATTTAACTAGTATAGTGGTAAGTAATCCTTTTTCTAAATTAAAGGTGAAGGGTTCAATTCTCTTTTATTACATTAGCGATATATAAGTGAAATATTATTATTAATATAATATAGGAGGGGTAATTTAATAATTTCATGATAATTAAATTGTCTCTCGATATATTAATAATGAGTTTTACAATATATCCAAAACTAATGTCTTATATAGTGGTAAGTAATATTTTTTCTAAGTTAGAAGTCAATGGTTCAATTCTCTTTATGAAAACTTTTTTATCATTAGTATAATATATGAGGGTTGTCTCACGATATCTTAATAATGAGTTTTAGAACATATTCAAAACTCATATCTAGCACAGTGGTAAGGATTCTCGCTTATAATGTATTTATGTTACTTTATAATTAAAGGGTGCTAGAACATGTTAATGTTTAGTACGCAAAATATATCTAAAAGATTATCTATTCATGATATATATATATAACCAAAAATAAATTATTCTAAAAAATGATATCTATCATAGTGATAAAAAATGTCACTTATAAATTAGAGGTAAGGGATTTAATTTTCATTATAAACAATTTTTTTTATCATTAATATAATATAGGAAGGGTAATTTAGTAATTTAATAATAATTAAATTGTCTCGTGATATATTAATAATTTGTTTTATAATTTTTTCAAAATTGTTATGTAGTCCAGTGTTAAGGAATCTCTCTTCTAAGTTAGAGGCCAAGGGTTAAATTCTTTCTAGCAACAATTTTTTATCATTAATATTATATATGAGGGTTGTCTCCCGATATATTAATGATGAGTTTTAAAATATGTTAAAGTCTCATGTCTAGCATGGTGGTAAGGACTCTCACTTCTACCTTATAGGTCACGGGTTCAATTCTCACTAGGATCAATTTTTTTATTATTAATACAAATAGTAGTTGAGGTGGCATCTAGGTGGCAGCTGACGTGGCATCTAAGTGGCAGCTGACGTGGATTAAATTGTCTTGCCAAAATCATTGTTGTGCTATTAATAATATAATAGATTAACAGCTTATTCATATTTACTATTTATATACTACTAGCTTAAAACCCGTGTGATGCACAGATTTCTTTTAATACTATATGATATTTTTTATTAATTTGAATTACTTTTTTTTAAAAATATGAATTTTGGAGGTTTAAATTTTTAAATGAGATGATTTGGTTATAATTATATAAATGTTATTCGTGATATTTTTAGGGAAAGAGTGATTTTAGTTAGAAAATATTGAAAAGATGATATTTTAGTTGAAAAAGTTAATCGGTTATGATATGGGTGAAAAATAATCCCTAAAGACATAATTAATATAGTATTTATTGGCTCATAAATAAGGCCCGAAACCCTAGTCGGGCATTAAATTCGTGGTTAATGATTAAGCCCAAAAGAACGGCCCAAACTGGGGACGCCCGGTATAAGCTTGTTTATAACATGGGCCTGATCCACAAACCGGGAACGTTCTAGAAACCAGGAACGTTCTAGAATATCCCAGGGATATTGTGTAGCCTCCAAGGCACCTAATTCAACATGGAAACTAATTCCTATAAGGAAGGAGTCAGAACCTTCCTCAATAACGGTGACTTGTCCACCAATTCTCCAAACCCTATTACGATTCTAAGGCTCCTAACGCCTATATAAAGGGCCAGATCCCTCATCTCAGAATGACGTTTTTTGGCTTGATTCTCAACTTTGAGATACGTAGGCATCTTGTGAAGACCCGAATTAGGTCACGGTAACACAAGCGCAACCATTAAAGTACGAAGCTCACGAACCCTAGCCGCAATTCGATAACCCTACTTTTTGTTCCACAACATTTGGTGCCGTCTGTGGGAAGACAACGTCAACCATGGTTCAAACACGAAGGACACCAGTCTCAACCGAGGCTACCACCGTCACCTCTATTCCACCAATCGTTACTGAACAAAGACATGTACCCCCATCAATGGAGACAACCACTCAGCCTCAAGTTTCTCAACCCGTAGGGACGGATCTCCATGTTGAGAGAACCTTACCAGTGGACGTCCACCAGGGACGGGAGAATAATCAGCTTCAGATGGTGGTCTCACCATTAAATAGCCGTCCCCCACTCTCAGGAGTTCAGATCTCCACTGCTACACTCCCCGTGAATACAAATCCATTATACGGATTGCCTAACTACCCTCCACATCGAAGGGATCCTGGACCAAGTGGTCACGCTCTACAGATACCTGAGTCGTATCAGCCTCCCTATATTAGGGGTTTAGCCCCTTCTGAGCAAGGGTATTATGATTACTCCGGACCTTACACTGATGATTCCTCGTCTGAGGACGATGATCGTGATGAAGCCCCGAGGAGGCGACGTGCAAGCAAGGAGCCTATAGGAAGGACTCGAAGAATCCATGATGGACCCCCTCAAACAGCTGCTGAGAGGATCAAGGCTCATGAGGCTGAGATCCAAAGGCTGAAGGACGACATAGCCAGGGAGCAAGCAAGACAGAATCAGAATAGGCCCCCTCCAACTTCGAGGGAGATTCCCTTCATTGATTTAGAAAGATCTTCAAGGAGACAAAGAAGGGCTGATGCCCCAACTGGAGGAGCTACAAGGGTGGAAACCCCCCAGGGGTGATCCCAAAGACCTAATGCCACTCGGAGACCCTGACGATCCCACACCCCCGTTTACTGAGGAGGTGATGAACGCTCGTGTTTCCCGAAAATTTAAGATGCCCACGATAAAACCATACGATGGAACGGGTGATCCCTCGAATTATGTCAGGACGTTCTCAAACGCGCTGTTGTTACAACCCGCCAGCGACGCTCTTAAGTGTAGGGCGTTCCCCCAAACCCTGGCTATAACGCCCTAGAAATTTCGAATTTCGAATTATTTATTTTGTATAAATTCTGAATTTGATTATGTGAGTATTGTTGGAAAGTGGAAATGAATGTGAAGATATGATGAGTGCTTATGTGCTTATGTGCTTATATGATGAGTAGTATGAGCCGTGAAGGTCAGTATATTTTTATTTGTAATTTTGAGGATTTAAGTATATTTAAATCATGTATTTTTGATCCTCTGTAAATTTTATAAAATTATCGGAGGGATTAAAAATCATGAAATCTTTTGTAATATTATCTTTATATATTTATTGAGTTTTTAAAATTGTTGGGTGGATTAATTTGGATGCTTGAGTATTTTAAAATGATTTTAAGAATTTTATTGTATTTAAAGGATCAAAACTTTGAAAATTCATATTTAATTCATTTTTGATCCGAAAAATATTTCGAAAATATGTGCGTGCTCGTAATTTTATATTCTTTACTTTAAAAGAGAAAAGTTTAATTTTATGAATATTTTATTTAAATTCGATTTATGAATTTTAGTAGTAGTTTTAAAAGCGGATGAGAGATATGCTAATTGGGCCGGAATAGAATAGCAGTTATAAGTGATATTGGGCCAAGCCCAATAGAAAAACACACAGAACACACGCGCAGGCACCCACTCACGCAAAGAAGAAAATCGGGGGAGAGAAATGAATTGGGGGAAAGAGGAATAAAATTAGGGATTGAGAAATTGGGCGATTTTAATTAAAGAGAGGGTGGAGGAAGTGAAGGGGAATGTGTGTATATGTGTATATAAGTGTGTAAGTATGTGTGTGTAGTGGTGTGTGCAGTAGAGGGGAAACCACCGCGCGCGCAGCGGTGGCTGGCGGCGGTGGAGGCGCCGGCGGCCGGCGGAGTGGTGGCAGGGCGGGCGCAGCACAGTAGTAGAGAGAGAGAGAGAGAGAGAGAGAGAGAGAGAGAGAGAGGTGGGGATTTCGGAAAGGTATAACTTCTTGTTAATTTTACGTAATTTATTCATTTATTTAATCATTTTATGTTTTTCGATGTAATTATTTAATTTTTCCTTTTTGATAAATTACGATGATATTGTGGTAATTAGTTTAGATTTAAACTGCAATGTTATTGTTGTATTTTCGAAATTTAACTCGGAAAGTTTATAATTCTTAATTAATTGTGAGATTAAATTGAAAGTTAGATATGTAGATTTTTATAAGTAGGTTAATGTTGTAATTATGGGTATTGTTATGTTTTCGTGAATTAATTCGGAGAGTATAGTTAATTATGATTTTTGGTGGAAATTGTTGGTTTGACAATGTAATCGGGCTTGGTATTCGATAATTACTAATTGTAATTGCTATGTATGGGTTAAAGGTAGTAGTCGAGTCATAATATCTGTTAAATGCTATATTTGTCAATTACGTGGTGATGAGTTAAACGTATGGTCAAAATGGTTTTGACTTAGTATGTTATAGTTGAGTAAACCTTATATTTGGTAAATGTTAATATGGTGAAGTCTGAAATGTATCGCAGGCCCTAGAGGCTATATGGCTGTTTTGATTGGGTTTTTGATTAAAAATTGAGGGGTTGTGACCCCAGGATAGTCCATTTTACAAAAAGGTTATTTCAAGAGTTTTCTTATAATAGGAATTTAATTCCTGGTTGTATGGTTTTTAAATGTGAATTATATCAAAGATTAATTGTTAGATTTATTTTATTATGTGCTTATCTGCGAGGAGTTGCAATGAGGTCACAAGTCTTAAATGTCAATATTTAAAGACTTGTGTAATTCTCTTCAACTAGTTCCTCGGGCTTACGAATATCCATGATTAACTATCACGAGTATAATTAATATACCTGAGTGATGTGATCATTGATATAGCGTAAGTAATAGTTAGTGCTAGGGGTTGTTCCCTAGGGCTTACGAACATCAATGATTGATTGTCACGTGTTTCATTAAAATGCGTGAGAAATACGATCATTGGTGTAGCGTAAGTAGTAGTGTTAATGTAAATTATTATGTGCTATGTGCCGCATGTCAGGGCGGATACTTTCTTATATGTTTATTTTGTGTTGCTGCCATAGAAGCAGCTTGATATTTCCTTGGGATTGTTGAATTGAAAAAAAGGGGAAAAGTCCTATTTACGAATACTTCATGCCGAAATTTTCTAAAAACCCCTGCAAGTTTATTTAAAAGTCTAATTAACTTATTTGATTCTAATTCTTGGAAATGTGCTATGATTTCCAAGGGTTTAAGTATATGTGTCGATGGATTATTTCGAGAATATATTATGGTTTTGAAAAGTATATGGTGTGCTGTTTTGAAATGGTTGTGTGACGTGTTTATGTGACTTAGTAACTATACTAAGACTGCTATATGGATATGGTTGGATATGTCTATATGTAATTGTGTATATTTGTATACATGAGTATAAGCGTTATAGGACGCGTATGGGTAGAATAGAGCAAACAATAAGGTTTTGCTCAAGTTAATACTGAAACAGTATCTGACCTTGTAAAGGTTTGAATTAGAGACATGGCCAAGAGCAGGGTACGGGTAAAAAGATAAGCAGAAGGACGAGTAGCAAAACCGACGAGTATATGAAGTAAGGACTGATGTGAATTTGAGTCGAGGATCCATGGTAGGATCAGGAACTCCGTAAATCGAGGCAAGTGTCATTGCTATTCACTTATTGTTCAAGTGATGCAATTTAGTTTATTTATCATATGAAATGAGTTGGTCAAGTATAGTGGAAAGATGATATATATATATATATATATATATATATATATATATATATATATATATATATATATATATATATATATATATATATCTTCAAATTAGTATGATGTTGCTGACTTTCCCCCACCCATAATTCATATGTTGGTTTTACCAAAAATCTTGTAAATAACCTTTTAACATTTTGTCAGCGGAATGCCATTTCTTTTAGTTTTGTCAAATATTCTTAAGAAATTTTCTAAACAAGGACATCTAAGTTTTTCTTAACTTTTAGGAAAACCCGCTAGCACAATGCCTGATCTAGTATATTTTTATCAATGGACTTCCACTCGGACAATGTTCCCTGAGCCGATCTAAACCTTTCCCTATTGAAACTATTTTTTCAATTATTGTTCTAATCTGTTTTCTCCGCTTATGGAAGCTTAAATTCTTTAGTAAGTATAAGCTTTATTAAATGCCGGTACTTGACCATATCGTTGCTTTAGTCTAGAATTTCATTGTTGGAATCTTATTGCAAATTATATCCCCATTCTTGCTCAAATGAAATTTCTCTTTGCATAATCAGCTGTGGTTATAATTCGAAGTATTCGTATCGATCTTGTTGATACCTTTTGAATTGACGTTCTTTATAACTTCCCCTGTGTGGTATCGAACTTGTCGATACCAGACGATGATGTCGTTTCTTATTAATTCCAAATCATAAGTTGCTATTCTGGACGTGAGTTCCAGTTGTTGGAAACCAAGGGTGGTCGATTGTCCCGACACTTGACCTAAGTATTAAAGATAGAATTGGAAGTTTTTATTAAATGAAATTGTTTTCAGGACTGTGGACGCCAGTCAGAGTATGAGTATTATGTTTTAGGCCAAAATGGGCCATGGATCCAGTTAAGTATTTGGATATACCAAGAGAGTATATCCGGAGTTTTAGTGTGACTGATCATCCACTTTAACTCGCTGCGTCAAAATAAAAAAAATCCAATTCTAATCTATGAATTGATTATCCAGTTGACAAAGATTGTTATCATTTGACCTTGAGTTTTCGAGTATCATTATTGAATTGTTAAAGCCTGATTCCCTTGAAGTCTATAATGCTTATTTTGGTTGAACAAAACTTTTATCTGTTCTAGTTTCTATTGCACCTCATTAATGGTGAAGTATTGGCCCTCGTGGAAACTTAAAAGTTCATATCATAGATTCTTTCATAGAATGAGTTGAAATTATTTTGTTATCAGAATTGTTTCGATATTAAAATTGTTATCACTTTATGCACTTGCTGAGCATTGTTGGCTCACTCTTGCTTTTGTTTGTTTTTCTCCAGTTAATAGTGAAGTTTAGTAGACCTAGTAGTGGATAGTGAGTATTGATTTTCGGGCAGCGAAAAGAGACAGTCAAGTTATGGACTTCGCCAGATAGTGGATTGAGAATTGTCAAGGTTGGAGATATAGTTAGGCAGTGGTTTGTATATTCACAAAATGTATAATATTTTATTCTGAGATTGAGTTGTAATGATGTAGTTCGATAGTTTATTTCATACCATAACCTGTATGCGATCTTGGTTAAGGGGTTTTTGTTGTTATATAATGTTTATATCCAGGGATTGTATAATGTGTTTGTGGGTAATGGCTCCAAATCTGTACCCCGGATTTTGGGACCATTACAAGTTGGTATCAGAGCTACAGGTTATGGTCACTGAAACAGATTAGGAGGGTTAGGGTACGTGTATAAGATAGATGTCGGGTAGAACGGTTTAGGACGAGGATCGCGTTAGGATACTTCGACAAGTATTGCGACTTCAAACGAACTTTCGGCGTATCATGCACGAGTAGGAGTTCGAATCATTTCAGCATTTGGCTAGAAGCAAAACAACGAACCCAAAGCGGCATAAGCTAAGTGGGCAGCTGGCGCTATCAGTCCAAGAGACGTTATCTTGAGATTCGCGTAGAATTTAGGACATCCTACGAGATTAGTTTCGATGTGAACATTTTGAAGATGGTACGAGAAGGTTAAGAATGCGAAGTGAGAAGCGAGTATTAGCAAGGATTGAAGGTTAAGCGTAGTCGTGCACCCCTAATTATTGATTTGTTCCAAGTCATTGTCTGAAGAAATTTCCTATTCTTTCTTTGAAATGTCGTAAATTAATTCTCGGTTAGCATCGTTGCTAAGGCATTTGTTGCGCAGTGACGGTTCAAAAAAAATCAAGAATGAATTCAGATCTTCTTATTTATTTAACTCATTATTGTCAGGCCGGTTTGGCAGCTAAGTATATTAGTGCTTAGTTGACAAGAGTGAGGTTATGAATAATTAGGAATTTCTTGAATGTTGCTTGATCAATCATTGAAGCATCTATTGAAAAGTCTTTTATCCATCAATCGATGATGAGTTTCGTATATTAGATTTATTTGAATTCAGTCCCATTCTTTTAGAGATATATATTTTCAGATGGTATTTGATCCAGTTTTACAAGAAATATTTTGAAACTCTTGAATCCCTTTTCATTATCATGAACACTTGACTTTCTCTGTTCTAGCTGAGATGAACAACCTATGCAAATAGGGGATTCAGGGACATCTTATCTTTGTGGTAGAAGTCCAGTGGGATGCCACTGATTGTGTTTGTCACGAAAGTACTAAGGACTGGCCATCCTTATGTACTATGGTGGTTAACCAAGTGACGAACGCAACCTAAAAATAGTTCAAAGATCATATTAATCTCTCGATTAAATTCCTTTATAAAGTGCTGTCAAACAAACTCAGTTTATATTCATATTTGATGCCCCATTCATTTTGTTGACCTCCTTTGTCGAAAATTCGATGATTTCAGAATTACTAGCAATGAAGAGATGTGAAGATAGACGCGACGACGTCTTAAGTGATTTAACTACAATTATGCTGAAGAAGAATTGGTTGTGCAAGTTTAAGAATTTGGTGACTAAGACGGGTATGTAATGTCAAATTGGAATAAGTACTGATTCGAGGAATTATGAACGAGAATTGAGGCTAATGAGAATTGAATAAGGGAGAAAAGATAGTAAATGAGAGTCTATGATTATAAATGTTGTTAAATGATGAAAAGAGAATGGTGACGAAGAGGTTGGGTATAAGATGTTTAATGTTAAAGAAGGATTGTTTTAGACACCTATGGTAAGGTGAAGGTAGTAAATGGAATGCCATAAGATGGTAGAATCAAGGAGAGATGATTTGAGTAAAACAAAGTAAAGCAGAACGAAAAGGTTTGTAAGACTTAACCAGGGGTTAAGAGATGGATAAGGTGAACATCTAGAGTAAATGACTCATGCAAGGCCAGTGTAAGAAATCATGGTTATCAGGGATGTTGGAAAGTTAACCGAGGTGAAGAAAAATGACAGTAAGGTGGAAGATAGAGAAATCAGAAAGTTTCCAGAAGTGACTAAATAGAAGACATATAAATTTGGCCAAGAAAAGAATGTGGAATCCTGGATATGTGGAGTTAGAAGAGAAAAAGGGCACCGTGGTTGCCTATAGAAAGAGAATTAGCAGAAATTAACGAGATCCCATGATTAGAAAATAAGATTTCGGGAATAGAATCCCTAGAGATTTTATTAAGGTAAATGTGGGAAGTTGTGGCTGTAACCAGAAAGGCAGTATGATGACAAGTAGTAGAGTCAGAAGTCAAAGATATGTGTTATGAGCTTGGAAAGATGGGAATTTTTGCCAGAATAGTATCATATCAATCTTAGTGGAATTACGAAGAGAGTAATAAGACTACTGTTACAATTATCAAGGAATCGAGATATTCAATGCAATTATAAAGGGAGTTATCAGGAAGTGGATTGTGACGACTATAAAAAGAGTCAAATATGATTCAGGATTGGATTTATTTCCTATTAATGAAGGCCAGATTTTAATCTTAAGAAATGTGAAAAGGATGTTCTGATGTCGAAAGTGGATATAGAAGTCTTAGCAATCAAACAGCATCCGAACGAAGAAATTAATATGATCGTAGATCACATATAAAATATTTGAAGACTCGTAAAGCGTATGCAATCCAATGGAGAATGACCTTGAAAGGTTCCAAGTATGCAAAATCCTAATCTGAGTGGAGTTAAATGTTGAAGTCGTAGCGGGTAGAGTCAACTTCGAGGACTCGTCAAGTATGCAGAATGGTGATTTGAAGGTTGATTTCAGAGGAGACGGAATAAGGTATTGCGAATAAGATATATATGATTTAAGGAGAATGGTTATTAGTTCCAAATGGTTGCATGGTAAAACAATGAGACGAAGAATGGATAGAAATTTTCCGATTATTCCCTTCTCAAGTAACATTGCACGTGAAAAAGGAGTAAGAATGATTGAGGATTTCTTGATATTCTTTTCTCAAAAATTTTATCTGAGGAAGGTTCATTTTGGGAGATGTAAATAAATGGCGATGCAGGTTAAGTGGAAGATTCATGTTGATTAAAGCAGGAGTTATTGGAAATCGTTGAAGAATTGTTTCGTGATTAGTATTGAGTGAAGTTGTGATGGTAGAAGGATTGGTAATAAATGGGATATTTCAATCTTGTGGTTGTATTAAGTGAAGTCACAATCAAGGTGACAAGTGTGTTAGTTATCCAAAGCTGAAAGTGATCGAGGCTATGTTCTTCAAAAGACTTAGCAAACCAGAATATTTTATAAGAAGTGAGAATCGAGTTGTTAATTGAATTATGCTTGATGTGTTTCTAAGGGCGTACGTGTTTGGTTATAGTATTCGATTGCAAGGATGCGACTGAGAATGAACGAAGTGATGTTAAGTTTCCAGATTGGGTATTCGGTAAGAATATGGGATTAAAGACAAGTAGATACTTTTAATTATTCCCTTCTCGATCGACATAGTACTTGAAAGCGGAGTGGAAGCGATCAGAGAATTTCTCGAGATTCTTTCTCGAAGTTCTATTTAAAATTGTGTGGCTATAAGTAAAGCGTGGGAAGTATACCAAGCGTAGATCGTGGTAAATTTAGGCAAAATGCACGGTAGTACTATTGCGAAGGATTGGCGTGGTAATATAGTTTTAACGCAAGGTATAATTCATTATGCGAAAAAGTTATAAGGATTGTCGGGGAAAGATATTCGTTCCCGTGAGTTAAGCGTCTAAAGTTGAAAAGACTCGGAAGTCAAAGTTTAAAGTTATTTCAGAATTGGAGGGCTCACAAAACGAGCCTGTTAAAGTTTGAGTTGATAAGAGAAATCCTAGAGTTGAAGAGGCAACCTGGGAAGTGAAAGTAAGATGTTTGAGGAAAATTGTTAATGGTGTCCTTAGCGTTAATTCTGAGGACAGAATCCTATTAAGGGGGGAAGGATATAACGCCCTAGAAATTTCGAATTATTTATTTTGTACAAATTGTGAATTTGATTATGTTAGTATTGTTGGAAGTGGAAATGAATGTGAAGATTATGCTTATGTGCTTATATGATGAGTAGTATGAGCCGTGAAGGTCAGTATATTTTTATTTGTAATTTTGAAGATTTAAGTATATTTAAATCATGTATTTTTGATCCTCTGTAAATTTTATAAAATTATCGGAGGGATTAAAAATCATGAAATCTTTTGTAATATTATCTTTATATATTTATTGAGTTTTTAAAATTGTTGGGTGGATTAATTTGGATGCTTGAGTATTTTAAAATGATTTTAAGAGTTTTATTGTATTTAAAGGATCAAAACTTTGAAAATTCATATTTAATTCATTTTTTATCCGAAAAATATTTCGAAAATATGTGCGTGCTCGTAATTTTATATTCTTTACTTTAAAAGAGAAAAGTTTAATTTTCTGAATATTTTATTTAAATTCGATTTATGAATTTAAGTAGTAGTTTTAAAAGCGGATGAGAGATATGCTAATTGGGCCGGAATAGAATAGAAGTTATAAGTGATATTGGGCCAAGCCCAATAGAGAAACACACAGAACACACGCGCAGGCACCCACCCACGCAAAGAAGAAAATCGGGGGAGAGAAATGAATTGGGGGAAAGAGGAATAAAATTAGGGATTGAGAGATTGGGGGATTTTAATTAAAGAGAGGATGGAGGAAGTGAAGAGGAGTGTGTGTATATGTGTATATATGTGTGTAAGTATGTGTGTGTAGTGGTGTGTGCAGTAGAGGGGAAACCACCGCGTGCGCAGCGGTGGCTGGTGGCGGTGGAGGAGCCGGCTGCCGGCGGAGTGGTGGCAGGGCGGGCGCAGCACAGTGGTAGAGAGAGAGAGAGAGAGAGAGAGAGAGAGAGAGAGAGAGAGAGAGAGAGAGAGAGAGAGAGGGGTAGGATTTTTGGAAAGAAAATCGGGAATCGGAAAGGTATAACTTCTTGTTAATTTTACGTAATTTATTCATTTATTTAATCATTTTATGTTTTTCGATGTAATTATTTAATTTTTCCTTTTTGATAAATTACGATGATATTGTGGTAATTAGTTTAGATTTAAACTGCAATGTTATTGTTGTATTTTCGAAATTTAACTCGGAAAGTTTATAATTCTTAATTAATTGTGAGATTAAATTGAAAGTTAGATATGTAGATTTTTATAAGTAGGTTAATGTTGTAATTATGGGTATTGTTATGTTTTCGTGAATTAATTCGGAGAGTATAGTTAATTATGATTTTTGGTGGAAATTGTTGGTTTGACAATGTAATCGGGCTTGGTATTCGATAATTACTAATTGTAATTGCTATGTATGGGTTAAAGGTAGTAGTCGAGTCATAATATCTGTTAAATGCTATATTCGTCAATTACGTGGTGATGAGTTAAACGTATGGTCAAAATGGTTTTGACTTAGTATGTTATAGTTGAGTAAACCTTATATTTGGTAAATGTTAATATGGTGAAGTCTGAAATGTATCGCAGGCCCTAGAGGCTATATGGCTGTTTTGATTGGGTTTTTGATTAAAAATTGAGGGGTTGTGACCCCAGGATAGTCCATTTTACAAAAAGGTTATTTCAAGAGTTTTCTTATAATAGGAATTTAATTCCTGGTTGTATGGTTTTTAAATGTGAATTATATCAAAGATTAATTGTTAGATTTATTTTATTATGTGCTTATCTGCGAGGAGTTGCAATGAGGTCACAAGTCTTAAATGTCAATATTTAAAGACTTGTGTAATTCTCTTCAACTAGTTCCTCGGGTTTACGAATATCCATGATTAACTATCACTAGTATAATTAATATTCCTGAGTGATGTGATCATTGATATAGCGTAAGTAATAGTTAGTGCTAGGGGTTGTTCCCTAGGGCTTACGAACATCAATGATTGATTGTCACGTGTTTCATTAAAATGCGTGAGAAATACGATCATTGGTGTAGCGTAAGTAGTAGTGTTAATGTAAATTATTATGTGCTATGTGCCGCATGTCAGGGCGGATACTTTCTTATATGTTTATTTTGTGTTGCTGCCATAGAAGCAGCTTGATATTTCCTTGGGATTGTTGAATTGAAAAACAGGGGAAAAGTCCTATTTACGAATACTTCATGCCGAAATTTTCTAAAAATCCCCTGCAAGTTTATTTAAAAGTATAATTAACTTATTTGATTCCAATTCTTGGAAATGTGCTATGATTTCTAAGGGTTTAAGTATATGTGTCGATGGATTATTTCGAGAATATATTATGGTTTTGAAAAGTATATGGTGTGCTGCTTTGAAATGGTTGTGTGACGTGTTTATGTGACTTAGTAACTATACTAAGACTGCTGTATGGATATGGTTGGATATGTCTATATGTAATTGTGTATATTTGTATACATGAGTATAAGCGTTATAGGACGCATATGGGTAGAATAGAGCAAACAATAAGGTTTTGCTCAAGTTAATACTGAAACAGTATCTGACCTTGTAAAGGTTTGAATAGGAGACATGGCCAAGAGCAGGGTACGGGTAAAAAGATAAGCAGAAGGACGAGTAGCAAAGCCGACGAGTATATGAAGTAAGGACTGATGTGAATTTGAGTCGAGGATCCATGGTAGGATCAGGAACTCCGTAAATCGAGGCAAGTGTCATTGATATTCACTTATTGTTCAAGTGATGCAATTTAGTTTATTTATAATATGAAATGAGTTGGTCAAATATAGTGGAAAGATGATATATATATATATATATATATATATATATATATATATATCCTCAAATTAGTATGATGTTGCTGACTTTCCCCCACCCATAATTCATATGTTGGTTTTACCAAGAATCTTGTAAATAACCTTTTTACATTTTTTCAGCGGAATGCCATTTCTTTTAGTTTTGTCAAATATTCTTAAGAAATATTCTAAACAAGGACATCTAAGTTTTTCTTAACTTTTATGAAAACCCGCTGGCACAATGCCTGATCTAGTATATTTTTATCAATGGATTTCCACTCTGACAATGTTCCCTGAGCCGATCTAAAGTTTTCCCTATTGAAACTATTTTTACAATTATTGTTCTAATCTGTTTTCTCCGCTTATGGAAGCTTAAATTCTTCAGTAAGTATAAACTTTATTAAATGGCGGTACTTGACCATATCGTTGCTTTAGTCTAGAATTTCATTGTTGGAATCTTATTACAAATTATATCCCCATTCTTGCTCAAATGAAATTTCTCTTTGCATAATCTGTTGTGGTTATAATTCGAAGTATTCGTATCGATCTTGTTGATACCTTTTGAATTGACGTCATTTATAACTTCCCCTGTGTGGTATCGAACTTGTCGATACCAGACGATGATGTCGTTTCTTATTAATTCCCAATCATAAGTTGCTATTCTGGACGTGAGTTCCAGTTGTTGGAAACCAAGGGTGGTCGATTGTCCCGACACCTGACCTGAGTATTAAAGATAGAATTGGAAGTTTTTATTAAATGAAAATGTTTTCAGGACTGTGGACGCCAATCAGAGTATGAGTATTATGTTTTAGGCCAAAATGGGCCATGGATCCAGTTAAGTATTTGAATATACCAAGAGAGTATATCAAGAGTTTTAGTGTGACTGATCATCCACTTTAACTCGCTGCGTCAAAATAAAAAAAATCCAATTCTAATCTATGAATTGATTATCCAGTTGACAAAGATTGTTATCATTTGACCTTGAGTTTTCGAGTATCATTATTGAATTGTTAAAGCCTGATTCCCTTGAAGTCTATAATGCTTATTTTGGTTGAACAAAACTTTTATCTGTTCTAGTTCCTGTTGCACCTCATTAATGGTGAAGTATTGGCCCTCGTGGAAACTTAAAAGTTCATATCACAGACTCTTTCATAGAATGAGTTGAAATTCTTTTGTTATCAGAATTGTTTCGATATTAAAATTGTTATCACTTTATGCACTTGCTGAGCATTGTTGGCTCACTCTTGCTTTTGTTTGTTTTTCTCCAGTTAATAGTGAAGTTTAGTAGACCTAGTAGTGGACAGTGAGTATTGATCTCCGGGAAGCGAGAAGAGACAGTCAAGTTATGGACTTCGCCAGATAGTGGATTGAGAATTGTCAAGGTTGGAGATATAGTTAGGCAGTGGTTTGTATATTCACAAAATGTATAATATTTTAGTCTGAGATTGAGTTGTAATGATGTAGTTCGATAGTTTGTTTCATACCATAACCTGTATGCGATCTTGGTTAAGGGGTTTTTGTTGTTATATACTCCCTCCGTCCCTTTTTAGTTATCACATTTGCAAAAAACACACATATTAAGAAAACTTTAATTATGTAATTTGTTTCCATGTTTGTCCTTAATCTTTACATTAAATAATAAGTTATGAGTGTGTATATTAAATATAAAGTCAAACATTGGTATTAGAAATAAATGGGTATATATGGAAATATTGGTAAAAAAGTGTATTGGAACAAGGAATGTGACAACTATTTAGGGACAAATTTTTTTTGCAAATGTGCCAACTAAAAAGGGACGGAGGGAGTAATGTTTATATCCAGGGATTGTATAATGTGTTTGTGGGTAATGGCTCCAAATCTATACCCCGGATTTTGGGACCGTTACACTGGCAGGCATGGCTCAAAGATGGTATAGCCGGTTGCCCGCAAACTCAATTGGCTCCTTCAAGGAGTTAAGCACTACTTTCATCAATCAGTTTGTTAGTGGAAAGGTCCTTGAAAAGTGCTCTGCATCTCTCATGCAAGTGAAACAAGGGAAGAATGAGAACCTGAGGGATTATCTCAAGCGCTTCACCAAGGAGACATTGAACGTCCCGGACCTGGAGAACAAGGTAGCTATGATAGCCCTGGAGAATGGAACAACGAACACCTACTTTCAGATGTCATTGGCAAAACATCCCCCCGAGAGCATGACTGAGCTCCAGAGAAGGGCGAGTAAATACATAAAAGCAGAAGAGAGCATGAGGAAAGCAGAAGCTCCTACAACGAATGGAGGGAACGGAAGTTCCAGAAAGCGGAAGCAAGAGCAAGAGTACGATGCTAGGGACAAATATCCCCGGACTAGCAAGGACTCCGACTCTACCCCTAAGAAAATTAGGGCCAAGGTTCTCTAAATACGCGAGGTTGAATGCCCCTAGGAGTCAAATCCTGATGGATATTGAGAAAGACAAGGATTTCCGATGGCCGAAGCCACTAAGGGGTGATCCCGCAAAGAGAAACAAGGATCAATACTGTAGGTTCCACAAGGATATTGGACATGACACCGATGATTGCAGGCAACTCAAGGACGAGATCGAATTCTTGATCCGAAAAGGAAAGTTGAGCAGGTTCACGAAAGGCGAAGACCGTGGAAATCAAAGGAGAGACTATGATAGAATGGATAATGATAGAAGGGATAACGATCGTGATCGTAACTCCCAGCCACGAGGGCCAGTTATTAACATGATTTGGGGAGGCCCGACTGCGGCTGGCACAACAAGGAACTCTCGAAAAGCATATGCCAGGGAGGTGATGCACATCGTGGGAGAGGCCCCAAAACGTGCAAAGACTGAAGTAGTGATTGGTTTTGATGATTCAAACTTGGAAGGGGTGAAGTTCCCCCATGACGACCCATTGGTCATAACCCCGGTAATTGGAAACTCAGAGGTGAAGCGAGTCTTGATAGACAATGGTGCTTCTGTCGATATTTTGTTTCATGATGCATTTGTGAAGATGGGATACAACGACTCGCAGTTGACTCCTAACAATATGCCTATATATGGGTTCAATAGAGTCGAATCCAATGTTGAAGGGACCATCTAGCTACCGGTTACTATTGGACAGGAGCCCAAGGAAGCCACTCAGATGTTAAATTTCCTGGTAATCAAAGCAGCTTCCACGTATAATGCGATCCTCGGAAGGACTGGACTTCACGCATTTAAGGTTGTTGCCTCCAGCTACCACATGAAAGTTAAGTTTCCAACTAGGAATGGTGTTGGAGAACAGAAGGGTGATCAGAAGATGGCCAGAAGTTGTTATGTGGCCGCATTAAGAGCTGATGGAGTAGGGGGCAGGTCCTCCCAATTGAAGACATGGATGTCCGAGGGGATGATGAACACCGCGGAAAGCCGGCAGAAGATTTGGTTCCTATACCTCTGGATTGCCGAGACCCTGAAAAAGTTACGTATGTTGGAGCGTCTTTAAAAGAACCCTTGAAGGGCAAGTTGGTAGAATTCCTACAAGAAAACAGAGATGTGTTCGCTTGGACAGCAGCTGATATGCCAGGGATAGACCCCCAACTCATAACTCACAGGTTGAATGTCGACCCCAAGCAGAAGGCAATAAAACAGAAGAAGAGGAACTTTGCTCCGGAAAGGCAAGAGGCCATTAAGCAAGAGGTGGACAAGCTCTTGGAAGCTGGTTTTATTGAGGAGATTCAGTTCCCTGAATGGTTTGCTAACCCTGTGATGGTCAAGAAAGCCAACGGCAAATGGAGGATGTGTATAGACTTCACCGATTTGAATGACGCATGCCCTAAGGATTGCTTCCCTTTACCAAGGATTGACACACTAATAGATGCCACGGCAAGGCACGAAATGCTGAGTTTCATGGATGGTTTCAGCAGCTACAACCAGATTAAGATGCACAAAGATGACATCCCGAAGGTATCTTTCATAACTGACTTTGGTGTTTTTTGTTACCTTGTTATGGCTTTTGGACTAAAGAATGCAGGTGCTACTTATCAACGACTGGTAAATAAGATATTTGCCCATCTGATTCGGAAAACCATGGAGGTCTACGTTGATGATATGTTGATCAAAAGCTTATTTACAGCAGATCATGTTGAACACCTCAGAGAGGATTTTGAAGTGCTGAGGCACCATAAGATGATGTTAAATCCGGCCAAGTGTGCTTTTGGCATTGGATCAGGGAAGTTTTTGGGTTTGATGGTTTCAAAACGTGGGATTAAAGCCAACCCGGATAAGATTAAGGCGATTCTCGACATGGAACCACCCCGTTCTGTGAAGGACGTACAGAAGTTGACTGGTAGAATAGCTGCATTGGGAAGATTCATCTCAAGGTCTGGCGACAAATGTTTGCCCTTCTTTCAGGCTTTGAAGAAAGTGAAGAATTTTGAATGGACTTCAGAAAGCCAAGAGGCTTTTGAACAGCTGAAAAAGTATATGGCCGAGGCCCCGTTGTTGGCCAAACCGAGTCCTGGAGAGACCCTATATTTATACCTAGCGATATCCGAACAAGCATTGAGTGCCGTTCTCGTTCGAGAGGAAAACAAGGTTCAAAAGCCTATCTACTATGTGAGCAAGGTATTGCACGAAGCTGAGTTGAATTACTCACCCATCGAGAAGTTTGCTTTGGCGCTAGTAACAGCTTCAAGGAAGCTACGATCTTACTTCCAGGCACACAAGATTGAAGTCCTGACGGATCAGCAGTTAAGAAGTACATTGCATAGCCCCAAGGCCAGTGGGAGGCTAATTAAATGGGCGATCGAACTCGGGGAGTATCACATATAAGCCTCGAACAGCCATCAAGGCTCGGGCATTAGCTGACTTCGTGGTTGAATGTACCATAGACAACCAATAAGTTGGGGCAGGATATAGTACCAAGCCCAGAAGGTGAAGGTGAAGTTGAGGAGCTTGTACCTGATCAGAAGGAGTATTGGGTGCTCTATTTTGATGTGGCATCAAAAACAAAGTCTAGTGGTACAGGCCTGGTCTTGCAAAGCCCTGATGGGTTTTTGGTAGAATATGCTTTGAAGTTGGACTTTCCAACAACCAACAACGAAGCTGAATATGAAGCCTTGATAGCCGGATTAGGCTTGGCCAGAATATTGAGAGTCAAGAACCTTAAAGTTTGTGGAGATTCAAGGCTCGTAGTATCGCAGGTGAATGGTGAGTTCGAAGCCAAGGATGAAACTATGGCAAAATACCTAAGGGTTGTGAAAGCCGTTATGACTCAGTTTGATGAATGCTATATGGAGCACATTCCGAGGGAGGAGAACGTCAAGGCCGATGCTCTATCAAAGTTCGCCTCTTCTGAGATAGAGAATTATGCAGGGAGTGTTTACTTCCAGGTCTTGAAGGCCCCTTCTATCAATTCGAAATTGGTGGCACCCATTGATATAAGAAGTTGTTGGATAGATCCTATCAAGGCACATTTGGAATGGGATGGCTTCCCGAAGATGCCTCGGAGGCACGGAAACTATCAGTGAGAGCATTGAGATATGTCTTGATTGAAGGCATCCTTTACAAGAGGTCTTTTGTTATCCCGTACTTGAAGTGTTTGAGGCCCCAAGAGGCAGAAGAAGCATTAAAAGAAGTTCATGAAGGGATCTGTGGGCAACACTTGGGGGGCAGAGCCCTAGCCCATAAGATCACCCGTCTGGGATTTTATTGGCCACAGATGTTGGCAGATGCGCAAAGTTATGTCAAGAAGTGCGACAGGTGTTAGAAACACGCTCCGATTGTTAGACAGCCTCCAGAGATGTTAAAGTCGATTAACTCTCCTATTCCGTTTGCCATGTGGGGGATGGACATTCTAGGTCCTTTCCCTGTAGCTTCAGCACAAAGGAAGTTCTTGATAGTGGCTATCGACTATTTTACCAAGTGGATTGAAGCTAAGCCATTAGCTAAGATAACCACCCAACAAGTTGCCCAGTTCTTCTGGGAGAACGTAATTTGCAGATACGGTATCCCATGAATCCTTGTGACGGATAATGGGCGCCAATTCAACAATGAGGAGTTTAAGAAGTATTATGAGGAGAACGCCATCGAACTTCGCTTCACTTCAGTAGCTCACCCTCAGGCTAATGGGCAAGCTGAGGTAGCGAATTGGATTATCCTTGATGGACTTAAGAAAAGGGTCGAACGTTCAAGAAACACGTGGGTGGACGAGCTGCTGCCTATACTGTGGGCATATCGAACCACCTGTAAAGTAACAACAGGAGCTACCCCGTTTTTGCTAGCCTATGGAGCAGAGGCAGTAGTGCCCGTGGAGATCTCTCATATGTCTCCAAGGGTGGAAGCATATGAGCAAGAAACCAATGAGGAAGGCATGAGGCTTGCCCTTGATTTAATTGATGAAGTCAGGGACGAAGCTAATGCCCGCAATGTAGAGCACCAGAAGAGGGAATCCTTTTAT
The DNA here is from genome assembly GCA_036435485.1 of Saposhnikovia divaricata. NCBI lineage: Eukaryota > Viridiplantae > Streptophyta > Magnoliopsida > Apiales > Apiaceae > Saposhnikovia > Saposhnikovia divaricata. The sequence continues at coordinate 58,797,224 of CM071600.1, read as the reverse complement.
TACAACCATAGGGTTAAAGAAAGGTTCTTTAAACAAGGTGACTTGGTTTTAAGAAAGATAGAAACATCTGGAGTTGGACAGACAGGCAAGTTAGCCCCAAATTGGGAAGGGCCGTATAGAGTCAGCAAAACGTTGGGAAGAGGTTCTTACAAGTTGGAAACCTTGGATGGAAACGAGGTGCCTCGTACTTGGCACACCTCGAATCTCAAGATTTATTATGTTTAAGCTCTCCTAGTAAGGACTTAGCTTTTTGCCTATCTAATAGAAATAGAAATAAGGTTTATATAAAACCATTGCAGAGCATGTTGCTCATAGTAGGACTTATCATTTTATGTAAGGGTAGAGCCCATTTCACATTATTAATACAAGTTTGTTTTCCATTCTACGTTTCTGTGATTTTAATAATGTACCAAACACCTGATGTGTGTAAGTCTAGGATGACCAAGTACCGTAAAAAAAAGGAACGTATGAATTAAAGGAAACAAGCATGTAGATAAAATACCCCTAAGGGACAGAGTTAAAAGTTACAAACACACCGAATAAAAATATAAGTCCATGAAGGACCATAATCAAAGTCAGGATAAAGTAAGAACTGGATAAGAGCCACATGAGGCAAACATAGGCCACGCAAGGCTCAAAAGATAATCACTTCTTAACAGAAGCAGTCTTCACCAACCGTTTCTTGGCTTTGGGAGGAGCAACCTGAACAGGGACTTCTCTTCACTGGATGATCCCATCTCACCCTCTTCCTTGCTCCTAGAAGTTGAAGTTGAGGAACTGGTAACACTCACCGATTTGGGCTCACGAATTCGGCCGGCTAAAGGGCGTTCTGAACTGCCACTTTGATCCTTCCCACGGGATTTTGAAGGGTGCCTCCCGGAACTAGATCCTGAGCGTTGGGGAGTGGCCTTAGTCCCAGAGCCTGAAGCACGCCTATTTGCATGAGAGGAAGTTCCAGCACCCTCAACAAGGTCATCAACATCAGTCACCTTCCAAGGACTTGGATAAAAGGAAGGAAAAATGACCCCTTTGTGGTCATGGCAAATCTTATTCACAGCTTTTTCCCAACCTATAGTCATGCTGTCCGGCTGGACCTCCCTGTCATGTTCGTCAATGAAGGCAAGGAATGTATCCGAGCCCAAGTAGTTCTGGATGATGGAATCCTCGTTGTTCTGGGTTCTATTCTCCAAGGCTGCATATTTTCCCCTAAGGGATGAGAGTTGGTCTTCGGAGGTGAAGTACTTAGCCTCCCATTCTTGAGATTCTTTCTGATGCTTCTTCGCAGCCTTGAGGGCAGTTCTTTCTTTATCCTTATACGATTTCCCAAGTTGGATAGCGTTCTGGAAATGATCATTCAGCTACAAGAATAAAACACCATAAAAAAATTATGTTAAACCATGATGGTCAATATTTAGCAAGAGTAACAAAAAATAAGGGGAGATAAGCTTACGTTATAGGCGTGAAATGCCCCCAAGCTTTCATTTTCCCCAAGGTCCGTTGCTGTTGCAAAATGAACCTTGTCAACCGGGGCTGTGGCATTCCGAGACCATTCCTGAGCAAGAAGATGGCTATCTCGGATAGCGTCCTGCTCGCATATCCCCCACTCAGGCATAAACGCAGTTTTCATACTCCAGTCCGAACTCCTGATCCTTTTTCCAGCTTTTGAGCAATGTTGAAGAAATTCAGGAACTGGAACGTCGTCAAGGTTGGCCTCTTTCTCAGCCTTTTTAATCATCCTTTTAGTAATCTGAGGAGCATGACCCGACAAGCTATCAATCTCCTCAGCAACTGCAAGAAAAGACAAAGAAAACTGTAAGATCCCGGATTATTGTAGGATTTATTATTATTATTATTATTTTTATTGTTTTAATTATGTTAATTAGTATTTAAAGTATGGAATTGGATTTGAGAATATCGTTGTGGAGTTCAACGATATTTAGTGTCGAGTTTATATGAGTATATATTGAGTTATGTGTGCCAATGTGTGCTCCAGTATTTTATTAGTATTTTTATTGATTTAAAAATATTTAAATCAAGTATTATTGATCTTCAAAAATATTTATTTAATTATCGGAGGGCTTAAAAATCATGAAATCTTTTGTAATATTATCTTTATAATATTATTTAGTTTTTAAAATGGTTGGGTGAATTAATTTGGGTGTTTTAGTATTTTATAATGATTTTAAGAGTTTTATTGTATTTAAAGGATTAAAACTTTGAAAATTCATATTTAATTCATTTTTGATCCGAAAAATACATTAAAAATATGTGGGTGCTCATAATTTTATATTCTTTAATTTTAAAAGTGAAAATTTTAATTTTCACAATTTTCTATTTAATTCCTATTTGTGAAATATATTCATTAGTTTTAAAATCAAATATGAGGTGTAGTAATGTTTATTGTTATTGGGCCAAGCCCAATAAGTTAGTAGTTAGAGCCCAGCAGTTAGAATGTTCAGGAGAGGTCGGGAGAGGAGGAAAAAATGCAGAAAATAAAGAAGGGAGAAGAAAAAGAGATTGGGGGGAATAGAAATTAGGGATTTGGGGATTTCAATTTGGTAATATATATGTATAAATCGTGTATGAGTGTATATATATAATCTGTGTGTGTGTGTGTATGTGTGGTGGCGCAGCGGTGGAAGATAGGTGGGCGGCGGTGGTGTTGCCGGAGGTTGCGCGCGGGGTTGGGAAGCAGCAAGTCGAGCTTGGCACGAGGAAGACGAAGCAGGTGGTGGTTGTGGGCTGTTGTGCAGCATGGAGAAGGAGAGATCAGTTGGAGAGAGAGAGAGAGAGAGAGAGAGAGAGAGAGAGAGAGAGAGAGAGAGAGGGGGGGGAAGAAAAGGGAGATATTTGGAGTTGTTTCGTGGCGGATCGGACCAACGAATGGTATAAATTCTATTCATGTATTTATTGAATTGCCGTATTTTAATGGTAAATTTTAGTATTGTTTAATTGTTAGAATTTAATTAGTTTCAAATTATTGGTTAAATATATATTAATTGTTGTAATTAATTTAGAGAAGAATTGCAATATTGCGGGATTGTTGTGGTAATTTAGTTAGTTAATTGTGAATCATGTGTTTACTTCATAATTAGATTAATATATAATTATGAAGATTGTTTTAACTCCATGATTTGATTCGGAGGTTTGTAGTAAATTATAATTGTTGGAATAAGTTTTTGGAATCTGATATATATATGCGAGTTTAATAATTGTTGGGTTTAATTATGTTTATTATTTGAATTTCTATATTTAATTTGAAGGGCATAATAATGATTAATTGTCATTTGTTAAGTGCTAGTTGTAATTTATAATTTTGGGAACGTGAATAATATTCGAGTTTAATAATTGATGGTTTAATTGTGGATTCGATAATATGTTGGGTTTAGTGATAGTCAAGTGTGGTTGTTAATTTCTATTTGTGATTATCGATTAATATGTGGAGTTTATACGAGTTGACTATTGATAAATGTTTGTGCTAAATGGTTATTGGTATATATATACGTGTGCTAAATGTCTATGTGCTAAATGTTAATTATCGAAGATTAATTGTTAGATTTATTTGATTATGTGTTTATTTGCGAGTCTGATTAAAGGTTCAGATTAGGGTATGTTAAATGTTAAGTGCTAATTGCTAATTGTAATGGTTATTGTTATAGGAGGTGTAATTATACGAATGGCTAATTGGCTAAGTGCTAAATGGTATGAATCAAGTTATAGTATATGTTGATAGTATAAGTGCCAACTACGTGGTGTTGGCTTAAATGTGGATAAACGTAGTTTACTTTTCTTAAGTGTTGAGGTGCCGCATGTCTGGGCGGGTAAATTTCTTTATGTGATTAGTTGCCGCATGTCTGGGCGGGTACTTTTTATTATTTGTTTATTTTATGTTGCTGCAAGTTGAGGCAGCTTTATTTTTATAAAAGCAGGGTTTGAATTGTATTTGAGGGGCTGTGCCCATAGTCCGATAAACGAATACTACATGCCGAAATTTTCTAAAAATCCCCTGCGTTTTAAAGTTATTTAAATTATTTGATTTAAAGATTTAAAGGCATATATGTGTATAAGTGTTTAAGTGCATATGTGATGATTAATGAAGTGTGGATATATATATATTGATGTATGTATTGTTTGCGAGTTATAAGTAATTGATTATTAAATGGTTGTTTATGTACTAAATAGTACTTTACTATTATTCCGAGTATAGTAGGGATTCGTTATGGACCCAGCGATCGAGTTGACGAGACGGTTGAAGGGAAATGAACGAGTGATCGAGTAAAGAACAAAGTACAGTAAGTGGTGAAACGACGCACTGGAAACGAGGCAAGTGTACTAACCCTCGCTTATCGTTCAAGCGAGATAAATATGTTTCTATTCAGTATAAGTATCCCTTCAAATTCTTATTGCTTTTGTCATTTTCTTTCAAATTATTGTTAAGGAAATGTTTTATTCAAGTATTCTGTTTATATAGTATCTCAAAGTTTTATTGCTAGTATTATCCTTTCTTAAGTATTGACGGTAATATTCTGTTAAAGTTTTTGCTAGTATTGCTTCCTAAAATGGTTATTAATTAAAGATGATTTTAAAATTTCCTTATACTGGGCTGGTCTTTTGCCAGTGAGTATAAAGGACTGAAAAGTGTAATGTTTTAAGTATTAATAAGATTGTTTAAAGAATGGAGAAGCGTAAGAGGCTAGGGTGGTCCTAGTCCAGCACCTTTGTTTAGCGTAAGAGGCTAGGGTGGTCCTAGTCCAGCACCTTTGTTTAGCGTAAGAGGCTAGGGTGGTCCTAGTCCAGCATTAAAGGCCAATGTGTTGCCTAATTGAGAACCAATTTCAAAGAAAGGAAGACTTTACGTGGCTGATCACCCGTATTGTCCGTAATCATAAGATAAATAAAATCAATTTAAATGTTTTAAAAAGTTTTACGGAAAGTATGTTTTATTTGATGAAATATTTTTTTAAAGAGATGAATGTGTTGATTTGATATATCTGTTTTACTGTAAATGGTTATTGTTTTTAGAAATTTGCATATATCTGAGTTAGTTGTTGTCTATATGATAAAAGTTGAAACCCCAGTAAAATATTGAGATTAAGGATAGATAGAAGTTTTCCAGTTATTCCCTTCACAAGTAACATTGTACGTGAAAGTGGAGTAAGAATGATTGGGGGATTCTTGATATTCTTTCTCTCAAAGTTTTATCTGGGGCAGAGATGGTTAGTAATAAATAGAAGAGTAGTTTTATATTTTGCTTGGTGAAAACTAATTCACGGTTATTACGGTCACTGTGGCATGTGTTGCGCAGTGATAGTGAGAACCGAGAATGATTTGAGATCTTCTTAGTAATTCAAACTCATGATTGTCAGGCCGGTTAGGCAGCTAGGTATGCAAATGCTTAGCGACATGAATGAGATTTGAGTAACTGAGAATTTCTTGGAGATTTCGTTAAAGTGTTAGATAAAGTATTTTTGCAAGTATTAAAAGTATTGAATCTAGTATTACGACCCTTCGCAGTTATCAAATCTTGATTTTTAGTTATAAAGGTTTTAAATGATATTAACCTCTTGTTAAAGTTAAGAATCCAGATTTCAATTATAGTATTGGTTATAAATTGGTGAGTATTTCTTCGCTCATGTTTATCGTTCCTATTTCTCGAATTGCAACTATTGCATTCTTGTTTAATCCAGTTCAGTTTTATATATATATAACTTGCTGAGCATTCTTTGGCTCACACTTGTTGTTTTTATAATCTAACTTTTCAGTAAACTAGTTGGCGAGGCTTAGCCTGCACAGTTCAGAAAGTGGAGAGAAGAAACAGGATGCAGTTGTGAAGCTGACGTGGATCACGGTAGTTAGATTTGTAATTGATTTGTTGTATGTAAATATATTTTAGTAGTGATATTATGTATTTGATTAGTTGGCCTGGTATACTTCTATTCGAAGTTATATCAGTGATTTAGGTATGTATTAAGTTTTGTAATTAAAGTTGTATTTAAGTTGGTTTTGGGTTTTTCTTGTTTCTAGAACTGTAACCTAAGATCCTGAGTTGGGAGTTGGGGTCAAAGAGCTTTTGATTGAGTTTTAATTTTTATTTCAGTTTTATTTTGATTTTCAGATTTTTAGTTTAGTATCCAGCAGGTTTATGTTGTATTTACGAATACATCATGGCCAATTTTTGTTAGAATTATTGAGTTTTTTAGCGTGACGCCCAAATCTACTGACCCCGGATTTGGGGGCGTTACAGGTTGGTATCAGAGCCTAGGTTATAGTAAACTAGAAACGAGAGTGTGTAGGAGTATGTATAGTTAAGTAAGGAACGTCAGAGTTCATATAGGACTCGTGTTGGACTATTGGATATAGTACCAGTTAGTGAGTTAAGATGTAAGTGGTGGCAGATAGTTGAGCGGAGTTGAGTAGAAACCCTTGAGGCTGTAGGTAGTGGAACCTTCAGAGTCTAGATCGAATGGCGAGTCAGCGAAGGAGTCGACAAAGAAGATGTACGTGGAGACCCTGGCAATACCTTTCTTTCTTAATCAATATTCCCTTGATGAGTTTATTTTGACAATTTTCTTTCCCTGAAGTTGGATTTCCAGTTATGATGGAGGCTTTAATGCCTATTTCTTTTATTTCTAAACCCTGTCAAGTTTGATATATGAGTTTCGAAATTTCTTCATCAGTGAAAAATCCTATTGTTGACAGACCATCATTTCTTAGTATTGTGCCAGTTATTTCTTTCCTGACTATCTTTTTCTTCTGAAGTAGTACCCATGGAATCCGTTTAGTTGTAATCCAGGGGTATGTCTGAGAATTTCTCATCAATTGATTGTTAATTCGATGTTCGAATCTTTTTATGTTTTCTTTACTCCAACTGAGGTGAACAACCCTATTTATAGGGGACACAAGGACTGTTTGTCTGTGTGATAGCAGTCTGATGGGACGCCATCACTTGTGTGTTGTGAAGTACAAGAAGGTTAATTACCTTTAGTCATGTCTTGAATAAGGCACGCAACAAGGTTCATTTGATCATGTTGATCACTCAGTAATCTCTCATTTCAAAGAATATTTGTTTGAAAACTCATTGATTCCACAATTGTGAAACCTTTGCTACGATGTGAAATCGTTCTCTTCAAATATCATGAATCATAATGCCTCGATTAGTCTTGGATGTACGCCAATGGAGTTTAGAATGCCAGTAGCGCGTGGCGATTAGAGTCGTTCTATATAGAGAGATCAGTAGAGATCCCAGTAGAGTAAATAAGTATCCAGAGTACAGATTAGTAGAGCTGCGGATGCAACCCGAGTTGGTAGAGTAAATCCCAGTAACCCTTCTTTACCTGATTCCGAGGACGGAATCCTTTTAAGGTGGGTAGAATGTAAGATCCCGGATTATTGTAGGATTTATTATTATTATTATTATTATTTTTATTGTTTTAATTATGTTAATTAGTATTTAAAGTATGGAATTGGATTTGAGAATATCGTTGTGGAGTTCAACGATATTTAGTGTCGAGTTTATATGAGTATATATTGAGTTATGTGTGCCAATGTGTGCTCCAGTATTTTATTAGTATTTTTATTGATTTAAAAATATTTAAATCAAGTATTATTGATCTTCAAAAATATTTATTTAATTATCGGAGGGCTTAAAAATCATGAAATCTTTTGTAATATTATCTTTATAATATTATTTAGTTTTTAAAATGGTTGGGTGAATTAATTTGGGTGTTTTAGTATTTTATAATGATTTTAAGAGTTTTATTGTATTTAAAGGATTAAAACTTTGAAAATTCATATTTAATTCATTTTTGATCCGAAAAATACATTAAAAATATGTGGGTGCTCATAATTTTATATTCTTTAATTTTAAAAGTGAAAATTTTAATTTTCACAATTTTCTATTTAATTCCTATTTGTGAAATATATTCATTAGTTTTAAAATCAAATATGAGGTGTAGTAATGTTTATTGTTATTGGGCCAAGCCCAATAAGTTAGTAGTTAGAGCCCAGCAGTTAGAATGTTCAGGAGAGGTCGGGAGAGGAGGAAAAAACGCAGAAAATAAAGAAGGGAGAAGAAAAAGAGATTGGGGGGAATAGAAATTAGGGATTTGGGGATTTCAATTTGGTAATATATATGTATAAATCGTGTATGAGTGTATATATATAATCTGTGTGTGTGTGTGTATGTGTGGTGGCGCAGCGGTGGAAGATAGGTGGGCGGCGGTGGTGTTGCCGGAGGTTGCGCGCGGGGTTGGGAAGCAGCAAGTCGAGCTTGGCACGAGGAAGACGAAGCAGGTGGTGGTTGTGGGCTGTTGTGCAGCATGGAGAAGGAGAGATCAGTTGGAGAGAGAGAGAGAGAGAGAGAGAGAGAGAGAGAGAGAGAGAGAGAGGGGGGGGAAGAAAAGGGAGATATTTGGAGTTGTTTCGTGGCGGATCGGACCAACGAATGGTATAAATTCTATTCATGTATTTATTGAATTGCCGTATTTTAATGGTAAATTTTAGTATTGTTTAATTGTTAGAATTTAATTAGTTTCAAATTATTGGTTAAATATATATTAATTGTTGTAATTAATTTAGAGAAGAATTGCAATATTGCGGGATTGTTGTGGTAATTTAGTTAGTTAATTGTGAATCATGTGTTTACTTCATAATTAGATTAATATATAATTATGAAGATTGTTTTAACTCCATGATTTGATTCGGAGGTTTGTAGTAAATTATAATTGTTGGAATAAGTTTTTGGAATCTGATATATATATGCGAGTTTAATAATTGTTGGGTTTAATTATGTTTATTATTTGAATTTCTATATTTAATTTGAAGGGCATAATAATGATTAATTGTCATTTGTTAAGTGCTAGTTGTAATTTATAATTTTGGGAACGTGAATAATATTCGAGTTTAATAATTGATGGTTTAATTGTGGATTCGATAATATGTTGGGTTTAGTGATAGTCAAGTGTGGTTGTTAATTTCTATTTGTGATTATCGATTAATATGTGGAGTTTATACGAGTTGACTATTGATAAATGTTTGTGCTAAATGGTTATTGGTATATATATACGTGTGCTAAATGTCTATGTGCTAAATGTTAATTATCGAAGATTAATTGTTAGATTTATTTGATTATGTGTTTATTTGCGAGTCTGATTAAAGGTTCAGATTAGGGTATGTTAAATGTTAAGTGCTAATTGCTAATTGTAATGGTTATTGTTATAGGAGGTGTAATTATACGAATGGCTAATTGGCTAAGTGCTAAATGGTATGAATCAAGTTATAGTATATGTTGATAGTATAAGTGCCAACTACGTGGTGTTGGCTTAAATGTGGATAAACGTAGTTTACTTTTCTTAAGTGTTGAGGTGCCGCATGTCTGGGCGGGTAAATTTCTTTATGTGATTAGTTGCCGCATGTCTGGGCGGGTACTTTTTATTATTTGTTTATTTTATGTTGCTGCAAGTTGAGGCAGCTTTATTTTTATAAAAGCAGGGTTTGAATTGTATTTGAGGGGCTGTGCCCATAGTCCGATAAACGAATACTACATGCCGAAATTTTCTAAAAATCCCCTGCGTTTTAAAGTTATTTAAATTATTTGATTTAAAGATTTAAAGGCATATATGTGTATAAGTGTTTAAGTGCATATGTGATGATTAATGAAGTGTGGATATATATATATTGATGTATGTATTGTTTGCGAGTTATAAGTAATTGATTATTAAATGGTTGTTTATGTACTAAATAGTACTTTACTATTATTCCGAGTATAGTAGGGATTCGTTATGGACCCAGCGATCGAGTTGACGAGACGGTTGAAGGGAAATGAACGAGTGATCGAGTAAAGAACAAAGTACAGTAAGTGGTGAAACGACGCACTGGAAACGAGGCAAGTGTACTAACCCTCGCTTATCGTTCAAGCGAGATAAATATGTTTCTATTCAGTATAAGTATCCCTTCAAATTCTTATTGCTTTTGTCATTTTCTTTCAAATTATTGTTAAGGAAATGTTTTATTCAAGTATTCTGTTTATATAGTATCTCAAAGTTTTATTGCTAGTATTATCCTTTCTTAAGTATTGACGGTAATATTCTGTTAAAGTTTTTGCTAGTATTGCTTCCTAAAATGGTTATTAATTAAAGATGATTTTAAAATTTCCTTATACTGGGCTGGTCTTTTGCCAGTGAGTATAAAGGACTGAAAAGTGTAATGTTTTAAGTATTAATAAGATTGTTTAAAGAATGGAGAAGCGTAAGAGGCTAGGGTGGTCCTAGTCCAGCACCTTTGTTTAGCGTAAGAGGCTAGGGTGGTCCTAGTCCAGCACCTTTGTTTAGCGTAAGAGGCTAGGGTGGTCCTAGTCCAGCATTAAAGGCCAATGTGTTGCCTAATTGAGAACCAATTTCAAAGAAAGGAAGACTTTACGTGGCTGATCACCCGTATTGTCCGTAATCATAAGATAAATAAAATCAATTTAAATGTTTTAAAAAGTTTTACGGAAAGTATGTTTTATTTGATGAAATATTTTTTTAAAGAGATGAATGTGTTGATTTGATATATCTGTTTTACTGTAAATGGTTATTGTTTTTAGAAATTTGCATATATCTGAGTTAGTTGTTGTCTATATGATAAAAGTTGAAACCCCAGTAAAATATTGAGATTAAGGATAGATAGAAGTTTTCCAGTTATTCCCTTCACAAGTAACATTGTACGTGAAAGTGGAGTAAGAATGATTGGGGGATTCTTGATATTCTTTCTCTCAAAGTTTTATCTGGGGCAGAGATGGTTAGTAATAAATAGAAGAGTAGTTTTATATTTTGCTTGGTGAAAACTAATTCACGGTTATTACGGTCACTGTGGCATGTGTTGCGCAGTGATAGTGAGAACCGAGAATGATTTGAGATCTTCTTAGTAATTCAAACTCATGATTGTCAGGCCGGTTAGGCAGCTAGGTATGCAAATGCTTAGCGACATGAATGAGATTTGAGTAACTGAGAATTTCTTGGAGATTTCGTTAAAGTGTTAGATAAAGTATTTTTGCAAGTATTAAAAGTATTGAATCTAGTATTACGACCCTTCGCAGTTATCAAATCTTGATTTTTAGTTATAAAGGTTTTAAATGATATTAACCTCTTGTTAAAGTTAAGAATCCAGATTTCAATTATAGTATTGGTTATAAATTGGTGAGTATTTCTTCGCTCATGTTTATCGTTCCTATTTCTCGAATTGCAACTATTGCATTCTTGTTTAATCCAGTTCAGTTTTATATATATATAACTTGCTGAGCATTCTTTGGCTCACACTTGTTGTTTTTATAATCTAACTTTTCAGTAAACTAGTTGGCGAGGCTTAGCCTGCACAGTTCAGAAAGTGGAGAGAAGAAACAGGATGCAGTTGTGAAGCTGACGTGGATCACGGTAGTTAGATTTGTAATTGATTTGTTGTATGTAAATATATTTTAGTAGTGATATTATGTATTTGATTAGTTGGCCTGGTATACTTCTATTCGAAGTTATATCAGTGATTTAGGTATGTATTAAGTTTTGTAATTAAAGTTGTATTTAAGTTGGTTTTGGGTTTTTCTTGTTTCTAGAACTGTAACCTAAGATCCTGAGTTGGGAGTTGGGGTCAAAGAGCTTTTGATTGAGTTTTAATTTTTATTTCAGTTTTATTTTGATTTTCAGATTTTTAGTTTAGTATCCAGCAGGTTTATGTTGTATTTACGAATACATCATGGCCAATTTTTGTTAGAATTATTGAGTTTTTTAGCGTGACGCCCAAATCTACTGACCCCGGATTTGGGGGCGTTACAGGTTGGTATCAGAGCCTAGGTTATAGTAAACTAGAAACGAGAGTGTGTAGGAGTATGTATAGTTAAGTAAGGAACGTCAGAGTTCATATAGGACTCGTGTTGGACTATTGGATATAGTACCAGTTAGTGAGTTAAGATGTAAGTGGTGGCAGATAGTTGAGCGGAGTTGAGTAGAAACCCTTGAGGCTGTAGGTAGTGGAACCTTCAGAGTCTAGATCGAATGGCGAGTCAGCGAAGGAGTCGACAAAGAAGATGTACGTGGAGACCCTGGCAATACCTTTCTTTCTTAATCAATATTCCCTTGATGAGTTTATTTTGACAATTTTCTTTCCCTGAAGTTGGATTTCCAGTTATGATGGAGGCTTTAATGCCTATTTCTTTTATTTCTAAACCCTGTCAAGTTTGATATATGAGTTTCGAAATTTCTTCATCAGTGAAAAATCCTATTGTTGACAGACCATCATTTCTTAGTATTGTGCCAGTTATTTCTTTCCTGACTATCTTTTTCTTCTGAAGTAGTACCCATGGAATCCGTTTAGTTGTAATCCAGGGGTATGTCTGAGAATTTCTCATCAATTGATTGTTAATTCGATGTTCGAATCTTTTTATGTTTTCTTTACTCCAACTGAGGTGAACAACCCTATTTATAGGGGACACAAGGACTGTTTGTCTGTGTGATAGCAGTCTGATGGGACGCCATCACTTGTGTGTTGTGAAGTACAAGAAGGTTAATTACCTTTAGTCATGTCTTGAATAAGGCACGCAACAAGGTTCATTTGATCATGTTGATCACTCAGTAATCTCTCATTTCAAAGAATAAGGCATGAATCAGGCACGAAGGCAGCATTGATAATCATTCGGGACTTTGTACGATGTTGGATGCTTACCCATCCTTTCCTAGTAACAGGGCTATTTTTGAAATCAAACAAATGTCTAAATAAAGGAATGCTAAGGCGGATGCCTCCTTTGATGCATTCAACCATAAAAATGAAGATAAATTTCCAGGAGTTAGGATATAGTTGGCACGGGTTGATTTTAACTTCAGCTAGTAACCTAACAACCCAAGGGTGAACCGGAAACCTAAGGCCAGCTGTGATAGCCCCTTTGTATACTTATAAATTCTCAGGGTGCCAATTACAAGTTCTATCTCCCGGTGAGGGGATTCTGAGTCTCAAACCAAAAGGAAATTCATATTTGAGTAGGTCGTTAATATCTCCTACGCCTAAAGTGTTAGGGAATATGAAAGAATCAAATTGCGCATTGTTTGGAAACACGTCCCCGGGCTCATCTAAGAGTTGGGGTAAAGTTAACTGATAACGAGGAGGAAACACCTTACCTTTCCTATTCTTGTCTTTGGTCCTCCTGTTGATTGCTTGGAGAAGTGTAAGAACCCCAAATTTTGGATATAATTAAAACTTTTTATTAAGTAACGATAAAACGAGGAACAATAATTCCAACAACAAGGTCACCAGCTTTAATGAATGGTGGTTTCAAAGAACAATGATTGTAATGAATGGATATTGCTTTGGACAATGATCCTGATGCATTGGTATATTGTCAAGAATAGAGTAATTCGATGGTTGAGGACCTAGATAAGAATAATCTACCATCCAGGAAGGAGCTAATGGACCCTTGAAGGGAAATGAGTACGTGCATAGTATTTCCCGTACGTGCATAGTGTTTCCCGTACGTGCATAGTGTTTCATGTACGTGCATAGTAATTTGGTGGATGAATAGTGATTTTGTAAGTTGGAAAACTTTTCACGCCACCCTATGTACGGGACGTGATATGGATGTTTCGAAGTCATATTAGTAATACGCGGAGGAAATAAGTGAATGCAGATACGATCGGAATTCAGAAATTCCAAATTCTTTTTCGGTATAATATTTGACCGGGCAGTGGATTAAATATTATTATAATCCAAGAATTGAGATATTAACTTTGAGGGTTTGATATTTTGGGATGTTATTATATTTGATTTAAGAATGAAGGTAGGAAACCACTGAGGCAGTGAAACAAGTGTTCTAGAAACCGCTAAAACTTTATAACGAGATTAATCAATAAAGCAAACGAATCCTAGATTACAGGTTAAGTTCGTATCGAGATTAAATATCCTACATGGTCATCACAAGGATTATATTAAGGATTGGGGAAGGTATTATGAATATCGAGAAATTTCCCGGTAAACCCTAGAGGTGAAACTACTTGGTGATTCTTTCGAACGGTCAATGAATTGAGCAATAACCGGACAAAAGAGCAAGCAGAGAGCAAGGTTCATGCATGAGAAAGTAAGAAATATCCAGTAACCAAACTAGTGCCAAGGAACTAGAACACTTAGAGATTAAACCAAGTACTTAGCATTCTTTACTATCTTACCACACAAAAACCAACACATGTCTCTTATAACACCTCATGCATGACATATTAGCTTTATTAAAGCTAATTTATGGTCTAGATATTATTTTAACATCAACAATAATTCATTTCATCACAATCAAACCAAGAGACAAGCCAAGCAAACACCACCACTCTCCATTTTCCTTTCCATTCGACTTCTTGCATAATTCAAGGTCCAAAGTCCAACTTCCAACCATTGTTAAATCTCAAGAAAATTAAGGTGAGTCCTATATTTCATAACTAAGATATCCTATGAATTTCATCTTCAAATTCCATACCAATCCTGAGATATAAAATCAAGAAGATGATGATGAATGGTAACTTTTAAGTATTAACTTTGTGTTCTTGTTTTCTTTTGATTGATTCAAGTATACTAAGGCTACTTAAGGATCATTCAAGGCTTAAAAAGTGTTATTCACTCTCCAAGGAAGGTATAAAGCTCAAGAACCCTTAGTACTACTTTGAGTTTATGGATCTTTTTGGATGGATATATGATGGAGAGGTGTTAGTATGCTTAGATCCATGTATGCATAATTGGTTGTTATTGATATTTCATACTTGTTGGATTTGAGTTGTTCTTGAGATATCATGACTTAGAATAGATGAGAAACTTTAGGTCTTGAATTGGTTGTTGTTGGAGGATGATTTGATGATGATAAAAATTTGGAAAAGCGTGTAAACATAGTCGTTATAATGCCCGATTTTACAATATCATGTTTTGTATGCCATTTTTCACATCAAGACCCTACTGTCCAGGAAATTTTCTGCCATGTTAGGATAGCTTATGTTATAAGCTTCGTTTTGATATAAAGATCACGTGAAACGGACTTACGGTTTAGGAGTTACGGCCGGTTTACTAAAAGTATTTCGAAACCGTAACCGAGAATTCGTAACTGAAATTGAACCCTCGTAAAATATGTAAAATCATGACGAATCTTGGTAAATAAATACTAGAGGTAAAAAGGAAGGTGTGAAAGAAAACCGTATGTCAAAAGGATCGTTTTTCGATTTATTAAAAATATGCGAGTCGAGGTTAAACGTGAACGAACCCCTAAAAGACGACTCTATTATAACTTCGGTAAAACAATTAGAAAATGGGCGATAAAACTCGGAGTATAATATTGGTTCGTAATGATCAACCTTAGAACTTGTATGAGTTAAGTATGTCCCAAGTATAAGTACAGTGACATGTCGTATTAACGAACGAATGTCGGGTCGGATCAATGATAAAAAGGAATCCACTAAAAGGGGTATAACGAGATAACTCGAGAACGTGTTTCGATTTAAGTATAACTTAACTTTTAAGATGTTAAGTGATTAATCCCGAATGCCTTGGCTATTTATAGATCACCAAGCTGACCCGGGACCCGCTACCACTACCCCTTATCGTACTCGGCTACCAGGCAAGTGTTCAAACCTTTGAACCTGTTGTTGTGATAATATATGTATATGATTTCTGTTTTACATATGCCATCGCATGCATGCCTGTTTCCAATTATATTGTGACTCTGGTTTTTTTTGTGATACTTGTTCCCTGAATTGATATTGGCTTATAGACTAGATACGATTTATCAGTAATAAGCCGGATTATTTTGGTAAGACCCTTAGCGAAGGGTATATGATATTCATTCTAAATATAGACCGGGAGTCGGTATTTTGAGTTATAGATAGTCGTGGAAACCCGGAGGGATTCCAACGACAGATTATTATTTATCTGAGGAAGGTTATTGTTAAACGTTATTATATTCCATAAAGTATCAATTACTTGGAAATATTTCGAGGAATGTTATTCGAGTATTATCTTAGTCGAGAGATAATAAATGAATGTTAATTTTGAATATTCATTTAGAGTTGATATTTAATGAATATTATTTGGATATTCTTTAGAATGTCATTTATTAAATGAATATTACTTTCGAATATTCATTTAAGGTTTTATGTACTTAATGAATATTATTTTAAAATATTCATTGGAAGCTCTATTTACTTAAGGAATATTATTTCGATTATTCCTTTAAAGTTCCTTTAAAGTTTTGATTACTAAATGAATATTATTTGGATATTCATTTAGAAGATTATTTATTAAATGAATGCTATTTGGATTTTCATTTAAAAGAGTAAATATTAAATGAACATTATTTTCGAATATTCATTTAAGGTTCGACTTATTTATTGAATACTATTTTAAATATTTATTGGAGTTTAATTATTTAATGAATATTATCTCGAATATTCATTTAAGGAGGGATTTATTTATTAAATAATTCCATATATTCATTCGAGGATTACTTACGAGCAATATTATGACTTAATAATATTCCATAATTATTATTGAGTAAATAAATATTCTTGGAATATTTACTTAATCCTTTTAAAATTCTTTTTAAAATAATTTATATTATTCGGAGATTACCTTCCACCTCCAGATATTATGTAAAATATTTCGGAGTCTTTTTACGACTATTTTATCAAGGAAAGGTTCCCAACTCTTTCTTTTTCATTTAAATCTATCTTAAAAGGGTTTAAATGCTCGCTCAAACTTCCATATTATAGGGAAACCTACTTGAGCAATGTTATTTATCTTGTTGACTTCCCGATCATAATTTATCCTCTTCACTCGCAACTTGGTTGCTATGGACTCATTAAGTCTGTGTTTACCTTCTCATCTTTCGAGGGGTAAGATTGTTGGAACAAGTTGATGTTCGTTACCAAGCAATAGCTTGGAAGTTATTGGTGAATTTTCCTTTCCAACTAGATACGACTACTTTGTAGAGTCTTATCAACAAGTATTATACTTGGGGAAAGGGGGACGAACGTTACATTCAGAATCATGAATTCTATTGGAACTAGGAGTCGTGTAAGAGGCCGAGTAGCGCCGGTCCATCCCCTTTGGCCCAACCGTTGGCCTGGGAGAGCTAGTAAGGCGGTAGACAAGTAAAGCCGTCAGTTCTTCCTTCTACCGGTAGTAAATCTAATTTGATCTGTACGATCTTGACTGATCATCAAGATTGGAACAGCGGGCGCGGTGAATACTCCATCATTGGTTCATCATCCAAACTTATTTATTTCCTGCAACATGATTACTGTTGGCAGAGCTGGAAAAGTGTTCGTAACTGGAATTGCAATATTTTCCTTGCAAGTTCCTCTTTATAATATCTTGCTTATTTTCGACATAGCAGATATTGCCTCATATATTTACATTTTGAGTTACCTTGTAACTTCATCGTTCATATTATACTGGCATCATTTCCGTAAATGCATGGCATATGGTTTGAAAGATACTTTTGAACTGTTATACATTATCGTTCAGTTATATATTATTGTTGGTGGGCTATTGCTCACCCTTGCTTTATTATTATATCACAACAACAGCTAGACCAGATGACTCGCACAAGGCGCACTCGACGCGGGCGAGGACGATGAGACTACCAGAGCTGAAGAAGAAGCTATTGGTAGGATATATTTATTCTTTCAGTACCAAGAATATAGTCTAGTATGACTTATGTAAATGGATGGCAAAGAGTATGTAATTATATTGAAATTCTTTTGGATTGTAAGAACTCATAATGTGATTAATAAAAATTTGACTGTTACTCTGATTTCATCTCTGGGACTATAACGGGTGTGTTTTATATTGTTGTGTTGGGTTATAGAGACGTAATTTATTTTATGTTAAGGAAAGTTCAATTGTTGTGGACAGAATTGGAAACCGTAACCACCGGATCCCGGACCCCGGATCTGGGGGTGTTACATAAATGGTATCAAAGCGTACGTTATAAACCCCAGAGATGAGGTGACGTTAAAACAATAAATTTAATAAGATAATAAGAACTCTTGCCAAGTTCATAGTCGGACTACTTAATGTAGTGATGACATATAAAAACCCTTATGGGAACTCGTAAGTATAATGATAGTAACTTAGCTCGATATCGTATCGACGAGTAAGGCGACTGACCTTGAGGCATACGAGCAACAGCGCGATGATGCTTTATATGCTAAAGATCAGCGGGTAATTCGATGGAGTACCATACTGGAGACCCGGGAGAGGTTCCAGCAGATAAGGAAAATCCTGTTAGGATAAGGAGCTTACCCTTGGGTAATGAGGGTCGCAGCCAGAATGACTGTGATGATTAAGATATGGTGCTCAGAAAAGTGAGTATAAAGAACCGAGATATTATTAAGAGATCTGAAGATGCATGTTGAATTCATAGCCGGACTACCAGATGTAGTACCAGCAAGAAAGAAGGATTGGAAGAATTACTTGAGATCTTATACGGAAATAGATGAGAATCCTTAGAGATTTTCATCTTAACAAAGAAAGAGCTAGAGGGATGTATGATTATCAAATACAGCGATATAGGACGAGGAGCAGAGTCCCTAGGAATAGTTGAGAATGAGGCAGTAAGTGCCATATCATTTGATAAATGAATCAGTATGAATATTGTCAGTAATAATTTGCCACGAGAAGGCAGATGTCATAGGTTATAATTTACGAAACCAAAGTGAGGTTAATGAGGTGGTTTTATTCAGGGAAATGTTCATGAATGAATCAGTAGAAAGTAAAGACATTGGGAAGTGACAGCATGATTGGGTAAAATTATATAAGGAAGTAGTAAGCAAGACAATGATCTCAGAACTTACCGGAAGATAAGACCAGTGAGTCAAGATGAACTCGTAATGAGACTACTGCCAGAGACTGAGTATAGAATTAATTCAACTCAGTTAAATGATGAACCAGAAACGTTAGATGCATGTGATTCAGAGGAATATTAAATTCCTTCTTCTCTTTGAATGGATTATAGTAGTACCTTAAGTTTATTCCGATGCGGAATTATAATAGATCAAGTAATACGATCAGCAGTTAAAGAGAAAAATGTGAGAAAATCTTCCTGGAGCTAAAAGGTGAAATTGGTAATGACCAAGAGCTGGCATTGCTTAATGGAAAAAGGAGACTTTGTGCTTCCAACGACGCTTCGCATAAAGGGTTAGGTAGACCGACATTTGGTAGTATTGAATATCAGGACGTATAGGTATCAGGATATTGTGACAGGTTTCAGTTTGAAACGGTTGATTCCCTTCTAAGGGATGGATATAATTGATTCCTCTCCAGTGGGTAAACTTCCAATCTGATGATGATTATTTCGTTAACTATGACTGCTTATGATTCCACCTGCTTGGAGGTTCATAGAACTATTCTTCAGGTTTCGAAACTGGTCTCCTTAATGTTACCAGTAGGTGGGTAGATTGATCAAAATTTCCCTGAGTCTGGAAAGGAATTCGGTGAATTTTGGCAAACCTTGTCTTTCTGATTATCAGAGAATGTTATGGAAGAGAGTAGAAACTGGAGCAAACCCTGTGATTTGGGTAAGGATGCTGTAAAATGGGTTAGTAAACGGACCCTGAGCATTACAATCGACGGTAGTGATAAAATGATGAAGTGAGATTGGACGAACACAGGAAATGTAAGTAAGAAACTAGCCGGACGGAGAAACTCCGGGATTGACTTAAGTGAAAAGGCTGTTATGCCAGGAATGGTAAGCTTGCGTGGCACGCGAGATTGATAAGAATAGTTGAAAAGATAAAAGTGGAGGAAAGGTGACCGGAGACGGTGCCGAGTAGTCGATTAAGACTTATATGGAGTAAAGTTTTGGAAAGGTAGAAAGGTATCAAAGAAGAAGGCACTATGCCGGCAATTGCTAGAAAAGTAATGCTATTAGCCAACCCCTAAAATCATATATTTTTTTTTATTTTAGTGTGGGCAGTTGAGGCCAAGTCACAAAGGATTATCGAGTGACTAGACCAGCAATGAAAGGACAAAGCAGGGTTGCTTCTAAGAAAGCATCGACTGCAAGGGCTTCTGATATAAAGGAAACAATAATGAGATCGTAGGAATCTTCTGCTGAATAACCCATGTTTTGATTGGGAATTCACTAGACCTTTTTGGGATGGGGTCACCCGTACTGAAGTGACTCATGTGTATATGGTTGTCCAAGATTTCGAGTAAAATGGAAGTATAGTGACTTGAGATGTATGATGTTAGGGTATCATGAATACCATGAATATATTATGACGGAGGAAAGTAAACAATGAAGGTATATGAAGAGGGTATAGAAAAGGTCAGAAATTGAACAGTATGCTGTAGGAATTTTGTCTGAGGCAAGTACCTTTGCGAAGAACGATAAGCACTAAGAGATTCACGTTGAACTCGACCAATATCTTCCAGAACATCCTTGCTACCATTAACAAGTTCGGTAAGAAAGGAGATAGGCATACGTTGCCTTTTTGGAAGGCCAAATAGGCTGACAACTATCTGAAAGAAGAGGGTGGCATTAAACCACCGATCGATTATCAAATGAGAATGATTGAAAAGAGACCTTTATTAAGGATACATGATCTGATTTCCAATTATAAGATGCAAGAATTCCTTGGCAGTTGAATTAAGGATAGGATATCCATAAATTAAGACAAACCCTGGGGAATGCACAAGGGGTGGTATTAACCCTAATAACGACATTATGACTTCAGATGATATGAGCTGGACTTGCTAAGGCAACAATGACCGGTAAGGATTATTAAAAAGAGTTCTGGAAAGAACATAGATAGAATTATTAGAGTATTGATCAATGACATTTTGATATACCCGGTACCCAGAAAATACCGGAGGAATGATAAGGATGGCCTATGAAACCTTACAAGGAAAAAGGTAATATTCCGAACTTCAAAATGGAAGGTTGGTAAGGAATGCATGACATCGTAACAATAATGCCAGATGAGGCATGTATGAAACCCTGAGGAAGTATGGGTTGAACCTATAAAGGTTGAGATTATCCTAAGATAAAGAAAGAACTAACAAAAGAAGTATCCTAAGTAGGATTGGGAATAAACGTGATAAAGTTCCCACGGGTAGGTGGAAGCGATGACTTATGGAAATGACTGATAGTTATATTTTCTCCTTCAGCAGAGCTTAAGGGAGAATGCTTTAACCCAACAGTGATGGGAATGAGGTAGAAAAACTTGAGTTGGAATGTACCCAGAGAACATGGGTTACAAGAAATCATTATCATCAAGAAAGGCCAATGAGGTGGCCGACAATCTAAGTATAAAGGAATAATTACAAATGTTCATACCGAAGAAACATGAGGATATTTGGAAGGACCTTGAAGGTCATATCGGAATGGAGGAATTTACATTCCTTCTGATGACTGTGCAAGAATTGACAGTAATAATAGTTTAAGTAAAGATTCGATTCGTGATGGAGTCTTAAGCATATTACGTACCTTAGAAGGTCCCGTTTTGAGGCAAACCAGGACCATGGTACAAAATTGATGAAGTAAACCGTTAAGTTTCCAGTCTTTTATGGAAGATGCATAAGTGATAGTTTCATCAACCGGACCTAGCTGCGATGCTTGAAACTCTTCTGCAATTCTATCTGCTTCATGTTATATCTACATCAAGTTCAGGAAGTGTACCTTATGGATAAGGAATAATGATTACTTTGTCTCCCTAAGGGATTTGAAACCCGTAGGGTTAGCTATTAACGCACTACGTAAACAACAAGCGATGGTGATTCTTCTAAGAAAGTAGATGACAACGTAAAGATAAAGAAAGTGCTGCTATTGATAAGCTAAATG
Organism: Saposhnikovia divaricata; assembly: GCA_036435485.1. Taxonomy (NCBI): domain Eukaryota; kingdom Viridiplantae; phylum Streptophyta; class Magnoliopsida; order Apiales; family Apiaceae; genus Saposhnikovia; species Saposhnikovia divaricata. The sequence goes on along the minus strand of CM071600.1, from coordinate 58,775,392 downwards.
GCATGTTGATGAATGACAAGTAAGTTTGTGTTAGTGTACTTCTGCACAAACAAGATAGAGAATATGAGGTTGATAATTCTTGATGCTAAACGTATTCCCGTAGAAAGAATTAATGAGACTTGGAGGGAAGGGCGGTTGAGCCCGAGACTTATTGGGCCACCTGAGAGTTTATGAGTGTTCGGACGGCGGTATTCGAGCCAGCCTTACCCCCAAAACTTATAGCACGGTCATAACGGGTTTTCATGTGGCCAGGCTACGCCAGTAAACTGCAGATGCTCGATAGATGATAAGAGCATGAGCCGGTAGATATACGACCTGGTATGACTTACGAAAGACAACCTGTGGAAAACCACGGATAGAAAAGAACTAGTGATGAGAAACAAGGTTGGCAGAAGTAGATTATATGAATCTAAGTTAAAGGGATCGGGCCAGATTCATTTCGGAAAGTTTAAATTGGAATAACGTGATGATTATAGAATAAATGTGACGGAATACCGATAAAGATGTACCAAGTGCAAAAAGGTGTCTCAATAAAGAGGTGAAGGTGAAAGTAAATAATAGAAATGAGTAAGAATCAGATAATAAGAAGGATGTGATTGATAAAGAAAAGGCTGGGAAAGCAACTATGGAATGAGAAGCAAGGAATGTTATGAATGGGTTTTCTAATGAATTCTCAGGATGACAACCTGATAGTGTCAATATTATAGTATGAAAAAGCTAGTAACATGATATGGGATGTCAGTAATAATGATGTCAAGTGAGAAATCTAAGATTTAACCTGAAAGGTTGAAGGATTTCCCGAATGTGAGTATCGCTAAGATTGAACAAGAGTATTTGTCCATAGAATAATGGACAAAGCAGCAAGATATGTTGACACGTGAGATTGCGATCAAATAGTATTGGATATAATTATGATTAATTTCTTCTTTGATAAACCTCTATAGTTCAGAGGTAAAGTCTGAGTATGATATTCTACAATCATGAAAGCTTTCTATAATCCTTTAGAACTCTTTTCTCTTCTTCTCTCTTATTCATCTTCTTTATGAATTGAGAAGAACAACCCTTTTAGGAGGGGAGGTACTGCTACGTGACTATCTGTCTATGTGATAGAAGTCTAAGTGGAATGCCATGACTTGTTTAATTGCTTGTCAGGTACTAAAGGCTGGCCCCCTTCTGTACTAACAATGCAATATAACAAATGTTCAACTGATCATAGTGATATCTCAATCAATCTTTCCACTTCTCTATATTGATCGAGATTGCGAAGATTAAAGCAATCAGGAAATGCACAGTACGAGCAAGGTTACCTCCGAATTCGTAGGGTGATAGTGATGCCAATGTTACTGCAGGTATCAATAAGGATAAGACTGAGTAAGAGTATAACCCGGATAGTGAGTTGTACGAAAAGTAGCAACGTTGATGGAAAAAAAAAGATACAGTATGGATTGTAGCACTAGAAGATGTGCTGAGGAAGGGTAGAACAACTAAGAATTGACCGGGAAGCTAAAAAGGGAACGACAGGCAAACGACTCTTTGCTTCCTACCTGATTCCGGGACGGAATCCTTTTAAGGAGGGGAGACTGTAAGAACCCCAAATTTTGGATATAATTAAAACTTTTTATTAAGTAACGATAAAACGAGGAACAATAATTCCAACAACAAGGTCACCAGCTCTAATGAATGGTGGTTTCAAAGAACAATGATTGTAATGAATGGATATTGCTTTGGACAATGATCCTGATGCATTGGTATATTGTCAAGAATAGAGTAATTCGATGGTTGAGGACCTAGATAAGAATAATATACCATCCAGGAAGGAGCTAATGGACCCTTGAAGGGAAATGAGTACGTGCATAGTATTTCCCGTACGTGCATAGTGTTTCCCGTACGTGCATAGTGTTTCATGTACGTGCATAGTAATTTGGTGGATGAATAGTGATTTTGTAAGTTGGAAAACTTTCACGCCACCCTATGTACGGGACGTGATATGGATGTTTCGAAGTCATATTAGTAATACGCGGAGGAAATAAGTGAATGCAGAGACGATCGGAATTCAGAAATTCCAAATTCTTTTTCGGTATAATATTTGGCCGGGCAGTGGATTAAATATTATTATAATCCAAGAATTGAGATATTAACTTTGAGGGTTTGATATTTTGGGATGTTATTATATTTGATTTAAGAATGAAGGTAGGAAACCACTGAGGCAGTGAAACAAGTGTTCTAGAAACCGCTAAAACTTTATAACGAGATTAATCAATAAAGCGAACGAATCCTAGATTACGGGTTAAGTTCGTATCGAGATTAAATATCCTACATGGTCATCACGAGGATTATATTAAGGATTGGGGAAGGTATTATGAATATCGAGAAATTTCCCGGTAAACCCTAGAGGTGAAACTACTTGGTGATTCTTTCGAACGGTCAATGAATTGAGCAATAACCGGACAAAAGAGCAAGCAGAGAGCAAGGTTCATGCATGAGCAAGTAATAAATATCTAGTAACCAAACTAGTTCCAAGGAACTAGAACACTTAGAGATTAAACCAAGTACTTAGCATTCTTTACTATCTTACCACACAAAAACCAACACATGTCTCTTATAACACCTCAAGCATGACATATTAGCTTTATTAAAGCTACTTTATGGTCTAGATATTATTTTAACATCAACAATAATTCATTTCATCACAATCAAACCAAGAGACAAGCCAAGCAAACACCACCACTCTCCATTTTACTTTCCATTCGACTTCTTGCATAATTCAAGATCCAAAGTCCAACTTCCAACCATTGTTAAATCTCAAGAAAATTAAGGTGAGTCCTATATTTCATAACTAAGATATCCTATGAATTTCATCTTCAAATTCCATACCAATCTTGAGATATAAAATCAAGAAGATGATGATGAATGGTAACTTTTAAGTATTAACTTTGTGTTCTTGTTTTCTTTTGATTGATTCAAGTATACTAAGGCTACTTAAGGATCATTCAAGGCTTAACAAGTGTTATTAACTCTCCAAGGAAGGTATAAAGCTCAAGAACCCTTAGTACTACTTTGAGTTTATGGATCTTTTTGGATGGATATATGATGGAGAGGTGTTAGTATGCTTAGATCCATGTATGCATAATTGGTTGTTATTGATATTTCATACTTGTTGGATTTGAGTTGTTCTTGAGATATCATGACTTAGAATAGATGAGAAACTTTAGCTCTTGAATTGGTTGTTGTTGGAGGATGATTTGATGATGATAAAAATTTGGAAAAGCGTGTAAACATAGCCGTTATAATGCCCGATTTTACAATATCATGTTTTGTATGCCATTTTTCACATCAAGACCCTACTGTCCAGGAACTTTTCTGCCATGTTAGGATAGCTTATGTTATAAGCTTCATTTTGATATAAAGATCACGTGAAACGGACTTACGGTTTAGGAGTTACGGCCGGTTTACTAAAAGTATTTCGAAACCGTAACCGAGAATTCGTAACTGAAATTGAACCCTCGTAAAATATGTAAAATCATGACGAATCTTGGTAAATAAATACTAGAGGTAAAAAGGAAGGTGTGAAAGAAAACCGTATGTCAAAAGGATCGTTTTTCGATTTATTAAAAATATGCGAGTCGAGGTTAAACGCGAACGAACCCCTAAAAGACGACTCTATTATAACTTCGGTAAAACAATTAGAAAACGGGCGATAAAACTCGGAGTATAATATTGGTTCGTAATGATCAACCTTAGAACTTGTATGACTTAAGTATGTCCCAAGTATAAGTACAGTGACATGTCGTATTAACGAACGAATGTCGGGTCGGATCAATGATAAAAAGGAATCCACTAAAAGGGGTATAACGAGATAACTCGAGAACATGTTTCGATTTAAGTATAACTTAACTTTTAAGATGTTAAGTGATTAATCCCGAATGCCTTGGCTATTTATAGATCACCAAGCTGACCCGGGACCCGCTACCACTACCCCTTATCGTACTCGGCTACCAGGCAAGTGTTCAAACCTTTGAACCTGTTGTTGTGATAATATAATGTATATGATTTCTGTTTTACATATGCCATCGCATGCATGCCTGTTTCCAATTATATTGTGACTCTGGTTTTTTTTGTGATACTTGTTCCCTGAATTGATATTGGCTTATAGACTAGATACGATTTATCAGTAATAAGCCGGATTATTTTGGTAAGACCCTTAGCGAAGGGTATATGATATTCATTCTAAATATAGACCGGGAGTCGGTATTTTGAGTTATAGATAGTCGTGGAAACCCGGAGGGATTCCAACGACAGATTATTATTTATCTGAGGAAGGTTATTGTTAAACGTTATTATATTCCATAAAGTATCAATTACTTGGAAATATTTCGAGGAATGTTATTCGAGTATTATCTTAGTCGAGAGATAATAAATGAATGTTAATTTTGAATATTCATTTAGAGTTGATATTTAATGAATATTATTTGGATATTCTTTAGAATGTCATTTATTAAATGAATATTACTTTCGAATATTCATTTACGGTTTTATGTACTTAATGAATATTATTTTAAAATATTCATTGGAAGCTCTATTTACTTAAGGAATATTATTTCGATTATTCCTTTAAAATTATGATTACTAAATGAATATTATTTGGATATTCATTTAGAAGATTATTTATTAAATGAATGCTATTTGGATTTTCATTTAAAAGAGTAAATATTAAATGAACATTATTTTCGAATATTCATTTAAGGTTCGACTTATTTATTGAATACTATTTTAAATATTTATTGGAGTTTAATTATTTAATGAATATTATCTCGAATATTCATTTAAGGAGGGATTTATTTATTAAATAATTCCATATATTCATTCGAGGATTACTTACGAGCAATATTATGAGTTAATAATATTCCATAATTATTATTGAGTAAATAAATATTCTTGGAATATTTACTTAATCCTTTTAAAATTCTTTTTAAAATAATTTATATTATTCGGAGATTACCTTCCACCTCCAGATATTATGTAAAATATTTCGGAGTCTTTTTACGACTATTTTATCAAGGAAAGGTTCCCAACTCTTTCTTTTTCATTTAAATCTATCTTAAAAGGGTTTAAATGCTCGCTCAAACTTCCATATTATAGGGAAACCTACTTGAGCAATGTTATTTATCTTGTTGACTTCCCGATCATAATTTATCCTCTTCACTCGCAACTTGGTTGCTATGGACTCATTAAGTCTGTGTTTACCTTCTCATCTTTCGAGGGGTAAGATTGTTGGAACAAGTTGATGTTCGTTACCAAGCAATAGCTTGGAAGTTATTGGTGAATTTTCCTTTCCAACTAGATACGACTACTTTGTAGAGTCTTATCAACAAGTATTATACTTGGGGAAAGGGGGACGAACGTTACATTCATAATCATGAATTCTATTGGAACTAGGAGTCGTGTAAGAGGCCGAGTAGCGCCGGTCCATCCCCTTTGGCCCAACCGTTGGCCTGGGAGAGCTAGTAAGGCGGTAGACAAGTAAAGCCGTCAGTTCTTCCTTCTACCGGTAGTAAATCTAATTTGATCTGTACGATCTTGACTGATCATCAAGATTGGAACAGCGGGCGCGGTGAATACTCCATCATTGGTTCATCATCCAAACTTATTTATTTCCTGCAACATGATTACTGTTGGCAGAGCTGGAAAAGTGTTCGTAACTGGAATTGCAATATTTTCCTTGCAAGTTCCTCTTTATAATATCTTGCTTATTTTCGACATAGCAGATATTGCCTCATATATTTACATTTTGAGTTACCTTGTAACTTCATCGTTCATATTATACTGGCATCATTTCCGTAAATGCATGGCATATGGTTTGAAAGATACTTTTGAACTGTTATACATTATCGTTCAGTTATATATTATTGTTGGTGGGCTATTGCTCACCCTTGCTTTATTATTATATCACAACAACAGCTAGACCAGATGACTCGCACAAGGCGCACTCGACGCGGGCGAGGACGATGAGACTACCAGAGCTGAAGAAGAAGCTATTGGTAGGATATATTTATTCTTTCAGTACCAAGAATATAGTCTAGTATGACTTATGTAAATGGATGGCAAAGAGTATGTAATTATATTGAAATTCTTTTGGATTGTAAGAACTCATAATGTGATTAATAAAAATTTGACTGTTACTCTGATTTCATCTCTGGGACTATAACGGGTGTGTTTTATATTGTTGTGTTGGGTTATAGAGACGTAATTTATTTTATGTTAAGGAAAGTTCAATTGTTGTGGACAGAATTGGAAACCGTAACCACCGGATCCCGGACCCCGGATCTGGGGGTGTTACAAGAAGGCCCTTAGAAGGAACTACGGTGCTCTGACCACCCTCACTTGCCATCAGGTTTGTCTGAAATTGAAAGAAGTGCTTGAATCTTGAGAGCTCTTCAGAGAGAAATTTTCTTTGAGAGAAGAAGGAAATGTGAAGAATGACTTCCACCCCTACTCTTTTATAAGGAAATGGGCGACCCCTCATAGCAGGTCATCTTTCCGACGACCCGCGTTTACATGTTAAATAGCCGAAAACAGCAGGAAAAAGACGTTATGAATTCGAAATTGGGTCAAATAAACGATCTAATTCGTGAAAATAAACGAAAGAAACGAATGGAAATGCAGGCTGGAGCAACAACATAGTTAACAACCTAAGAGGTTGAACTAACTTATGCTTAATGAGCCTAAACAGAGGATTAAGCCAAAAATCCATGATTAAGGCACTAAATAGAAAGATTATCTAAAAAGCTAATACTTCATAGAAATATGGAAGATAGATTCTAAGAAAAATGGTGGGAGTTTTGAAACCCTGTCCAAAATATAAGCCCAGATGGCCAACAAGGTTGTATGTCGTGAATTAAGCCGGTTGATTGAATTCAAGGCCTAAAACTCAGGAACCATTGAATAGAATCAAGCCAAGTCACGGCCTTACAAACAAGGTAGGAGTTTTAAAGTCCTTGAGAATGAAATCAAGGATAAAAACTGACCATAGTACCCTAGACTTGAAGTCAGGTGTTGAAAACGAGAGAAATCCCTATACAAACAAATAAAGAAATAAAGACCTCCATGGCAAGGGGGGCAAGGCCAAGGTTGTTTAAAACACCCTATTGTAAGTATGAAAGGGTGTCAACAAGCCAAGGGTCGTAGTGTAACCCAAGGTTATTTGAAACTAAGAGTTCGAGAACAAGTTAAAACCCAGAAGGTCCTGAAAACTAGGAAGAAGGTTGTTTGTGATCAAGGGTCACAAAATCAACCATGGTGTTGTAAACTCACTCTAGAAACAAGGAGGGGAGTTTAAAACAAGTTTTGGCTTTGGTCAAAGTCAAGGTCAAAAGTCAAAGTCAACGGGCAAAGTCAACTAGTCAAAATTTGGCCAAAATTCAAAAAAAATAAAAAAATAAAAAAAAATTCCATGGGGCCCAGCCGACCAGGGGTGGCCGACCAGGTCCACTTGGCCGAATGGCCGACCAGGCTACCTTGGTCAGGTGTTTTGAACACCTGGACCCCCTAGGTGGTTTCATGACCCTCCAGAACGCTCAAAAATGCTCCGTTTGTGCCCAAATTTGAGATTTGGAAACCTTGCAAGGTTCTCCACAATCCTAGGTAGGTCTCTCAGTTGTTTCAAGAAGTTGAAAAAAAGAAGGTGTTTGAAACAAGGTCTGGTTTGAAAACCATCTCAGAATGAGGTATTTCGCCTCTAAAACGTTCAAAAATGCATATTTTCATGTGATTCTTGCTCATACCAGGAGATTATAAGAATCCCTATCATATAAGCTCAACTTCAAAATTTGAGTTTAGAAATGTCAGGGGTGTTTGAAACCAGGAGGGTGTTGAAATCAGGAAGGTGTTTGAAACACCTTGCCCAGAAGGCCGTATTTCTTGCCTAGACAACTAAGAAATGAGAATTTTTACGTGATTCTTTCTACAACCATGAGGTTATAAGGATCTCTATTAGATTGGCTTGGCTCCAAAATTTGGGATTAGGGTTTCGCTAATCGCAATTAGGGGGTGATTAACCTCAATTATCGACGTTTAAGGACTCCAACTCTAAAATTAACCTATTTCAAGGTTAAGGGTGGATATCCTAGTAGTAATCATGTTAAATATGAATTAGTTAGCCTCGACTAAGGCCTTTGTAGCCCTGTTTAGGGTTGTTTAGCCTCGATTAGGGCTGAATTAGTGTCTTTTGCTGAAAAATTAGCCCTTATTAAGGCTTATGAGCAATGACCGTCTGATATTAACCCTAACTTAGATAAGTTGAGGAAAATAAATCATTAATGAATCTATGGTAAAGGATCCTATGCACGAATTGCACTTGGATTAGTGTCTATCAGCTCGAAACGGCACTAATCCTATTCCCGAAAGGCCCAGAAATCTTAAGAAAAAGGTTCGAGAGGCCAAGGAACGTTTAACTTTCTTAAGTATTAACTTAGGAGAGAATTTTAGTCGTTATGAATGTGTAGGTCGCTCCACACTTCATTGTAAGACGATACCCTGGTAGGGCCGAGCCGTCCTTAAACTTCTACGAAATCAAGTTTTCCTAGAAGTTGGGGGGCAAATGATATGGGTAAAAAATAATCCCTAAAGACATAATTAATATAGTATTTATTGGCTCATAAATAAGGCCCAAAACCCTAGTTGGGCATTAAATTCGTGGTTAATGATTAAGCCCAAAAGAACAGCCCAAACCGGGGACGCCCGGTATAAGCTTGTTTATAACATGGGCCTGATCCACAAACCGGGAACGTTCTAGAATATTCCGGGGATATTGTGTAGCCTCCAAGGCATCTAATTCAACATGGAAACTAATTCCTATAAGGAAGGAGTCAGAACCTTCCTCAATAACGGTGACTTGTCCACCAAGTCTCCAAACCCTATTACGATTCTAAGGCTCCTACAGCCTATATAAAGGGCCAGACCCCTCATCTCAGAACGACGTTTTTTGGCTTGATTCTCAACTTTGAGATACGTAGGCATCTTGTGAAGACCCGAATTAGGTCACGGTAACACAAGCGCAACCATTAAAGCACAAAGGTCACGAACCCTAGCCGCAATTCGATAACCCTACTTTTTGTTCCACAACAGGTTAATTATAAGTACTTATAAAATTATTATTTAATTTTATTAAATAGAATGCCGTGATTTAACTGGAAAAAGAGAGGTCTTAGTTAGAGAAAATTAAAAAGAAACATGTTTTAGGTGAAAAATGTAATTGATTAGTTTATAGTAATTATAATTCAATTATGTTATTTTACTAAACAAAATTGCTCGTAATGTTATAAGAAAAGGAAAAATTAATGTTGCCCGTGATATTTTTAGAAAAAGAGTGATTTTAGTTAGAAAATATTGAAAAGATGATACATTTTACCTGAAAAACTTAATCGATTAATTATTAATATTATAATATTGTTATTTTATTTTATTAAATAGAACTGCCCATGATATAATTGAAAAAAAAGATAGATTTTAGTTAGAGAAAATAGAAAAGGTAATGTGAAAATTAAAGAGGTGACATGTTTTAGGTGAAAAAGGTAATTGATTAGTTTATTGTAATTATAATTTAATTTATATTATTTTACTAAATTAAATTGTTCGTAGTGTCTTTAGATAGTGAGAAATTAATGTTGTTGGTGATATTTCTAGAAAAAGGAATTTTTATTATGAAATATGGAAAAGATGATACATTTTAGCTGAAAAAGGTAATCGGTAATTATTAGTATTATAATATTATAATTTTATATTATTAAATAGAACAACCCGTGATATAATTGAAAAAAGATATATTTTAGTTACAGAATAAGGAAAAGATAACATGTTTTGGCTGAAAAAAGTAATTGATTAGTTAATAGTAACTACAATATAATTATGTTATTTATTAAATAAAATTACTCGTAGTGTTTATAAGAAAGGAGAAGTTTTAGTTAGATACAATATAAAAGATATTGTGTTTTACCTGAAAAGATAAATTAATTAGTTAGTGAAAAATAGAAAAGGTAATATGTCTTATCTGAAAAAGGAAATTAATTAGTTAGTAGGATGGATTTTACCTGTAATTAAGTGAGGGTAAATAAGTAAAATCAACAGGTATCGTACCGACCAACCAAAATTTTAATGTTTCGGCTTTTATATAATAGTATAGATTTGTTTGTTCTGAGAAAAAATGTATAGAATTCGGATTTTATCAGTTACATATTAAAATTTAATATTTATATTATTAATTTAAATATACAACTTATGGTGAGAAATTATAAAACATTACTAGAAAATGTAAATATACAAAGTATCAAAATACACATAAAATCTATAAATATATTATAAATTGTTTTAATTATCAAACGAAGTCAATTATTTCACTTCAATATATCAAAGGGGTCACCAGTTTCATTTCGGTATCATTTGAATCACTAAAATCATAATAAATATCAAATAGATAACTCTAAATATGTGTTCGAAAAATAAAAGTAATCTTTTGTTGATTCTGCACATTTTTCTTAAATGTTACCGCAACCAAATGAATAACTGTTAAATTCTAGTATTTAGATAATATATTTAGATTTTTTAAAATTCATTTGCCATTTCTTTTTAATTTTCTAGTTATTTCTTGTTTTAATTAATAAATAAATAGTAAATGAACTTTTAAAATTCCAAATATGTTATCAGAAATACTAGAATTTAACAATTATTCATTTGGTTACGGTAACATTCAAGAAAAATGTGCAGAATCAACAAAAAATTACTTTTATTTTTCGAACACATATTTAGAGTTATCTATTTGATATTTATTATAACTTTAGTGATTTAAATGATACTAAAATGAAATTGGTGACCCATTTGATATACTGAAGTGAAATAAGTGACCCAATTGATTATTAACCCACTATAAATTTTTGGATAACCCGCACCTCAAGTTTGATATAGATATTTAGGTTTGGAGAAAATTTTGCATTAATTTTTTTTACTATGTAAGCTTATATGCCTTACAATTTAGTATCTGTTCAAAGATAATTTTCGGGGTGAGCGAGAGTCGAATCCATTATTTGACCCATTGTTAAATATATAAAGTTTGTATCTAAATTTAAATATCAGTAATATAATTTTTACTATTATTTAGGGTAAATTCATTTAAAAAAATTGAATTAATCTTCTAATTTTGGTAAACTCGTTAATGTGTATTTTCATGTAATAATATAATAGTACATTTAACTAATTATCTTTAAAATCCCCCTACTTGTTTTTTATTTCCATTCAATAAAATTCATTTTTTTTGAGTATTTGTGTGTCTCTTTTTTTGGAGTGTTTTATTTATCTATCCTTTTTGGGTGTTTGTTATGTTTTTTGTGTAATCATGTTTGGGTTTGTTTTGTTATTGTGCTCAGAATGATTTCCATGGTGTATTGGGAAACTTGAGAAGCCCGCATCGTAGCTGAAACGGTGGTGATTATCGTAAGAGCTCAACTTGCAGGACGAAAGAGTGTTCAATATATGAGGGCATCTGTACCTCTAATCTCAGTTAGTGTAACTAATGGGTATTAACATCGGACTATCACCGATTTTTTATGTGCACAAGTCAATTGTGATGCTACTATTTTCAGAGATGTTGGTGTCGACTGCATTGCTCGAGAAATCTTTGTAATCATTTTTATTATCAAGAATAGTCATATTCTGTTTGTTAAATGATCTGAAAACAAAGCAACTACAGTATTTGGTTAGCTCGTTTATTTGTTTCCCAATCAAATTGCATTGTCAGTTCGGGGTGTGTTTCATTATTTTAATAATTGCATTAAAATTTGTTCGTTAAAAAAAATTATCTGTAAATGTATTTGTTATAAAATATAAAACTAGTATTATATTAATATTGTTACTTTCAAAATTATATTATTTGATCTTAAATATAAAATTATTTTATTCACCATTATTATTATCTAACAAAATTATTGTATTGAGAAAATGATCAAAGTATCTCATTTATTTGCCCAAAATATCAATATTTAGAATACTAACCAAAATAATCATTTCGGTCGGATACTTCATTTGCAGTGGGATATGAGAGGTGATATTACTTACCCAATGGAACATCAGGAGGGGTACTCCACTACCAGCGAAGTATCGGACATTTAGATACTCCACCAATAGTGGAGTATGCACGTGATATTTTTTTTAGGAATAAAGTGTCATTCTAATACTCCACTATTCACTATCAAATAGTAGAGTTTTTGGTGGATATTTAGAGCCACATTTATTGAATACGAGTATTTTGGACATATTTTGCTGAAAATAAGGTATTTTAGATTTTCACCCATTATTATTTAATAAAATTTAAATTACTGTATACATAGCACGAGTTATAATCTAGTTTTTATGAAATCTATATAATATAAATTGATGGATAACCTATTTCTTAGATTTGATATCCATATTGAGATTTGGATAGAATTTGTATTGAATTTGATCTGTTGGATAATTTAACATCCCTAATAAATACGCTTAATTATAAAATCCACTAAAAATCGAATGAAACGATACAACTTCTCAAAACCCAAAATCTTACAATTCATAAATTAAAAGTACAACTAGATTCTCCAAATATTGGAACTCGCACTCTTCCCAATAAGTAGCCCACCTAAATAAGATCACCTGCTGGGAAAAATAAGAGAAACAAAGGACCGGCAGTGAGCGAAAGGCTCATATACGGATATCAAAATAATGAATAAAAGCTGGATGAAAACTACATACGAAGACAATATAACTGAACAAAGTTACAGACAATGAGTTTACGAACAAAATTGAATATCCAAATAAAGAACAATGCAAAGCTACACAAAGACTAAGATGATGAAATGACGAATAAAAATCGAATATCTAAATTAAGAACAAGTACATATAGAATGAGACAATTAGAAAAAGGACACTCAACTCATAATTTTTAAAAATATAAATGATTTCAAATTTAAACATAATATTACTCTTACAAATATGCGTACAACTTACACATAATAATCACAGCTATTAAATTCAAAATTTAATTAATAAAATATAATGAAACACACACTCTTACAATTACAAATAATATTCAAAGTAACTTACTTACTAACATGGGAGACGATCTTACAGGGGCTTGCAAAGCACAAAGCAAATGCTACCCAAAATCTTACAGGGGCTTGCTTAATGCTACCCAAATTCTTACAGGGGCTTGCTTAACGCTACCCAAATTCTTATAGGGGCTTGCACGGCAATAAGCACAATGCTACCCAAATATCTAACATCTCCCACATCATTTGTATATCAAAATATAACCGAAAACACATTACTCAAACTCACAAATATCTCACATATCACTTACTCGATAATAAACTCAAAGATCAAATATTATATATTACACAAATAATTTGTAGGATAGATCAGCCCATAAAATCAAATATTTACTCCACTAAGATGAGCTCAAACGAAAAAATATAAAACATGAAAGTCGTAGAGGATTCCGAGACCTTTCCAGAATGGTAAGGCTCGTTAAAAACGAAGAAGTAACGAATTCAGAAACAATGAAAATGCGGACTGCAATAACAGAATCAGGCACTGATCACAGTAGTAATTCGATATTTAAGACATTGAAATCACATAATTGGTCAGCGGAATATGAATACAAAACATAGAGGTCGAAACGAGCTTTCCAGAATGGTATTGCTCATAATAATCGGATAAAAACTCAATTTACTACGAATTTTCGAAGTTATGATATACCAATCGAAATTAACGCACCAGATTATACAATGACAGATTTTGACCAAAACACAAGCAGAATTTCACAAAACACAAAGAATGAAAGTTGTAGATAATTCAATTATCTTTCCAGGAGATCAAGAATCAACACAATCCGATGAACAATGAATTTTGCACGAATTTAATAAGAAATCAGATGTACAAAATTGGGATAACAAGACATCCAAAGAGAGACAAGATTACCCGTACCTTAGACCTTAATGATTATCACTAATTCTCAACAAATTTAGCCCTTCCAAGCCAATCCAAGAACCCTAATTTGTATAACAAGGTCATGGATATTATAAAACTCAATCTCTTATACATGTATATATAAATCGAAGAGTCTCTAATCTTTTACCTTAATCCGAAGAACCCTAGTATTTACGTTAGTAATCTCCTCTTCTCTTTCTTCTCTTTCTTCTTCTCTCTCTTTTCCTTCTTCCTTCTGACCCAAAAGTAACGTAAGTCTCAAACCCTCTATTTCTTCTTTAAGGCTTTTTTTTAAACCCTCAATTCCTTTCTTTTTAACTATTAATCATAAAACAATATTCTAATTATAAAAGAAATATATACTTATTCATAAATAATATTAATAACTCATTAATATTATTATTATTACTAATCGAACAAATTCTTAAAAAAATACGGGATGTTACAGATAATCCATTTTTAAGTTTTTTTTTTTTAATCTATATAGGTTTGTAAAGATCCATCTTCTAGTTTAACCCGTTTTTAATTATAAAAAGTTTATATATAAATTTGAATATAATTATGTCTTTTATAATATTTATGATTTATTGTTAGTCATAGAGGCATGCCTGAATACATCTAATAATAAGCCTAAGTATGTGTAATGCTATGCATTACCTACATGACCTCTTAACTGAGGGAACCTCTAGTTGTAGAGTTTCTATTTGTTCTGTACTTGTAGTAGGCATCAAATTCTAGTTGTGTTACTGTACTTATAAAGTCAAGAATAATGCTTGAAAGAAGTTCCAAGGTTCATGCCTCAAGCAAGGAGATAAAGACTGCCAAATAATCACAGTTGGGATTTGAAGAAATGAAGAATTTGCCTAAGTACCAATTCGAGAAGTACATTTGTCTATTCGAGAAGTCTAGCATTCGAGAAGTCAGAGATTCGATATCTCAGAAGACACTATTCGATATCTCTGAATACACTGTTCGATATCTCATTCGATATCTCAGAGATTCGATATGTCTATTACTCTATTCGAGAACTCATGGAGTCAACAAGTCAAAGCATCATTCGAGTTCTCTAAGAGTCAACAAGTCAATGATCTATTCGATATCTCAAGGACTAAAGAAGCTATTCGACATCACAGGGATTCGATATGTCAAAATGCTCTATTCGATATCTCAAGGAGTCCCAGAGAAAAGAGCTATTCGAGAAGTAATTCGATATGTCAATATAACACTATTCGAGAACTCAGAGTTATCGATTAAGTCAATTCGAGTTCTCGAATTAATCACTTAGCCACTTCTCGAATACATTCTTGGAGACAAAATACTGAAGAATTGTACAAGTCAGAAACCTACAACAAGCCAAGACGCTTTATTTGACTATGTACTATAAATCAGATTGGAAAGCCTACAAAGAAGCTTGGAGAGATAAGACAAAGGGACAAGGAGCTAAAGAAGTGGATCTGAACAGGCTTTGCAAAGTCAAATCTGTAGCCGTTTGGACTCTTACTCAAATGAGATAGATATACTGAAAAGTAGTTTGTTTTACCTACCTTATTTGTAGTAAGTAGGTGTATCCATGTCTATAAGGATACAGCCTCACTTCCTTAGCAGAGAAGTTTTTCAAGATACATCACAAGAAATATCTCTCTAAGAAAAACGAAGCTGAGAATACTACCATTTGTATTCACAGATTGTAGCAAAATCTTTATCTAATAAAATATTAGATTAAAGTGATATTGTGTTGTGTTTGTCTTTGTTATCTGCACTTACATATCTCACACACTAAACACATATCTTGTTGCAAAGATTCAAGAACAAAGAAAAGTTCAAGAATCCATTCACCCCCCTCTGTATTCTTTTACTGTATTCAATACTCAACAAGTGGTATCAAAGCAGGCTGTTTAATCTAAACAGAAAACGATCATGAGCTCGAATACACCAAAGACTACAGGTACGGTGAAGGTCCCTAAGTTCAACAAAGAGAATTACAACCTCTGGAAAATAAAAATGCTGTTGTTCATCAAAGCTGCCAATCCTCTCTACCCTGACATCCTCAAGAATGGTCCATTTGTACCACAACAAGAAATTGCTGAATCTACAGTGGGCACAATAGTCATTCCTAGATCATATGTTGCAAAAGAGCCATCCAAATGGACGGACTCAGAGAAGGAAAAGGTTGCCCTAGACAGTCATCTCATGTTGCTGATCATAGACTCCATAGATATGTCGATGTTTGCTAATATAGCATCATGCACATCAGCCAAGGACATGTGGAACCACATCGAGGTGTTATGTGAAGGGACAGAGGAGGTAAGAGAAAATAGGAAACAGATACTGGTCACACAGTATGAAGCTTTCATGGCACAGTCCAAAGAAAGTATTCCTGATATGTTTGAGAGATTTCACAAGCTGGTGACTGAGCTTCAAATGAATGGGAAGGTTTACAGCACTAAGGAATTAAACATGAAGTTTCTACTATCTGCACCAAACCATCTAGAGCAAAGGGTCATATCTCTAAGAGAAAGAGATTTGAACAAAGTCACATATGATGTGCTCTATGGGGTTTTAAAAACTCATGAGCTTGAGTTGCTTCAGAAGAGGGCTATCCAAGCCAACCAAGGCAGAATGATAAACACATCCTGTGCCTTGATTGTCAACAAATCTGTTCAAGACCTGGAAGCATCTACAAGTCAACTGAGAATAGAAGAGATAGTAGATGATGAAGAGATTGAAGAAGAAGTGACTAAACCTGTTGATGAAAAGGAAGAAGATGAGTTCTATATTCTTGAAGAGTTGGATGCCATGAAAAACACTTCATATGCTTTTATGGCTAGAAAATTCCCAAACATCAGATTTAAGAGGAATCAGCCCTTCAAGTCTAGATCTCAAAATCATTCATTCAACAAGAGCAAGGCACCTGTGAAAGCAAAAAAAACAAATTCAAAACCAGCTATGTGGATAGGTCATCTGTGAGATGTTATAGATGCAATGACCTAGGGCATTTTGCCAGTGAATGCAAGAAGCCTAAGAAGAAGGATAAGGAGTTTCTTGAGCTTGAAGCTAAGTATGAGGCTCTGCTAAAGAAGCATGCACCAGGTAAGGCCTACATAGCTGAAGGGAAGTGTTGGGATGATTCTGATAGTGATGGAGAAGAACAAGAATTCTGCAACTCTGCCTTGATGGCCAACTCCAAGGAAGAACCATCTGAATCAGACTCTCAGGTACCATCCCTCACTACTATAGACATGTCTGTTTTTGAATACAAATCTATGGTTGAACAACTATCTGTTGAGATGTTTAATATTCATACTAGTATGACTGCTGCTAATGAAGAGATTGCTAAACTGTCTACTAAGAATGAACTGTTGAACAAAAGAAATGAGGAACTAGAACTAACTGATATCCAAATAGAAAACCTTAAACAAGAAATCGAATATCTAAAGAATAAGGTTCTATGTGCTAGTCAAGTTGAGAAAGCTCTTAGGGATGAA
The DNA here is from genome assembly GCA_036435485.1 of Saposhnikovia divaricata. Lineage (NCBI taxonomy): Eukaryota > Viridiplantae > Streptophyta > Magnoliopsida > Apiales > Apiaceae > Saposhnikovia > Saposhnikovia divaricata. The sequence continues at coordinate 58,757,900 of CM071600.1, read as the reverse complement.
CTAGCTGAAAATGAATTTAAATTGAAAACATTCAAGAATTCCTCTAGTCTATTGCAGTCCTGCCATGAGAAAAATCTAGCTAGACCTAAGGCTGCTATTGGACTTGATTATGACACTCTCAAGCAGAGGAAAGGCTATGCAGTCATTGAAGATGACATTGTTGTTCAAGAGGAAGTGCCTCAGGTTTTGAAAAAGGCTGAGACCCCAATATTTAAAACACCAACACTTGAGATTGATGAGGATGCCTTACTCATTAAGCAAATGTTGGATGATGAAGATAAGGCACAATCAAATGAACAACAAGCATCCTCTAAGAGTGAGAATGTCAAAACCAAAGCCAAGGAGTCAGTAGGAGGTAAACCTAGACTTGAGAAATTTGTGAAGTTTGTTTCAGCTGGGAATAATGAGTTTGAGAAGAAAGTGGCTAAAAAGAAACAAAACAGGAATGGCAAATTAGGGATTAACAAGGACAACAATTATGCTTATGTGCCAAATGCCCCTAGGAAAGTTTGTCAAAATTGTTTTAGCACTAATCATTTAACTCATGCATGCAAGAAACCATCTGGTAGTGTTGCTAAACCATTCTATGATTGCTCTGTGCCTTTAAGACATAGGGACTCTCCTTTCTGTGATAAATTTGATTGTATGCCATGTAACATGAATGTAATGACTAGTTGCTTTAATTTGAGAAGACAATTCATGGAAGGTTGCATCAGTCACAATGTTCACACACACTACACAAGAACAAAGTCTTCAAGTCCTCCTAAAGTTAGGAAGGTGCCTCTGTCACCTAAGTCTAAGAACCCTGATTCTAAGACTTCTAACAGTGACAAGAAGACTAACATCAAGAAAATTGATAAGCATGTTGTTTATGATAAGACTGTTGCTAAGCCACATGGACCCAAACTTGTTTGGGTACCAAAGGAGAAGTAATACCTTTGTGTTTGCAGGGCAAAGAAAGTGAAAGAAAGGTCATGTGGATTTTGGACAGTGGATGCTCAAACCATATGACTGGTGATATGGCCCTGCTATCACAGTATGAGGAGAAGGCTGGCCCAATGGTTGCTTTTGGAGATGACAGCATTGGCAACACACTGGGATATGGCAAGTTGGAAATTGGAAATGTCATCATTGAAAATGTAGCACTGGTCAAGGGACTCAAGCACAATCTACTGAGTGTTGGTCAATTTACTGACAGAGGCTTCAAAGTGAATTTTGACAAAGATGAATGTTTGATCACCCACAAAAAGACTGGTGACTTTGTTCTATCTGGAGTAAGGAAAGGAAGCCTGTTTGTAGCCAATATGAACTCTGAAAACAAGGACAAAATGAAAAGATCAAGCCACAAGTCAAAGACAGTGACATCAATAACCAAGCCCCTACAACTAATTCATATGGACTTGTTTGGGCCTGTCAATATTATGTCACTAGGAAGGAAAAAGTATGCTCTGGTGATGGTTGATGATTTCACAAGGTATACATGGGTAGAATTTCTGGCATCAAAGGATGAGGCTCCCCAAGTAATCATTGAGCATATAAAGAAAATTGACAAGGAAGCAAAGTCCAACAATGCAAGTGTGATTGCATTAAGAAGTGATAATGGAACAGAGTTCAGAAATGCCATGCTTGAAGCATTCTGCAAAGAAAATGGTATTTCTCAACAATTCTCAGCTCCAAGAACTTCACAACAAAATGGAGTTGTTGAAAGAAAGAATAGAACTCTGATTGAGGCTGCTAGAACAATGTTACTTGATGCAAAGATGCCTACATGTTTTTGGGCTGAGGCTGTGAGCACTGCATGCTATATCCAAAACAGAACCCTCATCAACAAAAACACTGGAAAGACACCTTACAACTTGATGACTGGAAAGAAGCCCACTCTAAAGTATGTTCATGCTTTTGGAAGCAAATGCTTTGTGTTAAAAGATAACTCAGAATATGTTGGAAAGTTTGATGCAAAAGCATTTGAAGGAATTTTTCTTGGCTACTCTATGGAAAGAATTGCATACAAAGTTTATGTCATCACTCAAAAGAAAGTTATGGAAAGCACAGATGTGACATTTGATGACAGCAAACTACCTGGATTAGAAGAAGCCAATGATGAAGATAAAGATCCTTTGAAGTTTGACAATCTAGATGATTCTGATGAGGAGGTTGAAACTGAATTTGAGTCTACAATTCAACAAACTCAAGTGAATGAAGAACCTGTGTCAACCAACAATGAAGAGACAAGCATCCAAGACACACCTGTGATTAGTGGAAACTTCACAGGGGGAGGAAATGTAAATGATCATGATCTGGATGATGAAGCAACATCAAGGCTGAGAAATCAATCTGAACATACAAGGAAATGGGATAGATCACATACCGCAGATCTGATAATTGGAGATCCAAATACAGGAGTGAAAACAAGGAGAGCAACTCTAAATGAATGTCTCTATGGTTGCTTTCTATCCCAAGTTGAGCTTAAGAAACTTGAAGATGCATTGTTGGATCCTGATTGGATAATTGCTATGCAAGAGGAGCTAAACCAATTTGAAAGAAGCAAAGTATGGGAACTTGTGCCTGCACCAAAGGATAGAACCATTGTTGGAACAAAATGGGTTCTAAGGAATAAGATGGATGAAAATGGTGTAGTCATAAGAAACAAAGCAAGGTTGGTTGCAAAAGGATACTCTCAACAGGAAGGCATTGACTATGATGAGACTTTTGCCCCTGTTGCCAGACTAGAGGCCATCAGAATTTTCTTGGCATTTGCTGCACATTCTAATTTCAAGGTCTATCAAATGGATGTCAAGAGTGCATTTCTGAATGGGGAGTTGGAAGAAGAAGTATATGTGCAACAGCCACCTGGCTTTGAGGATCCACAATTCCCTCACTTTGTCTACAGATTGCTTAAAGCATTGTATGGACTTAAGCAAGCTCCTAGGGCATGGTATGACACATTGTCACAATTTCTACTTAAGAATCAATTCTCTAGAGGCACACTAGACAAGACACTGTTCTACAAGAAACATGGTGATGATATTATCTTAGTTCAAATCTATGTGGATGATATCATATTTGTCTCTACAAATGAGAAGCTGTGTGAGAAATTCTCTAAGCTCATGCAGAGCAAATATGAGATGAGTATGATGGGAGAATTAACATTCTTTCTTGGGCTGCAAGTGAGTCAAAGGAAGGATGGCATTTTTATAAGTCAAACCAAATACATCAAGGATCTATTGAAGAAATTTGACTTAGAAGAATGCTCACCTGCAAAGACACCCATGGCCACTGCCATTAAGTTAGATGAAGATGGTAAGGGAAGAAAGGTAGATATCTCAATCTACAGAGGCATGGTTGGTTCTCTACTCTACCTCACTGCTAGTAGGCCAGACATCATGTTTGCAACATGCTTGTGTGCAATGTTTCAATCAAATCCAAAGGAATCACATATGATAGCAATAAAGAGGATTTTCAGATATCTGAAGGGCACACCAAACTTGGGGTTATGGTATCCTAAGGACACAGGGTTCAATCTGGTTGGTTATTCTGATGCTGATTATGCTGGATGCAGAGTGGATAGGAAAAGTACCTCAGGTAGCTGCCAGTTTCTTGGACAAAGGTTAGTCTCTTGGTACAGCAAGAAACAACAATCTGTGTCAACTTCCACAGCTGAAGCTGAGTACATAGCTGTTGGAAGTTGCTGTGCTCAAGTGCTTTGGATCAGAAACCAACTTAGAGATTATGGACTTGTGTTGGAAAGAATTCCAATCATGTGTGACAACACAAGTGCAATCTCTATAGTTTCCAATCCTGTCAATCATTCTAGGACAAAGCACATTGACATCAAATATCACTTCATAAGGAAGCATGCAACTAATGGAACCATTGAGTTACATTATGTTCCCACAGAGAAACAACTAGCTGACATATTCACTAAGCCATTAGATGAAGCCACCTTCACAAGGTTGGTTAGTGAGATTGGAATGCTGAATTCTTCAAATTCTGGCTGAGTGAATATATCAACTAGATTGTTGCAGCAGTAAACACTTACTTTATCAAATGCTCAATATTTTTTTTTAAAAGTAAGTATTGGCTGGATTATGATTTATGAATATTCCACAATGCTGCATATGTTGAAAATCATACATCTTTAGCTTGAAATTTCTGTGAAATTTTGAAGAGAATCACTATTTAATTTAGTAGAATATTCGTCAGTGAATATTTCTAGTAAATTTTAAAAGATAGTGAAAATTGAATTTATGAGTGAAAAGTATAGTTCGATAAGTCAGACTTCTCGAATGGTTCATTGTTTTGTCATGGCTCGAGTTCTCGAATAGGCCTATCAAGAACCCTCCTGAGTTCTCGAATAGTGTCTTTTGGAGAAATCGAATAGCACACTTTGAATTCTCGAATAAAGTATTTTAGTTCTCTAATGATGGAGTTCTCGAATACTGTATTTGAGTTATCGAATCATTTGAAAAGGCTGATTTCTCGCTGACACTTAATCGCTTTTTGGATTTATATTCAAAATTTCATTTCGCTCATAAAAACATATTTTATTTAGCTTAGAATTATTTTCTGAGTTAAATAACTGCCAGCTGTGAGTTACAAACTGCTTGAGATATCGAATAAGCCTTTCTTGACTTATCGAATAGTTGTTTTATACTTCTCGAATGACTGACTTGTCGATACAAAACTTATATCTAATCGACAACTCAAGTCACTCACATATATACAATTCCACAACTGTTCAAATCATTTCATTCGATTTCTCAGGCAGCTAAAGTTCCAAAACCTCTGTAAACCCTAACGTCAAAAGCCAAATTTCTTCTTCAACCTTCATTCTCTTCTCATCTCTCTGTGTAACAATGGCAAATACCCAACTCATAATTCCTACCCACACCAATTTCATAGCAATAACCAACGATGTTGAAGCACCCAATGCAAACTTTAAGTGCTTCGTTCGATGGATGGCTGAATCATACATCAAGGATGCACTCTCAGCCAACCCAACTCTGTATCTAGATTTACTAGAACAGTTTTGGAGAACTGCTACTGTGGAGGTCGTGGCCCTAGAGAATGCAATAACTTCATACGTAATTTATTGCAAGATTCAGGACAAGGAAATCACCATCACTACTGAAAATATGAATCAAGCACTGGGGTTACAACAAGGAGTGTATGACAGTCAAGCAACTGATCAGGAATTGGAAGATTTCTTTGATTTTATCAACTACTCAGATAGAATCAAGCTTGGAAATTTGAATAGGAAGTACTTGAGGAAGGAATGGAGCTATGTCTTTGCCACTCTTCTTCAAGTCTTCACAGCAAGGAAGTCCAGCTTTGATCAAATCAGCACACCTGTTCAACAAATAGGATATGCTCTAGCATATGGGAGAAAGATTGATGTTGGTTTGATCATAATGCAAGAATTGTATGGGAGACTTGGTAAGAACTCAGCCAAGAGAGGTAATGAAATTTTCTTCCCTCGCTTTATTCAATCTGTACTTAATTTCATAGATGTTAAATTGATTGAATTGCCTGGGTTAGACAAAAATAGAATAGGCTATCCGAAATCCATGACCAAACTCATTTTTGGTAGCTTGGAGACTAGGAATGATGTGGATGTAAGGCTCAAAATAACTCCCCTTATGGAGAGTTTATTTAGGACTTACCCCCACAACATGCCAATATGTGCCTCAAAATCTGAGTTAGCTAGGCCCAAGCATGTAGAGCAAAATGCTAACCCAGGGTCTGCTAACCAACCCTCTCAGCCAAACACTTTACCAAACACAGAGACAACTGCATCATCCTCTCAAAAGGGTGATGTTAGTAAAAAGAAGAGAAAACAGGTTGCTTCTGAACCTCTAAAAATCTTAACTGAAGCAGCCTTGGCTGTAGAATTAGGCATAGCAAGTGAGAAACCTGAGTCACCCTTACTAAGGCCAAAGAAGAAGAAGAAGTCTAAAACCACCTCTTCAGTCACCCAAATGGCTGAAGTTGTAAAATCAGGGGCAAACAGCTCACTAGGTGTATCCTCTCAACAGGGTGCATCTATAGAATCAAGCATCCTCCCCAATGCACCTACTTGTACAGAGTCAGCACATGGGAGTGATAAGGCTGGCACAACACTGAGTGGAGAGCACATCATAATTGAAACTCCCTCTATCTCTCAGGGGGAGTTGCCAAAATCTAATTTACAACACACTTCTCTTCCAGAATCTACCACTCATATTTCTTTGGAGCCTGCAACTCAAGCAATTGAGGAGCAAGGCATTGATCATCAAGAATTCTTTTCTCTTGATGAGCCAGTGGATTCAAGTGACTTGGTGCATGACACCTTGCTCACCACCCAGGTACCACATTTAGATGGTCATGGAATGCATGCTGGGGCATCTCCTAATGACACCATCACAAACACAGAGGATTCACTAGTTTTCACTAGAGACTCTGTGCCTGTGTTAACTACTGTTGTAACTCATCCCACTTCTGTGGAGACAACAGTAGCAGAGTCTTTTCATCCGGTTACAGAAGTTGCATCTGTAACTGAGGAGTCTAGCTTGCCTAGCTCTAGCTCCCACTTTTTGTCCCAATGGCTGAAGCCTGTGCAACATGACAGTGCTTCAGGATCAGGGTCTGTTCCACCACAAATGTCCATTGAAGCTCTCCAAAGCTATGTTGTGGATCAGATTCCTGAGTTTGTCAAAATAGCCCAGAACCTTGTCACCTTCGACATCTCAAATCCAAATTATGAAGCCATCCTACTATGCCATAGGGATGATGTGGAGATGCAGAAGGCCAAGATTATTGATGATGCTGAGAGAGATGGCAATGTAGATGCCTGGATGCAAGGAAAGTATGATGTAACTCTCGGTGAAGCACTTCAATATCTTAGAGAGGAATACATCACTTCACTGGGTTCAAATGCAAAATCCCTGTCCCCTAGTGAAGTGTATGAAGCTGTCAATGATTCCTACAAGGGTTTCCTCAAGGCTGCACACTATCTTGGCAAGGGAGTCAAAACTGAAGTCAACAAAGTGAGTGACAAGATAGCCACTTCAGTAGAAGAGATAAAGAGGGCCTTTGATGCCAAATTTCCTCAACTAGACAGTGTGGTCAAAGATCTCAGACACTGCAACACCACCTGCACCAAGATGGATAATAGTCTAGCTCTACTTAAAGATACAGTCACAGGTCTAGGAAGCAAATTTCAAATTCTATCTGACCAGACTACAGACGCCAATGCCATACTTAGGACACTCTTTTCAAATCAATATGGAGACAAGCTGGTAACTGAGGTTCCTGTGCATGAGCTGTCTAGATTTGAAGTGCAGAGACTTAAAGAACAATCCCTGTCTGGCTTCAAATCTAATGCATTATTCAGTAAGGTAGATGCACTTGAAAAGGAGATAGCTACTCTCACTCAGTCCAATGCTCATCTTACAGACAAGGTACAAACTCTAACTGAGCAGTTGAACACTCAAGCCACCACCACAGCTGATGTTCTTCTGCATCAATAATCAATTTTGTCTGCAATGATGAAGCACATGGGTCTCCCTCTACCTGAAGAATCTTCAACCCCAAAGGTCAATACTGCAGCCTCTGTGCCTGACAACAAGCCTAAGGGGGAGAAGAAGACATCAAGGAACTCAAATACAAAGGGGGAGAAACCACCTGTAAAGGGCATCAAAATCACTGAAGGTGCTCATCAAAGAACTTCAATATCTTAAAGAACAATACCTGTCTGGCTTCAAATCTAATGCATTATTCAGTAAGGTAGATGCACTTGAAAAGGAGGTAGTTACTCTCACTCAGTCCAATGCTCATCTTACAGACAAGGTACAAACTCTAACTGAGCAGTTGAACACTCAAGCCACCACCACAGCTGATGTTCTTCTGCATCAACAATCAATGTTGTCTGCAATGATGAAGCACATGGGTCTCCCTCTACCTGAAGAATCTTCAACCCCAAAGGTCAATACTGCAGCCTCTGTGCCTGACAACAAGCCTAAGGGGGAGAAGAGGACATCAAGGAACTCAAATACAAAGGGGGAGAAACCACCTGTAAAGGGCATCAAAATCACTGAAGGTGCTCATCAAAGAACTTCAATATCTCTAATTCATGTGCCTGGCAAAGGAAAAGACAAAGTTGATGAGCCTCCTACTTCTCTGCCAGTTGTCACTCTACCAACTGTGCACATCACTACTTCCAGTGGTCAAAAGCAAACTATCACAACCACAGTGGTTGCAGGGAGTATGCCATCTGATAAACCTTCACTCTCCATATCTAAAAGTGCCAAGCCTGTAGAAGTGAAGGTGGTCACTGAGGACAAGCTACAAGAAATTGCAAACTCAAATGTTTATCATGATGATGCATTCTTGGAGTTTCTGAAAGTCTCAAGAGAACAGGCTGGTGACACTCAATTGTATCTAAGGAGCTTGAAGGATCAGATCGATTACTTCACTGTGGTACCTAGAAAAGTTGATAGCTCATGGCTCAAGGAAGTAATGATGGTAGCAAAATCCAGAATCTGGCATCTAACCTACAAAACTCTACATGCCTTGAAACATTCAGAGATAGATGCACTAATAGAGCTCATAGAGAAGAGGAATGTAAATGAAAACAATAAGAGTCTGTATGATGACTTGAGGAATGGCCAACCTTCAAGGCTGCCAGAAGTGATTAAGAAGCCATGGACCATCATCTATCAGTCTGGCACCAGAATTGAACAGATTAAACAATTGGTCATTCCCAATGATCTCACTTCTCGAAATCACAGACTCATTATTGCCATCATTGATCTACTGTAAAAGAAGAAGGGGACAAGTACTGCTGAAGAGATAGAGGCACTGCACATTCTCAGATCATACATTGCAACTAGTGTAATTCCAGAAATGGCCAAGCCAAGGAGGAATAAGGATGATGAAGATGAAGACAAGAGTGATGGGAGGAGAAGTCATCACAGGAGTGATAATGGGGATGAGGATAAGAAGAAGAAGAAGAAGAAAGACAGCAAAGATAAGAAGGATGATGACCAAGGCAAAGTCTATGAGAGAAAGAATGGAAAACAGCAAGCCTTAGGCATTGCTAGCAGTAATCTCACCACAACACAAGACTCTAAGTCTAGGGTGAATGCTGTTAGTAATGACCTACCAAAATCTAATCCCATGGCTTCTGCAACTGTTTTACCACCTCAAGAAGAGAAGAAGATTCAAGTCAGGAAACCATCTGTACATTTCAAAAAGCATACTGCTAATGGAATACTACAATGGTCCACAAACAAAGGTCACATGCTACTGCCAGGCAACCATGTCAAAAGGATCAAATTCAAACAAGCTGCAAGGAAACCAAAGCTATCAAAGTCAAGGACTCTGACAATCTATCCAGGCTTAAAACTCCAACCACTAGATGAAGATTTTGATGAAGACCAATTGCAATTCTTACAAGCTCAAAGAATCTATCATGTTGCCATTGTTGATAACTGCCTTGAGATCAAATATACTGATGGAAGGGAGGAGAAATTCAAACAAGGAGGATGTCAACACTGGGGCAAACTACATGACATAGAAAGAATCATTGCATTGTTGAGCTTAGAAGATAAAGTGGAAAGAGTATGGAAGCTGGAGCTAATTGATTTTGTGAAGATGAAGAGAGATCATAAGGAGAAAATCAGAAAAGAGTGTCTTGAGAAATGGCTAGCAAGGGAGAAAGAAATTGAGAGACTGGAGATTGAAGCAGAAAAGCTAAGGGCAAAGGGATTGTGTAGAGTTCAGTTTAACCCCTATGTGGTGAAGTATAGGAGGAGAAATGGGGATCAGGTCCACATCAGAATGAATCTACTCAACCACTATCCTGCAAACATTCTGAAACCAGTACTTGAAGATTTCAAAGACTCAATTTTGCTTGAAGAATTGGATGCTATGGCAGAAATAATAAAAGCTATGGATGAGAATACAAGGAAGGAGAAAGAAAGAAGACAGAAAGCATATGATGATTTGCAAGCCAAAGCTATGGAAAGGGAAACAAATGACAATGGTTAGTACTTCATCATAGGCTGTAAGATTACTCACCCTGTAGTTCTATCCACATTGCTAATCAAAATTCATACATGTACTGTCAAGTTTCATCTTTATGTATGTTAGGCTTGTTATCAGACATGAAATTGTGACTAAGGGTCTTACTCACAATTTGGGGGAGATTGTTAGTCACAGAGGCATGCCTGAATACATCTAATAATAAGCCTAAGTATGTGTAATGCTATGCATTACCTACATGACCTCTTAACTGAGGGAACCTCTAGTTGTAGAGTTTCTATTTGTTCTGTACTTGTAGTAGGCATCAAATTCTAGTTGTGTTACTGTACTTATAAAGTCAAGAATAATGCTTGAAAGAAGTTCCAAGGTTCATGCCTCAAGCAAGGAGATAAAGACTGCCAAATAATCACAGTTGGGATTTGAAGAAATGAAGAATTTGCCTAAGTACCAATTCGAGAAGTACATTTGTCTATTCGAGAAGTCTAGCATTCGAGAAGTCAGAGATTCGATATCTCAGAAGACACTATTCGATATCTCTGAATACACTGTTCGATATCTCATTCGATATCTCAGAGATTCGATATGTCTATTACTCTATTCGAGAACTCATGGAGTCAACAAGTCAAAGCATCATTCGAGTTCTCTAAGAGTCAACAAGTCAATGATCTATTCGATATCTCAAGGACTAAAGAAGCTATTCGACATCTCAGGGATTCGATATGTCAAAATGCTCTATTTGATATCTCAAGGAGTCCCAGAGAAAAGAGCTATTCGAGAAGTAATTCGATATGTCAATATAACACTATTCGAGAACTCAGAGTTATCGATTAAGTCAATTCGAGTTCTCGAATTAATCACTTAGCCACTTCTCGAATACATTCTTGGAGACAAAATACTGAAGAATTGTACAAGTCGGAAACCTGCAACAAGCCAAGACGCTTTATTTGACTATGTACTATAAAGCAGATTGGAAAGCCTACAAAGAAGTTTGGAGAGATAAGACAAAGGGACAAGGAGCTAAAGAAGTGGATCTGAACAGGCTTTGCAAAGTCAAATCTGTAGCCGTTTGGACTCTTACTCAAATGAGATAGACATACTGAAAAGTAGTTTGTTTTACCTACCTTATTTGTAGTAAGTAGGTGTATCCATGTCTATAAGGATACAGCCTCACTTCCTTAGCAGAGAAGTTTTTCAAGATACATCACAAGAAATATCTCTCTAAGAAAAACGAAGCTGAGAATACTACCATTTGTATTCACAGATTGTAGCAAAATCTTTATCTAATAAAATATTAGATTAAAGTGATATTGTGTTGTGTTTGTCTTTGTTATCTGCACTTACATATCTCACACATTAAACACATATCTTGTTGCAAAGATTCAAGAACAAAGAAAAGTTCAAGAATCCATTCACCCCCCTCTGTATTCTTTTACTGTATTCAATACTCAACATTTATGATATGATAGGATTATTAGTAAAAAATTGAATTGATATTTCATTTTTGGTAAGTTCATTAATGTAAGACTAAACATAATACTTACTTATATAAGAATATCCAATTGAATCAATTTTTGAATGTTTTTATTATAATATATAAAAACAAGATTTTATTTTATTAATACTATTTTTTTTCACAAATATATATTTTTAATATACAATTATTTAATTTATCAGTATTTTTATTATATTTATAATTTTTATTTTCTAAAATACCGTGATTAGAAAAACTGGATGAGTTAGAGCATCTCCAAGGGGAGAGACCCCTTAGCTATATTATCTAAGTGGCATCTATGTGGCACCTTTTAGATAATATCTATAAATTGAGGTACTCCAACCTTCTTTCCCCTTAGCAAAAAATATAGATAATCATATTTGGTCTTCTATATTTGATGAACCCATAAACCTCTTATGTATAATTTTACATAATTATAATTATAGATAACCCCATTGGAGTACATATACCTCCTCTTAGCTAAAATTTTACATATTTAATATAGATAATCATTTTAGCTAACAATTTTACATTTCACCCTTGGAGCTAGCATGTACATTAGGGTCCAGTCTCCGGTCCATGGGTGAAAACATTAGGCAGTCCCAGGACTTCAAATAGATAAACCAATGTTACATCCAACTAAGATTAAAACGCAACAGGCCCAAATCGAAGCCCAATTGGGTTTAAGTAAAATTGCAGGGTTTTGACTTTCCGGCTGGTATCTTGTTGAAGATCAAACCAGAGAGAAGAGAGGCTGCCGGATACAAATTGCCGGCCGGAAATAGAGATATAAGCATCACCACAAACTTGTAAGCAACAATTCATATCTTTATATGTGTGCCGCATATGCTTGTATTATTAAGTACTTTATTTATGCATATTCTGTATTTCTGCTGTGGCTAATGAGGTCACTAATTGAACTGTTGCTGCTTCTTTGCTTTTAAATTTATATTAATTTCAAGTTAATTATTATTTGTAAGCTCTTCTTATATTTTAAAAATTAAGTTTGTTTCTGTTGGTTCAGTTGTGATATATAGTTTCATTTTCCATTTGCTTGCTTTGTAGAATTTCAGTACTGTAACACCATCTGTATAGTGCTTTTATGTGTCACATTTTAATTTTGATGATATACTGTTGGAATTTGAAGTTGTTTTCGTTACGAGTTTATACGAAACAGCCAAGTTGTGCTTATTTTTGAAGGAATACGCGGAGAATTCTTTGTAGGTTTAAAGCATTTGCGTATTGGATAGTGAATATTGTCGTTTGAACTAGTGCTACGTGATGGCTGGGGAATATGGTTCACATAATCATGGGGGGAAAAAAAGAGGCATGAACAAAAAGGGGAATAAGAAAGGAGGTGGGGATTATTCTTCTCGGAAAGATTATGATGGTGGGTATGATGATACATTTAATTCTAAGAAGTTCTCGAGGCATCAACAAGACTTTGAGCCGCAGACGTCATTCATCAGGTTTTTTATAGTTAATTTTGTACTCTATAATATGATATATTGATGCTTCGTTCGGTAGGAAGGAACGGAATAAAAATTAGGGATATTCTCAATGGCACCCTTCTGATTTTGACTTTTCCAGATGGTAATATTCCTTCTTTTTGACTTACGAGTGGTGCCCTTCAGAATAAAACTGCACTTTTTATTTTTATGACAAGGTTTATGAAAAAAAACAGGGCCAAACTTCAGAATAGGGCATTATGTTATTTTTGTGCCAAACTTCAGAATGAGTGGAAAAAAGTGCAGTTTTATTTTTATGACAAGGTTTATGAATAAAGTGAACAGAAGAGGAATAGGGCATTCATTTGATTTCCTCTCATTTCATTTCTCTAACCGAGTGGTGCATAATTAGCTAACTTTTTTCTCAGGAAGACACTAACATTATGTTATTTTCTTCTGAATTTTCATTCTAGGAAACAGGTCGATCCTGAAGTGTCCAAATACTTTTCGGAAATTTCAAATGTCATTGAAGGTACCGAGATTGACTATGAGGAACGGGCTGGCATATGTGGGAATGCCTTAGAAGAAGCAAGAGGGAAAGAAGTAGAACTTGCCACTGATTATATTTTAAGTCATACCCTGCAAGCCCTCGTTGAAGGCTGTTCTCTAGATCATCTTTGCAGCTTTCTTCATGGATGTTCAAAGGATTTCCCACGTATTGCTATGGACAAATCTGGCTCTCATGTAGCTGAGTCCGCTCTTAAGGCTTTAGCTATGCATCTTCAGGATACTGAGAATTACTCGCTTATTGAGGATACTGTAACTTCAATTTGTCAGGTACGTGTTGTACAAGGAAATTGTGGTATTGGATCATTAATTTAATATTTTGGCTTTAAAATTACTTTAGAAGAATCGAAAGTAGAAATTGCAGATTGGATAACCTTTGATCTAGGAAAGATGTAGGATGTCTGTTGCTATTGAAAAGATTCATTATTTTCCACCTTTTCTTCTTAGGCTATTGTGCTCAGTCCTGTTGATGTCATGTGTGATTGTTATGGATCGCATGTTCTTCGGAGTCTTCTCTGTCTTTGTAAAGGGGTGCCAATAGATTCCGCAGAATCCCATGGCAAAAAGTCGTCTGTTGTTCTGGCAGAACGTTTGAACTTAAAGCCGTCTCACTCCGACAGGAATGTGTCACAACTACAATCTCAAGGATTTCCCAATTTGTTGATATATCTTGTAAAAGAGATGTTAAATGCTGCCAGGGAAGACATTACGACACTCCAAGTTGATCAATATAGCAGTTTGGTTTTACAGGCATGTTGTTCTGCTACTTGAAGCATCTTCTTTTTCTGCCAAGTACTTCCAAGAAAAGTTTACTGGTGCTGTTGTTATACTTTCTGTTTTTCCAGAGTTAGGCAGGATATTTTTGTGTTTAATTTCTTTTTATAAACTAGTTTAGATTTTTTGCCCATTGGCCTTATCTACCATGCTTAAATTTTTCTCTCTCCAAGAGACGCAGGCAGAGATGTTAGTACCTGTCCAAGTCGTGTGTAGGCTTATGTGCCTATCTGTTCTGAGTCATGTGTAGGCATATGTGCCTATCTGGGTCGTAGGTTTTACTTCATCTGATCCTGTCAAGGTATCCTTATAGACTCAAGACATGCAGAATGCGTGTTTGAATAATTATAGTTTAAATTTTTTTATATCATAGTTACAAATCCAACTTTCGAATACATCAATGTATATAAATATATTGAAAGAAATGAAATGATCTTATGTAGTTTCGGCACATTTTTCAAATCTGTTACATATTTGACCATACATTTCAGTCTTGAACTCTCGCTATGCACAAATTTTTTGGGTGCCAAAATTCAAGTCGATAAGAATGTCAAGTTGAAGCGTTTTGATAGGTTACATTTACTTGATAGCAGACTGCCTTAAAGATGTTAAGTGGAAATGAAGAAGAGTTGTTGCATGTAATTCCAATTCTTCTCGGCTGCAGCATGGAGAATGTTCAGGAAGGGAAGCTAATAGAAGATAGTGCAGTGCACAACCTTTTGAGTTTGATGAAAGAATCTGCATTCAGCCATTTAATGGAGGTGAAGACATAATATTTCCTGTGGAACAATTTTTTGAGCAATGTTCTGATTGTGTACCTGTTTGTATTAGTCTAAACGTAGATACACTTTCTCTCAGTTTCGACTTTTGTCTAATGTATATACTAAAATATGCAGGTTATCGTGGAAGTTGCTCCTGAAACAGTGTACAATGAACTATTGGCAAAAGTCTTTAAAAACTCTACATTTGACCTGTCATCTCATCATTGTGGGAACTTTGTTGTCCAATCATTGATTTCACATGCCAAGTGCAATGATCATGTATGTGCTGTAACTTTTACCGCATATAGCCATGTTGTGCAGTACATTATTATCTAACCAACCTTTTTTAGAATCAATTTATTTTTGCGGGTACTTTTGTTTGTTAATGCACATATTAACTTGATTTTTGGTTACTGACCTATGTTCTTCGACGTGTGTCTGTGTGTCTCAATATTTAATGCTTTAACTTATAACATTCTTTTTTCCGTGTTTTGCCTTTAAGATGGACTTGATCTGGGAGGAACTTGGTACAAAGTTCAAGGATTTATTCGAGGTGGGTAGGCCTGGAGTTGTTGCTTCTATCATTGCTACAGGTCAAAGACTTCATAGCCACGAAACTAAGGTTCGTAATCCATTCAAGTTTACTGATTAGTTAGCTTATATTCTCATTCTTAGTAGCAGCGCAGCCTCATAACTATTGAACCTTTAAGAAGATGACTTTCTTCTGTATAGATTTCAGTTTATCTAATTATCCTGTCATATTTATCACTTTTTTGGCAGTGTTGTCAGGCCCTTGCTGCTGCCGTTAGCCTTGCTAATGAGTCTGCTAGGTACATTGTTCCTCGGATTCTGTTTCTTGACAATTACTTCTTCTGTCGAGATAAATCCAACTGGAACTGGCCAAATGATGCAAAGATGCATGTCATGGGCACTTTGATTCTGCAGATAGTGTTTAAGTTTCCAAGTGTACGTGACTTCTTAATACTGTGTGTTTCGTTCATTTTTAATTTTTTTTCTAAATGGCAACCAACGGCTGCGTAACATAACGCAAACGTAAGCGTGATTTTAAGATAACTTTCGGTTTATATTGCTTAAGTGTGACATAGTTTTTTATTTGCGGTAAATCATTTTTATAGCATTACTGAAGGAGTAGCTGTATACTCTCTCTTCCCTTCTCATATATTATCTATGCCCATATATACGTGTATATGTGCCAAATTATTTCCTAAAAAATTAATAGTCCTTGTGTGTTTCCTCAAGATATAAATAGCTATAATATAGTAACCATTTCGTATTTTTTATTAACACTAAAACACTGCTTCAAAAAGGCGAAATAACAGGCCCTCCGATTGTTCAATTGCTGTGGATATTGTGATGATGCATTCTATTTTCTTCTGGTCTGTGGTCATGAGCTATGAGCACCCAGGTGTTCTTAGCTCTTGATAATTCACCTTACGTTAGCTTGTGAAGTACTCAAAATTATGTTGACCTGCACAGTGCACAGTTGTACATGTTTTTTTCTTTTCATTTCTATAATGCTCACTAATTAGGGTGAAATATTTTTTGTCGGCCATAGGAATTCATTCAGGCTTATATTTCAAGTATCACTTCCATGGAAGCAGACCATGTCCTTCACGCATTAAAAGACTTTGGTGGTGCGCGGGTTATAGAAGCTTTTCTTTGTTCAAATGCTTCTGGGAAACAGAAGCGTAAATTAGTTGTCAGGTAATTTTTAAACTACAGTGTTTCTCTATATCACATTTACGTTGCTTGTTTATTTTAGATCGTGCATAGAGCTTCATCCAAGACCTACATACAAAGAGAGCTACTACTACTATAGGATAGGCTGAAATTGAGACTATGATACGTAAGGTCAATGTACTACATAATACAAAGATAGATCACATCGGCTATAAACAGTACGGTTAATATTATACCTACAGAGAATGAAAGCTGGAACTGCCATACTGTAGAGCTTCTTCCAAGACTACAAGTAAGTCAATGATTGATGTAGCCAAGGTTAAGAAACAAGTTTTAAAGGCAACAGAGTAGTACTTCTGCTCCAGCATACACCAAGTCAATTGAGGCTTGAGGCCTTGCTCTTTCTCATCTGTTTCACATAAGAGATGGTGTAATAAATTTGTAATCTGTTACATGTGTTTGCTGCTGTTTCAGACAATATAATGACAGCCTCAGGCCCTTCTATAATGTCTATTTTTAGCGCTACTAGTGATTAACCTATACATTCTTATAGTAGCAATACAAGGAGCCTCAGAGCCATTTTCAGAGGAGGGAGCATGGCATCCCTCCTTCCATATCCAGTAGAAAAGATATAAGAGAATCTGTTGCCTTACTCATTTAGTTGACATTTTTTGCTTATTTGTTAGCATTAAACCCATAATTATGGTCTTTCAGTCTGATTTGAAGAAATAAGTTATAAATAAATGTTTGTTCACCTCTTCATGAATAAGGAGATGATTAAAGTGCATTGCTATGACAAGCATTATTGTCAAAGTGCATTGCTCAAGTGAGTGCTTTTTATGCCGCAGCAGTCGTATATATCTATATCTTATAATTATTGCAATGTGTAGGCTTCGAGGACATTTCAAGGACCTGTCATTGCACCCATCAGGCGCCTTTACAGTTGAAAAATGCTTCAGCGTAAGCAATATGTCTATGAGAGAGGTGATTGTATCAGAGTTGCTAGGTGTGCAATCTGAGCTCTCCAAGACTAAGCAGGGTCCACATCTCTTGAGGATACTTGATGTTGACGGGTTAGTTGTCCTCCCTTTATTTTGTACTTCTTGATTATCATTCGAAAGTGATGCTATTCATGGATTATCACCAGCTTAATTAATACTTTATCTAAGATAGTTAGATTCTTTATTATTTTAACTATCAAAATATATGAAATAAAAACCTGGAAATTGATTATGTTCTAGTTAAAATTGATTGCTGGTGAGACCATGTTATCTCTCTTTTAAGTTTTAGCTTTACTGCACATTGATGAAATAATAATAGTGATAGAGTATTATAATGTAATAGATTGAGCTGCAAAAAACCAATTTTCTTCAACAGTTGGTAAAGGTGGCTGCTTAACCATTTGCCAGATCACCTGGCCTGGAAAATTTAACAAGTTTTACACTCTTGGTACATGAAATTGGTTTTCTGATTTATTCATATGTTATAGATTCCTACTCTTTAATTGGTAGAAGGCAAACTATGGTTTATGTTGGTTTCTACAATTGCACTTGCGCCCAAGATCAGTGCTTCTTAAACAGAAAATGTGTTCTTAATTTTTTTCCTTTCATGCTTATAGTATATTACTATAATTTGACTAGACTGTGCTTAGTGATATTAGTACCTCTTGTTTATATCATGAAGTGTCACTTTTACTTTGCTATTCATGATAAAATGGGACAAAAATGTCTTAATAGCCTTTCATCACGTCTGACATAATATGAAGCATGTTAAAAGTGATATAGTGGACGGCTGGTCAGTTCCAGATTTTCTTTTTACTTGAACATAGTATTCCTTCCCATTATAGTAGTATTTATACTTTAAGACTGATATATGGGGATCCATGATATGATATATTTACTATTATTCCATGCCCCCATCATCCCAGAAGTACAAATGAGGAAATATACAGCTTATAACTTTTATGTAACAATTATTTTGGTTTTCTTGATCTATATATTTAGTGATTATGTGCCATTTATTATAGATATGCAAGACGCCCTGAACAGTGGAAGTCGAGACAGGCAACGAAAGAATCTGCTTATAAGGAATTCTATGCTACCTTCGGCCCAAAAACTACATCCTCAAAGGATAACTCATTTCTTTCAAACACGTACCGTTCGTCACAGCCAGAGAAGGTAAAAGAGATGAGGAAAGAAATTGATAGTCACGTCGCTACTTTGCTTGATCCTTCCTCGAAAACTTCTGGCAAGCATACACCAGAAGTTGACACCAATCCTGCCAGAGATAACAAAATTTTGAAGACCAAAAACAAAAAGCGGAAATCCATCGACAAAGGTGGCTTTGATAATGTTGTTGCTAGCAAGACAATTGACGTCCAGAGTGAGAAATCATCGAAAGCTGACGACAAAAAACTGAAGAAGAGGCACAAGGAAGAAAGCACATCAAAATCTTCAAAGAAGAAATTGAAAAGTTAAACATCTTTTTTTGGATAGTTAAAAAGTTAATAGTTATGCAGTTTGTTGCCTTTCATCTTTCGTTGATACAATGCCTTTCCTTTGTTTACCTGTGATCTGTAAGTTCAGCACCATAATTTGAGTTGATGCAATCAGTTAGTTCATTACCATAATATAAGTCTAGTTGGTAGCACAGATTTTGTTGGTGTTTGTAATATCATAATTTAAGGAATTTTTTCTTGCTTCAAGCGCATGATGAATTCAAAGTGCATGTGGAATTCTAAGACTGCATTCCGTTATGTCAATGGAATTATAATACTAAGTGGCAGGCGAATCTTCGAAATCCTTTGGGCCATGAGAGTCAAATTTTAAAATCCAAGGCAATTAAATATAAATTTTAGAATTTTATTGTTGGACTCAAATATTAGAGTTCATGAATAAAATAAATAGTACTAGTTTACTAGCTACAGTAGTTGATAAATCCTTTGTTGCAACTGTTGTTGGTACAAAAATCTCCATGTCAGCAGATGACTCTAGATGGTCGGTACTCAGTATAGTTTATACACGTGGCAACTCTTAACTGGTTACTTTAGTACAACAGAATCTAAGCCAACATTTATATATACAGACTCATAAAACAGCTTTATCTCCTCCTGTGTCATAACTCATGACTGGTTAATGGCTTCTCATCTAGTTTACAACATCTTTGAAACCTCAATGGCTTCCTCTTCATATCTAAATATTCATAATTTTACAATTCCCAAAATACCCTCCATCGCTAACACTACTCCATCTTCTATTCATTTTCTTGATTCATGTGGGTCCAGTAAGTTTAGCTCAAGAACATGTGCAAAGTTTGATAAGTTTCAAGGGGAAGCTCCATTAGATAATCTTGAAGAAGCTCCATTAGATTCTGTGCAACAAACAGTCCAACAAGTTCAAGAAGAAGAAGAAGAAGATGACAGGTGAATTTAATTTTCTGCGCACATTACTTTTTTCATTGTGTTGATGCTGAGATATATAGATTATAGAATTGTTTATGTTAATTGAGCGGGGACATTATTCAAAAAGTTCAAATGTTTCGACTGCTTTTAGTGATGTTCACTATGTATAGCAGAGTGTATTTCTTCAAGTTGAGGACTATTTTTGTGGAACGAACCTAAGTTCATTTCAACATTCAGAGTACGGCTTTACTAATAGGTTGTCCTCTAATCATCGTACTCCTAGGTATTATCTATCGCATGTTAATATAAAAGAGATTGATTAATTCTTGGTCCGTTGGATGGGATAACTCAAGTACTTGCTATATTATAAAACTTATAGGAAATAGGCCAAATAGTTGGGAACTGGGGATTATCATCCCATGAAACAGATAGCCACAAACTATTATTTCTTTTGCGAAAAATATGATCTTCCTATTTTCAGCTACGAATTTTTCTGTACGGAAATAAGACTAGTTCATAAGCTTGTAATTATTATTTCTTTCATTGCTTTATGTAATCAGTGTAAATAAGAGCTTCCTATTTTCTTTTTCGAATTGTTCATGTATGTGGTCCTGCACTTTACACAAGCACCGCTAATTACTTGCATAAGATTTTCTAGGGAGACTGTAAACTACACTATATTCTTAATCTTTTTTAAACTAGACCGTGTCCTGTAGTTTATACTATGATTGCTTACCATTTCATTAATCTTGTGAAGTTGTGCTTTATGTTTACAAGCTTTTCTCTAATTCTCACACACCAACCAATCAAGTAAGATTATTAGACTTACGCACACTTGATATATTATGTGACAAAGAATTGCAACATATGTTATTCGTTGGGGTAAATTGAGCAGTTGAATGCAGAGATGATTACGCGATTCAGGTTTACAATATGAATATTAATTTAAATTCACTCTTTCTCAGTTGCTTGCCATCAGATTTAGAAGGTGCAGTCCGCCAGTCAAGTGAAGCAGCTGCAAGTTTTGTCACCGCTGGAGGAATGAGAGCTACTGTATGTTCTAATAGACTTTGTGGAAAGTAACTACTAGTGTAGGCATCAACATGACATATTTACACACTGTACTTGTGAACTCTTTAGTTAGTTTCTTTTTATTTTTATTTTTTCCCATTTACTGTAGTATTGAATTATGAGTCATTTGAAGAAAGTTAACTTGATTTAGGTAAAACATGTTTCTTGAATTGGGCTATTCCTAAATATTGAAAATGTGAACAGGTTGAACTCTTAATTCCCCAGTTGCAGTTTCTTGATGATGAAGGTGCTCAAGCTGAACTCTGGCAACTGTCGAGGATTTTTGTGGACACCCTTATGCAGGAAACAGGAAGTCAGGTTGGATAAGGCATTTCTTCGGTCTTAATATTTAGTTTGAAACTTCTAGTTCTTGCAAGAAATTACTGTTGTATTTTATTGGTTTGCCATTTAATTTTATTACTTTCTAGGAACAAGTTGGAATAAGAGTGGTCCAGTACATGAAATAACAGAGTACAAATACTCCGACTGTTTCTCTAAATTTTTATTCTTTATTTTTAATTCAGGCAATTCTATGGTTTGTGTACAAAACACTACTCAAATCCACCCAATTTTAAAGAAGCTAATCCCGAACTAGTACTATTAACATATATCCTTGATATCTTCATTCCAACGAGTTATTTTGTTCTTTTATTTATATGCACCAATTACAAAATGGTCATCTAGCATTGTACATTTTGTGGATAGACAATTGAGACTTTGATGTTTATATATTTGAACTTCTAAGACATACAACTTTAAATTCTTAGAGAGTGAAAGCTATATTTCCAGATGCGGGTGCTGCAGCTCTGTTAAAGTATCAGTGGAAAGATGCAGCTTTCAGATTTGCCAGGTAAAGAGAAACAGAAGACAAATCATATATATATATATTTGGCTTTACCTGCTTCATCTTTATAAATTACTAATGAAAGTTTAAACAAGAATTATCCGCTTATCTGTAACATGTTTTTCCAGCTTAAGTGATCGGAATCCTGTGGAGAGTGAAGATGAAGTTATAGTAATGCTTGTTCCTGATTATCAGATGTTAGAATATGTACAAAAAATTGCATCTGATCTCTCAGATGATTCGGTAACTACCTAATTTTTCTTGAAGATTCATCTTTTTTTTTTTGTGACTTTTTATTTTTCTTGAATAGGATAAGAATTTTGTAATATCTCTAGAAATGCATATACATTTGTTATATAAAGTAACATGATTATATCACAAATAAGAGGCACGGTAATTTTTTGGAATTTCTGGAATATCTAGTATGTAACACATATTTGTCACATCTGTCGCAACGAGTCAAAAAAACTAATCAGTGCTGTATATTTCTATGGTGAGATGGTGACTTCCATTAATTTATTGCGTCAAAGACAAGGAGTAATAATAAGATATATGATATACGGAGTAATATAATTGCTCTATGAAGACTAACAATATCATGAACCGTATTTCCAGCCGAGGCCTCTAATCATGTGGAATCCACGTCTAGTCAGTGAAGAAGTTGGAATCGGAGTCAATGCTAGAAACGTGAAGCGATACTTTCTAAAGTAAGTTTTAAACTTCTCTAGCAGTAGTGTTCTTTACCATCTATAATGAGAAAGTTGTTTGAAGCTGTTGGACATGGCAGCTTTAAGAATGAAATTTATCACTTTCCTTTTATGTAAATTAGGATGATTGATTTGATGAACGAACATGACAAATTGTTTCCTTAAGTTGTCTTTGACTGATAATGCATTTTTTGCTATTCAGCTCTTTTACGACTGTTTACTCGATGAGGCCACTGCCAAATGGTGCTGTCTTCAGATGCTTTCCGGGGTAACTACTAAACTGATCAATTTATCATACATTCTTGTAGTCTATCAGCTTGTGGAAGTTAGAGCTATAAGAAATTTCTTTCTGGCTTCCTACATCATGATAGCCCGCTAGTACAGAGGATCACACTTGTAAGTCATATTATTTAATTAGGATGAATGAAGCTAATATAAATCTCACAAGTGGCAGAGATATGTTGGGGGAATGAAACAGTGAATGACTGATCCAAGCAGTAACTGAGATCCGTTTATTTACTAATTCAGGCTTTTGGCTAATCTTTTGGGAGACACAGTCTCTGGCTTTCCCTTGTTTGTGCCATATTCTTGAAATATTACTGGGCTCTTAACCACTCTTTTCTAGTGCTTTTCAGATCCTGGAAAGTGTTTTACGATGATAAGGATCGTTTTGGTCGTTACTTGCTAGCGAAAGAGCTTGTAAGCCGTCCTAATTCAGAGGACTTGGAGGTTAGTTGTTTCTAAGGAGACAAATATCTCCAGTAGCTATTGACCTGATCTTAGTACAAAGAAATCTCTGCCTTTATTGTTTTCGTAAGGAAGTAATCCTCATTTATCTTGTTAAAGGTGTTACAAATTAAATTACAGAGAATGAAATGAATTAAAACAGAGTGGTTTTCTTTCTTGCATTTTGAACATGATTAAGAAAAAAATTGGCTGCAACAAAATACTTAAAAGAATATAAAGGACATGATAGCTAATGTTACCAGATTTTTTGGTTATTTGTGACTAATCTTTTCAAAAATCTGCAGATAATATTTGAAGATGTTGAAGAGAAATCAGAGGAAGGACCTTCATTGATGAGTCAAGCAGCAAATATATTCTCATCAATGAATAGGTTCATGAGATTTATCTCGAAGTAAAAGTTCTTCGATAAAATATAACTGGACGGTGAATTCTATTAAATAGTTGTAAACTGGTCTAGCATGCTTGTAATAATGTAATCCTTAATTGTACTTTAACCCAGTTATAGAGCTAAACTTTATATAACTAGGTGAAATCCAACTCTTAACTTTTTATACTTGCGTTAACTTTTGTAAGTGTGAAATTAAATTGTGAGAGTTAAAAAGTTGATATGAATGTTAAGGTATTAAAATGATTTCCAAAAAATTTTCAAATGATATCATGTTTTTATTAGTGAAATTTATATTAGCACAATTAAGGATAATTACATTTATAAAAAATTAACTAATAAATAAAATGACATTTCATTTTTCGACAATTTTTTAGAGAAGAATTTTGGAAAATCTATAATTTCTCTACTTTTGTTGGTGTAGATGTCATGAATCAATCCAAACTTTTGGTAAAATTTTGGATTAAATATCTTTTACCCTTTATATTTTTACTGTATAATGGCTATTGCACTTTTATATACTGCATTTTTTAGTATGTATTTCCCTACCTATATTATTGAGAATAAATAATATATTTGATTAACAAATTTACATTAAATAATTGAAACAAAAAATTATGGTACTAATTATGTGAGTTGGAATTAAATAGTACACAAAAAAGTGTATATCTTATATTGCATTCATACTCTCTTATAATAATAATAATTATGATACTAATTATGTGAGTTGGAATTAAATAGTACGCAAAAAAAGTATATATCTTATATTGCATTCGTACTCTCTTATAATAATAATAATAATAATAATAATAATAATAATAATAATAATAATAATAATAATTGTTGTTGTTGTTATCAATTTTTACACTTAACATTGACTTTAAATTGTACGTAAAGAAATATATATATATATATATATATATATATATATATATATATATATATATATATATATATATAGGCCTTTGCTCCATACAGAACACTCTTATATAACAAACAATAAAGAACACTATAAAATCAATTATTCCAATAGATCCATTGGCCCCGCCAGGGGCACCCAATACAAAAAGTTCTTATTTTTTTTTATCTTCTATCCATCCAGCAAAAAAAATTTAAAAAAAAAAAAATTTGAAAAAAATCACTATTCATGATGACGTCACTGCTGACGTAATCATGAACAGTGATTTTTCCAAAAAAAAAATTCACTAAATGGATAGAAGATAAAAAAATAAGAACTTTTTGTATTGGGTGTCATGACGGAACTCTTATATTAAATTAAATATGAGGTGTTCTTTATTGTTCTTTATATAAGGTGTTCTTCATGGAGTGCAACTATATATATATACATATATATATAGTTTCACTCCATAACAAACACCTTATATAACAAATAATAAAGAACACCTCATATCTAATCTAATATAAGAGTTCGGTCATGGCACCCAATACAAAAAGTTGTTATTTTTTTATCCTCTATCCATCCAAAAAAAAAAATAAAATTACTTACGTCATCATGAACAGTAATTTTTTATTTTTTTTAATTTTTTTTGCTTGATGGATAGAGGGTAAAAAAATAACAACTTTTTGTATTGGGTGTCCCTGGCGGGGCCATTGGATTAGATCTAAGGTGTTCTTTATTGTTTGTTATATAAGGATGTTCTGTATGAAGCAATGACATATATATATATATATATATATATATATATATATATATATATAGGAAAGCAGCAGTATAGTATTAATATAAGAAATGGCTCAGCACATGAGCAAGTAAGAAGAGAATGAAATGTTATTGAAGCGTATCGAATATCAATACAAAGCTCTCTTTATATAGAGAGTTAGAGACACACTAATACACACTATTGTACTGAATTATTACAACAGACAAAAACTTTAAGAAAAGTAGACATTATTGATGCCGGGTGCTCATTGGGCCCCATCGACGCATTCAATGATGAATACAAACAAACAACTTTTACAAAACAAACAACAAACTTTATTAAAGCAAAGATTATGCTTTGCCCACTAAAATTCCATCAGCAAAAGCAGATATTATTGCCTTCAATAGTAGATTCCCAAATAATGGACCTTGAATTAGTGATGCTGTGTCGACAAAGGCACTCATCCTGTCAGATTAGAATACTTGAGAAGCACTTTCCTCCGAATAGAATAGAGAATTTTAATATTTTCTCTTCGGTTGCGAAGACGCTTAACCTCATGAAAATCCCTCATAATTTCTGAAGTGGACCGATTCTTCCTTTCTAGAAGAGATGCATTCTTGTATTTAGAATCAAGATCATCAATCTGATGAGTAAGATTGAGGCATTCCTTTTCATCATCCTTTAACCTTTTAAATGCTTTAAATAAGGTCGGCATTGATCAGCTTTGGGGGGCTTTTCCTTTGGACTTTTGAATTAAAGTCTGAGTCATAGCATCCCAGAAATCTCCTAGGGATGGTTCGCGGGCTTGAGCCTGCTGAGATTCTTCTGTAGACAAATGTTCTTCTTCTTCGGCTTGAGATTCGCCTGCTAGACAATTATAGGGGTTAGAATCCATTGATCCTTGAGATGAAGAAGTTTTCATTGATTGATCCTCTTCCTGAGATGGATGAGACGGAAAAGAACTAAAAAATTGCTCTTTCATAAAGTCTAAAACTCGGACCATTATTTGTTCCTCTGAATCTGTAGGATATTTCTTTTGAAAATATTCTTTCATATTGGCAATTGAAGGTTGATTAGGCGATTTTTCTTTAGAACCTTGGCCTTTTTCAGCAGCAATTGTTGCTTTGATGGTGGCTATTTTAGCCTGCACATCCTTAGCATCTATATTAGTCCACCATTTACAAAAGAAATTTCTTTGTAAAATAGGAATATCAAGATTATCTTGGGAGACTGATATTATCCATCTCCAAATCCATGGAATTTGAAATTTAGTAAAAAATATGAAAGGACATTGTCCCTTAATCATTCTTTCAGCAGTTACTCTAGCAATAAGAGGACTATTGTCGCACCAAGGGATATATAAATCCTTAATTTCTTTAGGAAGAATTTCTAAAGAGGGACCAAATTTTGCCCACCATTGGTAAAACCAATTAGGAACTGGCTTATTAAGCACCCCTGGATCAATACTGAAAAACCAAGAATGCTTGTTTTTCGGATTTTGATAGTAAAAAGCCTTTGTGAAAGCTTCTACATAATCCCAGTAGTTGAAGTAAATGTACTTCCCCTCTGCTATTTTTATAGCTTTTTCTGCATTGGGATTAAATCCCCATTCTCTTGGAAGAAGTATTTTCTGGATATGACATTTGCTGAAATTTATAAAATTCTCAGGATTATTATTCTGATGATAATGAGTAATCGTTATCGATTCAGTGATTTTCAGCAAAATTTCTAAATTCTGCCTTCCCTGATTATTCAGGCCAGCATAACCTCTTGATTCAAGGTATTTTGTTCTTAAAGACCATCCATCATTTGGAGTGAGCTTAAGATCTTCTTCTTCCAGAAACAAAATAGTTTCGGTGGTAGGATTTTCGAAATATTCTTTATCCTGCTGGGCCTCAGTAACAGCAACATCTTTATAAGTTGTTGTTTTGCTAGAAGAAGGAATATCTTCTTTTTTAGGAGGTGCAGGTAATTGCTGCATCCTTTGTCTGTGATGATATATAGTCCAATCACCTATTAGTGGGACACTTTCTTGAGATAACATATTGTTATTCCCATAACCTCGACCTCGGCCATAACCGCGGCCTCTTCCCCTATTAGGGGTCGTCATTCACCCTGTAAAAATTCACGGGTTAAATAATCAGCAAGAGAATTATTTTCTCCTTTTATAAACTGAATATCAAATTCAAAGGCTGCTAGTTGAGCTTGCCATCCTGCAAAAATTTGTTTTGCTACAAGATTTTTAACATCTTTTTCAATAATTGATTTTGCTGAACTACAATCAATTCGCAATAAAAATTTCTGATTTAATAAATCACCTTGAAATTTAGAAATACATTTAATAATAGAAAGCATTTCTTTCTTTACAGTTGAATATTTTAACTGTGTGGGATTCCACTTTCCTGAAGTGAATCTAACAAGAACTTCTTTTGAAGTCTCAGGAATTACTTGTTTTAGTATTCCTCCATACCCTATATTAGAGGCATCTGTTTCTACTGTCTTGAAATATTTAGGATTGGCTAAGGATAAGCAAGGTAAACATTTTACCTTTGCTTTGATTTTCTGAACAGCCTGAGAATGCTTTTCAGTCCATGGTTCAGGTTTCTTTTTGAGTCTAGAATACAGAATTGCTGTATCTTGTGCTAAATTAGCATAATAGTCCGAAATATAATTAAGACTGCCCAAAAATCTTTGCAGTTGTTTTTTATCAAGAATTTCATTAGGAAATTTTGATGCAAACTCTATACTTCTATCTATGGGAATAATTTTTCCCTGATTAATAATATGTCCCAAAAACCTAACTTGAGTTTGGAACAATCTCATTTTTGGAGAAGATATAACTAATCCATTAGTCTTTATTAAATTCTTAAATATTTTTAAGTGTTTAATATGCTGATCTATTGTTTTAGAAAATACTAAAACATCATCTATATATACAATAATAAATTCTGTATACGGATTAAAAATATCATTCATAATATTCTGAAATTCAGAAGGGGCATTCTTCTGGCCAAAAGGTAAGACATTCCATTCATAATGACCAAAGGGAACTGTGAAGGCTGTTTTATACCTATCTGATTCTTTAATCTGGATTTGCCAATATCCTGATTTCATATCAAATTTAGAAAAGATTAAAGCATCGCTTAATCTGTCTAACAAATCTTTTTTGTTAGGGATCGGATATCTAATCCATTTTAAAACTTTATTAAGAGGTTTATAATTAATGACTAATCTAGGCACGCCTCTTTCTTTCTCAGCAGCATTATTAACATAGAATGCTGTACAACTCCAGGGAGATTTAGACTTTCTAATCAAGCCTTTTACTAAAAGAGAATCAATCTCTTTTTTGCATAATTCGAGATATTCTTTATTCATCTGGGCTGGTCTAGCCTTAGTAGGAATTTGGTTTTCATTAAAACCATCTATGTAAGGAAGGGAAACAACATGTTTTTTCCTATCCCAAAAAGCATTAGGGAGGTCATTACAAACCTCATCATTGAACTGCTTTTCAATGATTTTTATTTGGGTTTTGGTGGTTGGTTGGTTAAGCTGCTCATTAATGCTTAAGACTTTGATTTCTTCTTGGAGAAAACATAATTGTTTTTCTTTACTAAGAAGACGGTCTCTAACCTCGTTTATAATACGAGTTTGAGGATCTGTAATAAAATCAAATTTTATATTCTTACCTTCTATTATGGTAGAAATCCCGGTTTTATCAACATTGTTGAGAGGCATAATATTATGAAGAAAAGGATTTCCTAATATTATTCTATGATTCATATTCTTTATTAGAATAAAAGAGGTAGGGAGACAAATATCTTTATTACAGATATAAGTGTTAGAAAGCTTATATCTAACTTGAAGTTTTTCTCCAGCTGCATGAGATATAGATTGAGTAGTTTTTTCAAAATATTTGGTAGGAATTATTCCTTCTTTTATACAATTTAAATCAGCACCACTGTCAACAAGGGCTATCTCATCTTTGAGAATAAATTCTCGGCTTACTACAAGAGTAATTTTGATATACCATTGTTGAGAGGTTACTTGTTCTAACAGATTTAAATATTCTGTTTCATTTTTATTACTAGAAGAAGGAATATCCTTACTATCACTAGCTATTAAAGACTTGCTTTCTAATAAAGTAATCCTCTGGGATAACAAAGTATTATCCTGCTTAATCTGAGTAATTTCAGATTTTAATAAGTTAACTTCTTTTCTCAAATCATTAAGAGAAACAGGAGTTTCTTTAAGGGTAGATTTTTGAAATCTATCTAATACCTCACTTAACTGGTAAGGTGCTTCGATGACTAAAGGAGCTTCTTTTTTATTATTTTTAATAAGAGTTTCAAGCATTTGCTTTTTAAGCTCAAAATCAGAAATTGAATCTATAATCTTCAAGACTCTATCTTGATCAGCAGTTAAGACATTTAATCCATTCATGTCTACTATAGATTTATAATAATTTAACTCATTACATTGGCAATCATTATTGTCAGGACTTTGTGAATCTGAGTCACTAGAGCTATTATAAATGAGGGCTAAATCTTCGTTATCAGAAGATTCCCGTTCTTCATCAGAACTATGCAGCAAGACCTTTTCTAATTGAGAGCGTAATTGCTCATCTTCTATTTTATTAAGGGCCTTTTTTGTCCAACATTGGTTAGCATAATGACCAACTTTGCCACATTTATGACAAGTTATATCAATCCTTTTGGCTTTTCTTTTTCCCTTATTGGGAACAAAAGGTTTTTTATCCGATTTATTATAAGATTTCCTCTTATAATTCTTTTTATAAGAAGTTTTAAAAGGATATTTTGATTTGTAAGAATTATTCTTATAAAGCTTGTTTCTTTTATAAGCAATCTTTTGCTTTTTCTTATCTTGATTTTTAGGAATTTTCCCTACATCAAAGGCAAACTGATCACAGAATTCACCTAATTGGTGTTTTTCTGACAGTTTTTGCTGCTTTAACTGATTTTTTAGCTTTATGTCATTACATAGAGCTAATCCTTCATTAACACAATGGCTAATTATTTCTCCATATGTTAGAGAAATATAATTAATATTAACTCCATCATTTTTATTTCTTAAGGATTGCCTAACCCTTTCAGCAAAAAGATGGGGTAATCCGTCTATAAATTTTGACTTCCAGTGAACCGAATTTGGTTCTCCTAATTGATAAACTCTAGATAAAAATGTATCTTTATACCACCTAAAATGGGTTAAGGAGGGGCATCTAAGATTTTGGAGGAGCGTACATAGCTTCTCAGCAACAGGAATATTAGTTCCTACAAAATGTTGTAGAATTGTAAGACACAGAGTATAAACTGCATCTTCTTCGCCAGTAGTAACAATACCATTTTCTATTTTAATAATTTTTTTGTGATTAAGAATTTCTAATCTTTGATCTAGGGTAAAATAGTGATCCCACCATCCCCTGATTTGTCCTACAAATCCTGTAGAAATGAAAGAAGCTATAGCACTATCAGTGTTACCATTCTGTTTACAAACAGTAGAGTACATCATCATTCGGTGTATCATATCGAATATTTGCTTTTCATTTAAGCCATCAAGATTCCATTCATAGATTTCTTTTCCTGAATAGGAGGCTTGAATATAATCTGGTTCTTCAAATAGAAGATCCTGAGGAGACGGTCTTTGGTAATAGAATTTTTCTAAAGATTTAGGAGGATAAATAGGATTTAATTTGGGAGTATAAATAGGATTTATCTCTGGATTACTAATTTGTTGTTTAGCAAACATGGTAGCTAAATTATTAATATCCTCTAAATCTTCAGCAGTTTCTGAAGTTTCAGATTGCTGAGATTCATCGTCCTTAGATAAGACTGATATGTTCATATTGTTGAACTTTTGTTGAAGAATTTTTATAAATTCTTCTCCACTAGAATCTAATTTAAATCCTTTTATGGGAATTGGAGGTTGAATCATAGGAGCATAGTTCTTAGAGGATTCTGGAACAAGGGTTGAAGAAGGTTGCTTCTCCATAGATTTCTTTAAAGAAATTAATTCGTTTTCTATCACTTGCTTAAGAGAAACTATCTCGTTTTCTAGGGCTAAGAAATGGTCACCTAGACAAGTAAGAAAGGTGTTTGTATAATTTTGCGATCTAATTATCGCATTTAAATCTTTCACAGTAGCTTGAGTAGTCTCTAGTTTTTGTAGGCTTGTATAAGCCGTAGCTTCTGTGGTATTACTCAAACAAATTGTTTGTTCTGGAGGATAGGGAGAAGTAATGGTGTCTCCCTTAGGGGTTTTCCAGGGTCTTTGTAAGACTAGAATTTCGTTATTAGTCTTACTTAGATATGTTTTCATGAACCAATGAACAAAAGATATATAATCTTCCGTTTTACCTAGATAACTATAATATTCATCTTTAAACCTTTTTAGGTCTCCAGAAGAATATTTCTTAAAATACCATTGCCTAAATTGGGCATGTTTTTCTTGTTGAAATTCTTGATTAAGAATTTCTCTCATCTTACTTCCTGGGGATAAATCTATCATTATATATGGAAACTCATTTCTGATTGAGTAGGAGATTCTCTACTCTGTTCATAAATTCCTTCTGGAATTTTATTTTGGCTAATTCTAATTTCTTCTACATGTTCAGGAACTGTAGATTCTTCTCTGAATTGAGAAGTCGAAGCTCTAGCTGAAACGCTCGGGGTAGTGATATAATCACTAGTAGAGGAATATCTAGCGGACCTAGTCCTAGGCATCCTAATAGTTCTTTGAGATGTAAATTTAATTTCTACATCTCCTTCAGTTGTTTGAATAATTTGATCAACTTCCTTGTTGACCTGAGGCTCAGGCTCTAGTTCTTGAGGAAGAGACCAAGTCTCTGGGAAGTCTATTTCTTTCCATTTAATCATTCTATTAGTGGCTATATTGGAAGTTAATAAGTTGGTTTGAACTACAGTTGTAGTTCCAGGACAAGATATTTGTTTGGCCTTCGGATTCAAAGTATTTAATACTTTGTAATAAATTCTATAGCAAATTGCTATAATCTCACTACCTGGTTTAAAATTATATCCATGGGTGTGTAAGGTTAGTTGCATAGCATCTAACAAATGACTATCAGTTAAAGATAGTGTCAAATTTGGAGCCACATCAAAATAGACGGGTCCATGGCATAAACTGGTTTCTATTAACGCAGCTAGAGATTGTTTAAAATCTCTACATCGGCCATCTCTAACAGAGGCCATTATACTCGTGTTTAAACCTAATAACGTTAAAGGTTTAAAGGCTATTTGAATTAATCCAATATGAATAAAATTATAGCTTTTAAAAGGAAATAAATCCTTTTTACTTAATAATCTAATTGTTTGATTAGAGTCAGTGACTCTAATGGTTTGTTCCATTGTTTTTATAACCTGTCTTGATTTAAAATCAAAGAATCCAATATTATAAATATGATCTAAGGGAACAGAGGGTATTACCCATTTATTCAATTTATCCAAATTTTTTGGATATTCAGCTGGTTAAGGTACACCCTTTTATCTTTTATCTTATTCTTTTAATTTATGTCTATTCTTAGCTAAATTTCTGTTGTGGAAGATTGGATGTTCTAAGTAACGCAAGTATGAAAAAAAAAAAAAAAAAAAAAAAAAAAAAAAAAAAAAAAAAAAAAAAGTCAAAAAATCGGAATATTTTTAGTGTTTTCTTAAAATGTCATCTTTTATCCCGGAAGTAAAAATGGGAGTTTTCTGGATGATTTCATAAAAGAAAATTTTTGCTAAAAATATTTCACATCTTTGATTTCGTGGATGTAATCCGTCTGTCCCTCTGGTTGACAGTTAAACGAGTGAGTCGTTTGCAAAGATGACCAAAAATATTTTTATTTCTCGCACTTTTACTTTTTCATATCAAATAAACATACTTACGTAACTCAGAGGTCCAATCCACCACAACAGCTTTAGCCTTATCTTTCATTATTATGAATAATTTGGAGGATGATGAGCATCCTAATGATTTAGTTAAAAATGCTGAATTAGCTGAATATCCAAAAAATTTGGATAAATTGAATAAATGGGTAATACCCTCTGTTCCCTTAGATCATATTTATAATATTGGATTCTTTGATTTTAAATCAAGACAGGTTATAAAAACAATGGAACAAACCATTAGAGTCACTGACTCTAATCAAACAATTAGATTATTAAATAAAAAGGATTTATTTCCTTTTAAAAGCTATAATTTTATTCATATTGGATTAATTCAAATAGCCTTTAAACCTTTAACGTTATTAGGTTTAAACACGAGTATAATGGCCTCTGTTAGAGATGGCCGATGTAGAGATTTTAAACAATCTCTAGCTGCGTTAATAGAAACCAGTTTATGCCATGGACCCGTCTATTTTGATGTGGCTCCAAATTTGACACTATCTTTAACTGATAGTCATTTGTTAGATGCTATGCAACTAACCTTACACACCCATGGATATAATTTTAAACCAGGTAGTGAGATTATAGCAATTTGCTATAGAATTTATTACAAAGTATTAAATACTTTGAATCCGAAGGCCAAACAAATATCTTGTCCTGGAACTACAACTGTAGTTCAAACCAACTTATTAACTTCCAATATAGCCACTAATAGAATGATTAAATGGAAAGAAATAGACTTCCCAGAGACTTGGTCTCTTCCTCAAGAACTAGAGCCTGAGCCTCAGGTCAACAAGGAAGTTGATCAAATTATTCAAACAACTGAAGGAGATGTAGAAATTAAATTTACATCTCAAAGAACTATTAGGATGCCCAGGACTAGGTCCGCTAGATATTCCTCTACTAGTGATTATATCACTACCCCGAGCGTTTCAGCTAGAGCTTCGACTTCTCAATTCAGAGAAGAATCTACAGTTCCTGAACATGTAGAAGAAATTAGAATTAGCCAAAATAAAATTCCAGAAGGAATTTATGAACAGAGTAGAGAATCTCCTACTCAATCAGAAATGAGTTTCCATATATAATGATAGATTTATCCCCAGGAAGTAAGATGAGAGAAATTCTTAATCAAGAATTTCAACAAGAAAAACATGCCCAATTTAGGCAATGGTATTTTAAGAAATATTCTTCTGGAGACCTAAAAAGGTTTAAAGATGAATATTATAGTTATCTAGGTAAAACGGAAGATTATATATCTTTTGTTCATTGGTTCATGAAAACATATCTAAGTAAGACTAATAACGAAATTCTAGTCTTACAAAGACCCTGGAAAACCCCTAAGGGAGACACCATTACTTCTCCCTATCCTCCAGAACAAACAATTTGTTTGAGTAATACCACAGAAGCTACGGCTTATACAAGCCTACAAAAACTAGAGACTACTCAAGCTACTGTGAAAGATTTAAATGCGATAATTAGATCGCAAAATTATACAAACACCTTTCTTACTTGTCTAGGTGACCATTTCTTAGCCCTAGAAAACGAGATAGTTTCTCTTAAGCAAGTGATAGAAAACGAATTAATTTCTTTAAAGAAATCTATGGAGAAGCAACCTTCTTCAACCCTTGTTCCAGAATCCTCTAAGAACTATGCTCCTATGATTCAACCTCCAATTCCCATAAAAGGATTTAAATTAGATTCTAGTGGAGAAGAATTTATAAAAATTCTTCAACAAAAGTTCAACAATATGAACATATCAGTCTTATCTAAGGACGATGAATCTCAGCAATCTGAAACTTCAGAAACTGCTGAAGATTTAGAGGATATTAATAATTTAGCTACCATGTTTGCTAAACAACAAATTAGTAATCCAGAGATAAATCCTATTTATACTCCCAAATTAAATCCTATTTATCCTCCTAAATCTTTAGAAAAATTCTATTACCAAAGACCGTCTCCTCAGGATCTTCTATTTGAAGAACCAGATTATATTCAAGCCTCCTATTCAGGAAAAGAAATCTATGAATGGAATCTTGATGGCTTAAATGAAAAGCAAATATTCGATATGATACACCGAATGATGATGTACTCTACTGTTTGTAAACAGAATGGTAACACTGATAGTGCTATAGCTTCTTTCATTTCTACAGGATTTGTAGGACAAATCAGGGGATGGTGGGATCACTATTTTACCCTAGATCAAAGATTAGAAATTCTTAATCACAAAAAAATTATTAAAATAGAAAATGGTATTGTTACTACTGGCGAAGAAGATGCAGTTTATACTCTGTGTCTTACAATTCTACAACATTTTGTAGGAACTAATATTCCTGTTGCTGAGAAGCTATGTACGCTCCTCCAAAATCTTAGATGCCCCTCCTTAACCCATTTTAGGTGGTATAAAGATACATTTTTATCTAGAGTTTATCAATTAGGAGAACCAAATTCGGTTCACTGGAAGTCAAAATTTATAGACGGATTACCCCATCTTTTTGCTGAAAGGGTTAGGCAATCCTTAAGAAATAAAAATGATGGAGTTAATATTAATTATATTTCTCTAACATATGGAGAAATAATTAGCCATTGTGTTAATGAAGGATTAGCTCTATGTAATGACATAAAGCTAAAAAATCAGTTAAAGCAGCAAAAACTGTCAGAAAAACACCAATTAGGTGAATTCTGTGATCAGTTTGCCTTTGATGTAGGGAAAATTCCTAAAAATCAAGATAAGAAAAAGCAAAAGATTGCTTATAAAAGAAACAAGCTTTATAAGAATAATTCTTACAAATCAAAATATCCTTTTAAAACTTCTTATAAAAAGAATTATAAGAGGAAATCTTATAATAAATCGGATAAAAAACCTTTTGTTCCCAATAAGGGAAAAAGAAAAGCCAAAAGGATTGATATAACTTGTCATAAATGTGGCAAAGTTGGTCATTATGCTAACCAATGTTGGACAAAAAAGGCCCTTAATAAAATAGAAGATGAGCAATTACGCTCTCAATTAGAAAAGGTCTTGCTGCATAGTTCTGATGAAGAACGGGAATCTTCTGATAACGAAGATTTAGCCCTCATTTATAATAGCTCTAGTGACTCAGATTCACAAAGTCCTGACAATAATGATTGCCAATGTAATGAGTTAAATTATTATAAATCTATAGTAGACATGAATGGATTAAATGTCTTAACTGCTGATCAAGATAGAGTCTTGAAGATTATAGATTCAATTTCTGATTTTGAGCTTAAAAAGCAAATGCTTGAAACTCTTATTAAAAATAATAAAAAAGAAGCTCCTTTAGTCATCGAAGCACCTTACCAGTTAAGTGAGGTATTAGATAGATTTCAAAAATCTACCCTTAAAGAAACTCCTGTTTCTCTTAATGATTTGAGAAAAGAAGTTAACTTATTAAAATCTGAAATTACTCAGATTAAGCAGGATAATACTTTGTTATCCCAGAGGATTACTTTATTAGAAAGCAAGTCTTTAATAGCTAGTGATAGTAAGGATATTCCTTCTTCTAGTAATAAAAATGAAACAGAATATTTAAATCTGTTAGAACAAGTAACCTCTCAACAATGGTATATCAAAATTACTCTTGTAGTAAGCCGAGAATTTATTCTCAAAGATGAGATAGCCCTTGTTGACAGTGGTGCTGATTTAAATTGTATAAAAGAAGGAATAATTCCTACCAAATATTTTGAAAAAACTACTCAATCTATATCTCATGCAGCTGGAGAAAAACTTCAAGTTAGATATAAGCTTTCTAACACTTATATCTGTAATAAAGATATTTGTCTCCATACCTCTTTTATTCTAATAAAGAATATGAATCATAGAATAATATTAGGAAATCCTTTTCTTCATAATATTATGCCTCTCAACAATGTTGATAAAACCGGGATTTCTACCATAATAGAAGGTAAGAATATAAAATTTGATTTTATTACAGATCCTCAAACTCGTATTATAAACGAGGTTAGAGACCGTCTTCTTAGTAAAGAAAAACAATTATGTTTTCTCCAAGAAGAAATCAAAGTCTTAAGCATTAATGAGCAGCTTAACCAACCAACCACCAAAACCCAAATAAAAATCATTGAAAAGCAGTTCAATGATGAGGTTTGTAATGACCTCCCTAATGCTTTTTGGGATAGGAAAAAACATGTTGTTTCCCTTCCTTACATAGATGGTTTTAATGAAAACCAAATTCCTACTAAGGCTAGACCAGCCCAGATGAATAAAGAATATCTCGAATTATGCAAAAAAGAGATTGATTCTCTTTTAGTAAAAGGCTTGATTAGAAAGTCTAAATCTCCCTGGAGTTGTACAGCATTCTATGTTAATAATGCTGCTGAGAAAGAAAGAGGCGTGCCTAGATTAGTCATTAATTATAAACCTCTTAATAAAGTTTTAAAATGGATTAGATATCCGATCCCTAACAAAAAAGATTTGTTAGACAGATTAAGCGATGCTTTAATCTTTTCTAAATTTGATATGAAATCAGGATATTGGCAAATCCAGATTAAAGAATCAGATAGGTATAAAACAGCCTTCACAGTTCCCTTTGGTCATTATGAATGGAATGTCTTACCTTTTGGCCAGAAGAATGCCCCTTCTGAATTTCAGAATATTATGAATGATATTTTTAATCCGTATACAGAATTTATTATTGTATATATAGATGATGTTTTAGTATTTTCTAAAACAATAGATCAGCATATTAAACACTTAAAAATATTTAAGAATTTAATAAAGACTAATGGATTAGTTATATCTTCTCCAAAAATGAGATTGTTCCAAACTCAAGTTAGGTTTTTGGGACATATTATTAATCAGGGAAAAATTATTCCCATAGATAGAAGTATAGAGTTTGCATCAAAATTTCCTAATGAAATTCTTGATAAAAAACAACTGCAAAGATTTTTGGGCAGTCTTAATTATATTTCGGACTATTATGCTAATTTAGCACAAGATACAGCAATTCTGTATTCTAGACTCAAAAAGAAACCTGAACCATGGACTGAAAAGCATTCTCAGGCTGTTCAGAAAATCAAAGCAAAGGTAAAATGTTTACCTTGCTTATCCTTAGCCAATCCTAAATATTTCAAGATAGTAGAAACAGATGCCTCTAATATAGGGTATGGAGGAATACTAAAACAAGTAATTCCTGAGACTTCAAAAGAAGTTCTTGTTAGATTCACTTCAGGAAAGTGGAATCCCACACAGTTAAAATATTCAACTGTAAAGAAAGAAATGCTTTCTATTATTAAATGTATTTCTAAATTTCAAGGTGATTTATTAAATCAGAAATTTTTATTGCGAATTGATTGTAGTTCAGCAAAATCAATTATTGAAAAAGATGTTAAAAATCTTGTAGCAAAACAAATTTTTGCAGGATGGCAAGCTCAACTAGCAGCCTTTGAATTTGATATTCAGTTTATAAAAGGAGAAAATAATTCTCTTGCTGATTATTTAACCCGTGAATTTTTACAGGGTGAATGACGACCCCTAATAGGGGAAGAGGCCGCGGTTATGGCCGAGGTCGAGGTTATGGGAATAACAATATGTTATCTCAAGAAAGTGTCCCACTAATAGGTGATTGGACTATATATCATCACAGACAAAGGATGCAGCAATTACCTGCACCTCCTAAAAAAGAAGATATTCCTTCTTCTAGCAAAACAACAACTTATAAAGATGTTGCTGTTACTGAGGCCCAGCAGGATAAAGAATATTTCGAAAATCCTACCACCGAAACTATTTTGTTTCTGGAAGAAGAAGATCTTAAGCTCACTCCAAATGATGGATGGTCTTTAAGAACAAAATACCTTGAATCAAGAGGTTATGCTGGCCTGAATAATCAGGGAAGGCAGAATTTAGAAATTTTGCTGAAAATCACTGAATCGATAACGATTACTCATTATCATCAGAATAATAATCCTGAGAATTTTATAAATTTCAGCAAATGTCATATCCAGAAAATACTTCTTCCAAGAGAATGGGGATTTAATCCCAATGCAGAAAAAGCTATAAAAATAGCAGAGGGGAAGTACATTTACTTCAACTACTGGGATTATGTAGAAGCTTTCACAAAGGCTTTTTACTATCAAAATCCGAAAAACAAGCATTCTTGGTTTTTCAGTATTGATCCAGGGGTGCTTAATAAGCCAGTTCCTAATTGGTTTTACCAATGGTGGGCAAAATTTGGTCCCTCTTTAGAAATTCTTCCTAAAGAAATTAAGGATTTATATATCCCTTGGTGCGACAATAGTCCTCTTATTGCTAGAGTAACTGCTGAAAGAATGATTAAGGGACAATGTCCTTTCATATTTTTTACTAAATTTCAAATTCCATGGATTTGGAGATGGATAATATCAGTCTCCCAAGATAATCTTGATATTCCTATTTTACAAAGAAATTTCTTTTGTAAATGGTGGACTAATATAGATGCTAAGGATGTGCAGGCTAAAATAGCCACCATCAAAGCAACAATTGCTGCTGAAAAAGGCCAAGGTTCTAAAGAAAAATCGCCTAATCAACCTTCAATTGCCAATATGAAAGAATATTTTCAAAAGAAATATCCTACAGATTCAGAGGAACAAATAATGGTCCGAGTTTTAGACTTTATGAAAGAGCAATTTTTTAGTTCTTTTCCGTCTCATCCATCTCAGGAAGAGGATCAATCAATGAAAACTTCTTCATCTCAAGGATCAATGGATTCTAACCCCTATAATTGTCTAGCAGGCGAATCTCAAGCCGAAGAAGAAGAACATTTGTCTACAGAAGAATCTCAGCAGGCTCAAGCCCGCGAACCATCCCTAGGAGATTTCTGGGATGCTATGACTCAGACTTTAATTCAAAAGTCCAAAGGAAAAGCCCCCCAAAGCTGATCAATGCCGACCTTATTTAAAGCATTTAAAAGGTTAAAGGATGATGAAAAGGAATGCCTCAATCTTACTCATCAGATTGATGATCTTGATTCTAAATACAAGAATGCATCTCTTCTAGAAAGGAAGAATCGGTCCACTTCAGAAATTATGAGGGATTTTCATGAGGTTAAGCGTCTTCGCAACCGAAGAGAAAATATTAAAATTCTCTATTCTATTCGGAGGAAAGTGCTTCTCAAGTATTCTAATCTGACAGGATGAGTGCCTTTGTCGACACAGCATCACTAATTCAAGGTCCATTATTTGGGAATCTACTATTGAAGGCAATAATATCTGCTTTTGCTGATGGAATTTTAGTGGGCAAAGCATAATCTTTGCTTTAATAAAGTTTGTTGTTTGTTTTGTAAAAGTTGTTTGTTTGTATTCATCATTGAATGCGTCGATGGGGCCCAATGAGCACCCGGCATCAATAATGTCTACTTTTCTTAAAGTTTTTGTCTGTTGTAATAATTCAGTACAATAGTGTGTATTAGTGTGTCTCTAACTCTCTATATAAAGAGAGCTTTGTATTGATATTCGATACGCTTCAATAACATTTCATTCTCTTCTTACTTGCTCATGTGCTGAGCCATTTCTTATATTAATACTATACTGCTGCTTTCCTATTCTTATCTGCTTCCGCATAGTTGGTATCAGATAAGAATAGGAAAGCAGCAGTATAGTATTAATATAAGAAATGGCTCAGCACAACTATGCGGAAGCAGATAAGAATAGGAAAGCAGCAGTATAGTATTAATATAAGAAATGGCTCAGCACATGAGCAAGTAAGAAGAGAATGAAATGTTATTGAAGCGTATCGAATATCAATACAAAGCTCTCTTTATATAGAGAGTTAGAGACACACTAATACACACTATTGTACTGAATTATTACAACAGACAAAACAACTTTAAGAAAAGTAGACATTATTGATGCCGGGTGCTCATTGGGCCCCATCGACGCATTCAATGATGAATACAAACAAACAACTTTTACAAAACAAACAACAAACTTTATTAAAGCAAAGATTATGCTTTGCCCACTAAAATTCCATCAGCAAAAGCAGATATTATTGCCTTCAATAGTAGATTCCCAAATAATGGACCTTGAATTAGTGATGCTGTGTCGACAAAGGCACTCATCCTGTCAGATTAGAATACTTGAGAAGCACTTTCCTCCGAATAGAATAGAGAATTTTAATATTTTCTCTTCGGTTGCGGAGACGCTTAACCTCATGAAAATCCTTCATAATTTCTGAAGTGGACCGATTCTTCCTTTCTAGAAGAGATGCATTCTTGTATTTAGAATCAAGATCATCAATCTGATGAGTAAGATTGAGGCATTCCTTTTCATCATCCTTTAACCTTTTAAATGCTTTAAATAAGGTCGGCATTGATCAGCTTTGGGGGGCTTTTCCTTTGGACTTTTGAATTAAAGTCTGAGTCATAGCATCCCAGAAATCTCCTAGGGATGGTTCGCGGGCTTGAGCCTGCTGAGATTCTTCTGTAGACAAATGTTCTTCTTCTTCGGCTTGAGATTCGCCTGCTAGACAATTATAGGGGTTAGAATCCATTGATCCTTGAGATGAAGAAGTTTTCATTGATTGATCCTCTTCCTGAGATGGATGAGACGGAAAAGAACTAAAAAATTGCTCTTTCATAAAGTCTAAAACTCGGACCATTATTTGTTCCTCTGAATCTGTAGGATATTTCTTTTGAAAATATTCTTTCATATTGGCAATTGAAGGTTGATTAGGCGATTTTTCTTTAGAACCTTGGCCTTTTTCAGCAGCAATTGTTGCTTTGATGGTGGCTATTTTAGCCTGCACATCCTTAGCATCTATATTAGTCCACCATTTACAAAAGAAATTTCTTTGTAAAATAGGAATATCAAGATTATCTTGGGAGACTGATATTATCCATCTCCAAATCCATGGAATTTGAAATTTAGTAAAAAATATGAAAGGACATTGTCCCTTAATCATTCTTTCAGCAGTTACTCTAGCAATAAGAGGACTATTGTCGCACCAAGGGATATATAAATCCTTAATTTCTTTAGGAAGAATTTCTAAAGAGGGACCAAATTTTGCCCACCATTGGTAAAACCAATTAGGAACTGGCTTATTAAGCACCCCTGGATCAATACTGAAAAACCAAGAATGCTTGTTTTTCGGATTTTGATAGTAAAAAGCCTTTGTGAAAGCTTCTACATAATCCCAGTAGTTGAAGTAAATGTACTTCCCCTCTGCTATTTTTATAGCTTTTTCTGCATTGGGATTAAATCCCCATTCTCTTGGAAGAAGTATTTTCTGGATATGACATTTGCTGAAATTTATAAAATTCTCAGGATTATTATTCTGATGATAATGAGTAATCGTTATCGATTCAGTGATTTTCAGCAAAATTTCTAAATTCTGCCTTCCCTGATTATTCAGGCCAGCATAACCTCTTGATTCAAGGTATTTTGTTCTTAAAGACCATCCATCATTTGGAGTGAGCTTAAGATCTTCTTCTTCCAGAAACAAAATAGTTTCGGTGGTAGGATTTTCGAAATATTCTTTATCCTGCTGGGCCTCAGTAACAGCAACATCTTTATAAGTTGTTGTTTTGCTAGAAGAAGGAATATCTTCTTTTTTAGGAGGTGCAGGTAATTGCTGCATCCTTTGTCTGTGATGATATATAGTCCAATCACCTATTAGTGGGACACTTTCTTGAGATAACATATTGTTATTCCCATAACCTCGACCTCGGCCATAACCGCGGCCTCTTCCCCTATTAGGGGTCGTCATTCACCCTGTAAAAATTCACGGGTTAAATAATCAGCAAGAGAATTATTTTCTCCTTTTATAAACTGAATATCAAATTCAAAGGCTGCTAGTTGAGCTTGCCATCCTGCAAAAATTTGTTTTGCTACAAGATTTTTAACATCTTTTTCAATAATTGATTTTGCTGAACTACAATCAATTCGCAATAAAAATTTCTGATTTAATAAATCACCTTGAAATTTAGAAATACATTTAATAATAGAAAGCATTTCTTTCTTTACAGTTGAATATTTTAACTGTGTGGGATTCCACTTTCCTGAAGTGAATCTAACAAGAACTTCTTTTGAAGTCTCAGGAATTACTTGTTTTAGTATTCCTCCATACCCTATATTAGAGGCATCTGTTTCTACTATCTTGAAATATTTAGGATTGGCTAAGGATAAGCAAGGTAAACATTTTACCTTTGCTTTGATTTTCTGAACAGCCTGAGAATGCTTTTCAGTCCATGGTTCAGGTTTCTTTTTGAGTCTAGAATACAGAATTGCTGTATCTTGTGCTAAATTAGCATAATAGTCCGAAATATAATTAAGACTGCCCAAAAATCTTTGCAGTTGTTTTTTATCAAGAATTTCATTAGGAAATTTTGATGCAAACTCTATACTTCTATCTATGGGAATAATTTTTCCCTGATTAATAATATGTCCCAAAAACCTAACTTGAGTTTGGAACAATCTCATTTTTGGAGAAGATATAACTAATCCATTAGTCTTTATTAAATTCTTAAATATTTTTAAGTGTTTAATATGCTGATCTATTGTTTTAGAAAATACTAAAACATCATCTATATATACAATAATAAATTCTGTATACGGATTAAAAATATCATTCATAATATTCTGAAATTCAGAAGGGGCATTCTTCTGGCCAAAAGGTAAGACATTCCATTCATAATGACCAAAGGGAACTGTGAAGGCTGTTTTATACCTATCTGATTCTTTAATCTGGATTTGCCAATATCCTGATTTCATATCAAATTTAGAAAAGATTAAAGCATCGCTTAATCTGTCTAACAAATCTTTTTTGTTAGGGATCGGATATCTAATCCATTTTAAAACTTTATTAAGAGGTTTATAATTAATGACTAATCTAGGCACGCCTCTTTCTTTCTCAGCAGCATTATTAACATAGAATGCTGTACAACTCCAGGGAGATTTAGACTTTCTAATCAAGCCTTTTACTAAAAGAGAATCAATCTCTTTTTTGCATAATTCGAGATATTCTTTATTCATCTGGGCTGGTCTAGCCTTAGTAGGAATTTGGTTTTCATTAAAACCATCTATGTAAGGAAGGGAAACAACATGTTTTTTCCTATC
Organism: Saposhnikovia divaricata; assembly: GCA_036435485.1. NCBI lineage: Eukaryota > Viridiplantae > Streptophyta > Magnoliopsida > Apiales > Apiaceae > Saposhnikovia > Saposhnikovia divaricata. The sequence continues at coordinate 58,713,357 of CM071600.1, read as the reverse complement.
CCAAAAAGCATTAGGGAGGTCATTACAAACCTCATCATTGAACTGCTTTTCAATGATTTTTATTTGGGTTTTGGTGGTTGGTTGGTTAAGCTGCTCATTAATGCTTAAGACTTTGATTTCTTCTTGGAGAAAACATAATTGTTTTTCTTTACTAAGAAGACGGTCTCTAACCTCGTTTATAATACGAGTTTGAGGATCTGTAATAAAATCAAATTTTATATTCTTACCTTCTATTATGGTAGAAATCCCGGTTTTATCAACATTGTTGAGAGGCATAATATTATGAAGAAAAGGATTTCCTAATATTATTCTATGATTCATATTCTTTATTAGAATAAAAGAGGTAGGGAGACAAATATCTTTATTACAGATATAAGTGTTAGAAAGCTTATATCTAACTTGAAGTTTTTCTCCAGCTGCATGAGATATAGATTGAGTAGTTTTTTCAAAATATTTGGTAGGAATTATTCCTTCTTTTATACAATTTAAATCAGCACCACTGTCAACAAGGGCTATCTCATCTTTGAGAATAAATTCTCGGCTTACTACAAGAGTAATTTTGATATACCATTGTTGAGAGGTTACTTGTTCTAACAGATTTAAATATTCTGTTTCATTTTTATTACTAGAAGAAGGAATATCCTTACTATCACTAGCTATTAAAGACTTGCTTTCTAATAAAGTAATCCTCTGGGATAACAAAGTATTATCCTGCTTAATCTGAGTAATTTCAGATTTTAATAAGTTAACTTCTTTTCTCAAATCATTAAGAGAAACAGGAGTTTCTTAAGGGTAGATTTTTGAAATCTATCTAATACCTCACTTAACTGGTAAGGTGCTTCGATGACTAAAGGAGCTTCTTTTTTATTATTTTTAATAAGAGTTTCAAGCATTTGCTTTTTAAGCTCAAAATCAGAAATTGAATCTATAATCTTCAAGACTCTATCTTGATCAGCAGTTAAGACATTTAATCCATTCATGTCTACTATAGATTTATAATAATTTAACTCATTACATTGGCAATCATTATTGTCAGGACTTTGTGAATCTGAGTCACTAGAGCTATTATAAATGAGGGCTAAATCTTCGTTATCAGAAGATTCCCGTTCTTCATCAGAACTATGCAGCAAGACCTTTTCTAATTGAGAGCGTAATTGCTCATCTTCTATTTTATTAAGGGCCTTTTTTGTCCAACATTGGTTAGCATAATGACCAACTTTGCCACATTTATGACAAGTTATATCAATCCTTTTGGCTTTTCTTTTTCCCTTATTGGGAACAAAAGGTTTTTTATCTGATTTATTATAAGATTTCCTCTTATAATTCTTTTTATAAGAAGTTTTAAAAGGATATTTTGATTTGTAAGAATTATTCTTATAAAGCTTGTTTCTTTTATAAGCAATCTTTTGCTTTTTCTTATCTTGATTTTTAGGAATTTTCCCTACATCAAAGGCAAACTGATCACAGAATTCACCTAATTGGTGTTTTTCTGACAGTTTTTGCTGCTTTAACTGATTTTTTAGCTTTATGTCATTACATAGAGCTAATCCTTCATTAACACAATGGCTAATTATTTCTCCATATGTTAGAGAAATATAATTAATATTAACTCCATCATTTTTATTTCTTAAGGATTGCCTAACCCTTTCAGCAAAAAGATGGGGTAATCCGTCTATAAATTTTGACTTCCAGTGAACCGAATTTGGTTCTCCTAATTGATAAACTCTAGATAAAAATGTATCTTTATACCACCTAAAATGGGTTAAGGAGGGGCATCTAAGATTTTGGAGGAGCGTACATAGCTTCTCAGCAACAGGAATATTAGTTCCTACAAAATGTTGTAGAATTGTAAGACACAGAGTATAAACTGCATCTTCTTCGCCAGTAGTAACAATACCATTTTCTATTTTAATAATTTTTTTGTGATTAAGAATTTCTAATCTTTGATCTAGGGTAAAATAGTGATCCCACCATCCCCTGATTTGTCCTACAAATCCTGTAGAAATGAAAGAAGCTATAGCACTATCAGTGTTACCATTCTGTTTACAAACAGTAGAGTACATCATCATTCGGTGTATCATATCGAATATTTGCTTTTCATTTAAGCCATCAAGATTCCATTCATAGATTTCTTTTCCTGAATAGGAGGCTTGAATATAATCTGGTTCTTCAAATAGAAGATCCTGAGGAGACGGTCTTTGGTAATAGAATTTTTCTAAAGATTTAGGAGGATAAATAGGATTTAATTTGGGAGTATAAATAGGATTTATCTCTGGATTACTAATTTGTTGTTTAGCAAACATGGTAGCTAAATTATTAATATCCTCTAAATCTTCAGCAGTTTCTGAAGTTTCAGATTGCTGAGATTCATCGTCCTTAGATAAGACTGATATGTTCATATTGTTGAACTTTTGTTGAAGAATTTTTATAAATTCTTCTCCACTAGAATCTAATTTAAATCCTTTTATGGGAATTGGAGGTTGAATCATAGGAGCATAGTTCTTAGAGGATTCTGGAACAAGGGTTGAAGAAGGTTGCTTCTCCATAGATTTCTTTAAAGAAATTAATTCGTTTTCTATCACTTGCTTAAGAGAAACTATCTCGTTTTCTAGGGCTAAGAAATGGTCACCTAGACAAGTAAGAAAGGTGTTTGTATAATTTTGCGATCTAATTATCGCATTTAAATCTTTCACAGTAGCTTGAGTAGTCTCTAGTTTTTGTAGGCTTGTATAAGCCGTAGCTTCTGTGGTATTACTCAAACAAATTGTTTGTTCTGGAGGATAGGGAGAAGTAATGGTGTCTCCCTTAGGGGTTTTCCAGGGTCTTTGTAAGACTAGAATTTCGTTATTAGTCTTACTTAGATATGTTTTCATGAACCAATGAACAAAAGATATATAATCTTCCGTTTTACCTAGATAACTATAATATTCATCTTTAAACCTTTTTAGGTCTCCAGAAGAATATTTCTTAAAATACCATTGCCTAAATTGGGCATGTTTTTCTTGTTGAAATTCTTGATTAAGAATTTCTCTCATCTTACTTCCTGGGGATAAATCTATCATTATATATGGAAACTCATTTCTGATTGAGTAGGAGATTCTCTACTCTGTTCATAAATTCCTTCTGGAATTTTATTTTGGCTAATTCTAATTTCTTCTACATGTTCAGGAACTGTAGATTCTTCTCTGAATTGAGAAGTCGAAGCTCTAGCTGAAACGCTCGGGGTAGTGATATAATCACTAGTAGAGGAATATCTAGCGGACCTAGTCCTAGGCATCCTAATAGTTCTTTGAGATGTAAATTTAATTTCTACATCTCCTTCAGTTGTTTGAATAATTTGATCAACTTCCTTGTTGACCTGAGGCTCAGGCTCTAGTTCTTGAGGAAGAGACCAAGTCTCTGGGAAGTCTATTTCTTTCCATTGTTTGTATTCATCATAAAAGAAAATTTTTGCTAAAAATATTTCACATCTTTGATTTCGTGGATGTAATCCGTCTGTCCCTCTGGTTGACAGTTAAACGAGTGAGTCGTTTGCAAAGATGACCAAAAATATTTTTATTTCTCGCACTTTTACTTTTTCATATCAAATAAACATACTTACGTAACTCAGAGGTCCAATCCACCACAACAGCTTTAGCCTTATCTTTCATTATTATGAATAATTTGGAGGATGATGAGCATCCTAATGATTTAGTTAAAAATGCTGAATTAGCTGAATATCCAAAAAATTTGGATAAATTGAATAAATGGGTAATACCCTCTGTTCCCTTAGATCATATTTATAATATTGGATTCTTTGATTTTAAATCAAGACAGGTTATAAAAACAATGGAACAAACCATTAGAGTCACTGACTCTAATCAAACAATTAGATTATTAAATAAAAAGGATTTATTTCCTTTTAAAAGCTATAATTTTATTCATATTGGATTAATTCAAATAGCCTTTAAACCTTTAACGTTATTAGGTTTAAACACGAGTATAATGGCCTCTGTTAGAGATGGCCGATGTAGAGATTTTAAACAATCTCTAGCTGCGTTAATAGAAACCAGTTTATGCCATGGACCCGTCTATTTTGATGTGGCTCCAAATTTGACACTATCTTTAACTGATAGTCATTTGTTAGATGCTATGCAACTAACCTTACACACCCATGGATATAATTTTAAACCAGGTAGTGAGATTATAGCAATTTGCTATAGAATTTATTACAAAGTATTAAATACTTTGAATCCGAAGGCCAAACAAATATCTTGTCCTGGAACTACAACTGTAGTTCAAACCAACTTATTAACTTCCAATATAGCCACTAATAGAATGATTAAATGGAAAGAAATAGACTTCCCAGAGACTTGGTCTCTTCCTCAAGAACTAGAGCCTGAGCCTCAGGTCAACAAAGAAGGTTGAACCAACTATGCGGAAGCAGATAAGAATAGGAAAGCAGCAGTATAGTATTAATATAAGAAATGGCTCAGCACATGAGCAAGTAAGAAGAGAATGAAATGTTATTGAAGCGTATCGAATATCAATACAAAGCTCTCTTTATATAGAGAGTTAGAGACACACTAATACACACTATTGTACTGAATTATTACAACAGACAAAAACTTTAAGAAAAGTAGACATTATTGATGCCGGGTGCTCATTGGGCCCCATCGACGCATTCAATGATGAATACAAACAAACAACTTTTACAAAACAAACAACAAACTTTATTAAAGCAAAGATTATGCTTTGCCCACTAAAATTCCATCAGCAAAAGCAGATATTATTGCCTTCAATAGTAGATTCCCAAATAATGGACCTTGAATTAGTGATGCTGTGTCGACAAAGGCACTCATCCTGTCAGATTAGAATACTTGAGAAGCACTTTCCTCCGAATAGAATAGAGAATTTTAATATTTTCTCTTCGGTTGCGGAGACGCTTAACCTCATGAAAATCCCTCATAATTTCTGAAGTGGACCGATTCTTCCTTTCTAGAAGAGATGCATTCTTGTATTTAGAATCAAGATCATCAATCTGATGAGTAAGATTGAGGCATTCCTTTTCATCATCCTTTAACCTTTTAAATGCTTTAAATAAGGTCGGCATTGATCAGCTTTGGGGGGCTTTTCCTTTGGACTTTTGAATTAAAGTCTGAGTCATAGCATCCCAGAAATCTCCTAGGGATGGTTCGCGGGCTTGAGCCTGCTGAGATTCTTCTGTAGACAAATGTTCTTCTTCTTCGGCTTGAGATTCGCCTGCTAGACAATTATAGGGGTTAGAACCCATTGATCCTTGAGATGAAGAAGTTTTCATTGATTGATCCTCTTCCTGAGATGGATGAGACGGAAAAGAACTAAAAAATTGCTCTTTCATAAAGTCTAAAACTCGGACCATTATTTGTTCCTCTGAATCTGTAGGATATTTCTTTTGAAAATATTCTTTCATATTGGCAATTGAAGGTTGATTAGGCGATTTTTCTTTAGAACCTTGGCCTTTTTCAGCAGCAATTGTTGCTTTGATGGTGGCTATTTTAGCCTGCACATCCTTAGCATCTATATTAGTCCACCATTTACAAAAGAAATTTCTTTGTAAAATAGGAATATCAAGATTATCTTGGGAGACTGATATTATCCATCTCCAAATCCATGGAATTTGAAATTTAGTAAAAAATATGAAAGGACATTGTCCCTTAATCATTCTTTCAGCAGTTACTCTAGCAATAAGAGGACTATTGTCGCACCAAGGGATATATAAATCCTTAATTTCTTTAGGAAGAATTTCTAAAGAGGGACCAAATTTTGCCCACCATTGGTAAAACCAATTAGGAACTGGCTTATTAAGCACCCCTGGATCAATACTGAAAAACCAAGAATGCTTGTTTTTCGGATTTTGATAGTAAAAAGCCTTTGTGAAAGCTTCTACATAATCCCAGTAGTTGAAGTAAATGTACTTCCCCTCTGCTATTTTTATAGCTTTTTCTGCATTGGGATTAAATCCCCATTCTCTTGGAAGAAGTATTTTCTGGATATGACATTTGCTGAAATTTATAAAATTCTCAGGATTATTATTCTGATGATAATGAGTAATCGTTATCGATTCAGTGATTTTCAGCAAAATTTCTAAATTCTGCCTTCCCTGATTATTCAGGCCAGCATAACCTCTTGATTCAAGGTATTTTGTTCTTAAAGACCATCCATCATTTGGAGTGAGCTTAAGATCTTCTTCTTCCAGAAACAAAATAGTTTCGGTGGTAGGATTTTCGAAATATTCTTTATCCTGCTGGGCCTCAGTAACAGCAACATCTTTATAAGTTGTTGTTTTGCTAGAAGAAGGAATATCTTCTTTTTTAGGAGGTGCAGGTAATTGCTGCATCCTTTGTCTGTGATGATATATAGTCCAATCACCTATTAGTGGGACACTTTCTTGAGATAACATATTGTTATTCCCATAACCTCGACCTCGGCCATAACCGCGGCCTCTTCCCCTATTAGGGGTCGTCATTCACCCTGTAAAAATTCACGGGTTAAATAATCAGCAAGAGAATTATTTTCTCCTTTTATAAACTGAATATCAAATTCAAAGGCTGCTAGTTGAGCTTGCCATCCTGCAAAAATTTGTTTTGCTACAAGATTTTTAACATCTTTTTCAATAATTGATTTTGCTGAACTACAATCAATTCGCAATAAAAATTTCTGATTTAATAAATCACCTTGAAATTTAGAAATACATTTAATAATAGAAAGCATTTCTTTCTTTACAGTTGAATATTTTAACTGTGTGGGATTCCACTTTCCTGAAGTGAATCTAACAAGAACTTCTTTTGAAGTCTCAGGAATTACTTGTTTTAGTATTCCTCCATACCCTATATTAGAGGCATCTGTTTCTACTATCTTGAAATATTTAGGATTGGCTAAGGATAAGCAAGGTAAACATTTTACCTTTGCTTTGATTTTCTGAACAGCCTGAGAATGCTTTTCAGTCCATGGTTCAGGTTTCTTTTTGAGTCTAGAATACAGAATTGCTGTATCTTGTGCTAAATTAGCATAATAGTCCGAAATATAATTAAGACTGCCCAAAAATCTTTGCAGTTGTTTTTTATCAAGAATTTCATTAGGAAATTTTGATGCAAACTCTATACTTCTATCTATGGGAATAATTTTTCCCTGATTAATAATATGTCCCAAAAACCTAACTTGAGTTTGGAACAATCTCATTTTTGGAGAAGATATAACTAATCCATTAGTCTTTATTAAATTCTTAAATATTTTTAAGTGTTTAATATGCTGATCTATTGTTTTAGAAAATACTAAAACATCATCTATATATACAATAATAAATTCTGTATACGGATTAAAAATATCATTCATAATATTCTGAAATTCAGAAGGGGCATTCTTCTGGCCAAAAGGTAAGACATTCCATTCATAATGACCAAAGGGAACTGTGAAGGCTGTTTTATACCTATCTGATTCTTTAATCTGGATTTGCCAATATCCTGATTTCATATCAAATTTAGAAAAGATTAAAGCATCGCTTAATCTGTCTAACAAATCTTTTTTGTTAGGGATCGGATATCTAATCCATTTTAAAACTTTATTAAGAGGTTTATAATTAATGACTAATCTAGGCACGCCTCTTTCTTTCTCAGCAGCATTATTAACATAGAATGCTGTACAACTCCAGGGAGATTTAGACTTTCTAATCAAGCCTTTTACTAAAAGAGAATCAATCTCTTTTTTGCATAATTCGAGATATTCTTTATTCATCTGGGCTGGTCTAGCCTTAGTAGGAATTTGGTTTTCATTAAAACCATCTATGTAAGGAAGGGAAACAACATGTTTTTTCCTATCCCAAAAAGCATTAGGGAGGTCATTACAAACCTCATCATTGAACTGCTTTTCAATGATTTTTATTTGGGTTTTGGTGGTTGGTTGGTTAAGCTGCTCATTAATGCTTAAGACTTTGATTTCTTCTTGGAGAAAACATAATTGTTTTTCTTTATTAAGAAGACGGTCTCTAACCTCGTTTATAATACGAGTTTGAGGATCTGTAATAAAATCAAATTTTATATTCTTACCTTCTATTATGGTAGAAATCCCGGTTTTATCAACATTGTTGAGAGGCATAATATTATGAAGAAAAGGATTTCCTAATATTATTCTATGATTCATATTCTTTATTAGAATAAAAGAGGTAGGGAGACAAATATCTTTATTACAGATATAAGTGTTAGAAAGCTTATATCTAACTTGAAGTTTTTCTCCAGCTGCATGAGATATAGATTGAGTAGTTTTTTCAAAATATTTGGTAGGAATTATTCCTTCTTTTATACAATTTAAATCAGCACCACTGTCAACAAGGGCTATCTCATCTTTGAGAATAAATTCTCGGCTTACTACAAGAGTAATTTTGATATACCATTGTTGAGAGGTTACTTGTTCTAACAGATTTAAATATTCTGTTTCATTTTTATTACTAGAAGAAGGAATATCCTTACTATCACTAGCTATTAAAGACTTGCTTTCTAATAAAGTAATCCTCTGGGATAACAAAGTATTATCCTGCTTAATCTGAGTAATTTCAGATTTTAATAAGTTAACTTCTTTTCTCAAATCATTAAGAGAAACAGGAGTTTCTTTAAGGGTAGATTTTTGAAATCTATCTAATACCTCACTTAACTGGTAAGGTGCTTCGATGACTAAAGGAGCTTCTTTTTTATTATTTTTAATAAGAGTTTCAAGCATTTGCTTTTTAAGCTCAAAATCAGAAATTGAATCTATAATCTTCAAGACTCTATCTTGATCAGCAGTTAAGACATTTAATCCATTCATGTCTACTATAGATTTATAATAATTTAACTCATTACATTGGCAATCATTATTGTCAGGACTTTGTGAATCTGAGTCACTAGAGCTATTATAAATGAGGGCTAAATCTTCGTTATCAGAAGATTCCCGTTCTTCATCAGAACTATGCAGCAAGACCTTTTCTAATTGAGAGCGTAATTGCTCATCTTCTATTTTATTAAGGGCCTTTTTTGTCCAACATTGGTTAGCATAATGACCAACTTTGCCACATTTATGACAAGTTATATCAATCCTTTTGGCTTTTCTTTTTCCCTTATTGGGAACAAAAGGTTTTTTATCCGATTTATTATAAGATTTCCTCTTATAATTCTTTTTATAAGAAGTTTTAAAAGGATATTTTGATTTGTAAGAATTATTCTTATAAAGCTTGTTTCTTTTATAAGCAATCTTTTGCTTTTTCTTATCTTGATTTTTAGGAATTTTCCCTACATCAAAGGCAAACTGATCACAGAATTCACCTAATTGGTGTTTTTCTGACAGTTTTTGCTGCTTTAACTGATTTTTTAGCTTTATGTCATTACATAGAGCTAATCCTTCATTAACACAATGGCTAATTATTTCTCCATATGTTAGAGAAATATAATTAATATTAACTCCATCATTTTTATTTCTTAAGGATTGCCTAACCCTTTCAGCAAAAAGATGGGGTAATCCGTCTATAAATTTTGACTTCCAGTGAACCGAATTTGGTTCTCCTAATTGATAAACTCTAGATAAAAATGTATCTTTATACCACCTAAAATGGGTTAAGGAGGGGCATCTAAGATTTTGGAGGAGCGTACATAGCTTCTCAGCAACAGGAATATTAGTTCCTACAAAATGTTGTAGAATTGTAAGACACAGAGTATAAACTGCATCTTCTTCGCCAGTAGTAACAATACCATTTTCTATTTTAATAATTTTTTTGTGATTAAGAATTTCTAATCTTTGATCTAGGGTAAAATAGTGATCCCACCATCCCCTGATTTGTCCTACAAATCCTGTAGAAATGAAAGAAGCTATAGCACTATCAGTGTTACCATTCTGTTTACAAACAGTAGAGTACATCATCATTCGGTGTATCATATCGAATATTTGCTTTTCATTTAAGCCATCAAGATTCCATTCATAGATTTCTTTTCCTGAATAGGAGGCTTGAATATAATCTGGTTCTTCAAATAGAAGATCCTGAGGAGACGGTCTTTGGTAATAGAATTTTTCTAAAGATTTAGGAGGATAAATAGGATTTAATTTGGGAGTATAAATAGGATTTATCTCTGGATTACTAATTTGTTGTTTAGCAAACATGGTAGCTAAATTATTAATATCCTCTAAATCTTCAGCAGTTTCTGAAGTTTCAGATTGCTGAGATTCATCGTTCTTAGATAAGACTGATATGTTCATATTGTTGAACTTTTGTTGAAGAATTTTTATAAATTCTTCTCCACTAGAATCTAATTTAAATCCTTTTATGGGAATTGGAGGTTGAATCATAGGAGCATAGTTCTTAGAGGATTCTGGAACAAGGGTTGAAGAAGGTTGCTTCTCCATAGATTTCTTTAAAGAAATTAATTCGTTTTCTATCACTTGCTTAAGAGAAACTATCTCGTTTTCTAGGGCTAAGAAATGGTCACCTAGACAAGTAAGAAAGGTGTTTGTATAATTTTGCGATCTAATTATCGCATTTAAATCTTTCACAGTAGCTTGAGTAGTCTCTAGTTTTTGTAGGCTTGTATAAGCCGTAGCTTCTGTGGTATTACTCAAACAAATTGTTTGTTCTGGAGGATAGGGAGAAGTAATGGTGTCTCCCTTAGGGGTTTTCCAGGGTCTTTGTAAGACTAGAATTTCGTTATTAGTCTTACTTAGATATGTTTTCATGAACCAATGAACAAAAGATATATAATCTTCCGTTTTACCTAGATAACTATAATATTCATCTTTAAACCTTTTTAGGTCTCCAGAAGAATATTTCTTAAAATACCATTGCCTAAATTGGGCATGTTTTTCTTGTTGAAATTCTTGATTAAGAATTTCTCTCATCTTACTTCCTGGGGATAAATCTATCATTATATATGGAAACTCATTTCTGATTGAGTAGGAGATTCTCTACTCTGTTCATAAATTCCTTCTGGAATTTTATTTTGGCTAATTCTAATTTCTTCTACATGTTCAGGAACTGTAGATTCTTCTCTGAATTGAGAAGTCGAAGCTCTAGCTGAAACGCTCGGGGTAGTGATATAATCACTAGTAGAGGAATATCTAGCGGACCTAGTCCTAGGCATCCTAATAGTTCTTTGAGATGTAAATTTAATTTCTACATCTCCTTCAGTTGTTTGAATAATTTGATCAACTTCCTTGTTGACCTGAGGCTCAGGCTCTAGTTCTTGCAGAAGAGACCAAGTCTCTGGGAAGTCTATTTCTTTCCATTTAATCATTCTATTAGTGGCTATATTGGAAGTTAATAAGTTGGTTTGAACTACAGTTGTAGTTCCAGGACAAGATATTTGTTTGAGTAATACCACAGAAGCTACGGCTTATACAAGCCTACAAAAACTAGAGACTACTCAAGCTACTGTGAAAGATTTAAATGCGATAATTAGATCGCAAAATTATACAAACACCTTTCTTACTTGTCTAGGTGACCATTTCTTAGCCCTAGAAAACGAGATAGTTTCTCTTAAGCAAGTGATAGAAAACGAATTAATTTCTTTAAAGAAATCTATGGAGAAGCAACCTTCTTCAACCCTTGTTCCAGAATCCTCTAAGAACTATGCTCCTATGATTCAACCTCCAATTCCCATAAAAGGATTTAAATTAGATTCTAGTGGAGAAGAATTTATAAAAATTCTTCAACAAAAGTTCAACAATATGAACATATCAGTCTTATCTAAGGACGATGAATCTCAGCAATCTGAAACTTCAGAAACTGCTGAAGATTTAGAGGATATTAATAATTTAGCTACCATGTTTGCTAAACAACAAATTAGTAATCCAGAGATAAATCCTATTTATACTCCCAAATTAAATCCTATTTATCCTCCTAAATCTTTAGAAAAATTCTATTACCAAAGACCGTCTCCTCAGGATCTTCTATTTGAAGAACCAGATTATATTCAAGCCTCCTATTCAGGAAAAGAAATCTATGAATGGAATCTTGATGGCTTAAATGAAAAGCAAATATTCGATATGATACACCGAATGATGATGTACTCTACTGTTTGTAAACAGAATGGTAACACTGATAGTGCTATAGCTTCTTTCATTTCTACAGGATTTGTAGGACAAATCAGGGGATGGTGGGATCACTATTTTACCCTAGATCAAAGATTAGAAATTCTTAATCACAAAAAAATTATTAAAATAGAAAATGGTATTGTTACTACTGGCGAAGAAGATGCAGTTTATACTCTGTGTCTTACAATTCTACAACATTTTGTAGGAACTAATATTCCTGTTGCTGAGAAGCTATGTACGCTCCTCCAAAATCTTAGATGCCCCTCCTTAACCCATTTTAGGTGGTATAAAGATACATTTTTATCTAGAGTTTATCAATTAGGAGAACCAAATTCGGTTCACTGGAAGTCAAAATTTATAGACGGATTACCCCATCTTTTTGCTGAAAGGGTTAGGCAATCCTTAAGAAATAAAAATGATGGAGTTAATATTAATTATATTTCTCTAACATATGGAGAAATAATTAGCCATTGTGTTAATGAAGGATTAGCTCTATGTAATGACATAAAGCTAAAAAATCAGTTAAAGCAGCAAAAACTGTCAGAAAAACACCAATTAGGTGAATTCTGTGATCAGTTTGCCTTTGATGTAGGGAAAATTCCTAAAAATCAAGATAAGAAAAAGCAAAAGATTGCTTATAAAAGAAACAAGCTTTATAAGAATAATTCTTACAAATCAAAATATCCTTTTAAAACTTCTTATAAAAAGAATTATAAGAGGAAATCTTATAATAAATCGGATAAAAAACCTTTTGTTCCCAATAAGGGAAAAAGAAAAGCCAAAAGGATTGATATAACTTGTCATAAATGTGGCAAAGTTGGTCATTATGCTAACCAATGTTGGACAAAAAAGGCCCTTAATAAAATAGAAGATGAGCAATTACGCTCTCAATTAGAAAAGGTCTTGCTGCATAGTTCTGATGAAGAACGGGAATCTTCTGATAACGAAGATTTAGCCCTCATTTATAATAGCTCTAGTGACTCAGATTCACAAAGTCCTGACAATAATGATTGCCAATGTAATGAGTTAAATTATTATAAATCTATAGTAGACATGAATGGATTAAATGTCTTAACTGCTGATCAAGATAGAGTCTTGAAGATTATAGATTCAATTTCTGATTTTGAGCTTAAAAAGCAAATGCTTGAAACTCTTATTAAAAATAATAAAAAAGAAGCTCCTTTAGTCATCGAAGCACCTTACCAGTTAAGTGAGGTATTAGATAGATTTCAAAAATCTACCCTTAAAGAAACTCCTGTTTCTCTTAATGATTTGAGAAAAGAAGTTAACTTATTAAAATCTGAAATTACTCAGATTAAGCAGGATAATACTTTGTTATCCCAGAGGATTACTTTATTAGAAAGCAAGTCTTTAATAGCTAGTGATAGTAAGGATATTCCTTCTTCTAGTAATAAAAATGAAACAGAATATTTAAATCTGTTAGAACAAGTAACCTCTCAACAATGGTATATCAAAATTACTCTTGTAGTAAGCCGAGAATTTATTCTCAAAGATGAGATAGCCCTTGTTGACAGTGGTGCTGATTTAAATTGTATAAAAGAAGGAATAATTCCTACCAAATATTTTGAAAAAACTACTCAATCTATATCTCATGCAGCTGGAGAAAAACTTCAAGTTAGATATAAGCTTTCTAACACTTATATCTGTAATAAAGATATTTGTCTCCCTACCTCTTTTATTCTAATAAAGAATATGAATCATAGAATAATATTAGGAAATCCTTTTCTTCATAATATTATGCCTCTCAACAATGTTGATAAAACCGGGATTTCTACCATAATAGAAGGTAAGAATATAAAATTTGATTTTATTACAGATCCTCAAACTCGTATTATAAACGAGGTTAGAGACCGTCTTCTTAGTAAAGAAAAACAATTATGTTTTCTCCAAGAAGAAATCAAAGTCTTAAGCATTAATGAGCAGCTTAACCAACCAACCACCAAAACCCAAATAAAAATCATTGAAAAGCAGTTCAATGATGAGGTTTGTAATGACCTCCCTAATGCTTTTTGGGATAGGAAAAAACATGTTGTTTCCCTTCCTTACATAGATGGTTTTAATGAAAACCAAATTCCTACTAAGGCTAGACCAGCCCAGATGAATAAAGAATATCTCGAATTATGCAAAAAAGAGATTGATTCTCTTTTAGTAAAAGGCTTGATTAGAAAGTCTAAATCTCCCTGGAGTTGTACAGCATTCTATGTTAATAATGCTGCTGAGAAAGAAAGAGGCGTGCCTAGATTAGTCATTAATTATAAACCTCTTAATAAAGTTTTAAAATGGATTAGATATCCGATCCCTAACAAAAAAGATTTGTTAGACAGATTAAGCGATGCTTTAATCTTTTCTAAATTTGATATGAAATCAGGATATTGGCAAATCCAGATTAAAGAATCAGATAGGTATAAAACAGCCTTCACAGTTCCCTTTGGTCATTATGAATGGAATGTCTTACCTTTTGGCCAGAAGAATGCCCCTTCTGAATTTCAGAATATTATGAATGATATTTTTAATCCGTATACAGAATTTATTATTGTATATATAGATGATGTTTTAGTATTTTCTAAAACAATAGATCAGCATATTAAACACTTAAAAATATTTAAGAATTTAATAAAGACTAATGGATTAGTTATATCTTCTCCAAAAATGAGATTGTTCCAAACTCAAGTTAGGTTTTTGGGACATATTATTAATCAGGGAAAAATTATTCCCATAGATAGAAGTATAGAGTTTGCATCAAAATTTCCTAATGAAATTCTTGATAAAAAACAACTGCAAAGATTTTTGGGCAGTCTTAATTATATTTCGGACTATTATGCTAATTTAGCACAAGATACAGCAATTCTGTATTCTAGACTCAAAAAGAAACCTGAACCATGGACTGAAAAGCATTCTCAGGCTGTTCAGAAAATCAAAGCAAAGGTAAAATGTTTACCTTGCTTATCCTTAGCCAATCCTAAATATTTCAAGATAGTAGAAACAGATGCCTCTAATATAGGGTATGGAGGAATACTAAAACAAGTAATTCCTGAGACTTCAAAAGAAGTTCTTGTTAGATTCACTTCAGGAAAGTGGAATCCCACACAGTTAAAATATTCAACTGTAAAGAAAGAAATGCTTTCTATTATTAAATGTATTTCTAAATTTCAAGGTGATTTATTAAATCAGAAATTTTTATTGCGAATTGATTGTAGTTCAGCAAAATCAATTATTGAAAAAGATGTTAAAAATCTTGTAGCAAAACAAATTTTTGCAGGATGGCAAGCTCAACTAGCAGCCTTTGAATTTGATATTCAGTTTATAAAAGGAGAAAATAATTCTCTTGCTGATTATTTAACCCGTGAATTTTTACAGGGTGAATGACGACCCCTAATAGGGGAAGAGGCCGCGGTTATGGCCGAGGTCGAGGTTATGGGAATAACAATATGTTATCTCAAGAAAGTGTCCCACTAATAGGTGATTGGACTATATATCATCACAGACAAAGGATGCAGCAATTACCTGCACCTCCTAAAAAAGAAGATATTCCTTCTTCTAGCAAAACAACAACTTATAAAGATGTTGCTGTTACTGAGGCCCAGCAGGATAAAGAATATTTCGAAAATCCTACCACCGAAACTATTTTGTTTCTGGAAGAAGAAGATCTTAAGCTCACTCCAAATGATGGATGGTCTTTAAGAACAAAATACCTTGAATCAAGAGGTTATGCTGGCCTGAATAATCAGGGAAGGCAGAATTTAGAAATTTTGCTGAAAATCACTGAATCGATAACGATTACTCATTATCATCAGAATAATAATCCTGAGAATTTTATAAATTTCAGCAAATGTCATATCCAGAAAATACTTCTTCCAAGAGAATGGGGATTTAATCCCAATGCAGAAAAAGCTATAAAAATAGCAGAGGGGAAGTACATTTACTTCAACTACTGGGATTATGTAGAAGCTTTCACAAAGGCTTTTTACTATCAAAATCCGAAAAACAAGCATTCTTGGTTTTTCAGTATTGATCCAGGGGTGCTTAATAAGCCAGTTCCTAATTGGTTTTACCAATGGTGGGCAAAATTTGGTCCCTCTTTAGAAATTCTTCCTAAAGAAATTAAGGATTTATATATCCCTTGGTGCGACAATAGTCCTCTTATTGCTAGAGTAACTGCTGAAAGAATGATTAAGGGACAATGTCCTTTCATATTTTTTACTAAATTTCAAATTCCATGGATTTGGAGATGGATAATATCAGTCTCCCAAGATAATCTTGATATTCCTATTTTACAAAGAAATTTCTTTTGTAAATGGTGGACTAATATAGATGCTAAGGATGTGCAGGCTAAAATAGCCACCATCAAAGCAACAATTGCTGCTGAAAAAGGCCAAGGTTCTAAAGAAAAATCGCCTAATCAACCTTCAATTGCCAATATGAAAGAATATTTTCAAAAGAAATATCCTACAGATTCAGAGGAACAAATAATGGTCCGAGTTTTAGACTTTATGAAAGAGCAATTTTTTAGTTCTTTTCCGTCTCATCCATCTCAGGAAGAGGATCAATCAATGAAAACTTCTTCATCTCAAGGATCAATGGATTCTAACCCCTATAATTGTCTAGCAGGCGAATCTCAAGCCGAAGAAGAAGAACATTTGTCTACAGAAGAATCTCAGCAGGCTCAAGCCCGCGAACCATCCCTAGGAGATTTCTGGGATGCTATGACTCAGACTTTAATTCAAAAGTCCAAAGGAAAAGCCCCCCAAAGCTGATCAATGCCGACCTTATTTAAAGCATTTAAAAGGTTAAAGGATGATGAAAAGGAATGCCTCAATCTTACTCATCAGATTGATGATCTTGATTCTAAATACAAGAATGCATCTCTTCTAGAAAGGAAGAATCGGTCCACTTCAGAAATTATGAGGGATTTTCATGAGGTTAAGCGTCTCCGCAACCGAAGAGAAAATATTAAAATTCTCTATTCTATTCGGAGGAAAGTGCTTCTCAAGTATTCTAATCTGACAGGATGAGTGCCTTTGTCGACACAGCATCACTAATTCAAGGTCCATTATTTGGGAATCTACTATTGAAGGCAATAATATCTGCTTTTGCTGATGGAATTTTAGTGGGCAAAGCATAATCTTTGCTTTAATAAAGTTTGTTGTTTGTTTTGTAAAAGTTGTTTGTTTGTATTCATCATTGAATGCGTCGATGGGGCCCAATGAGCACCCGGCATCAATAATGTCTACTTTTCTTAAAGTTTTTGTCTGTTGTAATAATTCAGTACAATAGTGTGTATTAGTGTGTCTCTAACTCTCTATATAAAGAGAGCTTTGTATTGATATTCGATACGCTTCAATAACATTTCATTCTCTTCTTACTTGCTCATGTGCTGAGCCATTTCTTATATTAATACTATACTGCTGCTTTCCTATTCTTATCTGCTTCCGCATAGTTGGCTCAACTATGCGGAAGCAGATAAGAATAGGAAAGCAGCAGTATAGTATTAATATAAGAAATGGCTCAGCACATGAGCAAGTAAGAAGAGAATGAAATGTTATTGAAGCGTATCGAATATCAATACAAAGCTCTCTTTATATAGAGAGTTAGAGACACACTAATACACACTATTGTACTGAATTATTACAACAGACAAAAACTTTAAGAAAAGTAGACATTATTGATGCCGGGTGCTCATTGGGCCCCATCGACGCATTCAATGATGAATACAAACAAACAACTTTTACAAAACAAACAACAAACTTTATTAAAGCAAAGATTATGCTTTGCCCACTAAAATTCCATCAGCAAAAGCAGATATTATTGCCTTCAATAGTAGATTCCCAAATAATGGACCTTGAATTAGTGATGCTGTGTCGACAAAGGCACTCATATTATGCTTTGCCCACTAAAATTCCATCAGCAAAAGCAGATATTATTGCCTTCAATAGTAGATTCCCAAATAATGGACCTTGAATTAGTGATGCTGTGTCGACAAAGGCACTCATCCTGTCAGATTAGAATACTTGAGAAGCACTTTCCTCCGAATAGAATAGAGAATTTTAATATTTTCTCTTCGGTTGCGGAGACGCTTAACCTCATGAAAATCCCTCATAATTTCTGAAGTGGACCGATTCTTCCTTTCTAGAAGAGATGCATTCTTGTATTTAGAATCAAGATCATCAATCTGATGAGTAAGATTGAGGCATTCCTTTTCATCATCCTTTAACCTTTTAAATGCTTTAAATAAGGTCGGCATTGATCAGCTTTGGGGGGCTTTTCCTTTGGACTTTTGAATTAAAGTCTGAGTCATAGCATCCCAGAAATCTCCTAGGGATGGTTCGCGGGCTTGAGCCTGCTGAGATTCTTCTGTAGACAAATGTTCTTCTTCTTCGGCTTGAGATTCGCCTGCTAGACAATTATAGGGGTTAGAATCCATTGATCCTTGAGATGAAGAAGTTTTCATTGATTGATCCTCTTCCTGAGATGGATGAGACGGAAAAGAACTAAAAAATTGCTCTTTCATAAAGTCTAAAACTCGGACCATTATTTGTTCCTCTGAATCTGTAGGATATTTCTTTTGAAAATATTCTTTCATATTGGCAATTGAAGGTTGATTAGGCGATTTTTCTTTAGAACCTTGGCCTTTTTCAGCAGCAATTGTTGCTTTGATGGTGGCTATTTTAGCCTGCACATCCTTAGCATCTATATTAGTCCACCATTTACAAAAGAAATTTCTTTGTAAAATAGGAATATCAAGATTATCTTGGGAGACTGATATTATCCATCTCCAAATCCATGGAATTTGAAATTTAGTAAAAAATATGAAAGGACATTGTCCCTTAATCATTCTTTCAGCAGTTACTCTAGCAATAAGAGGACTATTGTCGCACCAAGGGATATATAAATCCTTAATTTCTTTAGGAAGAATTTCTAAAGAGGGACCAAATTTTGCCCACCATTGGTAAAACCAATTAGGAACTGGCTTATTAAGCACCCCTGGATCAATACTGAAAAACCAAGAATGCTTGTTTTTCGGATTTTGATAGTAAAAAGCCTTTGTGAAAGCTTCTACATAATCCCAGTAGTTGAAGTAAATGTACTTCCCCTCTGCTATTTTTATAGCTTTTTCTGCATTGGGATTAAATCCCCATTCTCTTGGAAGAAGTATTTTCTGGATATGACATTTGCTGAAATTTATAAAATTCTCAGGATTATTATTCTGATGATAATGAGTAATCGTTATCGATTCAGTGATTTTCAGCAAAATTTCTAAATTCTGCCTTCCCTGATTATTCAGGCCAGCATAACCTCTTGATTCAAGGTATTTTGTTCTTAAAGACCATCCATCATTTGGAGTGAGCTTAAGATCTTCTTCTTCCAGAAACAAAATAGTTTCGGTGGTAGGATTTTCGAAATATTCTTTATCCTGCTGGGCCTCAGTAACAGCAACATCTTTATAAGTTGTTGTTTTGCTAGAAGAAGGAATATCTTCTTTTTTAGGAGGTGCAGGTAATTGCTGCATCCTTTGTCTGTGATGATATATAGTCCAATCACCTATTAGTGGGACACTTTCTTGAGATAACATATTGTTATTCCCATAACCTCGACCTCGGCCATAACCGCGGCCTCTTCCCCTATTAGGGGTCGTCATTCACCCTGTAAAAATTCACGGGTTAAATAATCAGCAAGAGAATTATTTTCTCCTTTTATAAACTGAATATCAAATTCAAAGGCTGCTAGTTGAGCTTGCCATCCTGCAAAAATTTGTTTTGCTACAAGATTTTTAACATCTTTTTCAATAATTGATTTTGCTGAACTACAATCAATTCGCAATAAAAATTTCTGATTTAATAAATCACCTTGAAATTTAGAAATACATTTAATAATAGAAAGCATTTCTTTCTTTACAGTTGAATATTTTAACTGTGTGGGATTCCACTTTCCTGAAGTGAATCTAACAAGAACTTCTTTTGAAGTCTCAGGAATTACTTGTTTTAGTATTCCTCCATACCCTATATTAGAGGCATCTGTTTCTACTATCTTGAAATATTTAGGATTGGCTAAGGATAAGCAAGGTAAACATTTTACCTTTGCTTTGATTTTCTGAACAGCCTGAGAATGCTTTTCAGTCCATGGTTCAGGTTTCTTTTTGAGTCTAGAATACAGAATTGCTGTATCTTGTGCTAAATTAGCATAATAGTCCGAAATATAATTAAGACTGCCCAAAAATCTTTGCAGTTGTTTTTTATCAAGAATTTCATTAGGAAATTTTGATGCAAACTCTATACTTCTATCTATGGGAATAATTTTTCCCTGATTAATAATATGTCCCAAAAACCTAACTTGAGTTTGGAACAATCTCATTTTTGGAGAAGATATAACTAATCCATTAGTCTTTATTAAATTCTTAAATATTTTTAAGTGTTTAATATGCTGATCTATTGTTTTAGAAAATACTAAAACATCATCTATATATACAATAATAAATTCTGTATACGGATTAAAAATATCATTCATAATATTCTGAAATTCAGAAGGGGCATTCTTCTGGCCAAAAGGTAAGACATTCCATTCATAATGACCAAAGGGAACTGTGAAGGCTGTTTTATACCTATCTGATTCTTTAATCTGGATTTGCCAATATCCTGATTTCATATCAAATTTAGAAAAGATTAAAGCATCGCTTAATCTGTCTAACAAATCTTTTTTGTTAGGGATCGGATATCTAATCCATTTTAAAACTTTATTAAGAGGTTTATAATTAATGACTAATCTAGGCACGCCTCTTTCTTTCTCAGCAGCATTATTAACATAGAATGCTGTACAACTCCAGGGAGATTTAGACTTTCTAATCAAGCCTTTTACTAAAAGAGAATCAATCTCTTTTTTGCATAATTCGAGATATTCTTTATTCATCTGGGCTGGTCTAGCCTTAGTAGGAATTTGGTTTTCATTAAAACCATCTATGTAAGGAAGGGAAACAACATGTTTTTTCCTATCCCAAAAAGCATTAGGGAGGTCATTACAAACCTCATCATTGAACTGCTTTTCAATGATTTTTATTTGGGTTTTGGTGGTTGGTTGGTTAAGCTGCTCATTAATGCTTAAGACTTTGATTTCTTCTTGGAGAAAACATAATTGTTTTTCTTTACTAAGAAGACGGTCTCTAACCTCGTTTATAATACGAGTTTGAGGATCTGTAATAAAATCAAATTTTATATTCTTACCTTCTATTATGGTAGAAATCCCGGTTTTATCAACATTGTTGAGAGGCATAATATTATGAAGAAAAGGATTTCCTAATATTATTCTATGATTCATATTCTTTATTAGAATAAAAGAGGTAGGGAGACAAATATCTTTATTACAGATATAAGTGTTAGAAAGCTTATATCTAACTTGAAGTTTTTCTCCAGCTGCATGAGATATAGATTGAGTAGTTTTTTCAAAATATTTGGTAGGAATTATTCCTTCTTTTATACAATTTAAATCAGCACCACTGTCAACAAGGGCTATCTCATCTTTGAGAATAAATTCTCGGCTTACTACAAGAGTAATTTTGATATACCATTGTTGAGAGGTTACTTGTTCTAACAGATTTAAATATTCTGTTTCATTTTTATTACTAGAAGAAGGAATATCCTTACTATCACTAGCTATTAAAGACTTGCTTTCTAATAAAGTAATCCTCTGGGATAACAAAGTATTATCCTGCTTAATCTGAGTAATTTCAGATTTTAATAAGTTAACTTCTTTTCTCAAATCATTAAGAGAAACAGGAGTTTCTTTAAGGGTAGATTTTTGAAATCTATCTAATACCTCACTTAACTGGTAAGGTGCTTCGATGACTAAAGGAGCTTCTTTTTTATTATTTTTAATAAGAGTTTCAAGCATTTGCTTTTTAAGCTCAAAATCAGAAATTGAATCTATAATCTTCAAGACTCTATCTTGATCAGCAGTTAAGACATTTAATCCATTCATGTCTACTATAGATTTATAATAATTTAACTCATTACATTGGCAATCATTATTGTCAGGACTTTGTGAATCTGAGTCACTAGAGCTATTATAAATGAGGGCTAAATCTTCGTTATCAGAAGATTCCCGTTCTTCATCAGAACTATGCAGCAAGACCTTTTCTAATTGAGAGCGTAATTGCTCATCTTCTATTTTATTAAGGGCCTTTTTTGTCCAACATTGGTTAGCATAATGACCAACTTTGCCACATTTATGACAAGTTATATCAATCCTTTTGGCTTTTCTTTTTCCCTTATTGGGAACAAAAGGTTTTTTATCCGATTTATTATAAGATTTCCTCTTATAATTCTTTTTATAAGAAGTTTTAAAAGGATATTTTGATTTGTAAGAATTATTCTTATAAAGCTTGTTTCTTTTATAAGCAATCTTTTGCTTTTTCTTATCTTGATTTTTAGGAATTTTCCCTACATCAAAGGCAAACTGATCACAGAATTCACCTAATTGGTGTTTTTCTGACAGTTTTTGCTGCTTTAACTGATTTTTTAGCTTTATGTCATTACATAGAGCTAATCCTTCATTAACACAATGGCTAATTATTTCTCCATATGTTAGAGAAATATAATTAATATTAACTCCATCATTTTTATTTCTTAAGGATTGCCTAACCCTTTCAGCAAAAAGATGGGGTAATCCGTCTATAAATTTTGACTTCCAGTGAACCGAATTTGGTTCTCCTAATTGATAAACTCTAGATAAAAATGTATCTTTATACCACCTAAAATGGGTTAAGGAGGGGCATCTAAGATTTTGGAGGAGCGTACATAGCTTCTCAGCAACAGGAATATTAGTTCCTACAAAATGTTGTAGAATTGTAAGACACAGAGTATAAACTGCATCTTCTTCGCCAGTAGTAACAATACCATTTTCTATTTTAATAATTTTTTTGTGATTAAGAATTTCTAATCTTTGATCTAGGGTAAAATAGTGATCCCACCATCCCCTGATTTGTCCTACAAATCCTGTAGAAATGAAAGAAGCTATAGCACTATCAGTGTTACCATTCTGTTTACAAACAGTAGAGTACATCATCATTCGGTGTATCATATCGAATATTTGCTTTTCATTTAAGCCATCAAGATTCCATTCATAGATTTCTTTTCCTGAATAGGAGGCTTGAATATAATCTGGTTCTTCAAATAGAAGATCCTGAGGAGACGGTCTTTGGTAATAGAATTTTTCTAAAGATTTAGGAGGATAAATAGGATTTAATTTGGGAGTATAAATAGGATTTATCTCTGGATTACTAATTTGTTGTTTAGCAAACATGGTAGCTAAATTATTAATATCCTCTAAATCTTCAGCAGTTTCTGAAGTTTCAGATTGCTGAGATTCATCGTCCTTAGATAAGACTGATATGTTCATATTGTTGAACTTTTGTTGAAGAATTTTTATAAATTCTTCTCCACTAGAATCTAATTTAAATCCTTTTATGGGAATTGGAGGTTGAATCATAGGAGCATAGTTCTTAGAGGATTCTGGAACAAGGGTTGAAGAAGGTTGCTTCTCCATAGATTTCTTTAAAGAAATTAATTCGTTTTCTATCACTTGCTTAAGAGAAACTATCTCGTTTTCTAGGGCTAAGAAATGGTCACCTAGACAAGTAAGAAAGGTGTTTGTATAATTTTGCGATCTAATTATCGCATTTAAATCTTTCACAGTAGCTTGAGTAGTCTCTAGTTTTTGTAGGCTTGTATAAGCCGTAGCTTCTGTGGTATTACTCAAACAAATTGTTTGTTCTGGAGGATAGGGAGAAGTAATGGTGTCTCCCTTAGGGGTTTTCCAGGGTCTTTGTAAGACTAGAATTTCGTTATTAGTCTTACTTAGATATGTTTTCATGAACCAATGAACAAAAGATATATAATCTTCCGTTTTACCTAGATAACTATAATATTCATCTTTAAACCTTTTTAGGTCTCCAGAAGAATATTTCTTAAAATACCATTGCCTAAATTGGGCATGTTTTTCTTGTTGAAATTCTTGATTAAGAATTTCTCTCATCTTACTTCCTGGGGATAAATCTATCATTATATATGGAAACTCATTTCTGATTGAGTAGGAGATTCTCTACTCTGTTCATAAATTCCTTCTGGAATTTTATTTTGGCTAATTCTAATTTCTTCTACATGTTCAGGAACTGTAGATTCTTCTCTGAATTGAGAAGTCGAAGCTCTAGCTGAAACGCTCGGGGTAGTGATATAATCACTAGTAGAGGAATATCTAGCGGACCTAGTCCTAGGCATCCTAATAGTTCTTTGAGATGTAAATTTAATTTCTACATCTCCTTCAGTTGTTTGAATAATTTGATCAACTTCCTTGTTGACCTGAGGCTCAGGCTCTAGTTCTTGAGGAAGAGACCAAGTCTCTGGGAAGTCTATTTCTTTCCATTTAATCATTCTATTAGTGGCTATATTGGAAGTTAATAAGTTGGTTTGAACTACAGTTGTAGTTCCAGGACAAGATATTTGTTTGGCCTTCGGATTCAAAGTATTTAATACTTTGTAATAAATTCTATAGCAAATTGCTATAATCTCACTACCTGGTTTAAAATTATATCCATGGGTGTGTAAGGTTAGTTGCATAGCATCTAACAAATGACTATCAGTTAAAGATAGTGTCAAATTTGGAGCCACATCAAAATAGACGGGTCCATGGCATAAACTGGTTTCTATTAACGCAGCTAGAGATTGTTTAAAATCTATACATCGGCCATCTCTAACAGAGGCCATTATACTCGTGTTTAAACCTAATAACGTTAAAGGTTTAAAGGCTATTTGAATTAATCCAATATGAATAAAATTATAGCTTTTAAAAGGAAATAAATCCTTTTTATTTAATAATCTAATTGTTTGATTAGAGTCAGTGACTCTAATGGTTTGTTCCATTGTTTTTATAACCTGTCTTGATTTAAAATCAAAGAATCCAATATTATAAATATGATCTAAGGGAACAGAGGGTATTACCCATTTATTCAATTTATCCAAATTTTTTGGATATTCAGCTAATTCAGCATTTTTAACTAAATCATTAGGATGCTCATCATCCTCCAAATTATTCATAATAATGAAAGATAAGGCTAAAGCTGTTGTGGTGGATTGGACCTCTGAGTTACGTAAGTATGTTTATTTGATATGAAAAAGTAAAAGTGCGAGAAATAAAAATATTTTTGGTCATCTTTGCAAACGACTCACTCGTTTAACTGTCAACCAGAGGGACAGACGGATTACATCCACGAAATCAAAGATGTGAAATATTTTTAGCAAAAATTTTCTTTTATGAAATCATCCAGAAAACTCCCATTTTTACTTCCGGGATAAAAGATGACATTTTAAGAAAACACTAAAAATATTCCGATTTTTTGACTTTTTTTTTTTTTTTTTTTTTTTTTTTTTTTTTTTTTTTTTTCATACTTGCGTTACTTAGAACATCCAATCTTCCACAACAGAAATTTAGCTAAGAATAGACATAAATTAAAAGAATAAGATAAAAGATAAAAGGGTGTACCTTAACCAGGGCTAATCAAAACTTGGCTCTGATACCAACTATGCGGAAGCAGATAAGAATAGGAAAGCAGCAGTATAGTATTAATATAAGAAATGGCTCAGCACATGAGCAAGTAAGAAGAGAATGAAATGTTATTGAAGCGTATCGAATATCAATACAAAGCTCTCTTTATATAGAGAGTTAGAGACACACTAATACACTCTATTGTACTGAATTATTACAACAGACAAAAACTTTAAGAAAAGTAGACATTATTGATGCCGGGTGCTCATTGGGCCCCATCGACGCATTCAATGATGAATACAAACAAACAACTTTTACAAAACAAACAACAAACTTTATTAAAGCAAAGATTATGCTTTGCCCACTAAAATTCCATCAGCAAAAGCAGATATTATTGCCTTCAATAGTAGATTCCCAAATAATGGACCTTGAATTAGTGATGCTGTGTCGACAAAGGCACTCATCCTGTCAGATTAGAATACTTGAGAAGCACTTTCCTCCGAA
The DNA here is from genome assembly GCA_036435485.1 of Saposhnikovia divaricata. Lineage (NCBI taxonomy): Eukaryota > Viridiplantae > Streptophyta > Magnoliopsida > Apiales > Apiaceae > Saposhnikovia > Saposhnikovia divaricata. The sequence goes on along the minus strand of CM071600.1, from coordinate 58,687,239 downwards.
TAGAATAGAGAATTTTAATATTTTCTCTTCGGTTGCGGAGACGCTTAACCTCATGAAAATCCCTCATAATTTCTGAAGTGGACCGATTCTTCCTTTCTAGAAGAGATGCATTCTTGTATTTAGAATCAAGATCATCAATCTGATGAGTAAGATTGAGGCATTCCTTTTCATCATCCTTTAACCTTTTAAATGCTTTAAATAAGGTCGGCATTGATCAGCTTTGGGGGGCTTTTCCTTTGGACTTTTGAATTAAAGTCTGAGTCATAGCATCCCAGAAATCTCCTAGGGATGGTTCGCGGGCTTGAGCCTGCTGAGATTCTTCTGTAGACAAATGTTCTTCTTCTTCGGCTTGAGATTCGCCTGCTAGACAATTATAGGGGTTAGAATCCATTGATCCTTGAGATGAAGAAGTTTTCATTGATTGATCCTCTTCCTGAGATGGATGAGACGGAAAAGAACTAAAAAATTGCTCTTTCATAAAGTCTAAAACTCGGACCATTATTTGTTCCTCTGAATCTGTAGGATATTTCTTTTGAAAATATTCTTTCATATTGGCAATTGAAGGTTGATTAGGCGATTTTTCTTTAGAACCTTGGCCTTTTTCAGCAGCAATTGTTGCTTTGATGGTGGCTATTTTAGCCTGCACATCCTTAGCATCTATATTAGTCCACCATTTACAAAAGAAATTTCTTTGTAAAATAGGAATATCAAGATTATCTTGGGAGACTGATATTATCCATCTCCAAATCCATGGAATTTGAAATTTAGTAAAAAATATGAAAGGACATTGTCCCTTAATCATTCTTTCAGCAGTTACTCTAGCAATAAGAGGACTATTGTCGCACCAAGGGATATATAAATCCTTAATTTCTTTAGGAAGAATTTCTAAAGAGGGACCAAATTTTGCCCACCATTGGTAAAACCAATTAGGAACTGACTTATTAAGCACCCCTGGATCAATACTGAAAAACCAAGAATGCTTGTTTTTCGGATTTTGATAGTAAAAAGCCTTTGTGAAAGCTTCTACATAATCCCAGTAGTTGAAGTAAATGTACTTTCCCTCTGCTATTTTTATAGCTTTTTCTGCATTGGGATTAAATCCCCATTCTCTTGGAAGAAGTATTTTCTGGATATGACATTTGCTGAAATTTATAAAATTCTCAGGATTATTATTCTGATGATAATGAGTAATCGTTATCGATTCAGTGATTTTCAGCAAAATTTCTAAATTCTGCCTTCCCTGATTATTCAGTCCAGCATAACCTCTTGATTCAAGGTATTTTGTTCTTAAAGACCATCCATCATTTGGAGTGAGCTTAAGATCTTCTTCTTCCAGAAACAAAATAGTTTCGGTGGTAGGATTTTCGAAATATTCTTTATCCTGCTGGGCCTCAGTAACAGCAACATCTTTATAAGTTGTTGTTTTGCTAGAAGAAGGAATATCTTCTTTTTTAGGAGGTGCAGGTAATTGCTGCATCCTTTGTCTGTGATGATATATAGTCCAATCACCTATTAGTGGGACACTTTCTTGAGATAACATATTGTTATTCCCATAACCTCGACCTCGGCCATAACCGCGGCCTCTTCCCCTATTAGGGGTCGTCATTCACCCTGTAAAAATTCACGGGTTAAATAATCAGCAAGAGAATTATTTTCTCCTTTTATAAACTGAATATCAAATTCAAAGGCTGCTAGTTGAGCTTGCCATCCTGCAAAAATTTGTTTTGCTACAAGATTTTTAACATCTTTTTCAATAATTGATTTTGCTGAACTACAATCAATTCGCAATAAAAATTTCTGATTTAATAAATCACCTTGAAATTTAGAAATACATTTAATAATAGAAAGCATTTCTTTCTTTACAGTTGAATATTTTAACTGTGTGGGATTCCACTTTCCTGAAGTGAATCTAACAAGAACTTCTTTTGAAGTCTCAGGAATTACTTGTTTTAGTATTCCTCCATACCCTATATTAGAGGCATCTGTTTCTACTATCTTGAAATATTTAGGATTGGCTAAGGATAAGCAAGGTAAACATTTTACCTTTGCTTTGATTTTCTGAACAGCCTGAGAATGCTTTTCAGTCCATGGTTCAGGTTTCTTTTTGAGTCTAGAATACAGAATTGCTGTATCTTGTGCTAAATTAGCATAATAGTCCGAAATATAATTAAGACTGCCCAAAAATCTTTGCAGTTGTTTTTTATCAAGAATTTCATTAGGAAATTTTGATGCAAACTCTATACTTCTATCTATGGGAATAATTTTTCCCTGATTAATAATATGTCCCAAAAACCTAACTTGAGTTTGGAACAATCTCATTTTTGGAGAAGATATAACTAATCCATTAGTCTTTATTAAATTCTTAAATATTTTTAAGTGTTTAATATGCTGATCTATTGTTTTAGAAAATACTAAAACATCATCTATATATACAATAATAAATTCTGTATACGGATTAAAAATATCATTCATAATATTCTGAAATTCAGAAGGGGCATTCTTCTGGCCAAAAGGTAAGACATTCCATTCATAATGACCAAAGGGAACTGTGAAGGCTGTTTTATACCTATCTGATTCTTTAATCTGGATTTGCCAATATCCTGATTTCATATCAAATTTAGAAAAGATTAAAGCATCGCTTAATCTGTCTAACAAATCTTTTTTGTTAGGGATCGGATATCTAATCCATTTTAAAACTTTATTAAGAGGTTTATAATTAATGACTAATCTAGGCACGCCTCTTTCTTTCTCAGCAGCATTATTAACATAGAATGCTGTACAACTCCAGGGAGATTTAGACTTTCTAATCAAGCCTTTTACTAAAAGAGAATCAATCTCTTTTTTGCATAATTCGAGATATTCTTTATTCATCTGGGCTGGTCTAGCCTTAGTAGGAATTTGGTTTTCATTAAAACCATCTATGTAAGGAAGGGAAACAACATGTTTTTTCCTATCCCAAAAAGCATTAGGGAGGTCATTACAAACCTCATCATTGAACTGCTTTTCAATGATTTTTATTTGGGTTTTGGTGGTTGGTTGGTTAAGCTGCTCATTAATGCTTAAGACTTTGATTTCTTCTTGGAGAAAACATAATTGTTTTTCTTTACTAAGAAGACGGTCTCTAACCTCGTTTATAATACGAGTTTGAGGATCTGTAATAAAATCAAATTTTATATTCTTACCTTCTATTATGGTAGAAATCCCGGTTTTATCAACATTGTTGAGAGGCATAATATTATGAAGAAAAGGATTTCCTAATATTATTCTATGATTCATATTCTTTATTAGAATAAAAGAGGTAGGGAGACAAATATCTTTATTACAGATATAAGTGTTAGAAAGCTTATATCTAACTTGAAGTTTTTCTCCAGCTGCATGAGATATAGATTGAGTAGTTTTTTCAAAATATTTGGTAGGAATTATTCCTTCTTTTATACAATTTAAATCAGCACCACTGTCAACAAGGGCTATCTCATCTTTGAGAATAAATTCTCGGCTTACTACAAGAGTAATTTTGATATACCATTGTTGAGAGGTTACTTGTTCTAACAGATTTAAATATTCTGTTTCATTTTTATTACTAGAAGAAGGAATATCCTTACTATCACTAGCTATTAAAGACTTGCTTTCTAATAAAGTAATCCTCTGGGATAACAAAGTATTATCCTGCTTAATCTGAGTAATTTCATATTTTAATAAGTTAACTTCTTTTCTCAAATCATTAAGAGAAACAGGAGTTTCTTTAAGGGTAGATTTTTGAAATCTATCTAATACCTCACTTAACTGGTAAGGTGCTTCGATGACTAAAGGAGCTTCTTTTTTATTATTTTTAATAAGAGTTTCAAGCATTTGCTTTTTAAGCTCAAAATCAGAAATTGAATCTATAATCTTCAAGACTCTATCTTGATCAGCAGTTAAGACATTTAATCCATTCATGTCTACTATAGATTTATAATAATTTAACTCATTACATTGGCAATCATTATTGTCAGGACTTTGTGAATCTGAGTCACTAGAGCTATTATAAATGAGGGCTAAATCTTCGTTATCAGAAGATTCCCGTTCTTCATCAGAACTATGCAGCAAGACCTTTTCTAATTGAGAGCGTAATTGCTCATCTTCTATTTTATTAAGGGCCTTTTTTGTCCAACATTGGTTAGCATAATGACCAACTTTGCCACATTTATGACAAGTTATATCAATCCTTTTGGCTTTTCTTTTTCCCTTATTGGGAACAAAAGGTTTTTTATCCGATTTATTATAAGATTTATAATTCTTTTTATAAGAAGTTTTAAAAGGATATTTTGATTTGTAAGAATTATTCTTATAAAGCTTGTTTCTTTTATAAGCAATCTTTTGCTTTTTCTTATCTTGATTTTTAGGAATTTTCCCTACATCAAAGGCAAACTGATCACAGAATTCACCTAATTGGTGTTTTTCTGACAGTTTTTGCTGCTTTAACTGATTTTTTAGCTTTATGTCATTACATAGAGCTAATCCTTCATTAACACAATGGCTAATTATTTCTCCATATGTTAGAGAAATATAATTAATATTAACTCCATCATTTTTATTTCTTAAGGATTGCCTAACCCTTTCAGCAAAAAGATGGGGTAATCCGTCTATAAATTTTGACTTCCAGTGAACCGAATTTGGTTCTCCTAATTGATAAACTCTAGATAAAAATGTATCTTTATACCACCTAAAATGGGTTAAGGAGGGGCATCTAAGATTTTGGAGGAGCGTACATAGCTTCTCAGCAACAGGAATATTAGTTCCTACAAAATGTTGTAGAATTGTAAGACACAGAGTATAAACTGCATCTTCTTCGCCAGTAGTAACAATACCATTTTCTATTTTAATAATTTTTTTGTGATTAAGAATTTCTAATCTTTGATCTAGGGTAAAATAGTGATCCCACCATCCCCTGATTTGTCCTACAAATCCTGTAGAAATGAAAGAAGCTATAGCACTATCAGTGTTACCATTCTGTTTACAAACAGTAGAGTACATCATCATTCGGTGTATCATATCGAATATTTGCTTTTCATTTAAGCCATCAAGATTCCATTCATAGATTTCTTTTCCTGAATAGGAGGCTTGAATATAATCTGGTTCTTCAAATAGAAGATCCTGAGGAGACGGTCTTTGGTAATAGAATTTTTCTAAAGATTTAGGAGGATAAATAGGATTTAATTTGGGAGTATAAATAGGATTTATCTCTGGATTACTAATTTGTTGTTTAGCAAACATGGTAGCTAAATTATTAATATCCTCTAAATCTTCAGCAGTTTCTGAAGTTTCAGATTGCTGAGATTCATCGTCCTTAGATAAGACTGATATGTTCATATTGTTGAACTTTTGTTGAAGAATTTTTATAAATTCTTCTCCACTAGAATCTAATTTAAATCCTTTTATGGGAATTGGAGGTTGAATCATAGGAGCATAGTTCTTAGAGGATTCTGGAACAAGGGTTGAAGAAGGTTGCTTCTCCATAGATTTCTTTAAAGAAATTAATTCGTTTTCTATCACTTGCTTAAGAGAAACTATCTCGTTTTCTAGGGCTAAGAAATGGTCACCTAGACAAGTAAGAAAGGTGTTTGTATAATTTTGCGATCTAATTATCGCATTTAAATCTTTCACAGTAGCTTGAGTAGTCTCTAGTTTTTGTAGGCTTGTATAAGCCGTAGCTTCTGTGGTATTACTCAAACAAATTGTTTGTTCTGGAGGATAGGGAGAAGTAATGGTGTCTCCCTTAGGGGTTTTCCAGGGTCTTTGTAAGACTAGAATTTCGTTATTAGTCTTACTTAGATATGTTTTCATGAACCAATGAACAAAAGATATATAATCTTCCGTTTTACCTAGATAACTATAATATTCATCTTTAAACCTTTTTAGGTCTCCAGAAGAATATTTCTTAAAATACCATTGCCTAAATTGGGCATGTTTTTCTTGTTGAAATTCTTGATTAAGAATTTCTCTCATCTTACTTCCTGGGGATAAATCTATCATTATATATGGAAACTCATTTCTGATTGAGTAGGAGATTCTCTACTCTGTTCATAAATTCCTTCTGGAATTTTATTTTGGCTAATTCTAATTTCTTCTACATGTTCAGGAACTGTAGATTCTTCTCTGAATTGAGAAGTCGAAGCTCTAGCTGAAACGCTCGGGGTAGTGATATAATCACTAGTAGAGGAATATCTAGCGGACCTAGTCCTAGGCATCCTAATAGTTCTTTGAGATGTAAATTTAATTTCTACATCTCCTTCAGTTGTTTGAATAATTTGATCAACTTCCTTGTTGACCTGAGGCTCAGGCTCTAGTTCTTGAGGAAGAGACCAAGTCTCTGGGAAGTCTATTTCTTTCCATTTAATCATTCTATTAGTGGCTATATTGGAAGTTAATAAGTTGGTTTGAACTACAGTTGTAGTTCCAGGACAAGATATTTGTTTGGCCTTCGGATTCAAAGTATTTAATACTTTGTAATAAATTCTATAGCAAATTGCTATAATCTCACTACCTGGTTTAAAATTATATCCATGGGTGTGTAAGGTTAGTTGCATAGCATCTAACAAATGACTATCAGTTAAAGATAGTGTCAAATTTGGAGCCACATCAAAATAGACGGGTCCATGGCATAAACTGGTTTCTATTAACGCAGCTAGAGATTGTTTAAAATCTCTACATCGGCCATCTCTAACAGAGGCCATTATACTCGTGTTTAAACCTAATAACGTTAAAGGTTTAAAGGCTATTTGAATTAATCCAATATGAATAAAATTATAGCTTTTAAAAGGAAATAAATCCTTTTTATTTAATAATCTAATTGTTTGATTAGAGTCAGTGACTCTAATGGTTTGTTCCATTGTTTTTATAACCTGTCTTGATTTAAAATCAAAGAATCCAATATTATAAATATGATCTAAGGGAACAGAGGGTATTACCCATTTATTCAATTTATCCAAATTTTTTGGATATTCAGCTAATTCAGCATTTTTAACTAAATCATTAGGATGCTCATCATCCTCCAAATTATTCATAATAATGAAAGATAAGGCTAAAGCTGTTGTGGTGGATTGGACCTCTGAGTTACGTAAGTATGTTTATTTGATATGAAAAAGTAAAAGTGCGAGAAATAAAAATATTTTTGGTCATCTTTGCAAACGACTCACTCGTTTAACTGTCAACCAGAGGGACAGACGGATTACATCCACGAAATCAAAGATGTGAAATATTTTTAGCAAAAATTTTCTTTTATGAAATCATCCAGAAAACTCCCATTTTTACTTCCGGGATAAAAGATGACATTTTAAGAAAACACTAAAAATATTCCGATTTTTTGACTTTTTTTTTTTTTTTTTTTTTTTTTTTTTTTTTTTTTTTTTTCATACTTGCGTTACTTAGAACATCCAATCTTCCACAACAGAAATTTAGCTAAGAATAGACATAAATTAAAAGAATAAGATAAAAGATAAAAGGGTGTACCTTAACCAGGGCTAATCAAAACTTGGCTCTGATACCAACTATGCGGAAGCAGATAAGAATAGGAAAGCAGCAGTATAGTATTAATATAAGAAATGGCTCAGCACATGAGCAAGTAAGAAGAGAATGAAATGTTATTGAAGCGTATCGAATATCAATACAAAGCTCTCTTTATATAGAGAGTTAGAGACACACTAATACACACTATTGTACTGAATTATTACAACAGACAAAAACTTTAAGAAAAGTAGACATTATTGATGCCGGGTGCTCATTGGGCCCCATCGACGCATTCAATGATGAATACAAACAAACAACTTTTACAAAACAAACAACAAACTTTATTAAAGCAAAGATTATGCTTTGCCCACTAAAATTCCATCAGCAAAAGCAGATATTATTGCCTTCAATAGTAGATTCCCAAATAATGGACCTTGAATTAGTGATGCTGTGTCGACAAAGGCACTCATCCTGTCAGATTAGAATACTTGAGAAGCACTTTCCTCCGAATAGAATAGAGAATTTTAATATTTTCTCTTCGGTTGCGGAGACGCTTAACCTCATGAAAATCCCTCATAATTTCTGAAGTGGACCGATTCTTCCTTTCTAGAAGAGATGCATTCTTGTATTTAGAATCAAGATCATCAATCTGATGAGTAAGATTGAGGCATTCCTTTTCATCATCCTTTAACCTTTTAAATGCTTTAAATAAGGTCGGCATTGATCAGCTTTGGGGGGCTTTTCCTTTGGACTTTTGAATTAAAGTCTGAGTCATAGCATCCCAGAAATCTCCTAGGGATGGTTCGCGGGCTTGAGCCTGCTGAGATTCTTCTGTAGACAAATGTTCTTCTTCTTCGGCTTGAGATTCGCCTGCTAGACAATTATAGGGGTTAGAATCCATTGATCCTTGAGATGAAGAAGTTTTCATTGATTGATCCTCTTCCTGAGATGGATGAGACGGAAAAGAACTAAAAAATTGCTCTTTCATAAAGTCTAAAACTCGGACCATTATTTGTTCCTCTGAATCTGTAGGATATTTCTTTTGAAAATATTCTTTCATATTGGCAATTGAAGGTTGATTAGGCGATTTTTCTTTAGAACCTTGGCCTTTTTCAGCAGCAATTGTTGCTTTGATGGTGGCTATTTTAGCCTGCACATCCTTAGCATCTATATTAGTCCACCATTTACAAAAGAAATTTCTTTGTAAAATAGGAATATCAAGATTATCTTGGGAGACTGATATTATCCATCTCCAAATCCATGGAATTTGAAATTTAGTAAAAAATATGAAAGGACATTGTCCCTTAATCATTCTTTCAGCAGTTACTCTAGCAATAAGAGGACTATTGTCGCACCAAGGGATATATAAATCCTTAATTTCTTTAGGAAGAATTTCTAAAGAGGGACCAAATTTTGCCCACCATTGGTAAAACCAATTAGGAACTGGCTTATTAAGCACCCCTGGATCAATACTGAAAAACCAAGAATGCTTGTTTTTCGGATTTTGATAGTAAAAAGCCTTTGTGAAAGCTTCTACATAATCCCAGTAGTTGAAGTAAATGTACTTCCCCTCTGCTATTTTTATAGCTTTTTCTGCATTGGGATTAAATCCCCATTCTCTTGGAAGAAGTATTTTCTGGATATGACATTTGCTGAAATTTATAAAATTCTCAGGATTATTATTCTGATGATAATGAGTAATCGTTATCGATTCAGTGATTTTCAGCAAAATTTCTAAATTCTGCCTTCCCTGATTATTCAGGCCAGCATAACCTCTTGATTCAAGGTATTTTGTTCTTAAAGACCATCCATCATTTGGAGTGAGCTTAAGATCTTCTTCTTCCAGAAACAAAATAGTTTCGGTGGTAGGATTTTCGAAATATTCTTTATCCTGCTGGGCCTCAGTAACAGCAACATCTTTATAAGTTGTTGTTTTGCTAGAAGAAGGAATATCTTCTTTTTTAGGAGGTGCAGGTAATTGCTGCATCCTTTGTCTGTGATGATATATAGTCCAATCACCTATTAGTGGGACACTTTCTTGAGATAACATATTGTTATTCCCATAACCTCGACCTCGGCCATAACCGCGGCCTCTTCCCCTATTAGGGGTCGTCATTCACCCTGTAAAAATTCACGGGTTAAATAATCAGCAAGAGAATTATTTTCTCCTTTTATAAACTGAATATCAAATTCAAAGGCTGCTAGTTGAGCTTGCCATCCTGCAAAAATTTGTTTTGCTACAAGATTTTTAACATCTTTTTCAATAATTGATTTTGCTGAACTACAATCAATTCGCAATAAAAATTTCTGATTTAATAAATCACCTTGAAATTTAGAAATACATTTAATAATAGAAAGCATTTCTTTCTTTACAGTTGAATATTTTAACTGTGTGGGATTCCACTTTCCTGAAGTGAATCTAACAAGAACTTCTTTTGAAGTCTCAGGAATTACTTGTTTTAGTATTCCTCCATACCCTATATTAGAGGCATCTGTTTCTACTATCTTGAAATATTTAGGATTGGCTAAGGATAAGCAAGGTAAACATTTTACCTTTGCTTTGATTTTCTGAACAGCCTGAGAATGCTTTTCAGTCCATGGTTCAGGTTTCTTTTTGAGTCTAGAATACAGAATTGCTGTATCTTGTGCTAAATTAGCATAATAGTCCGAAATATAATTAAGACTGCCCAAAAATCTTTGCAGTTGTTTTTTATCAAGAATTTCATTAGGAAATTTTGATGCAAACTCTATACTTCTATCTATGGGAATAATTTTTCCCTGATTAATAATATGTCCCAAAAACCTAACTTGAGTTTGGAACAATCTCATTTTTGGAGAAGATATAACTAATCCATTAGTCTTTATTAAATTCTTAAATATTTTTAAGTCTTTAATATGCTGATCTATTGTTTTAGAAAATACTAAAACATCATCTATATATACAATAATAAATTCTGTATACGGATTAAAAATATCATTCATAATATTCTGAAATTCAGAAGGGGCATTCTTCTGGCCAAAAGGTAAGACATTCCATTCATAATGACCAAAGGGAACTGTGAAGGCTGTTTTATACCTATCTGATTCTTTAATCTGGATTTGCCAATATCCTGATTTCATATCAAATTTAGAAAAGATTAAAGCATCGCTTAATCTGTCTAACAAATCTTTTTTGTTAGGGATCGGATATCTAATCCATTTTAAAACTTTATTAAGAGGTTTATAATTAATGACTAATCTAGGCACGCCTCTTTCTTTCTCAGCAGCATTATTAACATAGAATGCTGTACAACTCCAGGGAGATTTAGACTTTCTAATCAAGCCTTTTACTAAAAGAGAATCAATCTCTTTTTTGCATAATTCGAGATATTCTTTATTCATCTGGGCTGGTCTAGCCTTAGTAGGAATTTGGTTTTCATTAAAACCATCTATGTAAGGAAGGGAAACAACATGTTTTTTCCTATCCCAAAAAGCATTAGGGAGGTCATTACAAACCTCATCATTGAACTGCTTTTCAATGATTTTTATTTGGGTTTTGGTGGTTGGTTGGTTAAGCTGCTCATTAATGCTTAAGACTTTGATTTCTTCTTGGAGAAAACATAATTGTTTTTCTTTACTAAGAAGACGGTCTCTAACCTCGTTTATAATACGAGTTTGAGGATCTGTAATAAAATCAAATTTTATATTCTTACCTTCTATTATGGTAGAAATCCCGGTTTTATCAACATTGTTGAGAGGCATAATATTATGAAGAAAAGGATTTCCTAATATTATTCTATGATTCATATTCTTTATTAGAATAAAAGAGGTAGGGAGACAAATATCTTTATTACAGATATAAGTGTTAGAAAGCTTATATCTAACTTGAAGTTTTTCTCCAGCTGCATGAGATATAGATTGAGTAGTTTTTTCAAAATATTTGGTAGGAATTATTCCTTCTTTTATACAATTTAAATCAGCACCACTGTCAACAAGGGCTATCTCATCTTTGAGAATAAATTCTCGGCTTACTACAAGAGTAATTTTGATATACCATTGTTGAGAGGTTACTTGTTCTAACAGATTTAAATATTCTGTTTCATTTTTATTACTAGAAGAAGGAATATCCTTACTATCACTAGCTATTAAAGACTTGCTTTCTAATAAAGTAATCCTCTGGGATAACAAAGTATTATCCTGCTTAATCTGAGTAATTTCAGATTTTAATAAGTTAACTTCTTTTCTCAAATCATTAAGAGAAACAGGAGTTTCTTTAAGGGTAGATTTTTGAAATCTATCTAATACCTCACTTAACTGGTAAGGTGCTTCGATGACTAAAGGAGCTTCTTTTTTATTATTTTTAATAAGAGTTTCAAGCATTTGCTTTTTAAGCTCAAAATCAGAAATTGAATCTATAATCTTCAAGACTCTATCTTGATCAGCAGTTAAGACATTTAATCCATTCATGTCTACTATAGATTTATAATAATTTAACTCATTACATTGGCAATCATTATTGTCAGGACTTTGTGAATCTGAGTCACTAGAGCTATTATAAATGAGGGCTAAATCTTCGTTATCAGAAGATTCCCGTTCTTCATCAGAACTATGCAGCAAGACCTTTTCTAATTGAGAGCGTAATTGCTCATCTTCTATTTTATTAAGGGCCTTTTTTGTCCAACATTGGTTAGCATAATGACCAACTTTGCCACATTTATGACAAGTTATATCAATCCTTTTGGCTTTTCTTTTTCCCTTATTGGGAACAAAAGGTTTTTTATCCGATTTATTATAAGATTTCCTCTTATAATTCTTTTTATAAGAAGTTTTAAAAGGATATTTTGATTTGTAAGAATTATTCTTATAAAGCTTGTTTCTTTTATAAGCAATCTTTTGCTTTTTCTTATCTTGATTTTTAGGAATTTTCCCTACATCAAAGGCAAACTGATCACAGAATTCACCTAATTGGTGTTTTTCTGACAGTTTTTGCTGCTTTAACTGATTTTTTAGCTTTATGTCATTACATAGAGCTAATCCTTCATTAACACAATGGCTAATTATTTCTCCATATGTTAGAGAAATATAATTAATATTAACTCCATCATTTTTATTTCTTAAGGATTGCCTAACCCTTTCAGCAAAAAGATGGGGTAATCCGTCTATAAATTTTGACTTCCAGTGAACCGAATTTGGTTCTCCTAATTGATAAACTCTAGATAAAAATGTATCTTTATACCACCTAAAATGGGTTAAGGAAGGGCATCTAAGATTTTGGAGGAGCGTACATAGCTTCTCAGCAACAGGAATATTAGTTCCTACAAAATGTTGTAGAATTGTAAGACACAGAGTATAAACTGCATCTTCTTCGCCAGTAGTAACAATACCATTTTCTATTTTAATAATTTTTTTGTGATTAAGAATTTCTAATCTTTGATCTAGGGTAAAATAGTGATCCCACCATCCCCTGATTTGCCCTACAAATCCTGTAGAAATGAAAGAAGCTATAGCACTATTAGTGTTACCATTCTGTTTACAAACAGTAGAGTACATCATCATTCGGTGTATCATATCGAATATTTGCTTTTCATTTAAGCCATCAAGATTCCATTCATAGATTTCTTTTCCTGAATAGGAGGCTTGAATATAATCTGGTTCTTCAAATAGAAGATCCTGAGGAGACGGTCTTTGGTAATAGAATTTTTCTAAAGATTTAGGAGGATAAATAGGATTTAATTTGGGAGTATAAATAGGATTTATCTCTGGATTACTAATTTGTTGTTTAGCAAACATGGTAGCTAAATTATTAATATCCTCTAAATCTTCAGCAGTTTCTGAAGTTTCAGATTGCTGAGATTCATCGTCCTTAGATAAGACTGATATGTTCATATTGTTGAACTTTTGTTGAAGAATTTTTATAAATTCTTCTCCACTAGAATCTAATTTAAATCCTTTTATGGGAATTGGAGGTTGAATCATAGGAGCATAGTTCTTAGAGGATTCTGGAACAAGGGTTGAAGAAGGTTGCTTCTCCATAGATTTCTTTAAAGAAATTAATTCGTTTTCTATCACTTGCTTAAGAGAAACTATCTCGTTTTCTAGGGCTAAGAAATGGTCACCTAGACAAGTAAGAAAGGTGTTTGTATAATTTTGCGATCTAATTATCGCATTTAAATCTTTCACAGTAGCTTGAGTAGTCTCTAGTTTTTGTAGGCTTGTATAAGCCGTAGCTTCTGTGGTATTACTCAAACAAATTGTTTGTTCTGGAGGATAGGGAGAAGTAATGGTGTCTCCCTTAGGGGTTTTCCAGGGTCTTTGTAAGACTAGAATTTCGTTATTAGTCTTACTTAGATATGTTTTCATGAACCAATGAACAAAAGATATATAATCTTCCGTTTTACCTAGATAACTATAATATTCATCTTTAAACCTTTTTAGGTCTCCAGAAGAATATTTCTTAAAATACCATTGCCTAAATTGGGCATGTTTTTCTTGTTGAAATTCTTGATTAAGAATTTCTCTCATCTTACTTCCTGGGGATAAATCTATCATTATATATGGAAACTCATTTCTGATTGAGTAGGAGATTCTCTACTCTGTTCATAAATTCCTTCTGGAATTTTATTTTGGCTAATTCTAATTTCTTCTACATGTTCAGGAACTGTAGATTCTTCTCTGAATTGAGAAGTCGAAGCTCTAGCTGAAACGCTCGGGGTAGTGATATAATCACTAGTAGAGGAATATCTAGCGGACCTAGTCCTAGGCATCCTAATAGTTCTTTGAGATGTAAATTTAATTTCTACATCTCCTTCAGTTGTTTGAATAATTTGATCAACTTCCTTGTTGACCTGAGGCTCAGGCTCTAGTTCTTGAGGAAGAGACCAAGTCTCTGGGAAGTCTATTTCTTTCCATTTAATCATTCTATTAGTGGCTATATTGGAAGTTAATAAGTTGGTTTGAACTACAGTTGTAGTTCCAGGACAAGATATTTGTTTGGCCTTCGGATTCAAAGTATTTAATACTTTGTAATAAATTCTATAGCAAATTGCTATAATCTCACTACCTGGTTTAAAATTATATCCATGGGTGTGTAAGGTTAGTTGCATAGCATCTAACAAATGACTATCAGTTAAAGATAGTGTCAAATTTGGAGCCACATCAAAATAGACGGGTCCATGGCATAAACTGGTTTCTATTAACGCAGCTAGAGATTGTTTAAAATCTCTACATCGGCCATCTCTAACAGAGGCCATTATACTCGTGTTTAAACCTAATAACGTTAAAGGTTTAAAGGCTATTTGAATTAATCCAATATGAATAAAATTATAGCTTTTAAAAGGAAATAAATCCTTTTTATTTAATAATCTAATTGTTTGATTAGAGTCAGTGACTCTAATGGTTTGTTCCATTGTTTTTATAACCTGTCTTGATTTAAAATCAAAGAATCCAATATTATAAATATGATCTAAGGGAACAGAGGGTATTACCCATTTATTCAATTTATCCAAATTTTTTGGATATTCAGCTAATTCAGCATTTTTAACTAAATCATTAGGATGCTCATCATCCTCCAAATTATTCATAATAATGAAAGATAAGGCTAAAGCTGTTGTGGTGGATTGGACCTCTGAGTTACGTAAGTATGTTTATTTGATATGAAAAAGTAAAAGTGCGAGAAATAAAAATAATTTTGGTCATCTTTGCAAACGACTCACTCGTTTAACTGTCAACCAGAGGGACAGACGGATTACATCCACGAAATCAAAGATGTGAAATATTTTTAGCAAAAATTTTCTTTTATGAAATCATCCAGAAAACTCCCATTTTTACTTCCGGGATAAAAGATGACATTTTAAGAAAACACTAAAAATATTCCGATTTTTTGACTTTTTTTTTTTTTTTTTTTTTTTTTTTTTTTTTTTTTTTTCATACTTGCGTTACTTAGAACATCCAATCTTCCACAACAGAAATTTAGCTAAGAATAGACATAAATTAAAAGAATAAGATAAAAGATAAAAGGGTGTACCTTAACCAGGGCTAATCAAAACTTGGCTTTGATTAGCCCTTTTATCTTATTCTTTTAAGATAAGATAAAAATATATATATATATATATATATATATATATATATATATATATATAGGCTAGCGTTCAAATAGAAACCAACCTTAGAATAGAAACTAGAAACCTACACTAAATAAATTATATTTCATTTATTTTAAAGGCCCCGCTAGGGGCACCTTCACAAAAAACGTTTAAAATTCTTGGCTCTATTCAACAAAAATATAAAAAAAATAAAAAAATTTTTAAAAAAAAGTTACTGTTCACGTGCCACGTCATCACGTGAACAGTAACTTTTTTTTTTTTTTTTAATTTTTTTTTTGGTGAATAGAGACAATAATTTTAAACGTTTTTTGTATTGGAGTACCCCTAATTTGGTCATTAGATTAGCTTGAAATATTTAATTTAGGTTTAGTTTCTAGTTTCTATTCTAAGTTAGTTTCTATTAGAACAAGACCCTATATATATATATAGGGAGGTGCTCAAATGAGACCCCTCTTATAATGAGACTCTCTCTTATAATGAGTCCTCTTATATTTTATCTATTCTAAAGGGCCCCGCCAGGGGCACCTAATACAAAAAAGTCTTATAATTCTACCCTCTATTCAATCATAAAAAAAAAAAATTTAAAAAAAAATAAAAATAAACTTCTACCACGTCATCATTTTTTTTTAAAATTTATTTTTTTTAATTTTTTTTTTGAGGAATGGATAGAGGGTAGAATTATAAGATTTTTTTATATTGGGTGCCCCTGGCGGGGCTTTTTAGAATACAAGAAATATGAGGGAGACTCATTATAAGAGAGGGTCTCATTATAAGAGTGGTCTCATTTGAGCAGCCCCATATATATATATATATATATAGAGTCCCCTTCTAGAGAGAACTTGTTAGATAGAGAATTGGAGAGAACCATATAATTTTTTCTGATTCTAGAGTAGAACCAAATTTTTTCTTTAATTTTTTATTGCAAATTTTTTTTTAAATTTCAAATAAAAAAATTCTGACCTGCCACGTCATCACTGCCACGTATCACTGCCACGTCAGCAGTGACGACATCATTGTTGACGTGGCAGTGCCACGTGGCAGTGCCACGTCATTACTGCTGACGTCACTGATGACGTGACCACGTCATCTCTGCTGACGTCCGTCAGCAGTGACGTGGCAGTGCTGACGTGGCATTGCCACGTCAGCAGGCTTTTTTATAAATTTTTTTTTAAAAAAATTTTGGTTCTCTTACAGAATCAGCAAATTGGTCTTTTTTTAATTATAGAACCAAAAAATTAGAACTTTGATTCTATTATAGAATCGTAAAATTGGTAGTTCTCTCATATTCTCCATATAAGGAGGTCCTCTCTAGAATAATGGCCTATATATATATATATATATATATATATATATATATATATATATATATATATATATATATATATAACACATAATTGTGGTACTTGATTCCTCACTGGTTTCAAAAAATTGATCCAAAATTAAAAATTCAACAACTCTTTCGCATAATGCAATTTTTTTTAAAACAAAATAGTTAGAATTATAAAAGTAAGTATATAATATAATTGAGAAAAAGGAATATGATTAACCTGGCATTTCTTATATCAGATGAAACTACAGTCCTTTGTGTGTCATTTTATAACAAACCCACAACTCCATATTCACCCATTTCTTTTCATTCTTTTTATACACAAACAATCTCTTATTTTTTTTCCAAAATAGAGATAGTGCATTCATTAGAAGATGAATATATATTTGAATATGAATTGTTTAGTATGGTTGTATATTAATTGAAAGTGTATATATACACGTATAATTTTGTAATTACTTGTCAAACTTGGATTGATTGAAGCAATCTATAAAAAGAACACGCCAACAATATATAGATAGTTAGAATGGTGACGGGAATAATGTTTAGTGTTTATTAGAAATAAGTTGAATTGAGGCATATAAATCAAACCAAACCAAACATATCCAGTATATCCCGTTTAGAATGGGGTCTGGGGAGGGTAAATTGTACGCAGACCCTGCCCCTACCCTGAAAGTAGGGAGACTGTTTCCGTGCAGACCCCCGGCTTAGTGCATAGTGCAATAAAAATATGTGATATTTTGGATAAAAATATGTAGCATTATACACACGGGACTTACCTCTGGACTTACCTCGAGTACAGTGCTTTTGCATGACCAAAGATGATAATATACTCATGGACCCCGTCGGAACCCATATGAAGCAACCTCTAATACTCTAATACGTCGTCTCCAATCAGCCTCGTTTTCTCTTCCCCGGTGTAAAATACGCGCACTACTACCCCCATCGCTCTTTTCCGGCAACTACCACCGCTACCAATCTTTTTGCCACCTCTCTCTCGCTCTCTCCTGCCGCACACCACCATCACGACCACCGCCACAGTGGTGGTCTTCTTCGGCGAACACACATACACGCGCAGCCCATACATAACCATACACATACGCACACACATAAACACACACATATCACCCACACAAGACACACATATACACAACCCCTCCCAGTTTCATCTTCGCCGTTCGCGAGTTTTAATCGCCGGAGTTGACCTCCTTGACCCCTTGTTGCGCCGCCTCGCTTCCCCCTCTCACCTGACCATCGTAACACGCCACCACCGCCGCCCACCGCTGCCACGCGGTGGGTTTTCCCCTCTGCTTTCATCCATAAATCAAACCCCGACACAATTTACTCAATCTCCCATTCAATTCCAAACCCCCAATAACTACTTCTTCATTAGAACCAAACACTCATGAATCACCCCTCGCCCCTGTAATTGAAGGATTGTATCCTATTTCGAAATATCAAAACGAAATAGGATTTTTGATATGATTTATACAAAGAAAATGATTTAGGGTTATGTATTCAGAATTTGAAATAGGGTTATAGATTAATCCAAATTAAAGAGAGAAGGGTGAAAAAAAAAAAACAACCGTTTTATTTCACTCATGTAACCGCCACCATCTGATGTCCAAACTCCAAACCCCACAATATCCTCTTGAGCAAGACAATATTTACGTTAATATTCCTGTCGTCCATTCTCTCCGGCGATATATTCCGTCAGTGCAATGGGTAAAGGATGCTCTTCAAGTCACAGATGATGATATTCTTGATCATTGTGGCCTTGATCCTCTTGTTCTCATTCAAAGTAGTACAAAACCTTTTTAAAGAAACATTTGAAGAAGTGGAACTCAACATTTGAAGAATTGAGGCATATATAGGAGCGAAATATGCACGTGATTCTAGTTTCACCTGATATAGGGAAGTCATGTTAATCTATACTAGCTTATAGCCCGTGCAAAGCACGGATTATTTTTATTTTTTTTTAAATTTGTTTATAGTTTGTATATATAATATTTTAAACATTTATTTTATTTTAGTATTAAATCTAAATTAATATGTTATTGGTGGGAATCGAATCTTCAACCTTTCTATATAACATAATCTAGTATTGATTTTATATTAAAATGTTGTTGGCGGGATTCGAACATTAGACCTTCAACTTTTAGTATTGTTGTATCTAACGGTCATGATCTATCTGAATTGAAGATCTAACGGTTGTAAATGAGGATAACCAAAAATAAGGGGATAACCAAAAATAAGGGGGTAACCAACTACAAATTATACCCCCTTTCGATTATCAGCCCCTCCCAGTTTCATCTTCGCCGTTCGCGAGTTTTAATCGCCGGAGTCGACCTCCTTGACCCCTTGCTGCGCCGCCTCGCTTCCCCCTCTCACCTGACCATCGTAACACGCCACCACCGCCGCCCATCGCTGCCGCGCGGTGGGTTTTCCCCTCTGCTTTCATCCATAAATCAAACCCCCAACACAATTTACTCAATCTCCCATTCAATTCCAAACCCCCAATAACTACTTCTTCATTAGAACCAAACACTCATGAATCACCCCTCACCCATGTAATTGAAGGATTGTATCCGATTTCGAAATATCAAAATGAAATAGGATTTTTGATATGATTTATACAAAGAAAATGATTCAGGGTTATGTATTCAGAATTTGAAATAGGGTTATAGATTAATCCAAATTAAAGAGAGAAGGGTGAAAAAAACCGTTTTCTTTCACTCATGTAACCGCCACCATCTGATGTCCAAACTCCAAACCCCACAATATCCTCTTGAGCAAGACAATCTTTACGTTAATATTCCTATCGTCCATTCTCTAAGGCGATATATTCCGTCAGTGCAATGGGTAAAGGATGCTCTTCAAGTCACAGATGATGATATTCTTGATCATTGTGGCCTTGATCCTCTCGTTCTCATTCAAAGTAGTACAAAACCTTTTTAAAGAAACATTTGAAGAAGTGGAACTCAACATTTGAAGAATTGAGGCATATATAGGAGCGAAATATGCACGTGATTCTAGTTTCACCTGATATAGGGAAGTCATGTTAATCTATACTAGCTTATAGCCCGTGCAAATCACGGGTTATTTTTATTTTTTTTTAAATTTGTTATAGTTTGTATATATAATATTTTAAATATTATTTTTAGCTTAGTATTAAATCTAAATTAATATGTTGTTGGTGGGAAGAATCTTCAATCTTTCTATATAACATAATCTAGTATTGATTTTATATTAAAATGTTGTTGGCGGGATTCGAACCTTAGACCTTCAACTTTTAGTATTGTTGTATCTAACGGTCATGATCTATCTGAATTGAAGATCTAACGGTTGTGAATGAGGATAACCAAAAATAAGGGGATAAGCAAAAATAAAGGGGTAACCAACTACAAATTATACCCCCTTTCGCTTATTATAATATAGTATAGATTCCTTTTTCTCAGTATAATTTTGTTAAAATATAAAAAACATAAAATATTTAGAATAATACGTGTTTCAAATTTGTAAAGAAATAATTATATATAAGAATTTTGCTTACCTAGATGTAGTAATCCAGACATATTGAATAGAGTAATCGTAGAAGTCCTAAAAAAGGACAAAATATTAAAGATAAATATATATGCTCGTAAGCCCACTCCCAAGATTTTAGGAAAACACCATTTTTAGGGGATGTTCTACTTTAAATTTTAATTAATATTTATATATTATTCTTTTTAAATTTAAAAAATCTGAAAAATACATTTTAAACTTGACGACGTATATTTTCTAACAAACTAAATTTTATAATTTATTTAATTATATGATATATTTAATTATGATAAAAGTTCGGTAAATTGATCTTAAAAAGTCAAATAAGTTAAGAGTTATAGGAGGGAGAGAAATATTTTTTTTTTTCAATATGATTTTTTTATCAGAATATAAATTTGAAATTTAGTAAAAAAATTTTTTTTACTAGAAATGAAATTGCTCTTACTCTCAGTATTTAAAAACAGTGTGTTGTTTTTGAAAATCCTTAAAGAAGTCATATGTTACCAATATTTATAAATCCACAACCAGATGGAGGGATCAATTAATTACATGAATTCGGATATATACACAACATTTAATTACAAACCATTAGATTATCTTTAACTTTCGATCTTGACCGTCTACTGAAAACACAGATAACACACAATATTTATGATTACTTGTGCTTCGATCCGCCTCTAAATTGATTGGGTTCCAAGTAATTACAAGGAAATACTTTTGAATTAGGGTTCAATCGTTACTCTATACTAGCATGATAGCCTGTGCAATGCACGTGTCACATTTTAATTTATATAATATTTTTAAAATTTACGTTGGAATCCGTTATATCCTCTTGTCAATTTGTTTTACCTTTCGCGTACACGATTTACCGAGATTCAGTTATTAATAATCGTTCTAAATTTAAATTATTAGCACATTCTAAATTCCGAGGATCATATTTATAGTGATGCTTGTTGAATGTGAGAAGGATAACCGATAAAAATGGTATATAAGAACATTTAAACGTTAGCTATAAATTATTACCATGATAATAGTGTCCTTTAATTTGTTTTTCCCTAAAACAATCATCACGATAATAGTTTTTTAACTACTTTCATTCTTAGCCACAACAAATTCGATCTTTTGAACTTGTTATACAACCCAAACAATAAATTTTATGCATGTAACCCAAAGAACATGAATTTTCTTATAATTACCTATAAGTCTTTCTAATAAAATAATCGCACAAAAATTTAAAAATTGGCGTGGTACTAAATATTATCTAATATAACTCAATTATCTCAAAAAATTAAGATAATAATGAACTCTTCCACTTTCTCTAATACAATAATATTGGAACTATTCATCATTATCTAATAATAAAGTAATATGTATATACTTTCTTCGTTCCTATTTAAATATTTTTTTTTTGACTATTTTCAGTCAAACTAACCATATTTTAACCATAATTTTACAAATATTTATTAATATTTCAATATTTTTGAAACTTAAAAGATGATAATATATGAAATGTAGTTTCATATCAAAATAAATTTTTTATTTAAAAATTACAAAATATAAAAAAAATAAGACGTTTGGTCAATTTAACTGAGTAATACAATATATTTAAATAGGAACGGATATCACATTCTAATTTATGAATTCTTTGCTTATTAAATACAAACTTAAATAAAATAATAATAAAAGTCATATATATATATATATATATATATATATATATATATGGTACTACATCATGAACCCGTAGTATAGGCTCTAGAAGCAAAGGATAAGTTGGTGCACCTATGCATATATAGCCATCATCACACATTTTATTTTCTTGATTACCGCTTCATTCGTATTAATTTGCATTTCTTTAGTTGTTAGAACAAAAAGCAATACTAAAATAGAGAATTTAAATCCAAAATTTTATTGAAAAATTTCAGTTCAAATATTTTATTACAACATTCCAAAACATATCTTCTAAAAATAAACAAATAAACATATAAAGTGCATATGTAAAAGTCACAATCTGGTATAAACTTCTTAAAATGCAAATTTATTCCATGAATCCGAACAACCTAAAATGTAATAAACAATGAGTTGTCAAAATTAGCTAAAAATTTAATCTCGAATAATGAATCGTAATTTTTGTAATAAATATTTCAAATGCACAGTTCCCTCGCTCCATCATCTAGTTTTTCTTCACCCTTAACTTCATATATTTCTCGTAATTGGACCTATCGACGAATCCATGTGTTCGGGATCCTCTTCTTCTGACTTTCTTGTCATTATCACTTGAGAGACGAAGAACCAAACCAAATGATGCATACAATGCTCCTTCGTGAGCCTGCCTTCGATTCGATCTCGGAAAATCCGGCAATGTGGAGGGCTTGCTTGTGAGGTCGAAATGATTCCAGAAGAAAGACAACATGAAACAAACCACATTCCCCTGCGATTTGTTTGTCATCTTTGTTGAAATTCATTAACTATCAAATATTGGGTACCAATGTCGATCTCCGATCGATGTTTCCCGGTGGCATCTTCTAATATTGGGTAACTGTTGTCGATGCGAAAATTCTCGTAGGTGAATTTATAGTGTTGAAGAGATTGAAGTATAGGAGGCTGAGGTGGCAATGTGTCATTATCTATCTTCATCACTTTAATGAGAGCTTGCTCATATCTATCCAAATTATCATTGCCGATCAAATAAATTTGCCTTCCATGATTCGAAAACCCTCGGGTGTTAAACCAATTGGATTTCTGGTACATAGAATAACAAAAATTACCACAAGGTATGGTTTCCTTGATTTTGTGCCAACTAGGATTAATATCCTCTCTCTGAAAAGTGATAAGTGGATTTTATATCCACTTGGAACGTTCCATATCGGCTTAAATTGGTGTACTTGGACTTAAGTTTTTCGTATTTTTGATGTGTTTTGTTTGAATGTGCAGGTTTGCAAGAATGTCGATTAGGGTTGCCGTTTCCGTCAAATTTGAAGTTGATTTGTGCAAATGGAATGAATTTTGGAGTCAAGCACTGAGATTTTATGATGGTTCCAAGTAAAGTTAATTGACTATGGAAGCAATGGCAAAAAGAACGGAAGAAAACGGCTCAAAAACGAAGAAAATGGAGGAAAATCAGTTTCGGCAGGAAGTTTACGCGCCTGGAACGCGTCAAACAGCAGAAGTATGCGCCTGGAGCGTGTAGCACGCGCCTGGGGCGTGTAGGTCCGACAGAAAATCTTGAAAATGTCCATTTTGACCCTATTTCGAATTCTAGTTGTATTTTTGGTATCCAAACCTATTTCTAATTGTATTGTAGGTTGTTTTTCTTGCTGGGCAAGATATCTAGGCCTATAAAAACACATCCTACCATTATAATTTGTAACACCATTACATATCAATTACTTAGGTTTATTTGTATCTTTTCATACTTTGTTTTTATTATGGTTTCATCAGATCCCATGATGACGAGAGGTTCGATTATGAACTAATCGTTGTCATGGGATTCTAACGGAGTTATCTATGTAGCTTAGTAGTTTGATTGCTTTAAAGATCTATGTGTGATGTATATCTGATATCCTCGTATAGTTATGCTTAATTGTTAGATGCGTAGCTAACATCTAATTTGTTAAATCTCTTTTGAAGTGAAAGTGGATCTTGAGATTTAGAACTTGCCATGCTAGCATAGGTTCATAATTGTTTATCAACATGATTTGTAGTATGAGATTAAAATACTTATATTGCCCTGTGTGATCTTTATGGATAACTTGTTCCTCAACCGTTATGTTTTCAAATTGTATAGACATATAGGGTCTAAACATAATTGGTGTCTATTCATCTTCTATCTCTTTTGTGGATGTATGTTTAGTTTGGTATACGTATGCTGACAGGTAACGTGTACTTGTTTCGTGTTATCCGATCAGATATCATAACCATTGCATATAGTGATTAAAGGCGTCAGATCTAAGCGAAGTATTTAATGAAGTTAGGATCCCATGTTTACTCTTATAGAAGTAATTCGATTCCAATTCTCGTTAGTTAGTTAATTCTTAGTTGTTAATTTACTTCTTAGTTAATTTAGTTAATTAAACCCAAATTTGTTAATTGTCTTAGCAGTGAATAAAAACCATACATTGTTGCTTAGGTACATGAACTGAATTGAACCTAAACCAGATCTCTGTGGGAACGAACTCAACTTTATTCTATATTACTTGTGACCGCGTACGCTTGCGTGATTTGTGTAAACAAGTTTTTGGCGCTGCTGCCGGGGATCATCGGTGTTTTATTTTTAGTTTATGTGCTTGTCATCAGTGGTCATTAGAGTTCACTGACTCAGATTATTTTCTTACTTAGTTTGTTTGTTTGGTGTGTTTCAGGTACTTGATTGTTGAAAATGGCAGGCAGGGAATTGCCATGGTGGGCATATTCGAGGACATCCATGCCTCAGGAATGTGAGCTATGTTCGGGCGTTCATGAGACCTCTCAATATTGTTACTACGAAGGAGTTGATCCATATGTCACTTATGAGGAACAACCATATTTTCAATACCATCCTCAACAGTACCAACAAGATGTTCCAAATACATCATATTTCTTTGGTAGTGAAGAGTTTCAACATCAGCAACCTATTCCTACTTTTCAATCAGATGAGGTTGATGTTATGGAGGAGATTAGGATGCTTGCAAAGAGTAATGAGGAGTCTATCAAATCCTTGAAGTCACTAGTTGCTCAAGTTTGGAGTGCCTTGGAACAAGAGAAAATGCAATTCATACTAGAGGCAATTCCAGAAAATAACGGTGACTTGGAGCAAGGTACTATATGCATAATTGAGGAAGACAAATTCCAAGGTGAGGTCAGCGTTCGCAAGCCATGTGAGGAATTTGATCATGTTAGAATGGTGGATGATTTGGAAAGGGCACTATTTGGGACAAACACTGTTGAGCTGCACAAATTTCGAGAATTGGTATGTGCCTACCAAGAGGCTGATGACCATGGGAAAGATGCAGGTCTTCTACTTGTCTCAGATTATAAAGATGGAGGTAGCGCATTAGAGCCAATGGAGGAAGTTCTCTTTGAGGAACCAAAGGCTTCAGCAACTTACATTTACCCTCCTCCATTATATTCAAGCGAAGCCTGCGAATGTGTGTTGTTCTACAAATTGACAGATTTTGGGTCAACCGAGGAAGGCATTGGAACAGGACATAGTTGTTATACGAATAGGCCAAGCGAGGAGAAGGGGCAGAAAGTGTGCCACCGTGATGATGATGAAGTCTCACGAAGAGAAGACCAGGCCAACTATTATCATCCTTAATGGAAGCATGGCGTAGTCAAGCTAATTGACTCTAAACAAGCGCTTTGTGGGAGGTAACCCACGCATTTGTTTTGCATTTTGTTTTGCATATTCCGACAAGTAGGTATGTTTTTCTACTTTTCCTTATATTACCTTCCATTCAATGGGGACATTGAATATTTTAAGTTTGGGGGTGGTTTAGGGATAAGTAGTATGTGGTAGTTGTTTGTGTCATTGTGTTCATTTAGATATCATGTTTTGCATGCTTAGTAGTAATTCATTCATGTTTTGTTCGTATTATTGCATGTTTGTTTCATTTAGGACATTCTGTTATTTTTGCTTTTCGTATACCATGTGAGTTCATGTTAGTTGCATTTTCATAGCATGCATATTTCATGATCCCTTAGAATAAGCTAATTCTGATTGGTAGGTAGATGTTTTATTGAGTGTAGTAATGATGAATAGAGGGTTGATTTATAGTTCTTTTGAAAATGACTTGCATGTTTCGGAAACAAAACTTTTACATAGTCTCGTCGTTTGCTTTTGGGCTAGGTTGAGGTCATGCTTGTTTGGTTGTTTTAGATTTAATCACTTGATTATAGTTAGAATTTTCGTTATTCCCTTGATAGCGTAGTAGCACTAAAGTCTAAGTTTGGGGGAAAACAGGGATTTCATGCTAGTTGTTGGCTTGGTGTCAAATGGCTAGTAGCCGGCTCATATTTATATGAGTAGTCTAGGGTTGGAATTGAGATTTGCATGAAAAAAAAAATAGAAAAAAAAATGAAAAAGAAAAAAAATCAAAAGTTTCAATTGTTTATATGCAAAATTAACCAGGGTGAGCTCTTTAATACTCGAGTTATTAAGTTCGAGGGGACTTTGTGCCTAGTGACCTAAGGCTTTTATAGTCTGGGATCCACTAACCTAACGCTCGCTACATGGGTATTATTGTATAAGCCTTTTCGGGGTCTCATCCATTGCACGGTTAAATAAGCATGCTTGTATATATATGTCGTAGTAGTTAGTAATAAAACATGAATTTCTGTCTACCTTGGATAAGGATGGAGGTGTTTCTAGGTTATGGAGTGTTTACCGTCTATTCTAGTTATAAACTTGTGATTGTCTTGGCAAAGAACATGTATGATTTTGATCTAGTTTTGGAAGTATTTCTGATGAGCATCGCACACACGCACGTTCTGTTCATGTATTGTTTGTATACGGGGACTTAGTCGAGCTCTACTTGGAGTTATTTGCATTCCTTGAGATATGTGCTTGCTAGTTGGTTTTGGTTAGTTTGAAGGGGATCTTTGCATTTTCATATTAGTTGCATTCACGCATTGCATTGGATTTTGTGGGTACATTCACTATAGGCCCTCACGAGACCTTACTCGTCCACTAGGGCTGCCTAGGGGTTTAAAGGGCTTGTTGCATATGCCAAATGCAACCGTGATCACCTACGAAAGTGGTACTAGTTAGTTAGTTAGTTGTAATTGTTTATGCTTGAGGACAAGCATCGGTTTAAGTTTGGGGATGTAATAAGTGGATTTTATATCCACTTGGAACGTTCCATATCGGCTTAAATTGGTGTACTTGGACTTAAGTTTTTGGTATTTTTGATGTGTTTTGTTTGAATGTGCAGGTTTGCAAGAATGTCGATTAGGGTTGCCGTTTCCGTCAAATTTGAAGTTGATTTGTGCAAATGGAATGAAGTTTGGAGTCAAGCACTGAGATTTTATGATGGTTCCAAGTAAAGTTAATTGACTATGGAAGCAGTGGCAAAAAGAACGGAAGAAAACGGCTCAAAAACGAAGAAAATGGAGGAAAATCAGTTTCGGCAGGAAGTTTACGCGCCTGGAGCACGTAAACGTGCGCCTGGAGCGCGTGAAACAGCAGAAGTATGCGCCTGGAGCGCGTAGCACGCGCCTGGGGCGCGTAGGTCCGACAGAAAATCCTGAAAATGTCCGTTTTGACCCTATTTCGAATTCTAGTTGTATTTTTGGTATCCAAACATATTTCTAATTGTATTGTAGGTTGTTTTTCTTGCTGGGCAAGATATCTAGGCCTATAAAAACACATCCTACCATTGTAATTTGTAACACCATTACATATCAATTACTTAGGTTTATTTGTATCTTTTCATACTTTTTTTATCATGGTTTCATCAGATCCCATGATGACGAGAGGTTCGATTATGAACTAATCGTTGTCATGGGATTCTAACGGAGTTATCTATGTAGCTTAGTAGTTTGATTGCTTTAAAGATCTATGTGTGATGTATATCTGATATCCTCGTATGGTTATGCTTAATTGTTAGATGCGTAGCTAACATCTAATTTGTTAAATCTCTTGTGAAGTGAAAGTGGATCTTAAGATTTAGAACTTGTCATGCTAGTATAGGTTCATAATTGTTTATCAACATGATTCGTAGTATGAGATGAAAATACTTATATTGCCCTGTGTGATCTTTATGGATAACTTGTTCCTCAACCGTTATGTTTTCAAATTCTATAGACATATAGGGTCTAAACATAATTGGTGTCTATTCATCTTCTATCTCTTTTGTGGATGTATGTTTTATTTTGTATACGTATGCTGACAGGTAGCGTGTACTTGTTTCGTGTTATCCGATCAGATATCATAACCATTACATATAATGATTAAAGGCGTAAGATCTAAGCGAAGTATTTAATGAAGTTAGGATCCCATGTTTACTCTTGTAGAAGTAATTTGATTCCAATTCTCGTTAGTTAGTTAATTCTTAGTTGTTAATTTACTTCTTAGTTAATTTAGTTAATTAAACCCAAATTTGTTAATTGTCTTAGCAGTGAATAAAAACCATACATTGTTGCATAAGTACATGAACTGAATTGAACCTAAACCAGATCTCTGTGGGAACGAACTCAACTTTATTCTATATTACTTGTGACCGCGTACGCTTGCGTGATTTGTGTAAACAAAAAGTTTGCATATCAGTGGCTATCATCAGGGGTGATGGTGATGGTGGTGAAACATGAGGAGCATAATGCTAGTCACAGAGTGTAAGAACCCCAAATTTTGGATATAATTAAAACTTTTTATTAAGTAATGATAAAATGAGGAACAATGATTCCGATAACAAGTCACCAGCTCTAATGAATGGTGGTTTCAAAGAACAATGATTGTAATGAATGGATATTGCTTTGGACAATGATCCTGATGCATTGGTATATTGTCAGAATAGAGTAATTCGATGGTTGAGGACCTAGATAAGAATAATCTACCATCCAGGAAGGAGCTAATGGATCCTTGAAGGGAAATGAGTACGTGCATAGTGTTTCCCGTACGTGCACAGTGTTTCCCGTACGTGCATAGTGTTTCCTGTACGTGCATAGTAATTTGGTGGATGAATAGTGATTTTGTAAGTTGGAAAACTTTTCACTCCACCCTATGTACGGGACGTGATATGGATGTTTCGAAGTCATATTAGTAATACGCGGAGGAAATAAGTGAATGCAGAGACGATCGGAATTCAGAAATTCCAAATTCTTTTCGGTATAATATTTGACCGGACAGTGGATTAAATATTATTATAATCCAAGAATTGAGATATTAACTTTGAGGATTTGATATTTTGGGATGTTATTATATTTGATTTAATAATGAAGGTAGGAAACCACTGAGGAGTGGTTATGGCTACAATGTAATTATTGATATTTGGAAAGAATGAATGGAATTCGACCTTATTATGTTTATGTCTTGAAGAATGCTAAAGGGTGACAACATAGGTAAGAATAATCTATCTTCTAAGGGAATAAGATATGGCAACTTCAAGCAAGAGAATACCCTCATGTCATCCAGATCGATAACGATTAATCCAGTAGTTCCGTAAAAAGGTTAAGGAACGATCGAAAGAGAATACGGACAATTGTACCACCCTAAGAGAACAAGTAAAGAATACAGAATGAATAGTGTTTGGTGGGAGTATATAATAATATGAGACGACACTATACAGAAGCATTCGGAACGGATTTCCGAGTTCGTATTAGTGATCCAGGGGGAAAATAAGTGTATGTAAAAGTTGTCGGATTCTGAAAAACCGCACTTTTATTTTCTCCGAGAGTTCCCTGGACACTGATAGCCTTAAGTATTTAACGAATGGATTTAAGGAATATAAATTGGAAAGTTAGAATGAAAGATGGAGAATGAAAGTATTAATATTAAAGAGGATTCCCGGTAAACCCTAATTAGAAATCCGTGAAATATTCTCACGAACGATCAATCGAAACGGGTAATAACCGGACACAGAAACAAGCAGAGGAAGCAAGAGTCTTGTGTAAGCTACTAGAATAAATATCTAGCAACCAAGTGGCTTAAAGTAACTAGCATACTTGGAGATGGAAGTAGTACTTAGAAAAACCAACCAATACTTAGCCTTCCACCATCCAAAACATAACACTTGTCTCTCCAAATTGCCTCATCCATGACATCACACTCCACTAACACAACTAGGATGAGATATTATCTATCCAAATTCACTTTATGCAAAATTGACCAAGGAAAAGCAAGAAACCAAGCAAACACTCTCCATTCCTTTCTTTTCTTCAAAGTTTCGGCCAAGGAGCTAGAAAAGGAGGTTCCCACCATTGTTTGTTCTTCTAATTTTTAGGGTAAGTACTACATATCATAGCTTAGATCCCCTAGAAATTTCAGCCTCAAATTCACTTCCTTTCATTTTCAAATAAATCATCAAAGGTGATGATGAATAGTGTTTCTAAGAACTAATCTTTGTTTTTCTTGTTTTCATGGTTGATCCTAGCTAAGTTAAGGCCATCCAAGGGCAATACCAAGCTTTTTGAGGCTATTACATACTACAAGGAAGGTATAAGACTTGAAAACCCTTGCTCTACTTTGAGTTTTAAGCATGTTCTTGATGGATCTAGCTTAGTTATGATTATGTTCATGTTATAAGCATGTTTAGTTAGTGATTTAGTGATTTGATTAACATGATGAGTTTGATACTAACATCAGTGGCTTCTGGACTTGTTGGGGTGCTTATTATGTGTATAAGTTGATTAGATGCCCGGTGTGGCTTGGTTGCTGCGTAATGAATTTTAGAACGCTCGATTCGTAGCCGTCGTAATGCCCGATTTTCATTAACACTAAGAAACCGAACTGGTCAGTAGCCATAACTCTCTGTTCTTGGCAAGTTAATGAACCCTGCTGATAGATTTTTGAACATAGATCACTTTGGCGAAAGAATCGAAGCATTTTGATTTACGGTTTAAGAATTATGACCAAATTACTAAAAGTAGTTCGAATCCGTAAACGAAAGTTCGTAACTGAAATTGAACCCTCGTAAACTATGTAACGTCATGGCGAATCTTGGTAAATAAATACTAGGGGTAAGAAGGAAGGTGTGAAAGAAAACCGTATGTCAAAAAGAGCATTTTTCGATTTATTAAAAATGTTCGAGTCAAGGTTAAACGCGAACGAACCCCTAAAAGACGACTCTTTTATAACTTCGGTAAAACACTTAGAAAACGGGCGATAAAACTCGGAGTATAATATTGGTTCGTAACGATCAACCTTAGAACTCATATGACTTAAGTATGTCCCAAGTATAAGTGCAGTGACATGTCGTATTAACGAACGAATGTCGGGTCGGATCAGTGATAATAAGTAATCCACTAAAAAGGGGTATAACGAGATAACTCGAGAACGTGTTTCGAATTAAGTATAACTTAACTTTTAATATGTTAAGTGATTAATCCCGAATGCCTTGGCTATTTATAGATCACCAAGCTGAACCGGGACCCGCTACCACTACCCCTTACCGTACTCGACTACCAGGCAAGTTTCAATTCCCTTCTTTTAGGCTGTTGTTGTGATTGAATAAATATATATATATATGATTGCTGATATACATATGCCATTGCATGCATGCCTACTTTCAAGTTGAATTGATATACTTGTTCCCTGAATGTTATTGTTGGCTTATAAGCTAGATAGTTATATAACAGTTATAAGCCGGTTATTGTAAGACCCTCATAGAAGGGCGTATACATCTTATTAATCAAAAATAGACCGGGAGTCAATATTCCTTGATATATCGAGATTACCTCGGAGGAAAATATTTAAGTAAATATTTTCTATTATTTGGGCGACGAATATTATTTGAATATTCGTTCGAGCCTAATTATTTTAACGATCCTTACTTCAAATAATTATTTGAACGTAACTATTCAACGAATAATATTTCTCAATATTCATTCAGAGAAATTGATTATCGACTATTATTTCGAATATTCTTCTAAAGATAAGACTACTAAATGAATATTATTTGGATATTCTTTTAGAATATTTTTTTATTAAATAAATATTACTTTTGATTATTCATTTAAGATATTAAATACTTGATGAATATTATTTTAATATTCATCTGAAGCTTGATTTAATTATCGAATATTATCTCGAATATTCCTTAAGGCTTGGATTACTAAATGAATATTACTTGATATTCATTTAGGATATTATTCACTAAATGAATATTACTTTTGAATATTCATTTAAATTCCTAATTAATTATGAATATTACCTTAAATATTCTTTTCAGGTCTTATTAATTAATGAATATTGTTTTGAATATTCATTTAAATATTTATTTATTCAATAAATATTCTCCTGATATTTCTTCAGGGATTATTTTGAGAAATACTCTGATTAAAGATATTCTTTCATATTCTCAAATATTCTTTAAATATTTTAAACTCAATAAATATTTTCTGAATATTTATTCCATACTTAGAATAACCTCGATAAGGTTTATCTTCTTCGATTATTACAGAAAATATTTCGGAGTCATATTATTATTAATCTTATATCAAGAAAGGTTCTCAGACATCATTCTTCTTTGAGTCTATCTCCTTAATAATAAGGGAACCTTACTTGGAATATGTTATTTATCTTGTCGACTTCCCGGTCATAAAGTATTCCCTTCACTCGCAACTCGGGTGCTGTTGACTTATTAAGTCGTTGCTTACCTTCTCATCTTTCGAGGGGTAAGATTACTGGAACAAGTTGATATCCGTTACCAAGTAATAGCTTGGGAGTTATTGGTAAATTTTCCTTTCCAACTAGATACGACTACTTTGTGGAGTCTTATCAACAAGTATTATACTTGGGGAAAGGGGGACGAACGTTACATTCAGAATCATGAATTCTATTTGAACTAGGAGTCGTGTAAGAGGCCGAGTAGCGCCGGTCCATCCCCTTTGGCCCAACCGTTGGCCGGGGAGAGCTAGCAAGGCGGTATACAAGTAAAGCCGTCAGTTCTTCCTTCTACCGGTAGTAAATCTAAATTGAGCTGTACGATCTCGACTGATCATCAAGATTGGAACAGCGGGCGCGGTGAATACTCCATCATTGGTTCATCATCCAAACTTATTTATTTCCTGTAACATGATTACTGTTGGCAGAGCTGGAAAAGTGTTCATAACTGGAATTGCAACCTTTTCATGCCAGTTCCTCTTCTTAATAACAATGAGAATATCTCGCTTACTTTTGATGTAGCAGATATTTCTACAAACAAAAACTTTAAGTTACCCTGTAACTTCATCGTTCATATTATACTGGCATCATTTTCGTAAATGCATGGCATATGGTTTGAAAGATACTTTTGAACTGTTATACATTATCGTTCAGTTATATATTATTGTTGGTGGGCTATTGCTCACCCTTGCTTTATTATTATATCACAACAACAGCTAGACCAGATGACTCGCACAAGGCGCACTCGACGCGGGCGAGGACGATGAGACTACCAGAGCTGAAGAAGAAGCTATTGGTAGGGTATATTTATTCTTTCAGTACCAAGAATATGGTCTAGTATGACTTATGTAAATGGATGGCAAAGAGTATGTATTTATATTGAAATCCTTTTGGATTGTAAGAACTCATAATGTGATTAATAAAAATTTGATTGTTACTCTGATTTCATCTCTGGGACTATAACGGGTGTGTTTTATATTGTTGTGTTGGGTTATAGAGACGTAATTTATTTTATGTTAAGGAAAGTTCAATTGTTGTGGACAGAATTGGAAACCGTAACCACCGGATCCCGGACCCCGGATCTGGGGGTGTTACAGAAGTGGTATCAGAGCGTACGTTAAAAACCCCAGAGATGAGGTGACGTTAAAACAATAAATTCAATAAGATAATAAGAACTCTTGCCAAGTTCATAGTCGGACTACTTAATGTAGTGATGACATATAAAACCCTTATTGGAACTCGTAAGTATAATGATAGTAACTTAGCTCGATATCGTATCGACGAGTAAGGCGACTGACCTTGAGGCATACGAGCAACAGCGCGATGATGCTTTATATGCTGAAGATCAGCGGGTAATTCGATGGAGTACCCTACTGGAGACCCGGAAGAGGTTCCAGCAGATAAGGAAAATCCTGTTAGGATAAGGAGCTTACCCATGGGTAATGAGGGTCGCAGCCAGAATGACTGTGATGATTAAGATATGGTGCTCAGAAAAGTGAGTATAAAGAACCGAGATATTATTAAGAGATCTGAAGATGCATGTTGAATTCATAGCCGGACTACCATATGTAGTACCAGCAAGAAAGAAGGATTGGAAGAATTACTTGAGATCTTATACGGAAATAGATTAGAATCCTTAGAGATTTTCATCTTAACAAAGAAAGAGCTAGAGGGATGTATGATTATCAAATACAGCGATATAGGACGAGGAGCAGAGTCCCTAGGAATAGTTGAGAATGAGGCAGTAAGTGCCATATCATTTGATAAATGAATCAGTATGAATATTGTCAGTAATAATTCGCCATGAGAAGGCAGGTGTCGTAGGTTGTAAATTATGGAACCAAATTAAGGTTAATAAGGTGGTTTTATTAAGGAAAATGTTCATTTTATGAATGAATCATTTAGAAAGTAAAGACATTGGGAAGTGATAGCATGATTGGGTAAAATTATATAAGGAAGTAGCAAGCAAGACAATGATCTCAGAACCTACCGGAAGATAAGACCAGTGAGTCAAGATGAACTCGTAATGAGACTACTGCCAGAGACTGAGTATAGAGTTAATTCAACTCAGTTAAATGATGAACCAGAAATGTTAGATGCATGTGATTTAGAGGAATATTAAATTCCTTCTTCTCTTTGAATGGATTATAGTAGTACCTTAAGTTTATTCCGATGCGGAATTATAAAAAATCAAGTAATACGATCAGTAGTTAAAGAGAAAAATGTGAGAAAATCTTCCTGGAGCTAAAAGGTGAAATTGGTAATGACCAAGAGCTGGCATTGCTTAATGGAAAAAAAGGAGACTTTGTGCTTCCAACGACGCTTCGCATAAAGGGTTAGGTAGACCGACATTTGGTAGTATTGAATATCAGGACGTATAGGTATCAGGACGTTGTGACGGGTTTCAATTTGAAACTATTGATTCCCTTCTAAGGGATGGATATAATTGATTCCTTTCCAGTGGGTAAACTTCCAATATGATGATGATTATTTCGTTAACTATGACTGCTTATGATTCCACCTGCTTGGAGGTTCAAAGAACTATTCTTTAGGTTTCGAAACTGGTCTCCTTAATGTTACCAGTAGGTGGGTAGATTGATCAAAATTTCCCTGAGTCTGGAAAGGAATTCGGTGAATTTTGGCAAACCTTGTCTTTCTGATTATCAGAGAATGTCATGGAAGAGAGTAGAAACTTGAGCAAACCCTGTGATTTGGGTAAGGATGCTGTAAAATGGGTTAGTAAACGGACCCTGAGCATTACAATCGACGGTAGTGATAAAATGATGAAGTGAGATTGGACGAAAACAGGAAATGTAAGTAAGAAACCAGCCGGACTGAGAAATTCCAGGATTGACTTAAATGAAAAAGCTGTTATGCCAGGGATGGTAAGCTTGTGTGGCACGCAGGATTGATAAGAATAGTTGAAAAGATAAAAGTGGAGGAAAGGTGACCGGAGACGGTGCCGAGTAGTCGATTAAGACTTATATGGAGTAAAGTTTTGGAAAGGTAGAAAGGTATCAAAGAAGAAGGCACTATGCCGGCAATTGCTAGAAAAGTAATGCTATTAGCCAACCCCTAAAATCATATATTTTTATTTTAGTGTGGCCAGTTGAGGCCAAGTCACAACGGACTATAAAGTGACTAGACCAGCAATGAAAAGACAAAGCAGGGTTGCTTCTAAGTAAGCACCGACTGCAAGGGCTTCTGATATAAAGGAAATATTAATGAGATCGTAGGAGTCTTCTACTAAACCCTTTGCAACCCATGTTTTGATGGGGAATTTACTAGACCTTTTTGGGATGGGGTAACCCGTACTAAAGTGACTCATGTGTATATGGTTGTCCAAGATTACGAGTAAAATGGAAGTATAGTGACTTGAGATGTATGATGTTAGGGTATCATGAATACCATGAACATATTACGACTAAGGGAAGTAAACAACGAAGGTTTATGAAGAGAGTATAGAAATGGTCAGAGATGGATCAGTATGCTGTAGAAATTTTGTCTAAGGCAAGTACATTTGAGAAGAACGATAAGTACTAAGAGATTCACGTTGAACTCGACCAATATCTTCCAAAACATCCTTGCTGCCGTTACCAAGTTCTGTAAGAGAGGAGGTAGGCATACGTTGCCTTTTTGGAAGGCCAAATAGGCTGACAACTATCTGAAAGAAGAGGGTGGCATTAAGCCACCGATCGATTATCAAATGAGAATGATTGAAAAGAGACCTTTATTAAGGATACATGATCTGATTGCCAATTATAAGATGCAAGAATTCTTTGGCAGTTAAATTAAGGATATGATATCCATAAATTAAGACAAACCCTAGGGAATGCACAAGGGGTGGCATTAACCCTAATAACGACATTATGACTTCAGATGATATGAGTTGGACTTGCTAAGGCAACAATGACCGGTAAGGATTATTAAAAAGAGTTCTGGAAAGAACATAGATAGAATTATTAGAGTATTGATCAATGACATTTTGATATACCCTGTACCCATAAATACAGGAGGAAGGATGAGGATGACCTATGATACCTTACAAGGAAAAAGGTAATATTCCGAACTTCAAAATGGAAGTTTGGTAAGGAATGTATGACATAGTAACAATAATGCCAGATGAGGCATGTATGAGACCCTGAGGAAGTATGGATTGAACCTATAAAGGTTGAGATTATCCTAAGATAAGGAAAGAACTAAGAAGAGAAGTATCCTAAGTAGGATTGGGAATAAACGTGATAAAGTTCCCACGGGTAGGTGGAAGCAATGACTTATGGAGAAAGACTGATAAATATATTTTTCTCCATCAGCAGAGCTTAAGGGAGAATGCTTTCACCCAAAAATGATGGGAATGAGGTAGAAATGTTTGAATTGGAATATATCCAAGGAACAAGGATTACCAGAAATTATTATTATCAGGAAAGGCCAATGAGGTGGCCGACAGTCTAAGTATAAAGGAATAATTATAA
Source organism: Saposhnikovia divaricata (assembly GCA_036435485.1). Taxonomy (NCBI): domain Eukaryota; kingdom Viridiplantae; phylum Streptophyta; class Magnoliopsida; order Apiales; family Apiaceae; genus Saposhnikovia; species Saposhnikovia divaricata. Next base: position 58,650,033 of record CM071600.1, on the reverse strand, counting down.
ATGTTCATACCGAAGAAACAAAATGATATTTGGAAAGACCTTGAAGGTCCTATTGGAGTGGAGGAAGTTACATTCCTTTTGATGATTGTGCAAGAATCGAAGGTAATAATAGTTTAAGTAAAGATTCGATTCCTGATGGAATCTTAAGCATATTACGTACCTTAGAAGGTCCCGTTTTGAGGCAAACCAGGACCATGGTACAAAATTGATGAAGTAAACCGTTAAGTTTCCAGTCTTTTATGGAAGATGCATAAGTGATAGTTTCATCAACCGGACCTAGCTGCGATGCCTGAAACTCTTCTGCAATTCTATCTACTTCATGTTATATCTACATCAAGTTCAGGAAGTGTTCCTTATGGATAAGGAATAGTGATTACTTTGTCTCCCTAAGGGATTTGAAACCCGTAGGGTTAGCTATTAATGCACTACGTAAACAACAAGCGATGGTGATTCTTCTAAGAAAGTAGATGACAATGTAAAGATAAAGAAAGTGCTGCCATTGATTAACTAAATGGCATGTTGATGAATGACAAACAAGTTTATGTTAGTGTACTTCTGCGCAAACAAGATAGAGAATATGAGGTTGATGATTCATGATGTTAAAGATATTCCCATGGAAAGAATTAATGAGACTTGGAGGGAAGGGCAGTTGAGCCCGAGACTTATTGGGCCACCTGAGAGTTTAAAGTGTTCGGACGGCGGTATTCGAGCCAGCCTTACCCCCAAAACTTATAGCACGGTCATAACGGGTTTTCATGTGGCCAGGCTACGTCAGTAAAATGCAGATGTTCAACAGATGATAGGAGTACGAGCATGTAGATATACGACCTGGTCTGACTTACGAAAGACAACCTGTGGAAAACCATGGTTAGAAAAGAACAAGTGATGAGAAACACGGTTGGCAGAAGTAGATTATATGAATCTAAGTTAAAGGGATCGGGCCAGATTCATTTCAGAAATTTTAAATTGGAATAACGTGATGATTATAGAATAAATGTGACGGAATACCGATAAGGAGGTACCAAGTGCAAAAAGGTGTCTCAATAAAGAGGTGAAGGTGAAAGTAAATAATAGAAATGAGTAAGAATCAGATAATAAGAAGGATGTGAGTGATAAAGAAAAGGCTGGGAAAGCAACTATGGAATGAGAAGCAAGGAATGTTATGAATGGGTTTTCTAATGAATTCTCAGGATGACAACCTGATAGTGTCAATATTATAGTTATGAAAAAGCTAGTAACATGATATGGGATGTCAGTAATAATGATGTCAAGTGAGAAATCTAAGATTTAACCTGAAAGGTTGAAGGATTTCCCGAATGTGAGTATCGCTAAGATTGAACAAGAGTATTTGTCCATAGAATAATGGACAAAGCAGCAAGATATGTTGACACTTGAGATTGCGATCAAATAGTATTGGATATAATTATGATTAATTTCTTCTTTGATAAACCTCTATAGTTCAGAGGTAAATTCTGAGTATGATATTCTACAATCATGAAAGCTTTCTATAATCCTTTAGAACTCTTTTCTCTTCTTCTCTCTTATTCATCTTCTTTATGAATTGAGAAGAACAACCCTTTTAGGAGGGGAGGTACTGCTACGTGACTATCTGTCTATGTGATAGAAGTCTAAGTGGAATACCATGACTTGTTTAATTGCTTGTCAAGTACTAAAGGCTGGCCCCTTTCTGTACTAACTATGCAATATAACAAATGTTCAATTGATCATAGTGATCTCTCAATAAATCTTTCCACTTCTCTATATTGATCGAGATTGCGAAGATTAAAGCAATCAGGAAATGCACAGTACGAGCGAGGTTACCTCCGAATTCGTAGGGTGATAGTGATACCAATGTTACTGCAGGTATCAATAAGGATAAGACTGAGTAAGAATATAACCCGGATAGTGAGTTGTAGGAAAAGTAGCAACGTTGATGGAAAAAGGATACAATATGGATTGTAGCACTAGAAGATGTGCTGAGGAAGGGTAGAACGACTAAGAATTAACCGGGAAGCTAAAAAGTGAACGACAGGCAAATGACTCTTTGCTTCCTACCTGATTCCGGGACGGAATCCTTTTAAGGAGGGGAGACTGTAAGAACCCCAAATTTTGGATATAATTAAAACTTTTTATTAAGTAATGATAAAATGAGGAACAATGATTCCGATAACAAGTCACCAGCTCTAATGAATGGTGGTTTCAAAGAACAATGATTGTAATGAATGGATATTGCTTTGGACAATGATCCTGATGCATTGGTATATTGTCAGAATAGAGTAATTCGATGGTTGAGGACCTAGATAAGAATAATCTACCATCCAGGAAGGAGCAAATGGATCCTTGAAAGGAAATGAGTACGTGCATAGTGTTTCTCGTACGTGCACAGTGTTTCCCGTACATGCATAGTGTTTCCTGTACGTGCATAGTAATTTGGTGGATGAATAGTGATTTTGTAAGTTGGAAAACTTTTCACTCCACCCTATGTACGGGACGTGATATGGATGTTTCGAAGTCATATTAGTAATACGCGGAGGAAATAAGTGAATGCAGAGACGATCGGAATTCAGAAATTCCAAATTCTTTTCGGTATAATATTTGACCGGACAGTGGATTAAATATTATTATAATCCAAGAATTGAGATATTAACTTTGAGGATTTGATATTTTGGGATGTTATTATATTTGATTTAAGAATGAAGGTAGGAAACCACTGAGGAGTGGTTATGGCTACAATGTAATTATTGATATTTTGAAAGAATGAATGGAATTCGACCTTATTATGTTTATGTCTTGAAGAATGCTAAAGGGTGACAACATAGGTAAGAATAATCTATCTTCTAAGGGAATAAGATATGGCAACTTCAAGCAAGAGAATACCCTCATGTCATCCAGATCGATAACGATTAATCCAGTAGTTCCGTAAAAAGGTTAAGGAACGATCGAAAGAGAATACGGACAATTGTACCACCCTAAGAGAACAAGTAAAGAATACAGAATGAATAGTGTTTGGTGGGAGTATATAATAATATGAGACGACACTATACAGAAGCATTCGGAACGGATTTCCGAGTTCGTATTAGTGATCCAGGGGGAAAATAAGTGTATGTAAAAGTTGTCGGATTCTGAAAAACCGCACTTTTATTTTCTCCGAGAGTTCCCTGGACACTGATAGCCTTAAGTATTTAACGAATGGATTTAAGGAATATAAATTGGAAAGTTAGAATGAAAGTATTAATATTAAAGAGGATTCCCGGTAAACCCTAATTAGAAATCCGTGAAATATTCTCACGAACGATCAATCGAAACGGGTAATAACCGGACACAGAAACAAGCAGAGGAAGCAAGAGTCTTGTGTAAGCTACTAGAATAAATATCTAGCAACCAAGTGGCTTAAAGTAACTAGCATACTTGGAGATGGAAGTAGTATTTAGAAAAACCAACCAATACTTAGCCTTCCACCATCCAAAACATAACACTTGTCTCTCCAAATTGCCTCATCCATGACATCACACTCCACTAACACAACTAGGATGAGATATTATCTATCCAAATTCACTTTATGCAAAATTGACCAAGGAAAAGCAAGAAACCAAGCAAACACTCTCCATTCCTTTCTTTTCTTCAAAGTTTCGGCCAAGGAGCTAGAAAAGGAGGTTCCCACCATTGTTTGTTCTTCTAATTTTTAGGGTAATTACTACATATCATAGCTTAGATCCCCTAGAAATTTCAGCCTCAAATTCACTTCCTTTCATTTTCAAATAAATCATCAAAGGTGATGATGAATAGTGTTTCTAAGAACTAATCTTTGTTTTTCTTGTTTTCATGGTTGATCCTAGCTAAGTTAAGGCCATCCAAGGGCAATACCAAGCTTTGTGAGGCTATTACATACTACAAGGAAGGTATAAGACTTGAAAACCCTTGCTCTACTTTAAGTTTTAAGCATGTTCTTGATGGATCTAGCTTAGTTATGATTATGTTCATGTTATAAGCATGTTTAGTTAGTGATTTGATTAACATGATGAGTTTGATACTAAGATCAGTGGCTTCTGGACTTGTTGGGGTGCTTATTATGTGTATAAGTTGATTAGATGCCCGGTGTGGCTTGGTTGCTGCGTAATGAATTTTAGAACGCTCGATTCGTAGCCGTCGTAATGCTCGATTTTCATTAACACTAAGAAACCGAACTGGTCAGTAGCCATAAATCTCTGTTCTTGGAAAGTTAATGAACCCTACTGATAGATTTTTGAACATAGATCACTTTGGCGAAAGAATCGAAGCATTTTGATTTACGGTTTAGGAATTATGACCAAATTACTAAAAGTAGTTCGAATCCGTAAACGAAAGTTCGTAACTGAAATTGAACCCTCGTAAACTATGTAACGTCATGGCGAATCTTGGTAAATAAATACTAGGGGTAAGAAGGAAGGTGTGAAAGAAAACCGTATGTCAAAAAGAGCATTTTTCGATTTATTAAAAATGTTCGAGTCAAGGTTAAACGCGAACGAACCCCTAAAAGACGACTCTTTTATAACTTCGGTAAAACACTTAGAAAACGGGCGATAAAACTCGGAGTATAATATTGGTTCGTAACGATCAACCATAGAACTCATATGACTTAAGTATGTCCCAAGTATAAGTGCAGTGACATGTCGTATTAACGAACGAATGTCGGGTCGGATCAGTGATAATAAGTAATCCACTAAAAAGGGGTATAACGAGATAACTCGAGAACGTGTTTCGAATTAAGTATAACTTAACTTTTAATATGTTAAGTGATTAATCCCGAATGCCTTGGCTATTTATAGATCACCAAGCTGAACCGGGACCCGCTACCACTACCCCTTACCGTACTCGACTACCAGGCAAGTTTCAATTCCCTTCTTTTAGGCTGTTGTTGTGATTGAATAAATATATATATATATATGATTGCTGATATACATATGCCATTACATGCATGCCTACTTTCAAGTTGAATTGATATACTTGTTCCCTGAATGTTATTGTTGGCTTATAAGCTAGATAGTTATATATCAGTTATAAGCCGGTTATTGTAAGACCCTCATAGAAGGGCGTATACATCTTATTAATCAAAAATAGACCGGGAGTCAATATTCCTTGATATATCGAGATTACCTCGGAGGAAAATATTTAAGTAAATATTTTCTATTATTTGGGCGACGAATATTATTTGAATATTCGTTCGAGCCTAATTATTTTAACGATCCTTACTTCAAATAATTATTTGAACGTAACTATTCAACGAATAATATTTCTCAATATTCATTCAGAGAAATTGATTATCGACTATTATTTCGAATATTCTTCTAAAGATAAGACTACTAAATGAATATTATTTGGATATTCTTTTAGAATATTATTTTATTAAATAAATATTACTTTTGATTATTCATTTAAGATATTAAATACTTGATGAATATTATTTTAATATTCATCTGAAGCTTGATTTAATTATCGAATATTATCTCGAATATTCCTTAAGGCTTGGATTACTAAATGAATATTACTTGATATTCATTTAGGATATTATTCACTAAATGAATATTCCTTTTGAATATTCATTTAAATTCCTAATTAATTATGAATATTACCTTAAATATTCTTTTCAGGTCTTATTAATTAATGAATATTGTTTTGAATATTCATTTAAATATTTATTTATTCAATAAATATTCTCCTGATATTTCTTCAGGGATTATTTTGAGAAATACTCTGATTAAAGATATTCTTTCATATTCCCAAATATTCTTTAAATATTTTAAACTCAATAAATATTTTCTGAATATTTATTCCATACTTAGAATAACCTCGATAAGGTTTATCTTCTTCGATTATTACAGAAAATATTTCGGAGTCATATTATTATTAATCTTATATCAAGAAAGGTTCTCAGACATCATTCTTCTTTGAGTCTATCTCCTTAATAATAAGGGAACCTTACTTGGAATATGTTATTTATCTTGTCGACTTCCCGGTCATAAAGTATTCCCTTCACTCGCAACTCGGGTGCTGTTGACTTATTAAGTCGTTGCTTACCTTCTCATCTTTCGAGGGGTAAGATTACTGGAACAAGTTGATATCCGTTACCAAGTAATAGCTTGGGAGTTATTGGTAAATTTTCCTTTCCAACTAGATACGACTACTTTGTGGAGTCTTATCAACAAGTATTATACTTGGGGAAAGGGGGACGAACGTTACATTCAGAATCATGAATTCTATTTGAACTAGGAGTCGTGTAAGAGGCCGAGTAGCGCCGGTCCATCCCCTTTGGCCCAACCGTTGGCCGGGGAGAGCTAGCAAGGCGGTATACAAGTAAAGCCGTCAGTTCTTCCTTCTACCGGTAGTAAATCTAAATTGAGCTGTACGATCTCGACTGATCATCAAGATTGGAACAGCGGGCGCGGTGAATACTCCATCATTGGTTCATCATCCAAACTTATTTATTTCCTGCAACATGATTACTGTTGGCAGAGCTGGAAAAGTGTTCATAACTGGAATTGCAACCTTTTCATGCCAGTTCCTCTTCTTAATAACAATGAGAATATCTCGCTTACTTTTGATGTAGCAGATATTTCTACAAACAAAAACTTTAAGTTACCCTGTAACTTCATCGTTCATATTATACTGGCATCATTTTCGTAAATGCATGGCATATGGTTTGAAAGATACTTTTGAACTTTTATACATTATCGTTCAGTTATATATTATTGTTGGTGGGCTATTGCTCACCCTTGCTTTATTATTATATCACAACAACAGCTAGACCAGATGACTCGCACAAGGCGCACTCGATGCGGGCGAGGACGATGAGACTACCAGAGCTGAAGAAGAAGCTATTGGTAGGGTATATTTATTCTTTCAGTACCAAGAATATGGTCTAGTATGACTTATGTAAATGGATGGCAAAGAGTATGTATTTATATTGAAATCCTTTTGGATTGTAAGAACTCATAATGTGATTAATAAAAATTTGATTGTTACTCTGATTTCATCTCTGGGACTATAACGGGTGTGTTTTATATTGTTGTGTTGGGTTATAGAGACGTAATTTATTTTATGTTAAGGAAAGTTCAATTGTTATGGACAGAATTGGAAACCGTAACCACCGGATCCCGGACCCCGAATCTGGGGGTGTTACACAGAGGCATGCCTGAATACATCTAATAACAAGCCTAAGTATGTGTAATGCTATGCATTACCTACATGACCTCTTAACTGAGGGAACCTCTAGTTGTAGAGTTTCTATTTGTTCTGTACTTGTAATAGGCATCAAATTCTAGTTGTGTTACTGTAACTATAAAGTCAAGAATAATGCTTGAAAGAAGTTCCAAGGTTCATGCCTCAAGCAAGGAGATAAAGACTGCCAAATAATCACAGTTGGGATTTGAAGAAAAGAAGAATTTGCCTAAGTACCAATTCGAGAAGTACATTTGTCTATTCGAGAAGTCTAGCATTTGAGAAGTCAGAGATTCGATATCTCAGAAGACACTATTCGATATCTCTGAATACACTGTTCGGTATCTCATTCGATATCTCAGAGATTCGATATGTCTATTACTCTATTCGAGAACTCATGGAGTCAACAAGTCAAAGCATCATTCGAGTTCTCTAAGAGTCAACAAGTCAATGATCTATTCGATATCTCAAGGACTAAAGAAGCTATTCGACATCTCAGGGATTCGATATGTCAAAATGCTCTATTCGATATCTCAAGGAGTCCCAGAGAAAAGAGCTATTCGAGAAGTGATTCGATATGTCAATATAACACTATTCGAGAACTCAGAGTTATCGATTAAGTCAATTCGAGTTCTCGAATCAATCACTTAGCCACTTCTCGAATACATTCGTGGAGACAAAATACTGAAGAATTGTACAAGTCAGAAACCTGCAACAAGCCAAGACGCTTTATTTGACTATGTACTATAAAGCAGTTTGGAAAGCCTACAAAGAAGCTTGGAGAGATAAGACAAAGGGACAAGGAGCTAAAGAAGTGGATCTGAACAGGCTTTGCAAAGTCAAATCTGTAACCGTTTGGACTCTTACTCAAATAAGATAGACAGACTGGAAAGTATTTTGTTTACCTACCTTATTTGTAGTAAGTAGGTGTATCCATGTCTATAAGGATACAACCTCACTTCCTTAGCTACAGAGAGAGAGAGAGAGTGATAAGTTTTTCAATATACATCTCAAGAAATATCTCTCTAAGAAAAATGAAGCTGAGAATACTACCATTTGTATTCACAAATTGTAGCAAAATCTTTAACTAATAAAATATTAGATTAAAGTGATATTGTGTTGTGTTTGTCTTTGTTATCTGTACTTACATATCTCACACATTCAACACATATCTTGCTGCAAAGATTCAAGAACAAAGAAAAGTTCAAGAATCCATTCACCCCCCCTCTGTATTCTTTTACCGTATTCAATACTCAACAAGTGGTATCAGAGCTGGCTGTTTAATCTAAACAGGAAACGATCATGAGTTCGAATACACCAAAGACTACAGGTACGGTGAAGGTCCCTAAATTCGACAAAGAGAATTACAACCTCTGGAAAATAAAAATGCTATTGTTCATCAAAGCTGCCAATCCTCTCTACCCTGACATTCTCAAGAATGGTCCATTTGTACCACAACAAGAAATTGCTGAATCTACAGTGGGCACAATAGTCATTCCTAGATCATATGTTGCAAAAGAGCCATCCAAATGGACGGACTCAGAGAAGGAGAAGGTTGCCCTAGACAGTCATCTCATGTTGCTGATCATAGACTCCATGGATATGTTGATGTTTGCTAATATAGCATCATGCACATCAGCCAAGGACATGTGGAACCACATCGAGGTGTTATGTGAAGGGACAGAGGAGGTAAGAGAAAATAGGAAACAGATACTGGTCACACAGTATGAAGCTTTCATGGCACAGTCCAAAGAAAGTATTACTGATATGTTTGAGAGATTTCACAAACTGGTGACTGAGCTTCAAATGAATGGGAAGGTTTAAAGCACTAAGGAATTGAACATGAAATTTCTACTATCTGCACCAAACCATCTAGAGCAAAGGGTCATATCTCTAAGAGAAAGAGATTTGAACAAAGTCACATATGATGCGCTCTATGGGGTTTTAAAAACTCATGAGCTTGAGTTGCTTCAGAAGAGGGCTATCCAAGCCAAACAAGGTAGAATGATAAACACATCCTGTGCCTTGATTGTCAACAAATCCGTTCAAGACCTGGAAGCATCTACAAGTCAACTGAGAATAGAAGAGATAGTAGATGATGAAGAGACTGAAGAAGAAGTGACTGAACCTGTTGATGAAAAGGAAGAAGATGAGTTCTATACTCTTGAAAAGTTGGATGCCATGGAAAACACTTCATATGATTTTATGGCTAGAAAATTCCCAAACATCAGATTTAAGATGAATCAGCCCTTCAAGTATAGATCTCAAAATCATTCATTCAACAAGAGCAAGGCACCTGTGAAAGCAAACAAAAACAAATTCAAAACCAGCTATGTGGATAGGTCATCTGTGAGATGTTATAGATGCAATGACCTAGGGCATTTTGCCAGTGAATGCAAGAAGCCTAAGAAGAAGGATAAGGAGTTTCTTGAGCTTGAAGCTAAGTATGAGGCTCTGCTAAAGAAGCATGCACCAGGTAAGGCCTACATAGCTGAAGGGAAGTGTTGGGATGATTCTGATAGTGATGGAGAAGAACAAGAATTCTGCAACTATGCCTTGATGGCCAACTCCAAGGAAGAACCATCTGAATCAGACTCTCAGGTACCGTCCCTCACTACTATAGACATGTCTGTTTCTGAATACAAATCTATGGTTGAACAAATATCTGTTGAGATGTTTAATATTCATACTAGTATGACTGCTGCTAATGAAGAGATTGCTAAACTATCCACTAGGAATGAACTGTTAAACAAAAGAAATGAGGAACTAGAACTAACTGCTATGCAAATAGAAAACCTTAAACAAGAAATCGAATATCTAAAGAATAAGGTTCTATGTGCTAGTCAAGTTGAGAAAGCTCTTAGGGATGAACTAGCTGAAAATGAATTTAAATTGAAAACATTCAAGAATTCCTCTAGTCTATTGCAGTCCTACCATGAGAAAAATCTAGCTAGACCTAAGGCTGCCATTGGACTTGATTATGACACTCTCAAGCAGAGGAAAGGCTATGCAGTCATTGAAGATGACATTGTTGTTCAAGAGGAAGTGCCTCAGGTTTTGAAAAAGGCTGAGACCCCAATATTTAAAACACCAACACTTGAGATTGATGAGGATGCCTTACTCATTAAGCAAATGTTGGATGATGAAGATAAGGCACAATCAAGTGAACAACAAGCATCCTCTAAGAGAGAGAATGTCAAAACCAAAGCCAAGGAGTCAGTAGGAGGTAAACCTAGACTTGAGAAATTTGTGAAGTTTGTTTCAGCTAGGAATAATGAGGTTGAGAAGAAAGTGGCTAAAAAGAAACAAAACAGGAATGGCAAATTAGGGATTAACAAGGACAACAACTATGCTTATGTGCCCAATGCCCCTAGGAAAGTTTGTCAAAATTATTTTAGCACTAATCATTTAACTCATGCATGCAAGAAACCATCTGGTAGTGTTGCTAAACCATTCTATGATTGCTCTGTGCCTTTAAGACATAGAGACTCTCCCTTCTGTGATAAATTTGATTGTATGCCATGTAACATGAATGTAATGACTAGTTGCTTTAATTTGAGAAGACAATTCATGGAAGGATGCATCAGTCACAATGTTCACACACACTACACAAGAACAAAGTCTTAAAGTCCTCCTAAAGTTAGGAAGGTGCCTCTGTCACCTAAGTCTAAGAACCCTGATTCTAAGACTTCTAACAGTGACAAGAAGACTAACATCAAGAAAATTGATAAGCATGCTGTTTATGATAAGACTGTTGATAAGCCACATGGACCCAAACTTGTTTGGGTACCAAAGGAGAAGTAATACCTTTGTGTTTGCAGGGCAAAGAAAGTGAAAGAAAGGTCATGTGGATTTTGGACAGTGGATGCTCAAACCATATGACTAGTGATATGGCCCTGCTATCACAGTATGAGGAGAAGACTGGCCCAATGGTTGCTTTTGGAGATGACAGCATTGGAAACACACTGGGATATGGCAAGTTGGAAATTGGAAATGTCATCATTGAGAATGTAGCACTGGTCAAGGGACTCAAGCACAATCTACTGAGTGTTGGTCAATTTACTGACAGAGGCTTCAAAGTGAATTTTGACAAAGATGAATGTTTGATCACCCACAAAAAGACTGGTGACTTTGCTCTATCTGGAGTAAGGAAAGGAAGCCTGTTTGTAGCCAATACGAACTCTGCAAACAAGGACAAAATTTGTTGCTTTTACTCAAAAGCATCAAATGAAGATAGTTGGCTATGGCATAAGAAGCTATCACACTTGAACTTCAAAGGCATTAATTCTCTGGTCAAAAGAGAGTTAGTAAGAGGCATGCCCACACTTGAATTCTGTCAAGAAGGAGTGTGTGAGGCTTGTCAAAAGGGAAAAATGAAAAGATCAAGCCACAAGTCAAAGACAGTGACATCAATAACCAAGCCCCTACAACTAATTCATATGGACTTGTTTGGGCCTGCCAATATTATGTCACTAGGAAGGAAAAAGTATGCTCTGGTGATGGTTGATGATTTCACAAGGTATACATGGGTAGAATTTCTGGCATCAAAAGATGAGGCTCCCCAAGTAATCATTGAGCATATAAAGAAAATTGACAAGGAAACAAAGGCCAACAATGCAAGTGTGATTGCATTAAGGATTAATAATGGAACAGAGTTCAGAAATGCCATGCTTGAAGCATTCTGCAAAGAAAATGGTATTTCTCAACAATTCTCAGCTCCAAGGACTCCACAACAAAATGGAGTTGTTGAAAGAAAGAATAGAACTCTGATTGAGGCTGCTAGAACAATGTTACTTGATGCAAAGATGCCTACATGTTTTTGGGTTGAGGCTGTGAGCACTGCATGCTATATCCAAAACAGAACCCTCATCAACAAAAACACTGGAAGACGCCTTACAACTTGATGACTGGAAAGAAGCCCACCCTAAAGTATGTTCATACTTTTGGAAGCAAATGCTTTGTTTTAAAAGACAACTCAGAATATGTTGGAAAGTTTGATGCAAAAGCATTTAAAGGAATTTTTCTTGGCTACTCTATGGAAAGAATTGCATACAAAGTTTATGTCATCACTCAAAAGAAAGTTATGGAAAGCACAGATGTGACATTTGATGACAGCAAACTACCTGGATTAGAAGAAGCCAATGATGAAGATAAAGATCCTTTGAAGTTTGACAATCTAGATGATTCTGATGAGGAGATTGAAACTGAATTTGAGCCCACAATTCAACAAACTCAAGTGAATGAAGAACCTGTGTCAACCAACAATGAAGAAACAAGCATCCAAGACACACCTGTGATTAGTGGAAACTTTACAGGGGGAGGAAATGTAAATGATCATGATCTGGATAATGAAGCAACATCAAGGCTGAGAAATCAATCTGAACATACAAGGAAATGGGATAGATCACATACTGCAGATCAGATAATTGGAGATCCAAATACAGGAGTGAGAACAAGGAGAGCAACTCTAAATGAATGTCTCTATGGTTGCTTTCTATCCCAAGTTAAGCCTAAGAAACTTGAAGATGCATTGTTGGATCCTGATTGGATAATTGCTATGCAAGAGGAGCTAAACCAATTTGAAAGAAGCAAAGTATGGGAACTTGTGCCTGCACCAAAGGATAGAACCATTGTTGGAACAAAATGGGTTCTAAGGAATAAGATGGATGAAAATGGTGTAGTCATAAGAAACAAAGCAAGGTTGGTTGCAAAAGGATACTCTCAACAGGAGGGCATTGACTATGATGAGACTTTTGCCCCTGTTGCCAGACTAGAGGCCATCAGAATTTTCTTGGCATTTGCTGCACATTCTAATTTCAAGGTCTATCAAATGGATGTCAAGAGTGCATTTCTGAATGGGGAGTTGGAAGAGAAGTATATGTGCAACAGCCACCTGGCTTTGAGGATCCACAATTCCCTTACTTTGTCTACAGATTTCTTAAAGCATTGTATGGACTTAAGCAAGCTCCTAGGGCATGGTATGACACATTGTCACAATTTCTACTTGAGAATCAATTCTCTAGAGGCACACTGGACAAGACACTGATCTACAAGAAACATGGTGATGATATTATCTTAGTTCAAATCTATGTGGATGATATCATATTTGGCTCTACAAATGAGAAGCTGTGTGAGAAATTCTCTAAGCTCATGCAGAGCAGATATGAGATGAGTATGATGGGAGAATTAACATTCTTTCTTGGGCTGCAAGTGAGTCAAAGGAAGGATGGCATTTTTATAAGTCAAACCAAATACATCAAGGATCTATTGAAAAAATTTGACTTAGAAGAATGCTCACCTGCAAAGACACCCATGGCCACTGCCACCAAGTTAGATGAAGATAGTAAGGGCAAGAAGGTAGATATCTCAATCTACAGAGGCATGGTTGGTTCTCTACTCTACCTCACTGCCAGTAGGCCAGACATCATGTTTGCAACATGCTTGTGTGCAAGGCTTCAATCAAATCCATAGGAATCACATATGATAACAATAAAGAGGATTTTCAGATATCTGAAGGGCACACCAAACTTGGGGTTATGGTATCCTAAGGACACAGGGTTCAATCTGGTTGGTTATTCTGATGCTGATTATGCTGGATGCAGAGTGGATAGGAAAAGCACCTCAGGTAGCTGCCAGTTTCTTGGACAAAGGTTAGTCTCTTGGTACAGCAAGAAACAACAATCTGTGTCAACTTCCACAGCTGAAGCTGAGTACATAGCTGCTGGAAGTTGCTGTGCTCAAGTGCTTTGGATCAGAAACCAACTTAGAGATTATGGACTTGTGTTGGAAAGAATTCCAATCATGTGTGACAACACAAGTGCAATCTCTATAGTTTTCAATCCTGTCAATCATTCTAGGACAAAGCACATTGACATCAGATATCACTTCATAAGGGAGCATGCAACTAATGGAACCATTGAGTTACATTATGTTCCCACAGAGAAACAACTAGCTGACATATTCACTAAGCCATTAGATGAAGCCACCTTCACAAGGTTGGTTAGTGAGATTGGAATGCTGAATTCTTCAAATTTTGGCTGAGTGAATATATCAACTGGATTGTTGCAGCAGTAAATACTTACTTTATCAAATGCTCAATATTTCTAAAGTAAGTATTGGCTGGATTATGATTTATAAATATTCCACAATGCTGCATATGTTGAAAATCATACATCTTTAGCTTGAAATTTTTGTGAAATTTTGAGAAAATCAATATTTAATTTAGTAGAATATTCTTCAATGAATATTTCTGGTAAATTTTAAAAGATGGTGAAAATTGAATTTTATGAGTGAAAAGTATAGTTCGACAATTCAGACTTCTCGAATGGTTCATTGTTTTGTCATGGCTCGAGTTCTCGAATAGGCCTATCAAGAACCCTCCTGAGTTCTCGAATAGTGTCTTTTGAGAAATCGATTAGCACACTTTGAGTTCTCGAATAGAGTATTTTAGTTCTCTAATGATGGAGTTCTCGAATACTGTATTTGAGTTATCGAATCATTTGAAAAGGCTGATTTCTCGCTGACACTTAATCGCTTTTTGGATTTATATTCAAAATTTCATTTCGCTCATAAAAACATATTTTATTTAGCTTAGAATTATTTTCTGAGTTAAATAACTGCCAGCTGTGAGTTACAAACTGCTTGAGATATCGAATAAGCCTTTCTTGACTTATCGAATAGTTGTTTTATACTTCTCGAATGACTGACTTGTCGATACAAAACCTATATCTAATCGACAACTCAAGTCACTCACATATATACAATTCCACAACTGTTCAAATCATTTCATTCGATTTCTCAGGCAGCTAAAGTTCCAAAACCTCTATAAACCCTAACGTCAAAAGCTAAATTTCTTCTTCAACCTTCATTCTCTTCTCATCTCTCTGTGTAACAATGGCAAATACCTAACTCACAATTCCTAAACACACCAATTTCATAGCAATAACCAACGATGTTGAAGCACCCAATGCAAACTTTAAGTGCTTCGTTCGATGGATGGCTGAATCATACATCAAGGATGCACTCTCAGCTAACCCAACTCTGTATCTAGATTTAGTAGAACAGTTTTGGAGAACTGCTACTGTGGAGGTCGTGGCCCTAGAGAATGCAATAACTTCATACGTAATCTATTGCAAGATTCAGGACAAGGAAATCACCATCACTACTGAAAATATGAATCAAGCACTGGGATTACAACAAGGAGTGTATGACAGTCAAGCAACTGATTAGGAATTGGAAGATTTCTTTGATTTTATCAACTACTCAGATAGAATCAAGCTTGGAAATTTGAATAGGAAGTACTTGAGGAAGGAATGGAGCTATGTCTTTGCCACTCTTCTTCAAGTCTTCACAGCAAGGAAGTCTAGCTTTGATCAAATCAGCACACCTGTTCAACAAATAGGATATGCTCTAGCATATGGGAGAAAGATTGATGTTTGTTTGATCATAATGCAAGAATTGTATGGGAGACTTGGTAAGAACTCAGCCAAGAGAGGTAATGAAATTTTCTTCCCTCGCTTTATTCAATCTGTACTTAATTTCATAGATGTTAAATTGATTGAATTGCCTGGGTTAGACAAAAATAGAATAGGCTATCCGAAATCCATGACCAAACTCATTTTTGGTAGCTTGGAGACTAGGAATGATGTGGATGTAAGGCTCAAAATAACTCCCCTTATGGAGATTTTATTTAGGACTTACCCCCACAACATGCCAATATGTGCCTCAAAATCTGAGTTAGCTAGGCCCAAGCAAGTAGAGCAAAATGCTAACCCAGGGCCTGCTAACCAACCCTCTCAGCCAAACACTTTACCAAACACAGAGACAACTGCATCATCCTCTCAAAATGGTGATGTTAGTAAAAAGAAGAGAAAACAGGTAGCTTCTGAACCTCTAAAAATCTTAACTGAAGCAGCCTTGGCTGTAGAATTAGGCATAGCAAGTGAGGAACCTGAGTCACCCTTACTAAGGCCAAAGAAGAAGAAGAAGTCTAAAACCACCTCCTCAGTCACCCAAATGACTGAAGTTGTAAAATCAGGGGTAAACAACTCACTAGGTGTATCCTCTCAACAGGGTGCATCTATAGAATCAAGCATTCTCCCCAATGCACCTACTTGTACAGAGTCAGCACATGGGAGTGATAAGGCTGGCACAACACTGAGTGGAGAGCACATCACAATTGAAACTCCCTCTATCTCTCAGGGGGAGTTTCCAAAATCTAATCTACAACACACTTCTCTTCCAGAATCTACCACTCATATTTCTTTGGAGCCTGCAACTCAAGCAATTGAGGAGCAAGGCATTGATCATCAAGAATTCTTTTCTCTTGATGAGCCAATGGATTCAAGTGACTTGGTGCATGACACCTTGTTCACCACCCAGGTACCACATTTAGATGGTCAGGGAATGCATGCTGGGGCATCTCCTAATGACACCATCACAAACACAGAGGATTCACTAGTTTTAACTAGAGACTTTGTGCCTGTGTCAACTACTGTTGTAACTCATCCCACTTCTGTGGAGACAACAGTAGCAGAGTCTTTTCATCCGGTTACAGAAGTTGCATCTGTAACTGAGGAGTCTAGCTTGCCTAGCTCTAGCTCTCACTTTTTGTCTCAATGGCTGAAGCCTGTGCAACATGACAGTGCTTCAGGATCAGGGTCTGTTCCACCACAAATGTCCATTGACGCTCTCCAAAGCTATGTTGTGGATCAGATTCCTGAGTTTGTCAAAATAGCCCAGAACCTTGTCACCTCCAACATCTAAAATACAGATTATGAAGCCATCCTACTATGTCATAGGGATGATGTGGAGATGCAGAAGGCCAAAATTATTGATGATGCTGAGAGAGATGGCAATGTAGATTCCTGGATGCAAGGGAAGTATGATGTAACTCTCAGTGAAGCACTTCAATATCTTAGAGAGGAATACATCACTTCACTGGGTTCAAATGCAAAATCCCTGTCCCCTAGTGAAGTGTATGAAGCTATCAATGATTCTTACAAGGGTTTCCTCAAGGCTGCACAATATCTTGGCAAGGGAGTCAAAACAGAAGTCAACAAGGTGAGTGAAAAGACAGCCACTTCAGTAGAAGAGATAAAGAGGGCCTTTGATGCCAAATTTCCTCAATTAGACAGTGTGGTCAAAGATATCAGACACTTCAACACCACCTGCACCAAGATGGATAATGGTCTAGCTCTCCTTAAAGATACAGTCACAGGTCTAGGAAGCAAATTTCAAATTCTATCTTATCAGACTACAGATGCCAATGCCATGCTTAGGACACTCTTTGCAAATCAATATGGAGACAAGCTGGTAACTGAGGTTCCTGTGCATGAGCTGTCTAGATTTGAAGTGCAGAGACTTAAAGAACAATCCCTGTCTGGCTTCAAATCTACTGCATTATTCAGTAAGGTAGATGCACTTGAAAAGGAGGTAGCTACTCTCACTCAGTCCAATGCTCATCTTACAGACAAGGTACAGACTCTCACTGAGCAGCTGAACACTCAAGCCACCACCACAGCTGATGTTCTTCTGCATCAATAATCAATGTTGTCTGCAATAATGAAGCACATGGGTCTCCCTCTACCTGAAGAATCTTCAACCCCAAAGGTCAACACTACAGCCTCTGTGCCTGACAACAAGCCTAAGGGGGAGAAGAGGACATCAAGGAACTCAAATACAAAGGGGGAGAAACCACCAGTAAAGGGCATCAAAATCACTGAAGGTGCTCATCAAAGAACTTCAAAATCTCTAATTCATGTGCCTGGCAAAGGAAAAGACAAAATTGATGAGCCTCCTACTTCTCTGCCAGTTGTCACTCTACCAACTGTGCACATCACTACTTCCAGTGGTCAAAAGCAAACTATCATAACCACAGTGGTTGCAGGGAGTATGCCATCTGATAAACCTTCACTCTCCATATCTAAAAGTGCCAAGCCTGTAGAAGTGAAGGTGGTCACTGAGGCCAAGTTACAAGAAATTTCAAACTCAAATGTTTATCATGATGATGCATTCTTGGAGTTTCTGAAAGTCTCAAGAGAACAGGCTGGTGACACTCAATTGTATCTAAGGAGCTTGAAGGATCAGATCGATTACTTCACTGTGGTACCTAGAAAAGTTAATAGCTCATGGCTCAAGGAAGTAATGATGGTAGTAAAATCCAGAATCTGGCATCTAACCTACAAAACTCTACATGCCTTGAAACATTCAGAGATAGATGCACTGATAGAGCTCATAGAGAAGAGGAATGTAAATGAAAACAATAAGAGTCTGTATGATGACTTGAGGAATGGCCAACCTTCAAGGCTTCCAGAAGTAATTAAGAAGCCATGGACCATCATCTATCAGTCTGGCACAGAATTGAAGAGATTAAACAATTGGTCATTCCCAATGATCTCACTTCTCGAAATCACAGACTCATTATTGCCATCATTGATCTACTACAAAAGAAAAAGGGGACAAGTACTGCTGAAGAGATAGAGGCACTGCACATTCTCAGATCATTCATTGCAACTGGTGTAATTCCAGAAATGGCCAAGCCAAGGAGGAATAAGGATGATGAAGATGAAGACAAGAGTGATGGGAGGAGAAGTCATCACAGGAGTGATAAGGGGGATGAGGATAAGAAGAAGAAGAAAGACAGCAAGGATAAGAAGGATGATGACCAAGGCAAAGTCTATGAGAGGAAGAATGGAAAACAGCAAGCCTTAGGCATTGCTAGCAGTAATCTCACCACAACACAAGACTCTAAGTCTAGGGTGAATGCTGTTAGTAATGACCTACCAAAATCTAATCCCATGGCTTCTGCAACTGTTTTACCACCTCAAGAAGAGAAGAAGATTCAAGTCAAGAAACCATCTGTACATTTCAAAAAGCATACTGCTAATGGAATACTACAATGGTCCACAAACAAAGGTCACATGCTACTGCCAGGCAACCATGTCAAAAGGATCAAATTCAAACAAGCTGCAAGGAAACCAAAGCTATCCAAGTCAAGGACTCTAACAATCTATCCAGGCTTAAAACTCCAACCACTAGATGAAGATTTTGATGAAGACCAACTGCAATTCTTACAAGCTCAAAGAATCTATCATGTTGCCATTGTTGATAACTTCCTTGAGATCAAATATACTGATGGAAGGGAGGAGAAATTCAAACAAGGAGGATGTCAACACTGGGGCAAACTACATGACATAGAAAGAATCATTGCATTGTTGAGCTCAGAAGATAAAGTGGAAAGAGTATGGAAGCTGGAGCTAATTGATTTTGTGAAGATGAAGAGAGATCATAATGAGAAAATCAGAAAAGAGTGTCTTGAAAAATGGATAGCAAGGGAGAAAGAAATTGAGAGACTGGAGATTGAAGCAGAAAAGCTAAGGGCAAAGGGATTGTGTAGAGTTCAGTTTAACCCCTATGTGGTGAAGTATAGGAGGAGAAATGGGGATCAGGTCCACATCGGAATGAATCTACTCAACCACTATCCTGTAAACATTCTGAAACCAGTACTTGAAGATTTCAAAGACTCAATTTTGCTTGAGGAACTGGATGCTATGACAGAAATATTAAAAGCTATGGATGATCATACAAGGAAGGAGAAAGAAAGAAGACAGAAAGCATATAATGATTTGCAAGCCAAAGCTATGGAAAGGGAAACTAATGACAATGGCTAGTACTTCATTATAGGCTGTAAGATTACTCACCCTGTAGTTCTATTCACATTGCTGATCAAAATTCATACATGTACTGTCAAGTTTTATCTTTATGTATGTTAGGCTTGTTATCAGACATGAAATTGTGACTAAGGGTCTTACTCACAATTTGGGGGAGATTGTTAGTCACAGAGGCATGCCTGAATACATCTAATAACAAGCCTAAGTATGTGTAATGCTATGCATTACCTACATGACCTCTTAACTGAGGGAACCTCTAGTTGTAGAGTTTCTATTTGTTCTGTACTTGTAATAGGCATCAAATTCTAGTTGTGTTACTGTAACTATAAAGTCAATAATAATGCTTGAAAGAAGTTCCAAGGTTCATGCCTCAAGCAAGGAGATAAAGACTGCCAAATAATCACAGTTGGGATTTGAAGAAAATAAGAATTTGCCTAAGTACCAATTCGAGAAGTACATTTGTCTATTCGAGAAGTCTAGCATTCGAGAAGTCAGAGATTCGATATCTCAGAAGACACTATTCGATATCTCTGAATACACTGTTCGATATCTCATTCGATATCTCAGAGATTCGATATGTCTATTACTCTATTCGAGAACTCATGGAGTCAACAAGTCAAAGCATCATTCGAGTTCTCTAAGAGTCAACAAGTCAATGATCTATTCGATATCTCAAGGACTAAAGAAGCTATTCGACATCTCAGGGATTCGATATGTCAAAATGCTCTATTCGATATCTCAAGGAGTCCCAGAGAAAAGAGCTATTCGAGAAGTGATTCGATATGTCAATATAACACTATTCGAGAACTCAGAGTTATCGATTAAGTCAATTCGAGTTCTCGAATCAATCACTTAGCCACTTCTCGAATACATTCGTGGAGACAAAATACTGAAGAATTGTACAAGTCAGAAACCTGCAACAAGCCAAGATGCTTTATTTGACTATGTACTATAAAGCAGTTTGGAAAGCCTACAAAGAAGCTTGGAGAGATAAGACAAAGGGACAAGGAGCTAAAGAAGTGGATCTGAACAGGCTTTGCAAAGTCAAATCTGCAACCGTTTGGACTCTTACTCAAATAAGATAGACAGACTGGAAAGTATTTTGTTTACCTACCTTATTTGTAGTAAGTAGGTGTATCCATGTCTATAAGGATACAGCCTCACTTCTTTAGCTACAGAGAGAGAGAGTGATAAGTTTTTCAATATACATCTCAAGAAATATCTCTTTAAGAAAAATGAAGCTGAGAATACTACCATTTGTATTCACAGATTGTAGCAAAATCTTTATCTAATAAAATATTAGATTAAAGTGATATTGTGTTGTGTTTGTCTTTGTTATCTGTACTTACATATCTCACACATTCAACACATATCTTGCTGGAAAGATTCAAGAACAAAGAAAAGTTCAAGAATCCATTCACCCCCCTCCCTCTGTATTCTTTTACAGTATTCAATACTCAACACATAAGGTGATTTGTATTTGTGAATCGACCACCGATGAGTGATTGAGAGTGACTGCTAGTGGTGAAATGTGATTTGTTAACACACCTGGATCGATTATACATTGAGATTGAATTGTAGGTGAACAATGTATCGTATTTAGTAGAAAAGAAAGAAAGAGAAAGAATACACAAATCGGCTGAATCGCCATTTCAGCCGATTGTATTGATACTGATTAAACTAGCATGATAGCTCGTGCAAGGAACTGGACAAATTTTAATTCATATAAAAAAATTTAAATTTGTGATGGAGTCCGTTATATTTTCTTGTCAGTTACCTTTCACATGCAACGGTTTACCAAGATTCAATTGTTAATAATCGTCCTAAATTCAAATTATTAGCACACTCTAAATTTTGAGGATCATATTTATAGTGGTGCTTGTTGAATGTGAGAAGGATAACCGACAAAAGTGGTATATAAGAAGAGTTAATCGTTAGCTATAAAGTATTACCACGATAATAGTGTCCTTTAGTTTATTTGTCAATAAAATCCTAAAAGAATCACCACTATAATAATTTTTTAACTACTTTCAATCTTAGCCACAACATTTTTTGAATATCTATTGTTTTTCTACTCATATGCATACCTCATATCTACTCCAGTTTATTACTGATCATGTATCTCTTCACGTTGGTCTCTTTCCGATCACTATCCAGCCACCTCACTATACCTCTAAGATCCGCTCCTTTTTTCAACCACATCATATTTGCTCATTTATCTTGCCCCACCACCTTTCTTTCGTCTTTAACAACCTTAAGTTTGTTCATTAATTCTTCCTCTCTCTGATCATCTCTCATTAATCTTTGACAACCTCTCATCGACCTGCATTTCCATATTTATTATTGTTTTGTTTACGAGCTGAATATGTATTGTTATAATAAAATAGTTAATTGTCATATCTCTCACACATTAAACATGTATACATTTTTCGAATGTTATTTTGTTAATATTATATTTTTTGAATTTCAATTAAACTCATCTAATATTTATCAACAGTTGGATTAACATATTATTGTCAACTATTTAGTTGTTTTATCATTTGTTTTTAAGTTGATAACAAATTGATGTACCAATTATTTTGCTGATATTTAATTGAGTGTATTTCGTATCTAGATGTCTAAATTTAACAATAAACGAATTCATGTTGTACGTATACTTGGGGATGGGCATCAGGTCGGTCAATTCAGGGTCATGTAGTGTTATACCCGTCACACTCCCCAAATTCGAATATAGTCGTTGAACACGTCCCAATTTTTGAACGAGGATAATTATGTTCCTATATTTCTGTCCCGAACTAAAAATAGGGATTCCAGCGAGAAATCGTGGATTTTAATTTTTTTCAATTAAAATTTTGAACATAATCGTTGAACCCGTATCGATTCCCAAATGAAGATCATTTTGCTTCATGATTCCTACCCCGAATGGGGAACGAGGATCCCCGCAAAAAAATGGGGATTCTTAATTTTTTATTTAAAATTTATATATTCTCTAATACATGGAATGATAAAATTAATTTGATAAATCATGATAAAATTAGAAACATGTTCACAATTTGATATTTACAATAAGTGTCTTTCATATGGGAATGAGGATCCCCGTGAGAAAACGTGGATTTTTTTATTTTTAAAAATTTCTAAATTATTTTTAATTAACATTTCGAACATAATCGTTGAAACTGTATCAATCCCCGAATGGAGATTATTTGAAACACCAAAAGGGGAACAAGGATCTTCACGAGAAATTGGGGATTCTTATTTTTTTAAAATTTTATAATTCCTTAATATATTTTATAATAAATTTAATTTGATAAATCATGATAAATATTATTATTATATCAATAATAGCGATTCAAACTATTTTTTTATAATAAAAGATGAAAGATTTAACTAAAATTATTAAAATTAAATTTTATTGTGTTAATTTTTTTGTGAAATTTTAAATTTATGAAAATTTTGATTTTTTGAATTATATTTATACTTAATAATCTAGTAAATTTATTATTTCCTTAATCCTCGATAATCGATCGGGAATGTGAATTGGGGATCGGGTCGGATACCTTAATCCCCGATCCATTCTCATCCCCCGAATTTCTATTTTATAATATTCTCTATTTTCCATATTGAAACAGAAAAATTTCTTGAATCTCCAACCATATGGGTGAAATGCTAATCCATACATGTACCAAGTGAATTTGTTTTGCATTTCCCATGAGCATAACAAACATGAATAAATATTATAATTTAAGATTTCACAAAATATACTATTATACATGTACTAGATTTCTAAATTTAAATTTATGTCAATTCGTGTATAATGTGAATTTGTATCGTAAAATTTCATGAAAATATAAAAATAATAATAATTTTAATAATTTTAATTAATTGAGATGGAATTATTTTTTTGATAGTTTTATCATGCATAAATTTTTAAAAAAAATATTAAGGAAAATATAGGAAGCAGGTTTTTCGAAAATGTAGTTAATGATTTTTAAGTAGATATTAGAAATTGTTATGATGTAGTAGTTGTGTGCATAAATTTAAGTTGTTGGTATAATAGGGTAGTTTATGAGTTCTAATCCTAATAAAAATATTTTTTTAACATTAACATAAGAGGGGTATATCGATAAATAACTTAATTGGCTTGAAAGAGCATTTTGGCCTATAATAGATTAATATATATAATAATGAATGAAAAGAGACATTATTTATTTTATTTTCTTTGAAATTATTTCTAAAATTAATGTTGAATATAATGTAGAATTAAGAGCTATTTAAGCATCTAGTGGATTAGTTCCAAATTTGCGTGAAGGTGACATGATGGTTATGGTGTGAACATAAAATAAATTCCTATCAAGAGGTCATGGGTTCAATCCATGCCAACAATAATATTTTTAATATACTTATAAGGTATGAGGGTATTTTAGTAAATTACTAAATGGCATGGAAAGCCATGTTGGCCTATTATATATATACTAGCATAATAACCCGTGCGAGGCAAGGGTTATCTTTTAGAACTGGACGGAGATTAGTGTACTGACGTTATATAAAAAACATCAATTTAATTTTAATGGACATTTATTTCTTTATGACTTGTTTTGTTATAATATCCCTACTTCATTTCGTATGAAATAAAAAATTTAAATACATTCGAGTTTATAAAATACATTTCAAATGGTTTAGGAGCGCTGCTAATTTTAGTTACATTGTTGTTAATCATGAGATCTATTTAGTAAATCAGTATAACATTAAGTGCATCATGAAAAAAGTGATATAATATTGTTGCATGTAAGTTAGTTGCTTTTTTGTGCAATACATAATTTTAGCATTATTTATTTGTTTATTAATGAATATGGTGCAGTGTCTCAAGTATAACAAATACAACGTGATCGATTATTAATGCGTGTGATTTGTATGTAAGATGTTACTATAACCTGCGAATGATCAGTTTCTTGTTTGGGCCTTATAATTTATATTCTCGGAATGAATACAAGTAATGAGCGTACGTTTTTTTATATGCAAAAGAGAAAAACTTAATACATAAAATGAGTTGGCTAGTACGACTATATTGAAATACATTTTATATTCAAATAGTAGTGAAATTTAACACATTTATTTATCATTATTTTGTGAGTTGTATGTATTTTTGTAAGCATCTATTATAACTAATAATGTATCAAGAATTGACTATTACGAGAACTTGTATCAATATCAATATATACTAAATTACTGAGTTCACCCAAGCTAAACCATACTCTAACCATATTGTAATTTTACTAATCATGCCCTCCGGTTAACTTATTCAACAATTACCAAATTCATATTAAAAAGGTTAAAAATGTCTTTTAACATATTGATATGGGTTAAACCCATGACCCAAACTACTTACTACTTTGTAAAAAAACCCGATCAAACATGTACACACATTGATATACAAACTGCTGCTGACATAATCCCATTCCGATAATATAGCTCATGATCAAAATTTGAATTACTTGGCCCGCGCTAATTCATGTCATATGGGTATGTAACCTCGAATTTCAATTCTTTTTCCTATCTCTAATTTGTATATTTTCATGTGGTTTGTCATTGTGTGCATAATCATGTTGTGTTGTGCTCGGAAATTTTCATATCTCTGATTTGTATGTTTTCAGTTGCGTTAATTCATGTCATATGGGTATGTAACCTCGAATTTCAATTCGTTTTCCTATCTCTAATTTGTATGTTTTCATGTGGTTTGTCATTGTGTGCATAATCATGTTGTGTTGTGCTCGAAAATTTTCCTATCTCTGATTTGTATGTTTTCTGTTGCGTTAATTCATGTCATATGGGTATGTAACCTCGAATTTCAATTCTTTTTCCTATCTCTAATTTGTATGTTTTCATGTGGTTTGTCATTGTGTGCATAATCATGTTGTGTTGTGCTCGGAAATTTTCCTATCTCTGATTTGTATGTTTTCAGTTACAGATCAATATGTATTAGCTTATCGGACAAAGAAAAGGTATATACCATTTACTACTATATGTATTAGCTTGGACAGCGTTAATTCATTTCTATGGGTATGTAACCTCGAATTTCAATTCTTTTTCCTATCTCTATGTTTTCCTATCTCTGATTTGTATGTTTTTAGTTACAGATCAATATGTTATTAGACATAGATTTTATAGTGAAAGTATACGGTAGACAGAAAACGGTAGACTCATAAACCATAACTTAGTTCTTATTGCAGGTTTTGATATTGATATGGCATCACCTAATTCTTCTTCTAAAGATATTGATTCGAGTCGTAAACGGGATCTGAGCCTAGGACCATCTAACTCAGGGGATGAAACAAAGCATGGTTTGTATTGTTTTTAGTACTCATATATATATATATAAGTCATATAATTCATTTTTATTTGTATTGGCTAAAGTTTAACATAACATTATAAGGAAAAATATGATGATAGCTCCAACTTGGCATAATTAAATGATTTAATATACCGTTACATAAGGTTCTAGCTAATGTTCGATATACCGTTACAAACCTATGGAAGTGTAGTGTATCACAAAATTTACGATTCATGATTTGAACCTTTCTACACTGAGATATAGCTTTTTTCATGTAAGTAGATGGTAGACAAGAAAAATTCTGATGCTGATAGCTCCAACTTGACTCAATTAACTGATTTAATCCATAAGGTTCTAGCTAATGTTCGATATACCGTTACAAACCTATGGAAGTGTAGTGTATCACAAAATTTGCGTTTCATGATTTTAACCTTTCTACAATCAGATATAGCTTTTTTCATGTAAGTAGACGGTAGACAAGAAAAATTCTGATGCTGATAGCTCCAACTTGACTCAATTAACTGATTTAATCCGTAAGGTTCTAGCTAATGTTCGATATACCATTACAAACCTATGGAAGTGTAGTGTATCACAAAATTTGCGGTTCATGATTTGAACATTTCTACACTGAGATATAGCTTTTTTCATGTAAGTAGGCGGTAGGCAAGAAAACCATATAAGTCATACAATTCATTTCTATTTGTATTGGCTGGAATTTAACATAACATTATGATCTCTGCATATTAAGAAAACCATTACACACATGTTCTTTTTGTTTGTTTTGAAGGTTCAAAACGTCGTGGACGCGTGAAATATGAAGCTAATGTCCCTTTCCAGGTTCTTGATTTTCAAAAAAGTAGTCATATTACACAGAATGTCGATCCCAATTATACTATACCCGCGGAGAAACACATTTCAGGTGTAATTGTCTGAAGTCTTTCATGAAATTGTGTGCATCATACAATAATTTTTAAAATGTACAAAATCTTTAATTCTTTTACACAGGTAATCGAAGGACGCCACTTTCAATTATTGATCAAAATGTTGATTTCGACAAAAGTTTTACTGGATTTGCCAAGCTTTCGTCAACATTTTCTGATGTGGAAGGAGCAAGTTACATACAAAATCAAAATCAGTATTAAACTCATGTCTCAAAAGAAAATGATATTGAATGGAGTCGTAAGCGTAATAAAAGTTTGGTACCGTCTAACTCTGATGATGAAACAAAGAGTGGTTCGTATATCGCATACTACTCATATAACTTATAGCATTCATTTTATTAATACTAGCTCAAATTAATTCTTATCATTATAAAGTAAGCATGTTTTCAAAACCATTACCAACTTAAATGTTTTTTTTGATTTGCTTCTAAGGTTCGAAGCATCGTGGACGTGTGAATTATGAAGCTAATGTCCCTTTCCAGATTCGTGATTTCCAAAAAACTGGTCCATTTTCACAGAAGGCCAGTCCTAATTTTAAACCACAAACTAAACCAATCTCGAGCTCTGGACAGAAGTTTCATGGAGGATATGAAAAAAATTCTCAATCTATTCAGAGATCTCCTCTTATAGAAAATCCTGAATTCTTGAAAACAATACAACTTCATAATACATGTGAAGAGAGTTCACCAACTGTGATGAAATATAATACACCACCTCCAGGAGGTAATATTGAAAATTTGAGTTCTACTTATAATATAAACATGATAATTGTATGTACCAGATGTGATTTAATGTTTTTTTCAGGTGTTTATTTTACAAATGAAGTTGAAATTATTAAGTCTTACACTCCGAAATCTACAGGTATGCTCCTACATATTTGATACTTTAAATTAAGTAAGTTAACGACCATCCAACCTATTTTAAAGTTTATCTTTATGATGCTACCGTTTATGTTAATTTTGTTTTACGTAGTATTTCTAACCGACCATGATTTCTTACTGTCTAAATAAAACCGTTAAATATCTTTGTTTATTTGAAATGACATTCTCCACGTATTGCTTGAAATACTTTCAGTATCGACAACGATGTCCAAATATCCAACCTCTCCACAAATTCGATACTCAAAAGGTAAACTTAAGTAAATAAAATTAGAAATTAGTTATTCAAGCCACAATATCAAATTGTCATGTACACAAATATTTTGTTATATGTGATGATTGTGCAGGTTCCAAAGTTTTTGTAGGCAATACAATGTCTATTGTATCCAGAGTTTCTGATTTCAATGATAACGAGGTCAATTTTAGTATAGATGCGATTCCGTTTCATTACAGAGGGGATTGTGATGAATTGTTGCATACTCAGTACTCCTCTAAACTTGCGAGGCCATGTTTGTATCCATCTATAAATCCTAAGATTACTCATATACCAAATCAGCCTATTGGACATTTGTCTGATCCTGAACAAGGTACACATATTGAATATGTAATATCATCCGACTTTTATAAGTAGAATTATCATGTAACTATTGTCAAAAATAAAAAGAATTATAATATAGCATGGTACAAAGAATAAAATGAAGTTGAATTGGTAGTATATAGTTTTACATAATGCAATAATTATTTTCATAACATGTAAAGTATCTGTAATTTCCTATGTATCCTTAGTTTTAAATGTAATATTTTTATAGGGAGATATAGGTGTTTTGATCAAAGTGTGTCGATTGACCAGGATGACTATAAAACTAATCCTAACTTGGAAAAATTAAATGTTATAATCTACAAGGTTCCTGCTGATTTTCTATATACCATTAGAAAAACTAATTCAGTGTAGTTGCTTATAAATGTACCGGTTAGTAAATTGAACCTTTCTATAAAGCGATATAATTTTTTTGGTCAAATTATATCGACCTGTCCAGCATGAATATAAAACTAATCCTAATTTGGAGGACTTAACTGCTATGATCTATAAGGTTCTTGCTGATGTTCTATATATCATTGGAAAGATAAATATGTGTAGTTACTTACAAAATTAATAGAACTGAGATCGAACCTTTTTATAGAGAGATATAGTTGCTTTGGTCAAAGTCTATCGAGCTTTCCAGCGTGATGAGAAAACTTATAATAAAAAATACCTAATTAAATGATTTATTCTTTAAAGCCTATAGTTGATGTTCTATATATCATTGTAAAGCTAAGTTATTCTAGCTTCTAAGAAACTTTATGATTCGTAAATTTCGACTTTTCTACATAGAGATATAGGTGTTTTTGTGTAAGTGTATCAACCTGTCCACCATGACTGAATTTATGAGAAAACTGATCCTAACTTGGCATAATTAACTGTAATAATCTACAATGTTCTAGCTAATGTTCTATATACTATTTTACATCTAAGTTTTTTATGTTAATACTACAGTTTTAAGCAAGGAAAAACCAAAGGAATGTCCTACGACAAAAAACCTATTATCATCCTTTGATGCAACTTTAGGTGACAATGAAGGAAACTTCAACACAATGGAGGACAATGTAGATTCTGATTGCGTGAATTCTGAAATAGGTTTGTCTTTCTATCATATAAATCATTACTCTTTGTATAAGTGTTTCAACTTAACTTCTACTAACACACATATCATCTTCCAGGTTATGAAAATGATTCTGATATTGACAATTTAGAGGACAATGGTGAGTACTAAATAAATAATCACATTTTTTCCAGAACATGTTGTTTAAAAAATTAATTGATAATTTATGTGTAGATAATCCATGCTACAACTTCGATGAAAGAGATGAAGATGAGGAAGATAATGTGATAGGTACGTTGTCATATATGACCATTTTAATCTTATTCATTATGCCAATAATTGTTGTTCTAAACAAAGTTTCTTTTGTTCTTACAACCAGATTACATGTCTGAATATATGGATCTTGGACCTCCATCAGAAACCTGTCAGCATTGTAAAAGTGTGATGTGGAAAGAAGAGCGTAATAATAAAAGCCAAAAAAATCAAAGATGTACATTTTCTATATGCTGCAAGAATGGTGAAGTTCGCCTGCCCCCAGAGAAACCGCCGCCTCCTTTTTTAGCTGCCCTAATAACCGGTGAAAAGTCTGATCATTACATGCAACATATCAGGGCTTACAACCAGATGTTTGCAATGACTTCTACTGGTGGAATTGTGGACAAGGAAATTAATTCTGGGAATGCACCATATTGTTACAGACTTAATGGCCAAAATCATCACAGAATCGGAAGCCTACATCCAAGTGATGGTCAGACACCCAAATTTTGCCAGTTGTATATATATGACACCGAAAATGAGGTTGAGAATCGGATTTCTGCATTAAGTAATCATTCTAGACATTCAAATGTTGACCCTGATATTGTTGATGGTTTACTAAAGATGCTTGATGAACACAATAAATTGGTTAAAGAATTTCGTACAGCAAGGGAAAGACTAAAGAATGCACCACATGATGAATTTAAATTAGTGCTTCTTTCTTCACAATCTGCTTCAGGGAGGAAAAATCATGTGACTCCATCGGATGAAGTTGCTACCTTCATAGTTGGGGATGGATTAGACAGCGGTATTTCTACTCACCGTGATATAATAATTCAGACAAAGCAAGGTTTCCTCAGAGAAATTAATGAAACATTCAGATATTTTATGCAGCTTCAGTACCCACTGTTATTCCCTTATGGTGATGCTGGCTTTGATAAGGAAATTCCTTATCACGATCCCCATGGTAAAATAAAAAAAAAGAGGAAGTGTCTTACAATGAAAGAATATTATTCATATAAGATCATGGTGCGTCGTGAAGATGGTAAGGAATTTCTTTATAGAATTTATGCCTTCTATTTTAACATGAAAAAAATTAACAAATTATCTTATTATCAACAGGTGGAACGTTGAGGCATTCTGGGAGATTGTTTCAACAATTTGTTGTCGATGCTTTCTGTGCTATTGAACAATATAGATTGAACTGGGTGAGTACACATCAGGAAACAGTAAAAGCTGAGTTATATCATTCTATACGTGATTCATTAAGGAAAGGTGATACAGATTCAAATAAAATTGGAAGGAGTTATATACTTCCTGCAACTTTTACCGGGTCCAAGCGATACATGTCTCAATATTTTCAAGATTCATTAGCTATTTGTCGCAGTATTGGTCATCCTTCTCTATTTCTCACCATGACGTGTAATCCTAAATGGCCTGAGATTCAACGTATGTTGGAACTTATGCCCGGTGTAAAGGTAGAAGATGCTCCTGATGTGGTTTCCAGAGTTTTTAAGTTAAAATTAGAGCTACTAATAGATTTGGTGAAGAAAAAAAACTTTTTTGGAACGTGCATCGGAGGTATGAAATTAATCTAAAATCCATGTATTCTTGAATTATTAACAACTTTGTCATTTAGGAGTCTGATCTACTTTATTTGAAAATAGTCATGCATGTCATTGAATTTCAAAAGCGTGGATTGCCACATGTCCATATGCTAATATGGCTTGATCCTGATTCTAAGCCAAAAGACACGGAACAAATTGATAAATTGGTGTCTGCTGAAATTCCAGATAAAGATATGGATCCTATTGGATATAATGCAGTTAAACAATTTATGATACATGGTCCGTGTGGTGAATTGTGTAAAGATGCTTCATGTATGGTTAAAGATAAGTGTATTCGACACTTTCCAAAGAGGTAAAAAGGTGGTCAATTTGTAATTTATTTTTGTATCACGTTATATCACCATAATAAACTTATTTAGTAGTGATTTATATTTTTGTAGGTTCAATCCACACACCTTTTTTGACGACTGTGGTTTTCCAGTTTATCGACGACGTAAAATGAATAGAAAGGTTCATCGAAAAGGTGTTTTTTTGGATAATCAATATGTTGTCCCGTACAACAGAGATTTGTTGGTTCGCTTCCAATGTCACATTAATCTTGAGATTTGTAATAGTTCAAGATCTCTCAAGTATTTGTTTAAGTATTGCTTAAAGGGTCATGATACAGCTACCATGCTATTAACAAAAAGAAACAAAGGTCAGTCTTCAGTTTCAGGGAAAAAAAACCCAGAACGTGTTGATGAAATACAAAGTTATCTTGATGGTCGCTATGTTTGTGCCTCTGAAGCTGCCTGGAGGATTCTTGGCTTTGATATTCATCATCGTGAGCCTTCTGTTGAACGTTTACCTGTACATCTAGAAAATCACCATATGGTAAATTTCTCAGTTCGAGATAATTTGAATTCTGTTGTTGAGAGAGCAGGTAATCGACGTACAAAGCTACAAGCATGGTTTAAAGCTAATATTGATCATCCAAATGCAAGACAATTAACCTATCAGGAATTTCCCAAATTTTGGGTTTGGGATGATCGCAATACTATTTGGAAGGAGAGAACTCAACGATTTTCTGTGATTGGTAGGTTGTCACAAGTTCATTCACAATGTGGTGATTTGTTTTATCTACGCATGATACTTACACGGTGTAGAGGTTCAAAATCATTTGCGGAGTTAAGGACAGTTGATGGTACAATATATGGAACATTCAAAGAAGCATGTACAGCACTTGGTCTTCTTCAGAACGATAATGAATGGCATGAAGCCCTTACAGAAAATTCAGAAACCGCATTTCCGAAACAATTAAGGCAACTGTTTGTTCATATTTTATCAAATTGTCAAGTATCTGAACCTTTAAAGTTATGGAGTGATCACTGGGAGAAAATGTCCGAGGATATCTTGTACGATAGGAGAAAGCAAACCAATAATCCTGAATTGCGTCTTTCGGAGCATCAGATTTGGAATTTATCACTTGCAGGTACATACTACAACACCTACTAAAAATATTTGTCAGCTAAGTCTTAACTGCTCTAATCTACATGGTTATAGCTATTGTTCTATATACCAATAGAAAGATAAATGAGTGTAGTTTATTACAAAATTAACGCTTCATAAATTGAACATTTCCATATTGAGATATTGGTATTTTGGCCAAAGTTTGTTAACCTGTCCAGCATTTCTGATTTTCTGTGGAAACTAATCCAAACTTAGAAGAATTATATGTTCTAATATACCAGTAGTAGCTGATGTTATACATACCAATGGAATCCTTAATGAACGTAGTTTCTTACAAAACTAACGGTTTGTAGAATGAACATTTGTACAGAGAGATATAGGTATTTTAGTCAAAGTGTGTAGACCTGTTCAGCATGATTGAATTTTTGAGAGAACATTCCAACTTGGCAGATTTAACTGCTCTAATCTACATGGTTCTAGCTACTATTCTATATACCAATAGAAAGATAAATAAGTGTAGTTTCTTACAAAATTAAAGCTTCGTAAATTGAACATTTCCACATTGAGATATAGGTATTTTGGCCAAAGTTTGTTAACCTGTCCAGCATGTTTGATTTTCTGAGGAAACTAATCCAAACTTAGAAGAATTAAATGTTCTAATATACCAGGTAGTAGCTGATCTTATATATACCATTGGAAGCCTAAATGAACGTAGTTTCTTACAAAATTAACGGTTTGTAGATTGAACATTTGTACAGAGAGATATAGGTATTTAATCAAAGTGTGTAGACCTATTCAGCATGACTAAATTTCTGAGAGAACATTCCAACTTGACAGATTTAACTGCTCTAATCTACATGGTTCTAGCTACTGTTCTATATACGAATATAAAGATAAATAAGTGTAGTTTCTTACAAAATTAACGCTTCGTAAATTGAACATTTCCACATTGAGATATAGGTATTTTGGCTAAAGTTTGTTGACCTGTCCAGCATGTCTGATTTTCTGAGGAAACTAATCCAAACTTAGAAGAAAATATATGTTCTAATGTACCAGGTTGTAGCTGATGCTATATATACCATTGGAAACCTAAATAAACGTAGTTTCTTACAAAATTAATCGTTTGTAGATTGAAAATTTGTACATAGAGATATACGTATTTCTATGAAAGTCTGTCAGCCTATACAACATAACTGAATTTGAGAAAACTTACAACAAATTGGCAGAATTAATTGAAATAAACTATAATTTTTTATATACCATTAGAAAGCTAAGGATATGAAGTTTCTAATAAAATTAACAGTTCGTAAATTTAACCACTTAACAGAGAAATATATTCATTTAAGTGAAAGTGTGTCGAACAGTCCACCATGATTGTAATATTTCTAAGATTTTTTTTTACTAATTTGACATAAATAGCTGCTATAATTTAGAGGGTTGTAGCTTATGTTCTATATACTATTGGTTACATTACCTGATTGTTATGATTTATAGACAATGTTCCGAATTTTGAAAAGAACACTAATATGACAACATAGACTTAATTGTTAATTGAAGTCAAAGTTCAGATTGCAACTATTTAA
Source organism: Saposhnikovia divaricata (assembly GCA_036435485.1). Classification (NCBI taxonomy): domain Eukaryota; kingdom Viridiplantae; phylum Streptophyta; class Magnoliopsida; order Apiales; family Apiaceae; genus Saposhnikovia; species Saposhnikovia divaricata. Next base: position 58,615,526 of record CM071600.1, on the reverse strand, counting down.
ATGAGGACATAAGTAATTGAGCACGTAATTTTCTTTCATATGGTGAATTAAAAATAAGTAATTTTGCACAAAGTATTGCTTTTCTAAATTACTTAATATAAATATAATATATATATATATATATATATATATATATATATATATATATATATATAACATATTTGATTCTAGACTTTTTCCTAAAGTTAAATCTAGGAAACTTTTACTCTTATTATTGTTTTATAACATAGTGATTTTGTTTTTTCATGCAGAAATTGAGAAGTTGTTAAATGATATTGGCAAAAGTCTGAAAAATTATCCAACAATGCCTTTTCCAGAAGATCAATTTTGTTCTTTGGATTCTAATCGTTTGATTGAAGAAGAGACCGCATACAATACTGAAGAAATGACAAAGCAACACGATGAATTGCATTCACAGCTTAATCTAGATCAGAAGAAGGTATATGACGCTGTCCTTCAAAATGTTGAGAGCAAAAATGGTGGCTTTTTTTTCATCTACGGCAGTGGTGGTTGTGGTAAAACTTTTTTGTGGAAAGCACTCATTACACGCTTAAAATCCAGAAGAAAAATAGTCTTACCAGTGGCATCATCTGGAATTGCTGCTGTTTTGCTTCTAGGTGGTCGCACTGCTCATTCCAGATTCAAAATTCCTCTTAAAGCTTATCAATATTCTACAGCAGCTATTAACCATGGTTTAGACATTGCGGAGCTTTTACGTAATACTAGCCTAATCATTTGGGACGAGGCTCCCATGCAAAATCGGTATGACTTTGAAAGTGTTGATCGTTGTTTAAGGGATATTATGACTTCAGTTGATAATCGTAACCGTCATAAACCTTTTGGAGGTATAACTGTTGTCTTTGGTGGTGATTTGCGCCAAATATTGCCTGTAATAGAAAAAGGAACTCGAGCAGATATTGTTAATGCAACTATAAATTCTTCACGGCTTTGGAACTCATGCAAAGTTATGGAATTGACACAAAACATGAGACTGCATAGTGGAAATTCCATTTTTGAAAATGAAGAGATTGCTAGATTCTGTGATTGGGTTTTATCGGTGGGTGATGGAAAGTTGGAAAATGTCCACCCACATGAGTTACATCTGGATCCAGAAGTGACGATTCCAGATGAGTATTTGGTTCATTATGATTCAGATCCTGTTCAAAAAATTATTGATGTTACCTATCCTAATTTACCAACAAATTTCAGTTCTCATGCGTATTTGAAGGAAAGAGCCATTCTTACTCCCACAAACGCTATAGTGGATGATATTAATAATAGAGTGTTGGACAATATTCCAGGTAAATGTTTTACATACCTTAGTGCTGATTCAGTTTATGATGCACCCGTTGATAATGACGGTTATGATTCTACATTTCCTGTGGAATATCTCAACTCTATCAATATGTCTGGCTTACCGAAGCATGAGCTAAAATTGAAGACGGGTACTATTGTCATGTTGATGCGCAATTTGAATCAGGTTGTGGGGTTATGTAATGGCACAAGAATGATTATAACAAAATGCAACAAAAATACTATCGAATGTGAGACATTGTGTGGAACAAATGTAGGAATTAAGCATCTTATTCCTCGAATTGACATGCAGCCTTCGGATAGTAAATGGCCCTTTAATTTTAGTAGACTACAGTTCCCCCTTCAAATTTGTTTTGCCATGACAATAAATAAAAGTCAAGGGCAATCACTGGAGACTGTAGGTTTGTACCTTCCGAGGCCGGTATTTTCACACGGACAACTCTACGTTGCTATTTCTAGGGTGACTTCCTCAAAAGGCTTGCATATTTTGATCGAGAGTGATTATGGGACTTCTACAAATATTACAAGTAACATTGTATATAAAGAAGTCTTTAGAGGTCTTCCAACAGTTGGAAGTTAATAAGTTTTAAAAATGCAGTATAGCGACATTGCTGTAGTATTTATGCTACTTTTATGAGTTAAGTCTTTATTACAAAATCTTCCAGGTAAACTCCACCTTGAAATAATAATTGTTCTAGATTTTTTAGAGCTATGATTCCATGTGCTTCATAATTTGCTTATTTACAGGTGAATATGTCACACATGAGATCCCTCTTTGTTTTTATCAATTTTTACACACGTAGCTACCTTCATACAGATGACAGGAGTACAAGTTGTTTAGTTTCTCAACAATGATAATTTAGGTCCATATTAAATAATTATTACCTAATTTAATCTATTGCTATGTTAAATATATAGTTTTCATTTTCCAAAAATTTTAATAAATTCTATTAGTTTTCAATATAATACTTTTTTCAATATTATAATTTAGTTAACATAATACAAAACACACCCCTCATTTCTAGAAAACAACATTTTTTTTGTTTATAATATGTACATTTGTCTAAATATAAAATTAAATACCCATAAAAAAATTATGAAATTAAATTTGTTGTGTCCATCTTTCCTGAGATAAATAAATTGCACATAGCAGACAAAAAAATAAAGGATACTTAAAAAAAAACTTACTCTGTCCCATTCATTCTAGCTTATTTATCAAAATTGATTTTTAAATTTGTAAAATTAAAAAATTATAAATTATAATTTATAATCAAACTCCAATGAATTTGAATTTAAAAAAACAAAATATTACATAAATTTCAATTTCAATGATTAAAAATTTAGGTTAATATATGTAAACAAAAGTATAGGTTAATATTTATCAAAATGTCAATGATTTTTTAATTAATAAAAATTTCAACGATTTACAATAGCAAACTGATAACAGAATAATTAACTAAGATTAATCAAAATTTTCACGATTTACACAATTTGCCGATTCATTACAATTATTTTACAGACTCATATGAAAATTATTACATATTACATTGTGTAAAACTATCAACTACAAATTCAACTTCATTTTATTCTTCGTACCACGCTACACTATCATTCTTTTCTTTTTTACAGTAGATACATGATAAAAAAAAATTAACAGAGGGTCAATTAGAGAGGAAATTTTAAGAGAATTATTCAATATAATTGTCTAAACTTAAAATTATATATATGGAATGATTCTTTTCTTAATTTTATATATAGACACACATATTATAATCTATCATTAGACACAAACATTTTTATATAGGCAAACAAAATTATAGGTTAAAATGTATAAAAAATTCAACGTTTTTTTTCTTTGAAAGAAAAATTATATCTAAGTATATTTTTCAAAATTTCCACTATTTGCTCATTTTGCCAATTTACACAAACAAACTAATAATAGCAATATAGCTAGGCTATACCAAGAAAAGGAATAAGAAATGTTCAGATAATTGCTAAGTGTTTATTCTAGAGTTCACAACCATCCAATTTACAATAACCGATCACAGAAGTTAAGTGACATTTACCCCTTCAAGATCGGATGTAACTGGTGTAGTGGTAGTTTTGAACCTAACCTCAACATCACTATGCATAAATATAGGATACTATAACTGACTATCTGTTGAATAATAATAGCTAATAATTTTCTAATATTTTATCTTTTATTGGCCAATCTATCTACATGTTTATATTTATACTTTCAGTATCTACAAAACTTGAAGCACTCAACCTACAACAACAGTAATCTCAAAATGCAGAGTTCTTTAATAATGCAAAAATCAATGTATGATCCTCTGACAAAGTTAAACAAGTCAAGAACAACATGGCGGATTAAAGTAAGAGTGATGCGTATGTGGCCTACCCGTAATTCTGAAAAGAATAAACTATCATGATTTAACCTTATTCTTTGTGATGAAGATATAAGTATATGTACCATCAAGATATAATTTTTACTACTTAATGATATCTTTGTTGTGTTATTCTAGGTGCATAATTTTATTTTATTTTTAAATTTCAGGAGTTTCTCATGCATGCTTTTGTATATGTTGATATATGGGCTGAAGTTGGGGAAAGAATCAAGGAAAGAAGTATCTATGTCTTTACTGATTTTACTGTTAATGATGCATATGGTAAATTGAGACCAGTTTTTTCTAAATACGGAATAACTTTCTCTAAGTCAACAACTATCACCGAGTTCATGCAAAATGATCACATGATTCCGGTGTATAAATTTGAATTTGTTGACTTTGAAGATTTAGACCAATATGTCAATGAAACACCAAAGGGTCAGAAGGAGGTGTTACCTGAGTTTGCTATTGGTACACTAATATATTCCATAAGTTGTTCTTTTTCAGTATATTATTTCAATATACATTTATTTTATTTGCCTACATATAGTTGTTAAAAATTACTGCTTCATTACAACAATCGATAAATGCAGATATAATGGGAGCTGTGGAAGAACCAGAATTGGTGACAAAAGTACCAACCTCAATCGGGCCGAGGGACAAATTTTTATTCAAAGTTACTGATGGCAGGTAACTACTTAAAAAATTATATATGTAGCTTAATTGATATTAAAAAAACTTATGTGTTCCTCAATTTTTAGGAAATCCCACAAGGTAACTGTCTGGGGCGATGATGGTATTAAACTCCGTGAAAAAATTGAAAAACAAGAAATTAATCCAATCATAATTATTATGACTGGTACAAAGTTGTTCAAAACAAAAGGTATATTATACAAGTTCATGCATGTTAGTTTTTTGGCAATAATCATCTTAGTGCTTTTATGGGTGTATGTAATTGGATTTTATGCCTATGCTTTTATTACTTGCAGATACTATATATGTTGGTTTACTTTCATCTAGCAAGATTTACCTTAATCTCGAAGATGACGTTGTCCTTGCAATGAGGAGCAGGTTCTAATATACACATCACTATGTATCTACATCAATTATTAATTATTTACATGATATATATATTATTGTGTAGGTTGGAAGAAATTGGTTACAAAGGTGCTGAATACAAATGTGAATCACAGAAAGATGATGAGGTCATCCCCATTGAAATGTTAACTATAAAAAACATGAATGAACTTACTGATAAAGCCTATATCGAGGTATTCATCTAATATCTAACCAAAATTAATGTTGATAATATGTGCTTACTCATTTATTTAACTATTTCAATTTTTTTGGTGTTACAGAAACAAGTGTTTTGTCGAATTAAAGTTAACCAGATAGAAGATCAAGATTCGTGGTGGTATAAGAGTTGTGACAGATGCAAACATGAAGTATCTAAACTTGAAAAAGCATTCAGATGTACCTATTGTCCAAAATCAATGCCAGTTCCACGAAAAAGGTATGTACTTATGAAGAAAATGCATTTCACCAATTATTTGTGTTATATTTATAATCCTAAAAAAGATATACTAAAATATAAATTTATTAAGAAAATAGGTTCTACGAATTTAGTATTAAGTTGATAGAATAACTTTAACTTTTTATAATAGGTATAAGTTGTGTATCCTTGCTGAAGACGAGACAGATGCTTGCAATGTTATTCTCGAAGATATGGCAGTGAAAAGAATGGTTGGCATTACAGCAATAAAATTGGTGGCAGATATGGAAAAAGATAAAGCAAAGTCTACAGAATTTCCGGACATAATTAAAAATATTGTTGGCAAGGAGTATACACTGGTCATTGATATACATAAAGATAACATCCTAAGTGATAACAATATCTACTACGCGTCTGACATCTGTGATTTCAAGTCAACAAACGAAGTCTCCAATTCAAACTTTACAAAAGCTGAAGATTCCTCTTTGAATGTTACTGAGGCAAGTTATTTGTATACATGTTATACAATAATTATATTTACTAGCTTTAAACCCGGGTTGCTTTTATTACTACTATTTTTTGTTTGGTTTTTTTGGATTCTATTCATATATATATATATATATATATATATATATATATATATATATATATATATATATATATATATATATTTGTAAACTTATCTTGCAAAAACAAAAAATTTATGTGAACTTATAATAATAATTATTGAAGTTGTTTTGATTTTTTGTTAGTTTTCATTTTTTTCATGGTTATGGAATTTAATGTTTTTGTAATTTTTAAGTTATTAAATTGTTTTAGGGGTTTTGTTGAGATATTATTTTTAGTTAATTACTACGTTTTGTACAGAATCTACAATCTTTGTAAATTAAATGTTTGGTTTTTTTTTGTATTCCGTATTTTATTATGATTTTTAGAATTTTGTTTGTTATTAATATTTTAAGTATATCTTTTTTAATTTTTTTGAAATGTTTTTTCCTTAAAGGGTGTTTATTGGTTTTAATGTAAATTAAATTTTAAAATTTAGGATATTTTTTTTATTTCATATATTTTTTGTTTTATCATGTTTGGCAAGATGTGATATAGTTGAAACGTATTAGTATCCTATTTGTATAATTAAATTTATAAATCTTTTTTCCTTAAATGTGTGGTTACTAAGAATTCTTTAAATTTTTTTGTTATAAGTGTTATATATATTTTATTAAATGTGTTGTTTTTTATTTGTTTGTTTTGTTTTATTTTGTTTGTTTACTTTGTTCAACAACTCTTTCTCTCCCGTATGTCCATCAAAACCTCCTTACTCTATAGGATCTAATGATTTCATTATCCATTTTAGACATCTACATCTGCACGTGAGACTAACACTCCCGGGACTGCAAAATCCTCAAGTAAGAGTAGGCCGAGATCTGAGGTTACAAATGACATGCCATATGAGGTGTTGAATAAGAAAATCAAACAGGAGAAAGAGGTACAATAAACAATATTATGCATTTTACAAAGTAAATATATCTCAATGAGTACTTCATAAGTTTATTACTTTAACTAAATTGAACTTTATTACTATGCTTATGTTTGCAGGAATAATGAGTTGACCGTATCTAGCATGGAGTTTACCTTTTCAAGCTTTAAGAAACTTATACTATTATCTTTTCGGAATGGCATCAGATGTTTTTTGCCAATTTCAACAAATATGTAACTAGATTTAATACTTGGAACTCTCGGTTTAATGAGCTTTGGTTAATTTACTATTATTAATTTTAAAAGTGAAGGTTTGCATTGTCAAGTGAGGATATTTCTGCATTTCTTTCCTATGCATTAAATATGGATTAATCTAGGAGAATGGTGAACTTTGAACCATTTTAGACAAAAGTATCATATTGACAGTTTACACATGCAATTTATCTACCAAGATCAATAGTATATAAGACTCTGTGGATGTGTGCATGACTTATGTTTATGATTACGAAATTGTCAGATATGACTCTTTTGTTGAACTAACTGAAAGCTTAAAATTGATGTATTGAAAATAAATTATACTTATTTAAAGTCATAAATATAAATGTGAATCTATTTATATTGGGATAGAGAAACAATGCCACCACATTTTAAGATTAAGCCTGTAATTCTATTCTTTTTTGCTAGCTTAATTTCTTGGACTTTGTCTTTTTTAATGAATTAGGTAATAGAAAAACAAGTACGAGAAATAAAAAAAATTAGTGATATTAAAATTTAGTAAATTGTATAATTTATAAAGTTACAAGATATATAATTAAAAAAGATGAATACAATCATACCAAATGGAGCACACATCGTTCACCTTCACCGAACTTTAAAGCTGTTGAATGTTACCTCGAGGTAGTTATCATTTCCGTTTTAAAAGAGAAATGCTATCTGAATACTTTTTGTTTTATAAAATTTTTTAACAATAATTTGTTTAATTCATCTTTTCTATGAAATTTTTTTATGCTAAACCTAGGAATCTAATTTATTAATTTCTCATCTAAAAAATGATAATTTTGAATAAAAAAATCAATCCCGTGTGCGGAGCACGGGCATAAATACTTGTTAGAAATAATCTTTAAAATTCTTTAATTTTTTGTTTGATATTAGACTTCCTAATCTCGGTTGTTTAATTGACCTTTTAACTTTTTGTTTCAAGAATATTTTTCAAAAATCGGATCAATTCTCAGTCTGAACCCACCACATGTTAAGCTAGATATTTTGCTGCAAGCATTCTCATTTCATTGGACGACGTCATTTTCGATACCCAAACAACCTTACTAAACCCATTAACAACATTTGTAAAAAGATATTAAAATTTCGAGTAATTTTTAAAAATCGAGTTATGTTTTGATTTTGAATTCGTAATAAGTTTAAATTCACCAGCCCAAATACCAAAATTTGATAAAGTTATGATTTATTGGTACATTAAATAGTAATTTTCATACTTATAAACTAATGAATTATCTAATTATTCTCAATGTGGGTTTAGAAAGTTAAAAATCTATAATTCAACTACCTATCAAAATATTGGTGCAAAAAAATATTTTAATTGTGATCCTGCGTTTAAAATATTTTTTATAAAAAAACTTAATTATATGTGAAATGTATTCTTTATATTTAAAAGGTTCGAACACATTTTTAAACTAAACAATGATTAAAAAATTAAGTTGTGGTCCATTCATTTACTTTGTTTTACGTTATATTATGAATCCAGTCAGTGCTACAGAAATCGGGTATCGGACAAGATCGGTAAAAAAACCTTGCAAGGAATAATCGTTAAATCAGGGATTAATCGGAGTAAAAATCGGAAGTATTTTAATATTGTAATAGTATTTTGTATATTATTATGATTTTATTAATTATTTATTAAGTAATATATATTTATCATATAATAAAACATATAATAATTCATATTTGATTAATATATTATTTTAATTTATTATAAATACTCCGATCAAGAAGTAGTCGTATAGATTAATCGGGGATTTTAAAAATCGAATCGATTGAGCACCTTGTAGATGATTATTCAGGGATTAATCGGATGAATCGGGAGTTTTTAGAACAATAAATCCAATTTTTAATTTAATTAATAACCATATAAATATATTGTATATGCCATTGAATATACTTCACTAATTAATGATCCAATATAATGTAAATAAAATCGGTAAACCTAAAAATAGTAATATAATAAAATATAATTAAAAAATCTTAATAATCAAAATGTAAAGTACTCTTATCTTAAAGACTGACATTTGATATTGTTGCACTAATTTGAATAATTTAAAAAATATTAGTGAATCATGTATGACACATCACTAATTAATGATCCAATATAATATAATAAAATCGATAAACCTAAAAATATGAGTATAATAACAAATAATTAAAAAAAATCTTAACAATCAAAATATTTAAAGTACTCTTTACATTAATTCCACACACACATATGTTATGTGCGTGGATGAAAACACATATGACTAAATGGTGCAGTGGTATGAATTTGCATAAATAAGTTGAGGGTCTCGAGTTCAATTCTCACTAATTACAATTTTTTAGTAAATATCTCATAAAAGGGTAAAAGTGTCTTTTCATGTTAAAATATCTCACTATTATTTTTAACTTGTTGGCCTATTATATATAGAAAGATAACTAGCATGATAGCCCGTGCAAAGCACGGGCCACATTTTAATTTGTATATTTTTTCCCAAACGTTGCCATAGAGTCTTTCATTTCTTATCTGTTTCACGTGCTCGGTCTATCTATAATCAGTGGTTGATCGCCGTTCTAATTTTAAAATACTGGTATACTCTAAATCCTAAATACAATATTTATAGCGTTGTTTGTTCAATGTGTGAACGATGATCGGTAAATGCGATAAATAAAAGTTAATCATTAGCTGTCGCGTATTACAACAATAATAGTGTGCCCTGTAGTCTGTTTTTGTGACAATACGGGTCAAACCCGAGCCTTTTTCCGAAATCGGGTCAAATCCCGTTTCCGTATTCAAAATAAATTGAAGTACACTGGTCCAAATGTAACATCTTGGATAATTTACAAGTCCACCACAGGCCCCCAAAAAATCATAATTTGTTGGTGCAATTGGTAGTAGTACTTTTCGTTATATAGTCAACTAAAGTCTCCACCCTCCTCGATGCGGGAATGTTACAAAACTTATAAACAAGATTTACAATGTAACAATATTTTTACCTAACTGAGCACAATATTTCAAACTAAGTACAATTTAATTTAAAATTTAACAATGTAACATTTTCCATGATAATCCTGTATACTCGTTTAGTAGGATGAAAATATAATATTTTTTTTATGTGTTAACCATGTTGAATTCCTTAAGTACAAGAAAGATTTTAAAATTGTTACATAATTAACTCATATTTAACAAAATTTAGAGACTAAATAGGTGCTCTCTTTGTAATTGAGGTTGCTTTGAAAAGAATTATCCTTTAATTTATAAAGTATATTATGATAGTTTGCATTATATTACACTCATAGAGTTTGTCATTTAAAAAGTTTATATCTGAACACAGTATCATATATCTATATTATTTATACTATTATATTAAAGATGAATTTAAGATAACCCGTTGATCAGTACAATAAATTCAACAATTTTGAATCGTAGGCACAATAATTTTAATAGATCTATTATCGCTTTTACCCATCTTCCCACCTCATATATACTACAACTTATTCCCTTCTATTCCCTCTGACCACGTCATATATGCGCATTCATCTTCCCCCGACCACCTCTCTTTTATTTTTGATGACCTTAAATATGTTCATTTTTCCTTCGTCCAACCATCTCTAATTCATATTTAATAACCTCTCTTCGAATTATATTTCCAAAATTCCTCAAATTTGATTGATTTCGGAGAGTGATGATTATCACAATGATGGTGAATACGACAACAACAAAAGTGGAAGAGGCGTGGTTGTAAATTTTATTAGAGTGATGATTTATGACATCCACACTCAAATTCACGACATCACCACATATTCAGATGTAATTATTTTTTTGAAACTTGAGCTTAGAAAATTTGATATTTCTGACAAAATTTTCATAATTTTCTTTAAAATTTTGTGATTATAGATGGAATTCTATAATTCCATGTTTAGTGATACTATGATGATGGTGATGGTCTAATTTTTATTGTTTATTATTTAATTTTCGTGATTCGTGGTGGTGGTGATATACACTATTATAAAAAATATGTGCATGAATATTTAAATTATTATGAATTGGATTGAAATTTGAATTAATATTTTGATATGGGATAAAAGTAAGCCCTAAAGACGCATTTAATGTGGCATTAATTAGACCCGGTAAGGTCCAAATGTGGGGCCCATTTACAAGGTCCAAAACCCTAATTAAATATTAATTTCGTAAGGGTGATAAACAGCTCAGCAATAAGAGTCAAACGAGGAAACAATATCATTAGGAGTAGTCTCCAAGGCACCCAATTCAACATGGAAACTGATTCCTACAAGGAAGGAGTCTAGAACCTTCCCCAAGGAGGTGACTTGCCCACCAAGTCTCCGAATCCTACCATAATTCTAAGACTCCCGTAGCTAATATAAGGGCATCACCCCTCATTCTCAGAACTACGTTTTTTGGCTTTGATTCTCGACCTTGAGATACGTAGGCACTCTGTGAGGACCGATCAGTCTCGAACGCAGACACAACCATTAAAGCACGAAGCTCACGAACCCTATCATTAAATACATACAAACCCTAATTTTTATTCCACATCATTTGGCGCCATCAGTGGGAAGACAACATTAACCATGGTTCAAACACGGAGAACAACATCAACCTCGATTGAGGCCATACCCCTTAGCTGTGCTCCACCAGCAACTTCTGATCCACCTATCACTACTGAAGAAGGGCAAGTACCCCCATCAACAGGGACAATCGTTCAACCTCTAGTCTCTCAACCCCTAGGGACGATTCCCCATGTTAAGGGAACTCTACCGGTGGTCATCCATCAAAGCCAAGAAGCTAACCCCCTTCAGATGGTGGTTTCTTCTCTTGATAACGTTAATCGCACGCTACCCCCAGGGGTACGGATCCATACTACGGATCTCCCCGTAAATACCAACCTGATGTATGGTCTGCCTAACTACCCTCCTGCTACTCGAGGTGTTGGAACAAACGGTCATACCTTGCTAATTCAGGAGCCTCCTTATAATAGGGGGTTGGGCCGAGATCAGGAATATGATGACTACTCTGGCCCCTATACTGACGACTCGTCATCTGAGGACGACGATCATGATGAAGCCCCGAGGAGGCGACGCGCTAGTAGAGAACCTCGAAGGAGGACACAAACTATCCATGATGGACCCCCTTTGACAACTGCTGAGAGGATAAGGGCTCATGAGGCCGAGATCTTAAAGCTGAAGGACGACATGGCAAGAGAGCAGGCGAGACAAAATCAAAATCGACCTCCTCCGACTACAGGAGGGATTCCCCTTATTGATTTGGAAAGGTCTTCAAGGAGGCACAGAAGGGCTGATGCCCCTACTGGAAGAACAACAAGGGTGGAAACCCCCAAGGGAAACCCCAAAGATCTAATGCCTCTTGGAGATACTGATGATCCCACACCCCCATTTGCTGAGGAGCTGATGAATGCTCGTATTTCCAGGAAGTTCAAGATGCCGACAATTAAGGCTTATGATGGAACGGGTGATCCCGCAAATCACGTCAGGACATTCTCAAATGCACTATTGTTGTAGCCTGCAAGTGATGCTCTAAATTGTAGGGCATTTCCTCAAACCCTGTCGGGCATGGCTCAAAAATGGTATAACCGATTACTTGCAAATTCGATTGGCTCTTTTAAGGAGTTGAGTGCCACTTTTGTCAGCCAATTCATTAGTGGAAGAACTCATGAGAAAAGCTCTGCATCTCTTATATATGTGGTGCAAGGAAAGAATGAGAATCTGATGGATTACCTCAAGCGATTCATTAAGGAAACACTGAATATCACTGACTTGGAGAACAAGGTGGCCATGGTAGCCCTGGAGCATGGAATTACTGATCTTTTCTTTAAGTGGTCATTGGAAAAGCATCCCCCTGAGAATATGGCTGAGCTACAACGAAGGGCTGATAAGTATATTAAAGCTGAGGATAGCATGAAGAAGGAGGCCATAGTAGGTAATGGAGGGAACAATAGCATGAAGAAGGAGGCCATAGTAGGTAATGGAGGGAACAACAACGACTCTAAAAAGCGAAAGCAAGAGCAAGAGTATGATGCTAGGGACAAATATCCCCGGACTAGCAAAGACTCTAACTCTACACCAAAGAAGAGTCTGGGACCAAGATTTTCTAAATATGCAAGGTTGAATGCTCCTAGGAGTCGGATCTTGTTAGAGATCGAGAAGGATAAGGACTTCCGATGGTCGAAGCCACTCATGGGTGACCCCTCAAAGCGAAACAAGGATTAGTATTGCCGGTTTCACAAAGATATGGGGCATGAAACCGACAATTGTAGACAACTCAAGGACGAGATTGAATTCTTGATCCGAAGAGGGAAACTAAGCCATTTCACGAATGGTGAAGAACGTGGAAATCAAAGAAGGGATTATGACAGGAAGAACAATGATCGTAGGTATAATGATCGTGATCGTAACCCACAGCCCCGAGGGCCGGTTATCAATATGATATGGGGAGGCCCGACAACGACCGACACGACAAGGAACTTTCGAAAGGCTTATGCCAGAGAAGTGATGCACATCGTGGGAGAGGCCCCGAAGCGTGCGAAAACTGAGCTAGTGATTGGTTTTGATGATTCAGACCTGGAAGGGGTAAAGTTCCCCCATGATGACCCATTGATCATAACTCCTGTGATTGGGAACTTAGAAGTAAAACGAGTCTTGATAGATAATGGAGCTTCCGTTGATATTCTGTTTCATGATGCGTTTATAAAGATGAGATATAATGAGTCTCAGCTAACCCCCACCAACATGCCTATATATGGATTTAATGGAGTTAAATCCAAGGTTGAAGGAACCATTCAGATGCCTGTGACTATTGGGCAGGAACCTATGGAGGCTACTCAGATGCTGAACTTCTTAGTAATCAAGGCAGCCTCAACATACAATGCAATCCTGGGAAGGACTGGGCTTCATGCGTTTAAGGCTGTGGCCTCTACCTATCACATGAAGATTAAGTTTCCAACCTGCAATGGTGTTGGAGAACAGAGAGGAGATCAGAAAATGGCTAGAAGTTGCTATGTAGCTGCTTTGAGAGCCGATGGAGTCGGGGGGTAGGTCCTTCCGATTGAAGACATGGATGTCCGAGAAGATGATGAACACCGATGGAAGCCGGCAGAAGATTTGGTTCCTATACCTCTAGATCTTGGAGACCCCGAAAAGGTTACGTATATTGGAGCTTCTTTGAAGGAACTCTTGAAGGGCAGATTGACGACTTTCTTACAAGAAAATATTGATGTGTTTGCTTGGACAGCGGCCGACATGCCAGGGATTGATCCCCAACTCATAACACACAAGTTGAATGTCGATCCAAAGCGGAAGACAATAAAGCAAAAGAAGAGAAATATTGCTCCTGAAAGGCAAAAAGCCATTAAGCAAGAAGTTGACAAGCTCTTATAAGCTGGGTTCATTGAAGAAATTCAGTTCCCCGAGTGGTTGGCTAACCCTGTGATGGTCAAGAAGGCGAATGGAAAGTGGAGGATGTGTATAGACTTCACTGATCTGAATGATGCATGTCCCAAGGATTGTTTCCCTCTACCAAGGATTGACACGTTGATAGATGCCACTGCTGGGCATGAGATGTTGAGTTTCATGGATGGTTTCAGTGGCTACAATTAGATTAAGATGCATAAGGATGACATCCCAAAGGTATCTTTCATAACTGACTTTGGTGTTTTCTGTTATCTTGTTATGGCTTTTGGAATAAAAAATGCAGGAGCTACTTACCAACGATTGGCGAATAAGATATTCTCTCATTTAATTGGGAAAACCATAGAGGTCTATGTTGATGACATGTTAGTCAAGAGCCTAATCAAGGCAGACCATATTAAGCACCTTAGAGAGGCATTTGAAGTGCTAAGGCACCAAAAGATGATGTTGAATCCAGCCAAGTGTGCCTTAGGTGTTGGATAAGGAAAGTTTTTGTGTTTGATGGTTTCGAAGTGAGGCATAGAAGCCAACCCTGATAAAATCAGGGCGATTCTGGATATGGAGCCACCACACTCTGTAAGAGATGTGTAGAAATTGACAGGCCGAGTTGCAGTCTTAGGGAGATTCATCTCCAAAACTGGTGATAAGTGCTTGCCTTTCTTTCAAGCATTGAAGAAAGTGAAGAACTTTGAGTGGATTCCTGAAAGCCAAGAGGCCTTTGAGCAGCTGAAGAAGTACGTGACTGAAGCCCCGTTATTGGCCAAACCTAGTCCCGGAGAGACATTGTATTTATACTTGGCAGTGTCTGAACAAGCGCTGAGTGTCATCCTCATCCGAGAAGAAAGCAAGGTTCAGAAACCTATCTACTACGTGACCAAGGTGTTGCATGAAGCCGAGTTGAATTACTCTCCCATTGAAAAATTTTCTTTGGCATTGGTGACAGCCTCGAGGAAGCTACGACCATACTTCCAGGCACACAAGATTGAAGTCCTGATGGACCAGCAGCTGAGAAACATATTGCATAACCCAAAAGCAAGTGGAAGGCTGATTAAGTGGGTGATCGAACTCGGAGAATTTGACATCACATACAAACCTCGAACAACCATTAAGGCTCAGACATTGGCTGACTTCGTGGTTGAATGTACCATTGGCAACCAAGAAGTCGGGGGGCAGGAGATAGTACCCACCCCTAGAAGTGAGGATAAAGATGAAGAGTTTGTACCTGATCAAAAGGAATATTGGGTGCTCTATTTTGATGGGGCATCAAAAACAAAATCTAGTGGCGCAGGAATGGCTTTGCAAAGCCCTGATGGGTTCACAGTTGAGTATGCTTTGAAATTGGACTTCCCAACAACCAACAACGAAGCTGAGTATGAAGCCTTGATAGCCGGACTGGGCTTGGCCAGAATAATGAGGGTCAAAAACCTTAAAATTTGTGGAGATTCAAGACTGGTCGTCTCGTAAGTGAACGGTGAATTTGAAGCCAAGGATGAAACTATGGCAAAATATTTGAGAGTTGTGAAAGCTATTAAGACACAGTTTGACGAGTGCTATATGGAGCACATTCCGAGAGAAGAGAAAGAACATGCAACCATAATAAAAGCAAAATAGAAAAAAGGCTTACTACAACAACGGCATGAGATCCCAGGAGCTCGATCTGCAAGTCATTGGAAGACTCAACAATGTGGGCTCTATCCCGCGAATGACCACACTCCTGGACCATTCAGTTGCGGCCCTATCCCGCGAAGTGACCACACTCCTAGACCATTCAGCTACGGCCCTAGAGTAGCCCACAGCTGTATCCCTATTGCATAACACCCAATCCACAGTGAAAGGGGTGAGATCTTCATCAATAGGAACGGGCCTTTCCTGAAGAAAGGAAGGAACGCGCTCCACTCAGTCCTAGACCTTTTAGCCCCCTCTCTCTCTCTCTCTCTCCGTTACTACCCTAGTAGCAGCAGCGGCTTCCCTTCTTTTAAAAATGGCCCCCAGGGCTGCCTTAGTTGCAAAATGAAAGCTATGAGTTAGAAAACAAGTATGGTATGAAGAAAAAATAGGTAAGGAATGGGAATTTCAAGTTATTTACCCTCGGGGCCCAAATCACTAAGCCCATGGGCTTGCAATGAATCCTCGGAAATCAAATTTACACAGTGATGCAAATTATCAGACGTTAACAGAGCTATGGCAGCTTCTTCGTCCATACCCAATTTCAAGCTTTTGATAGGCCCATCAACGGCTTTGTAGAAATTGGGCCGAAAGTAGTTATCCCAACTATCTCCCTCCAGAAAAATATAAAACCATTCTTTCTTCCAATCAGGAAGAGAATAAGGGGCGAAATCAGAAATAAAACAGGAACGGGCCAAGGATCGGTGTTGGATTTTGACCCAACCCGTGTTATCGGGAGTATTGACAAACTTGAACAAGTAACGAAAAATAGAAATATTGGGCTCGAGTCCATGTTTTTTACATTGGACCATGAAACAGTATATAAATGCCATGCGTTTGGCATAACTTAGGTTGGACAAACCCTAGCTTCTGCTAAAAGGCGGCACACAAAAGGGGGAGGTGGAAGGCGAAAAGCCGCGTAAAAGGTTTCTTGTATATCCTAATGGCTCCAGGCTTTTGGTGGCAGGCCCTTTCATTTGGGGCCGGAACAACGGCCCTATCAGGCCCATTAATATGAAAAAGTTGGGCTAAAATATCTAACCTATGTTGCTTATACTTCAATTTATATTCGTAAGCATCTAAGTGAAGCAAGTTTGGAAAAGCTTGGCCAAATTCACTTAAAAGATCTCTAAGGGAAAAAACATTAGCATGAACAAGAGATGTTTTAGGGTTCTTATCCCTTGAAGCCCTAGGAGCGGTGGTAGAGGCGGTCTGAGTTAGTTGCGATTGGCTGGAGGAACTCGAATTCTCCATTGATGTTCTTCACTTGAAGGCTTGAACCCAGAAAAACTCTTAAGATGGCCGTAGAAGATGAAGATTCAACGATCTTCAAATGGGAACAGAGAAAATAAGGTGGAGATTAACACCGGGAATCGCCTCACGACAGAACCCTAGCAGAGCTTTTAGAAAGTGTTTAAGGGAGGTTTGAGAAATTTCTTGTAGAATAACTTTGAGAAAGTGAAGTGTGAAGAAATGAAAAATGCTCCACTCTTTTATAGAGTTCACAATCGGTCACCCAACCGGTTATAAAAGGTGGATGGGCTGCCAATAGGTGACTGGGCCTCCAAATAGGCGGGAAGCCCATAAAATTTGAAAATCGAATTATATTCTACCAAGTTCTAGAGAATTCTACAACATTCCTAGAAAACAAACGAGGAAATATGAAAATAAATTCAAGAAAATGAGGCTGGAAGCCCAATAAACCAAAAAGGTGGCCCAAAGGGTTGAAGCTTGAAAAACCCACGCCCAGGAGGCTAAATCTCCTAGGCGTTAGTTTGTAAAGTACCTCCTTGGCGGGGATACCCACGCCAAGGTTGGAATTACATGTTAAAGGTCATGAAAAACCCACGCCCAGGAAGCTATATCTTCTAGGCATTGTTTCATAAAGTATCTCCTTGGCGGGGATACCCACGCCAAGGCTGAAGCAACAGATGAAGGGTGTTAAAGAACCCACGCCCAGGAAGCAATATCTCCTCGGCGTTGATATGTAAAGTACCTCCTTGGCGGGGTTACCCACGCCAAGGCTGGACAAACCAATGAAAGGCATGAAAGTACCCACGCCTAGAAGACCAAACTTCCTTGGCGTGGCTAAGGATATGGCCTCCTTGGCGGGGGTACCCACGCCCAGACTAACTGTGAAAGTTAAAGGCATGAAAGTACCCACGCCCAGGAGACCAAACTTCCTTGGCGTGGCTAAGGAAAAGGTCTCATTGGCGGGGGTACCCACGCCCAGGACACTATTTCACTTGGCAAGCCATTTTTCTGGAATTATTTAAGGAATTAAATCCTTGAAAATTCTGAAAATAAGCTAATAATCATGGAAAATAGGGAAAATTGGATATTAATTTCCAGAAAATCCCAGATAGAAGATAAATAATTTTTAAATTGTTTTATGCTTGAAAGCACCATTTGACACTTTTGGTAAAACGATCCATAATGATAAAAAATACCCGTGGGTACAAGAAAAATGAAAGAAAATTATTTTTTGTAAGACATAAAATACTTTCAGTTAGCCTCGAATAAGGCAAATCGTTGTAAATGTGTAGGTCGCTCCACACTTTACATTAAGATGATATTCGTGAAATACTAGTGTATAACGATAAACCCCGACCCGAGTCTCGAGAAAGGCAATTAAAACTTCAAGGAAAACCTTATCAGTTTTCCTAGAAGTTGGGTGGCATTAATTAGTGTGACAGCCCTAGATCCGGGGTCGGGAATCCAGGTCATCACGGTCCAATTTCCATGTATCCATGTTATACCCTTTGCAATCTAAATATTTTAATACATTTTATACTCACACTATTGACCCCACATTTATAACATTACACACCAGTCATATGCTCAGAGAACAACATCCATCAGTAATAACAGTTAAGATAAAGTTATTATTACAAACCCAGAATACCATTTAAGTAGCGTTGCTGAATAATACTTCTACAAGAAGCACATCAACAACCAAAAGTATATTACATTAACCTTCTTAATTAACTTACATACGTCTACTCATACCCTGAACATATATAGATAAGCTACCTCGGGAATGAGTGACAACTCTCTATCATATAGTCCTGCCCTTACCCTCTTCCGGGGTGTTATGCGACGTATCGGCGGCATCTGATATAGCTGATATATAAACATAAGCAAGAGTGAGCTATAATAGCTCAGCAAGATAAAGTTTTTAAACTATTATGAAGTAAACATATAATCATTTCATAACAATCCCGAAAACATTTGTTATCCGTAAAATGAACAATGTTCCAATATAATATGAAAGATGAAGTTACAAGGTAAATAAATAAATAAATTATTTCTATAAGAAGCTATATCCTGTTTGCGCAGTAATACACCAACATAAACTTGCTTGTTATTCATTTTTACATTACTTCCCTTTTATTTATAAAAATATAATATCAGTTTCTCTTCTAAACATTTAATATATTCCATTGTTCCATGACAGTTCCTTCTTTTCAAATTATCAATATAATATAATTGCCAATAATTCCTTTAAGAATTTCGGGGATCATCCCTGTAGCCAGATACGTTAGGACGATGATCAGTCACCCTATTCGTACTTGTTCCCTGTTTACTACTAGTAGAAGGAATGATCCACTCCGGTCATCATCCCTTGAGGAAAGTTCTCCACAATCCTCCTTCGGCAACACATGGGCCAGAATAAAGTGTTGAATGCTGGACTGTATTAAACTCAGCTCAAAATGTTAGAATCCCCATTATAAAAGTTGTTATTCCATTTTATTCTGAAGGATACCTTTTCACAATTCCATTTTCCATTTCCCATTTTACCTTTTTATAACTTCTGAATAAACTTCAAAGTTAAGATTTCAGCAAAAAAACTGTTTTAACAAAGTTTGACCAGGGAGCCTTGCATATTGAAGAAACCCTTGACTTTTAAAAAGAATCACATTTAGTACTTTTAATATTCTTTAAAACGTTTGTAATAAAATATTCTTTGAAACAATTGTAGGAAAATATTCTTTATAATATATATTTCCTGTTCGTACTTACACCAGTAGATACTTGTTTTCTATCCATAATATGAACATATATAAACTCTATCCTTCTGGCTCCCAGTCACTTACAAATATAACTTATTACCACACCTTTATATATCATACCCCTTTTATCCATAAAGTATCTTGCACTATTTACGTCCATATCAAGTAATAGCAGGAATCAGGGAAACATGTCCCTAACAGTATAGTATAAAACTCACAGGACCATATATATATATATATATATATATATATATATATAACAAAACCATTTTCCAAGAACCTTATAAATTTATCAAAGCAAAGATATAAGAAATCTTGCCTTGGTCTCTAAGTCAGTAGAAGCGATCTGAGGTTCGTTTCGAGTATCTATAGAAACGAAAAGAATCACCGTTAGAAATATATCCCATTATAACTTAATATTACTAACAACAATTACCTTAACCACTTAGCTCATTTGATTCCCTAATCCTTGTATAATCATACCAATGACATTTAAATATAATTACCATAAGTTCAAGGTTAACACATTTAGGGATTTTCGGTTTTCCGGACGGCTTTCACTAAAACTCACTTTTCTCCTAAACCGTACATCGGATTTTTACGTACTTTATATCAAAACGATCTATGAACCAAGTTCTATCTTATTATGACCAGTTGATACATCCTACTGACCTTGGCCAGTTCGAGAATTTCTGTCCTTTACAAGGTAGTTTCTATTTTAACGAAAATCGGGCATTATAACGGCTATACTTTCATACTTTCCAAATTTTTCACTCCTCCAACTCATCATCCAACACATGTCTCATTTCATTCACCATGTGGTCATCATACCAACCATGGTTACAAGCACAATACACTTCCATATTCAATCAAAACACTTGTAAACACTTATATAACCATGATTTCATTCTTTATAAAAGTTTAACCTAAAAACCAATCATAATCAACTATAAACTCAAAAGGGTAAGAATGTTTATACCTTCCTTGATGTTGTACAAGTCTTAATAAACCTTGTATAGTCCTTGTATCACCTTAGTATAGCTTAGGTCATTCAAAGAAACCAAGAAAATCAAAGTTAGTTCTTGAAGTTACTATTCATCACTATTCATCCATCAACTTTGATGAATTTATTACCTATGCAAATGAAGTTTGTTTGCTCTCAAATTTGGTACATACCTTAGTCTATACTTGTACAAGCTCCAAAAATTATCCCTTGATTTGTAGTTGCTTGAAGCTAGGGTTTTGATTTTCTTTTTCTTCTTTTCTTTCTAACTTGGCCGAATGGATGGATGATGAAGAAGATGGATGATTTTTGTGTTGGTTGGCAAGTGTCTAGAGTCTTGTAGATATTTAGTGGTTTATATATATATATATATATATATATATATATATATATATATTTATCAAGTAATTCTCTTGATAATCCTTGTTTAATTTGCTAGTTGAACTTGCCTAACTTGTGATGTCATGCATGATGTTATAATGGATGATCTTATAATATTGTTTTTGTTTTTCTTATTAGTGTGTTAATGATTTTTGGTAAATGATAATGTAGTATATATATCCTTGTTATAATATTAATCTTGGTTGTTTGGTTTTTCATACTCGTTTAATCCCGATTCGTTTATTAATCCAAGTTCCGGTGGTAATCCTTTTGCTTTGTTCATTTCTAAGGTTTACTCTCATTCCATCTAATTC
This sequence comes from Saposhnikovia divaricata, assembly GCA_036435485.1. Taxonomy (NCBI): domain Eukaryota; kingdom Viridiplantae; phylum Streptophyta; class Magnoliopsida; order Apiales; family Apiaceae; genus Saposhnikovia; species Saposhnikovia divaricata. The sequence goes on along the minus strand of CM071600.1, from coordinate 58,593,777 downwards.
CTCATACTTATAAAATGTTCTCGTGCTTTCTCGAGCGTTTCCAGTCTCTTTTACGGAACCACTTAACTTATACCAGATATCGATTTGGATGACATGAATAGCTCCTTTTTAGGATACCATAACTCCCTTTTTAGACGATAGATTATTCTTATCTAAATCTTCAACTAATTACATTGTTCATTGCATATAAACATTCGAATCCAAATCCATTGAAATATTCATTGTCATAAGGAGTCAATTGAAATCGAAAATCTTTAGAGTCCATACTCGAGAATCTTTAAAATCCGTGATCATTTCCAGTCACTCGTTTTCATAGTACAACAATAATATGATTTCAACTCGTTCATTTTCCGATTCGCACATAAAGTAATTGCATATCTTTTTCCATAAATCCACAAAATTACTATTCATTGAGATACTATAGCATTAACAAATTTAGGGAATATCACAATTAGACCTAGTAAGGTCCAAACATAGGGCCCATTTACAAGGTCCAAAACCCTAATTAAATATGACTTTCGTAAGGGTGATAAACAGCTCAGCAATAAGAGTCAAACGAGGAAACAATATCATTAGGAGTAGCCTCCAAGGCACCCAATTCAACATTGAAACTGTTTCCTACAAGGAAGGAGTCTAGAACCTTTCTCAAGGAGGTGGCTTGCCCACCAAGTCTCCGAATCCTACCATAATTCTAAGGCTCCTGCAACCTATATAAGGGCCTGACCCCTCATTCTCAGAACTACGTTTTTTGGCTTGATTCTCGACATTGAGATACGTAGGCACTCTGTGAGGACCGATCAGTCTCGAACGCAGACACAGCCATTAAAGCACGAAGCTCACGAACCCTAGCATTAAATACATACAAACCCTCATTTTTATTCAACATCATATTTACATACAGTAAAAGGCATTTTTTTTAAAACAATTTTTTATAAATACAATTATTTTAATAGTGCCAACATTTGATTAATTGAATACTATCTCTTTTATAATTATGTACAAGCTAGTATCTTATTTGTTAAATATAATCTCTATAAATTTTTGTGTAATCTTTATAATCTTATTTATAATATTGTAATCTAATTCAATGTATTTTATCTCATTATTTGATCTGATAATTGATGTAGAGTTGAAATCTCAAATATGAATTATTATTTTACTTTCTTTAAAAATTTTAGTTTTTTCCGTTGTAATTACATATTGCACTCTAATCTAATTACATATTTTATCTAATTATTTTAAAATTTTATTTTTTTAGCCTACTCATATATTTTAATGGATGTCAATCAAAATATCTTGTTTAATGTATATGTAGTTAATATGAAATATTATATAAATATTAACGAAATCTATGTTAATCACTTTATTTTATTTTTTTCGTAAAATTGAATCATAATCATTACATATTCTAATCATTTGTATGATATACATCTTTAACTATTAAAATGGGAAAATATTCTCATAATTTTATTCCAAATAAATTTTAAAATAGATATAGTGAGGAGGTTATTCATGAATGTGGTTAATGATTCGAAGATAATCAAAAGATGGTTGTGGGTGCGAATAAATTTTAAAATAGATATAGTGAGTAGGTTATTCATGAATGTGATTAATGATTTAAAAATATGTATCAAAAGTTGAGTTGGTTAAATGGTTGTGGGTGTGAGTATAAACTCTTGTGCACAATGGGGTCATGGGTTCAATTTTCATGAAAAAGCAATTTTTTTAACATTAATATAATTTCAAGGGCATAAAGGTAAATTACTAAATAGGATGAAAAGCCATGTTCCCCTATAATAGCTATAATGGATGTACACTTGACTTGCTATCTGGTGTGCACTTTGTGTTTTTGAAGAAATTGTGCACACGCTATACAATATACATTCTCTATAGTAATAATTAAGTTTAGAGGAGATAGAGCATACTGAGAAATGTTATGGACGATTCTTGTGGCCATGACGATGATTTGAAGTGGGATGGACTGGCCTGTCCTCCACTCGAAGAATATGCCTTCAATTTCGAGACTACTTTTGCACCAGATTATCTGTTTGATGATAGAAAGAAGAGATTGTAACACACTATTTAATGGAAGATGAACAACGACTGGACAAGACGATGGTAGTTGCGTCTATAATTACACCACCATCTCGTCTCTTGGATTACGTTCATAAAAAGCTCGTGGCCACCAACAAGTCTGATACTAGGGGGAAACCTACTACTGCCACTCGTCCTTCTAGGGGGAAACCTATTACTGCCACCCATCCTTGTAGAAAATGGAAAAATATTAGGATCTTGGGACATGTACTGCATTCTGAGATGCATAGCAAAACCTTTTATGGTTTCCACCCAAAGCACCAGCCTGCGGTTGATAACAAGATCAAGAAATATTTCGGATTGGAAGGCAGGGAAAAGGTTACTCATTAGTGTAATTATCCTCCTCATCGTCATGGGAATCACAGAAAAGGGAAGGATTTCAAAACTGCAATTCAAGCACCGAATTTGAGTGAAGCGAAGATAAAACCCTTTACTGGAGAAACAAAAGTTGTGGAGAAAAAAGACAAGAAAAGGAAATTCATGGACGATGACTATACAACGATGACCACTGATTATGATTTGAGATTCGAAGCTTCAAGGAAGAAATTACGCGAGGAATACGAGCGATATAGAGACACCAGGTGACAAAAATAGATTCTAGTCATTGATGTTCAAAAACTAGTAAAGGAGCAGCCAAGGTGCAATGTCAAATCAAAAGGAAAGCCAAGCTTGAGGCAAAAATTCATGGTGACGAAGACCTGCAAAAGCAACAAAAATTTTCCGCCATTTATGACACTTAGTTCGTGTTTTCAGTAGCATACTCTTATCCCACCCCCTACCTTCTTCGCCACTGGGTTTTGTTCTCAATTCTTATGGTGTTGTAACGAGGCCCTTGTCCTTTCAAAAATTGTGTTTGTAGAACAATATTGTATTAAATATATAGATCTTTGGTTGTGTTATAATCTATCAAAGTATTGATATATTGTTGTGTATGTGGAACATGATTTGAAGAATGTATACATTCATTTGTTTATTACATTCATAGTTCTGGAGGTACTGATGTTTCATTACAGTCTTTATGTTTTGGTTCTTCAAATTAGTCTTACAATTTTTCCAACTATGCATGTATCCTTCATATCAAAATTCCAACAAGTTGATTTCTTTTTTTTTCCTCTTTATAAATTTATCTGCTTCATTTTTATTAATGAAGAGAGTTTAAACATCTATGATCGACTCATCTGCAACATGGTTTTCCAACACTGAAAGCTTGTGGAGATGAAATTAATGTTATGCTTGTTCCTGACTATTAGATTTTGGAATATGTACCAAAAATTGCTTGATCTGTCAAATGATTCGGAAGTTACCTATCACTTCATGAATATTAATCTTTCTTTGTGGCTTTCAATTTTTCTTCTATAGTATAAGAATCTTGTAGTATCTCCATACATGCATATACATTTATTTTATTAAGTGACATGACTATATCACAAATAAGAGGCATGGTATTCTCTGGAATTTCTGAAATTTCTAGTACGTAGCATATGTTGTTTATTACTTAGAACTATCGTAATGAATCATAAACTAATCATTGCTATATATTTCTATGGTGAGTTGATGACTTCTATCATTTTATCTCTTTCAAGACAAGGAATAATAAGATATGATATCAAAGTTGCTCTTTGAAGACTTAAATATCACGAAACCACATATCCAGCCGAGGCCTTTCATCTTGTGGAATCTACGTCTAGTCAGTGAAGAAGTTGGAATTATAGTCAATGCTGGAAACATAAATAGATACTTTCTAAAGTAAGTTTTGAACTTCTCCAACGGTAGTGTTATGTACCTTTTATGTTGTGATAGTCATTCTGAGCTTTTTGACATGACAAGCCTAAAGAAGTTGAAAAATGCATTTTTCTCTCTGCAGCTGTTCTTGTTTACTTGATGAGGCCACTGTCAAATCGTCCTATCTTTAGATGCTTTTCAGGGTAACTACTTAACAGATTATTCTACATTCATATTGTTTGTCAGCTTATGAAAGTTATAGCTAGAAGTTAGTTCTTTCCTGCTTCGTACATCATGATATCCCACTAGTACGGAGGATCAAACTTGCAAGTCATATTATTAATTAGGTTAAATGATGCTAGTAGATTACACATAGGTGGCATAGATGTATTAAGGGAATAAAACATTGAAAAAATGGGTGCAAAGGGAAAAAAAGATCCATGAGTAGTTGTTAATGGAGTTGAAATTACCAAATTCTGAGGAGCTGGTATCAGTTTATGCCTAAGTGCTCCACATATACGTTTATCTTGTATAAGATCTGCTAAACAAATTAGAGCCAATCCTAATCAATCTTGTATAAGATCTGTTACAAAAACGAATATGTTTATTTTTCATATCCACACAGTAAAACGAGCTGTAGTAATTTTGTGATGTTTTTAGCGCTTAACCACCCTGTTGTGTTTTAGTATATCTTGGAAAGTTAGCAAAAGAGTTCATAAGCCATCCTAACTCAAAGGATATGGAGGTTGGTTTTTCTTAAGGAGTGACTTACCTCCAGTAACTATAAATTTACCTGATCTTAGTTATCCTCATTTATCTTGTTAGAGGTGTTACATGCAAGTTAAATTCCAGAGAATAAAATAAAGTGCAGCATAATGGTCTTATCGAGCAGTCAAGGCCCTTTTGGTTAATTTTCTTTCTTGCATTGGAACATAACTAAGCAAAAAAATGGCTACAATAAAATACTTACAAGTTTCTTAAAGATAGCTGATGTTAGATTTACCTGGGTGTTTGGTTACTTTTGATTTATCTTTTCAAAATTTTGCAAAATATGTTTGGAGATGTGGAAGAAAAGTCTACTTAAAATACTGTTAATTTAAGTTTCATTATAGAAATATCATCTACAACCTTTGCAACATAAAATACAAACCTATTTTAAAAAAATTGAAAGTTAGATTTCAAATTGAATAATGATGCACCACTTGTCTTTATATACAACGCCAATCATCAAATTAACTTGAAAAGAAACAGAATTTTACTCTGCTAAAATTGCTTTATAAAAATATTTGTTTGCTCGAGGCCTCTTAATAACTGTCAACACTTTAAATTTCTCACCAATATGATTAACCATTTTCTGTTACATAATCAACCATATCAAATTACGCCCTTTCAAAAAAAAAACCATATCAAATTACGCATGGACAATAGTAGGTTTTAGACAGAATGTTGCTACAACTTAAGGAAATTTTGTACCATAAAAAAACTTATTTTTTTATCTTATAAAAGAAATATGTTAGGTTCTTAAATCATGTTGATCGATATGCAATTAAAGCTTGTCAATGGTTCGAAGGTCCGATTTGATCCGGTCCGAACCTTATCAAATAAATGTGAATTGTATAGCAAAAAATCTGATTCGATAATAATTTGATCTAATAAAAATGCGATCTATAATTGATCGGATATGGATTTCAATTAATTCGATCCGACCATTTATAATTATACATGTATAATTTTAACATAATAAATATGATAAATTTAGCTATTTGTTTCTTATTCAGCTATGATTTTCATTTATATTTCATGTAGTGTATAGTTTCATTAGAATTTTATATTCTATATGCATAATTGTTTAATAAGATTTAAGTTTCCGGATAATTATTCGAATATAATAATTTCATCATTTATAATTTTTTGAATTATAATCTTTTAAATTATCTACTTAATGTTTGTTTTGAAGTATTTAGATTAGGATTGGATCCATTAAATTATGTTATTTCATATTTGTTTTGAGAAATAACCTATGAATTGAGTTATTATCTTTTAAAATTTCTAATCATATATTTGTTCAATAAAAAGTTATAGTGAAAGGATTATAATCTTTTTAAAAAATGACTTATGGGTGAAGATTAAATTATACCTACTCGGCTACTCCAACCAATAAGTATTAAAGAGGATTTGAATTTTATCGCTTATCTCAATAAATTAAACACGGAATTACTAGAGCGCAATGAGATATCTCTAGAAAAAATTTAAAAAAAAAACATTTTTTTGATAAAAATCACAAAAATAACCATTCTGAAAAAAGTGGCAAATTTTAGCATTTTGGATACTCCACTGGTAGTTGGGTATCCCAATTTGTATAAGATATTCCACTGGTAGTTGGGTATCCAAATACTGGATAAGGGATACTCCACTGACAAATGGGTATCACATATGCTGGATACTCCATTGGCAGTTGGGTATCTCATATAAAAGTGGATACTCCACCGACAGTTGGGTATCCCATGGGTTAAGATTGGCCAAAATTTTGAAAATGGTTATTTTTGTGTATTTTGTATAAAAAAGGTTAAAGTTGGCCTTTACCCCTATCTCTAGTGGTCTCTTGTCGTCTCAGATCCTGGGTTCGATTATCGCTCCTTCCGAGATTTATTGAAAATAAATACTCACATGTAAGACATATAAGACTACTTAATAAAAAAAATTGAATTACTAGTTTAAAGAATTATAATCCTTAATCTAATTCTAAATAATTTTTTATAAAACAAACATAGAATTCAAAATTTTAATAAGGGAAATTCTCATTGATGTCCTTTTACAATTTCCTTTTCCAAATGGTATCATCGCATGTTTTGGTCTTACGAGTGGTACTAGGGCTGTAAATGAACTGATACACTCGCGACCGGCTCGACGTTCGGTTCGAAAAAAGCTCGGTTCGGGTTCGGTTCGATTCACAAACGAGTCGATCTTGAACATGATTTTAAGGATCGATTTATAAACGAGTTGAACTTGATCATGATAAAGTTCGACTCGATAGCTCGCGAACAAGATCGATTAACGTGTTCGTGAACATAGTTCATGAACAGGCTCGTGAACATAGCTCATGAACATGTTCGTGAACAAGTTCGATAATTGAGCTCGTTAACATGCTCCGTATTCGAGTTCATTAGTGGTTCATAAACAAATTCGATAGATAATCTTCTATATATAATAGATGTCTGATTATTAAAATATACTTTCGAAAATCTTATTAATTGTACACCATTAATTAGAAAATCTTATATGTTATGCTAGATTTTATAATTATTTATTTTATAATAAAAAAATGATAATAATGATAATAATAATAGTAGTATATGTAGTATAATAGTATTTATTTGTCAAAATATGTATCAAATTAAATATTACATCATTTTAAGTGCTAAATTTTAGAATTAAATATTATTGATGTATAAATTTATTTATACTTCTTAAATATATATAACAAGATATTAAAATATGTTTATGATTGTGTAAATTTTGAAACTATAATAACTTGAGATACTTGCAAATATGAAATATAAAGACCAAATTAAGTTAAATAAACACTACAAATACAATAATATTTTTTTTAATACTACAAATTTATAAAATGTAATGAGATAATACTATAAACATAAAATCTATGCCAAAATTGATAAGATTGTAAATTTATGTAGGAGACCGATACTTTTGTATGACTGACGTTTTATAGATTTTATGTGAGAAAATTAATATTTTGTATGAATAATGATATTTTATGTAAGGAGATGTGAGAATTTTATTGGTTGATGATTTTATTTTTATTTTTAGTGTTGAGACATAAATTTAATTATTTAATTTTGGACTTTTCAATTTTTTTAATGCTAAATTTTTATATACAAAAATAAGAAAATAAGTTTATGAGTTGTTCGTAAGTGAGCTCGTGAGCATAAGTTCGCGAGCAATATTTAAGATTATTCGTGAGCATAATTTTATGAACAAGCTCGTGATCACAAGCTTAATGAGTTGTTCGAAAGCAAAAGTTCGTTAATAAGCTCATGAGACATGTTCGCGAGCTATTCGTGAACGGTTCGCGAACAGCATTTTATCTTAACGAACCGAGCTCAAACATATTTTTTGACTCGATTCAAGTTCGAGCTCGAGTTCGATAATTTCTTAACAAACGATACATGAACATATTAGAGTTCGGCTCGGCTCGACTCATTTACACCCCTAAGTGGTACCCTAAAATAAGGTATTACACTTGTCACCCTTCTCTTAATTGAGACATTAAGTCACTATTTTTTTTTGAATAATTCTCATTGGTGCCCTTCTACAATTGACTTTTGCAAAAAGTGCCATTTCACTCTTAATAAAATGAAATAACTGTTTTTAATTAAAATAAAAGACTAAACACAATAAAAGATAAGTTTAAGTCGGGTGGAATTCCACTGATACGGTCTCCACCCGAATTAATTTTTTCTTTTATTTTGTTCACTATTTTATTTTAATTAAAAACAATCATTTCATGTAATGGCACCATTTGGAAAAACCAATTATATGATTAAAATAGAATACTTAAATACTTATACTTAAATATCAAATTATAATTTTCAAATATCTATATTAAAATTTTAATTTTTTTCAAATTTCAAATTAATAGCATGTAATAGTATTGTTGAAATTATAATATGAATAGTGATATTAAATGATATGTTTGCGAGAAATTTTTTAGTGTATACAAATTGAAAATAAAAAATATTTACTCGCTAACATGAATTTAAAATCGCAAGACACGTAGTTGACGTTAGTACTATAAGAGTTTTATAAAAAATAAAGGTTATCATTGTATGGTTAAAATAAAATACTTAAATACTTAATACTTAAATATCGAATTACATTTTTCATATATCTATAATAAAATTTAATTTTCTTCAAATTTTAAATTAATAACATGTAATAATATTGTTGGGATTATAGTATGAACAATGATATTAAATGATACGTTATGAGAAAATTTTTAGTGTACAAACCAAAACCATATTATGGGGGTGTTTGAGGGAACTTATTTTCCAGAATAAATCAACTTATTTTAAGTTGAAAGTTAAGATTCCTAACTTTACAACTTATTTTTGCAATTTATTGAATCTCAAACATACATTAAATACTTGTATAAAAAAAAATTATTGAAATATAAATTTTTTACCCGAAAATAAGTCAATAAGTCCTTAAAATAAGTTTTGCCAAACAGGCACTATATCATATTTTATAAGATAGTAACTTATATTATAATTATTCATGGATTTAGTTAATAAGCAATTTCTTCTATCATATTTTAAATATTAAATTTATAATACAAATAAGTTTAAATTCACATGAAAATAACTAAATATAAAACTCAGTGAACTGAAAAATTCTAACATCTTAACACAAATTTTCTACTAATATTTACTATCATATAATTCAACTATCCGTTTTAATTAATTCAACAAACATTAACAATTTATAAATATTTAGAACATGTCATGCATTTTGCGTGAGATTAGAAGCTAGTTAACTTTAAGTATCAAGTGATTGTGAAAATAAATACGATAAAAATAAAGTAAATATCGCTCAAAACAACATCATGATGATCACTATCAATGTTTGTCTCCTATAACTCGCATTAAATTGTAAAATAATAAATTTAATCTAATATTATAAGAATAAAGGGTATTAAATATTTTTATAATTTTTTTAGTACAAAATTGTAGTTAGACAGAACAACCACACATATTTCTCATTACATGGTGTTGTCATACAAAGGTTAGAGACTCTATTGATAGCTCTGCACCATCATTAACTTTATGTAACGAACCAACAACTCCGTCAAGCAAACCAACACTTGCAAATACCTATCTCGATTCAAACACCATCATCCTCAATGGAGTAAATCTCTCTCCCAACATTTAAGTATCGGAGGAAAATCTAACTTTTAACCATTAAGACACAAGTCAAGATCATGACACATGAGTTAGAGCTCATTGATTCACAATAATATTTTTATGTAACGTTAAAAACACCAAATATTTACAGACCCACATGAAAAAAGGAAATATATTTTTGATAAAGTAAGCGAATTCAAACGTTTATACTACCTCCATATCATTCATTTCTTTACATATTTTCAGCATTATTTGGCACGCATTTTAAGATAAATATAAAGTATAGTTCCATAACTTATTTTTAATTTTTTTTTGAATAAAAATTTCAACATTAAATTTTTATTCAAAAGAAAAAAATTAAAAATAAATTATCAGATTATATTTTATAGGAGCATTAAAATGCATACGAAACCCCTATCCTAAACATAAACAATTCGTTGGAACAAAACGAATATGAAAAGAGTAATATCGTCTTCAAATTCTCTACCCAATAATATCTCTTTACTATTCTCCACTCTCTAGTAATTATCCACATAGCACATTTTAGCAAATTCGATTATAGTGAAAAAAGAAAAGAAAAAAAAAACAATGGAGCCCGCACGGGGCACCGAACCCACCGAACACATCATATAATCCACCCTCATTTCATTTTGGTTTATCTTATATTCTCTCTCTCTCTCTCTCTCTCTCTCTCTCTCTCTCTCTCTCCTTATGTCGATCGGATCCTTGATATTGGGGATAATGAATTGACGCTTCAATTATAATCTTCGTCCCCCCCTCAGGTTAGTTTCTACACAGATCTCAGCACTCTCTCTATTCTTTTCAGATTTAAATTTATTTTTATTTTATTATCACTTGTTTGCTTTCTAATTAAAATTGATTTCACAATTCACTGGCTTTATACTGGAATTCATGTGCTTTTGTTTACTTAATTGTGTTTGCTTATGCGATTGTATTGTTTTTACTTAGGGTTTATAAATTATACTGTACAGTGCTATGTGAAGTGTTGATTTAATGTTCTTGGCTTTCTATGATTAGTGTTGATGTGGTTGAATTGAATTGATGTGTTTTTGAAGGTAGGGAGTTTGTAGGATTAGTGGATTACGTGTTACTTAAGTGATCACGGTGGCTTTGGGAGAGGCTGGTTTAGTGTTTGGATTTTTTGTCGTGTTTATGTTTCCTTTATGATTGGTGATTTGGTTTGTAATTGTCGTGTTCATTAGATGTGGAGTGGGGGATTTGTAGTGTCTCGAGGAATCCGACAGGATCGTTTCTTGCTGTTTACGTTTTGTCACTGAAATTAGGTTTGGTATATCTTGGAGGTTTTGGATTTTTTTTGAAAAATTTATTGGAAAGATGCCACGTAGTTTCAGTAGCGCGTGGTTTGCACACTGAATGATTGCTACCTCGGTGTTGGGCGTTACTTTCGAATTTGATATTACATTATTTCTTAAGCTGTTATAAATTTCATATAATCAATAGTGCATGGTTTTCAGTGTATCCTCTTATATGGTTTTCTCTCTTCGTAGGAAACAGTACGTGATATCTAGTATATAGCTTAAAAATAGTTAATTTTAAATTTTCACTGTTGACATTAATGTTCTTTTCATGTTCTCAGGACACCTGGCATCCCCTCATCCCCCCTTTATCTTTGACTGTGCACACACCAATTTGTATTCCGCTTTAGCAACAACGTCGGAGTTGCGAGTACTCTTAAAGCTGTAAGATGGCAGAGAAAGCATGTGTAAAGCGTCTCCAGAAAGAATATAGAGCACTATGTAAAGTATGATTTCATTTAAATCCATTGGTATTTAGAGCCAGCAAGTATATTTTGCTTATATTCCATGTTAAAGTTAAGTTTCAGAATTCCTATCCAATTTGCTTTTTCTTTAAATTACACATCTCATTTCTCGAGTATGCTTTCAAATCTTTTTGGTTCAGGCTATTTTTATGAAATTAATTATTTCCTTTTATGATGTGTGTGCATGTAAAGAAAACTAATTTTTCTTTTGCTAGTGTTGCTGTATATATTATGTTAAAGTTAATGGTTTCAGTGTGTACTTCCATATTATTACCATATCAGCAGTTCCCTTGAGCTAAAATTTCTTTGGTATTGTTCCCCTCCCTGTATTATACAATTTTAACCAAATTTTATGATGGCTGTTATACGGTTGCAGGAATTGTGCCATAGTCTTCTTTATACCATAAGATCTAGTTTTGCAATTATGTTAAAAATTCTTATTCAAGCTTTTAACATAGTTCATTTGCACACTGATGAGCATGGCTTTTATTCCTTTCTGATATGTAGTTCTTCAAAGTATATTTATCGATTGAAAATAATTTGCGGTATGCTCTTATGAATTCAGGAACCTGCTCCTCAATGCGTGGCTCGCCCTTCCTCAAATAATATTCTTGAGTGGTGTAAGTTAAATTCCCATCTCCTTCTGACAACAATGTTAATACAGGTGTTGAGCCAAATAAGTTGTCTTCTGTATATTTCCTTGCTCAAAATCTCTCCCAATATCCAATATCCAATACATGTATAAATGTTATATGATCATATCTAGTAGCATGTGTCATACCTAAAATGTGGGTGTTATGGCTTTCCTAGCATGCACTGATAGGTTTATATTTGGTATCTCTATGAGTCTGTGTTTTTTCTGCTTATGTTTAAAATCTGTACCCATAAGGTATAAATTTCAAGTGCTTTGAGATTCAACATAATGAAGCATCATCAAGTTCTGTGTACCTTCGACCTCAGGAACATTTTGTTCAAAGCTAAATGTAGTCCCACTACTTTTTTGTGTATTTTTGTAGATTATGTGTTGGAAGGGAGCGCCGGAACTCCTTTTGCAGGTATGTTTTCTTTTAATGTCTCTATAATAAAAATATATTGTTTATATTTCTGTGTGTGTTTTGGGGGGGGGGTAATATTAACATATTTTGCTCTAATGCTCAATTGTTTTTGTGTCTAATCTCTTTGGCCTTTAGGTGGCTACTACTTTGGAAAGATCAAATTTCCTCCAGAATATCCATTTAAACCTCCTGGAATCAGGTAGTTCATTAATCTCTTTAAACATTATTACATGAGTCTATAGTTGCATCAAGCACATGTCATCTTTGGCGGTAAATTTAGATTGCCAGCGACAGATGACTTGATTTTCATAGATGATTGGATCTACTATATCAGTTGTAACATGAGATCCTTACTTACTCGTGCTATTGTAATTATTTTGAATAAAATGTATCACATGATTATCGAATTATGTGCCATGTGTCATATATGTTAGTTACATGTATACTGGGTAGCACGGGTGCGGCTATTAGGTAACGCACCGCGCACCGGGTGCGGTTCGGGTGCGGCGGTGCGCCGGAGTGCGGCGGGGTGCGTACCGGGTGCGCCACCCGGCGTATCCATGTATGTCTGGGTGGGGATTCGTGGGGGATACGGGAACGGGAGGGGTATGTTTTGTATTTTTCCAGTCAAACGAAAAGGTGTGATTCGGTCGACCGTCGTCACTTACATCGAAGGGAGGGGTTCGTCTCTGCATCTCCGTTGGCCGCCGTCTTCATCTCCGTCTTCGTCGTCATCTCCGATAAGCCCCTTCTTTCTTCTTCTCGTTCGTTTCTTCTTTCTTCTTCCAATGATTTGTATGTATATGTAATCAATCTGTTTTGTTCTTTCTTCTTTAAGTGTTTTCAATTTAGAAATATATATACATTTCGTGTATGTATATATCGTATTTGGGATGAACTGGTGTGTTGTTAGTCTATATACAAGACCACTGACTACTGTTTATCGAGGGTTGACTTTTTTTTTTTGACTTGATTTTTCACACACTAATGTTAATAAGTTACTAATATTTATTTACTAAATGATGGTTTTTTATGTGACTAAATGTTGATTTGACCTTGAATTTGGAGACTTTATTCTTTTTGGTTGGAAGAGGCAGTAGAACAAAAAAACTGATTTTAATTATATATAATATATATTTTAATATTTTAATATTTCCGAATCCCCCCCGCACCCGAATCCCCATATTTTTAATTTTGCCGAATTCGCGTATCACTGCACCGCGTATCCCCGCACCCGCACTGCGCTTCACAGCATGTATAAAATGAATAAAATAAAGTGTAAGAAGCATTGTGTTAATTATTGATTACTTTAATCTTCGGTATTTCATGTTTATCTAGTAAAAGATCTAAAATGTTCTATTTCCCCCTTTAAATAATGTGAAAATTAAGCTTTATAAGGCTGCTAAAATTCCAAAGTCATTGCTCCCTTTTATTACCAATTACATTGGTGAGTAGAGGAGATTCTACATACTTTTGATGTAGGACAATGATCAAAGAAATAAAATAGGAGGGGAAGGGGAAGAACAAAGGAATAAATCCATCTCCTTTCCCTAGAGATCAGCAGAACACAAACAAATCTCAATCTATTCTAAAGTATTTATCTATTTATATAAGTCAACTCTGTCAAATAATATTACAAGTTACAACAATTTGAATGAGTAAGTTTGTTTCAACTAAAACCTGCCTGTATGTATTCTAATCCGACCTCTATCTAAAATTTAGTTTCCATTTATCGATCATTTTTTTTTAATTCAATTGGAGTCTTATCCTTGTTTTCTTGTAGTATGACAACTCCTAATGGGCGGTTTAAGACACAGACGAAAATTTGCCTATCAATGAGTGACTGTAAGTCTACATAAACTGGATACAAGCTTACTTTTGTGTTGTTTACCAGATACATATGATGAATTTAGACTTTATTAGATTTCCTGTCATTCAAATTGGGAATTAATTATCTTCACTGTGCCATTTTGTAGTTCATCCAGAAAGCTGGAATCCAATGTGGTCTGTTTCAAGGTGAAATATATACCTTAAGAGGATGCTTCTTTTTTTCCTATTAAATTTGAACTTTCTTTTTATTGTTTTAATAATGTACTTGACTTTTGCTAATTTTTGTTTACCCTAATTGCAGCATACTTACTGGACTGCTCTCTTTCATGGTAAGTCTTTACTCTTCTACAATGCCATATAAGTCTTTATGCATTTACATTCTTTGATGTCAATATCTTGCACTTTTAAGGCTGAAGCCTAATGTACTTGAATCACAGAAACTTGATGTATTTGTGAAAGGTCAAGTTTACTTCTCCTAAAAATGCTTATCCTCTGCATGTCTGCAAGGAGTTGGGAATGTATGTGATACAGCCCCTCTTGACCATGTATTGGATATGAGTGGCCTTATGTATCCGAAACCCAGTTGAATCTGATTTTTTTTTTTTTTTTCATTTTTTGTCATGCATTTGAATGTGTATACTAAATCAATTTTAGTTATAGTTAATTGCAATTTTTTTTGCGATTGTCCTGCTTCCCAAAAGCTGCTTAGCATGCAAATTTTCTTTGTTGTTTTACTATACAGATGGACAACAGTCCTACAACCGGTAGTGTGACAACTACTGTTGCGGAGAAGCAACGACTTGCGAAGTCCTCTCTTGCATTCAACTGTAAGAAGTAAGTACACACTAAATTGTTTCGTTTAGTACTTTCCACTCACAGATAGCATCATACCAAAATGCATTTGTTAGACACTTCTATACAGCATTATCTTTTTTTTCCCCCTAAATTTTACAGCATTATCTTACCAATGCCATTGTCATCTCATTGGGACTGCAATACTTAATTGAAATATGTGTAGGTTGCAACTTGTGTATAATATACGTCATTTACTTAAAATCAACCAAGACTAGATCTTTACATTCAAAACTTATTCTGGCATACTCTCCCCAATCATCCAAATTACACCAATACACCCTGGGCTCAGTTTTGAAGTAAAAGCAGGATAATAGTTATAATGGTGATTTCATTTATGTAGAAGGTCAGGAATGCAAATTGAATGATAGATCTGTTCTTAAGTATTTATATATATATATATATATATAGGCAAGTGCTCAAATACAAACCACTTTTAAAATACAAACCTACAAACCAACACTAAATTAATTATATTTCATTTATTCTAAGGTTCCCGCCAAGGGTACCTTCACAAAAAATGCTTAAAATAATTGGCTCTATCCATAAAAAAAAAAAAAAAAAAAAAAAAAACTTGCCGTGGAAATGCGAAGCATTTAAGACAGTAAACGGATGAGTTAGGTAGTCATGAGGGCCGCAGGCCCTCGACACACCCGTCAATCGTCTATTGCCTTTACCATTGATTGCCATTCCTTACAACTTTAGAATGATAAAGGCGCGAAGCGCCGTACAAGAAGGTGCGAAGCACCGTTAACCAGTGAAATCCACTGCCACGTCATCACGTGAACAGTGAATTTTTTTATTTTTTATTTTTTTATTTTTTTTGTTGGATAGAGCCAATTATTTTAAGCATTTTTTGTATTGGGGTACCCCTAGTTTGGTCATTAGATTAGCTTGAAATATTAGATTATGCTTGGTTTGTAGGTTTGTATTTTAAGGAGGTTTGTATTGAAGTAGCCCCTATATATATATATATATATATATATATATATATATATATATATATATATATATATATATATATATATATATATTAAAACTGTTGTCAGTGTTCCTGGTGAGCACTTAAGCTTTATTAGAAGTTATCTGACTTGTACTTTTGCCAATAGCGTAAAGTTCAGAAGCCTGTTCCCGGAGTATGTGGAGAAATATGAAGGACAGCAGCTCTCTGAAAAGGCTGTTCCTGAGCAGAAGCGAGCTGAGCAGGCTTCAGAGGAAGCTAGACCTTTGTTGGAACAAATAGGCAATCCAAAAGGAGAAGTGAATAAACCAGAACCCGAGAGAGACATAAAAAACGTTCGGAGGCAATCCTTTCCAACGTGGGTGCTGGTGTTGCTGGTTTCCATTTTCGGCATTGTAATATCATTGCCTCTGCTTCAACTGTGATAATCCCATTCTACAAGTAGTGGAGATTTGAGAAATTTCCTAGTAATTATCATGAAACACATGTATAAAATGGTGGTATTTCGTGTTTTGTTGTGATTCTCCTCTTATTGGAGTTTGCCAGTTTGTATTTGTCAACATCAGAATGTTAACATGCATTTGACATTTGCCGCAAGTGTTGAAGCTGGTATGCGTCTCTATCCCTGTTTTTGTAGCAACTGACACCTTTGTGAGTTCATTAGCGTATTGGTTAATAAA
Source organism: Saposhnikovia divaricata (assembly GCA_036435485.1). Classification (NCBI taxonomy): domain Eukaryota; kingdom Viridiplantae; phylum Streptophyta; class Magnoliopsida; order Apiales; family Apiaceae; genus Saposhnikovia; species Saposhnikovia divaricata. The sequence continues at coordinate 58,576,861 of CM071600.1, read as the reverse complement.
ATTTGATTAAATCAAGAAAACTAAGGGGCTTTATGGATCATAGAATTCCAAACCAACTTATTGGAAATGCAAATGAGATTTCAGTACAACACCAAGGTGAACCTTATAAATTTCATAGAAGTATTTCATATTGATCAGGGTATAAAAGACATTATACCTGGGTATTTACATGCATCCTAGCCAATTCTTCAAAGTAGAAGATACTTGGAAGATCGGACGCTTATCTCTCTCACAAAAAAGAATATATAACATATAATTCACATTTACACTGATGTACAAATGTTGTATCATGTATGTATACATATATTTGGAGTACTAGCTTAAAACCCGTGTGATGCATGGATGTTCTTTAAAATTATATAATTTTTTTTAAATTTGAATTAAAATTTTTTAGACATGAATTTGTTGCTTAAAATTTTAAATAATATGATTTGATAATAATTATATATATATATATATATATATATATATATATATATATATATATATATATATATATATAGGCTCATGCTCAAAAGAGAACCCCCTTAAAAAGAGAACTTAGAGAACTCCCCATTTAACCTTTAGATTTATGATCTAACGGCCCCGCCAGGGCCCCCTCATATAATAAACATAGACACTCGCACACATTAACAAACCCAAAAAAAAAACTTCAAGAAAAAAAACTTTCAGTCCTCTGTTTCAGGTATGACACTCATGCCTTACTAATTTGGCATTAGAGCTTACTTTATCATTATGAATGCCTTATCCATTCCTCTGTTTCAGGCGAACGCCTACTTTCAATCCGCTGCTCGTCAGGGTAGAGCCTTCAGGGATGACAACGTGGCTTTTAGAAAGGAGAAAGCAAGGTTTCAAGAGGAGAAACTAGACTTGAAGTCTAGGATCATCCGCGCTGAGGCAAGCGCTCGATCATATCAGAAACAATAGAACTCCTTGCACAGAAAGAAAGCAGCTGAATTCAACAAGGTAGTTGAGGCCTATCAGCAGTCAGATGCCTTTTTGGACTTCATAGACAACCATGATGATGAGGTGCGCCCTGTTAACATGTCTATCGGGTGGGATAAAGCTATTAAGGTCGTGAGCAACAAGTATCCAACTTTTGTCGACCCCAGCAACTTCCCTTGCCCTAATTGGGCTGCTAGCGGGAAAAGCCATGTTGATCTTGTCTCCGGCTCTGGGGTTAAAACTGTTCCTCAGACATCAAGTTCCGGCTCTAAGAGGGCAGCTCGTATTGTTAGCTCTGACTCGGCTTCCTTGGGTTCTCGTGGGAAGAAGCCCATCGCAAAGGAAAGAAAGGAAGCAGCTATCGGGCAGTCTCGTAGCGAAATGACCGAAACCTCCGATGAGGAGGGAGAAGAAGTGGAGAGGGCAGTTGAGCAGCCGATGGTGGTAACTGCCGAAGAGGGAAGCGGCTTCGATGAAGATGATTCGGATGATGATGACTCTAACGAAGAGGGAGAAGAGGTAGTAGAAGAATCCTCTGAAGAGTAGGTGACTCTTGTCAAGAGCCTTGCACGGCTTTAGTACCCTTATGTGGCTATATTTTATCAGTTTTCATTCAGGGTCCTTCGGGACTTAACTTTATTCGACTATGTTTGTAATCTTAACTTTAAACCTAAGCCCTCCGGGGCACTTTATTTATGCATTTGTTTTCGTTCATTCATATGATCTTTTATTTACAGTACTTGGTCATTCTAGACTTACACTCAACAGGTGTTTGGTACATAATTAGAATCACAGAATCATAGAATGGAAAACAAACTTGCATTAATAATTCGGAATGGGTTCAACGCTTACATAGATAGATACTGTCCTACTCGGGGCAATAAGCCCTGGGATGGTTTCATTGAACCTTATTTCTACTTCTCCTAATAGATAGGTAAAAAGCTAAGTCTTTACAAGAATAGCTTAAACATAATAAACCTTCAGGTTCAAAGCATGCCAAGTACGGGGCACCTCGTTTCCATCCAAGGTCTCCAGCTTGTAGGATCCCCGTCCTAGTGTCTTCTTGACTCGATACGACCCTTCCCAGTTGGGGGCTAGCTTTCCTTTCTGACCAACTCCAGAGGCCTCTATCTTTCTCAAAACTAGATTACCTCGTCGAAAGAAACTCTCCTTAACCCTCTGGTTATAGTGGAATGATGCTTTTTTCTGATGCTCTGCATTCCTGGCATTCGCCTCATCCCTAACCTCATCAATCAGATCAAGGGCTAGTCTCATACCTTCCTCATTAGTCTTCTGTTCGAATGCTTCCACCCATGGAGACACATGTGAAATCTCCAAGGGTACAAGTGCCTCGGCTCCATAAGCCAACAAGAACGGGGTTGCTCCAGTCGTCACTTTATAGGTGGTGCGGTATGCCCAGAGTATAGGCAATAACTCATCCACCCAAGTGTTTCTCGAGCGTTTGACCCTCTTCTTAAGTCCATCGAGGATGATCCGGTGTGCTACCTCTGCCTGTCCATTAGCTTAAGGATGAGCCACTGAAGTAAAATGAAGCTCAATAGCGTTCTCCTCACAATATTTCTTGAACTCTTCATTGTTGAACTGTGTCCCATTATCCGTCACAAGGATACGAGGGATACCATATCTGCAAATTATGCTTTCCCAAAAGAACTGAGCGACTTGATTGGTGGTTATCTTGGCTAAAGGTTTAGCCTCAATCCACTTAGTGAAGTAATCGATGGCCACTATCAGGAACTTTCTTTGTGCTAAGGCTACGGGGAATAGGCCAGGTATGTCCATTCCCCACATTGCGAACGGGATAGGAGAGTTAATCGAGGTTAACATCTCAGGCCGCCGCCTTACAATCGGAGCGTGCTTTTTGCACCTTTCACACCTCTTGACATAATTCTGTGCATCGTCCAACATCTCCGGCCAATAGAATCCCAAACGAGTGATCTTGTGAGCTAGGGCTCTGCCCCCCAAGTGTTGCCCACAGATCCCTCCATGAACTTCCTCTAATGCTTCTTTTGCCTCTTGAGGCCTCAAACATCTCAAGTGTGGGATGACAAAAGACCTTTTGTAAAGGATGCCTTCAATCAAGGCTTATCTCAATGCCTTCACCGACAGTTTTCGTGCCTCCTGGGCATCTCAGGGAGCCATCAAGTTTCTAAGTGAGCTTTGATCGGATCTATCCAACAACTCCCTACATCAATTGGTGCCACCAATTTCGAGTTGATGGCCGGGGCCTTCAAGACCTGGAAGTAAACACTCACTGCATAGTTCTCTATCTCTGAAGAAGCGAACTTGGACAGGGCATCAACCTTAACGTTCTCTTCTCTCGGAATGTGCTCCACATAGCACTCGTCAAACTGAGTCATAATATCTTTCACAACTCTCAAATATTTTGCCATAGTTTCATCCTTGGCTTCAAATTCACCATTTACTTGCGAGACTACCAATCTTGAGTCTCCACAGATTTTAAGGTTCTTGACCCTCATGATTCTGGCCAAGCCCAATCCGACTATCAAGGCTTCATACTCAGCTTCGTTGTTGGTTTTTGGGAAGTCCAACTTCAAAGCATACTCAATTGTGAACCCATCGGGGCTTTGCAAAACCATTCTTGCACCACTAGATTTTGTTTTTGATGCCCCATCAAAATAGAGCACCCAATATTCCTTCTGATCTGGTAATAGCTCTTCATCTTTATCCTTACCTCCAGGGGTAGGTACTATCTCCTGCCCCCGACTTCTTGGTTCCCAATGGTACATTCAACCACGAAGTCAGCTAATGCCTGAGCTTTGATGGCTGTTCGAGGCTTGTATGTGATGTCAAATTCTCCGAGTTCGATCGCCCACTTAATCAGCCTTCCACTTGCTTTTGGGCTGTGCAATATGTTTCTCAGCTACTGGTCCGTCAGGACTTCAATCTTGTGTGCCTGGAGGTATAGTCATAGCTTCCTCGAGGCTGTCACCAATGCCAAAGCAAATTTTTCAATGGGAGAGTAATTCAACTCCGCTCCATGCAACACCTTGCTCATGTAGTAGATAAGTTTCTGAACCTTGCTTTTTTCTCGGATGAGGACGGAACTCAACGCTTGTTCAGATACCACCAAGTATAAATACAATGTCTCTCCGGGACTAGGTTTGGCCAACAACAGGGCTTCAGTCATGTACTTCTTTAACTGTTCAAAGGCCTCTTGGCTTTCAGGCGTCCACTCAAAGTTTTTCACCTTCTTCAATTCTTGAAATAAAGGCAAGCACTTATCACCAGATTTGGAGATGAATCTCCCTAAGGCTGCAACTCGGCCTGTCAATTTCTGCACATCTCTTACAGAGCGTGGTGGCTCCATATCCAGAATCGCCTTAATTTTATCAGGGTTGGCTTCTATGCCTAACTTTGAAACCATCAGACCCAAAAACTTTCCTGATCCAACGCTAAAGGCACACTTGGCTGGATTCAACATCATCTTATGGTGCCTCAGCACTTCAAATGCCTCTCTGAGGTGCTTAATATGGTCTGCCTTGATTAGGCTCTCTACTAACATGTCATCAACATAGACCTCCATGGTTTTCCCAATTAGATTAGCGAATATCTTATTCACCAATCGTTGGTAAGTAGCTCCTGCATTTTTTAGTCCAAAAGCCATAACAAGATAACAGAAAACACCAAAGTCAGTTATGAAAGATACCTTTGGGGTGTCATCCTTATGCATCTTAATCTGATTGTAGCAACTGAAACCATCCATGAAACTCAACATCTCATGCCCAGCAGTGGCATCCATCAGTGTGTCAATCCTTGCTAGAGGGAAACAATCTCTGGGACATGCATCATTCAGATCCGTGAAGTCTATACACATCCTCCACTTTCCATTTGCCTTCTTGACCATCACAGGGTTAGCCAACCACTCGGGAAACTGAATCTCCTCAATGAACCCAGCTTCTAAGAGCTTGTCAACTTCTTGCTTAATGGCCTCTTGCCTTTTAGGAGCAAAATTTCTCTTCTTCTACTTTATTGTCTTCCGCTTTGGATCGACATTCAACTTGTGAGTTATGAGTTGGGGGTCAATCCCTGGCATGTCGGCTGCTGTCCAGGCAAACACATGACTGTTTTCTTGTAAGAAAGTCATCAACCTGCTCTTCAAGGGTTCCTTCAAAGAAGCTCCAATATACGTAACCTTTTCGGGATCTCCGAGATCTAGAGGTATAGGAACCAAATCTTCTACCGGCTTCCCACGATGTTCATCATCACCTCGGACATCCATGTCTTCAGTCGGAAGTACCTGCCCCCCGACTCCATCGGCTCTCAAAGCAGCTACATAGCAACTTCTAGCCATTTTCTGTTCTCCTCTCTGTTCTCCAACGCCATTACGGGTTGGAAACTTAATCTTCATGTGATAGGTAGAGGCCATAACCTTAAATGCATGAAGCCCAGTCCTTCCCAGGATCACATTATATGTTGGGGCTGCCTTGATTACTAAGAAATTCAGCATCTGAGTAGCCTCCTTAGGTTCCTGCCCAATAGTCACAGGCAGCTGAATGGTTCCTTCAACCTTGGATTCAACTTCATTAAATTCATAGATAGGAATGTTGGTGGGGGTTAGCTGAGACTTATTATATCCCATCTTTACAAACGCATCATGAAATAGAATATCAACGGAAGCTCCATTGTCTATCAAGACTCGTTTTACTTCTGAGTTTCCAATCACAGGAGTTATGACCAACGGGTCATCATGGGAGAACTTTACCCCTTCCAAGTCTGAATCATCAAAACCAATCACTAGCTCAGTTTTCGCAACCTTCGGGGTCTCTCCCACGATGTGCATCACTTCTTTGGCATAAGCCTTTCGAGAGTTCCTTGTCGTGCCGGCAGCTGTCGGGCCTCCCCAAATCATACTGATAACCGGCCCTCGGGGCTGTGGGTTAAGATCACGGTCATTATCCCTACGATCATTATTCTTCCTGTCATAATCCCTTCTTTGAATTCCACGTTCTTCACCCTTCGTGAAGTGGCTTAGTTTCCCTCTTCGGATCAAGAATTCAATCTCATCCTTGAGTTCTCACACTGATAACCGGCCCTCGGGGCTGTGGGTTAAGATCACGGTCATTCTTTCCTTGCACCACATACATAAGAGATGCAGAACTTTTCTCATGAGTTCTTCTGCTCATAAATTGGTAGACCATACATCGGGTTGATATTTGCGGGGAGATCCGTCGTATGGATCCGTACCCCTGGGGGTAGCGTGCGATTAACGTTATCAAGATGAGAAACCACCATCTAAAGAGGGTGTAACACCCCCAGATCCGGGGTCCGGGATCCGGTCGTTACGATTTCCAATTCTGTCCACAACACTTGAACTTTCCTTAACATAAAATAAATTACATCTCTATGACCCAACACAACAATGTAAAACACACCCGTTATAGTCCCAGAGATGAAATCAGAGTAACAATCAAATTTTTATTAATCACATTATGAGTTCTTACAATCCAAAAGAATTTCAATACAAATACATACTCTTTGCCATCCATTTACATAAGTCATACTAGACCATATACTTGGTACTGAAAGAATAAATCTATCCTACCAATAGCTTCTTCTTCAGCTCTGGTAGTCTCATCGTCCTCGCCCGCGTCGAGTGCGCCTTGTGCGAGTCATCTGGTCTAGCTGTTGTTGTGATATAATAATAAAGCAAGGGTGAGCAATAGCCCACCAACAATAATATATAACTGAACGATAATATATAACAGTTCAAAAGTATCTTTCAAACCATATGCCATGCATTTACGGAAATGATGCCAGTATAATATGAACGATGAAGTTACAAGGTAACTTAAAGTATTTGTTTGTAGAAATATCTGCTACATCAAAAGTAAGCGAGATATACTCATTGTCAATAAAAAGAGGAACTTGCATGAAAAGATTGTAATTCCAGTTATGAACACTTTTCCAGCTCTGTCAACAGTAATCATGTTGCAGGAAATAAATAAGTTTGGATGATGAACCAATGATGGAGTATTCACCGCGCCCGCTGTTCCAATCTTGATGATCAGTCGAGACCGTACAGCTCAAATTAGATTTACTACCGGTAGAAGGAAGAACTGACGGCTTTACTTGTATACCGCCTTACTAGCTCTCCCCGGCCAACGGTTGGGCCAAAGGGGATGGACCGGCGCTACTTGGCCTCTTACACGACTCCTAGTTCAAATAGAATTCATGATTCTGAATGTAACGTTCGTCCCCCTTTCCCCAAGTAGAATATCTTTAATCAGAGTATTTCACAAAATAATCCTTGATGAAATATCAGGAGAATATTTATTGAATAAATAAATATTTACACGAATATTCAAACTAATATTCATTAATTAATAAAGAATTTAAATGAATATTGAAAAAGTAATATTCATTTAATGAATAATATTCTAAATGAATATCAAGTAATATTCATTTAGTAATCCGAGCTTTAAAGGAATATTTGAGATAATATTCGATAAATAAATCAAGCTTCAGATGAATATTAGAATAATATTCATCAAGTAATTAATATCTTAAATGAATATTCAAAAGTAATATTCATTTAATAAAATAATATTCTAAATGGATATTCAAATAATATTCATTTAGTAGTTCAATCTTTAGAAGAATATTCGGAATAATAATCGATAATCTATTCGACTTTGAATGAATATTGAAAAATATTATTCGTCGAATGGTTACGTTCAAATAATTATTTGAAGTAAGGATCGTTAAATAAATAATCTCGAACGAATATTCAAATAATATTCGTCGCCCAAATAATGGAAAATATTTACTTAAATATTTTCCTCCGAGGTAATCTCGATATATCAAGAAATATTGACTCCCGGTCTATATTTGACGAATAAGATGTATACGCCCTTCTATGAGGGTCTTACAATAACCGGCTTATAATTGATACGTTAGTTATCTAATTTATAAGCCAATAAACAATCAGGGAACAAGCATAACGATATAACTTGAAAGTAGGCATGCATGCTATGGCATATGTATAACAGAAAACATATATATATATATTCAATCACAACAACAGCCTAAAAGAAGGGAATTGAAACTTGCCTGGTAGTCGAGTATGGTAAGGGGTAGTGGTAGCGGGTCCCGGGTCAGCTTGGTGATCTATAAATAGCCAAGGCATTCGGGATTAATCACTTAACATCTTAAAAGTTAAGTTATACTTAAATCAAAACACGTTCTCGAGTTATCTCGTTATACCCCTTTTTGTGGATTCCTTTTATCATTGATCCGACCCGACATTCGTTCGTTAATATGACATGTCACTGTACTTACACTTGGGACATACTTAAGTCATACAAGTTCTAAAGGCGATCGTTATGAACCAATATTATACTCCGAGTTTTATCGCCCGTTTTCTAATGTTGTGTTTGGTTGGGATGAATGAAATTGGAAGGAATGGAATGAGATTTCAAGTATAAAATGAGTAAAAATTCAAAATTTTCATTCTTTCCTCCATTCCATTCCTAACAATTGATATTATAATTCAAGCATCTCATTTTGAGAAGGAATGCTCCATTCCTTACCACCCCCATTTTCTTCACAATTCTTATCATAACAAATTTGTACTATCTCAATTTTTTGCAAATCTTCTCTCTAATCTTCACTAATTTCCTTTAATTTCACCCATTCCATTCCATTCCATTCCATTCACCCCAACCAAACACAACATAAGTGTTTTACCAAAGTTATAATAGAGTCGTCTTTTAGGGGTTCGTTCGCGTTTAACCTCGACTCGGATATTTTTAATAAATCGAAAAACGATCCTTTTGACATACGGTTTTCTTTCACACCTTTCTTTTTACCTCTAGTATTTATTTACCAAGATTCGTCATGACTTTACATATTTTACGAGGGTTCAATTTCAGTTACGAACTTTCGTTTACGGATTCGAACTACTTTTAGTAAATCGGTCATAAATCCTAAACCGTAAGTCTGTTTGATTCGATTCTTTTTCCAAAATGATCTACGACTCAAGATCTACAAGGGCATGTTAGATACTTGTCCAGTTTCAACCATTAGACCTACTGTGATGCACGGTTTTCAATGATTAACGAAATTTTGGCATTATAACGGCTATAATACGAACGTTCCAAAAATCGCAATCAACAACCCAAGCCACACCGGGCATCAATACAACTTATACAGATAATAATCATCTCACAAGTCCAGAAGCTACTGATCTTAGCATCAAAATCATCATGCATCTTAAATCATATAACTAATTACATAATCATGCTTATAATTATCACTATAATCATACCAAGCTAAATCCATCAAAAACATTCATAAATCTCAAATCAAATGCTAGGGTTTCTAGAGATCTACCTTCCTTGGAGTATAATATAACCTTAATAAGCTTGGTATGGTCCTTGTCTAGCTTAATCAAACCTTAGATCATCCAAAGAAATCATGAAAACAAAGTTAGTTTCTAAGATCCACTATTTATCGTCAACCTTGTAAAAATCATATAAAATCAAAAACTAAGAGTTTGGTTCTAAAATTTTTACCACACCTTCTACTCTTCAAGGGATTTCTTTTGAGCTATAGAACACAAGAATCCAACCATGGGAGCTAGGGTTTTGAGCCCCATCTTTCTACTGATCAGAACCTGGACAGTTTTGGTCCTCCAACTTTAAGCATGGATTTGACTAGGCTATACTACTTGGATTTCCATTAAAATTTGGAACGAATCTTTCCCGTGGAGTAGAGAAGCTATGGTTAAAATTTGGTGATTTTATCATGGATAGAAATGGAGATATGAATTTTTTTCTTAAGCTTGGTTCTGCTGGGCAGTTTTTTGGAGAAATGTGTTTTTGCTTGCTTTTTTCCTTTCTTCACCCTTTTGATCATAATATCTAGATATTATTGGATGTGTGTGGCTGGTGGCTCACCTTGGGGCTTGTTCAAAGAGTCTTGGAGAAGCTTGGTAGATATTTGTTTTGTTTCTTGTTTGATTTAAGTGATTTAAATCACTTAACTCCTAAATTGTTTTGATTTAATCCTTGATTAAATAATTTAATCCACTCGATATAATTCTCTTGATGATCATATAGGATATTTAATCTTGTCACAATCTTGATCCTTAATCCCTGATTCGTTCGCTTAATTGCTTAATCTCGTTGTAAAGTTTCAGCAGTTTCTAGAACGCTTGTTTCACTGCCTCAGTGGTTTCCTACCTTCATTCTTAAATCAAATATAATAACATCCCAAAATATCAGATCCTCAAAGTCAATATCTCAATTCTTGGATTATGATAATATATAATCCACTGTCCGGTCAAATAATATACCGAAAAAGAATTTGGAATTTCTGAATTCCGATCGTCTCTACATTCACTTATTTCCTCCGCGTATTACTAATATGACTTCGAAACATCCATATCACGTCCCGTACATAGGGTGGCGTGAAAAGTTTTCCAACTTACAAAATCACTATTCATCCACCAAATTACTATGCACGTACAGGAAATACTATGCACGTACGGGAAACACTATGCACGTACGGGAATCACTATGCACGTATGGGAAACACTATGCACGTACTCATTTCCCTTCAAGGATCCATTAGCTCCTTCCTGGATGGTAGATTATTCTTATCTAGGTCCTCAACCATCGAATTACTCTATTCTGACAATATACCAATGCATCAGGATCATTGTTCAAAGCAATATCCATTCATTACAATCATTGTTCTTTGAAACCACCATTCATTAGTGCTCTTTAACCACAATAAGAAAAGTTTTAATTCTACCCAAAATTCGGGTTATTACAGTCTCCCCTCCTTAAAAGGATTCCGTCCTCGGAATCAGTTTAGGAATAACTGGGGTTACTTCTATCCCATTGCACTTTCTATTCCTCAGGTGGATTCTTCCACTTCTTGATTTTATTCAAATCTCTCACTAGCTTGACAACCTTATCTCTTAGCGCTTGATCTTTTCTATTCATAATTTCCACAGGTTGTCCTTCGTAGTTCAGATTCGGTTATGTATATCTATCTGCTCGTACCCTGTCATATGCCGGGCATCTATAGTATACTGATGAGGCACATACGCATGAACCATGTTATGACCATTTTACCGGTTTGGGTGAGGCTGGCTCACAGGCCACCTTCCTGATGCGTTTAAACTCTCAGATGGCCCAATGAATCTTGGGCTAAACTTCCTTTCATTCTAATCTTGTTAATTCCTTCCACGAGGATACCTTTTCTTATTACAAATCTCGAACCTCATATTCTCTATCTTGTTTGCACAGAAATACATCAACAAAAACTTGTTGTCAGAATCCTCTATTAATTCTAGATATTTCCCAATTCCATTGTATAAATGTCAACTCTATTGTCGACGGGGTACTCCGTATTGAAACTAGTTCGAGTACTCTAACAACCGATTCGAGTAACTCTTGATGTCTAGCAACGAGCTCTTCGGCCATCACTGTTTTGGCCTCGCTATCTCATTGTTAACTACTATCACCCCCGGTGTTCCAACCTCTTCTTTAATCATCTTACAGAATGCCAATCTACCTCCTGTGTTCATTCAGTCATTCTCTATTATCTCATCTCTTCTCCTTTCTGAAAGAAAGGCGAATCTCTTGGGGAATTTATTTGCGGGGAATGTTGTCTGGTTCGAGGACTCTTAATCCTTTATCACAAAGCATAATCTTCATATACACACAAGCACACATATTTTCAGATCTGATAGGTCTGAAAGTCGATCATGTTTGATCCTTTTTGATTTCGCACCTTTCCTTCATATATACGATGTTTCGATATACTTAGGGCGAAAACTATCTCAGATAACTCACAGCCAATTCATTAAATTCCAAAAAGTTGTGGGTGCAATAATCAACCCAAAATGACATTACTTACAATTTCATAGTGTCTATACCTAGTGCGATTCACAATCTTGGGTATATCCTCGATTTTTAACTTCCAACCGGTGATGTCCCATTTCCTAATAAGTTTGGAAAATACACAGCGTCCCTGTGCTGCTCAGACAATCTTCTACAACAGTACCTATACTCAATGTTGACTCATTCAACTCTCAAGGTTCGATGCACAATCTTGTGCTGACATATTTCTTTCTTACAACACACCGGTTCCTCACGGTGGCACACTGAGTCTCATCGCACTCTTAATCAACAATCCTCGCATCTGAGTTAATAATTCTTTTATTCCTACTGGGCTAACGGGAGATGCAGCACTAGGCTCTGAACAGTCGATATTCATTAGTATGTCATCCAAATCGATATCTGGTAGCTTATTAAAACCTTGTACAACCTCCCAAAATCATTATAATTATACTTGGTGTCTATTTCCTCGGGGTCAACCATATGGGCTAATCAAGCCTCATATCTCTGGCGTCATAATCTCTTAGTCTGAACTAGATTCCAAAATCTCTGACTCCGTCTTTATCCTTAAATTATTTCCCTCATAATCAATTTGGCTCCATTGGGTATCAACTAATCCATCATTATTATAATATCAATTTCTCCCTAATTCGAAAGGAATCAAATCTCTCGATCGAGTGGTACTCTGGGTAGGTTCTCTGGAAATCACTATTCCTTATCCATAAGGAACACTTCCTGAACTTGATGTAGATATTACATGAAGTAGATAAAATTGCAGAAGAATTTTAAGCATCGCAGCTATGTCAGGTTGATGAAACTATCACTCATGCAGCTTCCATAAAAGACTGGAAACTTAACGGTTTACTTCGTCAATCTTATATCATGGTCCTGGTTTGCCTCAAAACGGGACCTTCTAAGGTACGCAATATGCTTAAGACTCCATCACGAATCGAATCTTTACTTAAACTATTATTACCTTCGATTCTTGCACAATCATCAAAAAGAATGTAACTTCCTCCACTCCGATATGACCTTCAAGGTCTTTCCAAATATCATTTTGTTTCTTCGGTATGAACATTTGTAATTATTCCTTTATACTTAGACTGTAGGCCACCTCATTGGCCTTTCCTGATAATAATAATTTCTGGTAATCCTTGTTCTCTGGATATATTCCAATTCAAACTTTTCTACCTCATTCCCATCACTGTTGGGTGAAAGCATTCTCCCTTAAGCTCTGCTGATGGAGAAAAATATATTTATCAGTCTTTTTCCATAAGCTGCAGATCACATCCGTTCCTATGCACAAACGAACATAAAAGATTACAAGAAATTTCAAGGTGAACTGAGAAAGAAACTTGGAATTCCTTTAGTCTTACCTCAAGGATTGTCATCTAGAAGAGAACGTCTTGTTGATTCTGATCTACACATGAAACTTCAAGTCACAGATGAGCCAGAAGAAGGAGAATTCAGAAGGGAAGACAATTGAAGATAAAGAATTGCTCTACATGTTATATCTTTAGAGCTTAGATAAATCTTGATAGGAATTTATATCATATGATCAGTCTAGAGGATCATCTATCTTGTATTTATCTTTCATGTTTGAATCTGGCAAATGTTAAATATAAACCAGAACTTTTTTTCATATTTACTTAGTATTTAAAGTTTTATCTTTCATTTGGTTAAGTTGGATTAGTTGAGGTATCCTCTAGGAATTTGCTTGTTATTATCTAACAAACAAATAGGGGGAGATTGAAAGGCATATGACTCAGCCTATTTGTAGTTAGAGGATCCTAATCAACTTAAACCAAATTGTAATAAGTAAATATACATATGAACTGTCACAGGAATCTCAAGAAGTATTATCTGTCAGAAGAAAGAAGAAAAGTCAATCTATAGTTTTGATGTCATACACTGGAAGACGATTCAGTTATCTGATCAAGCCCCAGTACAGCATTGAAGTTAATGGATTCATTTGAACAGTGACAGAGATTTTTCGAGTGATAGTTTGAAGATCAGTTACAGTACAAGAGAATTGAGAGAAGAAATAAACCACAACCTAAAGTCAAAAGTGAAGAAGCGTCATTGAAGTTAGTCGTTCATGAACCAGACAGTACATCGAACGTCAACACAAATCAGTGGTAATTCTTTACTACCTTTAGTGGTTTGTAAGAATTAAATTAATTATTTATTGATTTAATTAAATTCATTTATAATTGATATAAATTAATTTAGTTGATTTAATTAAATGAATTAATTCTGGTAGAATTAATTTATTTATTAAATTAATTATTGTATCAATTAAATATGAATTAGTTAAAACATTAACTAATTAATTGGATCAATAAGACTTAAAGAAAGAAAGTTGATTAAGTCTTGGAAGGGATAAAACTCGGTAAGACTTAATTTAAGTCTTACTGACAGAAGCCTTTCCTGATTTAAGTCCTACCGACCTGATTTAAGTCCTACCGACCTCTGCCAGCTGTTATAAGTCTTACCTAAATTCTGGTAAGTCTTACCGACACATTTTAGGTCTTAATGGAGGTTTGTGTAAGTCTTAATGAAGGAAAATCAAGTCTTGGAAGCTGTTTAAGTCATGCTGGAACAATTAAATATCCTACAGAAAGCCAGCAAGACCTGTTGTTGATATAAAAGATCAGAACAGACCAGATTAAGTCATAACGGAGAAAACACAGCAGAAACATTTCATCAAGAACAGATTTCTCTCTCTCAAGAACACCAAAGCTTAAACAATTCCCAGAAATTCAAGTTCTTCATCTTTGTGATATTCTATCCGATAGAACTTGTTTATTTGTGATTCTTGTACTACTAGCGAATTAAGTTTCCTAGTTCTTATCTTGATTATTATTAACTAAATTAGAAAAGTTCATGTTGAATTTTCTAATTAGTTATTAACATCTTGATAAGTTGTTATACTGATTTTGTAACACCACATCAAGTTAATATACAGTTATATTCAACTTGAAAAATTGTGTTAAATATTTCCGCAGATAAATTTGTCTTTATCAAATTTAATTTAAAGGACAAATTTCGATAAAAAGGTAAAGATTGTATTCAACCCCCCCTTCTACAATCTTATCGGACCTAACAATTGGTATCAGAGCAGATTGATTGATACACAAATCAACGATCCCATTTTACTCGATTAAAAATCATCCCCGAATTTTTTAACTCTCTTAAAAAATTCATCATGTCTTCTAAAGTCGGAACTGTGAAAATTCCCATTTATGACAAAAACAGTTATGATATGTGGAAGAACAAAATGTTAATGTTCCTCGAGGTTGCAAATCCTAAATACATGAAAGTCTTATCAGAAGGACCAATAATACCTTTTGGATTATCTCCTGAAGTTGTTACTGATGGAAAAGTTGTTACCCCTGCAAAGCTTGTACAAAAAGATTCTTCTGAATTCACTCTTGCTGAAAGAGAGGAAGCTGGACTTGACATTAATTTAAGACTGATTTTAATAGATTCTCTAGACTTTGTGATGTACAGTCATGTGATTAACTGCAAGACAGCAAAGCACATGTGGGAAACCATTGAAACTGTGAATGAAGGAACAGAGGAAGTTAGGGAGAATCGTCTAGAAATTCTGACATCTGAGTATGAACACTTTCGATCAGCATACAATGAAAGTATTCAAGATGTGTTTGAAAGATATAACAAACTTGTCAATAATTTACAGATGCATGGCAAGTACTACACTCAGAAAGAGATCAACAGAAAATTTCTACTGTCAATGCCTGTTCATCTAGAACATAGAATTACAGCTATCAGAGAGTCAAGGAATCTAAGTGAAATTACTGTAGAAAGACTCTTTGGTGTTTTAAAAACCTATGAACTGGAACAATCTCAACAAAAGGAGATTTATGGAAAAGGAAGAGTTGCTAATACTTCTACAGCTCTTATTGTTGAGAACAAACAGGAAGTGGAAGATAAGGTTATTCAACCTTGTAATGTTGACAGTGGTAAGCTGGAAGCTGAAGTTGGTCAAACGAATGCTAGTCCAGATGAAGGTGACTTCTATTCATTAGAAGAACTAGATCAGTTGGAAGATGAGTCCATGGCTTTGTTGGTAAGGAAATTCAGTAACTTCAGATTCAGGAAGAATCCCAAGTTCAGGTACAAATCTAACTATAACAGGTTCCAGAGAGGAGGTTCTTCATCCTCAAGTAACAGAGGAGGTTACAAAACTGGAACAGTTGAAAGAAGTAAAATTAGATGCTACAACTGTAATGAACTTGGACATTTCGCTACTGAATGTTAGAAGCCAAAACAAAACCAAAGAAAAGACTTTGGATCTGAAAAGAAGAAGACAGGTAGAGCCTATGTGGCTGCTGGAAAGAGTTGGGATGATACAGACTCTAAAGATGAAGAGTATGGCAATCTTGCCCTGATGGCAAAATCTGATAACTCCAGTGGTACATCATCTGAGGTATCATGTACTGAAAGTCAATATATTTATCAACTTACTGATACACTAGGTAATGCTAATAGAGAGATTGAAAGGCTAAACTTGTTAAATACAGATCTTAGTAATCAATTATCAGAATTACATGATGTACAAAATTGCCATGTTATACAAAAATCAGAAATAAGAATGCTAAAAGAACTTGAGAGGTCTCTAGCAAAGATAGTGGTTCAACAACGTGAAACAATAGCTGAACTAGAAATAAGGGTTAGTGCTACTTCTAATTCTTGTAAAGTGGCTAAAGAGTTGTTTAACCAACAAGCAATTAATCAAACTGTAGGAATTGGGTTTGATTATAATGAAGCTATTGGACGTAAAAGCATTATTACCCCTAACCTTGTCAGTGCTGTCGATAGGGGTATACCATTAGTGCTTAAGAGTGTTAGTAATCCACTCTTTAAGAAATCCATAGCAGAACCTTTGGATACAACATCTTTAATCATTAAGGAAGAGATGCACATTGAGGATGTAGCTAATGGCGTAGTCTTAGAAAGTAATCAAGTTGTTAAAAATGATAAAGATAGAAAGACTGTGTTTGTAAAAGCAGAAAGAGTTGGTGAGTCTACTAGTTCATTGAAAACTAGTAGCAGAAGTAACAACATGAATAAATGCAACAACAAATCTACCATGCATGCTATTCCTGTTATTGATACTGCTCATAAGAAATGCGATGCTGTTAATTGCATGTCTTGTGCTTTTAATATAATGTCTGCTTACTTTAACGGTAATCATGCATGTATTGATAAGAATGCTCCTAGACAGAAGATGAGCAGAAATAAACATGTTAGATCCAGGACTGTAACATCACCTAATTCTAAGATGAGGACTCCAAAAAGTCCTTCTCAGGATTTGGTAAAGACATGGTTACCCAAACTAAAACCAAAACAAGTTAAAGCTGTTTACAGGGTTAAATGTCCAGTACCTGAAGAAAATGTTGTTAAGATAAAAAGTGTTGCTTTACCTGATAAAGGTCAATTCTTTAAGTACTCCGGACCCAATCAAATTTGGGTTCCGAAGAAAGTCTAACCAATTTGTCATTGCAGGGTTTGAAACAGGTTGAACGAGTCATGTGGATTCTGGACAGTGGATGTTCAAGGCATATGACCGGAGATAGAGCCCTGCTGACAGATGTGGTGGAGAAGGCTGGCCCAGTCGTTACCTTTGGAGATAACAGCAAAGGTAAAACTGATGGATATGGCAGATTAGAAGCTGGAAATGTTATCGTTGAAGATGTCTCTTTTGTGAACGGCCTTGAGCACAATTTGCTCAGTATTAGTCAATTCTGTGACAGAGGTTATGAAGTTCATTTCAACAAGAAGAATTGTCTAATATCACACAAGAGAAATGAAAGGCCACAGTTGACTGGAGTAAGAAAAGGAAACTTGTACATAGCCAATATGAATTCTGGAAGCACAGAAGAAATTAGATGTTTTTATTCAAAGGCATCCACTGATGAAAGTTGGTTATGGCACAAGAAACTTTCTCACCTTAACTTCAAAACAATGAATTCTCTAGTGAAAAGAGAGTTGGTGAGAGGTTTACCTTCGATTGAATTTACTCAGGAAGGTCTATGTGATGCTTGTCAAAAAGGGAAGTTAAAAAGGGCAACTCACAGGAGCACTAACATATCATCAATAACTGAACCATTACAACTTCTCCATATGGATTTGTTTGGTCCAGTTAGTGTGATGTCTATGTCAAGGAAAAGATATGCTCTAGTGATTGTTGATGATTTCTCAAAATTCACATGGGTACTATTTCTGAACTCAAAAGATGAAACTCCACAACTGGTAGTTGATCACATTAAGTTAATTGAGCTGGATTCTAATTGTCCAGTAAGAGCTATAAGGTCAGACAACGGAACTGAATTCAAGAATGCAGTTCTAAATGACTTTTGCATTGAAAAGGGTATAACTAGACAGTTCTCGGCTCCCAGAACTCCTCAGCAAAATGGGGTAGTTGAAAGAAAGAATAGAACCTTGATTGAAGTTGCACGTACAATGCTAAGTGAATCAAGGCTTCCATTGAGCTTTTGGGCTGAAGCTGTCAACACTGCATGCTATGCCCAGAATCGAACACTTATCAATAAAGACTTAATGAAGACACCATATGAAGCTCTACATGACAAGAAACCAACTCTCAAGTACTTCCATGTATTTGGGACAAAATGCTTTGTGCTGAAAGAAGGAGATGATCAAGGTGGTAAATTTGAAGAAAAAGCACATGAAGCAATATTTATTGGTTATACTAGAAGAGCCTACAAGGTGTATCTTATTGATCAACAGAAAACTTTGGAAAGTGTCAATGTTACATTTGATGACACAAAACTCCCAAATATCCAAAATGAAGATCCATCTGAAAAGCTTAAGTTTGATGATATGTCAGACTCAGATTCAGATGATGACAATCAACCTGACGTTGTTGCTGATAATAATAATCCAAATGTTGGTGGTAATGATCAAGGTGATGCTGGTGAAAACAATGATAATTTTCAAGACACCACTGATACTCTTGAACCATCAACAAGTCAAACTGGCAACAACTCAGGGGGAGATAATGAAGGGTCAACAAGTCATACTCAACATCATACTGAAGAACAAGGCGAATCGTCAAGATCAATTCTTCCCAGACAAACTGTTTGGAATAGAGCTTATCCTTTTGAGCTGATTCTTGGTGATCCAGATGTTGGTGTGAAAACAAGAAGAGCTTATCAGAATCAATGTAATTATTCTGGGTTTCTGTCTGTCATGGAACCTAAGAAAGTAGAAGAAGCTCTATCTGATCCTGATTGGGTGATTGCTATGCAAGATGAACTCAATCAATTTAAGCAACTAGAAGTATGGAAGCTGGTACCCAGACCTAAAGATAGAAAAGTGGTGGACACAAGATGGGTATTCAGAAACAAACTAGATGAAGATGGCACTGTGATAAGAAACAAAGCAAGACTGGTAGCTAAAGGTTATTCTCAAGCTGAAGGCATTGATTATGACGAGACCTATGCTCCAGTGGCAAGACTTGAGGCCATCAGAATATTCTTGGCATATGCATCCTATTTAAGATTCAAAGTTTATCAAATGGATGTCAAGAGTGCCTTTCTGAATGGTAAGCTAGATGAAGAAGTGTATGTAGAACAGCCTCCTGGTTTTGAAGATCAAGATCATCTGGACTATGTTTACTTTCTTTACAAAGCTATCTATGGTCTTAAGCAAGCCCCAAGAAAATGGTATGACACTCTTTCTGAATTTCTATTAGAAAATGGTTTTATTAGAGGTGTCATAGACAAAACGCTCTTCACTAAAAGACATAAGAATGATATAATACTAGTCCAAGTCTATGTGGATGATATTATATTTGGGTCTACTAATGAGCTTCTGTGCAAGAAGTTTTCTAAGTTAATGCAGGGTAGGTTTGAAATGAGCATGATGGGAGAACTGAAATTCTTTCTTGGATTACAAATAAGTCAGAGACAAGATGGAATATTTATTTGTCAATCTAAGTACATCAAGGAGCTCCTCAAGAAATATCACATGGAGGAGTGCTCATCAGCAAAGACACCATCAACTATAGCTGTCAAAATTGGTTTATGTGAAAGTTCTGCCAAGGTAGATATCATAGGCTATAGAGGTATGATTGGCTCATTGCTTTACCTAACTGCTAGTAGACCAGATATAATGTTTGCCACATGCTTGTGTGCAAGGTTCCAAGCGAACCCTAAAGAAATCCATCTCACTGCTGTCAAAAGAATCTTAAGATATCTAAAGGGTACGCCTAATTTAGGCATCTGGTACCTTAATGAATCTGGTTTTACTTTAATTGGATATACAGATTCTGACTATGCAGGAAGTGTTGTAGACAAGAAAAGTACATCTGGGAGTTGTCAATACCTAGGTGGAAGGTTGGTATCCTGGTTTAGTAAGAAACAGCAAACAGTTTCCAACTCTACAGCCGAAGCTGAATATATAGCTGCTGGAAGCTGTTGTGCTCAGATCTTATGGATAAGGAATCAATTAATGGATTATGGCATTGTATTGGAAAATATTCCTATTTTATGTGATAATACAAGTGCCATAGCAATCGCAAGTAATCCTGTGCAGCACTCAAGGACAAAGCACATTGACATAAGGTATCATTTTATAAGAGAGCATGTAATGAATGGTACATTGGAACTACTATTTGTAGGCTCTAGAGATCAAACTGCAGATATTTTTACTAAGTCGCTTAATGAATCCTCATTCACTAGAATTGTTAGTGAATTGGGTATGTTAAACAGTCCCAGTAATTAATATCTGAAATTTGATCTTTAATAATTTTACAAGTGATTATTCTGTGATTATTTGTTGTTTGAAATCACTTGTATAATTATTTTACCATCTGATTTTCTTGCTTGTTTAATTATTTTTCACTTTGTTTATTCATATTATTTAAGACTTCATACTTCTATATTTTTAGAATATTTGTAAATATTAATTTCTATTTTATTAATTAATTTATCATATGTTTTGTAATGTTTATCCTGATAATATTGCTTTGTTTTCGTTAATAGGTTAGCATATGGTATGTATAATTATTTTTTATTATTATTTTTATTATTTGTTTAACTTTATATAATATTTTTATTATTTTTTATAGGTTATTTGTAAATTTAATAGTGTTTTTAATATTTATTTAAAGTTAATATGACTTAAAATTAGGAAAAACAGTCATTAAGACTTGATTTAAAATCGGTATGACTTAAACAGGTTAAGTCTTACCGAGATTTTAAATTTAAGTCATATTCGCAGGTCAGTTCAGTTAAGTCTTACTGAGTCTATCTCGAATTTCGACTTAGACTTCGACTTAGGTTAAGTCTTAATGAGTCTATCTCGAACTTCGACTTAGGTTAAGTCTTACTGAGTTTTGTAAGGTTAAGTCATATTCATGTGTTTGTAAATAAGTCTTAGCGAGTTTTTAGTTTAGTTTTATTCGATTTATTTTTAAGTCTTAATCATAGCAGTCAGTTAAGTCTTGTTAATATTAAGTCTTAATTTAATCTTAGTTTTAATTAAGTCTTATTCAATGTACATATCAGTTATGTCTTAATATTTTTTTAAGTCATATTCATTAATCAGTGTAAATTAAGTCTTAATCACCTGTAAGTTAATTAAGTCTTAATTACTTATGTTTAAGTCTTATTCGTATGTGTGTATTTTTAAGTCTTATTTGTCTTAATATAGTTAAGTCTTATTAGTAATATTTTTAAGTCTTAATCAGTCTATTAGTATATATATAACAGTTAAGTTATTTTTAAGTCTTAGTTTCATTTTAAGTAATACTCTCAAGTTAAGTCTTAGAGTACCAAAAGATATACATACGATACATACACACAATCTCAGTCGAATTCATGCCCGATTTTCACTAGAATCTAACTGGAATCAAGCAATAAACACGTTTAATCGATTCCTTGTTTGATCATCATCAGTTTGATCAATTAAAATCGAGTTTTTGTTCGGTTTTCAAGAGTTTTTATTTTCGAAAAAAAACGATTTCAAGATCTGTTTTTGGGAAAATTGAGTTCGATTCTTGGAAAACTAAAAATACATGTGTGTTTGTGTGTATGCAAGGATTGGTGTGTGAATTTTTCAGAATTTTTGAAGAACTTTTAATTATTTCGAATTTTTAATTAATTATTAATTCGAAAAATTAATTTTTAAATTAAAAATTTGTAAAATCTGAAATTTTCAAGGAAATTAAATCTTGATTAAAATGGCTGATCAATTTGAAATTATTAAACATAATTTAATCGGTTATTTTGATCCAGAAAAATGTTCAGTTGAACGTTTTCGACCGTGGATTCGGTTTTTAAATGAAAATTCACTGGTTCACAATGCTTTGAGATTAGATGCTCCTCTGAAAATTGAACCTTTGCGAATCATGTGTACTACTGCTGTCATTTCTAATGATAACAGATCTTTTATCTTCTCTGTAGGAGATAATCAGTACACAGTGAATGAAAATACAATAAATACGGTCTTAAATTTTCCAACTTATAATTTCGAAGAATTACCATCAGATCAAGAAATGATAAATTTTTTAAATGGTGTATTCTATCAAGACAGTCCTGATCAAACTGTCTGGAATAAAAAGAACTTTGTTCAGGAATGGGATTATCTGTTTGACACACTAGGTAGAGTCTTTGCCAATACTACGAAAGGGAACTTCGGGGTATTACCATCCTTCTTGCAGCATATTGGATATGCAGTTGCACACAACCGAAGGATTAATATTGGCAGACTACTGTGTGTTCCGATGGTTAGAAGAATCATTAATGCAAAGAAGAATTTTGATAATGGACATAAAGTTTCATGTTATTATCCAAGATTCTTCTCATTGATTTTTAATCATCTTGTGGAACTAGAAAACCAAGCCCAATTTCTGAATGGAGAATCACTGGCGCCAGGTAAACCTACTACCAGATTGTTCACTGAGTACAGCAACAAGCCAAAATTCACAAACATACCTGTAGTTGTCACCCAATACATGTCAAACTATATACAACTACCTGTTATTGAACCTGTACCAGAACCTGAACAACCAGAACAAAACCCTGAACTACCAGTGGAAAACATACTTGTTGATAATGAAAATCAAGGCAATCAACAAGTTGAACCTGCTCAGCAAATTGTTCCTCAGCCAGCTGCTCTTGCTGTTGAACATCCAGTGCAAGAAACTGCATCTGTCCCTGAACCTGAATTGGATCAACCCATCTTATCAGAGACTGTTGCGGAATCAGCTGACCAGGTATTGCCTTCTGTTCCTCAAACTACTACTACTTCTCAATCTGTTTCTGGAACCCAAGTGGTTGGTAGGTCTGACCAAGGGGTTGTAGTACCACAACCTCTAACCAAGGTCGTAGAGCCAAACACTCAACCACCAAAACTCATATCTTTTCACTCCAGAAAGAAATTGCAAGTAAAAAGAAGTCGAATCAGTAGTGGCAGTATGAGTGAACCCACAGCTCTGCCTCTAGAAAAGAAAAGTAGAACTCAAACTAAGGCAACTGTAAGCCCGTCTATATCCTCCCAACAGGATATGGAAATTGATATGGCCGTTACACAGTTACTAGAATCATCTTCTCAACAGGATGATTCTATTGAAATTCGCCATAGGGCCATGGCACCTTGTAGTGAGTCAAGCACACCTCCTCTATTACTCACAATGGGGGAAGACATACTTTTAAATAAGTCTCAGGACACACTGCAAGGAGAGCACGTAGAAAAAGTGACAGTGCCTACCATAGTTACGGTAGAAGAGTCTTCACAGGCTTTAGAGGGAAATCTTGGTTCTCAGCCAATTTTAATAGAACCATCATCTCCCCTCCCAGGACAAACACTCCTGGCTCCCACAAGGGATTTTCCACTCGCAGTTTCGACTGGAGAAGGTGGAAGGCAACTTGATCAATCTACTACTGAAGCAATTCAGTCAACAATTTCAAATGTTCAAGTAGATTTGATTAAGGACAGGGATTTGCGAACTCCCATTGCACCACCACTGACCTTCCCAGAGGAGGCTAGGGTGATTTTACATGTAGGTACAAATCTGGAAGCAGCCAAGGAATCTGAGAGGAGTGATGTGAGGAATACTTTAAAATTGAGTGAAACACATGCACTTCAGGCGAGTGGATCTCAAAGTGAACGTCAGGTGAGCGCACACACTGACACATACACTCTCTCATTATTAGAAAAGATAAATGCTTTAGAGAAAGAACTTGCAGTCAGCAAGGCTGAAACAGAAATTCTTAGAGCACAAGTGGGTGAGCGATCTTCTACATCCACCTCTGTCAACAGTCAGCTTGCTGTAATGAAGAAGGACATAAACTACTTAAAGACATCATTCACCAAGAAGATAGAATCTCTCGAACTCTCTCATGAAAAGGCACTTGATGACTCTGGAGATATTACTGTTGCTCAAGACATGTTAATTTCTGAGATTTCCTTGAAAGTTGATAATCTACAGTCAGAGGTACAGCACAATCAAGAATCTACTGATTCTCGTCTGGACCAGATCGAAAAGAAAAATGCACACCAGGCTAAAGGGTTAAGAAATTTGTTTAATCTTGTAAGTCAAAGTCGCAAACCTACAAATGAAGAAATTGAATTCTTTACAAGTAAGGGTGGTGATGATGATGAACAGGATCCTGAAGCTGGGGCACCTGATAAGTCTGTAGAGGATTCCTCAACTAAGGGGGAGAAATCAAAGGGGTCACAAGATAAATCTAAAGAAAGAGAGGGAGGAGAAGGAAAATCTGGTAAATCTGACCAAGGTGAAGTTAAGAGGAAGAAAGTAGTTGAAGAAACTGAAGAAGAAATTCAAGACAAGAACACAGGTTATTATTACACGGGTGAACCGGATAACTTCGATGTTTTTGCTGATCTTGAATTCCCTGATCAAGGTGAAGAACTTCCTGAACCTGATCTTAGTCACTGGGAAGATGAAGGACCAGTGATATCTGAATTTGAAGCTCAACAAGCTGAGAAAGAATCTGAAGAATTATTTGCTCAAAGGGAAGCTAATTTGCAACAGAGAGAAGAAAAACTTAAAAAATCTTTAGAGCAAATTGCACGAAATGAAGAACTTCAGAAAGCTGAACAGCAAGCATTACAACGACTACATGCTATAAATGTTGAGAAAAGAAAAACATATATCAGACTAAAGAGCGGTGACAAATGGGAACGTGCTCAAAGAGCAATTGATTCTCCTCAGAGTTCTGATTATGAAGATCGTCGTCTTGGACAAATTCTCGAAGAATTCAAACTGGCAAATCCAATTCATGAAATGTATATAAAGGCCTTACAGGTAGAAGTCATCAGGATAACTACTGCTTTTGAACCCAAATCTGATGAGCTAGTAATATTTGTAGATTGTCATAAAGTTGGAACATTCAGAGTATCTATTCAGTTCTTTTATGACAGATCACTGACAGAGATATGGGTACTTAGGCCTAAGGTAAGAACATCTTCTAAGCTAGGTGTATTGTTACATGAAAAGTTCAAAGAATTTGCTGAAAGAGCTGGACCTGAAGTGATTAAGGAACCTCCACAAGTAAAATTTCTTAAGGGAGAGGTACTTCACACAATCAATCTTCAGACAGATGAGCTATACGAACATCATGCAAAGCACTTGGTATATGCTGAATATGCTCTCAGAAATCATGGATACTTGACTGAAGAAAAGGTAATAGCTGCAGATCACATCCGTTCCTATGCACAAACGAACATAAAAGATTACAAGAAATTTCAAGGTGAACTGAGAAAGAAACTTGGAATTCCTTTAGTCTTACCTCAAGGATTGTCATCTAGAAGAGAACGTCTTGTTGATTCTGATCTACACATGAAACTTCAAGTCACAGATGAGCCAGAAGAAGGAGAATTCAGAAGGGAAGACAATTGAAGATAAAGAATTGCTCTACATGTTATATCTTTAGAGCTTAGATAAATCTTGATAGGAATTTATATCATATGATCAGTCTAGAGGATCATCTATCTTGTATTTATCTTTCATGTTTGAATCTGGCAAATGTTAAATATAAACCAGAACTTTTTTTCATATTTACTTAGTATTTAAAGTTTTATCTTTCATTTGGTTAAGTTGGATTAGTTGAGGTATCCTCTAGGAATTTGCTTGTTATTATCTAACAAACAAATAGGGGGAGATTGAAAGGCATATGACTCAGCCTATTTGTAGTTAGAGGATCCTAATCAACTTAAACCAAATTGTAATAAGTAAATATACATATGAACTGTCACAGGAATCTCAAGAAGTATTATCTGTCAGAAGAAAGAAGAAAAGTCAATCTATAGTTTTGATGTCATACACTGGAAGACGATTCAGTTATCTGATCAAGCCCCACTACAGCATTGAAGTTAATGGATTCATTTGAACAGTGACAGAGATTTTTCGAGTGATAGTTTGAAGATCAGTTACAGTACAAGAGAATTGAGAGAAGAAATAAACCACAACCTAAAGTCAAAAGTGAAGAAGCGTCATTGAAGTTAGTCGTTCATGAACCAGACAGTACATCGAACGTCAACACAAATCAGTGGTAATTCTTTACTACCTTTAGTGGTTTGTAAGAATTAAATTAATTATTTATTGATTTAATTAAATTCATTTATAATTGATATAAATTAATTTAGTTGATTTAATTAAATGAATTAATTCTGGTAGAATTAATTTATTTATTAAATTAATTATTGTATCAATTAAATATGAATTAGTTAAAACATTAACTAATTAATTGGATCAATAAGACTTAAAGAAAGAAAGTTGATTAAGTCTTGGAAGGGATAAAACTCGGTAAGACTTAATTTAAGTCTTACTGACAGAAGCCTTTCCTGATTTAAGTCCTACCGACCTGATTTAAGTCCTACCGACCTCTGCCAGCTGTTATAAGTCTTACCTAAATTCTGGTAAGTCTTACCGACACATTTTAGGTCTTAATGGAGGTTTGTGTAAGTCTTAATGAAGGAAAATCAAGTCTTGGAAGCTGTTTAAGTCATGCTGGAACAATTAAATATCCTACAGAAAGCCAGCAAGACCTGTTGTTGATATAAAAGATCAGAACAGACCAGATTAAGTCATAACGGAGAAAACACAGCAGAAACATTTCATCAAGAACAGATTTCTCTCTCTCAAGAACACCAAAGCTTAAACAATTCCCAGAAATTCAAGTTCTTCATCTTTGTGATATTCTATCCGATAGAACTTGTTTATTTGTGATTCTTGTACTACTAGCGAATTAAGTTTCCTAGTTCTTATCTTGATTATTATTAACTAAATTAGAAAAGTTCATGTTGAATTTTCTAATTAGTTATTAACATCTTGATAAGTTGTTATACTGATTTTGTAACACCACATCAAGTTAATATACAGTTATATTCAACTTGAAAAATTGTGTTAAATATTTCCGCAGATAAATTTGTCTTTATCAAATTTAATTTAAAGGACAAATTTCGATAAAAAGGTAAAGATTGTATTCAACCCCCCCTTCTACAATCTTATCGGACCTAACACTGCTTTGTCCTTTCATTGCTGGTCTAGTCACTTGATAATTCTTTGTGACTTGGCCTCAACTGACCACACTAAAATAAAAATATATGGTTTTAGGGGTTGGCTAATTAGCATTACTTTTCTAGCAATTGCTGGCATAGTGCCTTCTACTTTGATACCTTTCTACCTTTCCAAAACTTTACTCCATATAGGTCTTAATCGACTTCTCGGCACCGTCTCCGGTCACCTTTCCTCCACGTTTATCTTTTCAACTATTCTTATCAATCCCACGTGCCACGCAAGTTTACCATTCATGGTATAACAGCCTTTTCACTTAAGTCAATCCCGGAGTTTCTCAGTCCGGCCGGTTTCTTACTTACATTTCCTGTTTTCGTCCAATCTCACTTCATCATTGTATGTCTACAATCAATCGCGATAACCGGGGTCTATCCACCAACCCATATAGCGGCTACTTTACCCAATTCACGGGGTCGCCCCAGTTTCTACTCTCTTCCATGATGTTCTCTGATAATCAGAAAGACAAGGTTTGCCAAAATTCGTTGAATTTCTTTCCAGAATCAAGGAAATTTTGGTCAATCTATCCAACCACCGGTAACACTATGAAGATCAATTTCGAAACCTAGAGAATAGTTCTATGAGCATCCAAGTAGGTAGAATCATAAGCAGTTATAATAACGGAATTATTGACATAAAGTTGGAAGTTTAACCACTAGAAAGGAACCAAATATATATATCCCATAGAAGGGAAATCAAAAGTTTCAAACTGAAACATGCCACCTCTTCCTGATACATATACATCTTAGTTGTCGATAATATCAAATGTCAGTCTTCCTAACCACAGGTTTCAGAAGGAACACTACCGTCGGAGTTAGTCATTTCATAAAAATTGGCACTACTAGGGCCATCCTAGTCTGGTGTACCGTGCTGTTCGAATGCATCCGCAATTACTCTGCCGTGCTGCATAAGCACACCACCTAAACCTGTATGAGATGCGTCATAGTGTATCATAAAGTCTTCCTTCTCCCGTTAGGCAACACCAACGCCGGGTCGTTACCAATTTCATCTTAAAACATTCTCTATTACCTCTTAACCACTAATCGCATTACTTGATCCATTTGCAATTCAGTGTCAGAATAAACTTAAGGTAACTACTATAATCTATTCGGGGAAAAGAAAGAATTTAATATTCTTCTGAATCACATGCATCTAACGTTCCTGATTCACCATTTTACTGAGTTAAAATAAACTTATACTTAGTACCTGATAGTAGTCATATTACGAGTTTATCATAGACCCACTGGTCTTTTCCTCTGGTAGTTTCTGAGATCATCGTCTCGCTTACTACTTTATATAACTTTATCCAATCAGGCCATCACTTTCCACTATCTTTACTTTCGAAGCTGGTTCATTCATAATATGGACATTTCGCTGAATAAAACCACCTCAACAATCTCAATTTTGTTTCAAAAAATATAACCCATGAAATCCGCCTTCTCATGGCGAATTACCATTGACAATATTCACACTAATTCAGTTATCCGATAATATGGCACTTGTTGCCTCTATCTCAACTGCTCCTGGGTGCTCCCCGTCCTACATCGACGTCTTTGATAATCATGCATCATTCTAACTCCTTTCTCATTAATCTGAAAGTCTCTAAGGATCTTTATCTATCCCAATATAAGACCTCAAATAATCCTTCCTATCTGTCTTAATTGCTGGTACTACCTCTCGTAGTCCGGCTATAAATCCAACATAAAATTTCAATTCTCTTAATAATATCTCAGTTCTTTGTGCTCACTTCTCTGAGCACTATAATCTTAACTCTCGCTATCCCTCTGGCTACAGCCCTCATTTACCTTGGAGTAAACTCCTCATCCTCAATAGGATTCTCCTATGCTGGAACCTCTTTCGAGTCCTCAATAGGGTACTCTATCGAATTCACAATCCGATCATCAGCATATAATAAAACATCATCATGCTGCTGCTCGTACGCCTCAAGGTTTGTCGCCTTACTAGTCGATACGAGAACGAGCTAAGTTACTATCATGATACTTAAGAGTTCCCATAAGGGTTTTATATGTCAGAACTACATTAAGTAGTCCGACTATGAACTTGGCAAGAGTCTTATTATCTTAGTAAGTGTATGGTTGTAACGTCGCCTCATCTCTGGGATTTATAACGTAACGCTCTGATACCACTTCTGTAACACCCCCAGATCCGGGGTCCGGGATCCGGTCGTTACGATTTCCAATTCTGTCCACAACACTTGAACTTTCCTTAACATAAAATAAATTACATCTCTATGACCCAACACAACAATGTAAAACACACCCGTTATAGTCCCAGAGATGAAATCAGAGTAACAATCAAATTTTTATTAATCACATTATGAGTTCTTACAATCCAAAAGAATTTCAATACAAATACATACTCTTTGCCATCCATTTACATAAGTCATACTAGACCATATACTTGGTACTGAAAGAATAAATCTATCCTACCAATAGCTTCTTCTTCAGCTCTGGTAGTCTCATCGTCCTCGCCCGCGTCGAGTGCGCCTTGTGCGAGTCATCTGGTCTAGCTGTTGTTGTGATATAATAATAAAGCAAGGGTGAGCAATAGCCCAACAACAATAATATATAACTGAACGATAATATATAACAGTTCAAAAGTATCTTTCAAACCATATGCCATGCATTTACGGAAATGATGCCAGTATAATATGAACGATGAAGTTACAAGGTAACTTAAAGTATTTGTTTGTAGAAATATCTGCTACATCAAAAGTAAGCGAGATATACTCATTGTCATTAAAAAGAGGACCTTGCATGAAAAGATTGCAATTCCAGTTATGAACACTTTTCCAGCTCTGCCAACAGTAATCATGTTGCAGGAAATAAATAAGTTTAGATGATGAACCAATGATGGAGTATTCACCGCGCCCGCTGTTCCAATCTTGATGATCAGTCGAGATCGTACAGCTCAAATTAGATTTACTACCGGTAGAAGGAAGAACTGACGGCTTTACTTGTATACCGCCTTACTAGCTCTCCCCGGCCAACGGTTGGGCCAAAGGGGATGGACCGGCGCTACTTGGCCTCTTACACGACTCCTAGTTCAAATAGAATTCATGATTCTGAATGTAACGTTCGTCCCCCTTTCCCCAAGTATAATACTTGTTGATAAGACTCCACAAAGTAGTCGTATCTAGTTGGAAAGGAAAATTCACCAATAACTTCCAAGCTATTGCTTGGTAACGAATATCAACTTGTTCCAACCATCTTACCCCTCGAAAGATGAGAAGGTAAACAACGACTTAATAAGTCAATAGCACCCGAGTTGCGAGTGAAGAGAATACTTTATGACCGGGAAGTCGACAAGATAAATATCATTTTCCAAGTAAGGTTCCCTTATTATTAGGGAGATAGACGCAAAGAAGAATGATGTCTGAGAACCTTTCTTGATATAAGATTAATAATAATATGACTCCGAAATATTTTCCGTAATAATCGAAGAAGATAAACCTTATTGAGGTTATTCTAAGTAGGGAATAAATATTCAGAGAATATTTATTGAATTAAAAATATTTAAAGAATATTTAGGAATATGAAATAATATCTTTAATCAGAGTATTTCTCAAAATAATCCTTGAAGAAATATCAGGAGAATATTTATTGAATAAATAAATATTTACACGAATATTCAAACTAATATTCATTAATTAATAAAGAATTTAAATGAATATTCAAAAAGTAATATTCATTTAATGAATAATATTCTAAATGAATATCAAGTAATATTCATTTAGTAATCCGAGCTTTAAAGGAATATTCGAGATAATATTCGATAAATAAATCAAGCTTCAGATGAATATTAGAATAATATTCATCAAGTAATTAATATCTTAAATGAATATTCAAAAGTAATATTCATTTAATAAAATAATATTCTAAATGGATATTCAAATAATATTCATTTAGTAGTCCAATCTTTAGAAGAATATTCGGAATAATAATCGATAATCTATTCGACTTTGAATGAATATTGAAAAATATTATTCGTCGAATGGTTACGTTCAAATAATTATTTGAAGTAAGGATCGTTAAATAAATAATCTCGAACGAATATTCAAATAATATTCGTCGCCCAATAATGGAAAATATTTATTTAAATATTTTCCTCCGAGGTAATCTCGATATATCAAGAAATATTGACTCCCGGTCTATATTTGACGAATAAGATGTATACGCCCTTCTATGAGGGTCTTACAATAACCGGCTTATAATTGATACGTTAGTTATCTAATTTATAATCCAATAAACAATCAGGGAACAAGCATAACGATATAACTTGAAAGTAGGCATGCATGCTATGGCATATGTATAACAGAAAACATATATATATATATATATATATATATATATATATATATATATATATATATATATATATATATATTCAATCACAACAACGGCCTAAAAGAAGGGAATTGAAACTTTCCTGGTAGTCGAGTACGGTAAGGGGTAGTGGTAGCGGGTCCCGGGTCAGCTTGGTGATCTATAAATAGCCAAGGCATTCGGGATTAATCACTTAAAATCTTAAAAGTTAAGTTATACTTAAATCAAAACACGTTCTCGAGTTATCTCGTTATACCCCTTTTTGTGGATTCCTTTTATCATTGATCCGACCCGACATTCGTTCGTTAATACGACATGTCACTGTACTTACACTTGGGACATACTTAAGTCATACAAGTTCTAAAGTCGATCGTTACGAACCAATATTATCTCCGAGTTTTATCGCCCGTTTTCTAAGTGTTTTACCGAAGTTATAATAGAGTCGTCTTTTAGGGGTTCATTCGCGTTTAACCTCGACTCGGATATTTTTAATAAATCGAAAAACGATCCTTTTGACATACGGTTTTCTTTTACACCTTTCTTTTTACCTCTAGTATTTATTTACCAAGATTCGTCATGACTTTACATATTTTACGAGGGTTCAATTTCAGTTACGAACTTTCGTTTACGGATTCGAACTACTTTTAGTAAATCGGTCATAAATCCTAAACCGCAAGTCTGTTTGATTCGATTCTTTTTCCAAAATGATCTACGACTCAAGATCTACAAGGGCATGTTAGATACTTGTCCAGTTTCAGCAATTAGACCTACTGTGATGCACGGTTTTCAATGATTAACGAAATTTCGGTATTATAACGGCTATAATACGAACGTTCCAAAAATCGCAATCAACAACCCAAGCCACACCGGTCATCAATACAACTTATACAGATAATAATCATCTCACAAGTCCAGAAGCTACTGATCTTAGCATCAAAATCATCATGCATCTTAAATCATATAACTAATTACATAATCATGCTTATAATTATCACTATAATCATACCAAGCTAAATCAATCAAAAACATTCATAAATCTCAAATCAAATGCTAGGGTTTCAAGAGATCTACCTTCCTTGGAGTATGATATAACCTTAATAAGCTTGGTATGGTCCTTGTCTAGCTTAATCAAACCTTAGATCATCCAAAGAAATCATGAAAACAAAGTTAGTTTCTAAGATCCACTATTCATCGTCAACCTTGTAAAAATCATATAAAATAAAAAACTAAGAGTTTGGTTCTAAAATTTTTACCACACCTTCTAATCTTCAAGGGATTTCTTTTGAGCTATAGAACACAAGAATCCAACCATGGGAGCTAGGGTTTTGAGCCCCATCTTTCTACTGATCAGAACCTGGACAGTTTTGGTCCTCCAACTTTAAGCATGGATTTGACTAGGCTATACTACTTAGATTTCCATGAAATTTGGAACGAATCTTGCCCCTGGAGTAGAGAAGATATGGTTAAAATTTGGTGATTTTATCATGGATAGAAATGGAGATATGAATTTTGTTCTTAATCTTGGTTCTGCTGGGCAGTTTTTTGGAGAAATGTGTTTTTGCTTGCTTTTTTCCTTTCTTCACCCTTTTGATCATAATATCTAGATATTATTGGATGTGTGTGGCTGGTGGCTCACCTTGGGGCTTGTGCAAAGAGTCTTGGAGAAGCTTGGTAGATATTTGTTTTGTTTCTTGTTTGATTTAAGTGATTTAAATCACTTAACTCCTAAATTGTTATGATTTAATCCTTGATTAAATAATTTAATCCACTCGATATAATTCTCTTGATGATCATATAGGATATTTATTCTTGTCACAATCTTGATCCTTAATCCCTGATTCGTTCGCTTAATTGCTTAATCTCGTTGTAAAGTTTCAGTAGTTTCTAGAACGCTTGTTTCACTGCCTCAGTGGTTTCCTACCTTCATTCTTAAATCAAATATAATAACATCCCAAAATATCAAATCCTCAAAGTTAATATCTCAATTATTGGATTATAATAATATATAATCCATTGTCCGGTCAAATAATATACCGAAAAAGAATTTGGAATTTCTGAATTCCGATCGTCTCTGCATTCACTTATTTCCTCCGCGTATTACTAATATGACTTCGAAACATCCATATCACGTCCCGTACATAGGGTGGCGTGAAAAGTTTTCCAACTTACAAAATCACTATTCATCCACCAAATTACTATGCACGTACAGGAAACATTATGCACCTACGGGAATCACTATGCACGTATGGGAAACACTATGCACGTACTCATTTCCCTTCAAGGATCCATTAGCTCCTTCATGGATGGTAGATTATTCTTATCTAGGTCCTCAACCATCGAATTACTCTATTCTGACAATATATCAATGCATCAGGATCATTGTTCAAAGCAATATCCATTCATTACAATCATTGTTCTTTGAAACCACCATTCATTAGTGCTCTTTAACCACAATAAGAAAAGTTTTAATTCTACCCAAAATTCGGGTTATTACAAAGGGTTAGCTTCTTGGCTTTGATGGACGACCACCGGTAGAGTTCCCTCAACACGGGGAGTCATCCCTAGGGGTTGAGAGACTAGAGGTTGAATGATCGCCCCTATTGATGGGGGTAATTGTCCCTCTTCAGTAGTGATAGGCGGATCAGAAGTGGCAGGTGGAGCAGAGCTAAGGGGTATGGCCTCAGTCGAGGTTGATGTTGTCTTCCCACAGACGGTGCCAAATGTTATGGAATAAAAACGAGAGTTTGTATGTATTTAATGCTAGGGTTCGTGAGCTTCGTGCTTTAATGGATGTGTCTGCGTTCGATACTAATCGGTCCTCACAGAGTGCCTACGTATCTTAAGGTCGAGAATCAATCCAAAAATGTAGTTCTGAGAATGAGGGGTCAGGCCCTTATATAAGCTGCGGGAGCCTTAGAATTATGGTAGGATTCGGAGACTTGGTGGGGAAGCCATCTCCTTTGAGTAAGGTTATAGTCTCGTTCCTTGTAGGAATCAGTTTCCATGTTGAATTGGGTGCCTTGGAGGCTACTCCCAATGATATTGTTTCCTTGTTTGACTCT
The DNA here is from genome assembly GCA_036435485.1 of Saposhnikovia divaricata. Taxonomy (NCBI): domain Eukaryota; kingdom Viridiplantae; phylum Streptophyta; class Magnoliopsida; order Apiales; family Apiaceae; genus Saposhnikovia; species Saposhnikovia divaricata. The sequence continues at coordinate 58,542,027 of CM071600.1, read as the reverse complement.
TATTGATGAGCTGTTTATCACCCTTAACATTAATTACGAAATTAATATTTAATTAGGGTTTTGGGCCTCGTAAATTGGCCCCACGTTCGGACCATATCGGGTATAATTAATGTTGCATTAAATGTGTCTTTAGGGCTTACTTTTATCTCATATCAATGATCAAATATAATATGATTACACATAAAATTATTATAAAACTATATATAAGATTCTATAGTGGATTCTATATGTTATTCTATGTAACATTTGGTTTTTAAATTTAGAAGAGATTCTACGTTAGATTCGGTATGTTAAGCTTAATTGTTGTTAAAATTTGTCATTCCTATTATAACAAAACATTTTTTTATGAAAAATAAAGTATTATAATGTTGTTCTTTATTATTCTTTATACAAGGTGTTATTTCTCGAGTGCAACTCTCTCTCTCTCTCTCTCTATATATATATATATATATATATATATATATATATATATATATATATATATAAAGTTTTAATTTTCTTTGATTTTATTTAGATATCCCAAAATTTAAGTATATAATTGACAATTATATAAGGTGTTATGATGATGTTCTCATATTGTTCTTTACGTATGGTGTTCTTTCTAGAGTTCTTTAGATCCCAAAATTACACTACCAAGACAAAAATTAAAACTAATGGTTCACACCATTATACTAACACAATGATTTAAAATTAAAACACACTAAACAAAAATTTTAAAGATTAAAATGCCCATGATAAAATTGAGATTTAAAGGGGTACAACTAAAACTAAAGAGAAATTATAACTATTACGGAATAAAAACGAGGGTTTGTAAATTGCGGCTAGGGTTTGTATGTATTAAATATAAGGATTGGTGAGCTTCGAGCTTTAATGGTTGTTCTTGCGTTTCAAGACTAAACGGTCCTTGCAAGATGCCTACGTATCTCAGAGTTGAGAATCAAGCCAAGACGTAGTTCTGAGAATGAGGGGTCAGACCCTTATATAGGCGTCGGGAGCCTAAGATTCGGAGTATGGTTAGATGACTTGGTAGACAAGTCACCTCCTTAGAGAAGGTTCCAGATCCTATCTTGTAGGAGTCTGTTTCTATGTTGAATTAGGAGCCTTAGAGGCTAAGTCTTCCTCAAAGTTGGTGGTTCTAATTTGTGTCAATCTAGGATTCAGTTTCCTTGTAGATTTCTGAGCTCCAAATCAAAGATTCTAGAAGCGGGCTGATTTGCTAAAAATAAAGATTTAAATTGCAAGTGCACAATTTCATCGTTTTAATACTTGAAATATCGATCCACAGAGACTATATATTTTCACAATCCTTCTAATTCAATCACAAAAACGGGGCTTAATTTTTCTTCTTTCCTATTTCGTCTTATTATAGACAGCTCCGTAGAAATGCTTTTTAACCCGCACAGCTAATAATCTTTAATTAATAAATAATTATTTTTAATCCAGAAATTATAAAAATAAATATATAATATTATTATATATTAATATAAATATAATTCTCTAATTAAATAAAATGTTTATTAATATAAATAAATTCTTACGGTCTAAGCTGCGGTCTCCTAAGGGTCTGGAACCGGACTCCTTTTGCTTAACAAAAAATATATCAATTCCAATCGGGGTTCCAGCTTTAAGAATATATCACTTTGCATTTCTTTGTGATAATTCTTTTTCCTCATATTCAGTCCAGGTGTAAGCTACGAACTCTTGAAGGTCTGAAACCGGACTCCTTTTGCTTAGCAAAAAATATATTAATTCCAACCGGGGTTCCGGCTTTACGAATATATCACTTTGCATTTCTTTGTGATAATTCTTTTTCCTCATAGCCAGTCCACTTGATTGTAAAATCATTGTGGTTAATGAATTTAGCACTTCTGTTGCTTGCACAATGATTTTCTTTAAACCAGTCTTGATAGCTTGAACCACTGAAGTTAATGATAAACAACCACTGTTTAATGCTGACACTCGATGCATGGTCTGGTTCATGAGTGACTAACCGCAATGACTGTTTTTCATATCTTGACTTTGAAGCTGTGGTTCATGTCTTCCTTTTCTTCACTCTTTATTCAAACCTTTATAACCTGTATTCTATCACTTTAGGAACCTCTTGTCACTATAAATAGAATCCACTGTCTTGATTACTTCACTGATGCTTGATCAACTAAATGAACTTCTTCAAGTGGAGTATAACCCAAATGCTATATTGACTTTGTCTTCTTTCTCTTGGTAGTTGAACATTTGAGATCCCTGTGATAGTAGTTATATACTATTTACTATTACATTCTTGTTTAAGTTGAGTTGAATCCTCGATGTTTACAAATAGGGTAAACATATGACTTTCAGACCAATTAACAATGTCATCAACAAGATTAACCCTTACAGTTTGTTCATAAAGCTCATTGGGTACTTTTCCGACATTAAAGATGTTAAGGTTAATTGTCATATTACAAAAAGTGAGTTTCATCGAACCATCCCTACAATTAATCAAGGCATTGGATGTAGCAAGAAATGGTCATCCTAGAATGATAGAGATTTGGTTCTTAGGATTCGTGACTGGTTGAGTCTCGAGGACAACAAAATCAACCGGAAAAATGAAATCACCAACCTAAATTAAGACATCTTCAATTATTCCCTTAGGCATTTTGACAGAACGATCCGCTAGTTGAAGTGTCATGTTCGTCTTTTTAAGTTCACCTAAACCTAGGGCTTGATAGACCAAAAATGGGAGGGGATTCACACTAGCACCTAAGTCAAGTAAAGCTTTATGCACAAAGGTATTGCCTATGACACATGAAATTGTAGGACAATCGGGGTCCTTATATTTCACGGGAATTTGATTCGAAATAATTGAACTAACATGAGAGGTCAAGAAGGCTTTTTTAGGAACATGAGTGGATCGCTTATGAGTACAAAAATCTTTTAGACACTTAGCATAGAGGGAATTTATTGAATGGCATCTAAAAGAGGAATGCTGACCTCGATGTGTTTAAAGACTTCCAAAATCTTATCCATTTGAGCCGCTTGTTTAGGCGAGATGAGACTTTGAGGATAAGGAGATTTAGGCTTAAAGACTCGTTCGCTAGGCACATCAGAAATGGATTTGGAAAGAGGAATGACAAATGAAGACTCGTTAGGTGAAGGAAGTTTGCAAGATGAAGAAGGTTCACTAGATGATGATGATTTTTGAGAAGATTCTGGTGACTCGGGAGTCGGGATTTGTGTGGAGTGATCAAGGGTAGGGTTCGGTTCATCATCTGACTCTATTTCTTCGAGAGACTCGACACCTACTTGATTATCAATTTGATTCCCCGACCTTAAAGATATGATAGCATTAACATTTTCGGGAGGTCTTTGGTTGAGAGGAAATTTAGGGTTGACTTCGGGTTGACTCGAGAACTTGTTCTTCTCTCTCTCACACATGGCGTTTGCTAATTGACTCACTTGAACCTCTAACTTAGATATGGCTTGAGTACTAGCATTCAAAATTTGCCTATCTTGAGTCATGGTTTGCATGAAAGTTTGTTGAGATTGAGCCAAATTAGTTGTTGATTTTAAAAGCACATCGAGAGTCTTTTCCAAGGAATTAAGTCTCTTATCCGAATCATGAAATCCGGGAGGGTGGGCGGGAGCTTGGGTTGGATAAGGATCTTGATTTTGAGTCGGGTAAGAGTTCGGCTTTTGAAAAGAAGATGGCGGAGATTGGTAGTTTTGACCTTGATTCCAAGAGAAATTCGGGTGATTCTTCTACCCGGGATTGTAGGTCGGTGCAAACGGGTCATTCCTAGGCCTAGGTTGAAACATTGCGTTCACTTGCTCAAAATCGGGACAATGTTTAGACTCAAAGTTTGAAGAATTATAATTCGGGTACATGGACATAGGTGCGGGACCACTATGAGTTTCTAAAGCTTCGAGTCTCGTAGTAAGGGTGGCTAGCTTGGCATCGCTTGCAATCGCATTTCCAATTGAATGCAACCCCTAGATGTACTAGACGACTCGTTGGTCTTATTAGGTTCCCTAGTAGACTCACACAACATAGTCTTCTCGGCTAACTCTTCGAAAAATGCCCACCCTTCGTCCTCATTTTTCTCCATGAATTTTCCTTGGCACATATATAACAACCCGAATATTTTTGAATAAATTATTACTATTTATTATTATTATTTTGCGTTGACGATAGATTTGATGAGCGAAGAAATATTCGAATATTATTTTATTATATTTGGAATGTGATTTATTTAAATTTATGGTTGTGTTTAAAATTTTTGTTGATTTAATTAATGTGATTTAAATTGCTGCGTGATTATGTGAATTTGTGTTGATGTGCTTTCGTGATGATTTATGTATTTTTATTTATATTTCGAGGATTTAAATATATTTAAATCATGCATTATTGATTTTCTAAAAATTTTATAAAATCATCGGAGTGTTTATAAATCATGAAATCTTATGAAATATTTCCTTTATATATTTAGTGAGTTTTAAAAATATAAGGTCATTTATTTTCGGACCTTAAATATTTTAAAATGATTTTACCAGATACATGGTATTTTAAGTAATTAAATTCTATTTTTATTTCACTTCCACATTTTTATAAAATCATCGGAGTGAGTAAAAATCATGAAATATTCTATGTTATTATCTTTTTATATTTATGGACTTTTTAAAAATATGAGTTCAATTTATTTTGAGCATTAAGTATTTTAAAATGATTTTTACAAGGTTTTTTTATTTTAAAAGTACAAATCTTGTAAAATTCATATCTAATTATTTATGGGTCCCAAAAATATTTTATAAATACCTGGAGAAAGGTAATTTTGTGTTTTAAATATATATGCAGAAAATTTTATTTTTAACCCAATGCATTTTTTTATTTGGATTTTTGGATTGGTGTAGTAGCATTTTTTTTAAGTGATGTAAATAGAAAGTGGGGAGTATTATTGCTAATGGGCCAAGCCCATATAGAGGAAACAAAGCAGCATCCAGAGAGTTCTGGACGGGGGGAAAAAAAGAGAAAGAAAAGAGAAGAGAGATTGGGAGAGAAAAGAAGAGAGATTGGGAGAGAAATTAAGAGAGATTGGGAGAGAAATTGAAAGAGATTAAGGAGAGAGAAGGCTGGTATGTGTGGTGTGTGTATACTCGCGGGTTTGTGTGTGAGTGTATGTGGGTCAGCCGGCGACTGCAACTATTTTCCAGCGACTGCAGCTACAGGGAGGAGCATGTGAATGGCGAAGAGGAGGAAGGATATGATGGGTGTGTGTATTGTATGTATACGCAGCAGAGAGAGAGAGAGAGAGAGAGAGAGAGAGAGAGAGAGAGAGAGAGAGAGAGAGAGAGGGAGGAGAGGGAGAGAGAGAGAGAGAGAGAGAGAGAGAGAGAGAGAGAGAGACTGATTTCCGGTGGCCGTGGCAGCGGTGGCAGCGGTGGTTCCGGGCTTAACGTATCCTTTAATTATTTTTATTACCGTTAATTATTTTGGAATATTAGTTGTGAATGGTATTTAATTTTTGGTATGTCAATTAAAGAATTTTATGGATGTAAATCGTGTTTTGGAGATTTAATTTAGAAACTCGATATACGTTCGAGTTTAAATATTTTTCAAAGGTAGACGGTTATTAATTGTAGTTTAAATGATTTATTGTACTTAAATCGTTATTTGTGAATTATACTCCGTTTAGTCATAGAAACCGAGTTATGATATTATTAAATGGTATTGTTGTGAATTGGACTTGTAGGGGCTGAGACCTCGTATTTGTAATTGCTTTGTGATTTGTTGAGGGGCTATGACCCCGGGATAGTCCTATTTACGAATACTACATGCCGAATTTTCTAAAAATTCCCTATACCTAAATTTATTTAACTTATTTGATTTGTTAACAAGTGAGTAATTAGATCTATTAGTTGTGTATTGATTTTTGTAATTAATTTAGATTATAAAAATGTGTTGATAGTGTTAAATAGTATGTTTGCGAGAGATTAAGAGTTGATTATGATTATGTGGTTAAGTAGGGTATAAATTTGGTTATAAATGTGGTGAGTATGTAATAAGTAAATTCTTCAATGTTCATTAATCAAGATATGTATTTCTAAAAGTTATAAACTGTTAAAATATTTAGTTGCTGTTAAATCCTTAAGTGAATATGCATATGTGCTTAAATGATTACTTGACTATATGTTTAGTAATTATCTTAGAATTGGGTCAGACTTAAGTTATCTGAGAGATTATGTGTTTATGTGATTAAGTGTCAAATGCCATTCGTGTTTATATAATTTCTTATGTGTTTATCTGCGAGGAGTGGGATGAGATCACGAGTCTTAAATGTCAATATTTAAGTACTTGTGTAATTCTCTTCCACTAGTTTCTCGGGCTTACGAGTATCAATGATTAATTGTCACGAGTATAATTAATATGCTTTAGTGGCGTGATCATTGATATAGCGTAAGTAATAGTTAATGCTGGGAGTTGTTTCCTAGGGCTTACGAATAGCAATGATTGGTCGTCACGTGTATCATTAAAATGCGTGAATGATATGATCATTGTTATAGCGTAAGTAGTAGTTAATGCTAAATGTAAATGATTATGTGTACATGTGTTTACTGCATGTCGAGGCAGAATTTCTTATGTGGTAGTGTAGCTGCAAGTCAAGGCAACATTATTTATTCTTTTATATTGTTTGGAATGTTGATTGGTTGAATTGGGAAAACAGGTGGTTAGTCCATATTACGAACGGGTCATGCCCGATTTTCGGTAGAATTATAGTCTTTTAAGTATTTAAACATTTATAGAATATGTATATATACATATGGATGGTATTTCAAGGATTTAGGTATTGTTTACGCTTAACTACCAAACACGCATGGACTCAATCGCGATGAATCAAATTCGTGTCGGTAACCAAGTACATCGGACCAAAGAAGGACCAAATGCATGATCGAATATCGTGGGACAGACGAAGGAATGGTATTCCAAGTCGCCGAGCGTATTTATAGCTAGGACCTAAGGCAAGTTATTTAACTATACTCTATTGTTCAGAGTATGCATATATATTTTAAAAGTATGATGCCTGAATTTCAAGTTTAAAAGAAAATATATATATTTATGTTGGTTGCTATATATAACATTGAGATTGCTTAAAAATGAAAGTCCTGTTATTATACATATTTCCCAAAATGTTTATTCCATATATCGGATGCTTCTCTGTTCCTAAATCTTTTAGTATTGCTTCCTAAAATGGCTTAATTAATTAAAGATGTTTTTTTTTAAAATTCCTTATACTAGGCTGATCTGTTATCAGTGAGTATAGGGACTGAAAAGTGAAATGTTTTAAAGTATTAATAAGATTTTTTATAAATTGGATAAGCGTAAGTGGCTAGGGTGGTCCTAGTCCAGCACTTTTGTTTAGCGTAAGAGGCTAGGGTGGTCCTAGTCCAGCATTAAAGGCCAATGTGTTGCCTAATTGGGAACCCAAATTTCAAAGGAAGGGGGACTTTACGTGGCTGATCACCCGTATTGTCCATAAACATGAGGTTTATAAATCAACTTAAAATGTTTTAAAAAGTTTTACAAAAAGTATGTTTTATTGATAGAATGGTTTTAAAGAGATGAATGTTTTGATAAGCTATATATGTTTTACTGTAGATGGTCATTGTTTTAGAAATTGGGTATATCAGAGTTAGTTGTTGACTATATGATAAAATTTGAAACCTCGGTAAAATAATGAGATTAAGGATGGATAGAAGTTCCCAGTTATTCCCTTCGCAAGTAACATTGTACGTGAAAGCGAAGTAAGAATGATTGGGGGATTCTGGATATTCTTTCTCTCATAGTTTTATTTGAGGCAGAGATGGTTTGTAGTAAATAGAAGAGTGTTATGTTATGATAAAAAAAAAGGGTATGAGTAAAGAAAATAGATAATGTTATTTTATAAGAGAAGTTGTATATTTTCCCTCGCTGTGAATCAAACATCAAATATTTTTGTAGACTGATTTTAAACTAATTCGAGATTTATATTGTCACTGAAGCATTTGTTGCACAGTGACAGTAGAATCGAGAATGAATCAAGATCTTCTTACTGTTCTCTTTTCACCATTGTCAGGCCGGTTTGGTAGCTAAGCATACGAGTGCTTAGCCAACAATAGTGAAATTATGAATAGTTGTGAATTTCTTGCAATTGTTTTGGATTTCTGAAAATATTGTTTCCTAGTAGCTGAAGCATCTGTTGCTCAGTGAACGAAGGTTTTTATCAAAAGTTAGTGAAAGCTTCTAAAGTGTAATTCCATAAATTATCCCTTTATCAAGGAATTTTCGTAATAAGTATTTTATAAATGATATCATCCATACATTGGATTTGAAAACTACAAAATTATTTTAATTAAGTGGTATACTCTATTATACTTGCTGAGCGCCTTTTTCGCTCATTCTTGCTTTTGTTTTAAATCTTGTTTTTCAGAGATATACTAGTGAAGCAGTTGTATTAGTTAGCTCGAAGCAGGGCATTTTCATGGACGCAATTTTGGCTCAGAGAAACATTGGTATAGTCTACTAGATGTATAGTTAGAATGGTATGATGTGTATTATTTGTTGTAATAATTGTTGTATTAGTTATTGTGGCTGTTGTATATCCTATATCAGGGTGATACAGAAGGCATTGGTTGTATAAAGTGATTGTTGTAGTTAGAGTTTTGAGTTGTAATAAAAGAAGATGTGTTAATATTTTTGGATTCTTGTTCCTAGTCTATAACCTGAAAAGATTCTTGGGTAAGTTTGGGGTCGGATGTAATGTTTTAGATTAATTTAATTGCATTACTTGTTTGTTATTAAGGTTTTTCGCGGTAGCGACCCATTTCCGTTGACCCCCGGATTTTGGGGGCGTTACAATATAGACTCTAACAAAGCGGTTGTTGGACTATCTAAGGCCTCGTAGACAATCTTACAAAGTCTCCATTTTTCTATTCCATGGTGGGGACATTGGGACAATAGATTTTTAAAATGGTCAAAATATTTCCAAAAAGACTCGTTTTACTTTTGATGAAATTGGTTTATCTCGTTTCTGATTCTCGTAGTCTTATTGTTTGGAAAGTATGTTTTAAGAAAAATGACCACGAATCCCTCCCAGGTTGAAATAGAATTAACCGGTAGGCTATACAACCATTTTTTAGCATTTTCTTTAAGAGAGAAATTAATGAGCCTAAGCCTTATTGAGTCCTCGGTTAATTGTTGGAGTTTTTGTAAAGCACGGACTTCCTCGAATTCATGAAGGAAAAGATAGGGGTCCTCACCATCACTCCCGGTAAACTTAGGTAATAAGCTAATGTGATGAGTTTTAATCTCGAAATTATTACCATTAACCGGGGGAAGAGTGATGCAAGAAGGCCGGGACGATCGGGTGGGGTAGTAACGATCCTTAAGAGACATGACCATGGTTACTACTGGTTCGGAAATATCTAAAGATTCTGAATCAGAAGAGGACGGAATCTCAAATGATCTCACTAGCCTAGAAGAATTATCCCTAAGCCAAATAGTTCGCATAAACCACGAAAGGAAACACGTAGCAAATAAGTGTAAAAAAATTTAAACACACAAAAGAAAGGGTGAAAAATCAAAAGAAAAATTCTAGACCTAGGGTTCCTTAAGAAAATAAACTAGACCTTGCTCCTAACTTTAAGGACCACCAAAAATTCAGAAAATCTAGAATTATTCGAACTGATTTGGCCAGGTAGGTGCAAGCATTGCCAAGAGGCTAAACACCGGCCTAGACACCAAATCTTAATTGGCCAGGTAACCTTTCGCTTGCCTAGACACCAAAAAGTCAGAATAATTAAAGATTATGTCTTTTTTTAGGTACCTTCCTAATTGAGCGCGAAGATCCTAGCAACCATATCTAATTCAATTTTATTAAGGCTAAAGGCATGCAAAATGAGGGATTAGTTGTTTATGGGCCAAGGAAAGAGTGATGAAATCCCTTCCCTTATCTTGTGAGTGGTTTTGCCCTTAAGATTTATTTACAAATGAATGCAACAAACAACGAGATATAAAAAAATATAAACATTTATGGATGCTTTAAACTACGTGCTCTAATCTAAAGAAAAGAAAGAATTTAACGCACCTTTGTGTCCTCCAGCGATCACCACAATTTATAAGGTACGAAAAATTAAAAACAAGAAAATAAAAATCTAGATGATGTGCCCTAAGTGATTAAATGCATGATGCAACAATTATGTAATTTCTAACTATTTTTTTTGGATTTTAAATTTTCAATTTTTTTTTATTTTTTTGTGATTTTCTAAAATAATAAAAAGGTGAGAAAAGAGAAGTACGGGTTACCGAAGCACGCTTCCAAAAATTCCCATTTTTTCCAAGCTTCGAGAGGAGATTCCCGAAATTTCCAACTTTCCTAAAAAAAGAGACAAAAATAAGACAAGTAAAACTAATCCGAAAAATTAAAAATCAAGGCGCGAAAAATAATTAGTCCACGGCAGCGGCGCCAAAAACTTGATTTGCTAAAAATAAAGATTTAAATTGCAAGTGCACAATTTCATCGTTTTAATACTTGAGATATCAATCCACAGATACTATATATTTTCGCAATCCTTAATTTTTAACTTAGGCGAATTAGAACAATTAATTTTGAGATCAATTTAATTTAACTAATTAAAAACAAATCTTACGAAAATAAATAAACAAAAATAAAGTGAGGCAGCAAGAAAATACAGAACTAGCATACTGGAGCTATTGATATCACATAAAAAAAATTAATTAACGCGACATTACAATTTTTACGAAATGATTACAAAATTATTAACTAATGATTATCCAATGATTGGATGAATGATAAGAAAAAAAGAAAATATGGCAGATGCAAACATGGCCAAATGGGCTGGGAAGAGTTTGGCCAAGTTAATTAGAACAATTAACTTGGGACAGGACTTTGTTGGGCCAAAGACAATTAAAACAAGATCCAACAAAAATTGAACTAGAAATTGAGCAAGCTAATTAGAATATAAAAATTGCATCCCACAACAAGAAAATTGGCTAACAGCAAAATCAAAGAAAATGAGTAATGTGTACATGTTAAACCAACCAACAGCAAAATCAAAGAAATTTTTTTAAAAAAAACTTAATTCATAATTTCTAAAATGCACAGTAGAAGTGATAAAAAAAAATTATAATCAACTAATGATTAACAATGAGTAAAATGATGATTAAATATTAACTACATAATTATGCAGGTAACAACTAAATAATGGCTAGCTTGGTTATAAATCATGACTTGAATCAACAATGCAGTAATAATTAGCTAATGAAAATGCGGCAATTAGTAAATGAAGGAAACAAAAGATAAAACCAGGATCTGAATGTGGCCACCAACAAAAAAAAGGAAAATAATAAATAATGGGTGAAAAGGACAAAAAGAAAAAAGAAGCAAATGACACACAGATTCGACATAGGAGAATAGACAAACAGAACTCGAAAATACATTCAACAACGCCAACGAGATCGAATCGAGTGAACTCGGCCACACTCAAACCAAACACGAACTCAGAACAGTAAGATCAACAATTAGAACAGAAAAATAGATGAACAATAACCAGAAGAGCAATTAGAACAGTGTTAAAATGGGGAAAAAGAAAAAACAAAATGAGAGAAGTTGAAGAGGATGTAAAATAATAAGGAGCTGGGTTTGGTATTTTGGAGAAAACAGGGGAGGGGTGTTGAGAGCTCAATGAAAGAGAAACAAAAATAGAGGAATTTACTGGGTGTTTGAATAGAATTAAAAGAAGAAATCATGGGTCTTATTTCGAATTAAAATTAAAGGGGCCGAAAATAAATACTGAAAACATTTATAAAACTAATATTTTTGTTTTTTTAAAGTTAAATATGGAAATAAAGAAATTAACTACTAAATTAAAATTATACTAAAACAATGATTTAGAATTAAAATGCCCACAATAAAATGGAGATTTAAAGGGGCTCAACTACTATTATTATTAATGAAGAACAAGAAAATAAAAATCGTTACTTTAAACCCCAAGTGGTTAGCATTTCGCTACTTTGTCCACTAATCGGATTTACGAAAATAATGAAAGCGAGACAACATAAACGAAAGATCAAGACAAGAAAATAAAGGAAGCTTGAAATTGCATTAAACTTAAAGGAGTGTTTACAAAATTTAGAACTTCAAAACAAGAAAGGAAAGAAATTTATACTAACCTAAAACTACACTAAAATCTAGGTTGATAAATACAAGGGGGGGGGGTAAGGAGGTATTTATAGGATAAGAATTAGGGTTTAGGGGTGTGTTGGGTGAATCTCCACCATACACCTTCTAATGTGGTGGAGAAATCCTAGTCATCCAATTGTTCCTTCTTCCTTAAGCTTTGTTGAGTAGATCTTGGCCATACACTTATTTAGTGTGTTGGGATGATCTCCACCTTCCATGTGTCTTGAAATATTTCTTTTCCTCCAAGCTCCTAATTCTTTTTCCTTTTTTCATTTAAGTCCTTTTTCTTCCTCTTTTTCCCTTCCTTGCTCTTTATTTCTTTATTTTGCCATTTCTGTATTTATTCACGAATTTCCTGAAATGCAACAAATAAATTATTAAAATACGAGTTCAAGCAATAAATAGGTAATAAAAATATGCAAAAATATGCACTTATCACGGGCCTTGTATTGGGCGTTCCCGATACAGGCTGTATCCTTGATCCATGTATAACGAATTCAAACCCAACTAGGGTTCCAGGCCTTCTTTTCGGGCCTCATGTTTGGACCAAACTAGGTCTAATTCATGCATCATTAATTATGTCTTTAGGGCTTATTTTTGGCCCACATCATTTGCCCCTAACTTCTAGGAAAACTGATCAGGTTTTCGTAGAAGTTATAATTGTCTTTTTCGAGACACGGGGTCCTGTTTATCTTTTATCTGGGACAACTTAATTTTCCTACCCTTATATGGGGATTTTGGTTTACACTACTGTTTCACGGATATCGTCTTGATGTAAAGCGTGGAGCGACCAACGCATTTACGATGATGTTTTAACGACGCTAAACGGTGCTAAACGGCACTAATCAGCCTTAAACGATGCTAAACGGCGTTAAATGGTACTAGCGGCACTGAACGACGCTAATGACACTAACGGTGCTAACGGCACTAACGGCGTGATACAAGTTTCTTTGAGTTTGTTATGATTCCCAATCAGAGGGACGGGGTTCCGGGGGCAGCGCCCCCGGGCGGGGTCCAAGGGGCGGCAACCCCTGGCGGGGTCCAAGGGGCAGAGCCCCTGGCTGGGGTCGAGCTATTTTCAAATTATCATTTTGATTTGATAATCCAAGTTATTTTAAAATTTCCCTAACACGACTTAAAAAGACATTAAATTGCCTTAAACGACGCTAAATTGCCTCGACTCTGGCTCTTTTTTTTAAAACGGCGGCTAGCCAGATATATTCCAAACACCAGGAGTGATGTTTGAAGGTTGACGAAGATGTTGGAAAGCTACTAGACCAAACCACTCGGCTAGAAGGCAACTGCTCGGCCGGAAGCTCCTCGGGTAGCTAGTTAGCTGGGGGCCTTCCCGGGCACATGGTCGGTTGGCAGCTGTTCGGCTGGAGCCTTCCCCGGCTCCTGGTCGGCTGGCAGCTGGTTGGCTGGGGGCCTTCCCGGGCACCTGATAGGCTGGAAGCTGACCGATTGGGGGCCTCTCGGGGCACCTGGTCGGTTGGCGGCTGGTCGGCCGTGGCCTTCCCCGGGCGCCTGATCAGCTGACCTTGGCTCCTAGGGCTTCCTTGGGATGTTTGAATTTTACTCAACAATATTCGAACATCATACATCACCATTTAAATGTTGATAAACAAATATCCTTAGTTTAAGGCACGACTAATCTTTTGACTAGCATCCTTAATCCCTTTCAAGACTGAAATTGTGATTTTGCTTTCCTTAAGCGTAATTAGCTTCTAAAGTTCAACTAGTTGCTTTGGTGCAGTTTTATGCCACATATTCATTTATACCCCTCTTTTATTTTTCAGAATTACATGAGTTATAACGATTCTTTCCATCTATAATAGATAGTTTTCGTCCTTCCCTAGGAGGTTTTCAATCTCTATTTCAGGGTTGATGTTCAAGTGTTCAACGCTGGTGTTCAGATGCTCAACGTTGGCATTCTAAATCGAGGATCCAATATTTCAGATTGATTTTCAAGTTTTTACTTGAAGTTTCAACCTTTGGATCTTGATTGGAGGTTCATGACCCCCTCAAGTTTGGCCTTCATGGCTAATATCTCGTGTTTCTCAACCTAGGATTCGAGGTTGATGTTCGCATGTTCAACGTTGGTGTTCTGGATCGAGGACCCGGGATCCCAAGTTTATTTTTAATTTCAAATTGAGGTATCAACCTTTCTTATTAGTATTTCTAATAAGTATTCTTAATCAACCATTAACACCATAGTTCAGGTTGGGGTGTTTTGGACCGCCAACACGAGGTTTCAGGTAAATAGGAGGTGTTTGATATGCCTTGAATGGTTTCATGAATCTTGAATTCAAACAACTTGTTTCTTAGTCCTCGTGACCTTCTGGGCCTTAACTTGTTTGCCGAATCCTTGGTTTTAAGGTTATCATCAACCCTTGATTCTCATTCTAAGATGTAGAACTTGTGATGAAGTTCTTTAGTTCTTGTCTCCCCCTTGTTTCACATGGAGGAGGTCTTACTTCTCGGTTGATCATTCAGGAAGTCCACTTGCTCCTTAGCGCTTGACGTTAGGTTTGGTGTGTCTTGGTTGGTTTTCAAACCTTTATCTTGATTCTAGGATTCCAACCTTCTTCTTATGCTTATAGAACATTGCTTAGGTTTTGATTTGATTGGCGGCTGTTAATTCAAGGCCTTGAATTCAAACGACAAGCTCGATTGGAGGCAGACAACCTTATTGTCCAATAAGGCTTAAATTTTATGTTGAGATTTGAAGTTCACCTTAGTCTTGGAATATATTCTCTATACTATTCTTTGTTTCTAAAGTATTAGCCTTTTAGCTAATCGTCTTGATTTTGTTTTTGACGCTCCATCAAAATAGAACACCTAATATTCCTTCAAGGTCATGTTTCATCTTCATTCTTGTTTTCTAGTTCTTTACCAGTTCTTTACCCTCTTGGGTTAATAACTCTTGCCCCCCGACTTCTTGGCTGTTAATGATACATCCAACCACGAAGTCAGCTAAGGCTTGGGGTACTATCTCCTGCCCCCCGACTTCTTGGTTATCAATGGTACTGTTAGGCCGAATACACAATAATAATCAATATTAGATGAGAGAATAACAATTAAGATGATTATGCACTTTAAATCTTCTGGTATTAAAAACCCTCTTCGTGATGTAAAACTATCACAAAGAGATGCTAGGTTACAATAAAGATAGTTCGATGCACGATACCCTTCTAGGGTTAACCTAACTGTATTTATAAAACATACAGCTTCGATACAATCTCTAATTGATATTCCTAATAATCAGCTATACAATGATATCAATTACAGATTGTCACACGTCTCCTAAGTCAACTCGATCTCTTTGATAGCTATCCAGTCTCCAAAGATCTCGCTTCCATATCAATCTTCAATTGATCTCTAATATCTTCTGTTGACTTCGTACGCGCTGCTTCTAGACAGACTTTACTAAACTCTATCCAGCTTCTGTAGTCAGTGTTTAACTAAACTCTGACTGCTTCCAGCTAAACTCTGATTTGTCGCTGTAGCTCCTAAACACTGTTTTCATTAATCATTTCTAACAGGTACATCCAATCCACGAAGT
The DNA here is from genome assembly GCA_036435485.1 of Saposhnikovia divaricata. Lineage (NCBI taxonomy): Eukaryota > Viridiplantae > Streptophyta > Magnoliopsida > Apiales > Apiaceae > Saposhnikovia > Saposhnikovia divaricata. The sequence continues at coordinate 58,526,250 of CM071600.1, read as the reverse complement.
CAATTAACGCCTGAGCCTTAATGGTCGTCCAAGGCTTATATGTGATGTCAAAATCTCCTAAATCAATTGCTCACTTAATTAGCCTTCCATTGGCTTTCGGGCTATGTAATATGTTTCCTCAGTGGGTAGTCCATCAGGACTTCAACGTTTGTATTTTATCCAGGGTCCTTCAAGGACTTAAACTTCAATGCAATTGTATCGTAATCTAATTGCTGATCCTTCGGGATCTTTTCTATGCATGTGCTTGTTTTCATTTATATGTTTTTTTATTTTCAGTACTTGGTCATCTTTGACTTACACACATCAGGTGCTGGGCACATAAATAAAATCACATAATCAACGAATGAAAAACAAACTTGCATTAATAACTTGAAATGGGTTCAACCCTTACATAGAGTACTACTGTCCTACTCGGGGCAATAAGCCTTGGAATGGTTTCATCGAAACTTATTTCTACTCGGGGCTACGTCTTACTAGGATAGTTTAAAACATATTAAACTTTGAGGCATCCATGTCTTCGTCACCACAGACATTCATGTTTTCAATCGGAAGGACCTGCCCCCTGACTCCATCAGGCATTAATGCGGCTGCATAACAGCTCCTAGCCATTTTATGGTCACCTTTTTGTTCTCCTACACCATTTCTGGTTGGAAACCTGATCTTCATGTGATAGGTTGAAGCCACAGCCTTAAAAGCGTGGAGTCCAGTCCTTCCGAGGATGGCATTGTAGGTGGAAGACACTTTAATAACTAAAAATTTCAGCATCTGAGTGGCCGCTATTAGCTTCTATCCGATGGTGACGGGAAACTCAATAGTTCCCTCAACTTTAGATTCTATTCCATTGAACCCGTAAATAGGCGTGTTGGATGGGATCAACTTAGAGTCATTAAACCCCATCTTCATAAACGCATCATGAAACAAGATATCCATAGAAGCTTCATTGTCTATCAAGACTCATTTTACCTCTAAATTTTCAATCACGGGCATTATTACCAGCGGGTCGCCATAGGGGAACTTCACCCCTTCCAAGTCTGAATCATCAAATCCGATTGTTACCTCGGTTCTTGCACATTTTGGTGTTTCTCTAACAATGTGCATTACTTCTCTGGCATAAGCCTTTCGAGAATTATTTGTTGTCCCGTCCGCGGTTGGGCCTCCTAGGAGCATGTTTATTACTGGCCCTCGGGGCTGTGGGTTGTGACCACGATCGTCATCCCCTTTATCATAATCTCTTATTTGATCACCACGGCCTTCACCCTTAGTGAAGTGGCTCAGTTTCCCTCTACGGATCAAAAACTCGATCTCATCTTTGAGTTGTTTGTAGTCATCTGTGTCATAGCCCACATCTTTGTGGAATCTATAATACTGATTCTTGTTTCTCTTTGAGGGATCACCCCTGAGTGGCTTCGGCCATCGAAAATCCTCATCCTTTTCAATATCCAACAAGATTTGACTCCTATGAGTGTTCAACCTTGTGTACTCAACAAACCTCGATCCCAGAGCAGAATCGGAGTCCTTGCTAGTTCGGGTATTCTTGTCCCTAACATCATACTCCTACTCTGTCTTTCACTTCTTAGAACTCCTGTTTCCACCACTTTCGGTAGAGACCTCTGTTTTCCTTATGCTTTCCTAAGCCTTTACGTACTTGCTTGCCATTTTTTGGAGCTCATTCATGTTCTTAGGTGGATGCTTTTTAACGACATCTGAAAGAAAACATTCAACGTCTCATTCTCTAAGGCTATCATAGCTACTTTGTTTTCCAGATCAGGGATGTTCAGCGTCTCTTTAGTGAAGCACTTGAGATAATCCCTTAAACTCTCATTCTCTCCTTGTATCACCTGCATATGGGATGCGGAGCTCTTCTCATGGACTCTCCCACGAATAAATTGGTTGATAAAAGCCGTGCTCAATTCTTTAAAAGAGCCAATTTAGTTTGCAGGCAAACGACTATACCATCTTTGAGCCATGACCGCTAGGGTTTGAGGAATGCCCTACACTTGAGAGCATCACTAGCAGGTTGCAACAACAGTGCATTAGAGAACGTCCTCACATGATTTGTGGGATCGCCCGTTCCATCATAAGCCTTTACGGTGGGCATCTTAAGCTTCCTAGAGACGCGAGCAATCATCACCTCCTCAATGAATGGTGGTGTTGTATCATCAGGATCTCCAAGTTGCATTAAGTCCTTGAGATCAGCTTTGGGAATCTTCACCCTTGTAGTTCCACCTCTTGGGGCATCGACCATTTTCTACCTTCTAGACGGCCTCTCCAAATCAGCTATAGGATCTCTTCTGACCTCGGAGGAGATCGATTCTGATTATGCCTCTGTTGCTCCCTTGCGATGTCCTTTGTTAACCTCTGAAACTCGGCTTCATGAGCCTTAATCCATTTAGCAGTTGTCAATGGAGGTCCATCTGGGATTCTTCGACCACGCCTTACAGGCTCTTTTCCAGTACGTCATCTTCTCGGGGCTTCATCTCGATCATCATCCTCAGATGATGATTCAACAGTATAAGGACCAAAGTATTCAAAATATCCTTGATCAGGGCCCAAGCCTCTAATGTAAGGAGGATGATACGGCTCATGTATCTGCAGGGCATGGCCTCTCGGCCCAACTCTAGAGTATTCGGTGGGTAGTTAGGCAAGCCATACACTGGATTCGTTCTTGCGATGAGATCTGTGATAGAGATCTATGCTCCAGGAGGTAGTGGGCGATTGACAAGAGGAGAGACCACCATCTGAAGAGAGTTGGTCTCCTGGTTTGGGCTGACGACCATAGGTAGAGTTCTCTCAGCATAGGGAGTCGTCCCTATAAGTTGAGAAACTTGAGATTGAGTGGTCACCTCCGTTGATGGGGGTATGTACCCTTACCTAGTGATGACGGGTGGAGTAGAGGTGATGGTGGTAGCCTCAATTGAGGCTGGTGTTGTTCTTCGTATTTGAACTATGGTTGATGCTGTCATCCCACAGATGGTGCCAAATGTTGTGGAATAAAAACGAGGATTTGTAAATTACGGCTAGGGTTTGTATGTATTAAATACAAGGGTTGGTGAGCTTCAAGTTTTAATGGTTGTTCTTGCGTTTTGAGACAAAACGGTCCTTGCAAGATGTCTACGTATCTCAGAGTTGAGAATCAATCCAAGACGTAGTTCGGAGAATGAGGGGCCAGGCCCTTATATAGGCGTCGGGAGCCTAAGATTCGGAGTAGGGTTAGGTGACTTGGTAGGCAAGTCACCTCCTTAGAGAAGGTTCCAGATCCTATCTTGTAGGAGTCTGTTTCCATGTTAAATTAGGAGCCTTGGACGCTAAGTCTTCCTCAAAGTCGGTGGTTCTAATTTGTGTCAATCAAGGATTCAGTTTCCTTGTAGATTTCTGAGTTCTAAATCAAAGCGTCCCCGATACAGGCTGCATCCTTAATCCATGTATAACGAATTCAAGCCCAACTAGGGTTCCGGGCCTTCTTATTGGGCCTCATGTTTGGACCAAACTAGGTAATTAATGCATCATTAATTATGTCTTTAGGGCTTATTTTTTGCCCACATCAATAACTAAGAACAAGAAATTAAAAATGTTCTTCTTAACCCAAATTATGTAGCATTACGCTACTTTGGGAATTACGAAAGGTCATAGCTTGATTATAAAGGAAAGAACAAGATGTGAAAATAAAGAAAACTAGAAATTGCATTAATCTTAAAAAGGAATGTTTACAAAATTTTAACTAGAAAACAAGAAAGAGGAATGAAATTTATACTATACTACTATACTAAAATATGTATATATATGTATATATATGCAAGTGATAAATAGAAACCAAAATTAAAATAGAAACTATAAACTAATCTTAACCATTACATCAATCTAATAATATAATACATTTGTATCGATACATTGTATTAATAAAAAATATTCAAAATTTTATAATTACCATGTAATAATATATCCAGCATATTAAATAGAATTAATTTTATTTGAAATAATTGAAGTAAATAATAATTGGAAAATAATAAAAAAAAATACTCAAAATTTAAATTATTACCTATAATAGTTTAAATATTAATTTCAAAATTAATAAGTTGTAAATAAATAATGAGAAAACTTATTCATCAAAAAATTAAAATTGAATGTATATATTTTTGACAATGAAATTGATAAAATTATTAAATTTTAAAATATTTAGTAAAAAAACTCTTTAAAAAAATTATTAATAAATTGCAAAATAATAAATTAAATTTTAGATAGTTGTTTTTTTTATTTTAGACTTTTTATTGACATTCAATTACAAAGCAAAAAAATGTTTTTTAAAATGTACTCAGAAATTGGTAAACTAAACTTCAAAAATGCTAAAAAAACATTTAATAATTAGAAATGACACCAAAATTCATCAAAATTTACCAAAATATATTTACAAAACAAATGTTAATTTTAAATAAATACTAAATTCGGTAAACTAAAATTCACAAAAAACTTTTATATAATGCATATAAAAAAAATTAACTAAGAAAAAATGTAATACATGTAACAAGTTATTTTTGAAAAAAGTTAATCAATATAACACATTATATCATAAACATACGAAAAGCATTTAATAAACAGAAATAATAAAAATAATATTCAAACATATTAAATATTTAATATCAATAGAAAATTTCAAAAGAGTTCAAAACACTCAGAAAAAAACATTTCCCACACAAGAAAAAACTCCATAACAAAAACTCTAAACAATTTTAGATAATCACACGTGTGTTAAATAATTAATTTAAAAATGAAAAAGAAAAATTATATATACTACCTAACATGTTTCAAATATGTCTTATAGAATCTAATATTTTAAAAATAAAATACCCCAAAATAATGAAATAAAAAAAATGTCCTTGAAGAAAATTTTAACTAATAAATATTATAAAATATTTACTTATAAGTTATACAACAAACACGTTTCTTAAATTTACAATAAAAAGACAGAAATGAATTAACTAATAAATGCAATTTTATTGGAAAAATCATATTTTCATTTGGTCATATTATTTTTTTGCAAAAATTATAGATGTAGTATTACATTTGTAAATAAACTAAAATAAAATTCCAAAAATAGATTCAAAATAATAAAATACAAATCAACAAATTAATTAATTATTATTATAAATTAAAGTATCTATGTTATTATTTTAGTATATATATAATTATAAAGTATATGTATTATTTTTATTAAAAGTGAAAAATATAATTTAAAACAATATAAATTTTTTTTTGAAAACTCCCCATATTTTTCCATAATAATATTTATAAGATATATGTCAACATCCTCCCTCAAACTCACTTGAGAGTTTGCAAAAATTAAAAATAAATAAATTGAATCATCCGCTTCAATCATCATGATCATCCACTTGAATCATCTCCTCGTTGTGATAAATTTTTCATCCTCGTCTTCATCATCTTTGTCCTCATCGCATGTCACGATTCTTCTTAAAATCTCTGTTTTTTTGTCGTTTGGGATATATAGTTTTTTCCAAAAATCCACCACAAATCTATCATCATCGTTATGGTGCTTTCGCTTTATCATCATCTTCGTTCTCATGATTTTTCTTTCTTTCATATCCAAACACTCTCGCATATTTTTTTCTTCCCCACGATCTCTCACAGGTTTGTTTTTTCTAGCCCCCACAAACTCTTGTAGGAGTTTTCTTTTCTCAAATCCATGAACTCTCATAGATTTTTTTTTCTATTCTCACCCACGAACTCTCGCGGGATCTTTTTCTCCCACCCACGAACTCTCGCAAGATCTTCTCACACCCATGAACTCTCGTAGGGTTTTTTTTCCTCTCCACTTATCAGTATAGGATAATAAAATTGATTGCTTGTTCAACATCAACAACAATGGGGGAAGGAGATGTTAACTACCTGTTGTCAATCCTGTACGATATAGACAAATTATATATCTAAAATATATAATAAAAAATTGCAAGAAACTAATTAATTCACTTGACGATATATATGAGCATACTGTTAAACCGAATATACTTTTAGAAGGGGGGTTGAATACAAGTATAAGTAATCGTGTCTGATATTTGCTTGATCAAATAAACAAGAACAAACGAATAAATAAATCTTGTTTGTATTAATAAGATCAAATACAAACTCTACTAAAGGTGTACAAATACCTTTAGCAATTGCTGACAATACAAATCTCTCTCTGTTTGTTTCGGACTCTCGAATACAAACCTTACACTAAGCTCTCGCAGGAACGCTCATTACAATGATAATGAGAGCGTATTTATAATGCTGTCTATCAACTAATAACAGAAAGTAATAATCTATAAATGGTAATGTTCTGCCATCTAGTTGATAGTTTCCATCAAAAGTAAACTCTTTCATTCATGATAACTTCTTGCTGTTCCTCAAAACAACGATCCTGTTTTATATCACTTTCTAGTTTCTGTAGCATCCATAATGACATCATCAGTAGTATGACTGATATCAGGATTTCACATTGTATCATGACTTGACATCCCATCAGGATTTGACTTGTCATATCAGGATCTGTTCATAGTTCCTGAAATGTAGTCCTTGACACCCTGTTCCTGACTAAACTCTACAGATTACTGTCTAACACATATATCCTATACAAAAAGCTAAATCCTTTATAAGATCAGGATATTACAAGAAGTATATGTAAATTCTATTCTAAACATCACAACTCATAAATTATTCCTAACAATCTCCCCCTATTTATGCTTTAAGATCTGAAGCATAAATCTGAGTTGTTGATGTCAAAACATATAACAATACAACAAGAATAGAATTTATGAATTTAAGTTCATGAAGTTAAGTACCTCCTTTCTTCAGATGCAGACATGGTATCTAGTACTTATAAACTTAGAAAGAATTCAACTATTTTGATGCTTCGTTTCATTTACCACTTCCCTGTTGAGATTCACCTCTGTCACCAGTTCTTCCTTTATGTCCTTCAGTCTGTTGTCTTTGAATTGTCTTTATCTCCCCCTTTTTGACATCAACAACATTAATACCAAGAGATTCAGTAACAGAACAAATGAGATTCATCGGAACTGCTTGATTTTCCATAATAGTGACTTGGTTATCTTCAAGTATTTGAAATCTTGATTGAATAGCAGTTTGAGAATTTTGAATATCCTTTAGAACTTCAGAATTAACTTCAATATTGGAAGTGCTTGTTGTTTCTTCAGACTCAGATGCAGAAAGAACTTTATCATCAATCATTGTAGAAGAAGTTGCCTGTGTAGCATGCTCTACTGAAGTAGAATGATATTCAAGTAATAATACTTGAGTAGAATTACAAACAGCTTCATCTTTCTGATCTGGAGCTGAAATATGATCATCCTGTCCTTCACCAGTATCCTGTGTACTAACATCTATAAATCCTGACTCCTCCTGAGAGTGATCGGGTACAGGTGATGTCTCAGTTCTAGCTGATATTGGAAGTACATACAAAGGAATACTAGGATCATTAGGAATTTCTTCTGGTACATGTGGAGTAAGAGATTGTCTTAGCCTTTCAACTCTTCTATCGATAATTCCTGCAAGCCTTTCTTTCTGTTGCTGAGCTTTAACTTCTGGCTTTGCGTTGTGATTTGCTAAGTCATGTCTCTCATAAATTTTGATAAAAGAATAAGTACCAGCATCCATACCAAGGTTTTCAGACCAAGATTCAGGAAAAACCTGATCCCAGAAATCAAACGATGGTGGTTTTCGAATTTCCTCTCCCTCACTATGGAGTTGATCATTCATACCCTCATTCTCACTTTGAGTATCTAAAGTCAACACTCTTTCTACCACTCCTTTTGCCTGGTCAGGAGCCAGCCTCTCTGTTTGTGGATCTAAGTCCATCTTTTCAAGTGTATCACTCAAATTTGGATAAGTGCTCTCATGACCTACAGAAAAATAGGGGTTAGAAGAAGTTTTTATACCTGAACTCACATGGAGAGAGGGTTCCTTATATGGCAAGGGGCTTGAGCTTTTCTCCACGAAGTGAGCTGCTATAGTTTCTGAACCCTCACAAGCATCTACTATCCTTTTAGAAACTATAGGCTCCAGTATACCACTTTCAGGATCTACACTAAACTCTAATGCCTTTAGTAATACTTCATTAGGCACCACAGTTTGTGTGTCACCGTCTTTAAGTGTTGTTTGCTGAGACACACCCTCAAGATAGATAGACTCTGACTGAACAATATTTGTTTGATCTTCAGGAAAATCAATCAAAGTCATTCCTCTCATATCATAGGGCATTTCACTTGCAATTTCAGTCATCACAGAAGACCTTTCAGCATCAGACATCACAGTTCCTGAGTCATCCAACCTCTGACTCGATAGTTCTTGTGTTACAGCGTCTGTGATCTGATCCATACTACTATCCACCACTGGTGCAATAGTATCTTCTGTTGACTGCATTCCGCTAACTACTACCTCCTCTTGTTCACCTTGTGTTGGAGCATCTTCAATAATGTAATCTTTGTCAAACGAATATGTATGAAGAGATTGAAGTGCACCATGCTTTGAAAGTCCAAATGACATGCGTAATTCCTTTTTGACAAATATATAGAAATGCATCTTCATCAAGTCAAGTCTTTGATGTAGAAGTCCATATTCTTCAGGAAATGAAAGTTTAGGAACTCTTTCAACCAGAAAATCTAGAACAGGCCTGGAAAGCTTAACTTTAATAGAAATAACTTGCATAGCCAGTCTGTATGTCAATGTAATTTCCCACGAAGAATCAATATCAAGATCTCTCTTGTCAATTGATGACTAAGATATACCTTCATTTTTAGAGACCTGCAGAATGTTAGTTGAACTAAACTCTGTGTGTGTCGGTGACAAATGAATCTTTCTCCTTGTTCTCCTAGTATAGTGAGCAACAGATTTATCTTGAGAAGACTCAAGAGGTGTAGACACAGAAGTGATATTGGGATGAGATCATTTTTCAATAGACACAATCTTCTGAGAGACAGTATCTAGTAACTGTTTTCCCTTTTTAAGAACTACAACCTTTTGAGAGACTGTAGCCTGGCTGTGACTAGGTTTTTCATCTTTTTCTCCTAGCTTAGAAAGTTGAATTGCAGCCTTCAATTTTGCTCTCTCAGCAAGAGACATATTATCATCATCTTCACTAGAACTACTACTAGAAACAACAAATCTTCTCTTCTTTACAACTGATGTCTTTTGAGAAACACCAGAGGTTGATTGCTTTGAAACAATAGGCTGTGGATCAAAACTTGGTTCTTGAATTATTTCAGAGACTTTAATGTTTTGGGTTACTTGGGTAGACACAGGGGGGTTCTCCGCCAAATCAGATTCCTGAGTCATTTCACCACAAAAGAAAGAAGAATTGTAGATAGTAGGAAGATGAGTTGTAAGAAATACCTGAACATGATGTGGATAGTGCATAGCAGGTATCTCATTTACATTCTTTTCACTGTCCTTCTTTGTAATATCAGAGAAAATTCTCTTTTGCTGTATATAAGAAGAAACACTGTGTTCTCTACCAAATCTAGCTTCAACATCAGGAATAAAATGGTTAATAAACAATTTCATGAATCTGTGATAATAAACCATTTTCCTATCTTGATCTCTCGACCCAAGTTTGATACAAATATGACTTAAGGTAATGTGACCAATGTTAATTACTCTGTTATAAAGAAAACTATATCCAATGTATGATGTAACAGAAGTAATTTGTTGAAAAGAACTACATTTACCAGCAAAACATTTAGCAAGTTGGTCAAAGAAGAAAGACCATTCTTTCTTAAGAAAGATATGTTTAACTGGCTCATGTTATCTAGAGGTCCAGTATAACCTAATTCAGACAACATAGTTCTAACATTATCATTAGATGGTACATTCTCAAAATTCATACTAACAGGTAAGTGAAGTACTGAATTAACAACAGATTCAGTAATATCAAATGAGTCTTGTCCTAAGTGTAGAACAATCTTACCTGATTGACCCTGAACAGAGTCAATTTGTAAGAACCCAGATTTTTGGAGGAATTAAAAATTTTATTATTTAATGGAGTATGAACGAATAGTGGTTACGACTACAATGTATCAATGAGTTTAATGAATGAATATTTAATGGATTTGGATTCAAATGTTTATATGCCATGAACAATGCAATTGGTTGACAACTTAGATTAGAATGATCTATCGTCAAGAAAGTAAGCTATGGTATTCCAAGAAAGGAAATATTCTCATGTCATCCAAATCGATATCTGGTACCTAATGTCATCCAAATCAATATCTAGTATAAGTCTAGTGATTCCGTAAAAGAGATAGGAACGCTCGAGAAAGCGCGAGAGCATTTTTCTAAGTACAAGTAATAAAGAGAGAATAAGAAATGAATATTGTCTTTGGTGGAAATTGGAATATTATCAGACGAAACTATATAGAAGTATTCAGAATAGATTTCTGAGTTCGTATTGATGATCTATAGGAAGAATAAGTGTATGTAAATGATATCAGATTCAGAAAAATAGCACTTTTATTTTTTCCGAGATTTTCCTGGACACTGAAGGATTTAAGGGTTTATTAAAGAGATTTGAGGAATTTAAATTCAAGATTATAAAGGAGGATTGAGAATGGTAGTATAAATATTAAGAAGGTTTCCGGTAAAACCCTAACAATAAATACTTGAGATATTCCTCCGAACGAGCAATGAAATTGAGCAATAACTGGGCAAAGAAACAAGAAGAGAGCCAAGATACAAACATGTTCAAGTGGATAGGATCAAGTAACTTAGTTGGTTACCAAAGGAACTAGGATAATTAGAAACCAAACCAAGTACTTAGCACATTACCTCATCATACCACAAAAACACAACACTTGGATGCATGATGAGCTATTGGAGGTGACATAATCATTATAATAAAGCCACTTTATGAGATAATATCTCAGTAATACACACTTCCAACCATCCTTAAATCTCAAGATTAAATAGGTTAAGACTAGATGAGATCATAGCCAAGCAAAAGAAACTCCATTTCTCTCCATTTTCATCACCTTCGGCCAAGCAAGAATTCAAGAGGAGAAATCACACTTCCAACCATCCTTAAATCTCAAGATTAAATAGGTGAGTACTACATTTCATATCATAGTTATCCTATAAATTTGAGCCATTGATTCCAAGTTTTGAGTGGTGAATAAAATAATCAAAGATGATGATGAATAGTAACTCTCTAGAACTAACTTTGTTTTCTTGATTTCTTTTGATGATCTAAGCCATATTAAGGATATACAAGGGTTATAAAAGGCTTAGTAAGGTCTTTACACACTCCAAGGAAGGTATATCTCTCAAGAAACCCTAGCTTTTCTTTTAAGTTCTTGGTGGTTTTGGATTAGTTAGGATGATGATGTTGTTTTATGCATGTATAAGAACTTAAAGATGTGATTGGGCTTTGATTTATGATTAAATGGTTTAGATGAACGGAAAGGCAGTGATTGGACTTAGTTCAATGTTAAATAACATGTATATGTGATTTGGAGTGGAAACCATGTTTGTGGGAGGATTGTAATTTTGGAAATATCCGATTTATAGCCGTCGTAATGCCGAAATTTCGTTAACCCTTAAAATTCGTGCATAACACCAGTAGCCTCAATTTTCTGATCTTGATGATTACATGAGCTGCCCTTGTAGATCTCGAGTCATAGATCGTTTTGGCACGAAAATCGAAACAAATGGACTTAAGGTTTAGGAGATATGGCCGATTTAGTAAAAGTGGTTCAAAACCGTAAGTGCGAGTTCGTAACGGAAATAGAACTCCCTTATCATGAATAATTCAGTGGCAAATCTTAATAATTAAAAATTAGAGATCATAAGGAAGGTGTGAGAGAAGACCTCATGTCAAAATGATCGTTTTTCGATTTTATAAAAATGTTCGAATCAAGGTTAAGTGCGAGGGAACCTTAAAAAGAACACTTGGCGTTAACTTTGGAAAACCACTTAGAAAACTATCGATAAATCTCGAGGTATAATCTTTCCTAGCAAACGACCGACCTTAGAAATTATATGACTTAAGTACTTACCAAGTGTAAGTGTAATGACATGCCTTGTTAACAAGTAAGTGTCGGGTAATAACGGTGTTAATAATGGTTATATTAGGATGTGCCGGGCGAGTTAACTTGAAAACATATTTTAGTTTAAGTAAACTATATACTTAACCTTTCAAAACGTTAAGTGATTAATCTCGAATATTTTGATTATTTATAGATTACCGGACTGACCCAGGACACACTATCCCTACCAGATATTTATAGATGCATGCCTGCTTTCAAATTATTGTGATATATACTTGTTTTATGACTTGATATTGGCTTACAAGTTAGATGTGATATATTGGTTATAAGCCAGGTATTGCTAAGATCCTTAGTGAAGGACATATGAATCTCATTCTTCAAGTATAGACCGGGAGTCAGTATTTCTGTATATATTGTGATTATTTTCTGAGGAAAATATTTAAATAAATATTTTTCCATTATTTCTTTAATGAATATTGTTTTGAATATTCATTTGAGTTTTATTTATTTAATGAATATTATTTTGAATATTCATTTGAGCTTTAATTATTTAACGAATATTATTTTGAATATTCATTTAAGGTTGATTTATTTAATGGATATTATTTTGAATACTTATTCGAGGATTTATTTATTTAGTGAATATTTTTATATATTCATTCGAGGGTTATTTATGAGCAATATTTTATATTAAGAATATTCTTTAAATATTTATGATTTAATAAATATTCTTTGAATATTTATTTAATTCTTTTAACTAGTTTTAAAAATGATTTATTTTATTCAAATATTATCTTCGACCTTCAAATATTATGTAAAATATTTCTAAGTCTTATTATGATTATTTTTATCAAGGGGAGGTTCCCAAAACTCTATTTTTATTTAAATCTATCTTCCAAATTATAATGGAACAATCCCCCACAAATGAGATTGATGGTCTAGTAGCACATACCATACAGACAGACAGATAGACACGGATCTTGACTTGGTCATAGTTTCTACGGTCAGATATAGTATACGATAGGTAGAGAATGCTCCTTGAACCTTCACTCGAGTAAGTATACTGACTTTACTGGTAGACAGTATGATGCGATGTCCTTGAACTATTCAACAGTTTGTGTGAATGATGGTATACTTATCACTATACCCTTTCTGCCTTATTCAGTTCTCATGATTATATGCATTTCGGTCATGGAACATCGTCCTGGTTCTGCAGGAGTTTCTAAAGAATTGTGCCTCGCAATTCTCCTTTGAAGCGGCCCTACTTCTCTCCCACATAGGTGATCTTTATCTTATAGGCTAACCCGCGTTTACTTAACTGAATTTGATGCATTCTGAATTCTATGTATTCTTCAAAGATCATTAAAAGCATAAAGTTAAACCTCGTACCTTATGGGTCTCACTGTTTCCTTATCATAGGAACAGGCTTGGGGTTACCCCCATAGTGATTTGGTCATAATGATTTAGTTGGCCTATTGAACCAAGTTATTGAGATCTCCAGTCAGCAATGGTTGAGTGTCCACCAAGACGCCATTAAGTAATAGGCTTAAGGCCCATCCCTCTCGATGATTTACAACTAACTCTCAATATAACCATATTCTCTTGGCACAACCAAATTATCTTGGTTTAACCATCTGGTTAGTGGATCCACAACATTATCATTTCACTTTACAAGTCAATCCTGATAATTCTCGTTGAGAGTAGTTAATTAATGGTATTATGTCCTCATCATAGAGGCAAGACATACCATTGCATACACAACAATGTGATCTCCCAATTTGCAAATTATTCACATAAAATATGCATATTGAAGACACATTTTCTTGTCATTTAGGAATATCCATTACAAAGTGACTACTAATTTAGCCTCTTACATGCATACATATTATATAATAGACTCGTATTCCATTGTGAATCGAGCTATGTTTACTCATCTTTTTAGGATTTCCATGACATGGTTGCTTTTGCTAATGTGAGCTAAATTCACTAATGATTTTTAAGTTCTCAAAGTCAAACTTCTAACATCCATACTATATCCACATAGTACAATTAGATATCCTTTGCAATGCAGCCTAAACTCACGAGTATATCCGAAACACCTTAGTCTTATTGCAATCACATTCAAGAGACCTGCTTCCATTTGACTCGTGCACCTACTCAGTTTATCCACTGTGTAGCCTATATCTGATTTTGTACAATTTTAAAATGTACATCAAACTTTCAATCATTTTTGAGAGATCCCTGTTCATCTATACTTGGATAGATACATCATACATATTCATTCTAGCTATACTAGATTAAGTTACGTTGATCTCTTCAAGATTCACATCACCAAAGTGTGAAACGTATCCTTTAGGACTTTTAAAGTTATTAAGATTTTAATCTCCAAAATCAAAATTTTAAGCCTCATCCAAATTGCTAGAGACAATAATCTTATCATCTCATGTATAAATAACACATACACTTGTCAATTTACTGATTTTAAATCAATTTGACATTTCAACATTGACATAAATCACATTTGGGTAATTACTTTACCAGTCATCAGCTAAGGCTTCAATTCATAATTGACATTACTAATTTTTAGCATCCCAAAAATTAGTAATTTCAATTTATCTCATTACCAAATTTAAGCATCCCTAAATTGGCAATACTCATTCACTAAATTACCAAATTTGGGCGTTCTCAAAGTGGCAACTATATCGTTTATTATGAAGTCAAAGCATATCGCAACAATATCAAATTTTATATGCCAATTTTCGTACTATGTTATTTCAATCAACATAATCACCAAAATACAAACTTTCCACTGCTGCCTTAACCAGAGAAACCAAGAAAGACTGTTCCAAAGTTCATTGATGTACTTCTAAATTTCACAGCGACGACAATTTAAGTATCATATTGATGAACCATATTCTCATAATTGAAGAATATATCATAAAATAAGTTAGGTCTTCACTTTTGACTGTAATCTTTTAATTATTAGTCTGACCTTTTACTTTCCTTTGACCCATATATTCATTTTCTAATTTGAGAATTCTTTTGGGCCCCAATGGCATTTATCTCGTAAATGGGCCCAAATGGCATCTATCTCATAAGAAGATCCATAAGTTATTGAACACGATTCTTTCACATAGAATCACTTCTTTCTATCTCTTAACATCCTTTTTCCCCCCACAAAGGATATAGAGAGATCATATTTATTTGAAAAGTATCACATTCCATTTTCTAGCATACGTGTTAGAAATTTTGACTTATGGACTTCTTAATTCTAGTCAATTTCTCTATTGATATCCTTTTTCTCGTAGGATCATCAGAGAATTCTCATAGCTTCTCTCAAGCTTTGAGGTTTACCTACTAGTAGAATTTCAAACATTTTGAACTAACAAATTTTCCAAGTCTTTTGTTTTGTCTAGGTTCAACCTCACATTCATCCAATAACTCATAAGTTTATTCGAATAAAATTTTAATTACTGATTTACAAGGAACTACTAATTCAGCATAGAAGCATTCCTAGATTCTGTAATTGCATTATAATGAATCTCACAAATTACATTCATCTTTAAACGATAAGATATCGTTAGACTTTATCGTTGTCTATATATCCATCCAAAATATCTCAATTGATTTTGGATCTCATTTAACCTTTATAGGTATAGGTATCAAGACATCTTCAAGATATCCCTCACATTTTAAATATATCTAATAACGTTTCTCTACATTCTAGACTTCACAGAAAATTTTATTATTTTCGCTTCAAGATGCCCCCACATTTTAATTATTTCTAAGAATGTCAAAATACATTCCAGAAGTAATCGGAAATTCTATTATATCCTTTCATGGTATCTTGTTTAAGGAATGATTAGTCTCTTCATAACTAATATCCTCAAATGAAATGATAGGCCGAAACGATCACAATCATTCTGCATCTCACGTTAGAGCGTAAATTAAGCCTGCAACTACTCCAACTATCTAATGCAAGTAAGGTACAGTGGCCTCATGAATATTCACGTTATGAAACAAAATTCACCCAGTGACTATTCATCATAAAAATCATTCTTTACCATCTTAATTTTTCGTAGTAAGTTGGTTTTCAGTCTCGAGTTTATAGATTATATTCTTCTCTATAAAGCTTCATTTTTACTCTTTAACGAGTACACGTAATCAATGTATTACTATAAAGTAATCACACAACTTGTTACCACCTATTATTATATCAGGTTTCATGTTGTTCATTAAAACCTCTCAGGTTTTAATATCATGTTCAAAGAACTATCATGTTCTTGTCACTGAAAAATTCAACTATTGAATTTCTCTTAAATTTCAATTTGGTTCGTAAGAGAACCTAATTTTCTGGATCACCAACTGGTATAATCAAAAGAGGTTCGAGAAAGAACATAAACTTCTAATAAGCCAACATTTAGTGTTTCTTGATCAACTGATGCGTTAGGGTTAACAGCATTCTGGATTTCTCCAAATTTCAGCATATAGAGCTGACCATAATGCCGTATTAGGTATCACATGGATCACCATAATAAGCTCATGTGTCACTGTCGCAGCAGACCGACACCAACATAAAAATATATAATTTAACCGAACGAACGAATCCAATCGGAAAAATATAAATCTCATGCCGACCTTTAAACTGTACTCATTAAATACCAGGCTCATTAGGTTTTTTAAACATATTAAAAATACACAGATTTTATTTTCACTGAACTCATCTGTAAATAATAAACAAATAGTTAATTATATTAATGCATTCCAAAAATTATATGAATTTCACTGCATATCATATATATACAAAATTAAATATCTCGCAGATCATGTATGCCTAATTTAATTAACAAATATACGTGAATCACATATTAACTAATTTCCAGTTCTACTCCACTATCGTATCAAATATTACATGAAAACATATTTCTTATTAATCATGACAACATTGATGTGGCACAAAGAGAATGACTAAAATTAATATATTAACCATGTCACTTCCTCCGTCTCATAATGCTTCTCTCGTTTCATATATCGGGATTGTTCATAAGATGAGATTAATTACTAATTTACGTCTAATCTATAAGACCAAATATAGTCATGAGTGATCTTCTTGGATTCGTATTTATGAGTACTTTAATACAGTGAAGTTTTTATATTTAAACCTAATACGAAATTAAAAATATTAACGATTAAAAGTGTGCGTTGGTAAACGTGTCCAAGGAAAATGGTAAGAGTTTTTTGGGACAGATGGAGTAACATATATACACCTTTTTAATCTATAATAATTTGTCCACTGCGCACCAAGTAGCACTACACCATAAATAAGCTACTGCAACATATAAACAATGTTGCAATAGCATCAAAATATGTTGCAATTGCTCAAGAAATGGCAAATGCAACATAAATTCCATGTTGCTTTTTTCGATGTTGCATTAGGGGTCTAAGGTAACATAATGTATCCATACTGCAACATCAAAAAATATGTTACAATAGCATGCTACTGCAACATGTAATCATCCTATAGAAACACAAAATATATGTTGCCTTAGTTTATTATAAATATTAGAATTACTTAAATATTTAAATATATATAATTATTCCTTAATCTGGTCAATCTTTAAAAAAAATTAATCCAATTATATTAATTATTTAATTAGTTTCAAAATCTAAACAAAATTAAAGTAATTATGTTAATTAAAATAGATTTTGTACTTCGGATTCGGCGCGAAGCGCGATTTTTTTTTTATATAGTTCGAAATCATTGCTTCATCTTGACTTATATCAATAAGAATAAGAAAAAATAATTAAAGAACTACCTTTATAAAGTGGTGAATCTCTTATTCTATGAATTTGGATGAGATTGTGTGAAGTTATTGGCTTGGCCAAGGCTTGAAAGTCTAAATTTCAAAATTTAACCTAGACTATTAAAAAATATATATAGTCATTTTAAAAATTTACCCCGAGCTAAAAAATTTTTTACTTAATTTTTCCGATTCGACCCGAGCTAGCACCTGGGCTAGCCCCCCTTAGTTCCGCCCCTGATTACAGGTACTAATGAACTATAAACAATCCTGCATATATCCAATACAACAACATGCTAATTTAATTGTCAATCATTTATCCATGTTCGTATCGAGAGCAAACTTGGCACATAATATTATTTCAATTCATGTTCAAAAATCCAAGTATCGTGGCTATGCCAAATAACCGTGATAACTCCGAGCAGATGGCTAAGCCTTAATTGCTAAGCTAATTCTCCCTCAGTCCCCGCCAATAATTATCATTGGCGACGGTGGCGTGACACATATTTTAAGGATAGTTCCATAACTTATTTTTGAACTTTTCTTTTTTTATAAAAATAGGTATGTTAAATTTTATACAAAAAAAAAATTTTAAAAATAAATTATGAAATTATACTTTTTAGGAATCTTAAAATGCGTGCCAAACAGTGAAAAAAAAAACTATAGAAAAATAGATGGGACGTACGGAAGGATTAATAAATATTGATTTAGGACAATATTTAGGACATTGTTGAACTTGCTCTAATAGAGTTACATGCCTCCTACAATACATATATGAATAAAAGTACATGTCATGCCTTGTTATATCATAAGCACTACAATGATTACGAATGAATAAAACAATCAATAAGGTCATATTAAAATATACTACTCCGTAAGAACAAAGCCATCAGAACATGTATATCTTGTGTACATCATTGTATACTATTTTGAACGTGTAAATATGCGTTGAAATCCTTTCGCACAAAGAATACAATCCAACCAATATAGAATACTAACACATAGTGTTATTCTCTTGTAGAAAAGAATACCATCCAACCAATACACAATACCAACACATAGTGTTATTATTCAAACTGAGTCTCAAAATGATCCACAACTTATTCAAAAATACTAAGTTTTTCCAACACTACCTAGCCATTCCTGCTCAATAGTCTGCTTAATGATCTATATAGTGCAACTGTGGGGGTCTCAGGAGGCGACTTCTGATATTCTTCAGCAGTCTGTAAAATAGTTTTTTCGATTGCTAAATGGCCATGAGGCCATCATTTGTTACACCCGAGGAAGAGGGACTACTGGAGGAAGACGCATTTGGTGGTTACGAATCCGGTGAAACCCCAGTATCAACAGCAGCTGCCTCCAAGTCATCTGGGGAAATCGTGACAACGCTTCTACAAAGGGGACAAGTAGAATGAGAGTGAAACCAGTTGTCAATGCATTGCATGTGAAACCCGTGATTACACTTGGGTAAAAATCTGGCCTTCTCTCCCTCTGATACATGAGAGAGACAAACGGAGCATTCCAAACCTACTTGAGCTTCTGCTGCAGAGAATTGTATGACTTTGATTGATCTGAGAATCGAGAGATCGGTTGGCAAATCGGAGCCTGTGGAGTGTCCCGTGCTGGGAGGGTTCCAGAAGTGGTGTCTTATGTAGTAAAGGCGAAAAATGGTCACAAGTAATACTAATATGAACAGGAGCATTATAACTACTAAAATGATTATCCCTGATAACTGAAGCGTCGCGGATTCTTCTAGTTTACCGTTTGATGCTGATACTGAATCGCTCATTTTTTTAGTAGGGATTTATATCGGTTTGGATTGCTAGAGAAAAATAAAAGGATGTAGTATCGAATGTTGGAAAGATAAGCTAACTCTCTCTCTTTTTAATAATTTGGAGAAAATGAAGAAGTTGAGAATGAAATGAAAGAGAATTGCAATTTATGAACAAGTAAAAAAGAGCAGAGCAGGCATGCATGGAAGATTGGACGAAAGGGTGATTTATAATGAGAGTCGAAGCAACAGAAAGAGCGGCTGTTTTCATTTCTCTTTGGGGACAGGAGAGGTCTTGTTCTGCTTAGTTGATTTTTCTGCCTGACTATTTCATTTTCTAAAGACCGCTGACGCCTGACGTTGGTTTCACTTCTACTAGGCTCTTGTCATGAAGTGACGTCTGAAGATGATGAAATATTAGATTATTAACTAAACTTTACATTGCGTCGAATTTTTTTAAAACACGTGTTTCTCGTACCTCTTTTCCTAGATCACATATTCTTAAAACTTCTTTTTTTTTTAATCACAAATTCACACTCGATCTTTGATAGAAGTTCTACTAAAAATTTTAATTACTTAAATTAGTGCGTGTTTAGCTAAGTTTTTTTTAAGAATTTATGAACTTATTTTCGGGTAAAAATTTAATATTTTGATAATTTTTTTTATACAAGTATTTAATGTATGTTTGAGATTCAATAAGTTACAAAAATAAGTTGGAAAATAAGTTGAAAAGTTAGTGATCTTAACTTTCAACTTAAAATAAGTTGACTTATTCTGGAAAATAAGTTTCCCAAACATCATTCCAACCAAGTATTTTCGTGAAAACGGTTCCACCAAATAGCTTAACAGTATAAAAGATGAGTTACGGATAGCTTAACGCACAAAAATGATACAATTAAACACTTGAAAAAAATAAGTTGTAATAGAAAGAGTCACAATTCAATCTAAATTGGAAGTAATTCAATAAAATATCAGGAATACCCACTTTTGTGTTGGTAGAACTTACATATGTAGTTTTTCACGAGTATGGGATACTGTTTATAAAAATTTCATATTTACGTTTTCACAAGTAGAGGTGGTTAGACGGGTGTGCCGATAGGATCGTATTGGGTTTGAAACGGACCGGTTCGGAATGGCACGTATGGGGTGACGTGTCGGAATTGTGACTACTTGAATCGTACACGGTACGACGGTTTGGTGGGCGATTGATGGACGAGTTGGCGGATTGATGGACGAGTTGGCGGGCAGGTTGACGGTTTGGAGTGAGCTAGCGGTTTGAACGAGTTGGCGATTTCTGACGAGTTGGGCGGGTTTGTGACGAGTTGGATTCTTTCAGTAGTTTTTTTTTTTTACTAAATTCTTTTACAGTAGTTGTCTTCTAAAAAATGAGAAAAAACAACAATATTTATATAATTTGATCAAAAAAAAAAACAATATTTATATAACAATATTTAATTAAATTAGTGTCAATAATTGAGATAAGAGGGAGCATGTGACACGCATAAGTGGGCCAAAATTTTGGAAAATAAGGAACTCAAATAGTGCAAGACTGTAAGTATATCTAATCAGGTACCTTATAAAAATAGAATATATTTATATAATAATAAAAGTTGTGTTATTTAAATTATCAGCAGATGTGCAATGTCTATATCATATAGTAGTACTTTTTTTACCAACCAGAAATGATAAGGTGGCGAGCCGGCCGGGCTGCGAGCCGTGCCGGTTCACCGATACTTTCAATTCCCCAACTTCAAATTATCGATTTAATCACAACTCCTTGTACCTTTTTTGTCAAAAAATATATTGTATTTAACAAATATATTGAGAAATGCGATATAAATTGTGCAGTGATTATATAAAATATACTTTAAGATGGTACTAATTTAAAACCCGTGCGATGCACGGATTTTTTTAATATTATATAAATATTTTTTATTAGTTTAAATTAATTTTTTTTAAACATGAATTCTGGAGGTTTAAATTTTTATATGAAATGATTTGATAATAATTATATAAATGCTATCTGTGATATTTTAGAAAAAGAGGGATTTTAGTTAGAAAATATAGAAAAGATGATAGATTTTGGTTGAAAAAGGTAATCGGTTAATTATTAGTATTATAATATTATTATTTTATTTTTATAAAATAGAAACTCCCGTGATATAATTGAAAAAATAGAGGTTTTAGTAAAAGAAAAGAAAAAAGGTAACGTGTATTGGCTGAAAAAGGTAACCGCCCATGATATAATTGGAAAAAGAGAGATTTTATTTAGAGAAAATAGAAAAGGTAACGTGTTTTGGCTGAAAAGGTAATTGATTAGTTAATATTAATTATAATGTAATTATGTTATTTTATTAAACAAAATTGTTTGTAGTGTTTTTAAAAAAAGGAGAAATTTTAGTTAGATAAAATGTAAAAGATATTGTATTTTCAGGTTATTGAAAAATAGAAAAAATAATATGTTTAACTTGAAAAAGGAAATTGATTAATAATGGAGAAATTTTAGTTAGATAAAATATAAAAGATATTATATTTTACATGAAAAGGAAATTATTTAGTTATTGAAAAATAGAAAATATAATATGTTTAACCTGAAAAAGGAAATTGATTAGTTAGTAGGATGGATTTTATTTGAATAAGGGTAAATAAGTAAAATCAACAGGTACCATACCGACCGACCGACCGATCGACCGACCAACCAACCAACCAACCAAACTTTTAATGTTTCGGCTTTTATATAATAGTATATATATATATATATATATATATATATATATATATATATATATATATATATATATATATATATATAGTTGCACTCCATAGCAAACACCTTATATAACAAACAATAAAGAACACCTCATATCTAATATAATTTAAGAGTTCCGTCATAGCACCCAATACAAAAAGTTATTATTTTTTTACCCTCTAGCAAACCAGCAAAAAAAACAAATTAAAAATTTACTGTTCATTGATGACGTCATCAGTGAACAGTAATTTTCATTTTTTTTTTTGCAAACTTGATAGAGGGTAAAAAAATAACAATTTTTTGTATTGGGTGCCCTTGGCGGGGCCAAAGGATCTAATAGATCTAAGGTGTTCTTTGTTGTTTGTTATATAAGAGTGTTCTGTATGGAGCAATGACCTATATATATATAGGCTAGCGTTCAAATAGAAACCAATCTTAGAATAGAAACTAGAAACCTACACTAAATAAATTATATTTCATTTATTTTAATGGTCCCGCTAGGGGCACCTTCACAAAAAACGTTTAAAATTCTTGGCTCTATTCAACAAAAATATAAAAAAAAATAAAAAAAAATTTAAAAAAAAGTTACTGTTCACGTGCCACGTCATCACGCGAACAGTAACTTTTTTTGTAATTTTTTTTATATTTTTGTTGAATAGAGACAATAATTTTAAACGTTTTTTGTATTGGAGTACCCCTAATTTGGTCATTAGATTAGCTTGAAATATTTAATTTAGGTTTAGTTTCTAGTTTCTATTCTAAGTTAGTTTCTATTAGAACAAGACCCTATATATATATATATATATATATATATATATATATATATATATATATATAGGATCTTGTTCTAATAGAAACTAACTTAGAATAGAAACTAGAAACTAAACCTAAATTAAATATTTCAAGCTAATCTAATGACCAAATTAGGGGTACTCCAATACAAAAAACGTTTAAAATTATTGTCTCTATTCAACAAAAATATAAAAAAATAAAAAAAATTTTAAAAAAAAGTTACTGTTCACGTGATGACGTGGCACATGAACAGTACCTTTTTTTTTATATTTTTTTATTTTTTTTATATTTTTGTTGAATAGAGCCAAGAATTTTAAACGTTTTTTGTGAAGGTGCCCCTAGCGGGGCCATTAAAATAAATGAAATATAATTTATTTAGTGGAGGTTTCTAGTTTCTATTCTAAGGTTGGTTTCTATTTGAACGCTAGCATATATATATATATATATATATATATATATATATATATATATATATATATATATATAAGAAAAATGTTCCTACGATTAATTTTAGGAGAATTTTTTAAAATTAACCTTTAAAATCATATGATTCTTACCTTTTATTTATAATGGCCCCGTAGGGGTATTAATGATATGTCTTTTTATTTAGTAAAGTATGTTATGTGTCTTTATTTCAGTGGTTAATTATAGAAAATTCTCCTATAGCTAACTATATGATCATTAGCCATATATATATATATATATATATATATATATATATATATATATATATAATAATCATTGCAATAATTTTATATTATATTTGTCAATATATTCATTAAAAGAGATATTTTGTGAAGAAACGGTATAATCGATTGTGATCAATCCATAATTTAAAGTTAGGACATATAAAATGTAATTTATTAAATTATATATAAAATGTAATTTATTAAATTATATATATATAAAAGTCTTATTCTAATAGAAACCACTCTTAGGCTAGAGACTAAATAAAAAAAAATTAAATCGCGTCGAAATATGACACATATGGTATGCAAACTAATCATTGGGAGATGGAAAAAAATACAATGAAGTCAGATTTCAAAAATAACTCACCGATTGACGGAAAAAATTAAATTAAAAACGGAAGGGATTAGGTGGAATTGTGTATGTTAGGGTGTATTGGATTTATGTGTGGTGCCCCTATCGGGACCATTAGATTAGATTGATCTAAGGGCTAAGATTAGTTTCTAGTTTTTATTTTAATTTTGTTTCCATTTGTTCATTTGATATATATATTTTTTATATATGACTGAATTTGAAGTAAAGCCCAAAATAGAAAGTCTAATTAACTTAAAAATGAGAGACCTTCGGTCAAGCCTTAAATCATATTGTTTAATGGTTAGCCAGTATTTTATTATTATTTTCAAATTCCAACGGCTATATTCCAACGATCATGATTCAACAGCTATATTCCAAATGGTCATATTCCAATAGCTATATTCCAACAGTCATATTTTTATGGTTATAAATAACGAAATTCAGAACTGAACTAAACATGAACTGTAGGCAAATTCAAATTTATTCACACTTCTAAAATACTCATTTGTAATGGAAAACATCACACGAATGATTCTTGATATTATGCAAGCTGAAGAAGAGGAGCATGAAGCAAGAATGAGAATGAGTGCTGCTTACCTTCATCATCGCCAATAAAGAGTGAATTCTGAATCGCATCACGGTGGTCCTACAATGAATCATCGTGTAATTGATCGGAATAGAGAAGAAGGTCATGCTAGATTGTATCGTGATTATTTTTCTAATACACGACATACACAGATACACAGTTTCGTCGAAGATTTCGAATGCGTAAATCATTGTTTTTAAGAATTGAAGAAGCGGTTACAGCTTATGACAATTATTTTACTCAACGAACTGATCCTGTGGGAATGCGTGGACTATCATCACTCCAGAAAGTGACAGCTGCACTTAGGATGCTTGCATAGGGAATGGCATGCTGTTGATGATTACGTTCGAATTGGTGAGAGTACAACAATAGAGAATCTATGAAGATTTGTTAAAACAATCGTTGAAGTCTTCGATGCTGAATATTTAAGATGACCAAATGAAGAAGATGTGGCTAGATTGTTAGCAGAAAACGAACAACGAGGCTTTCCTGGAATGTTGGGGAGTATTGACTGTATGCACTGAAAGTGGAAGAATTATCTAACTGGTTGGCAAGGTATGTATACAGTTCATGTTCATGAACCAACTATTATATTAGAAGCAATAACTTCAAAAGACTTGTGGATTTAGCATTCTTTTTTTGGGTTACCAGGATCGTTAACTGATATTAATGTATTAGATCGATCTCATTTTCTTGAAGAATTGGCAAAAGGTCATGGAGCTGAAGTGAGGTATACCATCAACGGGCATGAATATAACATGGGATATTATCTTGCTGATGGTATATATCCTTCATGGCCAACTTTTGTCAAAACTATTTCAAAACCTCAAGGTAACAAAAGAAAGTATTTTGCAAATGCACAAGAATCTGTTAGAAAGATGTTGAGAGAGAATTTGGAGTGTTACAATCTCGGTTTGCAATGATTCGCGGACCTTCGCGATTTTGGGATGTGGGCACAATAAAATATATTATGACAGCCTGCATTATATTACATAATATGATCATTGAGGATGAAAGGGAATTACATACGGAAGAAGAATAGTTTGATACAAATGCTGAATCAACTGAAAGAGAACCACGTCATCCAAGTACCCTTAGAGAATTCATACAAGTGCACCAGCAGATTCGAGACAAACAAGCTCATGTTCAGTTGCAAAATGATCTTGTAGAGCATCTTTGGCAGATTCATGGTGGTGACATGAATTAAATGTTTGTTATGTAATTTCTTTTCATAATTTTAGAATTCTCCTCCTTTTAACTCAATTCTGCTCCTAACTTATTAATTCTGCTCTTACCAGAATTAAGCCTGATTCCGCACTATTATTTTAGAATTCTGCTCCCTTTAACTCAAATTCTGCTCCTAGCTTATTAATTTTTCAAGCCTGATTCTGCACTATTATTTTAGAATTCTGCCCCCTTTACAACAAATTCTGCTCATAGCTTATTAATTCTGCTCTTACCAGTATTAAGCTTAATTCTGCACTATTATTTTAGAATTCTGCTCCCTTTACAACAAATTGTGCTACTAGCTTATTAATTCTGCCCTTACCTTTATTAAGCCTGATTCTGAACTATTATTTTAGAATTATGCTCCCTTTACAACAAATTCTGCTCCTAGCTTATTAATTTTGCTCTTACCTGTATTAAGCCTTATTTTGCACTATAATTTAAGAATGATAAGAAGCATTGATTCATAAGAGCAACAAGCAGTACTATGTTTGTTGTTAGAACACAAGATGTATATATATATATATATATATATATATATATATATATATATATATATATAACTGGGCCTGAGGACAACCTCAGGGATCTCTCCTAAGGTTATAACATATATACACCTATAAAGTAAGGGGCCCCGCAGCGGCATTTTTGTAAATTTTAAAAAAAATTCAGTAATTTACATAGATATTATTAAATTTGTATTGAAATTGTTTTAACCTCAGGTAGAACCCTGAGGTCACCCTCAGGCACAGGAAACCCATATATATATATAAAATAAGGACACAAGATTTTGAAACAAGAAATAGAGATAAAGTTAAATGAAATGAAGAGCAAATTATGATGAAATTAAACAATAAAATGATGAAACTATACCTCTGCACCATAAAGAAAAAATGGTGGGAAGAATGGATCAGCAAAAAAGAAATAAGCGGGAGATGACGTAGAGGATATGTTTCTGGTATCTATTATTATGCCTAATAGTTATCTGCCCTTGAAGTGCTCTGGTTTTTAAAAGATCTCTATAACTTGTATTTTTCAAGTGCCAGGTGGACATTATTGCTAACAGGTGAGGAACAATGGAGATGCTCTTATTCTCAAAAAAAGAAATTGATAAAAAGGGAGTTTAGATGTCAGGTGCATTGCACATGATGTTTGTATACAAAACATTAGTAATTCTGCTTGATTTTATTATGGTTTGTTTTGCAAGATACGTCTTATTATATATACATAACAGTAGATATTGGAGATGTGAGAGACGGGATAGACGAGAGAGACGAAGTGACACACACACAGAGAGAGAGAGAGAGAGAGAGAGAGAGAGAGAGAGAGAGAGAGAGAGAGAGAGAGAGAGAGAGAGAGAGAGAGAGAGATGGCACTGATGAAGTCTCGATAATATATATAAACAAATAGCAACAAATACGATAATAAACAAACAGGTCAACTCCAGGAAGCCAGCAAGAATTGAAGAGCAGCTTTAAAGATATTAACTCAATATTAGAACAATGACAATGACAATGAGAAGAAAGAGAAATTAGTTCATCCAACATAACATTTCTTACTCCCTACTCCAAGGTTTATATTACTCCTTACAAATGTAAATGAAATTATGATTGGAAATGTAAATGTAAATTAAATATAAACGTGGCCTCCATATATTGGTTCTGGTACTGTGAGTGGTCCCTCCTGTGTAACAAATTCTCCCTCCAGGTGCTTCTTCTTGTTATTGGCCCGCTCATCATTCCTTGGCTCCACTTCACCATATTTTGGCCCCATTTCATAGGCTGTCTTCACTGTCCCTACTGTTTTATGTGGCATTTCCAGGTTGATTGCATCAATACGCCCCCCATCATGTGATCCTTGAACCCAAGGATCAAATTCTGGAAATTTCTGCATGATCTCATTAGCATTCTCCCATGTTGCTTCTTCACTGGGGTGTTGTAGCCAATGTACCAGCCACTGCACCTTAGCCGCATTTCTCCTTTTAATACTTCGAATATCCGGGACTTTCTGAGGGATCTTTGCAGCCACACTGTTGGTATAATAAGTTTGGGGAAGAGTGTCATCTATTGTTGTGGGAGCAGGGCCCTGATGTTTCTTTAATAGAGATACATGAAAAGTAGCATGTATTTTCGAAGTCGCTGGTAGCTGCAGTGTGTAAGCCACCATTCCAACCTTCTTGATAACCTTGTAGGGGCCATAATATCTAGTGGCCAGCTTAGGGTACTGTCTGTTAGCCAAAGATGCCTTTCTATGGGGCTGTAACTTCAAATAGACCCAGTCACCAAGCTCAAAAACTCTCTCAGATCTTTTCCTATTGGTCATCTGCCTCATCCTATTTTGAGCTTTACACAAATTGTGCTTTAGTAAAGCGATTGTCTGATCCCTCTGTTGCAGGCTTCTATCCAGAGCTTCCACTTTGCTTGATCCCAACAGGTATGGTCGATGTATGGGAGGAGGCGTGCCGTACATAATCTCAAATGGTGTTTTCTGAGCAGCTGTATGAAAGTTGGTATTGTACCAAAACTCAGCTAAAGGTAACCAGTTGGCCTAGTCTAGAGGAGTAGCATGACATATACATCTCAGATAACCTTCCAAACACCTGTTTAGTACCTCAAATTGTCCACCAGTCTGGGGGAGATAAGCAGTTAATAGTTTCAGCTGCACACCTTGAATCTTCATGAATTCTGACTAAAAAGAACTGATAAAATTTTTATCTCGATCTGACACAATCGCCTTTGGAGATCCATGTAGCTTGTAAACCTGATCCATATAGATTTGAGCTACCTTAATTGCAAAGAAAGGGTGAGATAATGCCATGAAGTGGGAATATTTACTCAGCTTATCAATAACTACCATGATAACTTCTTTTCCATGAGATTTTGGCCGGCCTTCTATGAAGTCCATTGTCACCTCTTCCTAAATTGACTCCAGAATGGGGAGTGGTTGAATCAACCCAGGGTAGGCTTGTAGATCAGCTTTACATTTTTGACAAGTTAGACAGCTTTTGATGAAATCAGCGATTGTATTTTTGAGTCTGGGCCAGTAAAATAAAGTTTGAATTCTCTTAACAGTTGCCTCAAGGCCCGAGTGACCACCTTGGGGTGATTCATGCATCCAAGTCATTATGGTGGTCTTTAACTCCTGACTATCTCCTATCACCAGCTTGCATTTTCTTGCAAGTTGCCCCTTCTGCCATTTGTAGTGAGAGTCTGCATCCAACTGAATTTCTTCAATCAACTATTTCAATTGGGCATCTTTCTGCCAGTGATCTTGCAATTTAGACATTAGGTCTGTATGCAGAGAAGAAACATCCATAGTAAGTAATTGAGCCTGTGGAACTCTTGAAAGAGCATCATCTACCTTGGTTTTCAGACCCCTTCTTGAATTATACTACAAAATCAAAGCCAACTAACTTCAAGAGCCACTTTTGTTGAAATGGGGTGGCTAGTGAAGGGTTTTGAGCACATAAACGCAGCGGAATTAAAAGCAAAAAGAATAAAAAATTGAAACCCTATAGCAAGATCCATGTAAAAATAAAAGATTTAATTCAGTGTTAGATGATTACCTTAAAGAAGCTTTACGAACGGATGAAAATTAGAGATCCTAGCTACTTAAATCACCACGCATCCCGCTCACGCGATCTACGCTCTACCGGTATCCACACGAACGCTTGATCTTCGAAGGAGCGATGTACTAGCATCTGAAAACTGGTTTCTCTCCATCTCCATCTTTGCTCTCAAACGGCTAGGGTTTTTCTTTAAAAAACTTCCTATCTAATTTGAGACTTTAAGATGTTTATATAGAGAGACAAATCTGTTTTCTGTGGCCCAATCATATTGGGATTTTATTAAAATTTGAATTCTTAATTAAATAATTAATTAAGTCACACTTAATCAATATTCTAATATAATTCAAATTCTAATAATTAGTAAATTTAAATTTATTTAATTAATTAAGTCTAACTTAATTAATATCATAAATAAATATGAATTACTATTTAATTTAAATTCATAATTTAAATCAAATCTCCTTCAAGCATTCTTGTGTGTGACCCCATAGTTTATTATTACGTTGGCAATAATTTTAATTTTCAATATAAAATTATAAACAATGAGCGGCATCTAGTAATACATCATTGTTACCCAAGTAATAATAATAAATCGGTGATTCGATTAAGCCTTTCATGAATAATGTTCCATGTAATATAAGCCCTTTAACCTTGATATTATAGATTAAACTAGAGGCATGTAATGTGTCATCCTCTTCATAATTTAATCTTAATTTTCTTGATCGATAAGTAGACTATTAAATCAAATCAACATTTGAGCACGACCGTGCATTTCATATTCTCACTCAAACAAGAGGCCAATAATATCACTCCTATAACTAGGAGGGTTAAATCCCATCTAGATCATTCATATTTCTCATACGATTTATAATATACCCAATGTCCACTTTTATCATCACCTGGTCAAAGATAACTTTTAATGTAATCAAAGTATATTAATTCTCGTATAGAAATATAATGATTTCAGGTCTAAGGATCATTCCACCATTATCACTGTGAGAATTACTTATGACACTTATAACATGTAGAATCTCACGGCGGGTCAATCCAGTGCCATGTAATCTTACATGCACCTATGCTTTGACTTTAGTATTACCATACCTATGACCAATGAGATTTGGTCATCAGTCAACAAACATACTAGTCTCTATGCATTACTATTGTCCTTTAATAATAATACTCGACTAGGGATATTTAGGAATAAAGATACTACTCATACAATCTCATTTTCAAGTCACATACTTAAAGATATATAGTGCGTATCATAATTCCAAGGACTTTTATTATGATATCATTTATAACGCAGTAAATAAAGACATAATAAATAAATTAATAATAATCAACAAAACATAATTCCTATTAATAAAATGTTTTCCCTAAAACATTAAAGTATTGTCTCTAGGGCACAAATACTAACAATCTCCCACTTGCACTGGAGCCAATATCCCATGTATCCAATACATATGGAACTAGTGTGACTTTCGTGCTTCTGCTGCAACAAAGCCTTAGTCAATGGGTCTGCAATATTATTATGCACTTTACATATATGTATATTTCCTTGATCATTAATCTTATGAATAAGGTGGTATCACCTGAGTACATGCCCAAACAGTCTCCTTGGCTGCTTCGCAAGCATCGATGTACTCAACCTCCATTGTAGAATCAATACTTGCTGTGAACTATTCCAGCTTACAGCACCTCTCTTTAGACAAAATAAAAACTAGACTAAGACACAGAACCGTCTTGTCTGTTTGGAAACCAGCATCAGTGTAACCTCTTATATCCAGCTTCCCATCTCCTCCATATACCAAGAATGAGTCTTTAGTCCTCTTCAGGTACTTAAGAATATTCTTGATAGCTGTCCTGTGACCTTCACCTGGATTAGACTGGTATCTGCTCGTCATGCTTAAAAGCATACGAGACATCAGGATGAGTACATATCATTGCATACATTATAGAACCAATGGTCGAAGCATATGGTACTTTACTCATACGGTCCTTATCATCTGATGATTTAGGATAGTTTTCCTTTGTGATCGATATCCCATGAGACATTGGGACATAGCCCCTCTTTGCCTCTTGCATCCCAAAATGATGCAATACTTTTCAATGTATGTACTCTGACTTAAGCCGATTAATCTTTTAGATCTATCTCTATAGATCCTGATCCCTAAGATATAGGTAGCATCGCCTAAGTCTTTCATCGAGAAATTTTTTCCCAACCAAGTCTTCACAGCCTGTAGAGAAGGAATGTCATTCCCAATTAGTAATATGTCATTTACATATAATACTAGGAATGCCATATGGCTCCCACTAACCTTCTTGTAAACACACAACTCATCTTTATTTTGTATGAAGCCAAACTCCTTGACTGTTTCATCAAAACGAATGTTCCATCTCCTCGAGGCCTGCTTCAATCCATAAATGGATCATAGCAACTTACAGACCATTCTGGCAAACCTTGGATCAACAAAACCCTCAGGTTGTGTCATGTACATATCCTCTTATATGCTCCCATTCAAAAAAGCGGTCTTGACATCCATTTGCCAGATTTCATAGTCATAATAAGTTGCTATCGCAAGCAAAATCCTGATAGATTTGACCATAGCCACGGGTGAGAAAGTTTCATCATAGTCAATACCATGAATTTGTTTGAAACCTTTTACCACTAGTCTTGCTTTGTAGGTATATAAATTACCATCCATGTCAAATTTCTTCTTGAAAACCCACTTGCACTTTATGGGTTTTACCTCATAGGTGGTTCAACCAAAGTCCATACTTGGTTTTAATACATGGAATCCATCTCAGATTTCTTGGCCTCCAGCCATCTCTTAGAATCTGGATTGTTCATAGCGTCTTGGTAGGTGAGAGGCTCATCATCATACATATGCACATCACCATCTTGAGTTAAGAAAAATCCTCAATATCTCTCGATCTCATGGTGAATCCTACTAGACCTACAAACAACCTGTGTTTCTCGAGCAGTGTTAGTATAAACATCTTCTTGTACATTCTGTCATGTTCCATGTAACGCCCCCAAATCCGGGGTCAGTAGATTTGGGCGTCACTCTAACAAACTCAATAATTCTAACAAAAATTGGCCATGATGTATTCGTAAATACAACATAAACCTGCTGAATAATAAACTAAAAAATCTGAAAATCAAAATAAAACTGAAATAAAAATTAAAACGCAATCAAAAGCTCTTTGACCCCAACTCCCAACTCAGGATCTTAGGTTACAGTTCTAGAAACAAGAAAACCCAAACCAATTTAAATACAACTTTATATACAAAACTTATACAAACTTAAATCACTGGTATAACTTCGAATAGAAGTATACCAGGCCAACTACTCAAATACATACTATAACTACTAAAACTATAATTTACATACAACAAATCAAACAATAATCTAAATACCCTGATCCACGTCAGCTTCCTTCACCTCGTCTTGCTTGCTCTTTCTGAACTGCGCAGGTACTTCTCGCCAATACTTAGCTTACTGAAATATTAGATTTAAAAACAGCAAGGATGAGCGAAAGAAATGCTCAGCAAGTTATAAAATAATAACACTGAATAATTAAAGGCAATAACTGCAATTCAAGAAGGATTAACTTAAAAAGGAAAATGAACAATAGATATGAGCGAATGAATGCTCACCAATCTATAATCAATACTATACTTGAAATCTGGATTCTTAACTTTAACAGAAGTAATATTATTTAAAACATTTATAACTCGGAAACAGAATTTAATAACTGCAAAAGTTCGAAAAACTAGATTCAATACTTTTAATACTTGTTAAATACTTTAACTATCGCTTTAACAAAATTTCCAAGAAATTCTCATTTACTCAAATTTCATTCATGTCACTAAGCGTTCGCACACTTAGCTGCCTAACCGGCCTGACAATCATGAGTTTGAATAAATAAGAAGATCTCAAATCATTCTCGGTTCTCACTATCACTGCGCAACACATGCCACAGTGACCGTAATAACCGTGAATTAGTTTTCACCATTCAAAATACTAACATAACACTCTTTTATTTACTACTAACCATCTCTGCCCCAGATAAAACTTTGAGAGAAAGAATATCAAGAATTTTTCCAATCATTCTTACTCCACTTTCACGTACAATGTTACTTGCGAAGGGAATAACTGAAAAACTTCTATCTATCCTTAATCTCATTATTTTACTGAGGTTTCAACTTTTAATCATATAGACAACAATTAACTCAGAAATACACAATTTCTAAACCGATAATCATTTATAGTAAAACAGGTATATCTTATCAAAACATTCATGTCCAATAAACCGTAAAACAGATATATCTTGCCAAAACATTCCTCTCATTAAAACTATTCCACAAATAAAACATACTTTCCGTAAAACTTTTTGAAACATTTAAATTGATTTTATTATTCTTCAGATTACGGACAATACGGGTGATCAGCCACGTAAAGTCCCCATTCCTTTAAAACTGGGTTCCCATTGAGGCAACACATTGGCCTTTAATGCTGGACTAGGACCACCCTAGCCTCTTACGCTAAATAAAAGTGCTGGACTAGGACCACCCTAGCCTCTTACGCTTAATAAAAGTGCTGGACTAGGACCACCCTAGCCTCTTACGCTTATCCAACTTATAAACCATCTTATTAATAATTTAAAACATTAAACCTTTTCAGTCCTTTATACTCACTGGCAAAAGACCAGCCCAGTATAAGGAAATTTTAAAAACATCTTTAATTAATAACCATTTTAGGAAGCAATACTAGCAAAAACTTTAACAGAATATTACCGTCAATACTTAAGAAAGGATAATACCAGCAATAAAACTTTGAGATACTATATAAGCAGAATACTTGAATAAAACATTTCCTTAACAATAATTTGAAAGAAAATGACAAAAGCAATAAGAATTTGAAGGGATACTTATACTGAATAGAAACATATTTATCTCGCTTGAACGATAAGCGAGGGTTAGTACACTTGCCTCGTTTCCAGTGCGTCGATTCACCACTTACTGTACTTTGTTCTTTACTCGATCACTCGTTCATAAATTATTCACAAGTCAATAATACTACACTTAATCGATACATATATCTCTATTACACATAATCCGACTATCACGCATACAACTTCATTTATTCCTCAGTATTATCCAATATATTATCCGACAATTAATACTTAACAATCGTTAAAACATAATAAATTCAAAATCATAACTCATGTATATCTCAAGTATACTCATAAATTCAAATATTAGCAAAACTCCACATATAACCAACTTTAATTACTATAGTCATTCGAAAAATCACTTTACAATAGAGATTTAAAGCCATATACATACCTAAAATTAATATCCACTTAACTTACCAAATAAATCTCAATAAACTCTGAAATTCCATTTAATAAAGCAAATTCAATTTATAAACACAAAATCATTAACCACGTATCCATAACTTAACAACTAACAACTATAGTTCACAATTACGAGCTCCTCGAATTAATTACGAAAATTAAATACATAGTAATTCATTTAAATCATATTCTCTACAAATAATACAAGTAATTCGAATTACACATTACTAAATTACCATTCTTAAAACAACCATGTACACGTAACCATTTAACTCATTTTCAATTTCATCACTAAAATCCCCAAAATCATAATTAACAACTATATATACAATGAACTTTCCGAATTTAAATTCCAAAATTATAACCATATTAATTATCAATTTCCGAAATTACTACGAAAATTAATACAATAATATCGTAATTTAAACTACTAATCACAATAATCTTCATAATTAAATCACAATTAATTACCATTATTTGAAACTAATTAAATACGAAAATTAAATAATTAAGATACAAAATTATACCTCTCCGAATTTCCAATTTTCCCCAAATTTCGAGAACCAATTCTCTCTATCTCTCTCTCTCTCTCTCTCTCTCTCTCTCTCTCTCTCTCTCTCTCTCTCTCTCTCTCTTTCCTTCCCTTCTCCCTACTGTCGCGCGCCTGCTACGCGCTTGTCACACTGCTGGCAGCCGCCGAAGCTCGTCACCGCTACCAGCCGTCGCCGAAACACGCCGCCGGCCTGCTCCTCCGTCGTCGACCTCCTCCCCGCTGCTTCCCACTCATCAGCACACACACTACTCACGATTTACACACCCACACACACACTATTATATATATGTATATGTATGTATCTCCCTCTCCCCCAATTTCTCTTCTCTCCTTCCTCCCAATCTCCCTTTCTTTTCTTCTCTCCCCCGTTTTCTCTAGAACCCTCCCCTGTCTTCTTTTCTAATGGGCTTAGGCCCAATCTACTAATACTACCTCTAATAATTCATTCCGGCCCCAATTATAACTAATAAACGACTAAAAAAAATCACAATTAAATAAAACTTCCGGAAAATTACACTTTTCATTTTTAAAATAAAGAATACAAAATTACAAGCACGTACATATTTTCGAAATATTTTTCGGATCAAAAATGAATTAAATATGAATTTTCAAAGTTTTGATCCTTTAAATACAATAAAACTCTTAAAATCATTATAAAATACTAAAACACCCAAATTAATCCACCCAACACTTTTAAAAACTCAATAAATATATAAAGATAATTTTACAAAAGATTTCATGATTTAATCCAACTCCGATAAATAAATAAAGATTTTTGAAGATCAATAATACTTGTTTTAAATATTTTTAAATCACTAAAAAAAAAAAAAAAAAATACAACTAAAAATACTGGGGCACACATAACACAATATATACTCATATAAACTCGGCACTAAATATCGTTGAACTCCACAACGATATTCTCAAATCCAATTCCATACTTTAAATACTAATTAACATAATAAAATAATAATAATAAATCCTAAAATAATCTGGGATCTTACATTCTACCCACCTTAAAAGGATTCCGTCCTCGGAATCAGGTAATGAAGGGTTACTGGGATTTACTCTACCAACTCGGGTTGCATCCGCAACTCTACTAATCTGAACTCGGGATACTTATTTACTATACTGGGATCCCTACTGATCTCTCTATATAGAACTCTAATCGCAGTACTATACGCCACGCGCTACTGGCATTCTAAACTCGATTGACATACGTCCAAAAATAGTCGAGGCATTATGATTTATGATATTTGAAAAGAACGATTTCACATCGTAGCAAAGATTTCTACAATTGTGGAATCAATGAGTTTTCAAACAAATATTCTTTGAAATGAGAGATTACTGAGTGATCAACATGATCAAATGAACCTTGTTGCGTGCCTTATTCAAGACATGACTAAAGGTAATTAACCTTCTTGTACTTCACAACACACAAGTGATGGCGTC
This sequence comes from Saposhnikovia divaricata, assembly GCA_036435485.1. NCBI lineage: Eukaryota > Viridiplantae > Streptophyta > Magnoliopsida > Apiales > Apiaceae > Saposhnikovia > Saposhnikovia divaricata. Next base: position 58,489,302 of record CM071600.1, on the reverse strand, counting down.
CCATCAGACTGCTATCACACAGACAAACAGTCCTTGTGTCCCCTATAAATAGGGTTGTTCACCTCAGTTGGAGTAAAGAAACACAAAAAGATTCGAACATCGAATTAACAATCAATTGATGAGAAATTCTCAGACATACCCCTGGATTACAACTAAACGGATTCCATGGGTACTACTTCAGAAGAAAAGAATAATCAAGAAAGAAACGACTTGCAGAATACTAAGAGATAATGATTTATCAATAATCGAATCATTCACTGATGAAGAAAATTAGAAACTCAAATATCACTTGACAGGGTTTTAGAAATAAAGGAAATAGGCATCAAAACAACCTCTGTCATAACTGGAATCCCAAATTCGGGGAAAGACAATTGTCAAAATAACTCAACAAAGGAATATTTCTCAAGAAGAAAGGTATTGCCAGGGTCTCCACGTACATCTTCTTTGTCGACTCCTTCGCTGACTCGTCATTCGATCTAGACTCTGAAGGTTCCACTACCTACAGGTTCAAGGGTTTCTACCCAACTCCGCTCAACTACCTGCCACCACTCACGTCTTAACTCATTAACTGGTACTATATCCAATAGTCCAACACGAGTCCTATATGAACTCTGACGTTCCTTACTTAACTATACACACTCCTACACACTCTCGTTTCTAGTTTACTATAACCTACGCTCTGATACCAACCTGTAACGCCCCCAAATCCGGGGTCAGTAGATTTGGGCGTCACTCTAACAAACTCAATAATTCTAACAAAAATTGGCCATGATGTATTCGTAAATACAACATAAACCTGCTGAATAATAAACTAAAAAATCTGAAAATCAAAATAAAACTGAAATAAAAATTAAAACGCAATCAAAAGCTCTTTGACCCCAACTCCCAACTCAGGATCTTAGGTTACAGTTCTAGAAACAAGAAAACCCAAACCAATTTAAATACAACTTTATATACAAAACTTATACAAACTTAAATCACTGGTATAACTTCGAATAGAAGTATACCAGGCCAACTACTCAAATACATACTATAACTACTAAAACTATAATTTACATACAACAAATCAAACAATAATCTAAATACCCTGATCCACGTCAGCTTCCTTCACCTCGTCTTGCTTGCTCTTTCTGAACTGCGCAGGTACTTCTCGCCAATACTTAGCTTACTGAAATATTAGATTTAAAAACAGCAAGGATGAGCGAAAGAAATGCTCAGCAAGTTATAAAATAATAACACTGAATAATTAAAGGCAATAACTGCAATTCAAGAAGGATTAACTTAAAAAGGAAAATGAACAATAGATATGAGCGAATGAATGCTCACCAATCTATAATCAATACTATACTTGAAATCTGGATTCTTAACTTTAACAGAAGTAATATTATTTAAAACATTTATAACTCGGAAACAGAATTTAATAACTGCAAAAGTTCGAAAAACTAGATTCAATACTTTTAATACTTGTTAAATACTTTAACTATCGCTTTAACAAAATTTCCAAGAAATTCTCATTTACTCAAATTTCATTCATGTCACTAAGCGTTCGCACACTTAGCTGCCTAACCGGCCTGACAATCATGAGTTTGAATAAATAAGAAGATCTCAAATCATTCTCGGTTCTCACTATCACTGCGCAACACATGCCACAGTGACCGTAATAACCGTGAATTAGTTTTCACCATTCAAAATACTAACATAACACTCTTTTATTTACTACTAACCATCTCTGCCCCAGATAAAACTTTGAGAGAAAGAATATCAAGAATTTTTCCAATCATTCTTACTCCACTTTCACGTACAATGTTACTTGCGAAGGGAATAACTGAAAAACTTCTATCTATCCTTAATCTCATTATTTTACTGAGGTTTCAACTTTTAATCATATAGACAACAATTAACTCAGAAATACACAATTTCTAAACCGATAATCATTTATAGTAAAACAGGTATATCTTATCAAAACATTCATGTCCAATAAACCGTAAAACAGATATATCTTGCCAAAACATTCCTCTCATTAAAACTATTCCACAAATAAAACATACTTTCCGTAAAACTTTTTGAAACATTTAAATTGATTTTATTATTCTTCAGATTACGGACAATACGGGTGATCAGCCACGTAAAGTCCCCATTCCTTTAAAACTGGGTTCCCATTGAGGCAACACATTGGCCTTTAATGCTGGACTAGGACCACCCTAGCCTCTTACGCTAAATAAAAGTGCTGGACTAGGACCACCCTAGCCTCTTACGCTTAATAAAAGTGCTGGACTAGGACCACCCTAGCCTCTTACGCTTATCCAACTTATAAACCATCTTATTAATAATTTAAAACATTAAACCTTTTCAGTCCTTTATACTCACTGGCAAAAGACCAGCCCAGTATAAGGAAATTTTAAAAACATCTTTAATTAATAACCATTTTAGGAAGCAATACTAGCAAAAACTTTAACAGAATATTACCGTCAATACTTAAGAAAGGATAATACCAGCAATAAAACTTTGAGATACTATATAAGCAGAATACTTGAATAAAACATTTCCTTAACAATAATTTGAAAGAAAATGACAAAAGCAATAAGAATTTGAAGGGATACTTATACTGAATAGAAACATATTTATCTCGCTTGAACGATAAGCGAGGGTTAGTACACTTGCCTCGTTTCCAGTGCGTCGATTCACCACTTACTGTACTTTGTTCTTTACTCGATCACTCGTTCATAAATTATTCACAAGTCAATAATACTACACTTAATCGATACATATATCTCTATTACACATAATCCGACTATCACGCATACAACTTCATTTATTCCTCAGTATTATCCAATATATTATCCGACAATTAATACTTAACAATCGTTAAAACATAATAAATTCAAAATCATAACTCATGTATATCTCAAGTATACTCATAAATTCAAATATTAGCAAAACTCCACATATAACCAACTTTAATTACTATAGTCATTCGAAAAATCACTTTACAATAGAGATTTAAAGCCATATACATACCTAAAATTAATATCCACTTAACTTACCAAATAAATCTCAATAAACTCTGAAATTCCATTTAATAAAGCAAATTCAATTTATAAACACAAAATCATTAACCACGTATCCATAACTTAACAACTAACAACTATAGTTCACAATTACGAGCTCCTCGAATTAATTACGAAAATTAAATACATAGTAATTCATTTAAATCATATTCTCTACAAATAATACAAGTAATTCGAATTACACATTACTAAATTACCATTCTTAAAACAACCATGTACACGTAACCATTTAACTCATTTTCAATTTCATCACTAAAATCCCCAAAATCATAATTAACAACTATATATACAATGAACTTTCCGAATTTAAATTCCAAAATTATAACCATATTAATTATCAATTTCCGAAATTACTACGAAAATTAATACAATAATATCGTAATTTAAACTACTAATCACAATAATCTTCATAATTAAATCACAATTAATTACCATTATTTGAAACTAATTAAATACGAAAATTAAATAATTAAGATACAAAATTATACCTCTCCGAATTTCCAATTTTCCCCAAATTTCGAGAACCAATTCTCTCTCTATCTCTCTCTCTCTCTCTCTCTCTCTCTCTCTCTCTCTCTCTCTCTCTCTCTCTCTCTCTCTCTCTCTTTCCTTCCCTTCTCCCTACTGTCGCGCGCCTGCTACGCGCTTGTCACACTGCTGGCAGCCGCCGAAGCTCGTCACCGCTACCAGCCGTCGCCGAAACACGCCGCCGGCCTGCTCCTCCGTCGTCGACCTCCTCCCCGCTGCTTCCCACTCATCAGCACACACACTACTCACGATTTACACACCCACACACACACTATTATATATATGTATATGTATGTATCTCCCTCTCCCCCAATTTCTCTTCTCTCCTTCCTCCCAATCTCCCTTTCTATTCTTCTCTCCCCCGTTTTCTCTAGAACCCTCCCCTGTCTTCTTTTCTAATGGGCTTAGGCCCAATCTACTAATACTACCTCTAATAATTCATTCCGGCCCCAATTATAACTAATAAACGACTAAAAAAAATCACAATTAAATAAAACTTCCGGAAAATTACACTTTTCATTTTTAAAATAAAGAATACAAAATTACAAGCACGTACATATTTTCGAAATATTTTTCGGATCAAAAATGAATTAAATATGAATTTTCAAAGTTTTGATCCTTTAAATACAATAAAACTCTTAAAATCATTATAAAATACTAAAACACCCAAATTAATCCACCCAACACTTTTAAAAACTCAATAAATATATAAAGATAATTTTACAAAAGATTTCATGATTTAATCCAACTCCGATAAATAAATAAAGATTTTTGAAGATCAATAATACTTGTTTTAAATATTTTTAAATCACTAAAAAAAAAAAAAAAAAATACAACTAAAAATACTGGGGCACACATAACACAATATATACTCATATAAACTCGGCACTAAATATCGTTGAACTCCACAACGATATTCTCAAATCCAATTCCATACTTTAAATACTAATTAACATAATAAAATAATAATAATAAATCCTAAAATAATCTGGGATCTTACATTCCAACTCTAGCTCAATGTTATCTTGTGGTTCTCAAAATATATCGAGATATACCTTCCTCCCACTATTTTTCTTAGAAAGAATATCTCTCTCAAGAAACACATTAGTCCTAGCAACAAACACTTTGTTCTTGGAAGGATTATAGAATCAATACCCTTTTGCTTCGTTTAGGTATACCACAAAATCTGATTTTGGTCTTAGCTGTCAAAGATCAAACGTTTCACAAACGCTTCACATCCCCAAACATTTCATAAATGACATGCTATGACTATCTCAGATTGCTCATCTCTTATGGGGTCTTATGAACCGTCTAGTAGGAACATCGGTTAAGTGTATATGCAGCCGTCTCTAGAGTGTAACCCTAGAAACAAATCAGAGGATCCACTTGACTCATCATCAATCGTACCATGTCCAACAAGGGGCAATTTTTCCTATCAGAAATGCCATTTCACTATGGTATTCTAGGAGCAGTGATTTATGATATAATATCACACTCCTTTTAGGTAATTCAAGGCTTATGTATTTATCTCGACGATCAGATCGTAAAGATTTAATACCTTCACCAATTTACTTATCTACTTCAGCCTTGTATTCTTTGAACTTTTTCAAAAGATTCAAATATGCTCTTCAAAAGATACACATATACGTATCTACTGAAATCGTCAGTAAACATCATGAAGTAGTAAAAAACCACCTTTTGCCATCAAATGCATAGGACCACATACATCATTATGTATTAGTTCTATCGTTTGGTGGCCCTTTCACCATATCCGATAAAAGGGGCTTTTGTCATTTTTCCAAATAAACCAAGATTCGTATTATTCGTATGATTCATAATCAAACTTATCCAACAATCCATCCTTATGAAACTTGGAAATACGTCTCTTATTAATATGGCCTAAACGACAATGCCAAAAGTAATGTTTGATTTTGTTAGGTCCGATATGAAGTATTAATAAGCTAGAAGGGGGGGTTGAATAGCTTATTACCAATTTTAAAAATTAATGGCCTTTTAAAAAATCTTCGCCTTAGAAAATTTCACGAAAACTTGTGATCTAAAATCTTTCGAGATCAACCAACCAGTTTCGAAGGAGAACCCGTAGGTTGCTTAATACCCCTCAGTTCTAGACATCGATTTTAACAATTCGAGAAGAATGATACAGACTTCCCGAAGAGCGGATTCGAAAGATTAAGATGACTTGCCACGAGAAACTTTGCCAAAATGGGTTTTTCTCTTTTTGAAAACGTTTTATCACAATATAACAAAATATAAATGCATAAGTAAAGATAAAGAGTAAGCAATACCACACGGTCGATTTTTCACTTGGTTCACGATATATATATACATCTAATAGATATATGTACCCCTACATCCAGTCCCCGAAACCCTCCCCGATCTTGAGAGTTACTCCACTAAAAACACACTCCTTAACTTAGGCGGAGAAGCCTTTACAAACCTACTAATATATATCTTGAAGCGTAACTCCTCGTTACCTTCTCAAAATACAAGTAGAACCACTACAATATCTATCTTGGACCGTAACTCCCCGTTACCCCCTCCAAATAAAGTAGCAACCATACAATAATTATCTTTGAGCGTAACTCCCCGTTACCTCCTCAAATTAGTGTACAAACACTACACGACCTATCTTAGACGATAACTCCCCGTTACCTCTTCAAAGCCGATGTAGCCCTTGTGTAGTCTTTGTACTACTAACCTTTGCCGATCTTGGGTCTTTCCTTTTCCTCACGATGCGAAGACACCCAACTCCCCGTCGATGTGCCTAAGACTTGGGCCTTAGAACAAGGATCACCTCACTTCACTTCACCTCACTGCAAAAGTTAATATACAATATCTACAAAATACCATTTTACAAGAAAAGAAAGATTTGAACTAATATTACACAATATTAATTCTAGTGAGCTAGTATATCACTAACAAGTCCAACCTATTAGAAACATACATGCATTAAATCTACAACAAGTTATACAATTGATAAGTCAATTAAGCATGGTATAACAAGAGTAGATAAGTGGATATAACATATAAACATATGCATTAATCCAAGGGAGCAAGTATACCATTAACAAGTTCAACCTATTAACAATATAAATGCTAGAACAACTACACACATGTTATATTAAGAATAACACAATATGGCATGCATATATCAAGTATAGCAAGTAAATATAATATATAAAATAATATATATTATACATGGCACATTATAATCAAGAGAGCATAAATATATATAAACTTGTGAGTAAATATATATGTGTAAGTGTGTGCCGAATGTGTGCATATACATATCATGAATAAATTTAACAAGATCAAGAGCGGAAGCAATATATAAATATAGCACAATTAAATCACCAAGTTATATTCAAGCATATAAACATGAGAGAGCAAATATAACTAGCAATTTAAACGAAGTAAGATTAACAAGTTATATTAAAGTATATAATAAATAAGGATTAAATATAACTAGCAATCTTGGTGTACTTAAATGAAGTACAATATATTCCCTCGGAATATATTCAAAGCCGAATCAAAGGTTTAGACTTTCGAACAAACCATATGAATGCTTAGTTCGTTCCGATAGCAAGATAACAAAAATAGTTAACTCAATGATTAGTGCTCTTTTCGGAAAACATTCAAGAACTAAGTAGGCTTTGTAAATTTATCTAAACTTTCCACTAAAGTGAAAGATGAAGCATAGTTCAGATAAACTTGGATCTTTTACACAAGCCACTATAGAAGTGCAAATGTAAGAAAAAGATCGTTCATGACAAGGAAGAACTAGTAAGTCTTATACAAAACACTACAAAGTGTAAATACAAGCCAAGCTTCCTTATAAGCACAATTTATATACTAACAAGATAAAGACAATTAAGAGCAAGTATATAAGTGCAAGAAACAAACAATAAATGATAAGAATATAAGCAATTAAGGTTGGTCAATTTTAGTTTGTTTTATACCCATGTATATCACTTGGAAATAATCTTTAAAACCATGATAAAAATTGCTCAAACCAAGGAAATCTTTTATCAAAACAGGGCAGCCCCTAAAACACTCTTAGAGCTTGTTTAAAGTGTATAAAAACACCACAAAACCGAGCCTTAAGAAATGCCACTATGGCCGAAAGTTTTCCAAGTGAATACTCTTGTTTAACATCTTTAAAGCCTTCAAAATATATAGTAAAAATTCTCCATAACAAGGGCTAATATTTTACCAACTTAAGGAAATTCAAAGATGGCACAAACCTAAGATTAGAGCCAAGAAAATCAGCCCCAAAATCGATTCTAAAAATGTGCACAAGATGGGTTTTTAAGGCAAAGTGCACTACTTGATTTATTTGGTCTTTAAACACATAAAACATGAGATAAATTATAGCCTATCAATCTTTGTTCAACCAAGCCAAGGTGGTGGATTCTTGAACCATAGAATGGACTATAACAAACCACAAAAGTGACCAAATAATTCAAGGAGACATCTAGCACAACTTCTTTGTTTTTGGCACTAACATTCACTTTTTGTGAGATTAACTATAGCCTATCACTCTTTGTTCAACCAAGCCAATCTAGTGGATATATGAACCATAGACTGGACTATAACCAAACTCAAATCTAGCCAAAATCAAAGGAGTTAATGAAGAAACCGAGCAAGTCTTCATCTTTTTGCTTCTAGCGGGGGTGTTTTAACCATTTTCTCGAGTTTAGCTATGAACTATCACTCTTAATTCAACCGACCATAAAGGCGGACTATAGAATCATAGAGTGGAACATAACCTCGCTCTCGGCGGGCTTGAGAAGCAAGAAGATGAAGAAGAAGTGAAGCAATATCATAAGCTTGAAGAAGATGAAGACATTGAAAGAAAAACAAGCTTATAACTAGAAATTCATAAGAAAAAGAAAGAGCACCTTATGAACTAGAATTTCTAGAGATATATTAGTAGCACTTCCTTGCTTGATTTGCTTGAAGAAAATGGTGAGAAGTGGCTCTAATTTATAGGCAAAAATTAGGGTTTTGGGGTTGATCCAATGGCTCACAATGTGCCACTTTTCAACCATCCAATGGCTCTAATAAAGTAATAATAAACAAATAAAATATCTTCTCATTCTTATCCTTTTAAACCCAGCAAAGTTGACTTCTAATAAACAAGGAATAAAGTTGCATTTGGATTACATGTGAATTTCAAGCTAATTTCAACCTAAATGCACATTCTAGAAGCCTAAACTTGCTAATTAATAACCCTAATGAAAAATTATTAATAAATTATGAAATTTTGGGAGAGACATCCTTGAATATATTTAGGGACACTTTCAAAATAGTTACTGAAAATAAGTTGATTTGATCGACGAATAAATTCGTACGAAAAATCACTTATATCGTAAAAAGTTACCTAGAAAAATATTCTCAGAATATTTCGAAAATATTGTTGGAGCTTTCTAAATATTTTTTAAGCCATTCCCCAAAGTTTCATAATTTTTGAGATAGCACAAGTCAACTAAAAATAATCGCACCGAAATAATGAAGAGTAACCACTGGTTAAAAACGTGACTTCCGAAAAAATATTTTTGTAAAATTCCGAAAAAATTCCTAGACCTTCCTAGACCTATTATAGACCATGTAAAGAAGTCCTACAAAGTTTCAAGTCAATCTTGTCCTTGAAAAGTCATTTACGCTCAGTTTACTATTCATCGGGTACCACTTTCGCGTAGCCGACAAACGATATAGTTTTGGTCATCACTGACAGACCAGACACTATATTATGACTAAAGAAAGTCATATCATAGTATTCTCCGAAGAATATAATATTCCAAAGCATAGGAAAAAATACTAACGTATTTAAAATAATATTCTCCGAATAGATATAGCCGTTAGGGGCACCGGGAGAAAATAATATTTTAAATACGAGATTGGTCTTCCAATAGAAGGCAATATATCATGATAAAGCATTTCGGATATTTATAAAAGATTTTCAAAATATGAAAGTCATGAAATATCCGTTGGTGTAAGTTGTCGGTTCGAAGGATATTAAAACGATAAAGTTTAAAACGAGCGAGACCAAATGTAAAAGTTTGCCTCCTAAATGCCACATCTAAAATATTATAAAATACCATAAGATGATATTTTAAATATTTTAGCTAAGTCAAACAATAAAATATATTTCTATATTTTAAAGTTCATATTTGACCGTAATTGACTCGGGTTTGACCAAGGTTTGACTTGTCACCAAATAAGACCTTGACTCTGTGGGAGGTACTAAGTGACCTATTATTAATTTCTTAATAATATAATAAATATCAAAATCCTAAAAGAGCAAGATATCTTTCAAATTTGAGTCATTTTAGAACATATAAATTGTTAACAAATTGTGCAACATTATTAACCTTATCATTAAAATGGAATAAACAACAATTGTTATTCAATTAAAATGAAAAACCTTTCTTGTCCATACAAGAAAGCAATATAATGTCTCTGTACTTACAGGCACATAGTTACAATTATCAAGTTCTAAACTTAGCCTTGTAGGCAAAATTAAGTAACGAGTTCCATCGACTAGAGTAACAACCTTTGCTCCAATTCTAACTCGATATCTGAAGCTTGACCCTCACCAGTCTTCTTCTTCAGATCTTCCAAATAAGCATGACAGTTTAACTTCCAATCATCCGATTTTCCATAGAAGCGATAATCATCTTCTTTAGCAACACCTCATTTAGGCCTCAAAGCCTGTTCGGGATTGGAGTATAATTTGGCCGTAGAATTAGATCCAATCTTCTTCTTTCTTTCCAATTTCCTTTCCCTTTTTCATTCCTACATTCACCATCATTATGGGAGTAGTCCATGCATTTATCATGTTGCTTACAGCAGTTCTCAACGTGATTCACAACTCAGTGGGTGTTATGTCTATCTCATTTATTTCATTGTTCATAACAAATTGAGAATAGTTATTGTTCAAAGATTGCATGATCAAATCAATCTGAGTCTCTAGACCAATCTTGAAACCCAAAATGCCAAGGTACTCTATATACCCTATCATCTTTAGAACGTGTGGTCCAATCGGATCTCACTCTCCCTACTTGTAATTTTATGATGCTATGTTAATTTTTGAATCTAACTTAATGAGCCTCTCCTTCAAGCATCCTTTGAAAGTGCTCAATCATTTCATAAGCATCCAAATGCCAATGTTGCTTCTTAAGCTCGGCACTCATTGTTGCAGGCAAGAGATATGAAACATCAAGTGCTTAATTAATTTATTTCCGATAAGCATTTTGTTTAGCACATGTTACGTTCTCAGTTAGAAGAGGAGGGGAAGAGTTTTGAATGACATCTTTATGCCTGAGGACGATCCTCAAGCTTCTATATCAATCTAGGAAATTATTTCATGCCAGTTTGTCCTTCTCAAGGACTATCGCACGGAGAAGTTATTTATGTTATTTGTCATTTGATATCTACAATATTTCAAAATACATAAATTAATCTAGATGCAGATTTATTAATTATTATGTTTAAGTGATTATGGTATATCATAATATACCTCCCACTATTTTTATCAAATTAATAGCCCTACCTATCAATTCGGAAAAGTTTCCCTAAACCTTTCTAGTGAGCCAAGATCCATATTTCATCACTTTTAAGGTCAGTTTTGGTTTTTCTCTTTAAAAAGATTATTTAGGTAGACAACATTTGTCAATTATATCACATATAACTCTTGGATAGTTTAGTAGTGAAGGAGTTATATGCATATACGGAAGCATGAATCACAATTTCATACATATATATCGCATATACAATGCATAAAATTAATTGATAAATATGTGGGATCGTTACTAACCTTTAAAAGCGATCCAAGGATGACAAACATGGTCTCTTAGCAGCTGCTCCTTAGCGTGTGAAGCACTCTACCGGTATCCACCAAGAGAGTGATTGAATGAGAGAGGAAGAGAGGGGTTGAGAGAATTAGGATTGACTCCCTAAAACTTTACGTAAAATGTCGTGAGACTAATAGGGTTAATAATCTTATATTTATAGGCAAAAAAAAAATCTCAGTTGATTTTTTCCTTATAATTATTAACCCTTTTAATTAATTAATCTCATTAATCAATTAATTAATAATTAAAACTCTTTTAATCATTAATTCTTTTTCTAAACTCTTTAGAAAATAATTCTCTCACTTGATTTAATTTCTTAAATTAAATCCTTAATTAATAATATTAAGAACTCTTCTTATTAATTTATAATCAATTAAATCTTATTTAATCAATTATAAAATTGCTAATAAATTATTTATTTTCACAAATAAATAATTACTAGCCATTATTAATTATTTCCTCCATCAATAAATCAGTCTCTTTTATTGTGTGACCCTGTAGGTTCAATATTAAGCCGGTAGTAGAAATAAATAATAACAAAACTATTTTATTATTATTTATATGAATTCTTCTAATTCATTAAATATAATTAAATAAATAATTAATCATATTTATTCTACATCGTGAGGGATACTTTTCAGCATATCGCGACTATCCGGATAATATGAATTCACTGCTTAGAATACCTAGAACCTAGTCAGTAAATAGTTACCGTACAATCAATTCCTTCCACCCTACAATATCCCGATTAAATACAAGGCATGGAACTCGTGTCAAGCCTATCAAATTTAATCATATGATTCCTTATTCATAATGTATAGTTCATATTAATGCAATGTATAGTTCATATTAATGCAAATTAGAAACTCCTTTCTAATTTCATTCACTCTGGCCAGAGATTCCTGAACTAGCATCATAAGAATAGCATAGGATATTCTCTTCCTTACTGGAAGGGGTAGATCCTTTATTGACTGTTAACTATCTCCATACACAAATCCCTATGCCCAGAATAGACCTACTGGGTGTCCTTGAGACTAAGGACTAAACCAAAGCATAGTTCATTATATACAAGATTACTCTAACGATCTCAAGTCTAGGGACACTTGTACAACTATCACTTAGTGAACAACTATCGACACGTGAGTAAACTCCATTAGTTGCTCCACTAATCGAGTCATGTTCAGTGAACTTATTCCCTAATAAGCTCCTACATACTAGCTATAGTGTCATCACACAAATGCCTATGAGAACAGACATCCTTCCTAGGAAGCTAGCATAGTATGTACTGATCTTTACGGATTAACTAACTTCCAATTAGTTATCCTATGATCAGGAACAGTTTAAGTCTAGTGTTATCATCTTCTAGATCTCATTATAATTCTAGAAGCTTTACTCTAAACTATGAAACATCTGATTTAATACACTTTAAATAGATAAAGCCCGTATAAAGACAAATATGTCTTTCACTAATAATCATAAAACCTACTAAGATTTCAAGAAAGTTTATCCTAACTCATCATCCATGATTGGATTTAGGACACTTCTCTTTCAGGTAGAACATTATTTGCTCCCATTTATCCAATAAATCTTACCAAACTATATGCCTCTAAGTTCACAATCCTATTGTGGTCACTTAGTTAAGTCGAACCCAATGGTCTAATAGTTAAGTATCACTAATTTACTCCATCGCGCCTTACCATGATAAACGAGGGTACTTCGCTTTGGCGAACCCACCCTTTGTCGATCTAGGTCTTGACGAGTGTTTCCCATTTGGAAGGCATCTTTAAACTTAATCCTTTTTCTTTAGGGGTTTTTAATTAAAACGACCATTATCCCATCATAAAGAGATCCCCAATTTTTTCCTTGAATCAAATACTTCAAATCAAAACTCATTAATGGATTGATTTCCAGGTCGTCAGAGAAGACACCAGTGGTCTCATTTAATACCCAACTTCCTTACAGGTTCAGTAACCCGTTGTTGACAAAATGTCCCCATAACAGAATAAAGAAAATTCATGCTTAATTCCGTGTTTCATAAACACAAGAATCTCATGATCGTTTGTTAATTTTAAAATCTTGAATCGTTATAGATTTTATCTTTCTTAAGCAAGCATGGCATGGGTGTCGTATCTAATACATATATGATTAATCTAATTTAACATGTATCTTTATCTCTACGCATACATACCATCACATGCATGAATAATATATGTAAAGTGAGAAAAATAAATGTGTTTGGTTATGGCCCATCCTATATGATCTTTCCAAGCTAATGGAAAAATCAAGGTCAATCTATGGGTGGTTTAAAATACTATACTATTACATACTTCTTATTTACTGCTACAATGCCTCCTTGGATCGCCTCCTTGGATCGCCTCCTTGCTTGCTTGTCTTCATGTACATTACATAAACAAAACAACTATACTAATGTACTTACAAGGAGAACTCGAGTTACATTCGAGATTTAATCATTACAAGGAATGACGACATGCAAGTCGTATTTAGAAACCAAACCATAAACAAAAACCTCTATCCTATGGGTCACAAGGCCATAGCCATCCACCATGCTCAAGTAACAATTAAAGAACATGTCATATTATCTAATCATATTAAACCATATCATATTTCATATGATCCAATCAAAGAAATCATATAACGCAAAATCAGAAAATCAGAATCAAATTCTGAAAACAATAAATCGCCTTTTTCAGGCACTAAACGGCATAAAACGCCTTACAGACGAGTCGAAGATAGCTATGCTATCATTTTTATTCAGACGCTCGTTTCTAGTCAGAAAACACATATCATTTGTGAAAATCGGACACTAGACACAGATTTCACCAAATCTGCACATCGTATACAGAAATCGTATCGCATACAATCCCCATATCAAGAACAAACATAAATCATATATATATATATATATATATATATATATATATATAATTTATGTTTGTTCTTGATATATATATATATATATATATATATATATATATATATATATATATATATATATATATATATAGTGAGCTACTCTAGTGAGAACCTTTTAGAATGAGAACTTAGTCCCCAAAGCAAATCACCAAAATCCATAAGAATCACCAAATCACAAAAAATTATTATTCCCACTGACACATCACTGCTGATGTCATCATGCTGATGTCAGCATGGTGACGTGGCAAATCACCAATTTTTTGGCGGGAAATTTTCCAAATCACCAAAATTTTGGTGGGAAAATTTTCAAAATCACCAATTTTTTGGCGGGAAATTTTGCCAAATCACCAATTTTTTGGCGGAAAAATCTGCCAAATCACCATTTTTTGGCGAAAAAATTTGCCAAATCAATATTTTTGGCGGGAAATTTTGAAATTCAAATTATATTTTTTCACTAAGTCCGGCGGCCTGATTTTTAAAAAATCGGGGGCCAGCCCTGATTTTTTTAAAATCAGGATAAGTTAGGGTTTAGGTTTGGGGCCTAAACCCTAAGCCCGTATAAGGTTTATTCGTCATTCTGAATATTTTTAAAACCCAAAATGGAATTGTTGAACCCCAAAGGTTAACTGTTGTGTTTATGGAAAACGCTACTCTTAGTGATTTGTGGATCACCATTTTTTGGCGGGAAAACTGGCAAAGCACCATTTTTCGGGCGGGAAAAAGGTGGTCAAAAAAAAGTTCATAATTTTTTTGGTGGGAATTTTTTTTTAGGGGGAAAATTTTTGGCGGGAAAATTCATGCCACGTCAGCCTGCTGATGTTAACAGTGACGTCATCATGCTGATATAAGCAGTGATGTGTTTTTTTTTGTTTTTTATTAATTTTAACGATTTGGTGATTCTACTGGATTTTGGTGATTTGCTTTGTGGACTAAGTTCTCATTTTAAGAGTGGTTCTCATTTGATCATCTCCCTATATATATATATATATATATATCAGTATATATATACAGAGTATATAATATGATCATCTCAATCATCATTAACATACAGTTTATACATATATATATATATATATATATATATATATATATATATATATATATATATATATATCAAAATCAACGCATCATACATGACAATCATCAAACATGCTCGTATATATATCAAAACTGTAACATATAACCGAATTAAAACATTTTTGCAAGTAGCTCTGATACAATTGAATGGTTTCGAGCACATAAACGCAGCAGAATTAAAAGCAAAATGAATAAAAAATCGAAACCCTACCGCAGGATCCATGCAAAAACAAAAGATTTAATTCGGAGTTAGATGATTACCTTAAAGAAGTTTTATGAACGGATGACAATTAAAGATCCTAGCTACTTGAATCACCACACGGCTAGGGTTTTTCTCTAAAAAACTTCCTATCTAATTTGAGAGTTTAAGATATTTATATAGAGAGACAAATCTGTTTTCTGTGGCCCAATCATATTGGGCTTTTATTAAAATTTAAATTCTTAATTAAATAATTAATTAAGTCACACTTAATCAATATTCTAATATAATTCAAATTCTAATAATTAGTAAATCCAAATTCTAATAATTAGTAAATTCAAATTTATATTTACTTAATTAATTAAGTCTAACTTAATTAATATCATAAATAAAAATGAATTATTATTTAATTTAAATTCATAATTTAAATAAAATCTCCTTCAACGTTCTTGTGTGTGACCCTATAGGTTATTATTACGTTGGCAATGATTTTAATTTTCAATATAAAATTATAAACAATGAGCGGCATCTAGTAATACATCATTGCTACCCAAGTAATAATAATAAATCGGTGATTCGAATAAACCTTTCATGAATAATGTTCCATGTAATATAATCCCTTTAACCTTGATATTATAGATTAAACTCGAGGCATGTAATGTGTCATCCTCTTCATAATTTAATCTTAATTTTCTTGATCGATGAGTAGACTATTAAATCAAATCAACATTTGAGCACGGTCGTGCATTTCATAGTCTCACTCAAACAAGAGGCCAATAATATCACTCCTATAACTAGGAGGGTTAAATCCCATCTAGATCATTAATATTTCTCATACGATTCGTAATATACCCAATGTCCACTTTTATCATCACCCGGTCAAAGGTAACTTTTAATGTAATCAAAGTATATTAATTCTCGTATAGAAATATAATGATTTCAGGTCTAAGGATCATTACACCATTATCACTGTGAGAATTACTTATGACACTTATAACATGTAGAATCTCACGGCGGGTCAATCCAGTTCCAGGTACTCTTACATGCACCTATGTTTTGACTTTAATATTACCATACTTATGACCAATGAGATTTGGTCATCAGTCAACAAACATACTAGTCTCTATGCATCATTATTGTCCTTTAATTAATAATACTCGACTAGGGATATTTAGGAATAAAGATACTACTCATACAATCTCATTTTCAAGTCACATACTTAAAGATATATAGTGCGTATTATAATTCCAAGGACTTTTATTATGCTATCATTTATAACGCAGTAAATAAAGACATAATAAATAAATTAATAATAATAAACAAAACATAATTCCTATTAATAAAATGTTTTTCCCTAAAACATAAAAGTATTGTCTCTAGGGCACGAATACTAACAGCTAGCTTGTGATCCAAGATGTATTTGAGACTATGTTGGTATGTCCTTATTGTAAAAGGAAAGACTGCTAGATAGTGTTGCCATTTCTTGACAACAAAAACAACGACCAATAATTCCCTTTCATAGGCTGATAGAAGTGCATTTTTCTTTGAAAACGCTTGACTGATGAATGCAATAGGGTGTCCTCTTACATCAACACTGCTCCCATACCTCCTCCTGATGCATCTGTTTCAATGAGAAATGGCTTGGTGAAGTCTGGTAATGCTAACACTGGAGGTTTTACCATTTTCTGCTTCAATTTTAGAATTGCAGCATTAGCCACTTCATTCCACTTGAAGGCCTCCTTATGCAACATATTCGTGAGAGGTTTGCATATGAGACCATACCCTTGTATGAACCTTCGATAATACCCTGTGAGACCCAAGAAGCCCCTCAACTGTTTCACATTTTGAGGTTCAGGCCACTCACTTATAGCCTTAATTTTCTCCGGCTCTGTTTGTACCCCTTGATCAGTTATAATATGCCCTAAATAATGAACTTCTTTCACACCAAAAGAACACTTCTTCAGATTAGCATGCAAAGAATTCTATTGCATCAGCTCCAAAACTGACCTCAGATGCCCTAGATGTTGTTTCCATGACTTGCTGTATACCAATATGCCGTCAAAAAACACCAACACTCCCTTCCTCAACATTGGCTTAAAAACAAAATTCATAAGTGCTTGAAAAGTTGAAGGTGCATTTGTTAATCCGAAAGGCATTACCAAGTATTCAAAATGTCCAAAATGTGTTTTAAATGCAGTCTTAACCACATCAGTTGGGTGCATTTTGACCTGGTGATATCCCGCCTTTAAGTCGATTTTTGAGAAAAAAACGAGTGCCATGAAGCTCCTCCAAAAGCTCTTCTATAATGGGGATAGGAAACTTATCCTTAATAGTAGCTTTATTAAGGTTCCTGTAATCCACACACATTCGCCAGCCTCCATTCTTTATCTTTACTAGCACAAATGGGGTAGCAAATGGACTAGTGCTAGGCCTGATGATACCTTGCTCGAGCAACTCCTGCACCATCTCTTCGATAACAGTCTTCTGCAATGTTGGGTACCTATATGACCTCAAATTAACTACATTAGTGCCATTTTTAAAGGAATCTGATGATCAAAATTCTCTCTTATCGGAGGCAACCCTTGTGGTTCCTGAAAGACACCAGTAAATTCTTGAAGAAGGGATTTGATAGCTGGATCATCAAGTCTTTGCTCAGTCTGCAATGATGCCAATTGAGGGCTGCAGCCCACTTCACAAGGAATAAGTTGTAGCATTGAAAATTCTCTTATGGCTTGAGCTAATTTATCCAACTTCTGAGATTGAATTGACTTAAGCTTCTTCCCACTGGAGCCTCTTAATTTTACCTTAGTGCCTTTATAGGTGAACTGCATTATAAGATGTAGGAAATCCCATACAACTGGGCCTAGCTGAGTAAACCATTGAATTCCTAATACTGTACCAGATCACTACCACTAAGTGGGAGTAAAAGCACATCTTCTATAAACGCAACCCCTTGCATTTTCCATGTAAATCCTTTTATCATACTATCACACTTCAGCTGACCCCCATCTGCAACTTTAACCCACATAGGATCTATACATTCCACTTTACAATCTAATTTCAAGGCCTTTCTTACATCAATAAAATTGTGTGTACTGCCACTGTCTAGCAGTAACTGTCACTCCTTCTTACCATGATGCCATGTGACTCTCATAGTTTGAAATCTTTGAAAAGATTTCAAACCATCCATGGCCTGAACAGAGATGTGTGCACATTGATTGTCTACTATCTCCCCTTCCTCCGGTGCACATTCCACTAGTGGTATGTCTTCCTTATTATCCTCCATTTCAATGTGGTATAATTGAGGTTTCTTGCCCTTGCATTTGTGGCCTGGTACATACTTTTCATCATACCATAAACACAAGTTCTTTGCCCTTTTATCATTAAATTCTGCCCTTTTATCATTAAATTCTGCAGGTGTCAGAGTTTTCCTATTGGAATTTTGTACATTAGCAGGTGCAGGTCTCTTGATAGCATGAGTGAGGACTTTGTTAAAAGGTGTAGGCAAGAGCGGAGGTTTTGAGCTGAATTTAGTTTTCTTGGCATTGTGAGCAGCTTCTTGTTTTTGCTAAACACAAAGCTTGTTGGACTGGTTTGGGGCAGAACATTCTCACATCCAGTTGAATCTCATCCTCAAGACCCCCAAGGTAACAACTAAGCATGTATTCTTCAGATAACTGCAGTCTACTAACTAGGGCATCAAATGAATCATGATACTTCTGTAGAGTGCTAGTCTGTATGAGAGCTTTTAATTCAGCCATAAGATCATCATAGAGCTCCCCAAATCTTATGGTAATTTCTTCAGTATATTTGGCCCATGTAGGTAGAATATTATTACATTTCTTCATAAAGTTCTGATGCCATAACAAGGCCTTGCCCTCTAGATGTATAGCAGCTAACCTCACTCACTGTGTATCATCTATATCATCTAGTTGAAAGAATTGGTTACATTTATAAAGCCAATCCCTCAGTTCTATACCATCAAACTTTGGGAAATCAACCTTAGTCATCCTAGAAGCAAAGCTATGGGGTCTTAAGTGGGACATCAGTAGATCTATGTGTGCTCTCAGTCTCCATACTACCTCTAGATGACTCACCCACACGACCCTCATGACTAACCAGGTTACTAATTTGCACAGACAAGCCCACAACAAGTTCATTTAGAGCCGCAATAGATTTTGCATTCAGAGATATATTTTGACTATTATCATGGCAAGATGTTAAAAGACGTTGATTTTGTTCCTCTAACAGGTTATGAGCACTCACCTCGAGTCAATTCAGGTCCGATTGAGTTCCCTTTGCCTCAGTAGCCTCTGTCGATCTGTTGCTTTGCCCCTGAACCATTCTCTTTTCCAAGGATTGAAAGCTCTGATACCAGTGATAGAGTCTCGATAATATATATAAACAAATAGCAACAAATACGATAGTAAACAAACATGTCAACTCCAGGAAACAAGCAAGAATTGAAAAGCAACTTCGAAGATATTAACTCAGTACTATGACAATGACAATAAGAAGAAAGAGAAATTAGTTCATCCAACATAACATTTCTTACTCCCTACTCCAATGTGTATATTACTCTTTGCAAATGTAAACGAAATTATGATTGGAAAAGTAAATACAAATTAAATATCAACATGGGCCACGTGGCCTCCATATGTTGGTTCTGGTAGTGTGAGTAGTCCCTCCTGTGTAAAAAATTCTCCCTCCAGGTGCTTCTTCTTGTTATTGGCCAGCTCATCATTCCTGGGCTCCACTTCACCATATTTTGGCCCCAGGCTGTCTCCACTGTCCCCACTGTCTTATTTGGCATTTCCAGGTTGATTGCATCAGGCACCAGCTGCTGAGTCGATTGAAGATGAGATCAAGAACGAGAAAAACCCTAGGCCTCTGGATGAAGACGACATAGCTCTTCTAAAAACTTATGTATGCTCTCTCTCTCTCTCTCTCTCTCTCTCTCTCTCTCTCTCTCTATCTATTCCCTAACCCTAATTTCTTCGTTTTCTTTAACAAAATCTCTCTACTTAAAATAATTATTTTAATATGTTTCAATTCTCGCGTTCTGGATCTTACTCCCTTTAGGATTGAGCTATTTCAGATCCATGTTCTTAATTTCTTGTTTATGCTGTTTTGTGGATTTACTTTTTTCTGATTTATATATTTGTATGCTGTTTCCTTCTATTAGCTTGTGGTTATTTTGTTATAATTAGTTTCGGCAGTGAGTTTAATTGATAAATGGATTGGAATTGTGTTTTTCACTTGTCTTTTATTAGTATGGCTCAAGAGTTCTTATTAATTGTACCCTTGTGAATCAATATGTATCCGAGAAATACACAATCTGTTACAACACATGTGCTGTTTCGGATAAAAAAGTATGTATTTGGATTTGTTTGGTGTTTTAGGTGTAAAAATTAGTAACTGTAAGCATAGATGGGGAGTGAGAGGTCTATGCTGGTGATATTAGAACCGGTTCATTTTTGTTGCATACTCTCCAGAAGTATGGCCTCGTTTGGTGGGAAGTTTGATAACCTTGGATTATTTAAGTAAAGGCTGCCTTCATATCTACTTATTGGTTTCGATACTTGAATTATTATTATTATTGTTATTTGGGTATTTAAATATCAGCAAAGTAGAAAATCATTTTGAATTTATATTGTTGCAACAGTAAAATTGTTGATAGTACCAATTGCTAGTAGATTGTCAACAATTCACATGGTTTCTATCGTATATTAGATACACGGTTTGCTTCAATGTTTTCAATTGGATCTTGGTGTGGGAGCTATATTGAACGTTGTAATTTTCTTATGCAGGGATTGGGACCAGTTTTGAAGTAAAAGCAGGATAATAATTTTAATGGTGATTTCATTTATGTAGAAGGTCAGGAATGCAAATTGAATGGTAGATCTGTTCTTAAGTTTTTTTTTTTTAATATATATTAAATCACTGTTGTCAGTGTTCTTGGTGAGCACTTAAGCTTTATTAGAAGTTATCTGACTTGTACTTTTGCCAATAGCGTAAAGTTCAGAAGCTTGTTCCCGGAGTATGTGGAGAAATATGAAGGACAGCAGCTCTCTGAAATTGCTGTTCCTGAGCAGAAGCGAGCTGAGCAAGCTTAAGAGGAAGCGAGACCTCTGTTGGAACAAATAGGCAATTCAAAAGGAGAAGTGAATAAACCAGAACCCCAGAGAGACATAAAAAACGTTCGGAGGCAATCCTTTCCAACGTGGGTGCTGGTGTTGCTGGTTTCCATTTTCGGCATTGTAATATCATTGCCTCTGCTTCAACTGTGATAATCCCATTCTACAAGTAGTGGAGATTTGAGAAATTTCCTAGTAATTATCATGAAACACATGTATAAAATGGTGATATTCTGTGTTTTGTTGTGATTCTCCTCTTGTTGGAGTATTGCCAGTTTGTATTTGTCAACATCAGAATGTTAACATGCATTTGACATTTGCCGCAAGTGTTGAGGCTGGTATGCGTCTCTATCCCTGTTTTTGTAGCAACTGACACCTTGTGAGTTCATTAGCGTATTGGTTAATAAAATTTGATTAAATCAAGAAAACTAAGGGGCTTTATGGATCACAGAATTCCAAACCAACTTATTGGAAATCAAATGAGATTTCAGTACAACACCAAGGTGAACCTTACAAATTTCATAGAAGTATTTCATATTGATCAGGGTACAAAAGACATTATACCTGGGTATTTACATGCATCCTAGCCAATTTTTTAAACTAGAAGATACAACTGACTGTTCTGTTGGAAGGTCGGACACTTAACCACTTGGCCAGTCAAAAGAATTTAAAGATCTCTCTCACAAAAATGAATATATAACATATATTTCACATTTTTACTCTGATGTACAAATGTTGTATCATGTATGTATACATATATTTGGAGTATAGGATACTAAAATTGACTGCTTGTTCAATATTATATCAACAACAATGGGGGAGGGAGATGTTAACTACCTAGCTATTCCTGCTCAATAGTCTGCTTAATGATCTATATAGTGCAACTGTGGGGGTCACAGGAGACTTCTGATCTTCTTCAGCAGTCTGTAAAATAGTTATATCGATTGCTAAATGGCCATCATTATTTACACCCGAAGACGAGGGACGGGAGGAAGATGCATTTGGTGGTTGCGAATCCGGTGAAACCCCAGTATCAACAGCAGCTGCCTCCAAGTCATCTGGGGAAATCGTAACAACGCTTCTACAAAGGGGACAAGTAGAATGAGAATGAAACCAGATGTCAATGCATTGCATGTGAAACCCGTGATTACACTTGGGTAAAAATCTGGCCTTCTCTCCCTCTGATAGTTGAGAGAGACAAACGGAGCATTCCAAACCTGCTTGAGCTTCTGTTGAAGAGAATTGTATGACCTTGATGGATCTGAGAATCGAGGGATCAAGACCCTGACGCTGTTGTAGAGTTGGCAAATCTGAGCCTGTGGAGTGTCCGGTGGTGTGATGGTTCCAGAAGCGGTGTCTTATGGTGTAAAGGCGAAAAATGATCACAAGTAATACTAATATGAACAGGAGCATTACAACTACTATAATGATTATCCCTGATAACTGAAGCGCCCCGGATTCTTCTAGTTTACCGTTTGATGCTGTTACTGGATCGCTCATGTTTTTAGTAGGGATTTATGTCGGTTTGGATTGCTACCTGATCAGAGAATTAAAAGGATATTGTAGTATCGAATGTTGGAAAAATAAACTAACTCTCTTTTTTTAAAAATTTGGAGAAAATGAAGAAATTGAGAATGAAATGAAAGAGGATTGCAATTTATGAAGAAGTAATAGAGAGAAGAGAGCAGGCATGGAAGATGGGACGAAGGGGTGATTAAAAATGAGAGTCAAAGCAATAGAAAGAGTCAGGAGAGGTGTCTCTATAAGACTATAACTGGCGGCTCTTTTCTTTTCTTTTTGCCTGGGACAGAAAGCATAGGCTAAGAAGAATGAGTGAAGAGTTGAAAGACTATAACTTATGGTTTGGTCCCATTGGCATCAATATGCAATTTAAGTATTCAAGCAATAGCAGTACTAGTAGTAATAGTAGGGTTAGGGATTGGCATCGGGGCACTTCGGGCCGGGGAGTGCTATCCCCGCCCCCATTCCCGAATTTAAACCCGATCCCCGTCCCCGGCCCGATCCCCGTCGGGATTATTTTTTATTCCCCGTCCCCGGCCCGAACGGGTAACGGGGATCCCCGCGGGGAATCGGGGAATTTCATTTTAAACAAAAAATAACATTGTAAACAATTTTAAACACTAACTAGCAAGTTTGAAACAATTTTTTAAGCACTAAATTAAGATAAAAAATATTACTTAAATAAACAATTATAAATAACATGTAAATGAAGTTATTTAACTACTAGAAAGACAAATATATAAGATTAAAATATCATTTTATTTCCAATATAAAGTATTGGAAATTCGTATATATTAATATATGATTATATATATATATATATATATATATATATATATATATATATATATATATATATATATAGAGTCCTACTCTACTACAAACTAAAATTAACTACAAACTACAAACTAAACACTAATTCAATATTTCATGCTAATCTAATGATCAAACTAGGGATACCCCAATACAAAAAGTGTTTAAAATAATTGGCTCCATTCAGCAAAAAAATAAAAATAAAATAAAAAAAATAAAAAAAAATTCACTGTTCACGTGATGACGTGGCAGTGGATTTCACTGGTTAACGGTGCTTCGCACCTTCTTGTATGGCGCTTCGCGCCTTTATCATTCTAAAGTTGTAAGGAATGGCAATCAATGGTAAAGGCAATAGACGATTGACGGGTGTGTCGAGGGCCTGCGGCCCTCATGACTACCTAACTCATCCGTTTACTGTTTTAAATGCTTCGCATTTCCATGGCAAGTTTTTTTTTTTTTTTTTTTGGTGGATAGAGCCAATTATTTTAAGCATTTTTTGTGAAGGTACCCTTGGCGGGAACCTTAGAATAAATGAAATATAATTAATCTAGTGTTAGTTTGTAGTTTGTATTTAAGGATTTGTTTGTATTTGAGCAAAAGCCTATATATATATATATATATATATATATATATATATATATATATATATATATATATATATATATATATATTAATGTGATGAAATCGAGTCGAGGACGAATCGGGACGGGGGTCGGGGATCGGGCCGGGGAGACATAAAATCCCGGCCCCGGCCCGCTCCCCGATTTTTTTTGAAAATTGTCCCCGCTCCCCGGCCCGTACCCGAAAAAATCCCCGATTCCCCGTCCCAAACGGGGCGGGGATCGGATCGAGATCGGACGGGCCGGGGTGAATGCCCATCCCTAGGGTCTTGTTTTGCTTCTGCATAGTTGATTTTTCAGCCTGACTGTTTCATTTTCTAAAGACCGCTGACGCCTGACGTTGGTTTTACTTCTACTTGGGTCTTGCTACTAAAATGACGTATGAAGATGTTGAATACAATTAAACCTCGATAAATGAATACGCTTAGGATCGGAAAATTTTATTGATTAGTCGAGATTATTCATTTATCGAGGTAAAAAATACATTGTCTTTATTATGTCAGGATCGAAAAAAATTATTCATTTGATAAGGTTATTCGTTTATCGAATATTCATTTATCGAGGTTCTACTATATTAGACTATTAGCTAAACCTTACATTGCGTTCTCTCGTACCTCTTTTTCTAGATCACAAATTCTTAAAACTTTTTTTTTTAATCACAAATTCACACTCGGTCTTTGATAGAAATTCTACTAAAAAATTTATTTACTTAGATTAGTTGATGGCATTTTTTTCCAAGTTCATTAGGTACTTTGATTAAACAACTTAAGATTAACGCATCATAAGATCAAGTCGTTTTATTTGGAGTAGCAATGCGACCACGTTATGATGTAAAAAATGGTTTTTATATCGAATAGTAAGGCAATGAGCCAATTGGAATCTATAATTCGATTCCAACCCAGTACTTTCGTGAAAATGGTTCCACCAAATAGCTTACTAGTACAAAAGATGTGTTACGGATAGCTTAACACACAAAAATGATACAATTAAACACTTCAAAAATATATAAGTTGTAATAGAAAGAGTCATAATTCAATCTGACAGAAAACGTAAACGTCATGATAAATTCAAACTAAATTGGAAGCAATTCAACAAAAAAACCATGAATACCCACCTCTGTGTCTGTAGAACTTACATATGTAGTTTTCCACATGGGGAATGGGAGGTTCTTTATAAAAATCTCGCTGCTGAATATACTTACGTTTCCACAAGTCATTATCATTTTTTATGATGCAGCGCAATGCGGAGCAAACTGCTGCCAAGTTGCTTAATCTAAAGCAGGTAGACGCTCGAAAATGTCCCTTAACAAATCATCTGGCAGTTTCGTCAACCCCTCCTCCTGTTGCCGCCAGGGTTTTGCCATGACTCGATTATCAATCTGTCTAGGGTTTTGCTGTGAAATCAAATGAAATATTTTCATAAATAAATAAATTAAAAAAATTACAGAAGTAAATAAGCATAATATTTTTCATATACGAAAGGTAAATAAATATATATATACATGTTATAAATATTTATAATTATGTGGATGACTCTTGAACCTTTGGCTTTTCATTAGATTTGTAACTCTCATCATATAGCCTATATAAAAGTACATTTGTCTTATGAATGAAGATAAGAAAATGATCTCATCTTTGATCTCTCCCCTTTTCTCTATTATCTAGCTCTTTTAGATTTCTCTTTATATTATTATTTCATAATTCATAATATATACATAACACGTTATCAGCACGACTAGCTCTTTCGCTCCGTTAATATGATGCTTGATTATATTCAAGAGGTTCAAGGTGATCAAGGTGATCAATCTAAAACTTTAGATAATTGTTCATCACACTTCAAGATTATAAGGTACACATCTTTATCATTATCTTCATTTTCAAAGTATTACTCTAAATCCATATGTTTTGAGTTATGCTATTTGATATTTCTCGTAAAAGTCATATTATATTCGTTTCAGACTCATCCCTTTAATATGTCAAATTCTGCAATGTATAAATTATTGGTGTGACTTTGATATTAGTACATCTATACTTTGAAAAGTCATATTAAATTCGTTTTACCTCAGAGTTATTGTATTTTAGATATTTCAGAAATATTCTCTTGATTTTCTACAACATTGATTGTTTAGCATGTATGAGATTCTACATGTAAATTTGTAAAATTCTGCCATATGTATAAGTCGTTGGTATGATTTCAGTAATATGACACTACAACTTTATAAGATCTTATGAAATTGAAATTACATCTTCTTCTTTTTTATGTGCTTTAGCATCTTGAAAAGATTTTTGAATTTTCTACAACTTTCATATTTTGCATCTTTCTAAATAAAGTTATTTAGATATTGCAAATTGTCTATCCTTCAAGCCGGTTAAATCTAATTTTGTTATTGTGCATTGTGTTATTTTTGGAGTAAGAAAATGTTTTTTGTTTTGATCTTGTCAGTACATGCACTTATGTTGATATGTTCGCAAGTGTTGAGATTTTTAAATCTATATGTGTTTTAACATGATTATTATATTATTTATATGTGTACTTATGTGTATCATATTATATGTTTTGTAGAACTCATATGAAATTATTGTTGCAATATGATTGCGGTCAAAAATATATTAAGTGATGGTATGGTAGATTAATGCAATAAAAATGGTAGATTAAAATTTAATGAGACATCTTGTGACACGACTACACACAAAATATGTTTATTGTACCATGTCGACATACCCACATATTAGAATGTTTTACGTATTATTGATTCCGTTAAATGGTAGTTTATACTATAAAAAATATTGAAGTTCTAGTTGTGATACATGGTAGTAGTACAGTGTCATTTAATGATTTATTAACTTGAAATTAATTCATATCATATGTTACAATTTATAATGGTGAGTTTGACCAAAACTTGATTTTTTGAATAGTATCCTGAAGATACAATACCGTGGAAAAGGTTACGAATTAACAAAATTGTGAATTAATCCTTATGGTTGGTTAATATATTAAATATTAATAAAAGTTTATGAACTTCCTCCATTCCCTGAGGTGAATGTGATAATATTAAGAAATTAAATTTTAAAAACCTTGTATGGTTATGATCTTCTAATATGAACTCATTTAATTGTATCCTTATTATATGCATAAGAAATATTTTATTGTTTAAAATAAAGATGACTTGTGTCAATACTATACAACAAAACATGAGCCATCCAAAGGGGAAATATTGTATATATTGGATGTCTCGTTACATTTTCTATATTAAATGCTCCAGAAGAGCATGTATATTATTATCATGGTATTGAATGAAGAAAAAAAGGTCTAATATTATTGATGTTATTATACTCTTCCAAGTGAAAGAGAATCGACTATGCGGTTCTGATATTTCATATTACATAGAAAAACCGTTGAGATATATATTAAAGTAAACCAAAAATTTACTGATAACTTTATAGTTGGTATGGCTGATTAAGTCATGCCAATTTTATTAAAGATGTGAATGTTAATTGAAATTTATATGGACGTTCATCGAAACTAGAAGATTCTTCTCAAAATATATGTTATTGGTTTATAAGGTAAATTGATACATGAACTATATGGTAACATGTCTAGTTGTTATATACTCACAACCTGATGTTTGTGAGTTTGATTAATCAAATCAAGAATATGCATTCGGTGAGTCTACTACTCAAGTGCTCAATGAAATTTATCGTCCATTGAAATTTTTCGAATATATTGTGACACATTTTGATTCACATCTAGCTATCTAATTAATCATAATTTCTCCCTGTCTTGAACAAATTTTTTGTCAGCTCGGATTGTTCCACCACAACACTGAAATCGATGGTTAAATTCGATATACATTATACGTGAGTGGTTATTAGTTTGGTACCATCTATGTGTATATGTTTATGACTCGGTCTAATGTTTGTTTTCCCAAAATTAGGGGAAGAAGCTAAATAGCTGGTAATATATTAGTTATCATTGCCTCGTTTTGATCCTCATGGTAAAGAATATGAACCAGAAGTTCATTTATTTACATTTTTAATTGGTACCAGACAATATATATATATATATATGCTGACCTGAAAGAATGGCTATATTACATATACCAGCTACATATGCTCCAAATAAATATGTCCCAGAAGGACAACCTCAAGAAGCTAAAGTGTCTAAAGAACGCCTGAAGCGTGATAGATCAGAGGGTTCCATAACAAACTATATATATCCTTAAAGTAAAATAGAGCAGTGATTGATGATGGCTAAATCAAATAGTGGATAACTTTTGAATGATCTCCAAAAGAGATTTTAGACATGCAAAAATGATGAAGATACCTGAAAAATTGTGAGACCTCAATACATTATATAATGTCCAGAATAAAATGGAACCATTAATCAAATCAACGTCGACAATTTGATTTTTAATACTTGAGGTTATGGATAATAACGAGGATCGGAAAATAATCTCTTTTGAATTTAGACAAGATTGGCCAAAGATATAAGAAAATGATTAAATCGAGGCTTATTTGGACCAGAAGTCCGCATACCTGAAGTGGTGAACGTGACACGCTTTAAGAAATATTATCTCTAAAAGTAGAGAAACATTTTTTGGAACTGCAGTTTACACACCTAAAGATGTCATGTCAGTGGGATATGAGTAGATATATGTATGGAAATGAAAGAAATTATTAACGAAAGATAAAGCTCATGTAGTTGTACAATGATCTTGTATTGATTATGAAGAGATATTATCTTGTGGTGGATATAATTATATGATGTGTAAAGGTCTGACAATATAAAATTGAGTATCATTTTACAAGACCCACTTGACATAATCCTGGAAGGATATAAATTGCTGGAAGCAGTAAATTAAATTCTCGAGAACTAATCCTATCAAATTATAAATGGATATGGACCAGAAGTCCAACATTAAATTATTCCGGAATGAGATGTTTTATGTATTCTAAGATTATATGTGACAATTCATAAAAATCTCTGGCCAGAGTGGATGGAAATTAGAATGTGTTTCTAATTGACATAC
Organism: Saposhnikovia divaricata; assembly: GCA_036435485.1. Classification (NCBI taxonomy): domain Eukaryota; kingdom Viridiplantae; phylum Streptophyta; class Magnoliopsida; order Apiales; family Apiaceae; genus Saposhnikovia; species Saposhnikovia divaricata. The sequence goes on along the minus strand of CM071600.1, from coordinate 58,459,499 downwards.
GAATAAGTTTCACATCGTAAACAAAATACATTGAGATAATTTGTTTGTTTTGTAAGCTGTGAAGTTTATCTATTACTTTAGAATTTTTCTGAAGCAATACAGATTTTATGGAAGAAACATAACTTCTTCCGTGAAGGAAGATTAGTCACCATTGTGAGGACTTGAAAAGAAAATTATTGGTCCTGAAGTACCACATATTGCAGTAAGATACTAATTTATCTTTCTAATTGTACATGTCAAGATATAATTAATTAATAAATTTACTAGAAGACTTTAAAGCATGTCCAATTTGAAGGAATGAGAATCTTAAAGGTACATAAAAATAAAATTTGATCTCCACTAACCTAAGGGTTTAAACTGATTTTGCAGGAGCAAAGTTTTTACTCTAATTCTCATAATTTTGATCTCATATTGAATATGTACTAACATATAGTGGAGATATTATTATTTTGCATGCTATGAAATTAACGATTTCAGGTACTTCTTGAAATGATATTGTGATTATATAAACTTCTGAAGATGGTCATATTAGAGATTCGATATAGCACAACAATATGTGATTTATTCTGGATTGAAGCTCTACAAACTTTATAATGTGCGGGCTACACAACTTAACGAAGAATACACTAAAGATTTATTGGCCAAGGCGTGGCGAATAACTACATTTGAGAAGTTTTTAACCTCATCAACTCAAAGATGTTATGCAATATTATCGAGAGGGGGAGACTACGTGTCTTGTACTCTTTTTTCCTTAATCATGGTTTTTCCCACAGGGTTTTCCTGGTAAGGTTTTTAACGAGGCAGCATCACGTGTGCATTATGAAATGGTGTTCAAGTTCCTTCACTTGGTTTTTCACCCACAGGATTTTCAGTAGACTTTAACGATACAATATTTCATACAACGGACATCCAAGAGGGAGTGTTATAAATATTTATAATTATGTGGATGTCCGTTGGTTTTTCACCTTCTTATAACTCTTGAACCTTTGGCTTTTCATTAGATTTGTAACTCTCACCATGTAGCCTATATAAAGGTACATTTGTCTTATGAATGAAGATAAGAAAATGATCTCATCTTTGATCTCTCCCCTTTTCTCTATTATCTAGCTCTTTTAGATTTCTCTTTATATTATTATTTCATAATTCATAATATATACATAAGAATACATATATTTTTTCTCTAAGATAATGGAGTTCAGATGTCATGTGCATGCACGTGATGTGTGTAATTCATAACTCATAATAGTAAAATTTTTGTTTTATGTTTTTAAAAATGTTTATTTTTTAACTAATTGAACAACAAAAATTTTGAAGTCATAAAAAATATGAGAAACAATATCTCACAAATAGGTAAAAAAAAATTATAGAAGAAATACGTAAAATAATCATTCTTCACAAAATTGTTGGGTTTCGAGGCACAAAACGCAGCAAAAATAGTGCTTAAAACAATAAAAAATTCGAAACCCTAACTTAGGATCTATATATAAGTCGAGCAGATTATGGAGAACGGAATCAGTACCTTTTAAGAAGCTTTAAACGTATGAAAGATGGAGGTCCAAAGATGCAATCATCACAGCCCTTGTAGCAAGATCTGCGTCTCCAAAGCAGTCCACACGAACGTCCGATCTTCCAGCGATCAAGGGAGCCGGTACTAGCCGAAAGGATGCCTCTCTCTCTCTCTCTAGCCTCTCAAAGAATAGAGCAGCTAGGGTTTTTGCTAAAAATGATTTTGCAAAGATGTTGCCCTAAACCATACATCATTATGTATTTATAGGGAGAGAGTTGGGCCTTAAAACCATAAATCGTTTGGGCTTCTCTAAACCAATCTGATTTAGGTTTTAATGTTAAATTCGAATTCCTTTTAAATAATTAATTAAGATCGGCTCAATTAATTAAATAACCAATTTCGAATTTAATGATTTAATTTTTGATAACGTGTATTTTATACACGTTTTGTCTTTTATTCTTCTGCATTTTTGTTAGTTTCGAATGTTGTTTTATTAATATTTGTTATGTTTTTCATCTTTCAGTGCCTCATGCTTAATTGTTGAAAAGATGGCTTAATTTGGGCATGAAAGCGAAGATTATTTAAGAGGGAAGTTAGAAGATGAAAGCTCGCGATGTCGGGAGATGTTTAATGTATTATCTTGAAGATTTTATCTCGTACGGGCTACTGTACGGCCGTTCGACAGGCCGTTCAAAGGAGCAGATTTCTGTAAGGGCAGCTGTACGGCCGTTCAGCAGGCCGTACAGAACCTGCTGTGTATTAATAGAAAAGAAGCCAAACATAACTTCATCTTATCTTAACTTCTAACCTAACATCTAACTTCATCTTCAACCTAGCCTCTTCAAGTATAAAATTAGGGTTAGTCAAGTAGAGATAAAAAACACTTATTACTCATAATCTAGCATTGATTATGAGTAACTAACTCCATATATTTGGCTCAAGGAAGCATCTCTTGTACTAAACCCATTCAATTTAAGTAAGATCTATTTCACTCTATCTTGAATACTTGTGTTGTATTGTTTATGATTTTTCTTGGAGATTTGTAAGTTGCTTCATCTTGTTCTTCTTGTAATTTCAATTGCTAATTGTTTGTGCTAATCCGTAATTGTTAGTACATTCATTGTAGTAGCACAAGGTTTGGCGTGCCTAAACTTCAAGATTCAAGTACAAATACCTAGGTTGAGCTTCTCATCCTTGGGTTTGTCCTAGCCTTTCTTTGTTTAATTCCTTGATTTGGTTATACTAGTAGTGCTTCATTATTGGTAGCTATTATCAAGAGAACTAATTTATGTGCTTCACTAAATTAGTGTTTTTAGAAGAGAAATAAGTGATTGTGTGCTTCACCAATTATCTTGGTTAGGTAGAGTTGGAAATATTTTGCTTTTTGGGTTGAAGTGCTTGATTTGCTATATCCTTGGGTCAAGTATATCTCTTATCTTGTTAATTTACTCATTGTGTTGTTGTGTTGGTAAATTTGATGATTGTCATTAACTTAGTTGTATTTTTATAGCAATTTATTTCTTGTGTTCAAGGTGTTTGATAAAACGCCACAACCAAATCAAAACCCCCCCTTGTTCACACTTCTAGATTGTAAGAGATAATATACTCGAAATCGATATTGATAGTCCTTCCCTGTGAACGAACTATGAAAAACACTACCTTCAAATTGGTGTCGCTACCGGGGAAGGCGACAATATTAATTTTGAGTTAATTGTCTTTTATATTTTAGATTTTATCTTTGTATATAGTTTTTTTTTCTTTCTTTCCTTTTTTTTGTGTGTCTTCATGTTTATTGGATATAGACATGAACTAACTCTTTCAGGAGACGATGGATAACTATTGTGGTTGGAATAACGCTCAAGATTTCACCTATGACCAAGAACGATATCAAGATTTTAATTCTTTTCAGAATTTTAATGCGTATCAGGTGAATTCTTTATATTCTACAAACTCATGCTATGCTCCTTACCCTCCTAACATTGATTATTCATATGCTTTTGAAAATCAATGTTATGATCCGCAATATAATTCCCAAGGCCATCAAGGGCCTTCTTCATCTACATTGTCATCACTTGAAGAAATGATGAAGCAAATGGCGGCAAATAACCTCCAATTTCAAAACATCACTTTTCAAAGTATATCCAACTTAGAAAAGAGCACTTCTCAAAGCATATCCAACTTGGAAAAGCAAATGAGTCAACTAGCCGAAACCGTGAGTCGATTAGAGGAGGTCAATTCTCCTACTAATCATGATTCTTGTTTTGTAATTGATGAAAATGTTGTGCATGATGAATTTGCTTGTTTAGTTGACGATTGCCCTAAGCTTGACAATGATAAATTGGATGTCGTTGAGAATCTACCAAACTTAGAAAATACCTTTGAGTTTAATGAATTGGTAGATGAGATAAAAATTGATGAATGTCCAATGAAAACTGAGAAGGAATTAAAGATTGATGAGGTTGAAATTTTTGCTTGGGTATATAAGGATCCAATTTGGGAACAATTTTTTAGTCGTATTTATAATGATTATTCTGACGATTTTTCTAACTACTTTGCCTTTTCAAAGTCTCTTGAAGATGTGAAGATCATAAAAATATTTTTATATTTTTATGGATCAAAGGTATATTTGCATACCTTATTTTTATTATTGATTCATAGGTATGTGCATTTATTTGCTTTTTCACCTTATTAGTTATGGTAATTGTATAAATAAGTCGAGCCAACGACAATAAACAAAGCGCTTTTTGGGAGGCAACTCAAGGTACGCATGTATTTTTATATTTTTATGCGTGTGTTAGATTTTGTTCCTCGCTTGCATTTATGTAGGGTGTTATGCTATTGTGAATTTGAAGATTGGTCTAAATATTAGTGAGTGGTAATTCCATTTTTCATCTTTTTTTTTTTTTGACAAAATGCATAGAATTATATTACTAGATCAAACAACTCAATATAACAGCGGGACAAACCCCCGACTGTCAACACGACCAGGCTGAATAACAAATAAATTGTTTTCTGATCGTTCAACAAGATGAACATAAAAGTTCTTGAAGCTAAAAACAAATTCGAAAACATCCCAAGCGATCCAAACTGCGCCAAAATCCTTGAAAACAGCGATATCACAGTTGACCACATCACATAAAAACCGTTGATATCCCAGTGTTCAGAATCCTCACTCCAGCTATCTACATGCCGGATACCAGCTATAGACATGCCGAACATGGAAACCCCCAAAGGATGAGTAACACCCCAGCTATCTACATGCCGAATACCAGCTATAGACATGCCGAAAGTGAAAACCTCCAAAAAATGATGAACCATCTTTGGTTGTGAGTGGTGAGCTCTTGCAATAATCTTCACCGTCCTAGCTTCGATGCAGTCTTTCCAGATCCCCCAAGACATCAACAAAGTTATTCTCAGCAGATCCAACCACGAACATAGAGATACATAATTACTTAAAAACATAAAACACTCCAAACCACTCCAGAAGGAGAGACACCTGCCAAAAGGCAAGACGATAACCAAAAATTCAAAGAACTCGGAATGACACCAAATTTTGATATGATGTTAAGGAGGAGAATTTGAATCTCAAGGTATTTTTTATTTTTGGAATCGGACTCAAAACCAAGGTAGATCTGAGAAATAAATTCTAGATGTTTGGCTATGGTTCGATTTTTATGTAAACAAACTGAAAACAAAAACAAGAAAGTAGATTAGATGATTGGGGAGAGAATTGGAGGGTGGTTTGATGGGGGAAAAATGGAGAAGAGGGGTGGCTGGCGGCGGCTTAAAGATATAGATGAGAGTTGACTCTCATGTTTTAATTCTGAGAAAATAACCAAAAAAAAAAAAATTATGTATTTTTGTGGTGTGATTAATGAATTTTATATCAAAAAAAAAATTGTAATAATAATGTCCCGTTCAATAATATTTAGTATCGTTAATTATAGTTTTTATAATTGTTAAATTTGTTCCACTCGTGCCTTGATGTGTTTGTTTCATATTTTCAGGAATTAGTATTTTATTCAAGCATTCAAGGATTTGTGGGAATTTTATGTACAAAGAAAAAGAGAAAAAAAAATAGTTTTTGTAAAATTTCAGGACCGTACGGGCTGTCGTACGGGATGCAAACCGTGCAGCAGACCGTTCAACCGGTAGTGCAGATTTTGTAGGCGTCTGTCCAGAACTTAGTGCAATTTGAGGGGTCTCCAAAAATTTTCACCCACTTGTTGCACGGCTGTGCAGCTCTAAAAAAAAAAAATTTGCAAAACAGAACAACAATCACCATTTCTTCCTCTCACTCTCATTCTTCTACACCAGCTCTCTCCTCTCTATTTTCTCACCACTGCAAACTATCCCTTTCACTCCGTCCCACCTGCACGACACCACCACTGTCCGCACCTTCAATTCGCGACCAACAGCCGCCGTGCTTCCTCCCAACTCCATTCATTCCCCGCAACAACCCCATCTACTGCCATTTCCCCTCCGTACCTCCACTCTCGCCCACCATCTCTCGTTTTCACCATCCCTTTATCCTCTCCCCCAATTCCTTTACGCCGGCCTTCACCCAGCCACGCTCTCATCTCGCCCCATCTTCTCCACCTTCGTCCCCTTCATCCCTCTCCACCTCTCATCACCATACCACCTCGCACCTCCACCGTCTTCAATGTCTCTCCTTCTGCCTCCCATTTCTCCTCCACCACCCCACTCAACCCATTTAAACACTCCACCCACACATCACAGCCCACTAATCCTCTCTCTCTGCACCCTAGTTCTTTTCCCTACCTCACGTCGCCTATATACCTCCTTCCACCTCCATTTTCTCACATCCCGTAACCATCAGCCCCCCCCCTTTTAGCCACGACCCCCGTCCCCTTTTATGTTTCTTTTTGTTTTGTTTTTTTTTGTTTTATTTTGATTTTATTTTCTTTTGATTTAGTTTATTCTATATCTCTTTTTATCTATTTATTTTATTTTATTTTTCATTTTAATTTTCAGTTTTAATTTTTTTTACTAGATAATTAATATAAAATCAAGAATTTATTTTATTTTATTATTAATTTGATTTTTATTTTAAAATTTCATTTTATTATTAATTACTTAATTATTTTATTTTATTTTTGATTTTGATTTTTGATTTTTTTTTATTTTAGTTTTAAATTTGATTTTTCATTTTAATTTTAATTCATTTTAAAACTTTATTTTTGATTTTATTATTTTTTTTTTTGCTAAGCTTTTTGATTTTATTATTAAATACTTAGTTATTTTATTTTATTTTAGTTTTAAAATTTGATTTTGATTTATTATTAATTTGTTAGTTTATTATTATTATTATTATTATTATTATTATTATTATTATTATTATTATTATTATTATTGTATTTTTTTAATTTTATTTTTATTTCATTTCATTTTTTTATTTTATTTTTTGTTCATCTTTTTTTAAAAAAATAATTCTTTTTATTTTTGAATTTAGTTTTAAATTTTCTAAAACTAGGTAATTATTTTATTTTATTTTAGTTTTAAATTTGATTTTTGATTTTATTATTATTTCGGTTTTAAATTTGATTTTATTTTTATTTGATTTTTTTTAAAATTTTATTATTAATTGGTTAGTTATTTTATTTTATTTTTTTTATTTAAAAAAAACAAATATTTTGATTATATCTATTTCTTTAATTAATGTATTGCAGGGTTTTGAAGATTGTGAATTTGGCACGTTGATTATTTTTGTGTGGTTGATTGTGGTGTGTGGCGATAGTTCAATTCTTGACGTGCAATTTCGGAGTTGGATTTTGGCAAATATGAGTGGTGCTCCCGGTCCTTGTTATTCATTTTAAGGGGAGTTCCTTTCACTTTTGTTTTTACTTCATTTTTTTTTTATTTGTCATGCATGAGGACATGCCATGTTTTAAGTGGGGGAAGGAGTGTTTATGTTCATCCTTGTATAATATGCGTAGCTAGTATTAGTAATCTTTTTTGTTTCATTTGATGTCCGTTTTATTTGCATTTGAGAAATAAGTTTAGTCATGAGTTTGTTTACTTGTTTGTAAAATTTATGACATTGTGAGCTTGCAGCCTTGTTTTCTCCTATTACGTGTCTAGCATTATCAATTTGATGTGAATCTATAAGTTTGATGCACCTCTTTTGCACACGCACACACTTAAAATGGCATGAAAAGTCTAGATTGTTGTAATTAAATTGTGGGCATGACGATTATCTCTTAGCATGCATGGAATCAAATCGAGAAGATGTTATTACAACGTAAACCTTGTGAGGCCTTGAACGATGATTTCTTTTGCTTGTGTGTTTCTCCGTCTTTATGTATGTTTGTTGCTCTAGGGCTTGCATTAAACCTTCATCCATGGATGCACCATAATAAGGAAATTCTATTTAGGATAACTTTTTTAGCTTGTGAACCATGAAAATAATCCCTAGTTACCCCTTTTGAAGCTTATATCCATATTTTTCTTCGTTACTTTCCCCCTTTTATACATGAGTCATAGCCAAATACTTCACTCTCGACCTAGTTGAGCTAGTTGAGTCTTGGAAAAAATTAATTGATGAGCATGTGAATTTGGAGAAGTTGTGAAGAGGAAGAATTCTATTTATTGTAAGTGGGAACTAGTTTGATGTGTATATCTTAATGTGGTTCAAAGTTCGTTGTAGTATTTATATATGTAATGCACCCCCTTTGCTAAAAAAAAGGAAAAAAAAATAAAGGGGATGCTAAAAAAAAAAGAAAAAAAACAATAAATCTTTGTACTTTATTTTGTTTCAATTTTCTTGGTAAATGTGGTTGTGTTTTGTAATTTTAAATGAGTGAAGACATTCTTTAATTTGAGAATTTGGTGGATGAAGCGAGCAAGCGTCATTTTGACTCAACTAGCGAGACTTTTACACCTTCCTTGAACTTAAATTTTCACACCTTCACCCAAGCCTCATTACAACCCATTTTATGAATTCCTTGTTTTTGGTGAAATCCGGAATTTAGGTGAACATGCAAGGTCAAGTAGAACGCATGCATTTAGACTTGGAGTTGAGTGAAATCTCTAGCCCATACTTGTGTGATACATAATTGAGAGGTGTGAGATTTTTCACCATACAATTTCATCTTCTTAATGCGAGGCCATGTATTCTTTGTGATCATCTTGTCTAGTGTTCACGATTGAAGTGCATTCATTCTATCTTTAATGTCTTGGTTACATCTTGCACGAGGTGTGTTATCTTGATTCTTGAATTGGTTGTTAGCTCGTTTTAGTGGATGACAAGGTGAATAGCTCTATATGTTTGATTTTAGTTACAAGTAGACGGCTTGGACATGTGAGTGTAGTAGTTAGTTTAATTAGTAGGTATTGTTAGTTTCTTGTTTATTAGTGGCTTTTGTGATTTTGTGGGTACATCATCTATAAACCCTCACGAGACCTCACTCGTCCACTAGGGCTACCTAGGGGTTCCAAGGGCTTATTGCATATGCCAAATGCAACCGTGATCACCTACGGAAGTGGTACTAGTTAGGAGTATATGGTTATGTTAATTTTAGTTTTCCCGGGACTAGCAAAGTTTAAGTGGGGGAAGATTTGATAACGTGTATTTTATACACGTTTTGTCTTTTATTCTTCTGCATTTTTGTTAGTTTCGAATGTTGTTTTATTAATATTTGTTATGTTTTTCATCTTTCAGTGCCTCGTGCTTAATTGTTGAAAAGATGGCTTAATTTGGGCATGAAAGCGAAGATTATTTAAGAGGGAAGTTAGAAGATGAAAGCTCGCGATGTCGGGAGGTGTTTAATGTATTATCTTGAAGATTTTATCTCGTACGGGCTACTGTATGGCCGTTCGACAGGCCGTTCAAAGGAGCAGATTTCTGTAAGGGCAGCTGTACGGCCGTTCAGCAGGCCGTACAGAACCTGCTGTGTATTAATAGAAAAGAAGCCAAACATAACTTCATCTTATCTTAACTTCTAACCTAACATCTAACTTCATCTTCAACCTAGCCTCTTCAAGTATAAAATTAGGGTTAGTCAAGTAGAGATAAAAACACTTATTACTCATAATCTAGCATTGATTATGAGTAACTAACTCCATATATTTGGCTCAAGGAAGCATCTCTTGTACTAAACTCATTCAATTTAAGTAAGATCTATTTCACTCTATCTTGAATACTTGTGTTGTATTGTTTATGATTTTGCGTGGAGATTTGTAAGTTGCTTCATCTTGCTCTTCTTGTAATTTCAATTGCTAATTGTTTGTGCTAATCCGTAATTGTTAGTACATTCATTGTAGTAGCACAAGGTTTGGCGTGCCTAAACTTCAAGATTCAAGTACAAATACCTAGGTTGAGCTTCTCATCCTTGGGTTTGTCCTAGCCTTTCTTTGTTTAATTCCTTGATTTGGTTATACTAGTAGTGCTTCATTATTGGTAGCTATTATCAAGAGAACTAATTTATGTGCTTCACTAAATTAGTGTTTTTAGAAGAGAAATAAGTGATTGTGTGCTTCATCAATTATCTTGGTTAGGTAGAGTTGGATATATTTTGCTTGTTGGGTTGAAGTGCTTGATTTTCTATATCCTTGGGTCAAGTATATCTCTTATCTTGTTAATTAACTCATTATGTTGTTGTGTTGGTAAATTTGATGATTGTCATTAACTTTAGTTGTATTTTTATGGCAATTTATTTCTTGTGTTCAAGGTGTTTGATAAAACGCCACAACCAAATCAAAACCCCCCTTGTTCACACTTCTAGATTGTAAGAGATAATATACTCGAAATCGATATTGATAGTCCTTCCCTGTGAACGAACTACGAAAAACACTACCTTCAATTTTAATTCGTAATTTAAATTAAAACTCCTTTTAAACGTTCTATTTGTGTAACCCTTTAGGTTATTATTACGTTGGCAATAATTTTAATATCCAATAATAAAATTATAAACAATGAGCGGCATCTAGTAATACATCATTGCTACCCAAGTAATAATAATAATTGGTTATCAAATTAAACCTTTCGTGATTAATGTTTCCGTGTAATATAATCCCTTTAACCAAATATTATAGATTAAACTCGAGGCATGTAATCGGTCATCCTCTTCAACGTTTAATCATGGTTTCCTTGATCAATGAGTAGACTATTAAAAACAAATCAATATTTAAGCATGGCCATGCATTTTCATAGTCTCACTCAATCAAGAGACCAATAATATCTCTCCTACAAATAGGAGGGTTAAATCCTTTATCTATCATTCATATTTCTCATACGTCTCATAATATACCCGATGTCCACTTTTATCATCACCCGGTCAAAGGTAACTTTTAATGTACTCAAAGTATATTAATCCTCGTATAGAAATATAATGATCTCAAGTCTATAGATCATTACACCATTATCACTGTGAGTCTTTCTAATGACATTATCAACATGTAGAATCTCACTGTGGGTCTATCCAGTGCCATGTAGAATATTACCTGCACCTATGTTCTTGACTTTAATATCACTATACCTATGACCAATGAGATGTGGTCATCTACCAACAAACATACTAATCTATATGCATTATAATTGTCCCATATTATTAATGCTCGATTAAGGATATTTAGGAATATTAACACTATTCATATAATCCCATTTTTAAGTCACATACTTAAAGATATAGAATACGTGTTACATATTCCAAGGACATTTATTATTCTAACATTTATTTTGTAGTAAACAAAGACATAATAAATCAATGTAGAATAATCCATAAACATAATCATCAACTAACAAAATAGTCTTTCCTAGAAGCACAATTGCATTGTCTCTAGGGAACTAACACTATCAATCTCCCACTTGCACTAGAGCCAATCACCCATGTATCTAATATCCATGGAACTAGTGTGACTTTCGTGCTTCTGCTGCGATAAAGCCTTAGTCAGTAGGTCCGCAACATTATCATTAGTATGCACTTTACATATATGTATATCTCCTCTCTCGTTTATCTCTCGAAGAAGGTGATATCTCCTAAGTATATGCTTTGCCTTGGAATGGGACCTTGGTTCTTTAGCCTGCGTAATGGCTCCATTATTATTGCAATACAGATCGATTGGATCTACGATCGATGGAACCATACCAAGTCCTGTAATAAACTTCCGTATCCAAACAGCCTCTTTGGCTGCTTCACTGGCATCAATATACTCAGCTTCCATTGTAAAATCAGCTACTGTCTCTTGCTTCGAACTTTTCCAGCTTACAGTACCTCCATTTAGACAAAACACGAATCTAGACTGGGACACAAAATCGCCCCTATCTATCTGGAAACTAACATCAATGTAACCTCTTACAACCAGTTTCTTATCTCCTCCATATATAAAGAATGAATCTTTAGTCCGTTTAAGGTACTTTTAGAATATTCTTGATAGCTTTCCAGTGACCCTCACCTGGATTAGACTGGTATACGAGACATACGAGACATCAGGACGAGTACATATCACTGCATACATTATAGAACCAATAGCCGAAGCATATGGTACTTTACTCATACGGTCCTTATCATCTGATGATATAGGATAGTTTTCCTTTGAGATCGCTATCCCAAAACGATGCAATACTTTGTCAATGTATGTACTCTGATTTAAGCTGATTAATCTTTTAGATCTATCTCTATAGATCCTGATCCCTATGATATAGGTAGCATCGCCTAAGTCTTTCATCGAGAAACTTTTTCCCAGCCAAGTCTTCACAACCTGTAGAGAAAGAATGTCATTCGCTATTACTAATATGTCATCTACATATAGGGATGGCAATCGGGTCGGGTTTGGCAAAATCCAAATCCAAACCCGAATTTTCGGATAAAACCCGAACCCGAAAAATACCCGAAAACTGAAACCCGAACCCGATCCAATGGATTTCGGGTGGATTTCGGGTATACCCGAAACCCGAAAATTTTTGGATTTGGATAATACCCGAAATCCGAAATCCGAAAATCCGAAATTTTCAATCAAGTTTTATATAACACACACTTTAATATTTTATACATTATAAAAAGAATTATTTATATTATATAAATAAATTATATTCTGTAATATTAATATTTTAATATTTAATTTTGTTATAAAATTTTACATATAATCAATTTTTAAATGAATTTAAATCATTAAAATAACCAAATAGATTTGATATGAAATACATCTTAAACACTTGTCTATTAGTCTAAAATTGTTTTAATATTTCGGATTTAATAATACAAGGTTATTTGTTATACGATGCACCAATGACTTTTATATAAAATGTATTACATTATGAAATATATTATAGTATAAATTATATACATATATACATATACATACATATATGTATACATATATTTACATATATGTATATATATATATGTGTATATATATATATATATATATATATATATATATATATATTCGGGTTTTTTTTCGGATTTCGGGTTCGGATCGGGTTTGGATCGGTTTTCGGGTTTCGGATCGGATTTCGGATCGGGTTTCATATTATCCAAATCCAAATCCAAAAAATTTCGGGTCTGAAAATCAAATCCAAATCCAAAAAATCGGGTTCGGGTTATCCAAAATTTCGGGTTTCGGATCGGGTATCCGTCGAATCGGATTTTTTAGCCATCCCTATCTACATATAATACTAGGAATGCCACATGGCTACCACTAACCTTCTTGTAAACACACGGCTCATCCTCATTTTGTATGAAGCCAAACTCCTTGACTGTTTCATCAAAACGGATGTTCCATCTCCTTGAGGCCTTCTTCAATCCATAAATGGATCGTCGCTACTTACAAACCATTTTAGCAAGCTTTGAATCGACAAAACCCTCATGTTGTGTCATGTACACATCCTCTTCTAAGCTCCCATTTAAGAAAACGGTCTTGACATCCATTTGTCAGATCTCATAGTCATAATAAGCTGCTATCGCAAACAAAATCCTGATGGATCAAAATCCTAATGGATTTGACCATAGCTACCGGTGAGAAAGTGTCATCATAGTCAATACCATGAAATTGCTTTAAATCTTTCGCCACTAGTCTTGCTTTATAAGTCTGTAAATTTCCATCCATGTCAGTTTTCTTCTTGAAAACCCACTTGCACTCTATGGGTTTTACCCCATCAGGTGGTTCAACCAAAGTCCATACTTGGTTTTCATACATGGAATCCATCTACGATTTCATGGCTTCCAGCCATCTCTCAGAATCTGGACTATTCATAGCATCTTTGTAGGTGAGAGACTCATCATTATCTACAAGCATCACATCGCCACTTTGAGTCAGGAGAAATCCATAATATCTCTCTGGCTCATGGCGAATCCTACTAGATCTACGAACGACCTGTGTTTCTTGAGCAGTATTGTTCTCACAAACGCTTCACATCCCCAAACTTTCATAAATGGCATGCTATTATGTTTATCAGTCTGTATCTCATATGGTGTCTTTTGAATCGATTTTGAAGGAACTCGGTTTAGTGTTTGTGCAGCCGTCTCTAGGGCATAACCCCAGAAACTAATTGGAAGATCCGCATGGCCCACCATCGATCGCGCCTTGTCCAACAAGGTACGATTTCTCCTTTCAGACACCCCATTCCATTGTGGTGTTCCAGGAGGAGTGAGTTGTGATATTGATTTAAGATTAATCGATTAATCGGGTAATTGGGGATTAATTGGAAAGATTAATCGGAATATTAATCAAATATTATAATAATATTTAATATTTAATATATTAGTATAATTTACAATTAAATATATCATTTTAAATAAATTCACAGGATTAATCGAATTTCAAAAATCGAATCGATTGATTATCTTAAAAAGGATTAATCGGGGATTAATTGATTAAATCGGGAATTTTTAGAACCATGATGAAAAATACTAAATATCTCAAAATGGGTTATAAACTTTTTGAAACTTTAATTTGATGTGTATAATTGATAATTTTTTGATAATAATACGAGATTTTGCATATATTTTATATATGTTCATAAATAAAAATCGACCATGTGTCATGTTACATTAATCGAAAAAGTTTTGGAAAAATATTTAAAATACTTTGTACTACTCCTTTTTTTATTTTATAGAGAAAAAATAGACACTAAACTAGTAACTTTTTTTCATTCAAAAAACTAACTCGTAACAACTTTAGATGTACATTATTTTTCAAAATTTAAATAAAATTTTGAATTATTACACAAATAAATATTTTTTAACTTAAAAGTGAAAATTGAACAGCCACCAAATAGGCGGACAATACATTACCCGGCTCACGATATGACGATGTCACTCATACCTAATCCATGTCCATACCATAAACGGATCTAGAAATTAAAAATAATTTTACTCAATTAGGTCCCATAGATAAGCGACAAAGTCTCTGCTTAGCTCTTTTATAGTTTGTGGGAGTATCACACAACTGATTAATGTAACTATTGAAAACCAGTGCATCTCATCACAGCTGAAATCTAAGCAACTTATAAGCAGCTAGATTACCGGAGCCAGCCCCATTAACACAATTCACACTACATGCCAAACATTAATATGCAACATTCAAAAAAGTTTAGGCCTTCGCTGGCAGCATCACAAGTTTAGCTGAGCATTAAACTCAAACATTGGCCTAAAATGCGAAAACAAAATACTGGTAATAGCTACATGTAAATGTATCCATCAAGAACTTATAAATTGCACGCGGACTACTAGAATTTACGAAGCCAAAACAGAACGATGTTTGAGCCCTGTGAATACCTGACGAAGTTCTTGATATCCATTCCTGTAATACTCTACAGAAAAGCATAGCTGCCTTATAGCCTCCCTCTTCTCCTCAGAGCATCTTCAACGGGGTTGGCTATAATGGTTGGCTATAATAATATAAAGTAATGGTTGGCTAAAATTTGCTGAATCTGTAAGGTGTTGTACTCCAATGGGTTGGCTATAATGGTTGGTTATATTTTGAAAACCGTATTTTATTATTGAAAACGATATTTTATTATTATTTTAAATAATATAAATAAATTTTAATTTTAATTTTAATAATATTTATTATTGTTATTGCTTTTAAAAATATTTTAAATATTATAATTTTACTTTTAAAGTTTTAATATTTTGCTTTCCAATGATATATATAAAATTTATGTTTGTCAAAAAATTTAATTTTGATTATTAGTTTGAATAATAACTTTTCAATAAAACTTAAGTTTTAATAAATTAATATTAACACTAATTAATCTTTAAAATTATATTTTCTAGATAATAAAAAATAGATTAACTTTATGTTTAACATATCACTGACTTGAGAAAAAACCAAACAGGAGAGAGGATAAATCGGGAGAGATGACGTGGCAAGGCTTACAGATCTGCAGCTCTTGTACAAATATAGCCAAGCAAAACATGTTGGCTATCTTTTTACCTAAGAGCAATGATCGGTTGGAGTGGTACAAAAAGGGGAGATTGGCTATATTTCCAGCCAGGTGGCATTTTTAGCTAAGGGTTAGTCCCGGTTGGAGATGCTCTCAGCTCGAACTGAAATCACAGCTACCTGCCTGTCCACCACTTTCTCTTTTAGTTCATCTACATGCTTTCTTGCTCTTTCAGATTCAGCAATCATCTCTACATTTTCCAGATGCAACTGGTGTAGATGATTGTTCATTTCTCGGATTTCAGCATTCTTAGAAGACAATTCAGCATTTAGATTTTCAACCTTGGCATCGAACTCGTCTTTGTTCGTCATCAGCATATCATACTTCAGCTTGAGCATATCAAGGTTTTTATTCAGAGCCTCCACTTGCTCGCCTTTTGCCTTTACTTCAGCCTTTATATTTTCAATGTCAACTTGGAAGTTGATCACTTGAGCATCATGAAACTCTTGCATCTCCAATCGTTACGGACTTGCAGCAATTGATCTCAGTTTGAAGTGACCTTATTTGCTCCTCGAATTCTTTAACTACTGCATTCAACTTGGTATTTTCTTCCAACAGACCGGAATTTTGTTCCGACAGATCAGATATATCACTCTCGAGTAGTTCTTTCTCCCCGAAGAAGTTTTTCTGAGCATCAGAAAATTTTTCTTTCAACTCAGTGATTTCTTGGTCATGTTGTGACATGCCAGCAACATATCCTAAAATTTTCTCTTCCAACTCTGCAGCCTGATCTTGTTCAGAATCAAGCTTGGCCTCCAACAAGGCTATCTCTTTATGAGCAGATTCAATTTGGATTTGAAACTGACGAGTACCTTCAGAAACCTCATTACAATTCTCGCTTTTCAATTTTATAAGTTCTTCCTCTGAGCCATTAAGTTTCTCTGTGTACATCTTCAACTCTTGCATCAACAACTCAACATAACTTTTCGAGCCATCAATCTGAAATTGTGATTCTGCCACCTGATATTGTAGCTCTAACACTTTCCGTTTTTCCATTTCAAGGTTGGCGTCCCTCATTTGGATAGACTGCTGTGCTTCATGAAGTGGAACATTCAAGTTATCTATCAAAACTGTAATTGATTCGTGCTTCTTGAGCTCACCCTCCAACCTGGCATTTTCTTTTTCAGAAAATTGAAGCTTTTCCCTTGTAATTATCAGCTCCTCTTCACATGCAGCAAGTCTTCTAAATAAAATGTCATAATCTTCAGATTCTCTTACCTTAGCTGTGCCATCTGCATTCTCTCCCTTCATCTTTTGGACCATCGCTTCAGTTCCCCAAGGCTCTTGACACTCATAGGTGAGACTATGTCCTTGTTAATAGTCGAGTAAAAAGATTCAGATTTTGAGTCTGATGATATTGAATAATCAGAAGCTTCTTTCAAAGAAGAATTAGGGCTTCCACTTCCAGAACTTGGATACACTTTGAAGTCACCATCCTCTTTCAGTTTGGTGCTAGT
This sequence comes from Saposhnikovia divaricata, assembly GCA_036435485.1. Taxonomy (NCBI): domain Eukaryota; kingdom Viridiplantae; phylum Streptophyta; class Magnoliopsida; order Apiales; family Apiaceae; genus Saposhnikovia; species Saposhnikovia divaricata. The sequence goes on along the minus strand of CM071600.1, from coordinate 58,442,128 downwards.
CAATTTCTGATTTGGGGTCTGCAATGGAGACGCATGTTCAGAACCATTGTCATTAATTGCAGAATGTTTCACAATAGGCAGAGAAGGAATTTGCAATCGAACTTCTTCAGTCAACTGATCATAGCGCTCTGCCAGTAATTTATACATGTGACAAATCCTTGTAGCATGGGCTACCTGATGAGTGGATATTTTATTCACTTAAAGCGTTTCCATTTGGCTTAAAACGAATGTTTGTACTCGAGTTGTGGTATTTTTTATCTCTTTTAAGGGTATTGTGCAGGAATATTAATCACAGGTGTTAAAGGAATGAAGCGGAGCAATCGGAGCGCAAATCGGAGTTGTAATGAAGAAAAAGGGAAAAATCCAGTTGCTGAACAGAAGGCACGGCGCGGCAGCGCCGTGTTTGAGCTTGATTATGGCGCGGCAGCGCTGGGAGTATCGAGGAGGCGCGGCAACGCCGGTTTCACACATAGGAGTGGCGCGGCAGCGCCAGTTGTTCTGACGGGAAATTCCTGATTTGCTGATTTTTCGAGATAAAGTAAAAAATAAAAATTCCTTTCGAACTACTTGCACCTGGAGGCCTATATAAAGGAAGAAAAAACCCTAGAATAGAGAGGTCTGACCACGTATTTTTATTTACGGAGTTTTGAAGCACGAAGAAGCGAGGAAGAAGATAGTTTTCAATTTATTCTTGTATTCTTCCTAGTTTGTGGATGCTTGGTTTGGGTGTATTCTTTAGAACCCTTGATATTTATTTTAATCATTATTCGTTTTCTTCTATCATGTTTACATTGGAACCCATGGTGACGATTAGTTTGATTATGAACTAATTCGTTGTCATGGGGTTTTAGCGGATTTATTCATGAAGTTTATTTGTTGAATCTTCTCTATGCCTATAGTGTGATTGATGTGATATCCTATCATGGTTGATTTAATTCGTTATAGGAGAGTAACTAACTCCTGTAATTGTGTGTTAATTCTTATTGAAGCGAAAGTGGATATAGGAGTTTAGAACTTGCCATGCTAGCATAGGTTTTTGCGTGAGAATATCATTCATAATTAGTGTCGTAACTCTAACCGTTTTATGACGACTATGTGATCAATTGAATGCTTGTTCTTCAACCATTATGTTTCAATCTTTATAGACATATGGAGATTAGGCATAATTGGGAGACTAAGTGATTTCTATCTTTATTGTGGATGTTATTTAGGATGGTATTTGTGCAACGAATGTTGGCTTATATCAGTTTTGTGTATTCGATCAGGTATTAACAAATCACATGAAAAGGCTATAGAAGTGGAGACTATAGATGGATTGTTTAATGAAGTTAAAATCCCATGTTTTATTCGCATAAGTAATTCGACATAATTCTTAGTTCAAGTAGTTGATAATTCGTTATAAATCTTAGAGTAAGTGTAGTGCTTAACAAAAATTCAATTGTTAATTTGTCGTAGCATCGAATAATAATCATACATCGGTGAGTGAATTAACTAGACAATACAACGAGTCCCTGTAGGAACGAATCTTATTTGCTATCTATATTACTTGAGATCACGTGCACTTGCGTGTTGAGTTTGGTCGTAACAAGTTTTTGGCACCGCTGCCGGGGACGCGGTTTTGTTTGTTTAGTTTCAGTATTTGCCATCAGTGGTCATTAAAGTTCGGTGACTAGGACGTTCTCACCAAATTTCTTGTTGGTGAATTTCAGGTACTTTTTGAGAGTGTATGCGTACACGAGCTCAAGCACGTAGAGAAGAACTAGCAAGAAGAAAACTTGATTTTGAGAACATCGGGTTAGAAGACGATCTTGAATCAATAGAAGAAATGGCAGATCAAGCACAACCAGCGAAGGCTTTGAGTGAATTCTCTCAGCCAAAAGTGGAGGATATTCATACCAGTATTGTTCGCCTAGCTATTGGGGCTAATAATTTCGAGCTTAAGCCAAACATCATTCAGATGATTCAGAATACAGTACAGTTTGGGGGTAGTCCTGCTGAAGATCCAAATGCTCATATTAGGGACTTCCTTGAGATCTGTGACACCTTCAAATTCAACGGAGTTACAGATGACGCAATCAGATTGAGACTATTTCCCTTCTCTCTTAGGGATAAAGCCAAGAGTTGGTTACATTCTATGCCATCGGGCTCTATTAAAACATGGGCAGACTGTGCTCAAAAGTTCTTGACGAAGTATTTCTCTATGGCGAAGACAGCAACTTATCGGAATTCTATTTCTCAGTTTGCTCAGCAACCTCAGGAATCTTTGGGGGAAGCTTGGGAAAGGTACAAGGAGATATTGGCACGTTGTCCTCATCATGGGATGCCGGATTGGATGATAATCAGCAATTTCTATAACGGGTTGGGAGCTCAGTCCAAGCCTATGTTAGATGCAGCTTCTGGAGGTGCGCTATGGGCAAAAAGCTATGAGGATGCCTATAATCTTATTGAAATGATGGCGGCCAATGAGTTTCAGAATCCTACTCAACGCTTGCCACCTGCTAAAGTGGCTGGAGTTCTTGACTTGGATGCAGCTACTGCTATTGCTGCTCAACTCAAGGCGTTGACAATGAAGGTAGATTCCCTTTCTAATCATGGGACTAACCAGGTTGCTATGGTGTGTGAATTGTGTGCAGGGGCTCATGACACGAATCTGTGTGCTATCTCATCTGAATCTGCACAATTTGTTAGTAATTTTCAAAGAGCTCAGCAACCAGTGCCTAATGTTTATCATCCCAACAATCGGAATCATCCTAATTTCAGTTGGAGCAACAATCAGGGTGGTGTTCAGCAACCCCAAAATCAGCAGTTCAATGCAAGGCCATATAATCAGAACTATCAACCACCACCTTATGCTCCAAGGCAACCATTCAATCCACCGGGATTTCAACCATCTCAAAGGAATTCATTGAATCAGTCTGAGAAGTCTGAATTGGAAGAGCTTCGAATGATGTACAAGAGTCAGGCGGTGTCATTGAAAACTTTAGAGAATCAAATTGGTCAACTGGCCAATGCATTGTTGAACCGTCAACCAGGAACGCTTCCGAGTGACACAGAGATGAATCCAGGCAAGAAGGATCACAAGGAACAGGTCCAGGCAGTAACATTACGATCAGGAAGAATTCTACAAGGTCAGAACAATGAAACATCAACCGAGGAAAAAAATGAAAAATCTGAACAGACTGCACGGCGCGGCAGCGCCGCTTCCCAGTATAATACTGGCGCGGCAGCGCCGCAGCTTCTGGAAGAAAAAAGTGATTTTGATGCTGGGGTTGAGTCTGGTCCTATATTGCTACCTAATGCTACTACCTCGACTCCTATAACTTGTAAGAATGATAATGCTCAGAAAGAAGTAGAAGATAAGGTGTTTCCACCTCCTCCATACCTAAAACGAATTCAAAGGCAAAAGTTCGACAAGCAATTTGCTAAGTTCTTAGATGTCTTCAAGAGGCTTCAGATTAACATAACATTTGCGGAGGCTCTTGAGCAAATGCCGAGCTATGCGAAGTTTATGAAGGGCATACTCTCGAAGAAATTGAAACTTGAGGAGCTAGAGACCGTTGCCTTGACGGAGGAATGTAGTGCCATTTTGCAACAAAAGTTGCCGCCTAAGTTGAAGGACCCCGGGAGCTTTACCATTCCATGTACTATTGGAGATCTCTCATTCAGCAAATGCTTGTGTGATTTGGGTGCAATTATTAATCTCATGCCCTTATCAGTTTTCATGCAACTTGGTCTTCCAGAACCAAAGCCAACTATCATGACTCTACAACTTGCGGACCGTTCAGTTACTTATCCTCGAGGGATAGTTGAGGATGTTTTGGTGAAGGTCGACAAGCTTATCTTTCCAGCCGACTTTTTTATTCTTGACTTCGAGGAAGACAAGAAGATTCCTATTATCTTGGGACGACCATTCTTGGCTACGGGCCGAACTCTTATTGATGTCCAAAAGGGAGAACTCACTATGAGGGTGCACGATCAAAACGTCACTTTTAATGTTTTCAACGCAATGAAGCTTCCAACTGACGATGAAGAGTGTCTCAAAATTGATATGGTCGACAAGGTGTTTAACTCCGCGGCTCAACACTTGATAAAAGCTGATGTGTTGGAAAGAGTTCTTGCTAATAACTCGGAGGTTGAGAACGAAGAGGATAAAGAACACTTGCAATATCTTAATGCATCTCCATGGAAGAAATTTGGGATTCCATTTGAATCATTGGGGTTGTCAGAATTTAAGAAGTCTTATGTTAGACTTAAACCATCCATTGTTGAAGCACCTACCTTGGAACTTAAGCCATTGCCTGAACATCTAAGGTATGCCTATCTTGGTGATTCTTTTACCTTACCTGTTATTATATCATCTAAGCTTTCAGGCAACGAAGAAGAAAAACTATTGAGAATCTTAAGGGAATTCAAATCAGCCATTGGGTGGACTATAGCAGACATCAAGGGTATTAGTCCTTCTTATTGCATGCACAAAATTCCTTTGGAAGAGGGAGCTAAACCTACAGTCGATAATCAAAGGAGACTGAATCCTGTTATGAAAGAAGTTGTGAAGAAGGAAATTCTTAAATGGCTTGACGCGGGCATTATCTATCCGATTTCTGATAGCTCTTGGGTGAGTCCGGTGCAATGTGTGCCTAAGAAAGGAGGCATGACAGTGGTTACTAATGAGAAGAACGAGCTCATTCCTACGCGAACAGTGGCTGGTTGGAGAATTTGCATGGATTATCGAAAGTTGAACAAAGCCACTCGAAAAGATCATTTTCCACTCCCGTTCATTGATCAGATGCTTGACAGATTGGCTGGACGCCAGTACTATTGCTTGCTTGATGGGTATTATGGTTACAATCAGATTTGCATAGCACCAGAGGATCAGGAGAAGACTACATTCACTTGTCCATTTGGTACATTTGCATTCAGACGTGTTTCTTTTGGGTTGTGTGGTGCACCAGCTACTTTTCAGAGGTGTATGATGGTCATCTTCTCTGACATGATTGGAATTAATATGGAAGTATTCATGGACGATTTCTCAGTCTTTGGGGATTCTTTTGTTGAGTGCTTGGAAAACTTGAGTTTGGTTTTAAAACGTTACGTGGAGACAAATCTTGTTCTTAATTGGGAAAAGTGCCACTTCATGGTACAAGAAGGTGTCATTCTGGGACACAAGGTTTCGAGTAAGGGTTTGGAAGTTGACAAGGCAAAGGTGGAAATTATTGAGAATCTTCCTGCCCCTATCTCAGTCAAGGGTATTCGTAGCTTTCTTGGTCATGCAGGGTTCTACAGGCGCTTCATAAAGGATTTCTCAAAAATTTCTAAGCCGCTTTGCAATCTCTTGGAAAAAGATGTGCCATTCAATTTTGATGAGGCTTGTTTACATGCGTTTGAGATCTTGAAGAAGAAACTAATTTCTGCTCCAGTTATTACAGCTCCTGATTGGAGCCAACCATTTGCTTTGATGTGCGATGCTAGTGATTATACACTTGGGGCCGTTCTAGGCCAAAGGAAAGAAAAAATGTTCCATGTTATTTACTATGCAAGCAAAACTCTCAATGATGCTCAGTTGAATTACACCACCACTGAGAAGGAACTACTTGCTATTGTCTATGGGTTTGAAAAGTTTCGCTCTTATCTGCTTGGTACCAAGGTGACAGTTTATACGGATCATGCTGCTATTCGCTACCTCCTTGCAAAGAAAGATGCTAAGCCAAGGTTGATTCGTTAGGGTTCTTCTGTTGCAAGAATTTGATGTGGAAATCAAGGATAGAAAGGGGACGGAGAATCAGGTAGCTGACCATCTCTCTAGATTGGAAGATCATGGAAAGTCACCTAAGGACAACACGGTTATTAATGAGTTTTTTCCTGATGAGCAACTATTCAGAGTGCAAAATGATGAACCATGGTTTGCCGATATTGTGAATTATCTATTAAGCAACATCATTCCACCTGAGCTCTCTTATGCTCAAAGGAAGAAATTCTTGCACGATGTCAAGCAGTATATTTGGGATGAACCGTTTTTGTTCAAGCAAGGAGCTGATCAGATTATTAGACATTGTGTTCCTTACAGTGAGACCGAGGCTATTCTTAATGATTTTCATGCTACAGCTTATAGAGGCCACTATGCGAGTGAGAAGACAGCCACACGTATTCTTCAAGCGGGTTTCTATTGGCCGACTCTATTCAAGGATGCTCATCAGTTTGTGTTGAGATGTGATCGATGTCAACGAGTTGGTAATATTTCCCGTAGGAACGAGATGCCTCTTAATGTCATGTTGGAGGTAGAGATCTTTGACGTGTGGGGAATCGACTTCATGGGACCGTTCATTCCGTCATGTGGTAATCAGTATATTCTTATAGCCGTGGATTATGTGTCTAAGTGGGTGGAGGTAAAAGCACTTCCAACAAATGATGCTAAGGTGGTACTCAATTTTCTCCACAAGAATATTTTTACTCGGTTTGGCACTCCACGGGTGATCATCAGTGATGAAGGTACGCACTTTTGCAATCGAAAGTTTACATCTCTTATGGCACGCTACAACATCAATCATCGAGTTGCTACAGCTTATCATCCTCAAACCAATGGGCAAGCCGAAGTGTCTAATCGTGAAATTAAACGGATTCTTGAGAAGGTAGTTAGTCCTTCTAGGAAGGATTAGGCGTTGAAGCTTGATGAAGCGGTGTGGGCTTATCGAACAGCCTATAAAACACCTTTGGGAATGTCACCATTTCAGCTAGTGTTTGGTAAAGCATGCCATCTTCCAGCTGAGTTAGAACATAAGGCTTATTGGGCATTGAAGAAGCTGAATTTTGATCTTACAGCAGCAGGTGAAAAACGTATGGTTCAGTTGAATGAAATGGACGAGTTTCGATTGCAAGCTTATGAGAACAACAAGCTATACAAAGAGAAAGTAAAAAGGTGGCATGATCCTTGGTTGGTTCTTAAGACGTTTGAGCCAGGGCAATTGGTGTTGTTGTTCAACTCTCGACTTCGGTTATTTCCTGGGAAGTTGAAGTCACGTTGGTCAGGTCCATTCACAGTCAAAACAGTTTTTCAGCATGGGGCAGTAGAGATTTTCGACAAGTTACCGGATCAGTCGTTCAAGGTCAATGGTCAGCGGTTAAAGCCATATTTTGGAGAGAAGTTGAATCGCGAAGTTGAGACCACGGTTCTAATTTGCGCAACGTAAGGAAATGGAGCTACGTCAAGCTAATGACGTGAAAAGAGCGCTTCGTGGGAGGCAACCCACGTGGATTATTGTTGAAAAAAAATGCAACAGTAGCCACGGCGCGGCAGCGCCGGTTCCACATGTATTTCTGTTGAAGAAAAAAAAATCAGAAAATTGAAAAAAATTGTTGTTGTTATTAGTGACCCACGACCCAAGCCCACAACTTACACCCACTAACCCTAATTTCTCCTATATATACCTACCCTTACACAACCCTACCTATACATACACAACTTACAGATCTCAAAATTCTTAAACACTCTAAACACTTCTTCCAATCAATTCAATGGCATCCAAGCGACAAAGGGTTGTTGTTGGTGGTAGTGAGGGTGCTGGTGGTAGTGGGACTGGTAGGAGGAACCCTCGATCTTCATCTTCATCTGATTGTGAGGGAGGCAATGGTGGACCTCAATTTATTAATAATGGGGCTCGTGATGAGTATAATCGATTGTTGGGGCGTCCTATTGCTCGTGAGAGGGGTCTTTTGCCTAATGCAGCGGATGGGAACATGTTGGAGAATATTCTGGAGAGACGTTGGGAGCAAATTTGTGAGGTTCCGGAACCTGTTCCGATGACTGTGGTTCGCGAGTTCTATGTGAACGCTAGTGTGGAGAGGAATGGGATTAGCCAGGTTCGTGGGTTTCGTGTGGATTATCAGCCGCCTGCTATTCGTCGTGTTCTTGGGCTTCCGGCTCCTAGGAGGGGTCAAGAGGATTGGTCGGGGAAGACTCGCGATGTTGTGGATCTTCAGTTGATTATTCAGCGGTTGTGTGTTCCAGGTACAGAGTGGCGTTTGAGGAGAGGCACTACTGAGCCCACCTCGTTCTTTTCGACGGCTCTGAATAGATATGGGCGTACTTGGCACTTGTTCATTTATGCCAATCTTATTCCTACTAGGCATTCGAATGAGGTGACAGTTGAGAGGGCTATCCTGTTGTATGCCATATGCTGCAGAGAGTTTGTGGATGTGGGCAATTTGATCCATCAAGGGATTATGCGTTTTATGCAAGGAAGTACCACTGCGGCGATGCCTTATGGTTCGGTCATTGCTAGGTTGGCTAGGGATTGTGGTGCTCGTTGGTCAGCAGAGGAGGTTGTGCAGCAGCCACAGGAAGCGCTGGATCATCAGAGTATACGGAGGCTGGCTGAGTGGGATGGTGGTGAGCCGGATTGGTGGGGTCTTGGTTATGTAGTAGAGCAGCAACAGCAGCAGCAACAGGAGCAGCAGCAGGAGGAGCCTCAGGGAGGAGGTTCTTTTATTACTCAGAGACAATATAGGCGTTTGACGAGGCGTATCGATGCGGTGCACGATATGCAGGCAGGTTTTGCAGCAGATTTTAGTCAGTTTGCACAGGCTTTGGGCACGGCTTTTCGTGCGAGTGGAGTGGACGTGACTTTTCCGTCCTTTGGAGCTGGCGCTGTCTATTCGCCACCGGACACTCCCGATGGGAGTGGTTCGGGCGACGAGTAGGTATGCCTTGCACACTTGTTATTCTTACCTTCAATGGGGGCATTGAAAATTTTTAAGTTGGGGGTGGGGATACAAGGTGCATTTGTATAATAGATATTTGTATGTTAGAAGCATATTTGTATGGAAGCATATTTGCATGTTAGTTAGAGCATTTTGTTTTTTTTATGTATGGCATATAGGACATGCTGTTATTGTGATATTTATGTTCATATAGTTGCATGAGCATGGCATGCCTTTTCATGATCCCGTAGAACTTGCTAATTCTGACTGGTAGGTAGGTGTCTAATTGAGTGTGGTAATGATGAATAGAGGGTTGATTTATAGTGCCTATGAAATTGACTTGCGTGTTTCAGAAACAAAACTTTTACACAGACTCATTGGGTGCTTTTGGGCTAGGTTAGGGTCATGCTTGTTGGATGTTAGAGATTTAATCGCTTGATTATATTTAGAATTTTCGTTATTCCCTTGATAGCGTAGGAGCACTAAAGTCTAAGTTTGGGGGAAAACAGGGATTTCATGCTAGTTGTAAATATTTGTTAATAATGGCTAGATGTCAAATGGCTAGAAGCCGGCTCATATTTATATGAGTAGTCTAGGGTTGGAAATGAGAAAGGCTCATTCCAGATCGCAATGAAAAAAAAAAGAAAAAAAAATAGAGAAAAAAAAGGAAAAAAATTGTTAAATACAAAATTAACCAGAGTGAGCTCTTTAATACTCGAGTAATTAAGTCTGAGGGGACTTAGTCCTAGTGACCTAAGGCTTTTATAGTCTGGGATCCACTGACCCAACACTCGTTACATGGGTATTATTGTATAAGCCTTTTGGGGTCTCATTCATTGCACGGTTAAATAAGCATGCGTGTTGTATATAGTATTATGTGTCATAGTAATAAAGCATGAGTTTCTGTCTACCTTGGATAAGGGTGGAGGTGTTCCTAGGTTATGAAGTGTCTACAGTCTATTCTAGTTATAAACCTGTGATTGTCCTGACTGAAAGCATGTATGATTTTTGACCTAGTTTTGGGAGTATTTCTGATGAGCATCGCACACACGCACGTTTCTGTTCATGTATTGTTAGTATACGGGGACTTAGTCGAGCTCTATTTGAATTTGTTGCATTCTTTGAGATAGTTGCTTGTTAGTTGGTTTTGGTGAGTTTAAAGGGGATCCTTGCATTTTTCATGTAGTTGCATACATATAGTTAGTTGCATTGTTAGTTGCATTATAGATCGGATTTTGTGGGTACTGTTGTGACCAAAATCTCGCATGGATCAGATTTAGGCCCGTTATGAGTTTTGGGTCCAATCCACAAGGAAAGAGGATGTTTTAGAGGGCTTCCAAGGTACCCGTGGTAACCCATGAAAACTGATAACAGGGCTCCCAAGATAATAGGGCTCCCAGGTAGAAGGACTCCCGAATGGCATGGCTCCCGGATAACAGGCTTCCAAGAGCCTATGACAACCCATAGGGGCTACCATGAGATAGGTAGCAGGTAGATATGACGATAAGGGTCCTGGGAATGGCCTCCCATGGATGATCTACAACCCAAAGACATCATTACATAGCTTCTAGTATAGCTACCAGAGATGGCTTACCAGAATAGCTTCCGTAACAGGGTTACAGGAGGGTCTACCGGGTGGTACCCCCAGCTTCCCCGGAAGCCTGGCAGAAACACAGATTCAGACTAGGACAGCCATCGGATAAGGCTTCCAGTATGGCTTCCATAGTTGGGCTACCGGAGTCAGGTTACCGTAGTCAGGCTACCGGGTGGTACCCCCAGCTTCCGCCGGAAGCCTGATTAGGCTGCCAGTTCAGATAAGGCGCGCCTCCTACTTTTTAGGAACACGTCTCTACAGCTGAAATACACCTCTAAACGGATAATTATTCAGTTATTCGAGGATATACATCATATATACATGATTAATCCTTCATTCATGAGATAAACATCAGTGGATAGGCTTCCAACAGTCCTGATAAGGCTTGGAAACCTGATAACTACATCACAATCAGTTGATACACGATTTATATCAGCAACAACAGTCATTATCCCACTGGAGAGAGGATAAATCATCACAAACAATCGAACTTATCAATCAAGAACTACATTCGGGCTTGATTCACTATAAATAGTGGTATGTAGGTAGTTTATGGGATCCTCTTCGACACTTTACACTCCTTGAGTAGCTAGAGCACGTGCACTCTTGTGTGACACAGTCAAATTAGGGTTCTTGGCTGGCCAACATTTGGTCCTTGAGCTCTTATCCCGTAGATTCAGCCCGATCCTTCCGAGGAACCACATCCCGTGTTCTTCGGTAACCCTAGTCGTGTGCCTTCCCGGGCGGCTAGCCATTAATCTTCAACCACGAGCCTTTCCGGGTGGTTGGACGATTCCTTGATTATTGGCGCTATTCCAGCACGAGGCCTCATAATTTGTTGTGCTAAAATCCTCCCACAACAATTGGCGCTAGAAGGAGGGGGCCTTTAATTATCGTCTTTTGGAGGAAAAGATGTTTGACCGCTTCGGCAATGATGAAACGCCATCTAACGGTATTGACAAGGAAAATGGTGATAAAAAGCATATTGCTACCATCCACGACATGTATCAGTACATCAAACGAATGGGAGCAAAATTGGACTCCCTTGAAAGAGCTTCTGAATTGAAGAAGGAGTGTGAAATGGAGCTTAATCCATTGCCAAAACGAGATGACCAAGAAACGATTCCGGGATGAAACTCGAATGAAAATTGGCCTTGAGATATTTTTTGAGATGATATGCAGGGACATGAAATTCCCTTAAAATATGAGATGATCAATAGTGGCATTGTTGGTGCACAAAATAAGCCAAATACGGGATTGGATGGCCTGATTTTTGGCCGGAAACCGCACAAAATGGGTGAAATTTCCCTTGAAAGAAGTAATCTGAAGAGATCTCAGTTTGGGGCTCAAAATGGCTTTCGAGGACGAATGCAATCAGGGTGCCAAGGGGGCTTCCACCTGGGATCCCACCTAGGGGTACCATGGCATCATCATGAAAGGTGGGCGAAATTTCCCCTTAAAGAAGTAATCTGAAGAGATCTCAGATGGGGGATCAAAAGGGCCTTCGAGGACCAATGCAATCAGGATGCCAAGGGGGCTTGCACCCGGGATCCCGCCTAGGGGTACCAAGGCATCAGCATGAAGGGCTCCCGCTGGAAACCCATGAATACCAAGGTCAGAACGAATCTCAAGCGCATAGCCATGTCAGAGAAGGAAAGTTCCTATCCTTTGGAAGCCTAGTAGCTGGATGGATAAAGCATAAGTCAGGCTTCCGGCATACTTGCGGCCTTGGATGAAGAATATATACCCTCCAACGGGCAACCGGACCCATTTATTGTTGAAAGGCTGAGCAAAGCCTGGGAGGCAGATGGGCCGCCACTCCCCAGGTTCTGTGCAACGAGTGGCAGCCCCGAATATGATAGTAGCCCTGGATCTGGTAGCCCTGGATCCGGTAGCCCTGGATTCGGTAGCCCTGGATCCGGTAGCCCTGAAATCCGGTAGCCCTGAACTTGATCTCCTCCAAGCTTACGATTCGGAAGCCCGGGATCCGGTAGCCCTGGATCCGGAAACCCTAGATTCGGTAGCCCTGAATCTGGTAGCCCTGGATTCGGTAGCCCTGGATTCGGTAGCCCTTAATCCGGAAGCCCTAAAATTCAGAAGCCCTGGATCCAGTAGCCCCGAAGACAAAACACCAACGAGCTAGACTGACCAGTCACATGATTGGATTGGGGTCCCAAGGAAGACACCCTAAATTGCCACCCATCAGGAAGCCCCAGCGGAAGGCCTCTTTTGGGCATAGGCTCAATGATATACAACTTATTAGTTATAGCTGTGTAACTTTGAACTCATCTATCATGAATTTTGTCATTCGTAGACACTCGGGGGGTAGCACATATGCACCACCCGTGGTAATAGCAAAATGCTGTACCAATTGAATATCTATAAAGCTGGAAGCAGATTCCTATTCGTTGTCTTTATAAGTAAAATGCCTAATACAATTGACAAATGAGATCAGTAGTCAAAAAAAGAGAAATGATGACGATGTTCTAAACATGTGGACAAAAAAGTCAGTAAAAAGAAGATGTGCACTCATAGTGTGGGGCTTCCACCATGGAAACCTCGTGTCAAGGTTCCCAATTCGTTCGGGGGGTAGCACCACCAATAATATTGATGTTGGAAGCTGGTAAGGGAAACCATAGAATTAAAAAATTCTTCCTCATGAGCAATTTGATACTGCGGAGTAAATACATGGCATCCGGTGCAACTGATCAGCATCCCGGAACACAAATGCCATGTAGAAAATGAGTGACCTACCAGCCACGTTGCTAAATGGGAACAACTCAGACGATGAGAAGGTCCTCAAATATGATTTTAGGAAAGCTGAACTAAGGCATATCCTATAATTCTGTAAAAGGGTTACCGGCTGTAGAAGACAAGTGAGTGGTACCCTCAATTGCCATTTGACCACGAGGCTTCCCATCCAAAATTAGAAGGGTTGCCTAGAAGGGCCACTAACAAAATCTCGAAGAGCACTACCAAGTCTCTCACCGAAGAAGAAAAGGCATGAAAGCCTTTAAGATGAACTAATGGAGGTGCCAATGCCAAGAATGCAAATAAAGCTCTTGGAAAAGGGGTAACCAAATATTATTGCAACTCCCGAAAATATAATCATGGTTGCAGCCTGACCAGAAGCCTCATGAGAATGGCAAGGATGGCTAAGGGCTAGAGGCTACCAAATAAAGAAGGCATATATATTATGGTCACCTCAGGCTCCTAAAAGATTTACGAACCAAAAGTTTTCCTCACGGGATGCTCCTATGGGAAGCCCCTCCAATAGTTGAAGCTCAAATCATAAGATGTCTTCGGGAAAGAATTGTGAAAGCAAACAAAATTCTGGAAAGCTACCACAAAAATATTAAAGGATACCGATGATCTCGCTACCAAAAAGGAAGCGATATGAGGCCCACGTATGGCATGCCACTTGGGTTGCCACATATTAGGGCTACCAACTATCTGGCAAGTGTAGAATGGAAGGTTATCCTGAAAGTATGCAAGGAATCGGAGGCATCTAAAAAGGGCTCTTAATAAAAAAAAAAGAACCTTTCAAAGAGGTTGCTATGGGAAAGGGATGGCTTCCCCCCTGAAAAATATGGCTTGCGGCCTCCCACATGGGAAATGGAGAAAATCTAAAATGCCCAATGAAGGGTCTACATGAAGATGCTCACGAGAATAGCCAATCAAAAATTAATAAAATGAGGCTTCCTATCAAGAAGGAAATGGGCATAGGCCTCCTAACGATGGAAATAAATGTGGCTTCCCAATTGAGGTTCGTGAACCTGACAAGAGCTGCAACAAGTTATGATACAATACCCTGATTCCCAGGTATAGATTCAAACCTTCTAAGGAAAGAAGTGAAATATAAAAAATAGAGCTGAACCAGATGCCCGGGGGGTAATGGATGCACATATCCCCTGGATGCAGTTTGATGTAATCGTACTCTTTGATTTTCAGTGAAAGGAGAAGTCGACTGTTTCTTTATACATTTGTTGACTCATGATTAATTGTAAAAGAAGGGCATGGAAGCCCCACAAACATAGTTCCACATGGCAGCCAGGCTACCATCCAGAACTAAGGGGGTAGTGGATGTACATCCCTCTGCAGCATGTTGAAATTATCAGAATTTTAAATTTTTCATGATCATTACCAGACATGTATGGAACCTTGAGTGGTTCACATGGCCTACTTGGTTACCAGGGCATGTATGGAACCCTGTTCGGCATACATGGTTCCCCTCATTACTTGGGCTGGTGTGGTACCCTGATCGGCACACCTGGATCCCTTCAATACCAGACATGTACGGAACCTTGAGTGGTTTACATGGCTTAGTTGGTTACCAGGGCATGTATGGAACCCTGTTCGGCATACATGGTTCCCCTCATTACTTGGGCTGGTGTGGTACCCTGATCGGCACACCTGGAACCCATCAATACCAGACATGTACGGAACCTTGAGTGGTTTACATGGCTTACTTGGTTACCAGGGCATGTATGGAACCCTGTTCGGCATACATGGTTCCCCTCATTACTTGGGCTGGTGTGGTACCCTGATCGGCACACCTGGATCCCTTCAATACCAGACATGTACGGAACCTTGAGTGGTTCACATGGCTTACTTGGTTACCAGGGCATGTATGGAACCCTGTTCGGCATACATGGTTCCCCTCATTACTTGGGCTGATGTGGTACCCTGATCGGCACACCTGGATCCCTTCAATACCAGACATGTATGGAACCTTGAGTGGTTCACATGGCTTACTTGGTTACCAGGGCATGTATGGAACCCTGTACGACATACATGGTTCCCCTCATTACTTGGGCTGGTGTGGTACCCTGATCGGCACACCTGGATCCCTTCAATACCAGACATGTATGGAACCTTGAGTGGTTCACATGGCCTACTTGGTTACCAGGGCATGTATGGAACCCTGTTCGGCATACATGGTTCCCCTCATTACTTGGGCTGGTGGTACCCTGATCGGCACACCTGGATCCCTTCAATACCAGACATGTACGGAACCTTGAGTGGTTTACATGGCTTACTTGGTTACCAGGGCATGTATGGAACCCTGTTCGGCATACATGGTTCCCCTCATTACTTGGGCTGGTGTGGTACCCTGATCGGCACACCTGGATCCCTTCAATACCAGACATGTACGGAACCTTGAGTGGTTTACATGGCTTACTTGGTTACCAGGGCATGTATGGAACCCTGTTCGGCATACATGGTTCCCCTCATTACTTGGGCTGGTGTGGTACACTGATCGGCACACCTGGATCCCTTCAATACCAGACATGTACGGAACCTTGAGTGGTTCACATGTCTTACTTGGTTATTTGGGCATATATGGAACCCTGATCGGCATACACGGATCCCTTAATTTTTTGGGCTTGTGTGGTACCCTGATCGGCACACCTGGATCCCTTCCTTTTTAGTCATGTATGGAACCCTGATTGGCATACATGGCTTCCTTTGTTATTAATCATGTATGGAACCGTGATTGGCATACATCGATCTTTCAATCACTAACCTACGTGGTTACAAGAGTTAACTCGTATGGATTATCAAAGATTTTACTAATGTAGCCTTGCAGGAATGGCTTACATGGCATTATCACACTCGATTTCATAAAATAATTGGGGCTCCCGGAATGAAGGCTCCCAGGTCGAGCTTCCGGCACCCAGGCTACCAGTAATGGGTTACCGCTAGTAAGGCTCCAAGAGCCAGGTTTCCATACTGCAGGCTTCCAGGACCTATAGGGTTATCGGACGGTACCCCCACACCCAGGGTGGCAACCACGCGGACTAAGGATAGGGCCCCGGAACAAACGTTTCCAGGTTGGGCTGCCGGTGCTAGGCTTCCACAAACAGGGCTCCCAGATGGGGCTCCCAGAGTCAGGCTTCCGGGTGACAAGCTCCCGCAACGGAAGCCCCTAAGACGGAAGTTGCAACCTCAAGGGATAAGGTACATGCAACCCCATACGCTTTTGAGCAACCTATACGGGTATGTGAAGACTAAACTTACTCCTTGAATTATGGTAATGTGCATACACTCTATTACTCTTCCAAGCTTGCTATTAAAAGAATTAGCTTATCCACTAATGTTTAGTTAACGAATTCATGTGCATACCTTATGGCTATAAAAGAAAAGTGATTAAGCATTTATGTGTAGATCTATGATACCCTTTATTGACTTGCAAAGGTTACCTCCTGTATGGAAGCTTAACTTGATTATCATTTTTACTTGTAGAGCAGTATTCTCTTCATAGTACACAATCCTATCAAACTTCGAACACCTCGCTTACTTAGGAAAGCATTCACTACGACACTAAGTAAATGGTTAGCCCCTAATAATCAGATTTAGGCTTAGCTAGAATGCCTTAGCCTGAACATAACTGCTTAAACGTACTAGAATTTGAATGGTAGGCCTAATGCCTAAACAGATTTTACTAAGTTAATCATGCGCTAGGTAGGAACCCTTGCACTTTAAACGTTAAGTGATAGAAAGAGGTTACCTAGTGATGGATATAGATGCCATTAACATATGTCTAAGGCTAATAATAAGATGACCCTATCAGATGCAATATGCATACATTCATTAAACTAGATAACAATTAGTTTATAAACCAACCAACCTAATGATTAACTTTTAAGGTTCCTGTTGGTAGAATTCACAAAGTTTTGCAGGATCAGCTTTCGAAGCTAAGCATATTTTAGAAGATGGGCAGATTCCTACCCAAAAATGGTTCCTGAATATTGGGGTTCCAAGACGGAAGCTCTAATACTTTCTACACCATACAAGGTTCCTGAACCAAAAGCGCTTCCAGGATGAAGGTTCTGCTAAACCTAGGGCATCCACGATGGAGCTTCAAGGACAAAACATCCAAGATGGGAACCCTAGGATGGGGCTTCCAGAATAAAACATCTAGAGTGAGGATCACATGATGGGGTTTCAAAGATGAAGCATCCAGGATGGGTATCCCAAGGTAGGGCTACCAAGACGATATGTCACGGTGGAAGCTCTTAGATGAATACTACAATCTCGAAGGGCAGGGTTCCAGTCACCCACAATGCATGTGAACAGTCATTACGGGTTACCATTGAAACAGTTGAAGGTTCCAAAGTTGGAAGCTCCTTCACTACTCCTATGATGATGACGAGGTAATATTTATGATGCGTCTGAATACACACGTCATAACCAAATTACACAGGTATGTGAGAAACTAAACCCTCTTTAATTGCATGAAATTGCACTCTATGACAAGTATGTGAAATGATTATCCCTTAGGCTAAGATTATTACTTTTTGATATGCCGAATTCATTGAAATCCTTGCGTGAATAGGAGAATTCGATATGCTAGGGGTATTAAGTCAAGATGATTAGCAAGACCTACAAGATATCTTTCATTGTGCATCCTATGTGACTCTACCACATGAATATCTGCATGATGCTAAATGACTCCTGCCTACTAAAATTCAAATATGTTATTAACATGTCTAGATATTGCCTAAGCAATACATATCTTGTCACTCATTTAGGATACATGAGATGAACATCAGGCATGCACTAGAAAATATATTGTGAGATAAGTAATGTTTGAGGTTAATAGATTCCTTGAATGTTTATATGTAGCTAACGGCTAGCCTATATCTTTATTGCTCACCTGCAATGGATAGCATGCAAGGTTAATGTTATTCACCTAACAACTTGCAGGTTCCTTACTGTTTACCTACTACTAATAGGTTTCATGCTATATACCTGTTGCTGATTGTTTACATATTATTTATATGCAATTAATAACTTGCAGGATGATTGCTATTCACCTGAAGCAAATGGCTTCCGGGTTCCATGATGTTTACCTGTGGCTAACAAGTTTCCTTGTTATTTGCTTATAGCTAACGACTAATGATTTCTTTGATTTTAATCTGCAACTAATGGTATACAGGTTCTTTGATACTTACTTGAAGCTAATAGCTAACAACTTCCAACTAATAGCTTCCAGCTTGTTGCTTCCATTCTGCATCTTCTGTCAAACAGCTTGCAGGTTCATTGATGATCGGCTACAGCCAACAACCTCTAGACTTCAAAAAAATAAGATTAAAGCTGGAATGGGCTGACATATTACATGATCAGAAAGAGATCTAAGGGCTCGGGGGGTAACTCGGTTCCCCAACACCCTACCACAAAGAAGAAAAAGGGGTTCCCGTCAGAAGTTCACATGAAACAAGGGGCTTCCACCCTCCATGTTCATCAACGGAAACCCGAACCCGGATTGGCACGATAAGAACAAAGATAAGTTCTACTCTACTGTCTTTGCATATTCACTATCATGCATATTTACACACTTATAAAGAAGATTTTTCAACATTCATCTGAAAACTTTGCTGAGATGCATGTTTTGTCAAAAAGATCATTGTTTTGCCTTGCATAAATTCACAAACATATGAGTATGCCTACATGATCTGAATTATACATGAACCAATGCATGAAAATCATCATGATTCACACAATGCACGTGTTTTATAAAACATTTTTTCGAAATTGCTAGCTGAAACTATCGAGTAGGTACCTAGGCACGCTATATGCCCCACATGTTACCACTTGGAAAGACATGGCAGCAATTGAAGGTGTCTCCACGACCTTCCATTGGTTCCCCTTGAGACACGCATACAAGATTATTAATGACATAAGTGCACATATGAGATTATGTGTTGCCTCTTGAAAATTCATTCGAGTACAAATCACTTACAACTTATAGGAGAAGTCCTCAAAATACTCATTATAGGAGAAGTCCTCAAAATACTCATTATAGGAGAAGTCCTCAAAATACTCATTATAGGAGAAGTCCTCAAAATACTCAACAATTTCTTTGGGGATCCAATGCGTTGGAATAATGGAAACATCTGAAAATTGTGGCACAATGCCTGAAAAAGTGTGTTCGCCAAGGTCCTACTTGATTGGAGAAGCGACAACATACATTTTTTTACAAAATCATTTGCACTAGCATATTCATACTTCCATGTGTGCATCAAATATGTGTGATCTTGTGCATTATCTTTAAGGGCTACTTAGCCCTCGTTACTTATCTCATTTTCTAGTTGTCTTGGTAGCCCAGGTTTTGGACGCTTGAGGCATCCCTGCAACCACAGAAGCTTCCAGACATCAAAAGATTCTTATATGAAGGCCAAATTGGTAGAGAAAGGAAACATCTCAGAACGTAAAGTCATGATGTTTAAAAAAGAAATGCCAGAAGCCGGTAGCCCCATGATATGATGCCAACCGGAGTACCACGAATGATACGAAGTGAATAGAAGATATCCTTGATTTGAAAACTCACATCAAAATATGCATGCAAAAGCAGAGTGTTTCCTGTTTCTTACGACGAGTTAGCTCATGTAAGCTTGGGAACACGATGTGGAAGATGTGTACTTCTCCGAGAGAATAATAAGAAAGGATTGGACATTACCTTGTTCTGGTTCCTCTTGCACTCATGCTTCAAGGAACCGGGGGGTAGTTGTTGTGACCAAAATCTCGCATGGATCAGATTTAGGCCCGTTATGAGTTTTGGGTCCAATCCACAAGGAAAGAGGATGTTTTAGAGGGCTTCCAAGGTACCCGTGGTAACCCATGAAAACTGATAACAGGGCTCCCAAGATAATAGGGCTCCCAGGTAGAAGGACTCCCGAATGGCATGGCTCCCGGATAACAGGCTTCCAAGAGCCTATGACAACCCATAGGGGCTACCATGAGATAGGTAGCAGGTAGATATGACGATAAGGGTCCTGGGAATGGCCTCCCATGGATGATCTACAACCCAAAGACATCATTACATAGCTTCTAGTATAGCTACCAGAGATGGCTTACCAGAATAGCTTCCGTAACAGGGTTACAGGAGGGTCTACCGGGTGGTACCCCCAGCTTCCCCGGAAGCCTGGCAGAAACACAGATTCAGACTAGGACAGCCATCGGATAAGGCTTCCAGTATGGCTTCCATAGTTGGGCTACCGGAGTCAGGTTACCGGAGTCAGGCTACCGGGTGGTACCCCCAGCTTCCGCCGGAAGCCTGATTAGGTTGCCAGTTCAGATAAGGCGCGCCTCCTACTTTTTAGGAACACGTCTCTACAGCTGAAATACACCTCTAAACGGATAATTATTCAGTTATTCGAGGATATACATCATATATACATGATTAATCCTTCATTCATGAGATAAACATCAGTGGATAGGCTTCCAACAGTCCTGATAAGGCTTGGAAACCTGATAACTACATCACAATCAGTTGATACACGATTTATATCAGCAACAACAGTCATTATCCCACTGGAGAGAGGATAAATCATCACAAACAATCGAACTTATCAATCAAGAACTACATTCGGGCTTGATTCACTATAAATAGTGGTATGTAGGTAGTTTACGGGATCCTCTTCGACACTTTACACTCCTTGAGTAGCTAGAGCACGTGCACTCTTGTGTGACACAGTCAAATTAGGGTTCTTGGCTGGCCAACATTTGGTCCTTGAGCTCTTATCCCGTAGATTCAGCCCGATCCTTCCGAGGAACCACATCCCGTGTTCTTCGGTAACCCTAGTCGTGTGCCTTCCCGGGCGGCTAGCCATTAATCTTCAACCACGAGCCTTTCCGGGTGGTTGGACGATTCCTTGATTATTGGCGCTATTCCAGCACGAGGCCTCATAATTTGTTGTGCTAAAATCCTCCCACAACAGGTACATTCGCTATAGGCCCTCACGAGACCTTACTCGTCCACTAGGGCTGCCTAGGGGTTTAAAAGGCTTGTTGCATATGCCAAATGCAACCGTGATCACCTACGGAAGTGGTACTAGTTAGTTGTAAATAATTTGTCTGTTTATGCTTGAGGACAAGCATCGGTTTAAGTTTGGGGGTGTGATGAGTGGATATTTTATTCACTTAAAGTGTTTCCATTTGGCTTAAAACGAATGTTTGTACTCGAGTTGTGGTATTTTTGATCTCTTTTAAGGGTATTGTGCAGGAATATTAATCACAGGTGTTAAAGGAATGAAGCGGAGCAATCGGAGCGCAAATCGGAGTTGTAATGAAGAAAAGGGGAAAAATCCAGTTGCTGAACAGAAGGCACGGCGCGGCAGCGCCGTGTTTGAGCTTGATTATGGCGCGGCAGCGCTGGGAGTATCGAGGAGGCACGGCAGCGCCGGTTTCACACATAGGAGTGGCGCGGCAGCGCCGGTTGTTCTGACGGAAAATTCCTGATTTGCTGATTTTTCGAGATAAAGTAAAAAATAAAAATTCCTTTCGAACTACTTGCACCTGGAGGCCTATATAAAGGAAGAAAAAACCCTAGAATAGAGAGGTCTGATCACGTATTTTTATTTACGGAGTTTTGAAGCACGAAGAAGCGAGGAAGAAGATAGTTTTCAATTTATTCTTGTATTCTTCCTAGTTTGTGGATGCTTGGTTTGGGTGTATTCCTTGATATTTATTTTAATCATTATTCGTTTTCTTCTATCATGTTTACATTGGAACCCATGGTGACGATTAGTTTGATTATGAACTAATTCGTTGTCATGGGGTTTTAGCAGATTTATTCATGAAGTTTATTTGTTGAATCTTCTCTATGCCTATAGTGTGATTGATGTGATATCCTATCATGGTTGATTTAATTCGTTATAGGAGAGTAGCTAACTCCTGTAATTGTGTGTTAATTCTTATTGAAACGAAAGTGGATATAGGAGTTTAGAACTTGCCATGCTAGCATAGGTTTTTGCGTGAGAATATCATTCATAATTAGTGTCGTAACTCTAACCGTTTTATGACGACTATGTGATCAATTGAATGCTTGTACTTCAACCATTATGTTTCAATCTTTATAGACATATGGAGATTAGGCATAATTGGGAGACTAAGTGATTTCTATCTTTATTGTGGATGTTATTTAGGATGGTATTTGTGCAACGAAGGTTGGCTTATATCAGTTTTGTGTATTCGATCAGGTATTAACAAATCACATGAAAAGGCTAGAGAAGTGGAGACTATAGATGGATTGTTTAATGAAGTTAAAATCCCATGTTTTATTCGCATAAGTAATTCGACATAATTCTTAGTTCAAGTAGTTGATAATTCGTTATAAATCTTAGAGTAAGTGTAGTGCTTAACAAAAATTCAATTGTTAATTTGTCGTAGCATCGAATAATAATCATACATCGGTGAGTGAATTAACTAGACAATACAACGAGTCCCTGTAGGAACGAATCTTATTTGCTATCTATATTACTTGAGATCACGTGCACTTGCGTGTTGAGTTTGGTCGTAACACTACCAATTCTGACTTTTGTAGGTGGCAACCTTCAGCTTCTTTAACTTCTGAATATTCATCTTCAGTCAAACTTCGAATTTCTCTGAGAATCTCATCAACCCCTGCAGTCAGTTAATTTCACTATTTTATTTCAGTAGAACTTTAAGATGTTATTAGTACGCATCTTCATTCTTATGTTTATGAAGCAATTTGGAAACTTATAAAAGGGCACTTTATGAACTAATGGTATATAGTAATTATGTATCAGGTGGAAAAAAACAACAATGCTATGATACTTAGCAGCTTACCCTCGACATTTTCTGCAAGCCATTTGGAATTTTTAAGACCGATGTAACGATCCAATCTTATAGAGTATGAATTTGGTCTAAAACCCTCCATTTCAACTGCAACAACAATCAAATACATAAACTTAATACCATAAGGCAGTGCAAAATATGCATTTCAGATACCAGCAACAATGTAACATACCATGAACCACATGAATCAAATAAATAAGTCATGTCTTTCTTATACTTGTATGCATTTTTGTGCAGTTGGAGCTTTGAGAAGTATCATACAAGTCAGAAGTTCAGAGTTAGGTCAAAGAGAACATGCTTTACACTTTACAGAGGTCTATTCAGAAAGATATCCAATAAAAGTTTTTTGAGTTTGTACAAACTAGGTGGGAATCAATACAAGCAAAAATACCACACCAAAAGAAGTAGAAGCATTTCTTCTTTATCAAACAACAACCTGGCTACAATTATATAAATTACGCACTGCAACTTTCACGACTCGAAGACGTAGCATACCTCTGGTGAAAACTACTTACATATCCCAAATTCTAAAGGCTAAAAAAACTGAGTAGCATAAAAAAGCCTTGAATGACCACAAAACTGAATAATCGAAAATGAAATTCAGGGCAAGAAATCAACATTTAACATCAGTTGTCAATTTTTCACTAACTCGTGGTACAAACCGAGCACAACATACACTAGTGTTCAATTTTAATAAATTAATACAAAAGACAGTATAGATAGCAAAACTAATTCCTAATACTCAGCTTTCAAGTACAAGGTGTTTACACTAATTTTCATTTTCCGTGACTGTCATTAGTTACGTTTATCAACATTTAACTATTATCACAAAAATCGCGACACAAATTCATACATACATTCATCCGAAGGGGATCCAAAGTTACCAAACGGTACACAAGACAATCAATTAAACCATTCCAGAACTCCAGAGCCTTATGCACTCTATGCGTAGATAAAATTATCAACACAGTATAGATACCAAAACTAAATCACAACAGTCAGCTGCAAGTAAAAGGTGTTTAAGCCAATTTTCATTTTTCGCGACTGTCATTAGTGACGATAATCACCATTTAACCAATAGTTTTCACAAAACACGGGAGCAAAAAAATTTATCACACATGAATTGCATAGCATATCTCGAATAAGCTTATTATCTCAATCGCGATCGTAAATCAACAGATCTAAAAACTAATAAGCAAAAATCATAATGTAAACATCATCCATAAATTTGACAGGTATATCAACTAATCAATCAACGTTTCTACAACAATAAAATGACATGTACGTGTTCTCTCTCTCTCTCTCAAGAAACAATTGACAAAATCGATCAACAAAGCTGATTAAATCAACTATATTAAAATAAAAACAGATTAAAACAATTAATTACAAATTTAAAATTGAGAGAAATTAAAATTAAAGCAGACTCGCCTGTTAACGAACAAGATGAGCGAGTGAGAGAGAGAGAGAGAGAGAGAGAGAGAGGAGAGAGAGAATATTCAAAGGTAATCCAACATCACTATACAAACATAATTGTTTACTGAAAGGACAAGGGCCACGTTGCCCTACTAAGTACATGAAATAAACGTTTTATATGGCGGGAATTTCTTGTTGCTTTTGCGAGTCCCCATGGCCATCAATTTTTGCCTCAAACATGGTTTTCCTTTGCTTTTTGTGTTGCACCTTTGCTGCTTCGTTACTGGTATCTGAAAATCAATGAGTTGAATTTGTTTTTGTTACTTAGCCTCTCTATCTCTCTGGTAATCCTTGTGTAGCTTCTGAATTGAAGCTTGCAGTTTTGAATCATAATCAACGTTCCTCGTTTTATCTACAACATTCAGTTGATTTGTATGATCGGCTTCTCTCTGGTTAACAACAGCAAGTCGATTCATATGATCCTCCTTCGTGATGCCCTTATGCTGCATAGATCCACAATCAGAACAACCCATGATCTTTATTTTCTTGTGTATGTTCTCGGCAAGTTGTTTGGTTTCTCCAAGAAGGGTTTTAACTTCCGCTTCATCCAAGAAAGGCTTTAACTTCCGCTTCAACTCCTTCCCCTTTCCATAATTACAAGTCACCTTGCCCTCGGTTTTCAAGTCATAATCCGCTTTCCTCTTGTAATCAATAGCAACAACTTGATTACTCTGATTCTGCCCGGACTGGTCCTCAACTTCAAGTAGTTTTAATCTTAAGGTGTTCAATTCCTTCCCTTTTCCGTAAGTATGAGAAGGAATATCAGACTTTCCAGTAATATTTCTCCCAAAATTCTGATGTCAAGAGATGAGATTGGGTTTCTTCATGTTCAATAAAGTAGTCTGCTACAATGTCTTCCTTACTATCTTCAACATCGAGAAAATTATCATCCAGTGTAAAACTAAAAGATGTGTCAAAGTTGAAGGCGTCGTCTTCGAGAGAAGGACACGCAAGTCCGTCCCACATGAAAGCATCACCATCATCAAACATGATTTCTTTCTCTCGCGCTCCCTGATTCTAAATTTTTTCCTATATAATGTGTACTGTATTGTTGGTGTGTATTTGAATTGTAGTTTAGGAAACACAGAGGCACAGACATATATGTTTGTTTATATATAGCATTAACAAATTTACTAACCCTAGTTTACTTGCACCCCAATCACATAATTTGGGTTAAAACTTGGTGCGGAAGGATCGCTAAAAGTTCCAACCCCGTTTCAAAAGTACAACCCCATTTCAAAAGTACAGTATTTGATTTAATTTGACGTTGTACGGGATTATAAGGTATTTTTTAGAAAAAATCCACATTTTATAAAAAAAATCAATTATAGTAACAATTTTGAGAAAAAAAAATCTAGTAGTTGGATAATTGATTTGTTCAAAAAAAAAATACATTTGAAAATAAAATCTCTATTGCTAAAAGATATTAATAATTTTAACAAAAATACTTAGAAAAAGTCATATGTATCTAAATTCTTATAGAATAATAAATGATTTTATAACAAATTCTTTTAAAGGAAGTTAATTTGTTTGTTATTTATAATTATTAAATATTTTAATAGTCATGTTCTAAAGGGAAAATGAGAGGAAATAATTTGTTTCCGTGGCTATAGATGACACCATATATATATATATATGTATATATATGTATATATATATATATATATATATATTAATCATGCATTAATTATACAAATTAATCATGTATTATGTATTCCAGTATCCACACAGTATATTAGTGTTAACGGAGGAATTTGGTGATAACAAATTTCGGAGGTTGCTGGAATAACGAATTATGAAAATAGGGGGAATTTGGGATTTTGGATGTTTGGGGCTGGACTTGAGAGGTGTCTCGACTTGTTAGATGTGTCGGATCCTTTCTCAAGATGCCTACGTACTCTATATTTATAGAGATCAAGCCAACGCAGTTCTGTTAAAAGGATTGGTTTTTAATCTCAATGATTGTTAAGGGATGTATTTTGGGAATTAGTAGATTTTATCTCTTTGAATTATATTCGCGTTGGGATACCTTCCTAATTTGAAGAATATCGTTTGGAGATATTTCTATCATTAATTGGAGATAATTCCTCGTTTCAGATAGAGAAAATAATTAACTTGGCGATTAAGTTAATTATTATTGGATTCGTATTTGGAAATTTGGGAGATATTAGAGGCAACCGAAAATATGGCGTAACAACTACCCCCCAGTTCTTCATTGTAGCTTGCTGCAGTGGAGAATTAAGCATGCTTCGATCTTCCAAATTTCCTGAGTCACTGAAACAGCTAGGAGAGGAAGATTAGTAAAAAATATGGAGCACCAAGGTGCTCGTAATATGCATGTAGATGTAAACGAGACAATATGTGAGATGTAAAAAAGAATAAGTTTTATAGGTGTGAGAGAACGTATCCTGGAGAGCCATCCAAGCATTATTCGGAGAATCGTGCAAAGCTTTCCGAGCAATACCCTGAAAAACAAATATTCAAAGAAATATCCTCTATTAAGCACTCCGAGAAATACCCTCCTCAAAGAAGGATGTATTCTAGAGTTTCGATAACGTATTCCGGAAAATATCCTTCTCAAAGAAGGTCATATCCACCAGAATTTCCATAAATGCTTCAGAGATATCCTCCTCACAGGAGGTGGATTTTCTGAAGCTCGAACCTTGATGAGACGCCGGAAGTACGGACATCCCCCCCGGAAGTACGGTTTTTGCAAGGATTTAGTAATTTAGGGTACTTTCCTCAAAGGAGATCAGTTTTTGTTCAGAAATACCCTCCTCACAGGAGGTGGACTTTCCGAAGCTTGAACCTTGATGAAGCGCCGGAAGTACGGACATCCCCCCGGAAGTACGGTTTTTGCAAGGATTTTGATAATTTGGGATACCCTCCTCAAAGGAGATCGTTCCCCATTCTAGAAATACCCTCCTCACAGGAGGTGGATTTTCTGAAGATCTCTTCATTGTTCTTAAGACTCTCCTTAGAGGAGATCATCTTTTAAATAAATCACGAAGACCCTCCTTAGAGGAGGTCGTCTATCACAAAAAATAATGGAGACCCTCCTTAGAGGAGGTCGTCTATCACAAAAAATAAGGGAGACCCTCCTTAGAGGAGGTTATCTTCCCAAAGCCATATCAATATTCTAAGATTCTTCCAAAAAAGATATCAGCGACACTTGAAGGTTCTTCTAGAAAAATATCAGCAACACCCAAATGGTCTTCAAAAAATATATAAAAAATATTCTCATCACAAAGGGTCTTCTAAAACAATCAACTCTTTCGAATAAGAGCCTTCCAAAATATTACCCATGTAAAGGAGGGTCTTCCAAAATATTAACCCCTACAAAGGAGAGCCTTCCAAAATAATAAATTCTTCAAATAAGTCTTCAAAAATATTACCCCTACAAAGGAGGACCTTCTAAAATATTACCCACAGAAGAGGGCCTTCTAAAATAATAAACTCTTTAATTAAGAGCCTTCCAAACTCATGTATCACGAAAATTACACCTAAAATCTTGAAAATCTTCACAATTCAAATTCTGTCCAGATCTGGTTTTGGCATTTTTGACCTTCTAAACGATTTTTTCTGGAAAAACACAAAACATGAAAGTTGTAGATAACGAAAATATCTTTCCGATGATATATGGCTCATCAAAAACGGACTTATAACGAATCGGGAATCAAAGAAAACGTCACTGATCTCATTCTTGATGCTGAAAAACGAGATCTGATTGTTTTTTGTGATTTCGAGAATAGATCAAAATATAATCTGAGAAAATTCAAAGAGCGAAAGTTATAGACAATTTAACAAGCTTTCCGAATCATTAAAAATCATCGAAATCCGACATGTATTGAATTTACTACGAATTTTATAAGATAATTAACTTGTATGGACAAAATCACAATTAGAAAACTTATCTTAATTCGAAATAGATCCACCGCCTTCACCGCTTAGCTCCTCCATTACAGCAGCTCCAGATCCATAATAACCCCCCATGCGTGTGAGTTGATTGTCCTCCACAATCAATAAATAATGCCCTCCTTCTAGCGCCAATTGTTAACGGAGGAATTTGGTGATAACAAATTTCGGAGGTTGCTGGAATAACGAATTATGAAAATAGGGGGAATTCGGGATTTTGGATGTTTGGGGCTGGACTTGAGAGGTGTCTCGACTTGTTAGATGTGTCGGATCCTTTCCCAAGATGCTTACGTACTCTATATTTATAGAGATCAAGCCAACGTAGTTCTATTAAAAGGATTGGTTTTTAATCCCTATGATTGTTAAGGGATGTATTTTGGGAATTATTAGATTTTATCTCTTTGAATTATATTCGCGTTGGGATACCTTCCTAATTTGAAGAATATCGTTTGGAGATATTTCTATCATTAATTGGAGACAATTCCTCGTTTCAGAGAGAGAAAATAATTAACTTGGCGATTAAGTTAATTATTATTGGATTCGTATTTGGAAATTTGGGAGATATTAGAGGCAACCGAAAATATGGCGTAACAATTAGTAAAAAAAAAGGTCTAAAGGCAAATGTTAACTCAGTTGGTTGAGCTTAGTTTAACGGAATAAAATGTAAGATTATACAAATTAATCATGCATTAATTATACAAATTAATCATGCATTATGTATTCCAGTATCCACACAGTATCTATACTATACTATACTATTATAAGCGAAATATGGTATATTTGGTTGTCGGTTTGGTACATTTTTTTGGTACACTCATTAATAACTGTTAGATTTTAAGATAAATAAATAAGAACCGTTGGATCTATTGCTAAAAGAATATATTCATTTTCTAATATTTGAAATACTCTTATAGGTTCCAAGTTCGAATCCCACCAACAACATATCTCTATTAAACATTTATATTATTTTATAAACTACTCTCACGAGATTCAATTTCTGTCAACAACATATTATTATTATTATTAAAACACTATCGTTAAAAATACTATCAACCATGTATTACAATATTTTATTATCTTCTATAATTTATTTTCCTACTAATTAAAAAATATATATAAAAATATGAGTAATAAAACAAAAAATATTAAAAAATACATCTGTGCATCACACGAGTAATAAGCTATATAGTAAAAAATTACACAAAATCTGGAAAACACTTACAATATTAAAAATTTTGTATAAAAATCGAAAAAAGGTCTACATGATTAAATAAATTTCACTTTTTCTATTAAATAAAAGTTTAAAAAATAATTTTTATGTAATATTTATATGTATACGTATGTATTTTAAAGTAATAATTTAAAGCAACCGTGCATCGCACGGGTTATAGGCTAGTATTAGTAAAAAAAGGTCTAAAGGCAAGTGTTAGCTCAGTTGGTTGAGCTTACCTCTAGTCGACCTAGAGGTTCTGGATTCGATACTCGCTTACCACGAGATTTGTCAATGAACATATACTCATCCTAACAGATGGTTAGGAATGGCAATCACTAGGATGGGTTGGATTTGTGTTGGATACTCGCTTACCACGAGATTTGTCAATGAACATATACTCATCCTAACAGATGGTTATGAATGGAAATAACTAGGATGGGTTGGATTTGTGAGATATCAAATCCAAATTAAAATACAATTTTTTATTAAAATACAATCCAAATTTAATTAAAATTTAAAACTGAAATTTAAATTTAATTCACAGAATTGCAGATCGGGTTCGGGTTTATCCAAATTCGAATATTGAAACTCTTAAAAAATTTAAAAAATTGTTTCGTACAATTTTTTTACTTTAAACCTAAAATTCATGGAATAATAGTTTTAAACAAAAGATTTAGCTTTACAAATAAAAAACATTACTAATTGTCAAGAATTACTAATAAAACTCGAACTTTAAAATATTAGTTTTCATATTAAAAATATAAGATATTAGAATAAAAATCAGGAAAGAGGGAGTAGGTAACAATTTTAATCAATATAATAAGATATTGGGTTATGGATAGATACGTCATTGATAGTAAATAATATTATTAATATCCTATAAATAATAAAAGCAAAAGTATAAATTAAAAATTAGAAAAACTATTAAAATATATCTATACTATTATATTAAAGCCGAAACATTGAAAGTTTTGGTTTTCGGTTTTGTTATCCTATTTATTAAAATAAAAGTTTTGGTTTCAGTTTGGTTATCCTATTTATTAAAATAAATAATAACATAATATAATTAATAGTAATTAACAGATTTCCTTTTTCACATTTACTTTTAGTTGAATATATTGTCTTTTATAAACACCTAAAAATTAATCGTATCATATCTTTCAAGCATTAATATTTTCTTTCTAATTAAAACATGTTACCATTTGGATTTAAAACTAATCTTATAATCATTAATATATACACGAAAATATCACACCATATTTTTTAATTATTAATAAAATATATTAAAAAACCATATACATTGTTTATAATAGAGAAACATTAGTGTAATCCGTAAACATGAGTATATTGAATTATATTAAATTAAAAATAATGATTATATAAAAACATAATTGTAATATTAAATAAAATTTATAACATAATAACAGAAACTCGTGCATCGCACGGGCATTGAAAGTTTGTCAGCTCGATTTTCAGCACGATCATCCTAATTATTAAAATAAATAGTAAAATAATATAATTATTGATAATTAGCCAATTGTCTTTTTTTAATTAAAAGATGTTTACTTTTAATTGATTGATGATATTATCTTTTATAAATACCTAAAATATCGTATTTTTCAATTAATAATATTTCTTTCTAAATAAAACACGTAAACTTTTAATTTAAAATATAATCGTACAATAATTAATATATATCCAAAAATATAACACTATATCGTCTAATCACTAACAAAATATAATAAAAATCTGTATACAACGAATAATGACCGTTAGATTTTTAGTAAAAAAACAGAATTGTTAGATCTAATGATTAGATATATTATATTTTAAATTAATTTACTAAAATTTCAAGGTTCGAATTCTGTCAACGATATATTTTTTTTTAAATTTTATAATAAACTCAAATGTTAGTGAACAAGTTCGCGTGACTAATTTTTCTAAAACCCTAGCCTCCATCATAGAGTTTTGAGGGGGCTTCCATCGGTCTTCACCGGTGGAGAGCCCCAATCCCTTTTCGTTTTCTTGTTTCATATCTTGTTTCTTCAATAAGTTCCCAATTTATTTGGGTTTTAATAAGTTCCCAATTTATTTGGGTTTTGTTAGTCTCTCCTTGTGAGAGTTTAAGTTTTTGTTTTGATTGGGTTTTGGCGTGTTCCATGGCCGAGGTTATAGATCGGCAAGATTTTCATGGTTTTGATTCAGGGATGAAGGTTACTATGGGATCGCATCTATGGTCGTTTACACAGAACAGTTCGATGGAAAAAACTACTTGTACATACTTTCAATCATGTTCAAATCGCTTGGTTGCCTTTAGGAAGGATTCAATAGCGATCCACTTAAGCGTCTGCGATCCACTTAAGCGTCTGTGCCGATTGTATTTGTAGATGCCGTATGGCTTTTGATTAATGAATTGATTCCTTTTTGTTCAAAAAAAAAAAAAGTTCGCGTGACTAAAGCTGTAATTCATATAAACTCAAAAAGTTTATTGACCCTAAAAACCATGTTCCAGTTTGATTGTATATTAATAGAATCAAGTTTAAATTTGTTGCGAATTTGTCAATCTTAAAGGCCCATCAAATATCAGTAATACAAACTCAAGCTAGAACAGATTTGATTTCTTAACAAACTCATTTAGAAAGTAAATGGACTGAAGTTGATCATCTAAAAAACATAAATATTGTTCAAGTTTAAAAACGAGTTTGAACTTTGAATTATATCTAACGAGTTTTACAAAACTTAATTCAAATCAAGCTTTGAATTTGACTGAATCTCTGTGATTACTAAAAATCTTGTGACATTAAAAAAAAAAAAAAAACCTGCAGGCTGTGTGTAAAACACTATACTTAGCTTGTTTATAAAGTACTAGATATAATATAATAACTGTAAAGGAGCTACTGATATATATTGAGAGAGAGAGAAAGAAAGAAAGAGAGCGGAGGAAGAGATGAATTGCTCGGGGTCTTTTACTTCTTCCGAATCATGCTATTTATAGGCAAATAAGGGAGCAAAAGTAAAGATGATTTTCTCTTCCTTTATATCTAGTCCTACTACTATTACATCTTGACTAAAATTACAATCAATTATAACATTCCCCTTTGATTGTCATTATAGTATTGATCATAGACTGCCTCGTTAAAACCTTTTCAAAAAAAACCCAGTGGGATAAAAAATTTGACGAAGGAAAAAGAGTACAATCTACCCTTGGAAGAAAACCCATTATTCACTGAAGTTTTGTTGCAACAAGTACTTAAGTCGACGCATTCCAATGTTATGTCGTAGTTTCCTGAATGTTGAATTCGGTAAAGATTTTGTGAATAAGTCTGCATGGTTGTCACATGATCGAATTTGTTGTACATCAATTTCACCATTCTTTTAAAGTTCATGAGTGTATAAGAATTTTGGCGAAATGTGCTTTGTTCTGTCTCCTTTGATATATCCTTCCTTGAGTTGATCAATACATGCAGTGTAATCTTCAAACATAACAGTGGGATTTCTCCTGATGTCCGATACTCCACATGACATTAAAAAAAATTTAATTTTTAATATTTAAATTAGCGGAGCTCTAGAAAACAAAAGATGAATATAATTCAAACGGAATTTTTTAATATATATATATTTGAAGAAATAAATCCCAAAAAAATTAGGAAAACATATTTATAAAACTATTACAATTACAAAATTTAGAGCTCGTTAGGTTAGCTACATATAGGAAAATTGTACTGACTCAACCAACATTTGATGTATTCTACTCATACTTTCAAATAATGGCCAGAGGCCCGGGATAGAAATTAGAACTCGAGAGTATACACTGCTGTGCCCTCATGCCCTCAAGAAAACTAACTCCTCAAGACATAGATGCCCTCATGTCCATGCATAACTTCCTAAAGGAGTATATAGTACTTATATTATAATCTCATTATCTCAAATATGGTTATACAACATGCATGTATATGCAAATTAATGTAGTATTAAATAAGAGTCTGAATGTTTCTTCAAAATATATATGATCTTACTATGTTATTATAATATAGAGTTAACAGATTCCACCATTAAAATTATGTTGGCATAGAGTATTATAAGCCACTAATTTTATGGCGCAAGAGACTCTTTCTTAAAGCATTCCCTGCATCCCGTAGATCCGATTGATGCAATTTCATGGATTATATAGACATAACATGAGCCATAAGAGCATATAGACATATATTGTGAATTAAAGTTCTTTTAAAAAGAAGAGAATATAACGTATAGGATCCTCCAGTTCTTCTACCATTGATTGTTTGTTTGTGGAGCAAGTACTTTTTTTTAACTTATTTTTTTTCTCATATCAATTTTTATATTTTTGAATCGCCTTTAACCCGTATTATATTCTTTGCATATATTTGTATTTTATACTTTTATATTATGTTTAAAAAAATATAAATTTTTATTTTAATCATTTTTTAAAAATAAATT
Organism: Saposhnikovia divaricata; assembly: GCA_036435485.1. Classification (NCBI taxonomy): domain Eukaryota; kingdom Viridiplantae; phylum Streptophyta; class Magnoliopsida; order Apiales; family Apiaceae; genus Saposhnikovia; species Saposhnikovia divaricata. Next base: position 58,408,181 of record CM071600.1, on the reverse strand, counting down.
TAATTTAAATAAATTTGTAAACAAATACACATAACTTCAAGTTAAAATTATTACTTTTCACTTAAAATAAGTAAATTATACTTTAAATTATAAATCATATTTTTTTAAATTAACCCAAACTATAGCTATTAACCACATGTATATATACATTCACATCTTAATGGAATTATAAAACCTATTAAAAGAAGATATTAGAATCTCACATAAATGAATCACATAAATAATTTAATATAATTCTGTGGGGACAAACCTTAAAGTTTGTACTCATATAAATATAATCCTTAAAATTTGTAATTAATACAATGAAAATATCAATATAAAATAAATTTTAGTACGAATTTTTTTATTTGGAGTATAACAAATGATATATATTTTAGATCATAAATTATCATCATACCACTTTATATAATTTAGATAGACTTAATTGCAAATTAATGACATGTAATTTAATTTTTTTATATAAAAATAGTTAAATTATTAGTTGTGTTAAAGTGATGGCTAATTTTTGAATTTCCATTTTGGTGGCTCTGAATCCCTTATGTTAATAATCTTAATATAAAATATCACTCGGAATAATCCTCGAATAAATATTTACAAATAATATTCATTAAATAATTAATGAATATTTAAATTAATAATACTTATCAAATAAATAAAACTCGAATGATATTCGAAATAATATTTAGATAATGATCAGATGAATATTTGAAATAATATTCAATAAATAAATAATGAATAAATTCCAAAGGAATAATCGAGATAATATTCGATAAATGAATCAACTTTAAATTAATATTAGAAATAATATTCATTGACTACATAAAGTTCGAATGAATATTTGAAATAATATTTATTGAATAAATAATGGAGAAATATTAACTTAAATATTCTCTCCGGAATAATCAAGATATATCAAGAAATACTGACTCCCGGTCTATATTCGAAGAATGAGACTCAAATGCCCTTTCCTCAGGGTCTTAAATGTAAGATTTGTTGTAAATTAAAAAGGTAACATGTTTTAATTAGAAAGGAAATATTAATAATTGAAAGATATGATACGATTGATCTCTTTAGGTGTTTATAAAAGGTAATATCTTTAATTAAAAATAAATGTGAAAAAGGCAATCGACTAATTACCATTAATTATATTATGTTATTATTTATTTTAGGTGTTATATTTTTCTTGAAAATTATGGTGTGATATTTTCGGGTATATATTAATGATTGTAAGATTTTTTTTAAATTAAAAAGGTAATGTATTTTAATTTGAAAGAAAATATTAATGCTCAAAAGATATGATACGATTGATGTTTTTAGGTGTTTATAAAAGGTAATATGTTCAACTTAAAGTAAATGTGAAAAAGGGCAATCGACTAATTACCATTAATTTTATTATGTTAATCAAATAATTACCATTAATTATAAGGTGTTTTAATTCGAAAGTAAATATTAATGATGGAAAGATATGATACGATTGATGTTTTTAGGTGTTTATAAAAGGTAATATCTTGACTAATTACCATTAATTATATTATGCTATTATTTATTTTAGGTGTATTTATTTTTCTTTATAATGAAGGGTAAATAAGTAAATTCATGAAGTACCAATAAACAGGTACCAAAACTTTCAATGTTTCGGCTTTTATATAATAGTATAAAATAATTTAATATACTCATGTTTACGAATTATACTAATGTTTCCTTATTATAAACAATGTATACGATTTTTAATATATTTTATTAATAATTGAGAAATATGTTGTGATATTTTCGGGTATATATTAATGATTGTAAGATTTGTTGTAAATTAAAAATGTAACGTGTTTTAATTATAAAGAAAATATTAGTGATTGAAATATATGATACGATTAATCTTTTTAGGTGTTTATAAAAGGTAATATCTTCAACTAAAAGTAAATGTGAAAAAGGCAATCGACTAATTACCATTAATTATATTATGTTGTTATTTATTTTAGGTGTTATATTTTTCTTGAAAATTATGGTGTGATATTTTCGGGTATATAACTATATATTAGTGATTGTAAGATTTGTTTTAAATTAAAAAGATAACGTGTTTTAATTCAAAAAAAATATTAATGCTCGAAAGATATGATACGAATGATGTTTTTAGGCGTTTATAAAAGGTAATATGTTCAACTAAAAGTAAATGTGAAAAAGCAATCGACGAATTACCATTAATTTTTATTATGTTAATCGACTAATTACCATTAATTATAACGTATTTTAATTCGAAAGGAAATATTAATGATGGAAAGATATGACACGATTGATGTTTTTGGGTGTTTATAAAAGTTAATATCTCGACTAATTACCATTAATTATATTATGTTATTATTTATTTTAGGTATATTTATTTTTCTTTATAATTTATAATGAAGGGTAAATAAGTAAATTCACGAAGTACCAAAAAATAGGTACCAAAAAACAGGTACCAAAACTTTCAATGTTTCAATTTTTATATAATAGTATAGATATATAATATTACACGTTCAATTTAATATTTATAATTTATCTTGAATTTTTAAAATTTGATTTTAATAATTAAAAAAAAACAACGCATGTGACCAATGCGAGTTCCTTCCTTCGCATCCTTCTTCTGCGTTTGCAAATATCATATATCTTAATATTCATAATTTTATTCAATTGAAACCTATTAGTTCAACTTTTATAAATATATTATTATTGATTAATGGTTAAAAAAATAATATTATATTATATTTTATAAATTTTTAAAGTGTAAAATTAATAACATGTTTAAGATCTAAATTTTTTATAATCATTGCAATAGTTTTATATCGTATTTGTCAATATATTCGTTAAAAGCGATATTATTTTGAAAAAAAAGGTATAAGGAATTGTGATCAATCCATAATTTAAAGTTAGTACATATAAAATATAATTTATGAAATTATATATATATAATTGAATTTGAAGTAAAGTCAATGAATACTCCCTACCCTAAAAAGTGGGGGCATGGTCTGCGTACAACCTACCATCCCCAGACCCTGCTCTGAGCGGGATATACTGGGTATGTTTGGTTTGATTTGGTTTGGTTTCAATGAATAAAAAGTATAATTAATTGAAAAATGAGAGACCCGGTCAAGCCTTATATCATATTTTTTCGAGGTGAAATAGAGAAAATGGTGCGAATAAATTTTTATTTATTTCTCATTTGTTGTTTTGCATTTTCTAAATCGGTTTTAATTAGTACAGTATAAAGTTTTTTGAGCTTTTTTCATAAATAAATAGGGAAAAGTAAATTTTTGCACATTTACTTTTGTTAAAAATAGCTATTTGCAATTTTACCAAACTATTTGCAATTTTACTATACTAAGTTTCAAAATTGCAAAAATACTAGGTCCCCTCCTTCCTCCTTTTTTTCCTCTCTCCTCCCCGACTTCCTTCGCCTGTGTACTTTAAAAAAATACACAAATAACATACATACACACAAAATCACCATCACAGACCCATCTCCCTCTCTTTATCATCCTTATCTCACCGGAATCCTCCATTTATGCCGCCTCGAGCTCACAGATTTATATTTGGTGGCTCCTCTACCCTGCTACTGCCCGTTCACCATCTCTCTCCACCAATCTCTATATATCTCTGTCATCTCTCTATCTCGCTATCTCCTCACTGTTGGTGGTGGCCGAAAGTTTTTTTTTGTAGTGGTGGCCGGAAGTTATGGGGGTTAAATCAGGGTTTATTTTGGTTGATTAATCGATGGTGTGTGTTTTAGTTGATCGGGGTCGATTGGAGGTTGAGTTCAGTGGAGTGGTCGTAGTCGGAGGTAGTGAAGACGACGGTGGCAGAGTTGTTAAGTCGCGATGGTGGGTCGTCGGAGTTGTAGTCGCGACGGTGCAACAATCAATGATGCCCCACGGAGCCGTCGTTGTCATTTGAAAAAACGAAGCTCACCGGGAAAAGTACGATATAAAACTGCGGATGTGGTCGACGAACGGCTTGCGGCCCCAGGTCGTCGGATGTGGCAGGGAAAACGGAGTCGTTGTCGGCGGATGAGGCCGTCGAAGGTGATGATGGAGGTGGTTGTGGGGAGTAGATCGGTGGCCGGAGAAGACGACGGGTCGGGAGGTTGGGTCCGGCGGAGGTTGATGTCGATGAAGCGGGGTTGGGATCCGGTGGAGAGAGAGAGTGAAGAGAGAGAGTGAATAGAGAGAGAATGAGATTGTAAGAACCCAAATTTTGGGTAGAATTAAAACTTTTATTTATTTAATGATGTAAGAATGAATAGTGGCTACGGCTACAATGTAATAGTTGATATTTTAAAAGAATGAATGGAATTCGACTTTATTATTTCTATGTCTTGAAGAATGCTAAAGGGTGACAACATAGGTAAGAATAATCTATCTCCTAAGGGAATAAGATATGGCAATTCCCAGCAGAAGAATATTATCATGTCATCCAGATCGATAGCGATTAATCCAGTGGTTCCGTAAAAAGGTTAAGGAACGATCGAAAGAGAATACGGACAATTGTACAACCCTAGATGAATAAGTAAAGAATAAGGATGAATAGTGATTTTGGTGTAATTGAGAATATTATTAGACGACACTATATAGAAGTATTCGGAACGAATTTCCGAGTTCGTATTAGTGATCCAGGGGGAAAATAAGTGTATGTAAACGACATCGGATTCAGAAAAATAGCACTTTTATTTTCTCCGAGATTTTCCTGGACACTGCAAGACTTGAGGATTTATTTAAGGGATTTAAGGAATTTAAATTCGAGAAGTATTAAGAAAGATGGAGAATGGTATTATAATTGTTAAGAAGGTTTTCGGTAAAACCCTAACTAGAAACCTTTGAGATATTCCTATGAACGATCAAATGAAATTGAGCAATAACCGGACAAAAAGACAAGCAGAGAACCAAGGGGTGTGATGAGCTAGTGGAAGGTGACATAGTCACTTTAAGCAAGATAAGATCAAAGTAACCAAGCTAGTTACAATACCAACTAGCAAGATTAGAAAGCTAACTAGTACTTAGCAACACTTTATCATCTTACCACCAAATCATCAACACTTGTCTCTCCAAACACCTCATCCATTGCATCACCACTTTAATAAAGGCAATTTATACAAGATATTATCACAATAATTCATTTGGATGAGAGCAAACCAAGGCAACCAAGCAAATACTCTTTCTCCCCCATTTCCATCAGTTTGGTTTTCCAGGACAGGGGGATCTTTACGATTTTTTTTCGCCCAGTTCTACTCATTTAAAATTCATGAAAAAATTCACGAAGCTTCTACACATCAAGATGAAGTTGTGGATTTAATTTCATAATTTTTGAAGATCGTTTGAGTGGTCAAATAAATTCGACAAAATCGCTCTGTTTTTCCCCTTGAAAAACCCACTTCGAATTTTTGAAGTTTTGAGATTTCAAAATCCAACTTCCAACCATTGATTGATCTCCAAATTTTTATGATGAGTATTACATTTCATAAAAATGATCTCCTAAAAATATTAGCTTCAAACTCCCTTGTTTCCATTTTCAAATAAATCATCCAAGATGAGGGTGAATAGTGTTCTTCATGAACTAATCTTGTTTTCTTTGATTTCTTTGGTTGATCTAGCAAGCTTAAACACTCCTAAGGACTATACCAAGCTTTTTAAGGCTAGTTCATACTCCCAAGAAGGTATAACAACTTGAAACCCTAGATCTTGTTTTGAGTTTAAGTATGTTCTTGATGGATCATGAGTTTTAAGTGAGTTTTAGTGATATTATGCATGTATGTTACCTTAGAGACATGATTGGGCTTTGTTAAATGTTAAAATGTTTTAGATGAACGGAAAGGCATTGTTTGGCCTTAGTTCATGGTTGAATAACATGTATATGTTGTTTGGGGTGGAAACTATGATTATTGGAAAGTTTGGAATTTGGAAATATCCGATTTATAGCCGTCGTAATGCCCGATTTTTGTTAAACCTTGAAAACCGTGCATCACAGTAGCTTTAGCTCACGGCCTAGCTTCATATTCTGCCATGTTAAGGTAGATGATGTTATTAGCTTCGATTTGATATAAAGATCATGTGAAATGGACTTACGGTTTAGGAATTATAGCCGATTTACTAAAAGTGGTTCGAAACCGTAATTGCAAGTTCGTAACTGAAATTGGATTCCTTTAATACTACGAAATCAGTGGCGAATCTTGATAATTAAATATTAGAGGTAAAAAGGAAGGTTTGAGAGAAAACCACATATCGAAGGGATCGTTTTCCGATTTTATAAAAATGTTCGAATCAAGGTTAAACGCGAGCGAACCCCTAAAAGCATACTTGGTTATAAACTTGGTTAAGTACTTAGAAAACGGGCGATAAATCTCGAGGTATACTCTTGGTTCGTAAATGATCGACCTTAAAACTTACATGACTTCAGTATATACAAGGTGTAAGTACAGTGACATGTCGTATTAATGAACGAATGTCAGGTCGGATCGATGATAAAAGAAATCCACTAAAAGGGGTATAACGAGATAACTCGAGAACGTGTTTCGATTTAAGTATAACTTAACCTTTAAAGTTTTAAGTGATTAATCCTGAATGTCTTGGCTATTTATAGATCACCAAGCTGACCCGGGACCCGCTACCACTACCCCTTATCGTACTCGACTACCAGGCAAGTTTCAATTCCCTTCTTTTAGGCTGTTGTTGTGATTGAATATATATAGATATATATGTTTTCTGTTATACATATGCCATAGCATGCATGCCTACTTTCAAGTTATATCGTTATGATTGTTCCCTGATTGTTTATTGGCTTATAAATTAGATAACTAACGTATCAATTATAAGCCGGTTATTGTAAGACCCTCATAGAAGGGCGTATACATCTTATTCGTCAAATATAGACCGGGAGTCAATATTTCTTGATAAATCGAGATCACCTCGGAGGAAAATATTTAAGTAAATATTTTCCATTATTTGGGCGACGAATATTATTTGAATATTCGTTCGAGATTATTTATTTAACGATCCTTACTTCAAATAATTATTTGAACGTAACCATTCGACGAATAATATTTTTCAATATTCATTCAAAGTCGAATAGATTATCGATTATTATTCCGAATATTCTTCTAAAGACTGGACAACTAAATGAGTATTATTTGAATATCCATTTAGAATATTATTTTATTAAATGAATATTACTTTTGTATATTCATTTAAGATATTAATTACTTGATGAATATTATTCTAATATTCATCTGAAGCTTGATTTATTTATCGAATATTATCTCGAATATTCCTTTAAAGCTTGGATTACTAAATGAATATTACTTGATATTCATTTAGAATATTATTCATTAAATGAATATTACTTTTTGAATATTCATTTAAATTCCTTATTAATTAATGAATATTATTTTGAATATTCATTTAAATATTTATTTATTCAATAAATATTCTCTTGATGTTTCTTCAAGGATTATTTGGAGAAATACTCTGATTAATGATATTCTTTCATATTCCTAAATATTCTTTAAATATTTTAATTCAATAAATATTCTCTAAATATTTATTCCATACTTAGGATAACCTCAATAAGGTTTATCTTCTTCGATTATTACGGAAAATATCTCAGAGTCATATTATTATTAATCTTATATCAAGAAAGGCTCTCAGACATCATTCTTCTTTGATTCTACCTCCCTAATAATAAGGGAACCTTACTTGGAAAATGTTATTTATCTTGTCGACTTCCCGGTCATAAATTATTCTCTTCACTCGCAATGCGGGTGCTATTGACTTATTAAGTCGTTGTGTACCTTCTCATCTTTCGAGGGGTAAGATTGTTGGAACAAGTTGATATTCGTTACCAAGCAATAGCTTGGAAGTTATTGGTGAATTTTCCTTTCCAACTAGATACGACTACTTTGTAGAGTCTTATCAACAAGTATTATACTTGGGGAAAGGGGGACGAACGTTACATTCAGAATCATGAATTCTAATTGAACTAGGAGTCGTGTAAGAGGCCGAGTAGCGCCGGTCCATCCCCTTTGGCCCAACCGTTGGCCGGGGAGAGCTAGTAAGGCGGTAGACAAGTAAATCTGTCAGTTCTTCCTTCTACCGGTAGTAAATCTAATTTGAGCTGTACGATCTCGACTGATCATCAAGATTGGAACAGCGGGCGCGGTGAATACTCCATCATTGGTTCATCATCCAAACTTATTTATTTCCTGCAACATGATTACTGTTGGCAGAGCTGGAAAAGTGTTCATAACTGGAATTGAAATCTTTTCATGCAAGTTCCTCTTTTTAATGACAATGAGAATATCTCGCTTACTTTTGATGTAGCAGATATTTCTACAAACAAATACTTTAAGTTACCTTGTAACTTCATCGTTCATATTATACCGGCATCATTTCCTTAAATGCATGGCATATGGTTTGAAAGATACTTTTGAACTGTTATATATTATCGTTCAGTTATATATTATTGTTGGTGGGCTATTGCTCACCCTTGCTTTATTATTATATCACAACAATAGCTAGACCAGATGACTCGCACAAGGCGCACTCGACGCAGGCGAGGACGATGAGACTACCAGAGCTAAAGAAGAAGCTATTGGTATGATAGATTTATTCTTTCAGTTCCAAGTATATGGTCTAGTATGACTTATGTAAATGGATGGCAAAGAGTATGTATTTATATTGAAATTCTTTCGGATTGTAAGAACTCATAATGTGATTAATAAAAATTTGATTGTTACTCTGATTTCATCTCTGGGACTATAACGGGTGTGTTTTATATTGTTGTGTTGGGTCATAGAGATGTAATTTATTTTATGTTAAGGAAAGTTCAATTGTTGTGGACAGAATTGGAAACCGTAACCACCGGATCCCGGACCCCGGATCTGGGGGTGTTACAGAAGTGGTATCAGAGCGTACGTTATAAACCCCAGAGATGAGGCGACGTTAAAACAATAAATTCACTAAGATAATACGAACTCTTGCCAAGTTCATAGTCAGACTACTTAATGTAGTGATGACCTATAAAACCCTTATGGGAACTATTAAGTATCATAATAGTAACTTAGCTCGATATCGCCTCGACAAGTAAGGCAACAGACCTTGAGGCATACGAGCAGCAGTGCGATGATGCTTTATTATATGTTGAAGATCAGCGGGTAAATTCAATAGAGTACCCTACTGGAGACCCGGAAGAGGTTCTAGTAGATAAGGAAAATCCTGTTAGGATAAAGAGCTTACCCTCGAGGAATGAGGGCTGTAGCCAGAAAGATTGAGATGATTAAGGTATAGTGCTCAGAAAAGTGGGCATAAAGAACTAAGCTATTAGCAAGAGAATTGAAGATTCATGTTGGATTCGTGGCTGGACTACTGGAGGTAGTACCAGCAAGTAAGACGGATTGGAAGAATTACTTGAGATCTTATACGGGAATAGATGAGAATCATTAGAGACCTTCATATTAATGAGAAAAGAGTTAGAGTGGTACATGATTATCAAAGACAACGATAGAGGACATGGAGCATAGTCTCCAGGAGCAGTTAGGATAGAGGCATCAAGTGCCATATCATTGATAAAGGGATTAGTGTGATCATTGTTAATGATAATTCGCCATGAGAAGGCAGATTTAATAGGTTATAATTTATAAAGTCAAAACTGAGATTGGTGACGTGGTTTGGTTCAGGGAAATGTTCATTTTATGAATGGATCAACTTAGAAAATAAAGACATTGGAAGGTGATGGTATGATTGGATAAAGTACATAAGGAAGTAGTAAGCGAGACAATGATCTCAGAACCTACAAGAGGAGACCAGTGAGTCTGTGATAAACTCGTAACGAGACTACTGTCAGAGCCTAAGTATAAGGTTATTTTAACTCAGTGGAATGATGAACCAGAAATATTAGATGCATGTGATTCAGAGGAATATTAAATTCTTTCTTTTCCTTGAATGGATTATGGTAGTTACCTTAAGTTTATTCCGACAATGAATCATAAATGGATTAGGTAAGGCAAGCAGTGGTTGAGATATAATTGAGAATGCTTGTAGGTGAAACCTGAAAGAACAGGTGTAGGCCATGTTCTCGAAGTAAGAGTTTTGGCAAAATGAAGTCCAAATAATAGGACATATGAGCAATAGGAAGTAGTGATTGATCGACCCCACCAAGTTAAAGACAGTTTAAAATGGAGAAAGGCCAACCACACTGGCAAAGGTGAGAAATTTCATAAGATTCACGAGGTATTACCAAAGATCTGCTCAGGACTTTACAAAGAGTGTTGTCCCGTAACCAGACTTAATTGTAAGACTAAAAGTTTGAATGTACAAGATAAATGGGGGAAAATCTCCCTGGAGTTAAAGATAAAATTGATGACGACCTAGCATTGGCGTTATCTAATGGAGGAAGGAGAATTTTGGAAATTTTTTAGGATGCACCTCGTACAGGTTTAGGTGCTGTGCTTGTACAACATGGTAGGGTAACTTCGAATATAGTTGGACAGCACGGTTTACCAGATTCGGATGGCCTTGATAGTGCCAATTTTGTGAGGTGACTAACTCCGACGGTAGTGTTTCTTCTGAGACTATATGTTAGGTAGACTAGTATTCGGTAGTATCGCCTATTAGGACGATTATGTACCGGGAAGATGTGGTATGTTTCAGTTTGGATACTTTGATTTTCCCTTCTAGGGGAGGTATATATATTTGGTTTATTCCCAATGGTTAAACTCCCAACTTTATGGCAATCATTTCGTTAATATAACTGTTTATGGTTCCCCCGCTTGGATGTTCCTAGAAATATTCTTCGGGTATCGAAATGGATCTTCTTAATGTTACCAGTGGGTGGATAGATTGATTGAAATTCCCTGATTCTTGGAAGAACTTCAACAAATTTGGCAAACCTTGTCCTTCTGATTATCAGAAGACGTCACCGGAAAGAGTGGAAATTGGAGCGAACCCTGTGGATGGGATAAGGTAGCCGCTATACAGGTTGGTAGACAGACCCCGATTATTACAGTTGAATGTAGGGATAAAATTATGAAGTTGAGATTTGACGGGAAAAAAAAGGGGGAAATGTAATTAAGAAATAAGCCGGTCTGAGAAATTCCGGGATTGACTTAAATGAAAAGGTTGTTATGCCAGAAGTGTTAAGATTTTGTGGCACGTGAAATTGACAAGAATAGCTGAAAGAATAAAAGTAAAGGAAAGGTGACCGGAGATGGTACCGAGAAGTCGATTGAGACTTATATGGAGTAAAGTTTTGAAAAGATCAAAAGGTATCAAAGTAGAAGGCACTATGCAAGCAATTGCTAGAAAAGTAATGCTATTAGCCGACCCCTAAACTCACATACTTTAGCATGGCCAGTTGAGGCCAGGTCACAAAGGATTATCAAGTGACTAGACCAGCAATGAAAGGACAAAGCAGGGTTGCTTCTAAGTAAGCGCCGACTGCAAGGGCTTTTGATATAAAGGAAATATTAATGAGATCGTAGGAATCTTCTACTGAACCCTTTGCAACCCATGTTTGGATTGGGAATTTACTAGACTTTTTGCAATGGGGTCACCCGTACTAAAGTGATTCATGTGTATATGATTGCCCAAGATTACGAGTAAAAATGGAAGTATAATGACTTGAGATGTATGATGTTAGGGTATCATGAATACCATGAATATATTATGACCAAGGGAAGTAAACAATGAAGGTTTATGAAGAGAGTATAGAAATGGTCAGAGATGGATCAGTATGCTGTAGAAATTTTGTCTAAGGCAAGTACCTTTGAGAAAAACGATAAGTACTAAGAGATTCACGTTGAACTCAATCAATATCTTCCAGAACATCCTTGCTACCATTACCAAGTTCTGTAAGAGAGCAGATAGACATACGTTGTCTTTTGGAAGGTCAAATAGGCTGACAACTATCTGAAAGAAGAGGTTAGCATTAAGCCACCGATCGATTATCAAATGAGAATGATTGAAAAGAGACCCTTATTAAGGATACATGATTTGATTGCCAAGTATAGGATGCAAGAATTCCTTGGCAGTTGAATTAAGGATAGGATATCCATAAATTAAGATGAACCCTGGGGAATGCACAAGGGATGGCATTAACCCTAATAACGACGTTATGAATTCAGATGATATGAGTTGGACTTGCTAAGGCAACAATGACTGGTAAGGATTATTAAAAAGAGTTCTGGAAAGAACATAGATAGAATTATTAGAGTATTGATCAATGACATTTTGATATACCCTGTACCCAGAAAATACAGGAGGAATGATGAGGATGACCTATGAAACCTTACAAGGAAAAAAGGTAATATTCCGAACTTCAAAATTGAAGTTTGGTAAGGAATGTATGACATAGTAACAATAATGCCAGATGAGGCATGTATGAAACCCTGAGGAAGTATGGATTGAACCTATAAAGGCTGAGATTATCCTAAGATAAGGAAACAACTAAGAAAAGAAGTATCCTAAGTAGGATTGGGAATAAACGTGATAAAGTTCCCACGGGTAGGTGAAAGCAATGACCTATGGAAAAAGATTGATAAATATATTTTTCTCGATCAGCAGAGCTTAAGGGAGAATGCTTTCACCCAACAGTTATGGGAATGAGGTAGAAATTTTTTTTGAATTGAAATGTATCCAGAGAGCAAGGATTACCAGAAATTATTATTATTAGGAAAGGCCAATGAGGTGGCCGATAGTCTAAGTATAAAGGAATAATTACAAATGTTCATACCGAAGAAATAGAATGATATTTGGAAGGACCTTGAAGGTCATATCGAAATGGAGGAATTTACATTCCTTCTGATGATTGTGTAAGAATTGACGGTAATAATAGTTTAAGTAAAGATTCGATTCCTGATGGAGTCTTAAGTATATTACGTACCTTAGAAGGTCCCATTTTGAGGCAAACCTGGACCATGATACAAAATTGACGAAGTAAACCATTAAGTTTCCAGTCTTTTATGGAAGATGCATGAGTGATAGTTTCATCAACCTGACTTAGTTGCGATGCTTGAAACTCTTCTGCAATTTTATCTACTTCATGTAATATCTACATCAAGTTCAGGAAGCGTTCCTTATGGATAAGGAATAGTGATTACTTTGTCTCCCTAAAGGATTGAAACCCGTATGGTTAGCTATTAAGGCACTACGTAAGCAACAAGCGATGGTGATTCTTCTAAGAAAGTAGATGACAATGTAAAGATAAAGAAAGTGCTGCTATTGATAAGCTAAATGGCATGTTGATGAATGACAAGCAAGTTTGTGTTAGTGTACTTCTGCGCAAACAAGATAGAGAATATGAGGTTGATGATTCATGATGCTAAATGTATTCTCGTGGAAAGAATTAATGAGACTTAGAGAGAAAGGCAGTTGAGCCCGAGACTTATTAGGCCACCTGAGAGTTTAAAAGTGTTCGGAAGGTGGCATTCGAGCCAATTTTACCCCCAAAGCTTATAGCATGGTAGTAACGTGTTTCATGTGGAAAAGCTACACCAGTAAAATGTAGATGCTCAACAGATGATAAGAGTGCGAGCAGGTAGGTGTACGACCTGGTCTGACTTACGAAAGACAACCTGTGGAAAACCGCGGGTAGAAAAGAATAAGTGATGAGAAACAAGTTGACAGAAGTAGATTATATTGGATCTAAGCTAAAGAAATTGGCCAGATTCATTTCGGAGGTTTGTAATTGGAATAATGTGATGATTATAGTAAGGAGGTGCCAAGTGCAAAAGATGTCTCAATAAAGAGATGAAGGTGGAAGTAAATAACAGAAGTAAATAAGAATCAGATAATAAGAAGGATGTAATTGATAAAGAAAAGACTGGGAAAGCAACTATGGAATGTGAAGCAAGGAATGTTATGAATGGAATAATAAATGGGTTTTCTGATGAATTCTCGGGATGACAACCTGATAGTGTTAATATTATAGATATGAAAAAGCTAGTAGCGTGACATGGAATGTCAGTAACCATGATGTCAAGCGAGAAACCTAAGATTTAACCTAAAAGGTTGAAGGAATTTTCTGGAGTGAGCGTTGCTAAGGTTGAACCAGAGTATAGGTCCATAGAATACTGGACAAAGCAGCAAGATGTGTTGACACATGAGATTGCGATCAAATAGTATTGGATATAATTATGATTAATTTCTTCTTTGATAAACCTCTATAGTTCAGAGGTAAATTCTGAGAATGATATTTTACAATCATGAAAACTTTCTATAATCCTTTAGAATTCTTTTCTTTTCTTTTCTTTTATTCACCTTCTTTATGAATTGAGAAGAACAACCCTTTAAGGAGGGGAGGTACTGCTACGTAACTATCTGTCTATGTGATAGAAGTCCAAGTAGAATACCATAACTTGTTTAATTGCTTGTCAAGTACTAAAGGCTGGCCCCCTTCTGTACTAACTATGCAATATAACAAATGTTCAATTGATCATAGTGATCTCTCAATAAATCTTTCCACTTCTCTATATTGATCGAGATTGTGAAGATTAAAGCGATCAGAAAATGCATAATTACGAGTGAGGTTATCTCCGAATTCGTAACGCGATAGTGATACCGAAGTCACCACAGATACCAATAAGGAAAATAGTATATGACTGGGTAAGAGCATAACCTGAATAGTGTGTTGTACGAAAAGTAGCAGAGATTAATGAAAAAGGATAAAAGGATGTATTGTAGCACTAGTAAGATGTGCTGAAAAAGGATTGGGATTGATTAAGGATTGACTGGGAAACTGGGAAGTGAAATAACCAACAAGTACTCAATTGTCTTCTACCTGATTCCGGGACGGAATCCTTTTAAGGAGGGGAGACTGTAAGAACCCAAATTTTGGGTAGAATTAAAACTTTTATTTATTTAATGATGTAAGAATGAATAGTGGCTACGACTACAATGTAATAGTTGATATTTTAAAAGAATGAATGGAATTCGACTTTATTATTTCTATGTCTTGAAGAATGCTAAAGGGTGACAACATAGGTAAGAATAATCTATCTCCTAAGGGAATAAGATATGGCAATTCCCAGCAGAAGAATATTATCATGTCATCCAGATCGATAGCGATTAATCCAGTGGTTCCGTAAAAAGGTTAAGGAACGATCGAAAGAGAATACGGACAATTGTACAACCCTAGATGAATAAGTAAAGAATAAGGATGAATAGTGATTTTGGTGTAATTGAGAATATTATTAGACGACACTATATAGAAGTATTCGGAACGAATTTCCGAGTTCGTATTAGTGATCCAGGGGGAAAATAAGTGTATGTAAACGACATCGGATTCAGAAAAATAGCACTTTTATTTTCTCCGAGATTTTCCTGGACACTGCAAGACTTGAGGATTTATTTAAGGGATTTAAGGAATTTAAATTCGAGAAGTATTAAGAAAGATGGAGAATGGTATTATAATTGTTAAGAAGGTTTTCGGTAAAACCCTAACTAGAAACCTTTGAGATATTCCTATGAACGATCAAATGAAATTGAGCAATAACCGGACAAAAAGACAAGCAGAGAACCAAGGGGTGTGATGAGCTAGTGGAAGGTGACATAGTCACTTTAAGCAAGATAAGATCAAAGTAACCAAGCTAGTTACAATACCAACTAGCAAGATTAGAAAGCTAACTAGTACTTAGCAACACTTTATCATCTTACCACCAAATCATCAACACTTGTCTCTCCAAACACCTCATCCATTGCATCACCACTTTAATAAAGGCAATTTATACAAGATATTATCACAATAATTCATTTGGATGAGAGCAAACCAAGGCAACCAAGCAAATACTCTTTCTCCCCCATTTCCATCAGTTTGGTTTTCCAGGACAGGGGGATCTTTACGATTTTTTTTCGCCCAGTTCTACTCATTTAAAATTCATGAAAAAATTCACGAAGCTTCTACACATCAAGATGAAGTTGTGGATTTAATTTCATAATTTTTGAAGATCGTTTGAGTGGTCAAATAAATTCGACAAAATCGCTCTGTTTTTCCCCTTGAAAAACCCACTTCGAATTTTTGAAGTTTTGAGATTTCAAAATCCAACTTCCAACCATTGATTGATCTCCAAATTTTTATGATGAGTATTACATTTCATAAAAATGATCTCCGAAAATATTAGCTTCAAACTCCCTTGTTTCCATTTTCAAATAAATCATCCAAGATGAGGGTGAATAGTGTTCTTCATGAACTAATCTTGTTTTCTTTGATTTCTTTGGTTGATCTAGCAAGCTTAAACACTCCTAAGGACTATACCAAGCTTTTTAAGGCTAGTTCATACTCCCAAGAAGGTATAACAACTTGAAACCCTAGATCTTGTTTTGAGTTTAAGCATGTTCTTGATGGATCATGAGTTTTAAGTGAGTTTTAGTGATATTATGCATGTATGTTACCTTAGAGACATGATTGGGCTTTGTTAAATGTTAAAATGTTTTAGATGAACGGAAAGGCATTGTTTGGCCTTAGTTCATGGTTGAATAACATGTATATGTTGTTTGGGGTGGAAACTATGATTATTGGAAAGTTTGGAATTTGGAAATATCCGATTTATAGCCGTCGTAATGCCCGATTTTTGTTAAACCTTGAAAACCGTGCATCACAGTAGCTTTAGCTCACGGCCTAGCTTCATATTCTGCCATGTTAAGGTAGATGATGTTATTAGCTTCGATTTGATATAAAGATCATGTGAAATGGACTTACGGTTTAGGAATTATAGCCGATTTACTAAAAGTGGTTCGAAACCGTAATTGCAAGTTCGTAACTGAAATTGGATTCCTTTAATACTACGAAATCAGTGGCGAATCTTGATAATTAAATATTAGAGGTAAAAAGGAAGGTTTGAGAGAAAACCACATATCGAAGGGATCATTTTCCGATTTTATAAAAATGTTCGAATCAAGGTTAAACGCGAGCGAACCCCTAAAAGCATACTTGGTTATAAACTTGGTTAAGTACTTAGAAAACGGGCGATAAATCTCGAGGTATACTCTTGGTTAGTAAATGATCGACCTTAAAACTTACATGACTTCAGTATATACAAGGTGTAAGTACAGTGACATGTCGTATTAATGAACGAATGTCAGGTCGGATCGATGATAAAAGAAATCCACTAAAAGGGGTATAACGAGATAACTCGAGAACGTGTTTCGATTTAAGTATAACTTAACCTTTAAAGTTTTAAGTGATTAATCCTGAATGTCTTGGCTATTTATAGATCACCAAGCTGACCCGGGACCCGCTACCACTACCCCTTATCGTACTCGACTACCAGGCAAGTTTCAATTCCCTTCTTTTAGGCTGTTGTTATGATTGAATATATATATATATATATATATATATATATATATATATATATATGTTTTCTGTTATACATATGCCATAGCATGCATGCCTACTTTCAAGTTATATCGTTATGATTGTTCCCTGATTGTTTATTGGC
The DNA here is from genome assembly GCA_036435485.1 of Saposhnikovia divaricata. Taxonomy (NCBI): domain Eukaryota; kingdom Viridiplantae; phylum Streptophyta; class Magnoliopsida; order Apiales; family Apiaceae; genus Saposhnikovia; species Saposhnikovia divaricata. Next base: position 58,390,732 of record CM071600.1, on the reverse strand, counting down.
TTATAAATTAGATAACTAACGTATCAATTATAAGCCGGTTATTGTAAGACCCTCATAGAAGGGCGTATACATCTTATTCGTCAAATATAGACCGGGAGTCAATATTTCTTGATAAATCGAGATCACCTCGGAGGAAAATATTTAAGTAAATATTTTCCATTATTTGGGCGACGAATATTATTTGAATATTCGTTCGAGATTATTTATTTAACGATCCTTACTTCAAATAATTATTTGAACGTAACCATTCGACGAATAATATTTTTCAATATTCATTCAAAGTCGAATAGATTATCGATTATTATTCCGAATATTCTTCTAAAGACTGGACAACTAAATGAGTATTATTTGAATATCCATTTAGAATATTATTTTATTAAATGAATATTACTTTTGTATATTCATTTAAGATATTAATTACTTGATGAATATTATTCTAATATTCATCTGAAGCTTGATTTATTTATCGAATATTATCTCGAATATTCCTTTAAAGCTTGGATTACTAAATGAATATTACTTGATATTCATTTAGAATATTATTCATTAAATGAATATTACTTTTTGAATATTCATTTAAATTCCTTATTAATTAATGAATATTATTTTGAATATTCATTTAAATATTTATTTATTCAATAAATATTCTCTTGATGTTTCTTCAAGGATTATTTGGAGAAATACTCTGATTAATGATATTCTTTCATATTCCTAAATATTCTTTAAATATTTTAATTCAATAAATATTCTCTAAATATTTATTCCATACTTAGGATAACCTCAATAAGGTTTATCTTCTTCGATTATTACGGAAAATATCTCAGAGTCATATTATTATTAATCTTATATCAAGAAAGGCTCTCAGACATCATTCTTCTTTGATTCTACCTCCCTAATAATAAGGGAACCTTACTTGGAAAATGTTATTTATCTTGTCGACTTCCCGGTCATAAATTATTCTCTTCACTCGCAATGCGGGTGCTATTGACTTATTAAGTCGTTGTGTACCTTCTCATCTTTCGAGGGGTAAGATTGTTGGAACAAGTTGATATTCGTTACCAAGCAATAGCTTGGAAGTTATTGGTGAATTTTCCTTTCCAACTAGATACGACTACTTTGTAGAGTCTTATCAACAAGTATTATACTTGGGGAAAGGGGGACGAACGTTACATTCAGAATCATGAATTCTAATTGAACTAGGAGTCGTGTAAGAGGCCGAGTAGCGCCGGTCCATCCCCTTTGGCCCAACCGTTGGCCGGGGAGAGCTAGTAAGGCGGTAGACAAGTAAATCTGTCAGTTCTTCCTTCTACCGGTAGTAAATCTAATTTGAGCTGTACGATCTCGACTGATCATCAAGATTGGAACAGCGGGCGCGGTGAATACTCCATCATTGGTTCATCATCCAAACTTATTTATTTCCTGCAACATGATTACTGTTGGCAGAGCTGGAAAAGTGTTCATAACTGAAATTGAAATCTTTTCATGCAAGTTCCTCTTTTTAATGACAATGAGAATATCTCGCTTACTTTTGATGTAGCAGATATTTCTACAAACAAATACTTTAAGTTACCTTGTAACTTCATCGTTCATATTATACCGGCATCATTTCCGTAAATGCATGGCATATGGTTTGAAAGATACTTTTGAACTGTTATATATTATCGTTCAGTTATATATTATTGTTGGTGGGCTATTGCTCACCCTTGCTTTATTATTATATCACAACAACAGCTAGACCAGATGACTCGCACAAGGCGCACTCGACGCAGGCGAGGACGATGAGACTACCAGAGCTAAAGAAGAAGCTATTGGTATGATAGATTTATTCTTTCAGTTCCAAGTATATGGTCTAGTATGACTTATGTAAATGGATGGCAAAGAGTATGTATTTATATTGAAATTCTTTCGGATTGTAAGAACTCATAATGTGATTAATAAAAATTTGATTGTTACTCTGATTTCATCTCTGGGACTATAACGGGTGTGTTTTATATTGTTGTGTTGGGTCATAGAGATGTAATTTATTTTATGTTAAGGAAAGTTCAATTGTTGTGGACAGAATTGGAAACCGTAACCACCGGATCCCGGACCCCGGATCTGGGGGTGTTACAGAGATTGACGAAGGAGACCAGTCCGTATTATTGCAAACTCTTAAGTTCTTTTTTTTTGGAAAACGTAAAATTGTAATAAATTTGTTAGGATGGTATTTTTGCAAAAACAAACCCCAATATTGGTATTTTTGACAAATTATCAAGTTTTTTTCTTTTGATTTATATTTTGAAATCCTAATGTTTTTCAAAATAAAATGGGAGTTATTCTCAAAAAGAAAATTGATAAAAAGGGAGTTCGGATGGCAGGTGCATTGCACGTGATGTTTGTATACATAACAGTAGTAATTCTGCCTCAATTTTATTCTGGTTTGTTTTGCAAGATACGTCTGTTATAGAGATTGAAGAGGAGAGAGAGGGACGAGAGAGACGAAGTGACACAGAGAGAGAAAGAGATGGCACCAGCTGCTGAGTCGATTGAAGACGAGATCAAGAACGAGAAAAACCCTAGGCCTCTGGATGAAGACGACATAGCTCTTCTAAAAACTTATGTATGCTCTCTCTCTCTCTCCCCTAACCCTAATTTCTTCGTTTTCTTTAACCAAATCTCTCTACTTACAACAATTACTTTAATATGTTTCAATTCTCGCGTTCTGGATCTTACGCCCTTTAGGATTGAGCTATTTCAGATCCATGTTCTTAATTTCTTGTTTATGCTGTTTTGTGGATTAATTTTTTCTGATTTATATATCTGTGTGCTGTTTTCTTCTATTAGCTTGTGGTTATTTTGTTATAATTAGTTTCGGCAGTGAGTTTAATTGATAAATGGATTGGAATTGTGTTTTTTACTTGTTTGTTATTAGTATGGCTCAAGAGTTCTTATTAATTGTACCCTTGAGAATCAATATGTATCCGAGAAATACACAATCTGTTACAACACATGTGCTGTTTCGGATGGTAAAGTATGTATTTGGATATGTTTGGTGTTTTAGGTATAAAAAATAGTAACTGTAAGCATATATGGGAAGTGAGAGGTCTATGTTGGTGATATTAGAACCGGTTCATTTTTGTTGCATACTCTCCAGAAGTATGGCCTCGTTTGGTGGGAAGTTTGATATCCTTGGATTATATAAGTAAAGGCTGCCTTCATATCTACTTATTGGTTTTGATACTTGAATTATTATTGTTATTTGGGTATTTAAATATCAGCAAAGTAGAAAATCATTTTGAATTTTTATTGTTGCAAAAGTAGATTGTTGATTAGTACCAATTGCTAGTAGATTGTCTACAATTCTCATGGCTTCTATCGTATATTAGATGTACTGGTTGCTTCTATGTTTTCTATTGGATCTTGGTGTGGGAGCTATATTGAACGTTGTAATTTTCTTATGCAGGGATTGGGACCTTACTCCACCACCATAAAAAATGCAGAGAAAGAAATCAAAGAAATGGCAAAAAAGATCAATGACTTATGTGGTATATATGTAATATATGCATGCTTTACACCTGAGGCTAATCATTCATTTATTGTTTTCATGTTAAATTGTTATAATTGTTGAACAGGTATCAAGGAGTCTGACACTGGTCTGGCTGCACCTAGCCAGTGGGATCTTGTTTCTGATAAACAGATGATGCAGGAAGAGCAACCTCTGCAGGTCTGGTTTCTTACAATCCAGCTTCTTTTAAGTTTTAAAATTTGTAATGAAGAGCTGATTTTTTTTTTTTTTTGCGAGCAGGTAGCAAGATGCACAAAAATAATCAACCCAAACACGGAAGAAGCGAAATATGTTATCAATGTTAAGCAGATTGCGAAGGTTTGCATTTGTCTAACATGCATTTTTCTTCTTTCTTGTTGTGTGTGCATCTCTTTGTGGATATTTCTTACCTCATTTTGTCAACTGCAGTTTGTCGTTGGGCTGGGCGACAAAGTTTCGCCAACTGATATTGAAGAAGGCATGCGTGTTGGGTAATTTACTTATCTTATATTGCCGTTTGGTATAAGTGTTTAAAATATCAAACCGTTTCATGCATGTTCTTGTCTTGTGAGACCTGACATGCTAATCTGTCTACACTCTTTGTAACCTGTACTGATGGATATCTAATCGGACGGATGTCTAATCGTATTCCTGTAAAGGCCAATTAAATTTTGAAATTCATTCTAGTAATGAAGTAAATTTAAGCTGATAGAAGTTATTTAGTTGCTTTGTGACTTGCGATGTATTTTTGAAGAAGTATTTTATGATAATACCTCCCAGTTCCTACATATGCAAGGGCATTTTTTCAAACTTTATAACTGATGTGTTTTTTGTTAATTGAATTTGGCATTGTGGCGGTGCAATGATGCAGGACAAATTTGGAAAGAGATAAATATAGGATATAAAGTTATGGATCAGAACCCATGAACAAAGAGAGACTTAAATCATGCAATAATATTCCAATAATCAAGCCTTGTATGATATGTGTAGATTGCATGACTTATTTAAGGAATAAAACCATGATAACATCACCTAATGGATTAAGGCCCAAAACAATTGGGATTCTTATAAATAAATTACTAGCCCCACATATAAAATATATGGATAAATTCCTTTACATCCCTCTGCACTAAACATATATAAACTAATCAATAACATATATAAATTTTCTCCTCTGTGATCACTTCGATTCCCCATCTTGCAACATACCACTCATCGCAATTATTATTTTCTGAACTCCATTTGTCACAGTAAATGCATTAAGAATACAATATTAGCCGAATTTGAGAAGTGCTTAAAGTAGTGTTTTTTGTGGTGCAGATGAATTTAATTGGATTTTTTTACCTTTCTTTAATTTGTTGTGATACTCTTTTCTCAGTGTTGATCGGAACAAATATCAAATTCAGATTCCTCTGCCTCCAAAAATTGATCCAAGCGTAACCATGATGACAGTAGAAGAGAAGCCTGATGTTACATATAATGATGTAGGTGGATGTAAGGAGCAGATAGAAAAGATGCGAGAGGTTGGTACAATGTTGATATAACTTTGTCTTCATGGTCCTTTGTGATGCATCTGTTGCAGTTCTGTGATACTACATTCCTTCTTTAATTTTGGTTTAGGTCGTTGAGCTGCCTATGCTTCACCCTGAGAAGTTTGTAAAGCTGGGAATTGACCCTCCTAAAGGAGTTCTCTGTTACGGTCCTCCTGGAACTGGCAAAACGCTGTTAGCAAGAGCCGTGGCTAATAGAACGGATGCATGCTTTATTCGTGTTATTGGAAGTGAGCTGGTTCAGAAGTACGTCGGTGAGGGAGCTCGTATGGTTCGCGAACTTTTTCAGGTCAACAACTGCAACTTGTTAATGTTGTAGCTTTAGATATATTGGATCTCACTAAAGCTTTTATATGGCAGATGGCGCGATCAAAAAAGGCTTGCATAGTGTTTTTTGATGAAATTGATGCCATTGGAGGTGCACGTTTCGATGATGGTGTGGGTGGAGATAATGAAGTCCAACGCACCATGCTTGAAATTGTAAATCAGCTTGATGGTTTTGATGCTCGTGGAAATATCAAGGTCTTGATGGCAACAAACAGGTTAAATTTGCTATTTTGTTCAAGTGTTTGTAGCTCGTTTTCCTGTAGCAAGTTATGTTCAATTCCAGTTTGACTGATAATGATTGTGCGGGCCTACTTGTCTTTGATTTGTTTAATATGTCAAATTTACCATTATGCGCCGAAAGGTGTATGTAATATGGGGTTCCAGTTTCTATATGCTTTAGAAAGAAATAAAAGTTGTGGTTTCATTTTCTTTTTTGTTTACCTAATTTTTTCCCCTTCATATATATAGTTTTGCTTCATATGGACCTCGTTCTTTTTCTTCATATATAGAATTTTGCATTACTGTATTTAAAGATGCATTATTGTGGCAGGGCTGAGAGCATATCTTCTTTTAGATGTACTAAAGTTGCCTCTTTTTTTTAAACCAGAGCATATAATGGTGTAACTGCTACTCTGCTATATCTACTTGCTAACAACTTCCATGTTTTCTGTTGGTTGCATTTTTTTCAGGCCCGACACACTTGATCCAGCATTGCTACGCCCTGGGAGGTTAGATCGTAAAGTTGAGTTTGGGCTGCCTGATCTGGAAAGTAGAACACAAATATTTAAGATCCATACTCGGACTATGAACTGTGAAAGGGACATTCGTTTTGAACTATTAGCTCGACTCTGCCCCAATTCCACCGGTATGTCTTTGCAGTTGGGCCTTCTTATTCCGCATCTAACAACTCAGACTATGAGATTAGTAACTTGTAATTAAGTGATACTCTTTTATTTTTTGCCATGTACAAGTCATATTCTTTATCACTTGAAAAAGAAATGGTTGCATAGGCAACTTCTTGAATCCTAGAACATGTTTTTAAGTCAATCTGCCTATTATATAAATATGGTCAGAATTTGCAAAGAGGGTTCTTAGTTTGAATTTGTATTTGGGTTCGTAGTGGAGCTAGGCAGTGTTGTCTTAATTTGTAGAACATAGTTTCTTCATAACAAATTTTGATTCTGATTTCTAAACACTTTTTTTTTCGTTCTTATATTTAGGAGCCGACATAAGAAGTGTATGTACTGAAGCTGGTATGTATGCCATTCGTGCAAGAAGAAAAACTGTTACAGAGAAGGACTTCCTTGATGCTGTCAACAAAGTTATTAAAGGGTATCAAAAGTTTAGTGCCACTCCAAAATATATGGTGTACAATTGAGTGAGCTTTCCAGAAGGCTTGATGCTGTCTTAACATTTGCTTCTTCGAACTTTAAGTTGCTTCATCCTTATTGTATTCTACCTTCATGTAATCAGTATTAAAGAATCGCAATCAACTGGTTCTGTATTTGTCAAGAGCAGATGGATATTTTGTTTATTTTTTTCAATTTGCTTATATGTAGTTGGTTATTTGATATTTGTCACGAGAGACAACTGCTTAAATTAGCAAGGCCTCTCTTTGCCTTTTGCTGGATGTGAAATAGCAGAAAAATAACTTTAAGGAGATTTAAAGTGCTGTGACTAAACAGAGATTGGAACTCTAAAGTGGATTGAAGTGCACAATGTCGAAGTAAAGAATCTGAACTTCTGAAGTCGTATAGAAAAGGGGGATCGATGCACACATAGATAGCATCTGTATTACTGTATAAAAGGTCTTGTTAAGTTTATCACCTTGGTAACAAGTGATCAAGTATTCTACTTTCACCTCGCCTGAAAAAAAAAAGATATTATTTCCTAAATTGAATATTTTATATTTTATTTGTGCTAGAAACATTACAACTAGTGTTGGTATCATCTGATCTAGTGAACTTGTATAAAAATTTCTTTAAATCAAAACGCACTCACTATGGTCGTAAACTTTTATACAAGAGAAACTATCAGTCTATCACCATGAAGAGTTTATAGGATTACATCATATGATACAACAAAGGGCCGGAAAAAAGAGAGTGAAAGTGCATGAGAGAACTCTGAAAACGTGTGGAAGGAGTATAAACTAATTTATGGAGGGCTGGCCAGAGTCTACAACAAAGTCTAATTTATGGAGGGCTGGCTAAAGTCTACAACAAAGTCGGCAGTAGCTTGATCTGCCAGAGTAACCAGGAGATGGTTGCAATATATAGCTCACACTCTTTAACGAACAATTGGACTGCACAGGAATCTCTTTCGCAGGAGATGGTTGCAATTTATAGCTCACATTTGGTATAACAAAAAACAGGGAGTCCACAGGAAGCCCCTTCACCATAGATATATTCGGGTCACTTGTGTTGGTATCATTTGTCAATCCAGTCCTTGAACAGCAAAAACATGTAGATAGGTAAGTTCACTGCAGCTACTACTGTGATCACTCGGAGAGTTCTAAAAATTCTCCTGATTGCCATATTTGCCTTCGACTTGTTTGGTCTAGATGCTATCTTTATTGATGCATCTATCGGCACATGTACACTCACATCTGAAGGCATCAAGACATCCATATCCTGCATCAACTGTTTTTTGGCTGCTGACCGCATCACAGCATTGCCCCTGTGACCAGAAAAGATTTTGTTGGAAAAACAAAGAAAAGAAAAGTAGATGTATCCACTGCAACTCAAAGCTCAACAGGAGGTTACTCGTCAGTCATTCCAGAATTCAACCATCAAAGTGGCCAATTTACTCAACGGTCATCTGTTTAACCTAATAGGACTATACCCTAAACACTGCAATCAACATTCGCCACTTACCTTTCTGTTGTACCTTTTTCATTTGATGAAACAGCAGCCTTTATGGTTCTCTTGACAAGGTGCATTGAACCTTCTGCATCCCAAACCATATCATATTCACAATTTTCTTCATCAACTTTTTCTTTGGAACCTTTGAAAATGCTGCAGTTAATTACACTTCTAATGTACCCCATGCAATCAACATGTGCCAAGATAGATACACCACTGGTTGGCCAAAAAAGGGCAAGAAGTAGGGTAAGAACAAACAGACACAGATACCTGGCAATGTCAGTGAAGCAATTTTAAGTTAGAACCTATGGCATATTTATATATTCAGAATTTATTACATTCACCAATGTAAAAATCACCATATGTAAATGTATGTTTGTACAGGAAGAAAGCACAGATGAGTTAAAACTGCATCTTTTCCAATTGTTGCATTAGGGAATGAATGGTTCCATGCAGATAATAGCATAAAAGATGGATACAAGTTTCCCTGCTGCCAGCTTATTGTTCCTAGAGTTTGCTGCAAATACATTGTCTATTAAAGGTCACATAAATAAGAGCAGCATATGCCTAATATGGTAAGATTCTTACTTCTGTTACTGGCCCATACTTGGACGTGTGAGCAACTGTACACTGATCATGGTCATGACCAGAAAGGACAAACACCTGCTCAGACAGAAAGTTAGTTATATAACAGTTAATCCACATAATGTTTAAGGTTTTCGTAAGATGAATTTAAGCTTCATGCACAACTGACGGATGGAAGTATGAACATACAGGTCTGACAGAATCCAGTATGCTTTTTGTTTTTTCTTCACTAACATAGTTTTGATACCTACACATTGTCAAACATTAAAATTGTCAATATTAGCAGAAAGATTGTACCAATATAAATATTGTTAAGAAAGCCATAAAAAGAGATGGAAAATTTACAATATATCTTCATCAAGGTCATCACGACGGACTCTCTGAACAAGAAACAAAGGTATGCATAAGTTTTACTACTGATACAAGCATTTGCATCAAGATTCATAACCCAAAAAAACTGACAAGAGTACTACAGAGACCAAGACAGGTGATAAACATAATTATCTAACATTTACAAAAATCAATATCCAGTGTTTAACTTCATGTAATTCAGAACACGGGACTCGTACATGTCTGGGCAAGCCACTGTAGGTAATGGGGCATTAGGTTCTCATTAGCATAAGCCCTAGCAGTAATTTAAAATTTATGACTTTCCAGAACAATTAAAAAATATTACCCCACAACTAACACATAGTAAGGAAAAAAATGAACGACTTTACCTGGTCAATAATTTTTGAAGAACGATATGGACCACAAGAAGTCCCATTTTTCCGATACAGTGGGATGTGAGTCAATAGAACTCTTGGTGTCAAGCTAGAATCTACACACATAGCAAGGATTTTAAGATTACAAAATGATGCAGAGCAGTACTCATTTAGCAACTTGTTATCAAAGTTAGCATCAGATACCCATGGAGACATTTTGTACAAAATTCCAGGTAGCAGATGTCAGGTCTCGTTGTGGATGCCCTGCCAACAGGAAATGTCATTTTCAGACATCAACTTGTGATACTACTCAAAATTCCTTTACCTGTACAGTTATTACATGCATGCACTAAAACATGACAGAAGACTTATTTTATCAGTCTATGGTATTGCAGGATCATGATTTTGACAAGATCTGGAATGCAAGGATTTTCTCAAATCATATAGCTGGTGCCATCCAACTTTAAAGAGATATTGTAAAAACAAAATATATCCAAAGCCAGTGGCAGTTAGTACTAGTCTCCCTCTTTCACAAAAAAGTTCCCAACATAGAACTTATAAATAATTATTACCAGTTAACTATGTTACTTAGACTCGGGTATGGATGTCGGACACGACACATATCCGAGTATCCAACATGAAAAATATGAAAATTGGGGACACGGGGACACTGTCCTACTTGGACACGGGTACGGCGACACACCATAGTATATTAATCAGGAAATATGGTAAGCAATCATCTTAACAAAAAGTAATGAAAAGTAACAATAAAACTTAGATCAAACATGATTTTGTAAAGGATTTTGCAAATTAGGCGTCTTCCCTACTTTTTTCTCATTCTTGCTTCTTTCTTTCTTCTTACAAATTTATTTTAAATTGTAAGTTTTACTCTTATTTGATCTTTGAATTGGTCTAAGTGTCCACATTTTAGTCAAAGGATCCGACACAGAATTAGTGTCATGTCCGAGTGTCCGACACGGGTACGGCAACCGAAACAGAAGAGTCGGAGTAACATAGCCGGTTAACACTTCTGTACAAGAAACCATTTTGAGTTTCAAATCAACATTAACTATGCTACAAAACGCGAAGTCCATGATTTTAGATCGATATTATATGATCATGTCCCTGCTACAGAACTAGTTGCTCAATATTTATAGTAAGTGTGAAATTACAGGTCAGAACTTTATTGTAAGAAAAACATTATACATGTGCAATTTTATAATATAGGATACTCGACAATATATATAACTGAAGATAGTAGGTGGACAAAAGAGAACCACATCTTTCGAAAGATTCTTGGGTGAGCATGTACAAATGACTATGATCTAAGAAGCTCTATTTTAAGGTGTATACATCTCTCATTCTATAAGCCAAACATAGAAGTCGCTTAATACATCTCTGAATTTCAAAATAATGTACATATACAGTCTTGCGGATGTATGGGGTTGTTCCTCTCACTCATAATAGTGCTTAGTAAACATTTGATATTTCTATTTCATACCATTTTCCTATTTCTTATTCCTATCAAGCAAAAGAACTAGTATTCCTCATCATAAGTTGGAATCATCCAATATAAATTTATATATATTTAGCCGTTGATGCCACTTTTTGTTGAAGAAATTAATAAACTAACACTCCGTTTAATTGGGTGGACTGGAATGGAAGTGGGACTGAACTGAAGAAAGATAGTGGAAGAGAGGATGCAGAAGCTGATAGAGAAGGAATTGAGAGTGAAAATCGCTAATGTTATGTTGTGGGAGACTGCAATGAGCACCATTCGAGTTTTGACCTAATCAAAAAATTGGTCACAACTGACAAGGCAACACAGGGTAAAGATCCAGATATATAACTGACCATCCAACGTCTGGGCATCAATAGCGATAAAATCAAGTCCTCCAACTTTAAATCGATAGTTTCTTGTACCGAATACATTTTCATATCGTCTGAAAACCTGTACAATATTGAGAAATAATATATAAGAATAAGTAGCCGAGTAAAACTACACGACAAAAGAATTGCCCATTGTTTGCATGCATTAATATACAGTGATTATGTTATTAATTTTAATCCATTCGACTTCTTAAGTTTTCATGCAAAGGTATTCAAAACATATGGATGAATTTACACTGTTCGGAGTGAGCAATCACCGTAGCATCTAAAAGTGCATTAAGAATGTTAACTAGCCAATGCTCTTAAAACTTTAAGGCGTTGGTAGGAGGCCTTGACATGAATATATAACCCCCCCCCCAAAGTCCATTTTGGGATTGAAGAGTGGATCACGAGGAGCCCATGAAGAATCAGCCTTAGTGTCCCCACTAGATATTTGAGAATATCGGGGTTTACCAGGGTTCAAACTCTAGCCCTCAGCTTAGTTACCATGCTAAATTACCAAATACAAGAGTCCAATCAAGTACTAATATAATTTCATCTTAATACATCATCACGCTTGAGTCTAGTTCGAGCCAAATAGAATGAAGTCATAATCAATCTCATCAAAAACTTGAATTCACTCAGGTTGCTTATTGAATAATACTTATTCCACTACAAACCTAGACAAGAGTTTGAATTGAGTTTATCGAGTCAAGCCTGGTCCCTCCCATCCTCGATGACTATTCACATTAAATTTGGGTCATTGGGTGTGTACCCTCTTAAGTACAAATCTAATTCTTTTTTCTTCTCCGCTTTTATTCACTTTGATATTTTACTATGACTCCGTTTGAATAAAACATATAAACTTTTTAATGTGACATGTGTCAGAAATATGTAATTCACCATTCCATGATTTTTGTAAATACCATTGAATGCAATTTTGTTTCTCTTATTCTCATACTTCTTCTTAACATCGGAAGGGTAAACATATGATTTGTAAACTCAACGATATTATTTGCAGTCTTCTTACTTGTGCCTCCATGCATCTATCTTATTAGGTTGATGCACTACAATTGGCCACCTACGTAATATTCTTCCTACCATATCCTTTGACTCTAGCACACCCACTCTATTAAGGAAGATAAAATAACATATGAATCATCTGTCATATGTACTTGGACAATTATGCACATCATTATTCTTTTCTTGTACTTCTGTTCAACAAATTGTGCAAGTGCCATCACCTAAGTAGTAGCTAATTTCTAATCAGCATCGTATTAAAAGATAAATAAGTAAAATTGTAAGGAGCTCCATAGTTTGAAGAATGGAAAATTGGAAATCATGCTCATGTACCTGTGGTTTATGAGAATGGGAAGCTGAGTAGCCAACGTCATGGTTTCCAGGCAAATGGTATACTTTAATGTTTTTAACACTCTCAAGTGTGTCCAGATCAAAAATATGTCTGAGCCGACTTAAAGATTCTTGCCACCTGTTTAATCAAACAAATTATTTATTCCGATTCAGGGATAAAAAGCAAACAAAATTACGAACATGAACTATAAGACAAAATCACAAGTCAAAAGGAAATCAACTATATATATGAGGACGTATAGATTGATTATGGAAAGGCAATATTAGGAATCCGACTAGTGAACATCATGACCAGCAAACATTTACAAAGTGCTGCCAGCTGCAAACTAGAAGTAACAAAGTGATAGCACTAGTGCAATGAGCTACCATGTTTTAATTATTACGTTGTATGAAATTGAAAATGGATGGTCTTAACTTTGAAGTATGAATAATCATAATTAAGTAGACTTTCTATAAAACAACTATTTTAACTTTCAAGCAAATACATTTCTTGGACTTACTCTTCATCAGATAGATCGGGACCTCCATCAAAATAATCTCCAAGAAACAAAATTACATCAGGTTCAAATGGCAAGACAGATGCTAAAAATGCTCTGCGCATGAATACATCTGTATAGAATTGTGCAATCTCAAGAGCTAGCGACTTTGGAGCGACACGAAGGGATGTTCTATCCATGAGCTGTTAAGAATGTGGTACGGCAATATAGTGTTAGAGAAATGACAAGACCAGTAGTACAATGTATACTTAAGAAAATACCCCAGGAAGAAACCAAAACCTGAGGATCAGCCAGAACTGCCACTTTAACAAAATTATCTGGATACTGTACTCCGTTCATCTGATTTCCAAGTACACAGATTGTTAGTGTAATATCTTATACGAAATTATTTGCTTCATATGTGACCTAAAATTCCCTTCCTCATAATATGGTCAGTATAGGAAATCAGTCTTCTATTTCATCTGCTATTGAAACGATCTACTTTGTATAATTTTCTTTACATGATCAATATTGATGAATAATCATAAAATATGAAAAATTTTGAAACTAAAGTATTGACGTAATTGATAAATTCTCTTTGACGTAAATAACGTAACTGATTAGTGGACTTCTAGTGACTTACAAACTCACATAAATGATTTCCCTTTCTTCATTCTTACTGGTCAAATGAGATTGAAAATAAGGGTGCATTAGGGAATCCAATATATTCACAACTAGAGAAAATGACCATAATAAATTAATAGCACAAAAATAGGGCTGTAGTGCCCAAAATGGTACTAAAATGTTGTACTGTTTTGGCACTCAGAAACAATATAAAATGTGCTAATATAGGGTACTACAAGCTGAGGCTTTTTTATTTGTTGTAATGATGCGTTCTGAAGAGCGCTGAAGGCATATGTGGGTTGTGCTGCTAACGCAATACAATTATGTGTGATCTATTAATGCATTTAAAACTTTCACCACCTAATCTTTGCAAATAAAACAAAGTTATCTCAATTATGTTATACGTGTTAATGTTACACGTGTAAAGTGTTGTATTTGTGCTAAAATAAAACGGGCCAATTATTTTTAAAATTGCTCTTTTGGGCCAAATTGTGCGAAAAGGGAAAACGCCTTTAAAAATATCATGTGGTTTTGAGTTCCCATTCTGAACTACTTACGGGTCATTTCGTTGATCGGTTTCACCCCTGTCATTAAGAATCTAAATCTCAATTCTCATATATTAGTTCAGTTGAAGACTTATTGGTTGGAATAGAACAAGAATCTCTTGTTCCCTATGTGTGTTTATTTGTTACTCATATCCCACTAATCAGCCACGTCGATAGCACATCAACAAATTTTAACTAATGTTATACTTAAGTGTTCCCTATGCTTATGTGTTCTGTAAACACAATATAGGCATGCATTTCACCAGCATATGTTGGGGAAAAAAAATAAACAAGGTTAAGATAATTATGTTATACGTATTAATGTAATGCAGCATGTAAATGGGTTATAGTTGTGCTTAAATGGCACAATTTTTTAAAATAGCTCTTTTGGGCTAAAATTGTGCCAAAAGGGAAAACACCTTCAAAATAATTGTGCCATTATGAACTACTTACAGGTCATTGTTGATGTGTATATATGTTTGTCACTCATACTCCACTAATCAGCCAAATCAACATTAGATCAACAATTTTAAACTTAATTTGAATAAGACCGAGTCGGAGTGACTTTGTTTTTGAAAATTTCTCATTTAGGTTGTGCCAAAAGAGGAGAGTGAGGAGACACCTTCAAAAATATAATGTGCTTTAAATGCTGATTCTGAACTACTTAGAAGCCACTTCTTCGATAGGTTTCAACTTAACCATTTTGATAATATAATGTCCAAATATGCATATTATCCGATTTGTAAGGATACGAAAAAAAAACTTCTGATTTTCAAAACGGGTAATAGTACTTGATGGAAATCGAAGTCTCACTCTAATTTATTAGTGTTCAGATGCAGGCTTTCCTTGGTTAGAATACATCAAGAAACTCTCCATCAAAATCTATTTAAAAATCACTCACATCAACACATTTAAACTTAATTAAAAATATAATCAAATGAGTTAAATCATGGAGTAACATTAAATACCCAACATGAACTGTAAAAAAGTGAGATGTTAAATAAAAGAAACATAGTAGTAGTAGTAGTACCTTGGAAGAAAGATGAGGCCAAGAACAAGTAAAAAGAGAAGGAAGACGAAAAGCGAGCATCTCGCCGTAAAGAAGAGTCAAAGCCCATATCAAACACAACATCGCCGTTAGATTCCACGTCATCCTTCTTACACTGTTGCTGCTGCGGTTTTATGTTTGACCCCAGGTCATGTAACAGTCTACCCAGATCTCTCTACTTACATTACACACACACACAACAAACCTAGTTTCTTGTTCCGTGCTTCATAAACATTCTAAATCAAGTACTTCAGTTGATCTGTGTTCGGATATGTTTAGTTGTTATAAATGTATTTTGACATTTATAAATTAAAAATTTAATTCTAATCATTAATAAAATGTTTATGTTAAAATTCTGAAAATAAATTAATATATATCACAATATAGAGGAAAAGAATTCTCCATTGGTCACTTTGTTACTTTTAATTCACAATTTTTAATAAAGATCTTAAGGAATTTTTTTTAATTTTTTTTTTTGCCACGAAATGTAAAGAATTCATTAATGCATTAAATCCTTACAAAGAAGAAAATCAAAATCCGGGTGGACATCTCCCCCGTCCATCTATGATCAGCTATAGAATAGCTATATCTCGATAAATAGTGAGATACTCTGTTCGCAATAGAACAGCTATATCTTGATAAATAGTGAGATACTCTGTTCACAGACCGTCTCACAAACTTTAACATAACGTTTTGAAAGATCTTAAGGAATTAATTGTGATAAAAATAAAATTAATTATTCGAAGTTTAAAAAGAATAAACCGTAATGTTTTTAGTTGATTGGTAAAATTATAGATTTTCCAATATATTCAAGTTTTAATTTTTTTTTAATTTTTTCCATCTATTAATGAAGAGTCTCTTCTTATTATGCTAAAAACAAAAACAAATGCTGATTATAAAACTTTACTTTTTGAAAATTATTTGAAGGCTTGGGATCTCGCTTTGTGTGTTTACGGTGTAGAACAAATTACTGTACAAAAATGTAACAGTAATACAACAATACAAAAGGAAAGGCATGAAATACATGTTATGTGATTGCACTGTAAATATTTGAGTGCCAACAAGGATATTCATTACAAACAATATTTCAATGTCACTTATAACTTACATTTTTGGTTCATGAGAATTGTAAATACAGAGAAAGTGAACATTTACATTGCAGTAGGAATCTCTGTCTAAACCTGGCCACCATAATAATGCGATCAAAAATCTCCTCTCCAGTCTTTTGGACTTTATGATTCAAGTACCAACATAAGGTCCACGCGAAAATGCAGGTGCGCCATATGAATATCTCCACTCTCCACATGCAAGACATTTTTCGACTTCAGTACTGTTATTCAGGGTGCAAAACTTGCAAGACCATACATTTTGTTTCTTCGTTGCACGACTATCATGCTTTGCATTTCCACAAGCTTCACATATCAGAGCTAGTGACTGTGCGTATGTCCATAACATTGAGCATTGTTAATACTAGGTGCTAATAATGGGATTAAAGTTACATCAATAAGTTTAATCATTGTAATAGCAGTTTTTAAAGGAAAGCAAAAGAGTTACCTGATTTGCCAAAGTACATACACCACACTGCCACATTACTGCAGCATCTCTACTTTCCTGACTACTTGTTGGTGCAACTGATGTTTCAGGAGATTTCTCTGCTATTATAATAGAAGGTTTAATGGTTTTAGGAACTCCCACACTCTCTGAAGACTTCGATGTTTCAGGAACTCCATTGCTCCCCGAAGACCTTGATGCACACCATAAATCATCCTGCATTCTCCTTTCTGCAGCCATAGCAGCAGCCTGAATTGGGCTAAGTGCTGACTTCATGTTGCTATCACCACCAACACGCCTTGGCCCAGATGGCAACAGAGATCCACGCTTGGCTCTGTTTTCTGCAGCAGCCAGGGCACTCTGTCGTAAGGATGATAGAGGGGGTTGTCGAATATAACCACCCAATCGTCTCCCAGGAAGATCAAATCCCTGTTCACACTCCTGAAAATGAAAAGAGAATTATGATGATGAGTACTTGATATCCCGTGACAAATTAAGTGAATAACTACACATTTGAGAAGAATATAACTCTAACTAAACCACTACTTAAAAATGTACATAGCAAGCTTCTAGCCTTCTAGCAAAATAAAACGGAAATTGTGTCATACAGTATATAAATATATTATGTTCAGCATAAGCAAATTATATCTGCTTTACGTCTAACCTAAAAAGTGACGTGTTAGCCAATTTCGGCAGGGAGTCAAAGTACTCCTGATAATCTTCTGCAGTGTGCAGATAAATGCATCCCAAGTGTTGGCTAGCGTAATTTAGCAAGTCAGCAGCCTTACCTCATGATTAATTAGCATAAACTAACAGGAGTGTCTTTCAACTCGACTTCTCATTATCAAGAACGGAGGTTCCTCAGTAAATTAAAAAAAATTACTATATTCTATTGTCAGGACTTTGGCATACAGAGCATAGAAAACCGCAAAAGCCAGGCACTGTACCTTGCCATTTTGACTTTGGAGTGTTATGCCAATTCAAATTTTACGTTTAACTAGCACAATATTAAACCTGATTTGAGCTCTAACTTTTCCATGTGGTGTGTAGTCCGCGTGGCATAAATGACACTAAATGAGTTGGTTAACAGTCTTCTTAAAACATTATATAGAGAAAATCTTTATCCTGTGGTAAATCAGTTTTGAACATCATACTAGATTTTACACACAACCAAACCGTCACAAAAAATAATTGTCTTACTATGAGTGCTGCTGAACAATAAATTACTCTATATAAAGCTAAGGATCACCTTTCTAATTTCATCCAACAGATTATAGAAGTCGGCATTGTGAGGACCATGTACATTATGGCAGAGTTCATGAAGCATCGTATCAAGAATCTGATTGTAAGGGAGAAATTCCAGTTCATTGAATGGACTGCGCAACCTTATTTTAACTTCAGCACCTCCACCTACATTTAACCCTAAAAGACCGGGATTCTCAGGGCTGCACATCCACATCAAAATATAATAATGGATTAAACATATGGAGATTACGAAGACATAGACAACGAACACAAAATCGTAAATCAGTTACCAAAATTCAGAAAGGACATGAACTTTCCATTTGCGTTTGCGCATAATAGGCTCCACTTGTTTGGCAACCTTTTCAAGTATTTCCTTGGCCTCGTTTTCTCTAACTTTCTTGAGGGTTTTAATTTCCCAAACTTTGTTAAGATCATTAAGATTCATTTCGCAATCTGCTTGAAATTTAAATAATTAATTCTAATAATATAATTATGCAAAGCTCAACTCAAAAACATGCTACTATATAATTCAACACAATATGCTGCTTATATGCTACTAGTAGTAGTACATAATTAACTGAAGTTTAAAAATATATGATGATCACAGAAGGAAGCAATATATGTAAATCATAACTGACCTGGGGATTTGAGTGGATCAAGAACTTGAAAATGAAGGGCAATTGGAAACTGTAACTATATATACATACATACAGGAGAAACAATAAATTAGGTGTCTTATTTTGCAAGAAATAATATGATGGGGGATGGGTCAGCAATGACGTGCGTGCGAGATGACCAAGACTTACAATCTAGAATAAACGAGGAAGGGGGCAAAAACTATATAGAAAAAGGTCCACGGGTGAAATTAGAGTCCTCAAAGTGTCAGCACCAATTTTACCATCTAATGAGTATATTGGCACACATGTCAAGTCAGCAAAGGCTTGTTTGTTGTATAATGAAATTAGTAATGAGTTAGCATTACCTTTTACTAGAGTCTTACCATTTATCCAAACATAGCTTTGTAATCTGTCAGTTAGTTACAGAGTTAGTTAGAGGATTAGACTATATAATCTAATCATTACTGTATGATGAGTTCTCAAGTTGAATAATAACAATGTTGATTCTCTTTTCATTTCTCTCTCTCAATCTCTCTCTCTCTCTCTCGTTTAATCTCTTTGTACATTTCATAAATAAACATCTCTTTATGGTATCAGAGCACTTCGTTTCAAACAAAATTCCGCGCAAAACGATTACAACGATGAGTTAAGTATGTCACTTTCTTGTATCTTCTTGTTTCTTGAGATTGGAGAGGTAATTTCTTGTTTCTTGAGATTAAAGAAGGTAATTTTCTTTGATTCTTCTGATTGTTTCTGGTAATTCAGCTTCAATTGTTGTAATTGATAGTCAAGTTGCTTAGTTCTGTATAAGCGATTGATAGATACAGATCTGTATAGATACAGATTCTTGTTAGATTCTTGTTTACATCATCTCTGGTGTATATTGGTTGATACATCATTTCTGGTGTTTTTTTGGTGATTTTCAACGTATTTCAGTGTTATCTGTGGTTGAAATCTGTTAATCTCTGAGAGCAATGTCGAAGATGACATATGCAAATGTAGTTTCGAATGCAAATGTTGGCTTAAGAACTACAGAAGTTATTGAAAATGAGGAAGAAAACGATATGAATACACCTAATATTGGTGATAATCATGAAACACCTTTTACTTCCAATCTTCATCCACTTTATCTAGCTAATTTGGATCATCCTGGTTTGGTTTTAATATCCAAGAAACTAACAGGAACAGATAATTTTGGACCTTGGAAAAGGTCTATTACTATTGCACTTTCTGCTAAAAATAAGCTAGGAATTGTGAATGGAACTTTACTCAGACCTGAAGAAGATTCACCTCTAAGAAATCAATGGGATAGGGTGAATGATATGGTCATTAGTTGGATTTTAAACACTGTTTCTGATGATATTAGCAATTGAATGAATTTTGTACATTCTGCTCAAGAAATGTGGGAAGATTTACATGCTCAATTCTCTAGTATAATTGGTCATCGAGTTTATCAGGTTTTGAAGGATTTACATGCCTTAGAGCAAAGAGAGAAATCTGTTGAGATCTATTATCACAAGATGAAAAACTTATGGGATGAATATGCAGCTTTAGAACCAACTGTGGTCTGTAAGTGTAACTGCAAATGTGAGAATCATAAGTTGCAGGAAGACAGAGAACAAAGAAAGAGATTACTGCAATTTTTGATGGGTCTCAATGAAAGTTTTTCTATAGCTAGAGGTCAAATCTTGATGATGAATCCTCTTCCTTCTATTGCTCAAGATTTTTTATTGATCAAACAAGAAGAGAAACAAAGAGTTGGTAGTTCTGTTACTATGTCTTTCATGGCCAATTCGAAGCAATCTGTTCCAGTTAAGTCTACAGGTTCTACTTCTGAGAACTTTATTCCAGCTAAGAAACAAGGTATCAAATGTACCTTTTGTCAAAAGGATGGTCATACAAGAGAGAATTGTTTCAAAATTATTGGTTATCCACCAAAAGGAAGAGGTAGAGGCAAATTTCAAGCTAATACTCCTGGTTTTAGGTCTTTTCCTCAGGCTATGCAGGTGTCAGGCAATTTTTCAACCAACAATAATGCACAGAATACTTCTAATATGATGACTCAATCTCAGCAACATGTACAATCTCCAATTGTGAACTCTAACACTGCTATGCCACAAGTTCAACCTACATACCAGAATTTTGAACAACTGCAGCAACAGGTGAATCAAATGAATAACCTGATGTCTCTCATGATGCAAAATCAGCACAAAATTACTTACAACAGTCCTGAAGATCACATTACTGGGATAGCAGGTTTGGCTTATTCAATGTTATCTAGCACACCTCAATTTTTACATTCTACTTGGATTGTTGATACAGGAGCATCTAATCATATGTGCTGTGACATCCAACTTATGCATCATGTTCAATTTGTTCCTAAACCATTTCATGTTGCATTACCAAATAATCACATCATTTTGGTTAATCAAATGGGTTCAGTTCATCTAAATTATACAATCACTCTTCACAATGTCTTACTTGTTCCTGTTTTTAAGTGCAATTTGTTGTCTGTTAGTAAATTAACAGCAGAACAAAATTGTACAGTAGTCTTTTAACACAATTCTTGTGTTTTTCAGGACCAGAACCAAGTAATTCTGGCCACTGGAATTGAAAGTGATGGACTATATTACCTACCTCTAGTTGTTTCTAATCTTCCAGTTGCAACATCTACTTCATATAATGCATCTTCAAATGCAGTTGTTTCTTCTAAACTTTGGCACATTCGTTTAGGACACACTTCTGATCAGGTTTTAAAACATATTGATGTTTTAAAATCTGTTTCTCCTTGTAATATTGATTGTCCAATTTGTCCAGTTTCTAAACAGACTTTGTTATCTTTTCCTAAGCATAGTGATTCACATGCTGAACTTGTTTTTTCTTTAATTCATATGGACCTATGGGGACCATATCGTGTTGCTAGTTCTAATGGTTGTAAATACTTTCTCACTTTGGTTGATGATTGTAGTAAAGCTACTTGGACTTTTTTGTTGCCTACTAAGCAAGATGTTTTTTCTACTTTTAAAAATTTTACTGCTTATGTCTTCAATCATTTTCACACCACAATCAAAACTATTCGAACAGACAATGGTAGTGAATTTGTTAATCATCAATTTCACTCCTTCTTATCTACTTTAGGTATTCAACATCAGCTTTCTTGTCCATATACACCCCAGCAAAATGCTAGGGTGGAAAGAAAACACAAACATCTTGTAGAAATGACTAGATCTTTAATATTTCAATCTGGCTTGCCACCAAAATTCTGGGGAGAATGTTTATTAACTGCCACTCATTTGATAAATTTGCTTCCAAGTCATGTTCTTGATTTTCTTACTCATGAGATTCTGTTTAAGACTAAACCAGATTATAATACATTGAAAGCTTTTGGTTGTTTATGTTATGCATCAGTTCATCCTTCAGATAAACTCTCACCTAGGGCTATACAATGTGTGTTTGTTGGATATCCTCATCTTCAGAAAGGATATAAACTGTTTAGATTAGATACAAAATCTTTCATGATCAGTAGACATGTTAGGTTTCTTGAACATGTTTTTCCTTATCTTGATCAATTACATGACAATCCTAAATCCATTCAATCTTCTCCTGGAAATTCTTATGATTTTCTGAATTGGTTGACCATACAACATTCATCTCCTATGTCATATTCACCTCCTGTGTCACATTCACCTCCTGTGTCATCTCCTATGTCACATTCACCTTCTATGTCACCTCTTATGTCACATTCACCACCTGTTCCATATGTTCATGATTTTGAAGTTCCATCTACTTCCACTGATGTTACTACTTCCATTACTTCCTCTCCTCCTTTAGAGGATTCTGTTCCTATTCAAACTAGAATTTCTCACAGATCTAAAACTAGACCAGCTTGGTGGTCTGACTATAATGTCAAAGTACCTGGTATCCAAACTATAGACAGTCAAGCTTTAGTGGTTTCTGAGACAAATACTTTTGGGGTGACTGAACCAAAACACTATTATGAAGCCATTAAAGATAAAAGGTGGATAGAGGCAATGGATAAGGAACTCACTGCATTAGAGAGTAACAACACATGGTCTTTAGTGCCCTTACCTCCAGGAAAGAAATGTATTGATTGTAGGTGGGTCTATAAGATTAAAACTCATTCTGATGGTACAATTGAAAGGTTTAAGGCACGATTAGTTGCTAAGGGTTACACTCAGGCTGCAGGGATTGATTATCATGATACTTTTGCACCTGTGGTAAAAATGGTTACTGTCAGAACATTATTGTCTGTTGCAGTGGCTAAAAATTGGCACATTGAGCAGCTGGATATCAATAATGCTTTTTTGCATGGGGACTTACATGAGGAGGTTTATATGAGGCCACCATTAGGTTATAAAGTTCCTCCAGGATTCAACCTAGTTTGCAAACTCATTAAGTCTATATATGGTCTAAAGCAAGCTTCGAGAGAATGGTTTGCCAAGCTTACTGCTAGTTTGCTTGATGCTGGATATGTTCAATCTAAATTTGATCATTCTCTTTTTACTTTCCAGACTGGTACAAGTTTTATTGCAGTGGTAGTATATGTTGATGACATATTGTTGGCTGGTAATGATATGGTTTTGATTCAACAACTCAAACAACTATTGGATATCAAGTTTACCATTAAAGACTTAGGTCCTATTAAATACTATCTTGGATTGGAAGTCATTCGAAATGACAAAGGTCTTTTGTTGTGTCAACAGAAGTTTATACTTGATTTACTCAAACTAGCTGGTTTATCTGATTGCAAACCACTTTCAGTACCTATTACTTCGCATCTTAAGCTACATGATGATGATCAATAAGGCCCTCTTCTTTCTGATCCCTCAGTTTATAGGATTTGGGTTGGAAAACTGTTGTATCTCACCACTACAAGGCCAGATATTTCTTATTCTGTCCAGTTATTAAGTCAGTTTCTTCATGCTCCTAGGGAAGCTCATTTGAAAGCTGCAGTAAGAGTTTTGAGGTATTTAAAATGTACTATTTCTCATGGCTTATTTTTTTCCTGCAAACAATACTCTACAGTTACAAGGGTATAGTGATAGTGATTGGGGTGGAGATCCGGTGGACAGACGTTCAGTAGGAGGTTATATGTTTATGCTAGGTTCTGCTGCTATTTCTTGGCGTTCTAAGAAACAATCTTTAACTTCTAAAATTTCTGAAGAAGCAGAGTATCGTGCTCTTGCAGATAGTTCATGTGAAGTCATATGGCTTAAGAATATTCTAGCAGAGCTTCAGATTCCTTTATCAGGACCAGTACCTTTATCCTGTGATAATAAATCTGCAATAGATTTAACAGCTAATCCAGTTTATCATGCTCGAACGAAACACATCGAAATTGATTGTCATTTCATACGGGAAAAGATACAACTTGGTTTAGTTAAGGTGATACAGATTGCTTTAAAGGACAATATAGCTGACATTCTTACAAAAGGTTTAGGCAAGAGACCACACTGGAGTTGCTCAGCCAAGTTTGGTATTATGTTTCTTGGCAGATTGTCTTCAGAAGATAGTAAAGATACTAAGGCTTCTTCAAGCAAACCTGTGTACGTTCAAGGGGGAACTAATGAGTATATTGGCACACATGCCAAGTCAGCAAAGGCTTGTTTGTTGTATAATGAAATTAGTAATAAGCTAGCATTACCTTTTACTAGAGTCTTACCATTTATCCAAACATAGCTTTGTAATCTGTCAGTTAGTTAGAGGATTAGACTATATAATCTAATCATTACTGTATGATGAGTTCTCAAGTTGAATAATAACAATGTTGATTCTCTTTTCATTTCTCTCTCTCAATCTCTCTCTCTCTCTCTCTCTCTCTCTCTCTCTCTCTCTCTCTCTCTCGTTTAATCTCTCTGTACATGTCATAAATAAACATCTCTTTACCATCGGAGCTTGGCAGCACAAGGGTTGGAGTTTTCTTCTGGACCATGTGATAGTATTTTGTCCTAAACCCAATCATGTGTGATGGGTTAGGAAATACTTTCATGTAATCTTATTTGATTTTATTTATATTAATAAAAGACTTGTTGTTTTTATTACGGGCTTTATCTATTTAAAGTGTTTAAATAAGAAGTTCCATAGTTTAAAGTAAAGCTTCTAGAATTATAATGAGATTATAATAATGAGATCTAGAAGATGATAACACTAAACTTAAATAGTTCCCGATCGTAGGATAACTAATTGGGAGTTAGTCAATCCGTAAAGATCGGTACATACTATGCTTGCTTCCTCGGAAGGATGTCTGTTCTCATAGACATTCGTGTGGTGACACTATAGCTAGTATGTAGGTGCTTATTGGAGAATAAGTTCACTGAACGTGACTTGATCAAATGAACGACTAATGGAGTTTACTCACGTGTTAATAGTTGTTCATAAGTTGATGGTGGTACAAGTGTCCTTAGACTTGAGACCGTTAAAGTAATCTTATATACAATGAACTATGTTTTGGTTTAGTTCTAAGTCCTCAAGGGACAGTCATTAGTTATATTCCAGGTATAGGAATTTGTATATGAAGATAGTTAACGATCGATAAAGAATCTACCCCTTTCAGTAAAAGAAAGTGAATATCCTATGATGTTCTTACTATGTTAGTTCTGGAATCTCTGGCCAGAGTAATTGAAGTTAGAAAGAGTTTCTAATTCAAATGAACTAGACATAATGTATAAAAAATTATATGATTAAATTAAATAGGCTTGACACGCGATCCATGCCTTGTATTAAATCGGGATATTGTCGGGTAAAAGGAATTGATTGTACGGTAACCATTTGCTGAATAGGTTTTATATATTCTAAGCAATGAATTCATATTATCCGGATAGTCGCGATATATTCAAAAGTATCACTCACGATGTAGAATAAATATTAATTACTTATGTAATTATATTTAACGAATTAATTAGTAATTCGTATAAGTAATAATAAATAGTTTATTATTATTTATTTCTACTACCGGCTTAATATTGAACCTAAAGGGTCACACCATAAAAAGGTTAAATATTTATAGATGATGAGAATAATTAATAATGGCTATGAATTATTTATTTATTGAATAAATAATTAATTAGCAATTATTTATAATTTATTAAATGAGATTTAATAGATTATAAATAAATTAAGAAAAGTTCTTAATAATTATTAATTACAAAATTTAGTTTGAGAAATTAAATTTTATGAGAGAATTATTTTTAGAATGAGATTAATAATTAAAAAGGTTTTAATTATTAAATGATTATTTAATTAGATAAAGTAAAGACTTTATTTCTTTAAATATCAAACATTTCCAAGAGTTGGAGGACATCACAAACACACAACACAAAACATCCCAGGGGGTTGAGAAGATCATGGAGAGCTTTTGAAGTTCATCAAAATCATTCCAAACCATTTAATTAATTTTCTCAATTGTTCTTCATCTACTATATGATATTTGATCTTGGTGGATACCATTAGAGCACTCCACACTTGAGGGGTTATTGCTGGAAATCAAAGATACATTCATAACAATCTCAAGAAAGCTATCAAGGTATTTTTCTTGTGTTCATACAATTTTTAAATCTATATACATGATTAATTAGGTTTTTATGCAAGTAAATGTGATTTACGCTTCTGCTACGGTCATAAATTACTTCAATGGTATCAGAGCATAGGTTGCATGTATATAGATCGCAGAAAAAATTTCGGAATTTTTCAAGCTTGTATGAATTAGTTATGAATTTTTGAAGTTCTTGGAGGCTATAATCAAATTAATTACGAATTAATTAATAAATTACTTTTTAAAATAATTTTGATCACTGATATATTTTCTACAAGCGTTGTAGAAGTCCCAGAAAAAGTTTCATAATTTTCCCATGTATAGATTACTACCCCCGTCCCAAAAAGATTGACACACTTTCCTTTTTGGAATGTCCCAAAACTAATGAACCTATTATACTTACTATTTTTTAACACTACTTTTCACTATTACACCCACTACTTCTTCATTTTATACTCTTTTTTACACTATTACACCCACTAACTTCCTCCACTATCTCAAATCTATTATTAAATATTAATAGGTTCCACCACTTTATCCACTTTTCAACTAACTTTACTCTTTTTCTACTACATGTTCTTAATCTCCGTGAAAATCAAAGAGTATCAAACAATTTGGGACGGAGGGAGTATTTATTATTGATTTTTAAAGAGTTTAGAAATTAATAAATAATAATCTGTTTTATAAATATATATATTATTTATAAAATATCTAGATGGGTAGTTAAAGTTGGGGGCCCAAAAGGTTGAATTAGTGGGCTGAAAAGTTGGACTGGCCGACTGATATTTAAAATATCAGAATTCAGTACGCGTGACTGAGATCCGCGCGTGGGCGTCACGCGCTGGCGGCTCACGCAACGCGCGTGCAGCTCACGCGCCGGGTCGGGTCGGATCTCGGGTCGGGTCATGGTCGGGCCGGATGCTGACATCAGCATGACGTCAGCATGACGTCAGCGCAGTGTACCACATCTGTTGAATGCGTGACTCAATTGATATGGTATTTTTGGCTTATAACGCATTCTGGTAATGCGTTACAGTGGCTGTAGATGACAGAAATGGCCCTGATTCGTATTTTGATTTTTCCCGTTGATCCGTAACTCCATTTGAGGCGTATAATATATCGTTGGATTCGTTTTTTTCGAGACGGATCTAATGGAGTGGTTAAATAAATTTTAAAAATTAATTTTAAAATGGTTATAGCTTTCGGAAGTGTTTTAAAGCCCGTTTTAATTGTGTTAAAATGCTTTAAAATACTAATATTGTTTCATATAGATGTTTAACAATGTTTAACATGATATAATATGTTTGCCTATATATATGTGTGCATAAAAATGCCATGAGATAATATATATAGTTTTATATATCGTATATAAAATGCATGTTTGACTTTAGGTTTTAACGAAAACGTTTCGTAACCTAAATAATATAAAATCCCTCGTTATTTAATATCAAGTAATAAAATGGCCAATGTCACAACGGGCTTGTGTCGGTCATAACCTTCCAACATGGTAGAAAGTAATTCTTAGTTTTGAGCTTTGTCATTTCGTGCTACAGCCGAGGGCTTCGTTTTCAAAAATAGGAATTACTTGTCTATTACATGAGATGCGTATAATTAATTAGAATCCAATTATCGTTACGTGCTACAGCCGTGGGCTATTGAGATCTTATTAATTTAACGAGATGTTGGGTCTCACTTGACTTAGAATATTGAATTTAGACGTGCTACAGCCGTGATTCAATGATTCAAGAGGCTAAATGGAATTAGGGAATAACATGAGATGTAATTGATAAAGAGTTATCTGCCTATGGAACATTACATAGTGTTTCGTGCTACAGCCGAGGTTATATAATGGAAAGTAGGAACCCTATTCTCACATGCATTGAGAATGCTTAAGTTATACATTTGAGGGTTGTATAATTTTAATAAAACTGTGGGAGCCACCTATGAATAAAGACCCGATTCATAAGGTGTTATAATAAAATTGGATATCTACTAATGTTGTTATGTATTCACAAATTTCAGATTTATAGATCATGTCTTCTACTCTATCACTCCGTAGCATACTTGATGCGAACAAATTGACTGGTCCCAATTATGCTGATTGGCTTCGAAACCTGAGAATCGTTCTCAGGGCTGAGAAGAAGGATTATGTGCTTGACTCGCCTTTACCTGTACCTCCTTCTGATGATGCACTTTTCCAAGAACGAGAAGTGTATAATGACTGGTTAGATGCTGCTAATGTTGCTCAATGTGTCATGCTAGCATCCATGACACCTGAGTTACAGAAGCAACATGAGAAAATGGATGCTCCTACCATTCTGATACATCTACAGGAGCTTTATGATGTACAAGGGAGAACCGCTCATATCGAAAGAGCTATTCCAATGTAGAATGGCTGAAGGGTCGTCTGTGAATGACCATGTGCTTATGATGATCAATCTGATTGAGCATCTAGGGCAGTTAGGTTTTGTCATGGATGGGGAGTTAAGCCAAGATTTAGTCTTGCAATCACTCCCGGATTCGTTCTCGCAGTTCGTTATGAACTTTCACATGAACAAGCTGGATGTCAGCTTAGCTGAGCTCCACAACATGCTGAAAACTGCTGAGGCGAATTTTCCCTCCAAAAGGGGTTCTGTTCTTATGATCGGTGCCAGTACCTCTAGTAAGAGGAAGAGGAAATGGAAGCCGAAGAATAAGAAAAAGAGTGAGAATAAGCCTGTTCCACCAAAGGCTGACCCAAAAAGCAAAGCAGTTTGCTTCCACTGTAACAAGGTGGGACACTTGAAGAGGAACTGTAAGGTTTACCTTGCAGAGTTAAAGAATAAGAAGGGCAATGAGATTACCGCTTCTGATTCAGGTATGTTCATGATTGAACTAAATATGTCTTTAAGTCGGATTTCTACTTGGGTATTGGATATTGCTTGTGGGTCTCATATTTGCAATTCGTTGCAGGGACTAAAGCAAAGTAGATCTCTGGGGGAAGATGAAGTGATTCTATTGATGGGCAATGGAGCAAGAGTTGCTGCAGCAGCTGTAGGATCATTTCCTTTGCATATGCCTACGGGCAAAACTATTATGTTGAATAAATGTTATTATGTACCATCAATTGTAAGAAATAATGTTTCTATTCCTGTACTTGATTTGGATGGTTTTACATTTATTGTTGAGAATAATAAATGTTTAATTAAGAGAAACAATATTACTTATGGATACGGTACATTACATAATGGTTTGTATATATGTGACTTAGAACATAATTTGTTTCAAATTGAACAACCAAATAATAAAAGAAAAAGAGATAATAAAAATCCAACTTATTTATGGCACTGCAGACTAGGTCATATTAGTGAGAACAGACTTCGCACATTACATAAGGATAAGTTACTAGAACATTTTGATTTTGAATCATATCCTACATGCGAGTCTTGTCTCATGGGTAAAATGATTAAATCTCCATTTACTGGACATGGAGAGAGAGCTGCGGGGTTGTTAGACTTGGTACACACAGATGTGTGTGGACCAATGTCAACAAGTGCTAGAGGAGGATTTTCATACTTCATTACTTTTACGGATGATCGATCCAGGTTAGGATATGTATATCTTATGAAATACAAATCCGAAGCTTTTGAAAAGTTCAAGGAATATAGAAATGAAGTAGAAAAACAAACCGCACGTAGTATAAAAGTTCTTCGATCAGATCGAGGAGGTGAGTACTTAAGCGGAGAGTTTTTAGGTTATCTTAAAGAAAATGGTATAGTTTTTCAATGGACCCCTCCTTATACTCCACAATTAAATGGAGTATCTGAGAGAAGGAATCGTACACTATTAGATATGGCGAGGTCCATGATGAGCTTTACTGATCTTCCAGTATCACTATGGGGTTATGCTTTAGAGACGTCAGCGTATTTACTGAACAAGGTGCCTTCTAAATCGGTTCTCACAACCCCACATGAGATGTGGAGTAGGAAGAAACCAGGTCTTAAACATGTTAAGGTTTGGGGGTGTCCAGCTTATGTCAAGAAAGTTGAACATGATAAGTTGGAACCTAGATCCGTGAAATGCAGTTTTGTGGGATATCCTAAAGAAGGTCATGGATATTATTTCTATGATCCTTCTGATTAAAGGATATTTGTTTCTAGACACGCACACTTCTTAGAGGAACAGTTCCTCCTTGATAGAAACAGTGGGAGAAATATTGAACTTGATGAAGTTCAAGAACCACAAAATGCAACGATTAGAGAAGAAGTACCTGTTCAGAAAGAACAACCTTCTGTAGAACAACCTTTACGTAAGTCAGAGAGAGTGTCCCGCCCAATCGAAAGATATTACGGGCTTGTCATTGAAAATGATGATGATTTGTCATTTGTTGATGATGAGGACCCTATGACTTATGAAGAGGCTGTGAGTTGTAATGACTCAGAGAAATGGCAGGATGCCATGAAATCCGAAATGGACTCGATGTATATAAACCAAGTGTGGACTTTGGTTGAGGCACCTGAAGGAATTAAACCCATTGGGTGCAAATGGATATACAAACGAAAGTTAGGAGCAGATGGCCAGGTGGAGACCTATAAGGCCAGGCTTGTGGCAAAAGGATTCAAACAAAGACAAGGGATTGACTTTGATGAAACCTTTTCGCATGTATCCTTGCTCAAATCCATTAGGATTTTGCTTGCGATTGCAGCCTACTATGATTATGAGATCTGGCAAATGGACGTAAAGACGACCTTCCTCAATGGGAAACTTGAAGAGGAAGTGTATATGACACAGCCAGAGGGTTTTGTTTCCAATGGAAACGAAAATCTAATATGTAGACTGCTGCGAACCATATATGGTTTGAAGCAAGCTTCTCGAAGATGGAACATCCGTTTTGATGAGACAATCAAAGAGTTTGATTTTATCAAAAACTTAGATGAACCATGTGTTTACAAGAAGGTTAGTGGGAGCGCGGTAACATTTCTTATATTGTATGTGGATGACATACTTATAATAGGAAATGATATACCGATGTTACAATCAGTCAAGGTCTGGCTATCAAAGAACTTCACTATGAAGGACTTGGGAGAGGCATCCTATATTTTAGGGATGAAGATCTATAGAGATAGATCTAATAGAACGATTGGCCTATCCCAAGGTACATACATCGATAAAGTGCTAAAACGGTTTAGCATGTAGAACTCGAAAAGAGGTCTCATTCCTATTAGTCATGGGATTACTCTTTCCGAGAAGATGTCTCCAAAGACATATGAGGAAAGGGTGCGCATGAGTAGGATTCCTTATGCCTCGGCAATAGGATCCATCATGTATGCGATGTTATGTACTAGAGTTGACGTTGCTCATTCACTTAGTGTGACGAGCAGATATCAGTCTAACCCAGGTGAAGAACACTGGAAAGCAGTGAAGAACATATTGAAGTACTTGAGAAGTTCCAGTGAAGAACATATTGAAGTACTTGAGAAGGACTAAAGATGTTTTTCTTGTTTTTGGTGGATCTGAATTGAAAATTAAGGGTTATACTGACTCTAGTTTTCAATCAGAAGACGATGGTAACAGATCCCAGTCAAGGTATGTATTTACTCTAAATGGGGGAGCGATTAGTTGGAAGAGTTCCAAACAGCCTACAACGGCTGACTCCACAGCGGAAGCAGAATATATAGCTGCATGTGAAGCTGCAAAGGAAGCTGTCTGGATGAGGAAATTTGTTTCTGATTTGGGAGTGGTTCCTAGCATTGAGGATCCTATAGTGTTGTATTGTGATAACAACGCTGCGATAGCTCAAGCTAAGGAACCAAGATCCCATAAGAATTCCAAACACGTGTTGCGGCGCTTTCATCTGATTCGAGAGATCATGGAAAGAGGGGATGTCAACATCGTAAGAATTGACACATTACAACATAGCGGACCCATTTACTAAGGCATTGTCTCAGGCTCACTTTGATCAACATAGAGATAAGATGGGTATAAGATACCAGAGTGATTGGCTTTAGTACAAGTGGGAGTTTGATAGTATTTTGTCCTAAACCCAATCATGTGTGATGGGTTAGGAAATACTTTCATGTAATCTTATTTGATTTTATTTATATTAATAAAAGACTTGTTGTTTTTATTACGGGCTTTATCTATTTAAAGTGTTTAAATAAGAAGTTCCATAGTTTAGAGTAAACCTTCTAGAATTATACTGAGATTATAATAATGAGATCTACAAGATGATAACACTAAACTTAAATAGTTCCCGATCGTAGGATAACTAATTGGGAGTTAGTCAATCCGTAAAGATCGGTACATACTATGCTTGCTTCCTCGGAAGGATGTCTGTTCTCATAGACATTCGTGTGGTGACACTATAGCTAGTATGTAGGTGCTTATTGGAGAATAAGTTCACTGAACGTGACTTGATCAAATGAACGACTAATGGAGTTTACTCACGTGTTAATAGTTGTTCATAAGTTGATGGTGGTACAAGTGTCCTTAGACTTGAGACCGTTAAAGTAATCTTATATACAATGAACTATGTTTTGGTTTAGTTCTAAGTCCTTAAGGGACAATCATTAGTTCTATTCCGGGTATAGGAATTTGTATATGAAGATAGTTAACGATCGATAAAGAATCTACCCCTTTCAGTAAAAGAAAGTGAATATCCTATGATGTTCTTACTATGTTAGTTCTGGAATCTCTGGCCAGAGTAATTGAAGTTAGAAAGAGTTTCTAATTCAAATGAACTAGACATAATGTATAAGAAATTATATGATTAAATTAAATAGGCTTGACACGCGATCCATGCCTTGTATTAAATCGGGATATTGTCGGGTAAAAGGAATTGATTGTACGGTAACCATTTGCTGAATAGGTTTTATATATTCTAAGCAATGAATTCATATTATCCGGATAGTCGCGATATATTCAAAAGTATCACTCGCGATGTAGAATAAATATTAATTACTTATGTAATTATATTTAACGAATTAATTAGTAATTCGTATAAGTAATAATAAATAGTTTATTATTATTTATTTCTACTACCGGCTTAATATTGAACCTAAAGGGTCACACCATAAAAAGGTTAAATATTTATAGATGATGAGAATAATTAATAATGGATATGAATTATTTATTTATTGAATAAATAATTAATTAGCAATTATTTATAATTTATTAAATGAGATTTAATAGATTATAAATAAATTAAGAAAAGTTCTTAATAATTATTAATTACAAAATTTAGTTTGAGAAATTAAATTTTATGAGAGAATTATTTTCAGAATGGGATTAATAATTAAAAAGGTTTTAATTATTAAATGATTATTTAATTAGATAAAGTAAAGACTTTATTTCTTTAAATATCAAACATTTCCAAGAGTTGGAGGACATCACAAACACACAATACAAAACATCCCAGGGGGTTGAGAAGATCATGGAGAGCTTTTGAAGTTCATCAAAATCATTCCAAACCATTTAATTAATATTTCTCAATTGTTCTTCATCTACTATATGATATTTGATCTTGGTGGATACCATTAGAGCACTCCACACTTGAGGGGTGATTGCTGGAAATCAAAGATACATTCATAACAATCTCAGGAAAGCTATCAAGGTATTTTTCTTGTGTTCATACAATTTTTAAATCTATATACATGATTAATTAGGTTTTTATGCAAGTAAATGTGATTTACGCTTCCGCTACGGTCATAAATTCCTTCACCATGGTCGCAAAAAGGGGTAATGGTTAAAAATAACCATTTTTTAAAGGGTTAACGAGCAAAAACATCCATTGTAATATTAAAAGGATCAAATACACCTTTTTATTTTTTTTAGGATACAAAAAGATCCTTCTAGTTAATTTTCTCTTAATCATGGTTAAAAATTAATTTAGAATTAACAATATTTAATATTACTAATTTCATTAATGTATTATTATTCCTAAACTTTAGAAGATTTTTTTGCTCTTAATTTGAAATTTAAAAAACATGAAATTAAAATCATATTTCATGTTAATATATATTCCTTATATTTCCTTTTAAAATCGCTTGAATTTTTGGCACGTACTTTATTAAAATTTCTTTTTATAAATTAAAATTTTGATTGTATATTTTGATTCACAAAAAAAATATTTTGAAAAAAATAAAATTTACAATGCAATCAAAACTCATTAAAAACTCATTAAAGTTACTGCCAAAAGTCAAGCAACTATTAAAAAGAAACAAAGTAATATATATAGAGCCTTTATTTCCTTATCATAAAATACTGTACTATCAACAAAAATAACTTATCTTGCTACGATCTAGAGTATTCTCATTTAATTCATTAAGTACGATACAGGTGTGTAATCTAAAAATTAATGTCAATTTATTACCAAAATATCAGTATTTTTTTGTTATTGTCGAAAGAAACAAACGGGATTGTAAAATAAAGGGAAGTATTTATTATATATGTATATGCATGTATAATATAATATATTTGTATAATATTTAAATGGATGGCTGAGAGATTAAAAAATATAAAAAATTAGTAAAGACGATTAATTTCTAATTTTTATTATAAGAGTTGTTTATATTTGAGAAAAAATCTATATACATATATATAACTTCTAAATATACCCAAAATAAATCTTATTGAAAAATTATGTTTAATCTTATTTTATTTTATCTTATTATGATTATCTAAAAATTATTAAATTTTATTTTAAGTATATATGTTTTATATATATTAACAAAAAATAAATTTAAATACCAAGTTTTTTAAATTCCCAATTTGGAGTAAAAAGCCTTTACTAAATTAATAATATTAGTTATATTAAATGTTTTTAATTGAAATTTATTTTCTAACCATGATTAACAAAAAACTAACTAGAAGGGTGTTTTTGAACCATAAACTTAAAATATAAGGATGTATTTGATCCTTTTTAAATTATAAGGGTGTATTTGCTCCTACACCTATATCATAAAGGTATTTTTGCTCCTTAACCTTTTTTTGAAACTCTTATAATGAAAATACTAGCTAATAACCTGTGCGAAGCACGGGTTTCTTTTGACAGGTTATAAAATTTATTTAACATTATAATTATGTTTTTATATAATCCTTATTTTTAATAATTTTTTTAATTTTAATTTAATATAAATTTATATAATGATATGCATGGTTTAAAATTTATTTTGTAAAATTCTAAATTAAAAATGTCGTTGACGTGTTCGAACTTTGAATTTTTAGTAAATTAATTTAATCATATAATATATCTTATTATTAGATCTAACGATTCTTATTTATTACTAAAAATAATGATTTGAATATGTGGTGAGATATTTTTGGGTGTATATTAGTGATCGCAAGATTAATTTTAAATTAAAAAGTAACGTGTTTTAATTACAAAAATTACTACTAAAAATAATTACGGAAAGATATGGTGTGATATTTTGGATATATATTAATTATTGTAATATTTGGTAAAGTGTTTTAATTAGAAGTAAAATATTTAGAAAAATGGGTAATTGAGTTGTTGGAGAAGAAAAAAGAGTCCAAGTAGAAGCTCAATGTGGATGAAAGAATTTTAATCAGTATAATTACGTTAACATTAGTAATTAGCTTTTTGAGTTGTTTTTGTAATTTAATTATTTATTTTAATAATTAGGATAACCAAACCGAAAACCAAAACTTTCAATGTTTCGGCTTTAATATAATAGTATAGATTTATGTTGGATGTGATTGGTTATTTATAATAAATGGGATATCTCTTTGTAAGTTGGGTATCTAATTTTATATAGGATATTCATTTGTGATTTGGGTATTATAATTTTTTTTTATTTTTAGTTTCTTGAGATACCCATTTGTGAGTGGATCGTGGGGTATCTTATACAAAATGAGATACCCAGTTAACAGTTGGGTATTCCATCGGGTAAAAATAACCATACACTTTGAAAATTGTTATTTTTGTCATTTTTAACTCAAAAATGGGTACTTTTATCATTTTTTCTCGCAAAAACTAAAAATGGAGAGTTATACGTAACCTGTCCGTGTCGTGCCCAAAATCAATTTATTTAATGTTAATGTATTTTCGTGTTCGTATATGTTCATGTCAATGTAATTTCATCTCATTTTTTTTGTGTAATTTTAAATAAAAATATACATTTAAATAAACATATTTTAATATTAAATATTTAGTAAGATTTTTACAAATATGTATTAAAATAGGGAAATTATCAAAAGTACTCATATTTTTTTAAAAAAATTATAAGAATACGATAAAATTTGAATATGTGATTTTGTAGCAGGTTGCCAGCAGTTGCATTTGTGGTTGCACATGAAATTGCACCTATGAAAAAAATTATGCAGCTTGGGGGAGATTGTTAGTCACAGAGGCATGTCTGAACTCAGTTATATAACAAACCTATTTAATCATAGTAATGTTGTGCATTACTTACATGACTCCTTAACTAGAGAATCCTTTGTGAGATTTTCAGTCTTGTAATTTGTACTTAGTATTAGGCATCAAGTTCATCTGTAATGTACAAACTAGCCATACAATAATGCTTGAAAGAAGATTCTTTGATCATGCTTCAAGATTGTAGAAGAAGGCAGCACAATAATCACAGTTGCAGCTTGAAAAATGAAGAAATTTCCCTAAGTAAAAATTTGA
Organism: Saposhnikovia divaricata; assembly: GCA_036435485.1. Taxonomy (NCBI): domain Eukaryota; kingdom Viridiplantae; phylum Streptophyta; class Magnoliopsida; order Apiales; family Apiaceae; genus Saposhnikovia; species Saposhnikovia divaricata. The sequence goes on along the minus strand of CM071600.1, from coordinate 58,353,657 downwards.
GAAGTAAATTTGTCTATTAGAGAAGTCAAGGATTCGATATCTCAAGGATTCCAGAAGTGAAGTGTTATATTTGATATGTCAAAAGTTCTACAAGTAAAATGATGTATTCGACATCTCAAGGATTTTAGAATAAAACACTCTATTCGATATGTCAAGGATTCAAGAAGTAAAATACTCTATTTGATGTGTTAAGGATTTCAGAAGTAAAGGTCCTATATTCGACATCTCAAGGATTCCACAAGTCAGAAGACATATTCGATATCTCAAGGATTTCACAAGTTAAAAGACCCAATCGACATCTCAATGATTCCAAAAGTCAAAAGACTCATTCGAAAAACACATTCGATATCTCAAAAATAATTGATTCAGAACTCAGAGATCTCTAGCCATTCACAAGTAATTTTCGAATCAAGTACTTAGTCGATTCTCAAGTGTGTTAAACACAAATTTCAAGAAGATTCTCATGACAAAAAATCAACACAAACCAAGGCAACTATAGTGGTCCAATTGTTGTAGTGTGGCAAGCCTACAAAGAAACTTGGAGAGAAATTTAACGAAGAGTGCCTAAAGAAGTGGATCTGGTTAATATACAAAACAAGAAGAATCACATAATACCAGCTTTCACCAAAATAGTATAGACAAGCTTAGTTCTTTAATTTGTCTGTTACTAGTTTTGTAAAAGTGAGTTGTGCACATGTTCTATAGGTGCACATACTCATATCTTTAGTTGTTAAGATTTCTTTCGTAATATCAAGTATATCTCTCTGAAAAATCGAAACTGAGAATGCACTTTGTATTCATAATTTGTAGAAAATCTTTAATCTAATACAATATGATATAGAGTGAAATTGTTTGTTCATTACATTTCGCATTACTTTTCAATCAACATATAATTTCAAGTTACAAGCAATCACATATTCAAACAGTTAAGATTCGAAGAAACGTTGATAATACATTCACATTCCCTATATTATCTAAGTGTATTTCATACTCAGCAAAAATGATTGTGTGCTAGCATCAAATCCATTATTATATATACTAGTTTAAAACATGTGCGATGCACGGATGCTCTTTAAAATTATATAAATTTTTTAATTAAAATAAGAAAAATAGACATGAATATTGTAGGCTTAAAATTTTAAAAATATGATTTGATAATAATTACAAATATATATATATATATATATATATATATATATATATATTTGTAATATTGTTAGAAGAGAGATTTTAGTTTAACAATATAAAAAAGATAATATGCTTGAGCCGAATAAGTTAACCGGATAGTTTTATAATAATATTATTTTATTTTATTTAAATTAAACTGCCCTAATAGGTTTTAGTCAGAAAAAATAAATAATGTAACGTGTTTCAGTTAAAAAAGGTAATTGGTTAGTTGTCAGTAATTATTATATTATTATTTTATATATAAAATAGAATTGTCGTAGTAATTTTAGAAAAAGAGACTATTTAGTTAGATATAATTTAAAAGATATTGTATTTTACGTGAAAAAAAGCTGAGTAGTTTTTGAAAAAATGAAAAGGCAACATGTTTTATTTGAAAAGGAAAATTGATTAGTTACCGGTAATTATAATATTATAATATTATTTTATTAAATAGAATGACGGACCATAAAAAGAAGTAAAAACAATTAAAATATTAAAGAGTAAGTGCCAAAATGTAAGTATCGTACCTGAAAAAGGAAATTAATTAACTATTAGGAGAGATTTTATATATATTTAAGTAAGTGTAATTAAGTAAAAATAACAGGTACTGTACCGACCGATCAACCAAATTTTTAATGTTTCGGCTATTGTAATATAGTATAGATATTATATATACACCAAACACTAAAATTTTCAATATATCGGCTTTAATATGATAGTTTAGATATATACGATTTTAAATGTATTTTATTAATAAACTGAAAGATATGGTGAGAAACGAAATTTGTAGTTTTAAAATTTTTAAATGATATTATACTATAATAATTATATATAGGACGAAAACCCCTAAAAACCAAAATTTAAAGTACAATGTCCAAAATGATCACCTACGAGTTTAGTGTCCAAAATGACCAGACGACTACGCATTCCACACATGTGAAGGGTAGAACACGCATTCCACATATGCGTTGCTCCATTTTTTTACTTTAAAAAAAAACCTACGCATTGCCTGCATGTGTGGTTCATTTTATTATTATTTTAAAAAAAATTGCAAAATACGTATTGCCTACATGCGTTGGCTTTTATTTATTTATTTTTATAAAATTTTCAACAAAACTAGCTCTCGCATATGGTTCATCCGTAGCTAAGTAAGCGCATTTAAAAAATGCGTGGGTGGGAGGAAACCACGCATTTTGCACCCCACCCACGCATGTTGCACATGCGTAGGTTTTTTTTTGTTTTTTCCCTTCAATATTTCGTTAAAATAAATAAAAATTACCAGATCTAAAATCCAAAATGAAACTGTTGAACCCCAAAGGTTAATTTTTGAATCCCCAAGAGAATACAGATAAAATTTAAAAATTTTAAGTGAAAAATTGAATATTTCTTACTGTGTCCGACAGTCTGATTTAACTATCCACGAAATTACTGTGAGGGCTAATTGCGAAGCTACTGTTTTCTGGTAAGATGTAGGCCGAATTGTTCGGGAGACCATTGCAGTCATTTTTAATTTTAAGAATATTTGTATTCAGTTTGTTAATTGATCAGGAAACAAAGCGGCTAATTGTTTAGTTCGTTTATTTATTTTTCAACCTGGTTGCATGGTTAGTTAGGGGTTTGTCCCAATTGCTTCTATTTCAAATTATTAATGAAATCTGTTTAATTTTGGCAAAAAAAAAAGTAAAAAAATAGAAAAAAAATAGACCCCTTATACTAATTTAAAACATAATTTTTGATCAATTAAATAACTTACATACGAGATATAAACATTGTATTGATTTTCAATTAAATAAAAAAACGTAATTGGGTTAGGACACGAAAGTATAAATTAGATCATAAATGCAATACAATCGTTTTTTGATTAAGATGTATAGCCATGTTAATGAAAGATATATTTTTAAAAAATATTAAATTGTATACAATCCATAAATGTTAATAATCGATTTGTTGAATTTAAAGACCGCAAAATGATTGAATTTAAAAAGATAAATTCAAAAAAAAAAACTAATTAGATTGCATTCAAAAAACATTCAGAATTTTAGATTAGTAAAAGTGAATTTTTAAAATAAGACTACATGTAATATACGTATACACATTTATATTATTATTATTATTGGTTACTTATGGAGCTTCAAAAAGAATTAAATATAATGTTATACATAAAATTTGAAATTGAATCACCAAAATTTGAACCAAACTTACTAAAATTTTGAGTGCAAATTATCAAAATTTTCAAGATCTAAAAATTTGATATTGTTCGGATGTGCAGGTGATGGTGTTGACGGTAGTAAATTAAGTGAAAATGACATCGACAGGGCATTATAAACTCGAATTTAATGTAAGAAGACGAAAAATGAGATGCATGAGTTAGCGGAGGTGTGGGGTAGTTGGAATTCGATGACAAACGTGTTCACAAGTTATATATAGAGTGGTTGTAATAACCGTGAATTTTACTAACAATTATAATATCGAGCTTCTTTGTTTAAGTTCAATAAATTTTATTTTTTCCTTTAATATTAGCACTAGATTTTCATTAAGATAACGAGTGTGGAAAATTTATTATTACGGATAACTTTATATAAAACTAGTGATATTAATTAGGATTTTTTTTTATAATTCCTATTATTCTCTTTTATTATTTATTATAGGTACTAATATTATTATTATATTTATTATTTTATTATTTACTAGTAAGCATTATTTCAAGATTATTGGGTAGAGATTATTCTAGCAATTGGGTCAAGAGTAGCCCAAATTTTATTAGTCCATTAAGAGCCCAACTAGTAGTACCTTATATATATTTTTACAAAACAAAATAAGAAGTCATCTTCTCTTCTCTCCGTAAAACACAAAAACATCACTATATATATATATTTTCCTCTTTGCTCCATTAAAACAAACCTTTAAAAACTTATATCTACTAATACATTAGGTTGATCTTGCATGCAATTTTATATTTGTGAAGCACTCTAAAAGCTCTTCAAATCGATATCCATATTTAAGGGTTTTCGAGAATTGGATTTTCAATCGAGTTCTAACATTGATTTTTTGAAAAAGGGTATGAGCCTCAAGTTTTTAAAACCCCTTTTTTTTATTCATTTTGTATGTTGTTGGTTATGTAAAATTGATGTATTGTATTTTATAAAATTAGTGTTTTTTTATTTTTAATTAGAAACTTTTTTTAATTGGTGTGATGCATTGTGTTTGGATTTAATTAGGTTTAATAATGTGTGGGATTGGTGATTTGGGGGTGGATTGAATTGCATGTTGATAGGTCCATAATTAATCATATTTTTAATACCCATTCTATGTCCGTTTTCGTAATTTTATTAATTAATAAATTGTTTTATTTTGTTTTGTAGGAAAATAAATAAAAACATATTTCAAGCAGGAAAAGGTGCAAAAAGGGAAAGGAGGTGGAAAATACTTGAAGTCAAGGAAACTGGAGGGAAAATCGATTACTTATCGGAGAAGAAAAGGAAATTGAAGAAATTATATTCAAGATTGGATTGTAATCATAGGGGCTAAACCCAATATTTTCCCCTATATATATGGCCTTATCTCTATCAATTTAGACACCGATCTAGATTCATAATTTAGGAGTAGGAGTAGATTTAGTTGTCCTTCAATACAAACAATTTTTATTTGCTTTATTAAAACACTTTTTCTGTTATTCAATTCATGCTTTAAATTCTTGTTTGTTTTTCGATATCATGTCTAGCTAGTTCTCTTATCCTAGGATGAAGATGAAGTTGATTTAATTACTCTTGATTTCTTCTCGTTCTTATTAATTGATTCTCATGATTTTTCTTGGTGCTTAATTGTTCAATTGACAAAGTGATTTTGATATATTATTGTTACCGGATTTATTTTTCATAGCCTATGCTTGCTCCTTGAAGTTTTGATAGGTTATTGTTAGATAACAAGTTTTATAGTATATGCTTGTCTCGTTAATTGATATATCTTGTTTGTGAAGAAAAGAGGATTGGTTTTAGGGCGAGGTGATATTAATTGTGATTGATTAACGGATTCGGATTCCTAGGTTTTCCATATTATTTGATAATCTTTGCTAATTAGGTTAATTAAAACTCATCTCAAACCTATTTGTCTAGTTCGCCTGATTTAATTATTAGGGTTTTGAAAATTCGTAGTCTCTGTGGATCGACCTGTAATTGCTACAACTAAACACTGTGCGCTTGCAGTTATTTTACACATCAAGTTTTTGGCGCCGCTGCCGGGGACTATTGGTATTTTTCACTCCTTGATATTAATTCTTCGGATTAGTTTCTTGTTTTCTTTTGTTTGTTTTTTTAGGGAATAGTGAAGCGGAGAAAAGCTTGGACAAGAAGATCGCTGGAAGGCCTCGCTGTCTCTTTTGAAATTTTTGAAAGCGCTTTTCGGTATTCCGTATCACCTCTCTCTATTTTGTTTTTTTTTTCTTTATTATTATTGAAAAAACACAAAAAAATTAAATATTCAAAAAAATCCAAAAATATTAGTTAGTTAATTGTTTGTTAAAAACCAATTTGCTGCATCATTCATTCTCTCACATAGGATCACATCATCTAGATTTCTTTATTGTATTTATTGCTTTCCATCTTTTAATTGTGGTGATTGCTGGAGGAAAGAGGTACGTACAATTTAGAATAGAACACGTAGTGTAGTGCATCCATAAGTGTTTACTTTCTTGTTCTTTGTGTATTGCATCATTCAATCAATCTTAAGGGTGCTACCCAATTACAAGATAAGGTGAGGGATTTCATCACCCTTTCCTTGGCCCACAAATCAGTAATTCCTTCATCTTGCATTCCCCTTTCCTTAATAAAATTAAGTAGACGTTGGCCCCTAGGATCTCGCGCTCAAGTAGGAAGAGAATCTAGGAGGAACAAATCAATAAGTATTCTTTCGTTTGGTGTCTAGGCAAGCGTGACGCTTACCTGGCTAATTTGGATTGGTGTCTAGAAAGGTGTTTAGCCTCTTGGCAATGCTTGCACCTGCCTGGCCAGTCAGGACGAGTGCTTTTTGAGTTGTGACTTTTAGTAGTATCTTATTGTTAGGAGCAAGGTCTAGATTTTTCTTAGGATAATATAGATTTTTCTTTTTAATTTTCCATTTTTTTAGGTGTTTACTTATAGCTCTTGTCTGCTACGTGCTTAATTGTTTACTTCTCTTGTATGCAAAGTGCTTGGGTTCGAGACACTTCATCTAGATTAGTAAGACAAACCAATCTGTCATCTCCTAAAGTAGTGAGGCAACTCGAGTTCTCTTCACCCACTAGAATTGAGTCAAAAGAATTAGAAGTTCAACCCGTAGTCATGGCTGTTTCACTTAAAGACCGTTGTTACCCCGCTCGTACCGCTCAACCCTCATGCATAGTCTTACCCGCAGTAACCGCGAATAACTTTGAAATCAAACATCACAACATTAGCATGTTACCTAGGTTTGCTGGGGTAGAGGGAGAGGATCCATATCTTTTCATTCGAGAGTTTGTGGAAGTGTGTGCATTGCAGAAACTTCAACAATTGAGTGAGGATTCCATTAGGCTCAGGTTTATTAATTTTGCTTTAAAAGAAGATGCTAAACAGTGGTTGTATAGTCTACCCGTTAATTCTATTTCCACATGGGAGGGATTTGTTGCTATCTTTCTTAAAAAATATTTTCCAAACCATAAGGCAAACCGACTTAGGAATGAAATCAACCAATTTCAACAAAATCGAATGAGTCTTTTTGGAAATATTTTGATAGATTTAAAAAGTTGTTGTCTAAATGTCCTCAACATGGTATAGAAAAATGGAGACTTTGCAAAATTCTTTATGAAGCCTTAGATAGCCAAACCACTGCTTTGTTAGAGTCTATGTGTAATGGTAAGTTTATGGATAAAGATGAAGATGAAGCTTGGCAATTTTTTGAGGAGTTAGCTGAAAGAACAATGTTGTGGGAGTCAACTAGGGAACCTAATCAAGAAACTGAAAAATCTAACTCATCTAAGGGCTTACACGCAGTTGGTAATTCTATTGCAACCGAAGCTAAGTTAGCTACACTCACTAGACGTCTAGAAGCCTTAGAAACCAACAATGCGTCCTCTCAAATGTCTCTCTGTGCAAACTGTAGTTCTCTTAATCATGTGGTAGAGAATTGCCCTGAAATTGAACAAGTCAATGCCATGTTTCAACCTAGAGTTAGGAATGATCCTTATGCACCCACATATAATCCTGGTTGGAAGAGTCACCCAAATTTCTCATGGAACCAAGGTCAATACAATCAGTATAATCAAAACCCTCAACCTGCTTTTCAAAAGCCAAATCCTGGTCCATACCCAACTCAAAATCCTAATTCATATCCACCTCAAAATCTTGGTCATTATCCAAACTCAATCCCCATGAATCCTCCTGGTTTTAGTGAATCTGATAAGAAATTGAATTCTATTGAAAAGAGTATGGAGGCATTACTCAAATCTCAACAATCTTTCATGCAAGCTATGACCCAAGATAGGCAGTTACTAAATTCCAACACTCAAGCCATATCTAAGCTAGAGGTCCAAGTCAGTCAATTGGCAAACACGATCAGTGAGAGAGAGAAAAATCAATTTCCTAGTCAACCCGAGACTAATCCTAAATCTCATCCAAATCAAAAGTCTCGTGAAAACATGAATTCTGTTATCTCCCTAAGGTCTGGTAATCAATTCAACAATTATGCTGGTGTCAATACTCAAGAAGAAGATAAGCTAACATCTGAACCAAATCCTTTGCTCTTGAATCCTAGTCTTAAGAAATCTTCAAATCCCGAGAACTTTGAAGTAGATAGAGCTGAAGATTCATCACCATCCGATGAACCACCTTCGAAACCCCACTCTGATGTGTCTAATGAAAAAGTCTTTAAGCCGAAAGCCCCGTTTCCTCAAAGACATACTTCAAACAAACAATCTGCTCAGTTAGATAAGATTTTGGAAGTCTTTAAGCAAGTCAAGATTAACATTCCTCTTTTAGATGCGATTCAACAAGTTCCCTCTTATGCTAAGTGTCTAAAAGATTTATGTACTCATAAAAGAACCACTCATGTTCCTAAGAAAGCTTTCCTAACATCTCATGTTAGTTCTATTTTGTCAAATCAAATCCCTGTGAAGTATAAGGATCCTGGTTGTCCTACCATCTCTTGTGTCATAGGTGATACTTTCATTGATAAAGCTTTACTCGATCTAGGAGCTAGTGTGAACCTTCTTCCCTTATCTGTCTATCAAGCCTTGGGTTTAGGTGAACTTAAGAAGACTAGTGTCACTCTTCAGTTAGTTGATCGTTCTGTTAAAACTCCAATAGGTATAGTGGAAGATGTGTTGAGTAAGGTTGGTGATTTTGTATTCCCCGTTGATTTTGTTGTTCTAGAAACCGAACCAGTCTAGAATCTCAAAAATCAAATTCCTATCATTTTAGGAAGGCCTTTTCTTGCTACCTCTAATGCTTTGATTAACTGTAGGAATGGTTCGATGAAACTCACTTTTGGTAACATGACGATAGATCTTAATGTCTTTAATGTAGGAAATCAACCTAATGAGATTTTTGAACAACCTGTAGGAGTTAATTCGATAGATGAGGTTGTTTCGTGGTCGAATCTTGATAATAGTGCAATTGAGTCTTTTCTTGAGGAAGATGTTATGTTAGAGTATGAAAGTAATAAAGATCTTCATGAGCTTTATAGAAATTTCACTTCTGATGAGATGTTAGATGAATTGAATGCCATATGTTCTAAGCATGACACTCAACTTGAGGATATTTCTTTTGATCCTAGGTCTGTTGTTAAAACTTCTGTTGGTGAGCCACCCACTTTCGTTCATAATCTATCTTTTTCCATTCTTGATCAGTCTTTGATAGTTGATAATGAAACTTATCATGTTCTCTCTAGTGACTTAGTTCATAACCAAGGATTTCAAGTAATTAATTTGCTTAAACAACATAAAGAAGCATCTAATTGGTCTATGAATGATGTTAGTGGTATGAGTTTTATTCTGGTATATGATCATATTTCTCTAGTGGATAATGATGTTTTTGTGGGTGAGTTTCACATGTGTGTTGATTGTGTTACATGTGTTGTTTTTCCTCGATCTGGTATTGGTTAATATATCTGTTTTTGTAATGTGTTTCCCATGACTAAGTTTAGGTATGGGGGAGTTTGTGTGTGTGTGAGTTTTTGTGTTGTGTGTTTTTTGTGTGTATGTTATAGGTAATAATGTATCTCCTCATCCCTTATCAGGTATTCTCGTCCTTTTACTTTGTCATTTTTCTCTCATTTGAATACATTGAGGACAATGCATGATTTAGGTATGGGGGAGGGATTTAGTATTATTATTGTTAAAAAAAATCCAAAAAAAATTGAAAAATGAAAAAATACAAAAATAATTCTAGCCTTGTGAAATGATTACTTGTTAAAAGTTAGCTTGATGCACCCTTACATGCTATAGTACTCTTGTGTTTCTGATGCTTTTGACTGAGAAGTGATATGCTAAGTTCTTGTGCACACAAATACACTAGCAAGTTGAAACTAGTCGACTTATTGAATGTTGTAAGTAATTAAAAGGACATGAATATGTGCAAGAAGATTTGGTTTATATGCTTTGAGTACAAGTAGGTGCATTTAAGAGATTTTTGCTTGGGATTGATTATGTTTTTCCACCAAGTGAGATTTTGAGCCTATATGCATATCTTTTGCATTTTATATTCATTTGCTTGAGTGTCCACATATTGTTTGCATTGCTAGCACTTGTTTGAGACCTTTCTTGAAATGCATGACATTATTTGATGATAAGATGATAAAGGCATTTAGGAATAACCAATTATTATCCAAATTACCACACCCTTTACATATGATCAATTAGTTACCCCTTTGAGCTTTATCCTATTTTTTCGGTGACACACCACATTACTTGCCTAGACCTTTTTGTTATGTAGCCTTACGTATACTTGATCCCAATTTGTCAAAGGCTAGTAGGAAGTTGAGGGAGTAATAAGGTGTGTGAGATGGGGTTTACTTTTGTTCATTAATTTTGGGGAAATATTGGATTTTGTTGCTTACTTGTTAGTCGTTGTTCAAGAAATTTTGAAGAAGGATTGTGGTTGTGTATATATCTATATTATCTATGTTAGCTCTCCAAAAAAAAAGGAAAAAAAAGAGAAAAAAAATCATATGAGAGCATAATTATGTTTCTGTGTTTTTGTGATCCTTCTTCATTCGACTATTCAAGAATTTAGTTGAGAATTTTTAGAAATCCATGTATGGGGAGGATGTATGGTGTTGTGTATGATTTATTATGGTTCCTACTAGCTTTTGACACTTCACCTTATTTGGATTTACTTGACATACCTTGTTCCTAGCCCCGTTACAACCCAAATAAAGACCTTTTGATTATCATCATTAATGTGTGTTGTGTTAAAGTTAGATTGATACCAAATGTCAAGCATGCTTATGATTTTGTTGGAATAGAGTGATACACTTACCCTTGTTCTTGAGTGAATATTCTTTTGTGAGTGAAAGGTGAGTTGTTGCTTATTTTTGCATATGAGATCCCAAGTTTTGACTCTAAGATGTACTCTTGTGGGCTTAGCTTGGTTACCAACTTATTTTTACACTTGACGTGGACTTCTAATGATCGCTGCATATTTCTTTGAGTAGACTATGTGAATACTTGCACCTTACACACCAAGACATTGCAAATTCACTTTGATTTCTTTAGTTGATGTAGCATGAGATGACTTGTATGTGTGGTGTTACATTGAGCAATCTTTTACATGAGCTAGATGGATTTTGTGGGTACATTCACAATACGCCCTCACGAGACCTCACTCGTCCACTAGGGCTGCCTAGGGGTTTAAAGGGCTTGTTGCATATTCCAAATGCAACCGTGATCACCTACGGAAGTGGTATTATTTATTTAGGTAGTATTTTATATTTATTTTTCTCGAGGACAAGCAAAAGATAGGTATGGGGGCATTTGATAGGTCCATAAGTAATCATATTTTTAATACCCATTCTATGTCCATTTTCGTAATTTTATTAATTAATAAATTGTTTTATTTTGTTTTGTAGGAAAATAAATAAAAACATATTTCAAGCAGGAAAAGGTGCAAAAAGGGAAAGGAGGTGGAAAATACTTGAAGTCAAGGAAACTGGAGGGAAAATCGATTACTTATCGGAGAAGAAAAGGAAATTGAAGAAATTATATTCAAGATTGGATTGTAATCAAAGGGGCTAAACCCAATATTTTCCCCTATATATATGGCCTTATCTCTATCAATTTAGACACCGATCTAGATTCATAATTTAGGAGTAGGAGTAGATTTAGTTGTCCTTCAATACAAACAATTTTTATTTGCTTTATTAAAACACTTTTTCTGTTATTCAATTCATGCTTTAAATTCTTGTTTGTTTTTCGATATCATGTCTAGCTAGTTCTCTTATCCTAGGATGAAGATGAAGTTGATTTAATTACTCTTGATTTCTTCTCGTTCTTATTAATTGATTCTCATGATTTTTCTTGGTGCTTAATTGTTCAATTGACAAAGTGATTTTGATATATTATTGTTACCGGATTTATTTTTCATAGCCTATGCTTGCTCCTTGAAGTTTTGATAGGTTATTGTTAGATAACAAGTTTTATAGTATATGCTTGTCTCGTTAATTGATATATCTTGTTTGTGAAGAAAAGAGGATTGGTTTTAGGGCGAGGTGATATTAATTGTGATTGATTAACGGATTCGGATTCCTAGGTTTTCCATATTATTTGATAATCTTTGCTAATTAGGTTAATTAAAACTCATCTCAAACCTATTTGTCTAGTTCGCCTGATTTAATTATTAGGGTTTTGAAAATTCGTAGTCTCTGTGGATCGACCTGTAATTGCTACAACTAAACACTGTGCGCTTGCAGTTATTTTACACATCAAGTTTTTGGCGCCGCTGCCGGGGACTATTGGTATTTTTCACTCCTTGATATTAATTCTTCGGATTAGTTTCTTGTTTTCTTTTGTTTGTTTTTTTAGGGAATAGTGAAGCGGAGAAAAGCTTGGACAAGAAGATCGCTGGAAGGCCTCGCTGTCTCTTTTGAAATTTTTGAAAGCGCTTTTCGGTATTCCGTATCACCTCTCTCTATTTTGTTTTTTTTTTCTTTATTATTATTGAAAAAACACAAAAAAATTAAATATTCAAAAAAATCCAAAAATATTAGTTAGTTAATTGTTTGTTAAAAACCAATTTGCTGCATCATTCATTCTCTCACATAGGATCACATCATCTAGATTTCTTTATTGTATTTATTGCTTTCCATCTTTTAATTGTGGTGATTGCTGGAGGAAAGAGGTACGTACAATTTAGAATAGAACACGTAGTGTAGTGCATCCATAAGTGTTTACTTTCTTGTTCTTTGTGTATTGCATCATTCAATCAATCTTAAGGGTGCTACCCAATTACAAGATAAGGTGAGGGATTTCATCACCCTTTCCTTGGCCCACAAATCGGTAATTCCTTCATCTTGCATTCCCCTTTCCTTAATAAAATTAAGTAGACGTTGGCCCCTAGGATCTCGCGCTCAAGTAGGAAGAGAATCTAGGAGGAACAAATCAATAAGTATTCTTTCGTTTGGTGTCTAGGCAAGCGTGACGCTTACCTGGCTAATTTGGATTGGTGTCTAGAAAGGTGTTTAGCCTTTTGGCAATGCTTGCACCTGCCTGGCCAGTCAGGACGAGTGCTTTTTGAGTTGTGACTTTTAGTAGTATCTTATTGTTAGGAGCAAGGTCTAGATTTTTCTTAGGATAATATAGATTTTTCTTTTTAATTTTCCATTTTTTTAGGTGTTTACTTATAGCTCTTGTCTGCTACGTGCTTAATTGTTTACTTCTCTTGTATGCAAAGTGCTTGGGTTCGAGACACTTCATCTAGATTAGTAAGACAAACCAATCTGTCATCTCCTAAAGTAGTGAGGCAACTCGAGTTCTCTTCACCCACTAGAATTGAGTCAAAAGAATTAGAAGTTCAACCCGTAGTCATGGCTGTTTCACTTAAAGACCGTTGTTACCCCGCTCGTACCGCTCAACCCTCATGCATAGTCTTACCCGCAGTAACCGCGAATAACTTTGAAATCAAACATCACAACATTAGCATGTTACCTAGGTTTGCTGGGGTAGAGGGAGAGGATTCATATCTTTTCATTCGAGAGTTTGAGGAAGTGTGTGCATTGCAGAAACTTCAACAATTGAGTGAGGATTCCATTAGGCTCAGGTTTATTAATTTTACTTTAAAAGAAGATGCTAAACAATGGTTGTATAGTCTACCCGTTAATTCTATTTCCACATGGGAGGGATTTGTTGCTATCTTTCTTAAAAAATATTTTCCAAACCATAAGGCAAACCGACTTAGGAATGAAATCAACCAATTTCAACAAAATCGGAATGAGTCTTTTTGGAAATATTTTGATAGATTTAAAAAGTTGTTGTCTAAATGTCCTCAACATGGTATAGAAAAATGGAGACTTTGCAAAATTCTTTATGAAGCCTTAGATAGCCAAACCACTGCTTTGTTAGAGTCTATGTGTAATGGTAAGTTTATGGATAAAGATGAAGATGAAGCTTGGCAATTTTTTGAGGAGTTAGCTGAAAGAACAATGTTGTGGGAGTCAACTAGGGAACCTAATCAAGAAACTGAAAAATCTAACTCATCTAAGGGCTTACACGCAGTTGGTAATTCTATTGCAACCGAAGCTAAGTTAGCTACACTCACTAGATTTAGTTGTCCTTCAATACAAACAATTTTTATTTGCTTTATTAAAACACTTTTTCTGTTATTCAATTCATGCTTTAAATTCTTGTTTGTTTTTCGATATCATGTCTAGCTAGTTCTCTTATCCTAGGATGAAGATGAAGTTGATTTAATTACTCTTGATTTCTTCTCGTTCTTATTAATTGATTCTCATGATTTTTCTTGGTGCTTAATTGTTCAATTGACAAAGTGATTTTGATATATTATTGTTACCGGATTTATTTTTCATAGCCTATGCTTGCTCCTTGAAGTTTTGACAGGTTATTGTTAGATAACAAGTTTCATAGTATATGCTTGTCTCGTTAATTGATATATCTTGTTTGTGAAGAAAAGAGGATTGGTTTTAGGGCGAGGTGATATTAATTGTTATTGATTAACGGATTCGGATTCCTAGGTTTTCCATATTATTTGATAATCTTTGCTAATTGGGTTAATTAAAACTCATCTCAAACCTATTTGTCTAGTTCGCCTGATTTAATTATTAGGGTTTTGAAAATTCGTAGTCTCTGTGGATCAACCTGTAATTGCTACAACTAAACACTGTGCGCTTGCAGTTATTTTACACATCACATGTCGGAGATGGGGGAGGAGCACCACCGCGGCGTTAGCGGCGGTCGGTGGTGGTGGGTGTTTGTCGGAGGCGAGGTGCGGGCAGGAAGAGAGAAGCAGAGATCGTGGGGAGAGAGGGGAATATAGGGAGAGACGGGGAAAGAGACAGGGAGAGATTGAGGGAGATTAGAAGAGAGACAGAGAGAGATTGAGACGAAGAGAGATAGAGAGATGAGGCAGAGAGATAGAGAGAAAGGACGGAGGGAGAGAGTGAGACGAGATCGAGAGGAGATGAGAGGTTCGAGAGAGGAGAGAAAGAGAGGGGCGAGAGCAAAGGGGGTGATGAGAGAGAGGGAGAGAAGAAAGAGAGAGACAGTGGTGGTGATGGAAGCCGCCTCCGCCGGCGACCACCAACAGTAGTGGTTGATGGTGGTGTGTTTTTGCCCAAATTGCATGTTTAATTAGAAATTAATTATTAGGCAATAAAATGAATTAATAAAATAAAAGATTTTTGAAATTAGTTTCAAATAAATAAAAAGGAATGTTGGTTTATAAAGTGAATATTAGAAATAGTAAGAGAATATTTGGTTAATTTGGTTATTAAAAAGATAAAATAAGGTGATTAAATGGTTTTGAAATAAAAGTAGAATAAAAGAGTCTTGATTTATTTAGTGGAATAATAAAAATGGATGAGAGAAATTAGGCTTGTGAGAATAGTTAAAGTAGAATTGTTTTAGTAAATTACTTTGTTAAAAATGGGAGTAATGATTATGGATTAAAATTTAATAAAAATGGATGCTTGAATTGTTTTATTGTGAGAATAAAATTAGGAGATTTTTCTAAATGGACTTTATTAAATTATAGATTTCTAGATAAGTTATACGAGATAATTTAATTTAGAAGTATGTTTTGATTAATTAATTGTTAGCAACTATCTAGAAATAATTAGAGTCCTTTTTGAGAAAATTCCCTTACGAATAATTAGAGCGGGACTTTCACGTATAATTTCAATTTGATTGGTACGATGTTATAAAACCGATTTATTAAAATTAATAGGAAAAGCGAATAGACCCTCCATTTAATATATTAATTGCGAATAATGCGTTAGCGAGATTTTAAGAGCACGAGAGTATTTCAGATCATATTTTCGAAAATTACTTGATTATTGATGACACGATTACCAAATTATTTTGACATTACGTTATTAATTTCTTATCCGAGTACTAAAATCTTTTTGATAAATTCTTTCTGAGAATTGAGACCTTCGCTCGCGGGTAACACTTTTTAATATTCAGTAGAGTTTAGCGTCGAGACAAAGACAAGTTCATTCCTACCCTAAATCTCGGAAATTTTGTATTTTATTCGTATTATTTCCAATCCACATCTAGTGTCGAGCTATCAATTACGAGATTTATTTTTTGCTCCTTATGCTACAATAATTTCATTTTGAGTATTATTTTCTCGTTAAATATTATTTTACTGATTAAATTAGTTTATTTGTGAATCGTATCCCCAATAAGCGTAGAAGCAACTTCGTTGTTATCGGGCCGATCTCATTAATTCGAGACGACTCTTTAATTTGATTCAGTTGAACTAATCTCATTGCTCGAGATAGTTAAATTCATTCTTTCCAGTTGGTTCATCTTTCAAATCAACAAATATATTTTATAAAATTAGGATCGTTAGAGTGGTTACTCGTTGATCAAATAAAAAACTTTCTATTTCAACGTTCATAAATTATGTGTATTATAAATATACGAGTGGTACTATTTGTTCAGTACGACTCATCATGTTTCATTTCAAGACTATTCTCATTATTTCGAGATAGTTGCCTTTCTTGTTAGTGGTTGGCACTTTGTTCATGTCAACCAATAAAGTATAATTGTTGAGAATTTACATCAGTCCATTGTTCGGATTGGTGACACATTTATAGGAGACTGGCAGTCCGCCAGATCATACAAATATTTTTCCTGGAAAGTTTATCTCAAATTATCTGTTCATTAAATGTTCGGGAATTCTGTATTCTACTGGTCAATTTTGGGAAAGAGGCCCACTATAGAGAAAGAGAGACTTTTGTACTGTTATACGGACACGAAAATATTTTAGGCACTATGTTGCCAGGGTTGACTTAAATAACCCACTATGATGCTAGCATACATACATATATATTACATTTCGTTGATATCGTATTGTAGCCGTGATCGGGCGAAGTGCGGTGTCATAGGAGGACGGTATTCCCGGTCAGATAGTTGATCGCCCCACCGAGATACCGAGAGGTGGAAGACCAGTTTATTCTTTTCTCATGAGTCATCAGAGACACACCAAATTAGTTCTTTCGAGTATTCTTTTATCGAGATGAGTCTTGAGTCAATGTCAGATTATTTGTTAGGAATAATTCATAAGTTGTGATGTTAAGAATAGAATTTTGCTAATACTTCTTGTATATCCTGATCTTATAAAGGATTTAGCACTTTGTTTAGGATATATGTGTTAAACAGTAATCTGTAGAATTTAGTCAGGAACAGTACATCAGAGACTACATGTCAGGAACAGAGGAGCAGATCCTGATACATTAAGTCAGATCCTGATCAAATACTGATGGGATAATCAGATCCTGATGCAATGGGAAATCCTGATATCAGTCATGTTACTGATGATATCAGTCATGTTACTGATGATATCATTATGGATGCTACAGAAACTGGCAAGTGCTATAAAACAGGATCTTTGTTTTGGAAAACAAACAAGAAGATATCATGAAGGAAACGAATTTTCTATTGATGGAAACTATCAACTGGACTGCAGAACATTGTCATAGATAGATTATAATTCTGTTATTAGTTGATAGGTAGCATTATAAATACTTTCTCTATATCATTGTAAAAAAAGGAGTGTGTAAGCGAGTGAGTTCGTAAGATTTGTATTCGAGAGTTCGAAACAAACAGAGAGAGAGATTTATATTGTCAGCAGCTGCTAAAGGTATTGTACACCTTTGGTAGAGTTTGTATTTGATTATTTTAATACAAACAAAGTTTGATTCATTCGTTTATTCTTGTTCATATAATCAAGCAAAAATCAGACACGATTATATAACTTGTATTCAACCCCCCCC
The DNA here is from genome assembly GCA_036435485.1 of Saposhnikovia divaricata. Classification (NCBI taxonomy): domain Eukaryota; kingdom Viridiplantae; phylum Streptophyta; class Magnoliopsida; order Apiales; family Apiaceae; genus Saposhnikovia; species Saposhnikovia divaricata. The sequence continues at coordinate 58,336,032 of CM071600.1, read as the reverse complement.
CTTCTACAAGTTATTCGAGTTAACAATTGGTATCAGAGCAGGTTGATTTCGAATAATCATAAAGATCTGCAATCATGTCTGGTTACAAGGATGGTAATACTAAGATCCTTATGCTCAAGAGAAATGAATATACTCTATGGGAAGTGAAGATGTTGCATCACTTGGAAGCAACAGATCCTGATTATCTTGACAGAATCAGAGATGGGCCTTTTGTTCCAACAAGGCTTGTTCCTCAAGCAACTGTCGAAGGAAAAGTTGTTCCAGAACATACAGCAGAGAAGCCTAAATCTGAATGGACAGATAAGGAAAAGGAGAACGTTCTTAAGGATGCTAAAGTGAGAAACATACTATTCAACAGTCTTGATTCTGTTCTCACTAACTATGTTCTCTCGTGTAAAACTGCTAAGGAGATATGGGACAATCTAAAGGTTCACTGTGAAGGAACGAAACCTGTCAGGAAGAATATGAGGACACTTCTCATACAACAGTATGAGTACTTTGAATCCAAGTCTGGTGAGTCACTTACTGACACCTTTGATAGGTTTACTAAACTCATCAATGAGATGGCCATGCATGGTAAATATTATGACTTGGAGGATATGAATACGAAGTTCATGAAAGCTCTTCCTGATTTCTACAATGAGAAGATATCTGCAATTGAGGAAGCTAATGATCTTGATGAGATATCATTAGAAGCAGTTTATGGAAAATTGAGAGCTTATGAACTTGACTGGCAGCAGAAAAATAGCAGGAGTGAAGGAAAGATGAAAACTGTTGCACTCACCGCTCAATCTAAATCAAAGAAGCTTCCAGAAGAAAAGTCTGAATCTACTGAAAGAGACTTGAGGAAGAAGAAGAGCAAAGAAAGTTCTGAGTCAGAGACTATAGATATAGACTCTGAAGATAATGATTCTGAATCAGAGATGCAAGAACTCTTTGCTATGTTTGCTAAAGCTTTCAAGAAAGGAAGATTCAACAGGAGAAGATTTAGCAAAGGCTCTTTTCAGAAGAAAGAGGAGAAGAAGAATGACAAAGGCAAGAGTACAATTATCAAGATTGATAAAGCCAAGATCAAGTGCTTTAACTGCAGTGAGCTTGGACACTTTGCTAGTGAGTGCAAAAAGCCTAGGAATTCAGGAAAGGGTAATGCACTCATGGTCACACAGAAGGATTGGGCAGACTCCAGTGATTCTGAAGATGAATTGGATTATGATAACATTGCACTGATGGCAAGTGCTTCAGACCAGCCTGGATCTCCAAAGAAAACTTCTTCATCTTCTGTTAAGGGCATTGGAAAGAAGCATTCAATTATCTTGGACAGTGGATGCTCTGGACATATGACTAGAAAGAAGTCCTTGCTTACAAAGTTTGAGAGGAAAGCTGGCCCAGTAATATCCTTTGGAGATGGCAAAAAAAGAGAAACTCTGGGATATGGCTCAATTATTTTGGGGAATGTCATCATAGAAAATGTAGCACTGGTTGAAGGCTTGAAACACACACTTTAAAGCATAAATCAAATGGGTGATAAGGGTTACCAATCAATCTTTGACAGTAAGGGATGCAAAATCTTGAATATGAAGAATGGAGACATTGTTCTGACTGGTCAGAGACATGGTAACATATATGAAGCCAGCTTGAGTGACACATCTAAAGGAACTGTCAGATGTCTTTACAGCAAGGCATCAAATGATGAAAGCTGGAATTGGCACAAGAAGCTCTCACATCTCAATTTCAAGAAGCTTAATCAACTTGTTAAGCATCATCTGGTGAGAGGCCTACCTCAGGTAAACTATGTGCAAGATGGACTTTGTGATGCTTGTCAGCTTGGTAAACAAAGAAGAACCACTTTCAAGAGCAAGACAGAAAATTCCATTACTGAACCATTTCACATGCTGCATCTTGATTTATTTGGTCCAGTAAACATTATGTCTATCAATAAGAAAAGATATGCTCTAGTTATAGTGGATGACTACATAAGGTTCACATGGGTATTCTTTCTACACAACAAGGATGAAGCTCCTCAGCAAATCATTGAACTTGTCAAGAATATTCAAAATAGCTCTGAGTACAAGGTCAAAGTGCTCAGAAGTGACAATGGTACAGAATTCAAGAATTCTACAATGGAGGAGTATTGTGCAGACAGTGGAATTACTCAACAGTTTTCTGCACCTGGAACACCTCAGCAAAATGGTCTAGTAGAAAGAAAGAACAGAACTCTCATAGAGGCAGCAAGAACCATGCTTGCAGATGCAAAGCTTCCAACCTATTTCTGGGCAGAAGCTATCAACACTGCATGTTTCCCTCAAAACTGTACCTTGGTAAATGGTCATGGTAGGACTCCCTATGAGATGATCAAAGGAAAGAAACCAAGTGTGAAATACTTTCACATCTTTGGATGCAAATGCTATGTCCTGAAAGTTTATCCAGAACAACTTGGGAAATTTGAAGCCAAATCGGATGAAGCAATCTTTCTAGGGTATTCAACATCAAAAGCCTTCAAAGTATACAATCTCAGAACTCACATTGTTATGGAATCAATTCACATTGCATTTGATGATAAGAAGTTTGGAATTTTGCAAACTGATGAAAGTCATGACAATCTGGAATTTGAAAATCTTAAGTATTCTGAGATTCCCTCCAGCGATGATGAAGGTTCTCCAGAGGAAATCTCTATTTCTTCTCAAAGGAATGCTACTTCTGAGGGGGAGCAATTCAATCAAGGAGAACATAGGATTGATCAGGATCAGACTGGTCATTCAGAGTCTACTTCATCTGGAACTGATCCTTCAGAGTCTAATGAAGGAAGATCAGGAACTAGCAGCAGTACTGAATCCACTGATTCACTAATCAAGGGGGAGCTTTTGAAGGCAGAGAAAGTTCTTCTACAAGAAATACCACTAACTTAGGGGGAGAGTCTAGCATGAGTAATCTACCACCTGTTAGAAAATGGACAAGGGATCATACTGAGGATTTGATAATTGGTGATCCAAATAGTGGTGTTCGAACTAGAAGATCAATTCAAAATGAATGCTTACACAGTTGTTTTCTCTCAAAGAATGAACCTAAGAAGGTTGAAGAGGCCTTACAGGATCCTGATTGGGTAATAGCAATGCCGGAAGAATTGAATGAATTTGAGAGGAACAAAGTTTGGAAACTGGTACCAAGACCTAAAAATAGATCTATTGTTGGTGCTAAATGGGTTTTCAGAAACAAGCTAGATGAATCTGGTATGATTGTAAGAAACAAAGAAAGACTGGTAGCCAAGGGTTATTCTCAGGAAGAAGGAATTAACAATGATGAAACCTTTGCACCTGTAGCAAGATTGGAAGCAATCCAAATGTTTCTTGCATTTGCAGCTCATTCAAAATTCAAGGTACACCAGATGGATGTAAAGAGTGCTTTTCTAAATGGCAAGCTTTATGAGGAAGTGTATGTGGAACAACAACCTGGTTTTGTTGATCCAAAGTTTCCAAATCATGTCTACAAACTTGACAAGGCACTCTATGGACTGAAGCAGGCACCAAGAGCATGGTATGAGACTTTGTATAAATTTCTTCTTGAAAATGGCTTCACAAGAGGTACAATTGACAAAACTCTATTCTTTAGAAAGATAAAAGGTGATTTGCTTTTAGTTCAAGTTTATGTTGATGATATTATATTTGGTTCTACTAATGAAAAGTTATGTGCTAAGTTTAGCAAGCTTATACAGTCTAAATATCAGATGAGCATGATGGGTGAAATAAATTACTTTTTAGGCTTGCAGGTCAAACAGACCGAGACTGGTATTTTCATTAATCAGTCAAAGTATATCAAAGATCTTTTAAAAAGGTTTGGCTTTCAAAATTGTGCAATTGCAAAGACACCAATGGCAACAACCACTAAGCTAGACTCTGATCCTAAGGGAAAGAGTGTTGATAACACTAGCTATAGAGGCATGATAGGTTCACTGTTATATTTAACTACAAGTAGACCAGATATAATGTTCTCTACCTGTTTATGTGCTAGATTCCAAAGTGATCCTTAGGAATCTCATTTAATTGTTGTGAAGAGAATTTTTAGATATCTCAAGGGAACTCCAAATCTTGGTTTGTGGTATCCAAGAGAATCTGATTTCTCCCTAATTGGCTATTCAGACTCTGATTATGCAGGGTGTAAAATAGACATGAAAAGCACTACAGGTACATGTCAATTCTTGGGAAACAGATTGATTTCTTGGGCAAGCAAGAAGCAGCAATCAGTTTCAACCTCAACTGCAGAAGCTGAATACATTGCAGCAGGCAGTTGTTGTGCTCAACTCCTTTGGATAAGAAATCAGTTGATGGATTATGGTATTACACTTAGTAATATTCCTATGTTTTGTGATAATACTAGTGCTATCAAAATTGCATAAAATCCAGTTCAACACTCAAGGACTAAGCACATTGATGTCAGGTATCATTTTATTAGAGAACATATTGAAAATGGTACTGTGGAACTTCATTTTGTTCTTACTGACAAACAGCTTGCAGATATTCTAACTAAACCACTTGATGAGGCCACATTCATTATATTGGTTAGTGAGTTAGGAATGTTAAATTTTTAGATCTTTAACATCTGCACAAGTAGCAAGGTATGTTGTTTCAGCTTATAGACTTGATATTTTGTCAGGATCTATACTTGATTGATAAATGCTTAAGCTATAACATTTTACTTTGATAAATTACAGTATGATAGACTTGTAAATAAACATCAGGATTGTTATCAGTATGCTGACGTCATCAGTATTGACATCAGGATTGTATCGTCAGTATCAGGATTGTGAAATTTGTGTGTATTACTATTTCAAATTCTGAAGTTCATATTATTTGGTTGTTCAATTCTGAATTTTGTTAAGTTTATGTTAGCAAGTTTTATTACATACATACTGATAATTTATATCATTATTCATGACAGTCAAAAAACAACGATATACAAGTAGATATTAAGAAAACTTGTATTTTCATTAATCAAAAGTATTACATACATGAAAATGAAATACCATTCTTCTTTTTGTCTAACTACTACTGATAATTCTATTCTTGTCTAAAGTTGTTGCTACTTCAATCCTCAACGATAGACTTCAGGACAAGGAGCATCTCAAGAATGAATTCCTTGTCTGGGCGACTTGAATGAGAGCAGCTGACTCATCTTCATGCTTATTGAAGAAGATGAATAGCATCTCCATCAAGATCAACCTCAGACTCTTCACCAAATTCTTCATCCTCAAGGAGTGAAGAGATTAGAGGAGGATTGTATCCAACTGGTAGATGTTTTAGAGGAGATTTGTGGAAATCATCTGGGTTAAGATTAACCATATTTGACTTGATGATAAAAGTTATCTCTTCTAAGAGATAGTTCACTTGCTCCTGATCATCAAGAGTAAAGAACTTCTCAGTAGTAATGAACCAAAAGCTAGGGTTCATATGAAGATTTGGGTTGAAAGCCATGATGGAAAGAGAAAAGAATGAAAAGGTTTTGGAGAATGGCATAAGACATCGGTTTCTTTTATAGAAAGACGTGGGAAGCTGAACAGTCATTTGGGAGATATCAATGCATTCAGTCATAATTATGTGTGACTGTATTTCTTGTATTTTCAAGAAATATTGAATGAATTTAACCAATTGATTTTGTTATTTCTTTTTCAGGTAAAAGAAAATGCCATGTGGAAACTCTATTTAGTCTCTGGGATCATGATGATATTGATCAGGAATACGAGTGTGTTCACATCAGGATTAGTAATTCTTTTTATTCAAAAATCACATTGAATCGTGTGATTATCATGATGAAAAAATCACATCAGGAAGAGGAAACTGATCAGTATTAATTTTTATCTTGTTTTTACCTTGACTTATTTACTTGAAATTATTTTTGGATTTTATTTTCCAAAAGTCATGGGTAATTGCATTTTTCAGGGACTGACACCTGTCAACCTACGTGTCAACGTGGGATAATGGGTCTGAAGGATTCTTGAAATATAATTATTTTGATACTCTAATCGTGTAATTGCTTTCTCTAACTTCATTCTCTAAAGCAAAAACACTCTCGAGTTCTCAAAATCACTAATCAATTTCAAAGATTTCTTAAGTTCTTTTCAGATCAAAATGGCAACTCAAAGAAGACTACCCAAATCAGTAGCTTTCAAGTTTGGTGACTTTGATTTTATGATGAACAATCATGTTGCAGCTATCACCAACAAGGAAGGGGTGTCAACTGATTTTCACCCGATGATGGACTTTATGGCGAAAGGACCATTAAGTTATGCCTTGACAACATCTCCACAAATTAATCAAGTAGCTGTTTCACAAGCTTGGGAGAATGCTGAGGTAATTGATTCTACTCATAGTCAATCAGGTAAGATTGTTCTACACTTAGGACAAGACTCATTTGATCTTACTGAATCTGTTATTAATTCAGTACTTCGCTTACCTGTTAGTACAAATTTTGAGAATGTACCATCTGATGATGATGTAAGAACTATGTTATCTAAATTAGGTTATGATGGACCTCTAGATAACATGAGCCAGTTAAAAGATCTTTTCTTAGGAAAGAATGGTCTTTCTTCTTTGATCAAATTGCTAAATGTTTTACTGGTAAATGTAGTTCTTTTCAACAAATTACAGCTGTTACATCACATATTGCATATGCTTTGCTGTATAACAGAGTAATTAATTTTGGTCACATTATCTTAAATCAGATGTGTATTAAACTTGGGTCAAGAGATCATGACAGGAATATGGTTTATTATCATAGGTTCATGTAACTGTTTATTAACCATTTCATTCCTAATTTTGAAGCTAGATTTGGTAGAGAGTATTGTGTTTCTTCTTATGTACAGAAAAAGAGAATTTTCTTTGACATTACAAAGAAGGACAGTGAAAAGAATCTAGATGAAATACATGCGTTACACTATCCAAATCATGTTCAGGTACTTCTAAGAACTCATCTTCCTACTATCTATAATTCTTCTTTCTTTGGTGGTGAAATGACTCAGGAATCTCAATTGGAGAAGAACCCCCATGTGTCTACCCAAGTAGCCAAAAACATTACAGTCTCTGAAACAATTCTAGAACAAAATTTTGATCCACAGCCTATTGTTTCAAAGAAGCCAACCTCTGGTGTTTCTCAAAAGACATCAGTTGTAAGGAAGAGAAGATTTGTCATTTCAAGTAGTAGTTCTAGTGAAGATGATGATAATATATCTCTTGCTGAGAGAGCAGAATTAAAGGCTGCAATTCAACTTTCTAAGCTAGGACAAAGAGATGGAACACCTAGTCACAGCCAGGCTGCAGTTTCTCAAAAGGCTGTAGTTCTTAAAAAGATCACTTCTGTGTCTACACCTCTTGAGTCTTCTCAAGATAAATCTGTTGCTCACTATACTAGGAGAACAAGGAGAATGATTCATTTGTCACCTACTGTAATATCCCGTTATTTTAGAATAATAATAATAATAATAATAATAATAATAATAATAATAATAATAATAATAATAATAATAATAATAATAATAATAATAATAATAATAATAATAATAATAATAATAATAAAAGAATAATAGAAAAAGAATGAATAAAAAATTACTAAAAAGTTAGGTATTAAAATTGAATTTGAAGATATTAGTCTAAAATATAGATGAGATCTAAAACTAGGATAATTAGTAAAATTGGAATTAGAGTTTTAAAAATATACTAGATTAATTATTATTTTGAGCATTAATTTCTTTTTGTACAAGTTAGTTAATCAAAGATAAGATTTGTTATTATGGGAAAGAAGCGTGAGAAAATTTTAGAAGATTGATATCATAAATAGGATATTTTATTTTAAGAATTACTTGGGGAGGTTTTAAAATTATTAGGATCAATTTTTAGAATTACCTTATTTAATTAGGGTTTGTAAGACATTATAAATACATCATATTCTCCTTCTCCATCTTTTATAACAAAATTCGTAGGTCTCCTTCACACATAATTCAGCAGTTTTGTAAAATTCGTAGAAAATTCATCGTACGTCGGAATTCATTGATTCTGGACTTTTCGGAAAGATATTTTCATTCTCTACAACTTTCGTGTTTTGAGTTTTCCAAGAAAACATCGTTTAGAGGGTCAAAAAGGCTAAATACAGATCTGATCAGAATTGTAATCATGGAGTCTTTCAAGATTTTAGATGTTTTGCTTCTGAGGGGTTGCTACATGTGTTCGTATGTGATTATGTGAATTCTTGATTTGCGTAATTGAGGTAAGTAACTATTCGTTGCTCCGTATTAATTTGAAACATGTTTTATATTATTTGATTACATGTTAGATATTTGTTTTAGTTATCGAAAATATGATTTTGATATGTGATTGATAAGATAAGAACTTTGTTTTGATTCCCCAGTTTTAGTTTCGTATCGAATCATAGAATCCGGTCACTGGATAGTGTGGCATATAGAATCATAGAACTAGTTTACGCGCGTTCCGGAACACATAGATACGTAAACTGGCCCCCATCGAACCATCGAATTATAGAAGCTGTGTCACCGGCATAGTGTGACCGTAATTTAGAATTGTGGGAATTAAAATAAGAATTTGATGTTAAGAATTATTTGTTCGATTCAGAATTTAGAGTGTGTGAGTTATTGAAAATATGGTGTACATCGATTTGATATTTGTCATAGAATATATTGTATGAATTTTTATCGTAATTGTTATCAAGTATGTTGTGTGAAACTATGTGATAGATGTTATGTGCTACATGTGGAAATCATGTTTTTTTTAAAATTATAAACATATTATTTTGAGCCGTCGGACGGTAGTTGCTTGCTGGGCTGTATAGCTCATTACTTACAATTTTCAGGTTCGGTGTAAGATCGAGTGAGATAGCATTGGATTTCAAGGATCTTAGATTCGGAGTAAATTGTCATCATTAGCTGCGCTTTTGTAATAGTTATCTTTGTAATAGAATTTTTGATTAATAAAATGTACTTTATGTTAGTTTTTAATTTAGAATTAATAGTCCGAAAAGTCGGGCTGTTACAGTTGGTATCAGAGCCATGTTGTCCTTCGGAGTGTGTTAGGTATGAGACTAGTACATTCCCTAGGATGCGATCCTATAGACTATCGTTTGGGAGTAGACGTTTAGAATAGATGTGTCACAAACTTTTTGGAGTTTAGGATTGTTGAAGAATTTGGGGACCAAATTCTTTTTAAGGAGGGTAGTATGTAATATCCCGTTATTTTAGAATAATAATAATAATAATAATAATAATAATAATAATAATAATAATAATAATAATAATAATAATAATAATAATAAAAGAATAATAGAAAAAGAATGAATAAAAAATTACTAAAAAGTTAGGTATTAAAATTGAATTTGAAGATATTAGTCTAAAATATAGATGAGATTCTAAAACTAGGATAATTAGTAAAATTGGAATTAGAGTTTTAAAAATATACTAGATTAATTATTATTTTGAGCATTAATTTCTTTTTATACAAGTTAGTTAATCAAAGATAAGATTTGTTATTATGGGAAAGAAGCGTGAGAAAATTTTAGAAGATTGATATCATAAATAGGATATTTTATTTTAAGAATTACTTGGGGAGGTTGTAAAATTATTAGGATCAATTTTTAGAATTACCTTATTTAATTAGGGTTTGTAAGACATTATAAATACATCATATTCTCCTTCTCCATCTTTTATAACAAAATTCGTAGGTCTCCTTCACACATAATTCAGCAGTTTTGTAAAATTCGTAGAAAATTCATCGTACGTCGGAATTCATTGATTCTAGACTTTTCGGAAAGATATTTTCATGCTCTACAACTTTCGTGTTTTGAGTTTTCCAAGAAAACATCGTTTAGAGGGTCAAAAAGGCTAAATACAGATCTGATCAGAATTGTAATCATGGAGTCTTTCAAGATTTTAGATGTTTTGCTTCTGAGGGGTTGCTACATGTGTTCGTATGTGATTATGTGAATTCTTGATTTGCGTAATTGAGGTAAGTAACTATTCGTTGCTCCGTATTAATTTGAAACATGTTTTATATTATTTGATTACATGTTAGATATTTGTTTTAGTTATCGAAAATATGATTTTGATATGTGATTGATAAGATAAGAACTTTGTTTTGATTCCCCAGTTTTAGTTTCGTATCGAATCATAGAATCCGGTCACTGGATAGTGTGGCATATAGAATCATAGAACTAGTTTACGCGCGTTCCGGAACACATAGATACGTAAACTGGCCCCCATCGAACCATCGAATTATAGAAGCTGTGTCACCGGCATAGTGTGACCGTAATTTAGAATTGTGGGAATTAAAATAAGAATTTGATGTTAAGAATTATTTGTTCGATTCAGAATTTAGAGTGTGTGAGTTATTGAAAATATGGTGTACATCGATTTGATATTTGTCATAGAATATATTGTATGAATTTTTATCGTAATTGTTATCAAGTATGTTGTGTGAAACTATGTGATAGATGTTATGTGCTACATGTGGAAATCGTGTTTTTTTTAAAATTATAAACATATTATTTTGAGCCGTCGGACGGTAGTTGCTTGCTGGGCTGTATAGCTCATTACTTACAATTTTCAGGTTCGGTGTAAGATCGAGTGGGATAGCATTGGATTTCAAGGATCTTAGATTCGGAGTAAATTGTCATCATTAGCTGCGCTTTTGTAATAGTTATCTTTGTAATAGAATTTTTGATTAATAAAATGTACTTTATGTTAGTTTTTAATTTAGAATTAATAGTCCGAAAAGTCGGGCTGTTACACCTACACACACAGTGTGAAGTCCAACTAACATTATGCAGGTCTCTACAAATAATGCTATATCCATGTCAGTATCTGGCAAGAGAGATCTGGATCTTGATTCTTCATGGGAAACTACATTGACATACAGACTGGCTATGGAACTTATTTCTCTTAAAGTGAAGCTTTCCAGGCCTGTTCTAGATTTTCTGATTGAAAGAGTTCCCAAACTTTCATTTCCTGAAGAATATGGATTGTTACATCAAAGGCTTGATTTAATGAAGACATACTTCTATGTATCAGTCAGAAAGGAATTACACAAGAAATTTGGACTTTCTAAGCATGTTGCACTGCAATCACTTCATGCATATTTATTTGACAAGGATGTCATTGTTGAAGACGCTTCAGCTCAAGGTGAACAGGAGGAGGTAGTTAATAGAGGGAAGCAGTCAACAGAAGATACTATTGCACCAGTGGTGAATAGTGGAATAGATCATGTCACAGTCACTGCAACACAAGAACCATCTAGTCAGAGGTTGGATGACTCAGGAACTGTGATTGATGATGCTAAAAGGTCTTCTGTGATGACTGAAATTGCAAGTGAGAAACCCTATGATATGGGAGGAATGACTTTGATTGATTTTTCTGAAGATCAAACCAATATTGTTCTTTCAGAGTTTATCCACCTTGAGGGTGTGTCTCAGCAACCAACACTTAAAGACGGTGACATACTAGCTATGGTGTCTAATGAAGTATTACTGAAGACATCAGAGTCTGGTGTAAAACCTGAAATTGGTATACTGGAGCCTGTAGTTTCTGGAAAGAAAGTAGATGTTTGTAAGGGTTCAGAGACTATAGCAGCTCACTCCTTGGAGAAAACCTCAAGCCCCATGCCATATGAGGAACCCTCTCTCCATGTGAGTTCAGGTATAAAAACTTCTTCTAACCCCTATTTTTTCTGTAAGTCATGAGAGCACTTATCCAAATTTGAGTGATACACTTGAAAAGATGGACATAGATCCACACACAGAGAGGCTGGCTCCTGACCAGGCAAAAGGAGAGGTAGAAAGAGTGTTGACTTTAGATAGTCAAAGTGAGAATGAGGGTATGGATGATCAACTCCATAGTGAGGGAGAGAAAATTAGGAAACCACCATCGTTTGATTTATGGGATCAGGTTTTTCCTGAATCTTGGTCTGAAAATCTTGGTATGGATGCTGGTACTTATTCTTTTATCAAGATGTATGAGAAGCATGATTTAGCACATCACAATGCAAAGCCAGAAGTTAAAGCTCAGAAACAGAAAGAAAGGCTTGTAGAGATCATTAACAGAAGAGGTGAAAGGCTAAGACAAACTTCTACTCAACCAGTACCAGAAGAAATTCCTAATGATCCTAGTATTCCTTTGTTTGTACTTCCAATTTCAGCTAGAATTGAAACATCAACAATATCTGATCAATCTAAGGAGGAGTCAGGATTTGTAGATGTTAGTACACAGAATACTGGTAAAGGACAGGATGATCATACTTCAACTCCAGAGCAGAAAGATGAAGATGTTTGTACTTCTACTCAAGTATTATTACTTGAATATCAATCTCAACAGGCAACTTCTTCTACAAGACTTGAAGATAATGTTTTTTCTGCATCTGAATCTGAAGATACAACAAGCACTTCCAACATTGAAGTCAATTCTGAAATTCTTAAGGACATTCAGAAATCTCAAAGTGATATTCAATCGAGACTTCTAATTCTTGAAAATAACCAAGTCACTATTATGGAAAATCAAGCAGTTCTGATGAATCTCATTTGTTCTATTACTGAATCTCTTGTAATTAATGTTGCTGATGTCAAAAAGGGGGAGATAAAGATAATTTAGAGACAACAACAACAACAACAACAACAACAACAGACTGGGGGAGATAAACAGACTGGGAGCAGAACTAAGGGTGACAGAGTTGGTAAATTTCATCATGGGAGTGGTAAAGGAAAAGAAGCATCAAATAGTTGAATTCTTTCTTCTAAGTACTAAATACATGTCTACATCTGAAGAAGGAGATACTTAACTTCATGATCTTGAATTCATAAATTCTATTCTGGTTGTATTGTTATATGTTTTGACATCTACAACTTAGATTTATGCTTCAGATTCTAAAGCATAAATAGGGGGAGATTGTTAGGAATAATTCATAAGTTGTGATGTTAAGAATAGAATTTTGCTAATACTTCTTGTATATCCTGATCTTATAAAGGATTTAGCACTTTGTTTAGGATATATGTGTTAAACAGTAATCTGTAGAATTTAGTCAGGAACAGTGCATCAGAGACTACATGTCAGGAACAGAGGAGCAGATCCTGATACATTAAGTCAGATCCTGATCAAATACTGATGGGATAATCAGATCCTGATGCAATGGGAAATCCTGATATCAGTCATGTTACTGATGATATCAGTCGTGTTACTGATGATATCATTATGGATGCTACAGAAAATGGCAAGTGCTATAAAACAGGATCTTTGTTTTGGAAAATAAGCAAGAAGATATCATGAAGGAAACGAATTTTCTATTGATGGAAACTATCAACTGGACGACAGAACATTGTCATAGATAGATTATAATTCTGTTATTAGTTGATAGGTAGCATTATAAATACTCTCTCTATATCAATGAAAAAAAATGAGTGTGTAAGCGAGTGAGTTCGTAAGATTTGTATTCGAGAGTTCGAAACAAACAGAGAGAGAGAGATTTATATTATCAGCAGCTGCTAAATGTATTGTACACTGATATGGGCTGAAAATGAGCCCTAAAGACACATTTAATATGGCATTAATTAGACCCTGAATGGTCCAAACGTGGGGCCCACCAGATGGGCCCAAAACCCCTATTATAATATTAATTTCGTAATTAATATTGGGGGAAATAAATAGCTCAGCAAATAAGAGTTGGATAAGGATAATATCCCCTTCAGACTTATCCTATAAGGCATCCAATTCCATATGGAAACTGATTCCTATAAGGAATCAGTTCTAGAACTTTCCTCAAAGACTTTTCTACCAAGTCTCTAACTCCTACCATAATTCTAAAGGCTCTTCAGCCTATGTAAAGGGCCAGACCCCTCATCTCAGAACTACGTTTTTTGGCTTGATCTTTGATATTCATCAAAGTACGTAGGCATCTTGTGAAGGCAGAATTAGCCAAGAGCACAAGAGCAGCCATCAAAGCACGAAGCTCACACACCCTTACATTAAATACATAAACCCTAGCCGCAATACCAGTAGCCTAGTTTTTATTCCACAACATTTGGCGCCGTCTGTGGGAAGACAACATCAACCATGGTTCAAACACGAAGGACAACGTCAACCGAGGCCGTGCCCCTTAACTCTGCTCAACCAGCCACTTCAGATTCGCTGATCGTCACTGAGGAAGGACAAATACTCCCATCGACAGGGACGGTCGTTCAACCTCTGCCCACTCAACCCCCAGGGACGACTCCCCATGTAGAGGGGACTCACTCAGTGATCGTCCATCAAGGCCAAGAAACCAACCCTCTCCAGATGGTGGTTTCTCCTCTTGGTAACGTTGATCGCACGGGGGTACAGATCCACACTACGGATCTCCCTTTGAACACCAACCCTATGTATGGGCTACCTAACTATCCCCCTCGACGAAGGGAACCTGGACCGAGCGGACACGCCTTACAGATCCGGGATCGAGAATATGATGACTACTCGGGTCCCTATACTGATGATTCATCATCATCTGAGGATGATGATCGAGATGAAGCTCCAAGAAGGCGACGAGCTAGCAAGGAACCCCTAAGAAGAATACGGAGAATCCATGATGGGCCTCCACAAACAATTGAGGAGAGGATTAAGGCTCATGAGGCTGAGATCCAAAGGTTGAAAGATGATATAGCAAGGGAACAGGCAAGACAGAGTCTGATTCGACCCCCTCCAATCTCAGAAAGGATTCCTGTAATAGATTTGGAGAGGTCTTCAAGAAGACAAAAGAGGGCTGATGTCCCAACAAGAGAAGCTATGAGGGTGGAAACCCCCAGGGGTAACCCCAAAGACCTGATGCCACTTGGGGACCCTGACGATCCCACACCTCCGTTTACTGAGGAGGTGATGAATGCCCACATCTCAAGGAAGTTTAAGATGCCAACCATTAAGGCCTATGATGGAACGGGCGATCCCGCAAATCATGTCAGGACTTTCTCGAACGCACTGCTGCTACAGCCTGCTAGTGATGCCTTAAAGTGTAGGGCGTTCCCTCAAACTCTGTCAGGAATGGCTCAAAGATGGTATAGCCGTCTACCTGCAAATTCGATTGGCTCTTTTAAGGAATTAAGCGCTGCTTTCGTCAGCCAGTTCATCAGTGGGAGAATTCATGAGAAAAGTTCTGCGTCCCTTATGTATGTGGTGCAAGGGAAGAATGAGAACCTAAGGGATTATCTCAAGCGATTCACCAAGGAGACGCTAAATATCACCGATTTGGAAAATAAGGTGGCTATGGTAGCCCTGGAACACGGAACCACTGACCTCTTCTTCAAAAGGTCTTTGGCAAAACACCCTCCTGAGAACATGGCCGAACTCCAAAGAAGAGCCGATAAATATATCAAGGCCGAGGACAGCATTAAGAAGGAAACCACAGTAGGTAATGGCAAGGGCTCTAATGATTCGAAGAAAAGAAAATCAGAACAAGAGTACGACGCTAGGGACAAGTATCCCCGGACTGGCAAGGACTCTGATTCATCACCTAAGAAGGGTTTTGGGTCAAGGTTTTCTGATTACGCAAGGTTGAACGCTCCTAGGAGCCAAATTTTGTTGGACATTGAGAAGGATAAGGACTTCCGCTGGCCTAAACCGCTCAGGGGTGATCCCGAAAAGAGAAACAAAGATCTGTACTGTAGGTTCCATAAGGATGTGGGGCATGACACAGATGACTGCAGACAGTTGAAGGATGAAATTGAGTTTTTAATCCGGAAGGGAAAGTTAAACAAGTTCACTAAAGGTGAAGACCGTGGAACCCAGAAGAGGGATTATGAAAGAAGAGACAATGATAGGAGGGATAACGATCGCAATCGTAACCCGCAGTCTCGAGGGCCAGTAATTAATATGATTTGGGGAGGACCAACAGCGGCCGGCACTACCCGAAACTCTCGAAAGGCTTATGCCAGGGAAGTGATGCACATCACAGGAGAAGCCCCGAAGCGTGCTAAGACTGAGGCAGTGATTGGTTTTGATGATTCAGATCTTGAAGGGGTGAAATTCCCCCATGATGACCCGTTGGTCATAACTCCAGTAATTGGAAACTCGGAAGTGAAGCGAGTCCTGATAGACAATGGAGCTTCCGTCGATATCTTGTTTCATGATGCTTTTACGAGGATGGGGTATACTGACTCTCAACTAACCCCGACTAACATGCCAATCTACGGATTTAATGGAGTTGAGTCCAAGGTTGAAGGGACCATTCATCTGCCTATGACAATAGGGCAAGAACCTAAGGAGGCCACCCAGATGCTAAACTTCTTAGTAATTAAGGCTGCCTCGACGTACAATGCAATCTTAGGGAGGACCGGACTTCATGCATTCAAGGCTGTTGCCTCTACTTATCACATGAAGGTCAAATTTCCAACCAGGAATGGTGTTGGGGAACAAAAAGGAGATCAAAAAATGGCCAGGAGTTGCTATGTGGCTGCTTTGAGAGCTGACGGAACCGGGGGGCAGGTACTCCCGATTGAAGACATGGATGTCCGTGATGATGAACACCGGGGAAAGCCAGCGGAGAACTTAATACCTATCCCTCTGGAACTAGGCGACCCTGAGAAGGTTACTTATATTGGAGCCTCTTTGAAAGAACCCCTGAAGGGGGAATTAATAGAGTTCTTACAAAGGAATAGTGACGTTTTTGCTTGGACAGCAGCTGACATGCCAGGGATTGATCCTCAACTTATAACTCATAGATTGAATGTTGATCCTAATCGGAAGATAGTACAGCAGAAGAAGAGAAATTTTGCTCCGGAAAGGCAAGAAGCCATTAAGCAAGAAGTGGATAAGCTCTTGGAGGCTGGTTTTATTGAGGAAATTCAGTTTCCCGAATGGTTAGCAAACCCAGTGATGGTCAAGAAAGCGAATGGGAAGTGGAGGATGTGTATAGACTTCACTGACCTGAATGATGCATGCCCAAAGGATTGTTTCCCTCTGCCAAGGATAGATATGTTGATAGATGCCACAGCTGGACATGAGATGCTGAGCTTCATGGATGGGTTCAGCGGCTATAATCAGATTAAGATGCACAAGGATGACATCCCTAAGGTATCTTTCATAACCGACTTTGGTGTTTTCTGCTATCTTGTTATGGCGTTTGGCTTAAAGAATGCAGGAGCTACTTACCAACGATTGGTGAATAAGATATTTGCCCATCTGATTGGAAAAACCATGGAGGTTTATGTCGATGATATGCTGGTTAAAAGCTTGGTCAAGACAGATCATATCAAGCACCTCAGAGAGGCATTTGAAGTGCTAAGGCACCACAAGATGATGTTGAATCCAGCCAAGTGTGCCTTTGGCGTTGGATCAGGCAAATTTTTGGGTCTGATGGTTTCTAAAAGAGGCATAGAGGCCAACCCCGACAAGATCAAGGCAATCTTAGACATGGAACCACCGCGCTCTATAAGAGACGTGCAGAAGTTGACGGGCCGGGTAGCGGCTTTAGGAAGATTCATCTCCAAGTCTGGCGACAAGTGCTTGCCTTTCTTTCAAGCACTGAAGAAAGTGAAAAATTTTGAGTGGACTCCTGAGAGCCAAGAGGCCTTCGAGCAATTGAAGAAATACATGGTTGAAGCCCCATTATTGACCAAACCAAGTCCTGGAGAGACTCTTTATCTATACCTGGCGGTATCTGAGCAAGCCCTGAGTGCTGTCCTTATTCGGGAAGAGGAAAAAGTCCAGAAACCTATCTATTATGTAAGCAAAGTGTTGCATGGGGCTGAGTTGAATTACTCACCCATAGAAAAGTTTGCTTTGGCTTTAGTAACTGCCTCAAGGAAATTGCGACCTTACTTTCAGGCACACAAGATTCAAGTTCTGACGAACCAACAGTTGAGGAACATATTGCATAACCCAAAGGCCAGTGGAAGGCTAATTAAATGGGCGATTGAGTTAGGAGAATTCGATATCACATACAAGCCTCGGACAGCCATCAAGGCTCAGGCATTGGCTGACTTCGTGGTTGAATGTACTATTAACAACCAAGAAGTCGGGGGGCAAGAGATAATGACTACCCCGGGGCAAGAGAAAAAAGAAGAGGAACTTACACCCGATCTAAAGGAATATTGGGTGCTCTATTTTGATGGAGCATCAAAAACAAATTCTAGTGGTGCAGGTTTGGTTTTGCAAAGCCCTGATGGGTTCATAGTTGAGTATGCATTAAAGCTGGATTTTCCTACTACCAACAATGAGGCAGAGTATGAGGCATTAATAGCTGGTTTGGGTTTAGCTAGAATCATGCGGGTCAAAAACCTTAAAGTTTGTGGAGATTCACGACTTGTGATATCCCAAGTAAACGGTGAGTTCGAAGCTAAGGATGAGACTATGGCGAAATACCTGAGAGTGGTGAAGGCTGTTATGTCTCAGTTTGAGGAATGTCACGTTGAGCACATCCCGAGAGAAGAAAACGTTAAGGCCGATGCCCTGTCTAAGTTTGCTTCTTCTGAAATAGAAAATTATGCTGGGAGTGTCTACTTTCAGGTCCTGAAGGCTCCAACCATTAATGCAAAGCTAATGGCACCAATTGATATAGGAGGCTCTTGGATAGATCCTATCAAGGCACACCTAGAGACCGGTTGGCTCCCAGACAATGCCATGGAGGCACGAAAACTCTCAGTAAGAGCGTTGAGATATACTTTGATTGAGGGTATTCTGTACAAAAGGTCGTTTGTCATCCCGTACTTGAAATGTCTAAGGCCTTTAGAGGCAAGGGAAGCATTAGAGGAAGTTCATGAAGGGATCTGTGGGCAACATTTGGGGGGCAGAGCCTTAGCTCACAAGATAATTCGTTTAGGGTTTTATTGGCCGGAGATGTTGGCTGATGCACAAAACTATGTCAAGAGATGTGAGAGATGCCAGAAGCATGCCCCAATTGTGAGGCAACCGCCTGAGATGTTGACCTCCATCAACTCTCCCATTCCGTTTGCAATGTGGGGGATGGACATACTTGGACCCTTTCCCATGGCTTCAGCACAGAGGAAATTCCTGATAGTGGCCATTGATTACTTCACTAAGTGGATTGAGGCTAAACCCCTGGCCAAGATAACCACCAAGCAAGTTTCCCAGTTTTTCTGGGAGAACATCATTTGCAGATACGGAATCCCACGAATCCTTGTGACAGACAATGGGACACAGTTCAATAATGAGGAGTTTAAGAAGTATTGTGAAGAGAATGCGATTGAGCTCCGCTTTACCTCAGTGGCACATCCACAAGCCAATGGGCAAGCTGAGGTAGCTAATCGAATTATCCTTGATGGACTGAAGAAGAGGGTCGAGCGCTCTAGGAACACTTGGGTAGATGAACTGCTGCCCATACTCTGGGCGTATCGTACCACTTGTAAGGTAACAACTGGAGCAACCCCGTTTTTGCTGGCTTATGGAGCCGAGGCTGTTGTGCCCTTGGAGATCATGCAGGCATCACCTCGAATCGAGGCATATGAGCAAGAAACTAACGAAGAAGGGATGAGACTTGCCCTGGATTTAATTGACGAGGTTAGAGATGAAGCTAATGCTAGGAATGCTGAGTATCAGAAGAGAGCCTCTTTTCATTACAACCAAAGAGTTAAAGAAAGATTTTTTCGACAAGGCGACATGGTCCTAAGGAAGATTGAAGCCTCAGGAGTTGGCCAAAAAGGAAAGTTAGCACCAAACTGGGAAGGACCGTATTTGGTCAGGAAGGTGTTAGGACGAGGATCTTACAAGTTAGAAACCTTGGATGGGGTTGAGGTGCCCCGGACTTGGCATGCTGTGAACCTCAAAGTTTATTATGTTTGAGGTCTTTTAATAAAGACCTAACTTTTATCTATTTATTAGGAATAAGGTTCGAATGAAACCATTATAGAGCATGTTGCTCCCAGTAGTTGATAAAGTATCTATGTAAGGGTTGAACCCATTTTATTAATGTCCTTTGACAGCATAATGGGATTTAATCTGTTTTCTCTATTGGTTATCTTTCCTTGCTAAAATAAACGAAAGACGAATGTTGGACCGACTTATAAGTTTAAGTACCAGCCAGAAGGCCAAGTACTCAAAAATTCTAAAGTATTAACAAACTATGAGCAAAGGCAAGAAAAATGAGCGGAAATAAACTGCATAAATAGTTAAGTTAGAAATTACAAAGGCCCGAAGGCTATTAAGTCAAATGGTTGAAACCCAAAGTTCAGAAAGGCAAATGATAAATAAATAAATAAAGTCTAAGGGGCCTCAGGGGCCTCCTTAGCAGGAGAAGCATCCTCAGAGCTAGTCTCAGTAGTAGACCCCTCGTCGGCAGAGACAGCAGCACCAGGCTGAGCTAGAGTAGGCTCAGGATCCAAAGCTGAAGAAGTGGCAGCAGCATGCTCCTTAACCAAAGTGTCATCCTCCCCAAACAGCTCTTCACTGGAACCAGGCCCCTGTGTCAAGGCATGGGGAAGGTGAGGGCTAGGAAAAGCAGAAGGCAAGAATAACCCTGGATGCTGCCTCAGAACTGCTTCAAGGGCCTTGGTCCACCCGTCAGAAAACTGACTAGGAAAGAGCATCTCATCATGCTGATCCATGAGGGTCTTGTACTCCTCCGAATCCAGATATTCATCAATATGCTTCTCCTTGTCATCTCTCAGGGCGACCAACTCCGCATGCATCCCTACCATCTCTTCATCTTTCTTCTTTATTTGCTCTTCCAAACGGTTAATATGGAGAGTCTTCTTCTGGGACTCAGACTCAAAAGCTTTAGACTTCTCTTTCCAAGCTTTGGCTTTATGAACCAAGCTTTGGAAATGGACGTTAGCCTGCATAAAAGGTTAGCATTGAAATCAAGTATTGAACTTAAAAGCCGTTAAGGTATTGAAAGATAAAAGTTTGAGACTTACCACAGCGAGAGCCTGAGCACCAAGTGCCTCTGACTCCCCAATACCTCCACCAAGGACCATGTCCTTATAATCAGGGGTGGTGATCGAGTTCAAGGACCAATCCATGGAGTGCTTCGTAGAGCCCACCACAGAATCCTGCTTCCTAAAGCCCCAAGGAGGCCTGAAAACCGTCGACTGGACATTGACCTGGGAACTCCCCTCCAGTCCAGCTATATCACCATACCTCAACTCCCCTTTATGGACCTTGTGGGGGCGCAAGAAAGGAGGCTCCGTGTTTTTCCCTCGAGGGTCAGCAGCCCTCTTAGCTCGAACCATCCTGGCTGTCTCTTCATCAGGAGAGGGTGCAGCCTCCACAATCAATTTCGCAACTGCAAGAACGACCAAAAAGAGAGTTGGAATAAATTCAGTATTAAAAAGTAAATGGCAAAGACCAGTAAGAAAGTTACCCCGCTCAGAAACTCTGGAAAGGCCTACTCCCCTTAGAGACTCCTCATTTAAAAGACTTAGGCAGGTAATAGAACTACCGTCTGCCTCGGTCAAAGTATTATAAGCGGCCTGTTCCTCGGTACTAAGGACGATTCCCTTAGCACTTCCATCCGAGACTCTCGAGAATGTCTGCCTAAAGAGAGTGCCCCAATCACCTCCATCCCATTCTAAGTATGCGAACTCATTTTTCCAGCCCGCATTATTATCAGGAATCGACTTGCCATTAAAGATTGGGGGGACTCTAGGACGGAGCTTAACATATACCCAGCCAGGGTTCGTGGCAGGACTATTGTAAAATTGAAAAAGTTTGCGAAAAAGAGCAACTGATAAAGGGAGTTGTTGTCGAAGACACAAAACCATAAAACATAATATAATTCTCCACGCGTTTGGCGGGAGTTGACATGGACTAATTTGCACATCAGCTAAGAGTCTAGGAATGAATTCATGAAATGGAAAACGAAGGCCAGCCACTAGACTCTCCCTATAAACACACAAAGAATTGGGTTTCCAGTGACAAGGTCTGTCACCTGGCTCGGCTGGGACAAGTTTATAAGGTGATTTAATTTTGAAAAGCTTGTTATATCTAGTGATTTCACCAACATCATGATAAGAGCTACAACAGTCATATGCATCTAATTCTGACAAAGAGGGGTAATCATCTCCACGTTGATTTAACATATCTACTAGAGATGTGTAAGAAGAGCGAATGGTGATTGTACCTTTGGAGGAGGCAGAATTCATCTTTGCAAGGCGAGACTTAGCTTTGTCTTCCATTGATGCTCTTGAAGAAAGGTTCGAAGCTCTTGAAAAACCCAGAAAATATGAAGATTTGAAGAAATCTTCAAAGAAAACCCAGAAGCTATGAAGATATGAAGAAATCTTCAAGGAGAAACCCAGAAACCACCGTGAAGGGGAGGAGCTTCAATAAACTCTCGCCGGAAATCGCCTTGAAATAAAGAGAACTATAGAGAGAATTTCTAGTGAAGTGTTTGAGTAAAAGTGAGAATGAGAAAGTGAACTCTCCACTCTCACTCTTATATATGACTTTTCAGCCGGTTGAAATTCCTCCAAACGGTCAGAAAACCTACAGTAACAGGTCAGAAAAGCCCATAAAACCGGCCCAAATTAAGGCCCGATTCTAGGACATTCTTAGGAAAATATCTTTGAAAAATATCTTAGATATTTTGAAGAAAATTATGGGTATTTTTTAAAAAAATATATCATAGACAATAAATCCTGGATTTTAATCCAAATAGCCCAGATGGGCCCAATAACAACTATGAGGATAAGCCTATTTTTGAAAAGAAAAGTACCAGGCCCCATAAGAATAGGCCCAAAGCCAAAGCGTTGGAAACGCCCTTAATTCGACCAGAATCCTGGTCGAAACGACCAAGAATCCTGGTCGAAAAACCCTTCGACCAAAGCGTTGGAAACGCCCTTAATTCGACCAGAATCCTGGTCGAAACGACCAAGAATCCTGGTCGAAAAACCCTTCGACCAAAGCGTTGGAAACGCCCTTAATTCGACCAGAATCCTGGTCGAAACGACCAAGAATCCTGGTCGAAAAACCCTTCGACCAAAGCGTTGGAAACGCCCTTAATTCGACCAGAATCCTGGTCGAAACGACCAAGAATCCTGGTCGAAAAACCCTTCGACCAAAGCGTTGGAAACGCCCTTAATTCGACCAGAATCCTGGTCGAAACGACCAAGAATCCTGGTCGAAAAACCCTTCGACCAAAGCGTTGGAAACGCCCTTAATTCGACCAGAATCCTGGTCGAAACGACCAAGAATCCTGGTCGAAAAACCCTTCGACCAAAGCGTTGGAAACGCCCTTATTTCGACCAGAATCCTGGTCGAAACGACCAGGAATCCTGGTCGAAAATCTCTTCGATCAGGAAGAAAAAGAAGGCCTTAATTCGACCAGAATCCTGGTCGAATTCCTGGTCGAATTCCTGGTCGAATTTCTGATCGAAAATACTCAGTCCTGGTCGAAATTTGCTATAAAAATTGATTTTCTGACAGCTAATCTTCACGGACATGGAATTTTAATACCTGTAGGTACCATAATAGGATAAAAATGGAAATACGAGGAATTTCATAGATAATTCCTTGAAGAAAAAAAAGACTCTGTAACTAAAGTTATGGAAATTGCTTAGCCTCGAATAAGGCATATCGTCGTAAACGTATCGGTCGCTCCACACTTTACATCAAGACGACATTCGTGAAACACTAGTGTACAAAGCCCTGACCCAAGTTTCACGAAAGACAGATAAAACTTCAAGGAAAACCTGATCAGTTTTCCTAGAAGTTGGGGGGCAAATGATATGGGCTGAAAATGAGCCCTAAAGACACATTTAATATGGCATTAATTAGACCCTGAATGGTCCAAACGTGGGGCCCACCAGATGGGCCCAAAACCCCTATTATAATATTAATTTCGTAATTAATATTGGGGGAAATAAATAGCTCAGCAAATAAGAGTTGGATAAGGATAATATCCCCTTCAGACTTATCCTATAAGGCATCCAATTCCA
Source organism: Saposhnikovia divaricata (assembly GCA_036435485.1). NCBI lineage: Eukaryota > Viridiplantae > Streptophyta > Magnoliopsida > Apiales > Apiaceae > Saposhnikovia > Saposhnikovia divaricata. The sequence continues at coordinate 58,312,140 of CM071600.1, read as the reverse complement.
TATGGAAACTGATTCCTATAAGGAATCAGTTCTAGAACTTTCCTCAAAGACTTTTCTACCAAGTCTCTAACTCCTACCATAATTCTAAAGGCTCTTCAGCCTATGTAAAGGGCCAGACCCCTCATCTCAGAACTACGTTTTTTGGCTTGATCTTTGATATTCATCAAAGTACGTAGGCATCTTGTGAAGGCAGAATTAGCCAAGAGCACAAGAGCAGCCATCAAAGCACGAAGCTCACACACCCTTACATTAAATACATAAACCCTAGCCGCAATACCAGTAGCCTAGTTTTTATTCCACAACATACACCTTTGGCAGAGTTTGTATTTGATTATTTTAATATAAACAAAGTTTGATTCATTCGTTTATTCATGTTCATAAAATCAAGAAAAAATCAGACACGATTATATAACTTGTATTCAACCCCCCCCCCCTTCTACAAGTTATTCGAGTTAACATTATTGACGTCCGACTGTTCATTTAAATTCAAGTTTACATTTCCGGTAAATATTATTATATCTATATACCGAGCAAGGAGAGAATTTGCTGAGCACCATAGTTGCTCATTCTTGCTTTACAACTTTTATTCAGCTGTCAAGAAGGAAAGAGGCGAGCCGTCCAGCCAAGGATCGAATGGAAAAGGGAAAGCTCGGGGCTATACTGACAAGGGCTAGAATATCCAGCTGGAATCCTTTATTTTACTACGTTGTGAACTTATGTAAGATATTATTATGAGATGTAATAAATCGTATTGTAATAATGCTTGAGACCGATCTTGGATCTGCGGAGTGGGACTACTATGCTCCGTTGTATTAAATATTTTGTATCATTATGAGCTAACGTGTGTTGCAGGCTATCGAGACAGTGTGACGACCCGGGTCCCCGGTCAGGGCGGATTTGGGGGCGTCACAGTGGTGGTCGATTTGATGACACGAAAGAATGGTTGAGTGAAAAATGTGTGTAGATGTATACACACAGTGGACATGTGGAGTAGATGTGGTGATAACGTTGGGGTATTGCCGAAGATGGTGTAAATATCGTCGAAATAGCAGAGTAAAAGGGTAAATGTGAAGATGTAGATTAATATATTTGAATGTGCACCATCACTTACACTACCAAAATCAAAGCAGAATCAATAAATAAGCTATCGAAGGTATAGTCGGGAAAATGGTTGGAACTCGATAACAGAATTGTTTGTAAATTATTGCTAGAATGCTAGTCGATTTGGTGACACGAACGAATGACCGAGTGAGAATGGTGTATACATACACACACAAACTATATATTTGAGCATGAGATTAGTTTTCAGTTCTTATTATAAAGTTATCATAAGAGCACTTGCGGCTATATATTCATACACATGAATCAACTAACTCAATGATAGATTTTTTAAAATACTTATTTTAATGTCTTTTTAAGTTTCAGTTTTTAAATTATTTATAAAAATACATATGAATTTTTAAGCGTGAGTAAATTGCTATAATCATATATGAAATTCAAGTAAAAAGTTCAACTACTATCAATTTTCATAAAAGATATATTTTGTATATAAATATATAGTACACTAACAACATACAATATTTCAAAAATTGCAAATCATTTACTTTAAGAATAAAAATAATTGAATTACACGAATTTAAATAATACCCGTATTTTGCGCGGATCATATTAGTAAGTAAATAATACGTGGTAAGATCAAATATGAAGCATACAAAAATGTGGTATAAATTTTGTAAAATTTCGAGGATTTTATCCCAAAGAGTAGGTATTTTATCCAAAAATTATGTCATTTATGATTTTCGCTAAAATCGATTTTTTTTTCAAAAACCGAATGATAAAAAAATAACCATTAATACCCGTGTGGTGTTGGATCATAAGAAATTTGTCTTTCATACAAATTGAGAATATTTAGACATTATGAATTTGAAATTTTTTCTAAATTTGGCAGTTAGTATGATTTAGAAAAAGTGATTCGTTAAAATATTTATGTAATGTTAACCATTGTCTTGTTAAATGCAATTTTGAATTATTTTTTATATTTAGTAAGGAAGTCTTATATTTGCATAGTACCCATTGTTATATTTAACTAGCTTATAACCCGTGTAACGTACGAGTTACTTTTAATTATTTTTTTCTAATTTACCTATAGTGTAGTTAATTATAAATATTATGTAACTACACTAATATTAAATCTAAACTAATATTTAGTAAGGAAGTATTATGTTACTTTTATGCGTAATAATTTTTAGTATTAAATCTAAACTAATATGTTGTTGGCGGCAATCGAATCTTCAACATTTTTATGTAACATCTTTTAATATTAATTTTAAATTGAAATGTTGTTGACGGAATTCGAACATTAGACTTCTGTATATAACAACTTTTAGTAACAGTTGTGAATGAAAACAGTTGAATGAAATGGATAACCAAAACCAAACTACAAAATATATCCCATTTTGCTTATTATATTATAATATAGATAATATAGATTTTGTAAAAAAATTATATATGTAACTAATAATGAGTTGTTTTTTTTACTTCTTTTTACATCTTATTATTACCTGATTTTATTTCAATATTAACGTAAATTATATGCGCATATGAACTACAGAAGACAAATATGAATTTTTGTTTTGAAGCGAAACTATTTAGTAGTTAAAGTCATGTTTGATTTGGATTGTTTCTCGAAAGTCATGGCGTAGAAGTCTTCTATAGAAGAGATAAGGGCTGTTTCGTGCTCATATACTCGCAAATTTTCAATCTTATTTTGTAAATTAAATTTTTGCGTGTACTAATATCAAAATTAGTAGATGATTAATGATATGATGTTCTAATATTAAATTTAATAGATGATTAATGAGTTTGAAAAGTGAATTTTGTCATATGTTTTATTTTGGATTGTTTCCAGAAAGTCAAGGCGTAGTAGTTTTCTATAGAAGAGATGAGGTTGCTTTGTGCTTATGTACTCGCAATTTTTCAATGCGATCTTGTAAACTAAATTTTTGGCGTATATTAGATGATTAATGATGTTCTAATATTAAATTTAATAGATGATTAATGAGTTTCTAATATTAAATTTAATAGATGATTAATGAGTTTTGAAACGTGAATTTTATCACATGTTTTATTAGTATATTTAGAGTTATAAATATTAAATTTAATTATGTTGAAAAGTGAATTTTATCATATGTTTTATTAGTATGTTTAGAGTTATAATAATTAAATTTAATTATGTTGTTAGTGAGAGTCGAACCATTGACCTATGGTAGTACTCGCTTATTATCCCTCTTACTCTTATTATATAATAAAATATAATATAATAGGATATAATGAGAAAACTTAATAATTGTGCAATGATTATTATAATTTGGACGTGATTATTCATAACTACCTAGATGATACTATTGTTCTTAACATATTTATTTCTACTATATTCTTTTCTTCCATTGCATGCCGAGCTTTTTTTTTGTTGGATAAGTTGAAATTCCATTAGCAAAAGACGAGTGAAACTCGCCAAGGATACAACGAGAACCCGGCTTGATTACAGACAACAACCGTCATACTACTACTGCTGATACACACACTAAGACATGAGGCATAGAATTTCTAGGGCAGATTAAAAAACATAACAGATACCTAGGGGAAAAACTATCAGCTAAATAGAGATAGAATCTCTTTAGGTTTATATAGTAGCTGATAGACTTGGTGGGTTGAGTTACGCAGCTGCAGCCATCGGATCACCCATGAACATTGAGTTTTCCGCAGCAGTTATCCCTCCATGGATGACCTCTTCCATCATTACATCCTCTTCATTGTTTTCAGCATCTACTTCCTTGTCCAAGACAATGAGTGTCAGGGCATCGACCTGTCCCAGGCCTAGCTCTTCAGTATGATCAGATGGGAGTATACTCTCATCAAAGTTCACAGGACTAGGAGCTCCATCTGGGATTATTATATCCTAGTAGCTAGGATCATCGATTCCCATCCCCATGTCCAAGTCAAGTAGCTCCTCGACCCCCCTACAGGCCTGTTACAAGTGTACAACAGGTCGCACAGTCTCCTTCCCAACCTTGATAGAAATCTAGCCACCTTGTTTCGATTTAGAACCACATATGCGATCATGCAAAACCACCTTCTGTCCCTGAGTAAGATGTCGATTTTCGAGGCTAAGTGATACACCCCTGCCGGAGCTCCAACATGGAAGTTCTTGACAACCACGAAGGCCTCCAGGTTGTCTGTCTCCAGAATGACATCGCGGTAGCCGAGCTTGAAAGCGCGCCTTAGTGCTATGTAGATCGCCCACAGTTGGTTTCCCAAGGTTGATAGTTGAGGAATGACTCCTAAGGTGAGGTGCTTGAGTACGCCGTCTGAATCTCTGTAGGCTGCTCCAATGCCTATTTTGAACCCAAAAACAGATGGGAATCTTGAGGAAGTGCCGTGGACGTTAATCTTTAGCATTCCATTGCATGCCGAGCTAGTATAGTTATATAGAGTTGAATATGTTCTTCAACATAAGATTAAACAAATAAATAAAAAATTACAATTTATATTGTGTTGCTGTCATTAACTTAATTAAAAGAATTTACGAAAATCATTAAATTCATTAATTTTGATTTTTTGTGAAGCTTATTGTTTAATAAATTATTTTTACTTATATATATATATATATATATATATATAGGGAGGTGCTCAAATGAGATCCCACTTATAATGAGACCCTCTCTTATAATGAGTCCCCTTCATATTTCATCTATTTTAAAGAGGGGCCACCCAATACGATTTTTTTTATAATTATACCCTTTATTCATTAATCAAAAATTTTTATAAAAATTAAAAAAAAATTGTTGTCACATCATCATTTTTTTTAAAAAAAAATAAATTTTTTATTTTTTTTGATGAATGGATAGAGGGTAGAATTATAAGACATTTTCGTATTTGGTGCCCCTGGCGGGGCCCTTTAGAATACAAGAAAGAAATAAGAGGGGGACTCATTATAAGGGAGGGTCTCATTATAAGAGGAGTCTCATTTGAGCAGCCTATATATATATATATATATATATATATATATATATATATATATATTTAGAAAGATCAATCGAGAAGTCTTGACATCTAATAATGAAATTTTTACATTTAGACCCCATTTATTTATAATTGAACCTTTTTAAATTAACATAATAGGGACGATTTAACAATTCAGATTGTTTGTTAGAAAATGTTAGCTACAAGGCGAGTGAGACCCATTTATTCAGATTATTTGTTAAAACATATCATCTTCTGGGCGACAGGGGTAAACTTATGAATGGTTGTATCTTTAATTTCTAACTGAATGCTTCTTTTTTTTTATGGGCAAAGATTTTATTAGAATGAGCCAAAAGGCCAAACATGATACAACCATGAATACAAATTTTCACTGAACATACTACCACTGAAATTTGGTCTTCAAAAAAAAAAACTACAGTTGAACATACTACCACTGAATTTGGTCTTCAATTTTAGTAATGCCAAACATCGAAGGAGCAATTCTAGGATCACTGTTCAGAACCTATGATTTAATTATAGTTGGTTTCTAGACCGCATCTATCACGATTTACGATCTAAAGACACTATAAGAAAATTATTCAGCCTTAGTTGTAATTATAGTTGGTTTGAAGATCGTATCAATTACGATAAACGATCTAATGACACTATAACGAAACTATAGAACCCGAGTTCTATATATAGTTGGTTTCCAGATCACATCAATCACGATTAATGATCTATAGACACTATACTAAATAGAACCCGAGTTTTATATATAGGCGGTTTGTAGATCAAATAAGTCCAGAATAACAATCTAAAGACACTATAGAGATTTAGAACCAGATTCTAATTATAGTTGGTTTTAGGTCGCATACTACCTCTGAATATACCACTGAATGTTATGAATCACTAAAAGTGACCTAAAGATACCATAAAATGTGAAACTGAATTCTATCTATAGTTGGTTTTTAGATCGAATCAATCATTATTAGTGATCTATAGACCCTATAAAGGATTGTAGTTGATTTCTAGATCGCATTTTTCAAGAACGACGCTCTAAAGACACTATAGATCAAGAACCGGGGTTCTAATTATAGTTGATTTTTAGAACGCATCAATGAAGAATGACGGTCTAGAGACACTATAAAATTCTGAACCTGCAATCCCTTGTTGCTTTTAGCATCTGCCAACAATCTCGCTATCCCCCTCTGAAACTTCTACGGAAACTGTCCGATCCTCAAATGACGAACCACTGTTATTTCTAGCAAAAATTTACATCAATTAATCTAACTAATATAAAAAAATTATTTATTCGATTACATATTAATTATTTGCATTTGTTTTATTGTTATAATTATGTCTATTATCATTATTATGATGATCTCATTATTTTCATACTACATATGACTATTATTATTACGAGGATCATTAATGATGTTATTATTATTAATTTTTTTTACTTCCATTATTATTTTATTACTTTACATTCTTATAAGTGTTTTGGAGAAATAAACTTACAATTTCTTAAAATTTACATGAGTAGAGGAGGCGCTAACAAGAGATACAATGTTTTTTTTACTATCATAGTAATAATTACTATTTCATTATAGAAATTATGTTTTAATTAAAAAAATTATTAAAAATAAATATGACAAATTTTTCATAAATATAAATTTCGAATTTTTCTATTAATTCAAATAACCGTTATTATCAATTCCATTCAGCAAATCATGTAAAATTTATTCATTCATATCATACATATATATTATTTGTTCAGATCATCCAGATTTATCATTCGCTCAGATCATTCAGATTATTAATGGTTCAGATATACTAATGATTCAGAAAATTTTATTCAAATTTAACAAATGGTCCCTTAATTAATATTTATTGACATTCAGTGATTTCTCACATTTGGTTTATTTTTTATATATTCACTTTCGGTGATAAAGAAAAAGGGGATGGAGTTTCTAAAGCACGCAATAGAGAAGTTCTCTATTAGTGCACCTTAAATCTTGTATTTTATTATTATTTTTGATAATCCAATCGTACGGATGAAAAGTTTATGTCGAAATAACATTGTATACAAATTTTTATTATATTTGAAATAGTGGAGTATCACTTTTATAATAATACCATTTTTTATATATATTCAACGACATAGATTTATCATAATTTTATTGCTATAAATTTATAGTTCCAAATAATTAAATTACACGAAAATTTGTACATTCATGTATTTATGTATGAATTTAACATCCGTATGATTAGATTGTTCAAATAAAATTAATTTATCATATTTTAAACCGCACTAATAAAAAACTTCTCTATTATGTGATTTAGATACTTTTTCCCCTGCACTACGGGTGTTCATACATAGAGTTTGCAGTGATCGGACTGAAAAGTTCCACTTTCGATTAACTGTATACATTTAATTTGGTTTTGTATTCCTTAAAATTTTGTCTAAATAAATAGATAAATTATAATAATTCATAATGAAGTTTTTAATAACTATCCTTATATCATACATGTACAATGATTGAATAAATATACATATTATTTTGAAAAAGTACATTTTTATAAATTTAGTTAAACTCCATTTAACTCATAGATCGTTCTTAAAATTATATATATATTTAACTCAATTATAAATTGGATTTATGTCAAATTTTCAAAAATTCCATAAATTTCTTAATTACAAAATGTGTTATATATTGTAATGTTAATTTATTTACAAATATATACATTATTAAAAATAGTATAATTCATTTTTCTAATTTTGAGTATATCTAAAAGTCGATAAATATTATTTATTTTAAATAAATCTCGAAATTAAGAAAAAATGAACAAAATTCATGGATCAATCATAATGGATGTTTGGAAAGTGATAAAACGAAATAAGCCCAAGTTTTTCTTTTAGGAAAAAAAAAAGGCGTAATAAGCCCCTGTTTGGGCACAAGTTTTTGTGGGGTGAAATCGAACTTTTATCGGGATAAGTTAAAAGTAACGAGACATCAACTTTATTCGGATGTTTCCGGTTTATTTAATTTTAATAATTTAAAATTTCTAATTATCTAGTTATCAATTCAATTCAGAACTAGCATGATAGTCCGTGCAAGGCACGTGCCGCATTCTAATTCGTACAATTTCTTCACAAATAATCGGTCATATTTTCTTGTCAATCTCTTTCATGTGCTTATATTTTCTTGTCAATTTCTTTCATGTGCTTTGAATTATTTAAGATCAACAGTTGGTAACCGTTCAAACTTTGAAATATTAATGAATTCTAAATTTTGAGTATCATATAGAATCAGTCCTGAGATTAAGCCGCTCAAGCTAATAAATGGGGTACCAAAAAGATGATGTAATTTAGGGACACATCTTTTCTAATAAGTAAAAAAATTTAGAAGTACGTAGAGATACAAAAATAGATATTCGGGACATATTTTGTTCCAGGTAGCACAAAAAATAGTTTAAGATATAAGAAGTGCCCAAAAATAAATCGCATGTATGTGATTTTGATTTATAGTTGAGTACAAAATTCAACTTCACTTAGAACTTTCAGTTTCTTAGGTCCGACCTAGGTATCATAATTATAGCAATACTCGTTGAATGTAAGAAAAATGACTGATAATAATGATACATAAGAGTTACTCATTATCAGCCAAGTACTATTGCAACAATAATGTGTCGTTTAGTCTATTTTCTAGCAGTAATTTTAAAATATTGTCATGATAATGATATGCTATTTAGTTTGTTTCCATTAGCAAAAGTAAACCAACAAGAGTAGAAAGGTGGATCATTACATATGTGGTAGGATATGCATTACGGCAACAACAACACAAACTACTTTTATACTAGGAGAAATCAACTAAAATGTAGTAGTGAAAAAAAACCATTTATTTTTTATACAGTCTTAAAAAATCACTAATCGATCATTATGTTATAGGTAGTCGTACATAATTTAACATCTTTGTTTAATATATATAATCTTGTTTAACATTATAATTCAACTATGCATTTTGTTTATTTATTTAATCGATAACTTATATAGAGTCTAAATCTAGCATATCAGCTAATTCTGATTTTTTTAATATAGATATATATTATATCTAGTATCAATCATATTAAGTATATGTATGGTATTGATGTTTCAGACCACAACAACAGTTTTTTTAAAAAAAAAAAATTGGTTCAAAACAACTTAGTAAATCTAAAGCAAATTTTCGACAACATTTTTTATAAGAAAAACTGGTTTAGGAAAAATATTAATTTTTCACAGTAGCAATTTTTGTAGACAACAATTTTAGATAAAGGCATCAAATCCCAATAATTTTCCTATAAAATAGGATATAAACAAAAACAAAAAAAAAGACATAATCTATCAGTGATTGTGAATTTAATTTCATTTGTATTTTGAGGTCATAAATTCAATTCCCTTGATAAGACCAAAAAATCAAGTCGTGTTTTTCTATATTCTGTATCATATGTCCTAATTCGATGGTAGATAAACTCATGTTGTCTTGTGTACCACGTGAATGCATATCTTGTTTTCATGACATATTTATAATATTGATAAAAGTATTATTGTATTATAATTTCATAAAACTATCATTCTAATTCCAGAACAATTTTTTCCCGATAATAACCTTCTTTTGTAGTTGTTAAAACACTTATATCTTAAAATTTTAAAAATGAAATTATTGTGATGGCATGATAGTCATGTAATGCACAACCTGCATTTTAACTTTGATAATTTTACATACACATATTTTTATGAAATTATCACTATTATGATTAAGAGCTAAGTAGGTATAAAAATCTTTAATTGTCATATCTTTCGTACAATAATCTTATACATATATTTTGAATGTCATTGTGTCAACACCATATATTTTTAAAATTTTATTATAATTTATTCAATATTTATCGACGAATTGGATTAACATAGTATTGTCAAAGTAATGTATCAAAATTTGTATTTATTTGATTGAAAATTGATTTACCTGTTTTTAATATATTTTATTAATAGTTAGAATATATGGTATGATTACAAGATTAGTTTTAAATTAAAAGGTAATGTGTTTTAATTAAAAAGAAAATATTAATGATTGGAAGATATATAACTATTTTTTGAGGTATTTATAAAAGAAAATATCTCTAGCTAAAAGTAAACGCGAAAAAGATAATCAGTTAATTACCATTAATTATATTATATTATTATTTATTTTAATAATTAGGATAACCATACAGAAAATAAAAATAAAATCATAAATATAATCAGTTTTAATATAATAGTATAGATGCGTAGTGGTTATTTTGTGTTAAATAACATAAATAACATTACATAATATTATATAATATTACCTATTATTAAAATGATATGTATGAAGTGAGTAGTTTAGAGATTTACTAAATAACACGAAAATCCATAACAAATTTATAAGTTTTTGAAAGGATTGAAATTTTGATAATTTTAAGTTCATTAATCTCAAACAAATAGTAAAAGATTATAGGAAGCAGATTTTTTTTACATGTGATCGATGATTTTCAAAAAGGTACCAAAAAATTGATGTAATATATGTATTGTGTATGTGAACATAAGCCACTTGTATCTTGAAGGTCATGAGTTCAATTTAAATAACACGAAAACCCACAACAAATTTATAGGTTTTTGAAAGGGTTAAAATTCTGATAATTAAAACTTAAGTAAATCTCAAAAAAATAGTAAAAAAAATTAGGAAGCGGATTTTTTTTTACATGTGATCGACGATTTTCAAAAATTTTGTTATGTATGTGAACATAAGCCACTTGTACATGTGATTGATGATTTTCAAAAAGATACAAAATAATTGATGTGGTGTAGTGGCCTGTATGTGGACATAGGTCATGAGTTCAATTCCTAAAAAAACATATTTTTTTTATATTTTAATATAGTAAAGGATATATTTGTAATTTATTAAATAGGCTTGAAACACATTGTTAGCCTGTAATATATATAATGGATTTCTCTCTAGTTTTCATCCACCCAACTCAATTTATCTCATTCTTAAATTGAATATTTTAAAATTTATGGTGCCTTCATCTTTTGTTCATTTTTTTTTATTTTGCAGTTTTTAATTAAACTTACTAGTCCAAGTGGTAAGGGCTTGTCCTCTATTATCTCAGGACCTGATTTCGATTATGGTTCACTCGAAAATTTTCTTAGAACAAATTATATCCTATATTATATAATAAGAGTAAAAAGGATAATAAACGAGTACTATCATAGGCCAAGTGTTCAACTCCTAGCAACAATATATATTTTATAAATTAAATTTAAAGTCAGTAATCTATAGTATTATATAAAAGCCAAAATATTAAAAGTTTGGTCGGTCGGTCGGTACGGTAAGGTACCTGTTGATTTTATTTATTTACCCTTACTCAATAACATATAAAATCCATCCTACTAACTAATCAATTTCCTTTTCAAGTTAAATATATTATCTTTTCTATTTTTTAATAACTAAATAATTTCCTTTTTTAGGGAAAATACAATATCTTTTATATTTTATCTAACTAAAATTTCTCCTTTATTAATTAATTTCCTTTTTCAGATAAAATACAATATCTTTTACATTTTATCGAACTTAAATTTCTCCTTTTTTTTAAAACACTACAAGCAATTTTGTTTAATAAAATAACATAATTATATTATAATTACTATTAACTAATCAATTACCCTTTTTAGTCAAAATACGTTACCTTTTTTATTTTCTCTAACTAAAATCTCTTTTTTTCCAATTATATCATGGACGGTTACTTTTTCAGCCAAAACACGTTACCTTTTTTCTTTTCTCTCACTAAAACCTTTATTTTTCCAATTATATAACGGGAATTTATATTTAATAAAAAAAATAATAATATTATATACTAATAATGAACTTATTACCTTTTCAGCTAAAACGTATCATCTTTTCTATTTTTTCTAATTAAATTTCCTTTTTTCTTCTATAAATATCACGTACAACATTCATTTCTCATTTTCTAAAAACTATGAGCAATTTTATTTGGTAAAATAACATAATTAAATTATAGTTACTATAAACTAATCAATTACCTTTTTCACATAAATCAATTTCTCCTTTTTAAAAGACTACAAGCAATTTTGTATAATAAAATAACAGAATTATATTATAATCACTATTAACTATTCATTTACCTTTTTCAGTCAAAACATATTACTTTTTTTTTTCAAACTAAAATATCATTTTTTCCAATTATATCATGGACGGTAGTTACCTTTTCCAGCCAAAATACGTTAATTTTTCTTTTTTCTCTTACTAAAACATCTCTTTTTCCAATTATATCACGGGCGATTCTATTTAATAAAAATAAAATAATTATACTAATAATTGATCGATTACCTTTTCAGCTAAAACATATCATTTTTTTAATTTTTTCTAATTAAATTCCCTTTTTTTCTAGAAATATCACGGGCAACATTAATTTCTCATTTTTAAAAAACCGTGTAACAATTTTATTTATTAAAATAACATAATTAAATTAAAATTAATATAAACTAATCAATTACCTTTTTCACATAAATCATGTCATCTTTTTAATTTTTACGTTACCTTTCTATTTTTTAAACTAAAATCTCTCTTTTTCCAATTATATAACGGGCGGTTATATTTAATACAATATACTAATAATATTATAATATTAATAATTAACCAATTATCTTTTTCAGCTAAAACGTATCATATTTTCTATATCTTCTAACTAAAATCTCTCTTTTAATAGAAATATAACGGACAATATTAATTTCTCCTTTTCTAAAAACACTACGAGCAATTATATCTAGTAAAATAACATAATTAAATTATAATTACAATAAACTAATCAATTACCTTTTTGACCTAGAACATGTTACATTTTTAATTTTTTCTAATTAAATCCTCTTTTTTTGAAATCGTATCACGTGCATTCTATTTAATAAAATAAAATAATAATTTTATACTTACTAATAATTAACCGATTACCTTTTTCAACTAAAATCTATCATCTTTCAATATTTTCTAACTAAAATCTCTCATTTTCTAGAAATATCACGGATTACATTTATATAATTATTATCAAATCATCTCATATAAAACTTTAACCCACTAAAATCATGTTTTAAAAAAATTAATTTATAACAAAAACAAAATTTATATTATACTATAAAAAAAACCGTGCATCGCACGGGTTTTAAGCTAGTACATATCTTAATTAATAAGCGCACTAAGTTTACACTTTTAATTAATAATCTCAATCGTCGAATCTAATAATTTTAAAAATAGACGATCAAGATCAGGGACGGAGGGAAGCAGGGGCGTGCAGGGGCGATGGTCCCCCCAAAACAAATAGATTTTGTTGTTTTGTATGTATAATTTAGTTGGTAGCTTTTGTTCGCCCCTCCATTTTTTAAACCAAAAAGTATGTAGGCTTTAGTGAAAAGTCAGACATGGCCCATGGGATACAAAGACTTGAAATAAAACTAAAAGTTTAAAACTAAAGTGCTATATAAAAAAACAGATTGAATCATTGGTAAATTAGAAATAGTCAACAATATTATTTTAATATGTAAATACATACTTCACCAGTCCACCAAAATAAATTATAATCAGGCATTCACTTATATCTATACTAAAAAGTAAAACCTAAAACCCCGTGCTCTGTTTTTAACGAGAAAATGGATACAATCTGAAGAATGAAGATCAAATTTGGCTAACTATTTTTAATGGAATCAAGGTATTTATTGTTCTTTTTCTCCCCAGTCCTTAACATAGTTTCCCCTCTTTTAATTTTTGTTCTTATTATAATTATCTCTTTTAGGGTTTTTTATACTGCAGCAGTTGGAAATTGGACTGAGAATTGAGATGATTTCTTACATTTTCAATTGACCTGATCTATTAGTCAATATATTTAATTCAGGTGTGTATTTCTCAAACTTATCTCTCTGTTAGCATACATGCTTTGATGTTTAAGTGCAATTTTTTTGATTTCTTGAAGAAATTTGAAATAACTCAGTAGTTGTGTATTGATAATTTGCCTTACTATCTGTATTTTTTTTGTTTGATGAAATCAATTAGGATAACTACAATGAAACGAACACTGCATTCTTACTTTAATAAAACTTCTGAAAATCAAAATGTTGAAGTAGCAGAACCTCCTCCTCCTATTCAAAAAGCTCCTACTGTCCAAACAACTCCGGTTGAACCTTTGATCAATACAAGTGAGATTAACTTGTCTAATTTAGAACGTGATCCGGGATTGAGACGACAAATGTTTGAATATGTTGTAAATCAACGTGATGAGATTCGACGAGCATATATTATGTTGGGGCCTTATCAACCAAAACCTTCATTGGTTAAATCTTTTAAAATTACTAAAGGTAGACGCTTTGTGACTTCGTGGTACAAGTTGTTTCCCGATTGGTTGGAATATTCTCCAAGTAAGGATTGTGCATTTTGTCTTCCTTGTTTTCTATGTTGTAACCCTAGTGAACGTTCAGGATCAACGGCTTTTATTTTTGAAGGATTTCGAGCATGGAAGAAAGTTAATGATGGTAAAAATTGTGCATTCTTAGTTCATGTTGGAAATTCCAATTCTTCTCATCGGTTGTCCATTCAACGTTGTCGTGATATTTCGAAGCCATCACAACATCTTGTGCGGGTTATTGAAAAGCAAAATTTACAACAAATTGCAAACAACGTTTGCGCTTAAAAACCTCAATTGATGCAGTTAGGTGGCTAACTTTTCAAGGGTGTGCATTTAGAGGTAATGAAGAGAGTCTACATTCTAAGAATCGTGGTAACTTTCTTCGAATGTTAGAGATTCTAGCATCTTACAGTAAAGATGTAAGTGATGGTGTCTTACAAAATGCTCCCAAAAATGATTCTTATACTTCTCCACAAATTCAAAAAGAAATTCTCTCCATCTTTGCAAGTAAAGTACAAGGTGCAATTCTTAGTGAGATTGGAGATGCAAAGTTTTGTATCATTATTGATGAAGCTCGAGATGAAGCAAAAAGAGAACAAATGTCTATTGTTATACGATTTGTGGACAAGTTTGGTTTTGTTCAAGAGCATTTCTTTGCAATTATTCATGTGCTAGATACCACATCATCTACTCTAAAGAATGAAATATGCAAAGTCCTTCTTCAACATATCCATGGTCAAGGATATGATGGTGCTAGCAATATGCGTGGGGAGTGGAATGGGTTACAAGTATTATTCTTAAAGGAATGTCCATTTGAATATTATATTCATTGTCTTGCACATCGTCTCCAATTAACATTAGTGGCGGCATCCAAAGTTGTTGTACCGATTTATGAATTCTTTGAACAAGTGAATTCCATTATTAATATTGCTAGCTCATCATGCAAAAGAAGTGACTTATTGAAAAGCACACAAGCAAGTGAGTTAGAAAGTTTGATTAATAGTGGTGAGATTGAGACCGGTAGAGGTTTAAACCAAATTGGATCCCTACAAAGGCCCGCCGATACTCGATGGAGCTCACACTTGAATTCTATACGAAGCTTGATGAAGATGTACAATGCAACTTTACATGTTCTAAAATGTGTTATCAATGGCCCCGGTAATTACATTCAACATGTCGAGTCTAACAAAGCTTATGATTTATTGACATCTTACAACTTTGTTTTTATTCTACATCTTATGAAAGAAGTCATGGAGATAACGGATGATCTTTGTCAAGCATTGCAACGAAAGTCACAAGGTATCTTGAATGCAATGAGTCTAGTTACAACAACAAAATCACTTCTCCAACAATTACGAGAAGAAGGATGTGACTCCTTGTTTGAGAAAGTGCAATCATTTTGTGAAAAACATGAGATAGAAATTCCTAACATGAATGATCCTTATCGGGCCGGTAGAGGACGAGCTCGAGTTTCTTTTACATTTGAGCACCACTTTCGGGTAGATATATTTAATGCCACAATTGATTCTCAATTGACCGAGTTAAATTTTAGATTTAATGAGAAGGTGGTGGAATTACTTGTGTTAAGCTCATCTTTAGATCCGGAAGATTGTTATAGTGCATTCAATGTTGAAGCCATTTGCAAGTTAGCTTCTTCTTATTATCCAGAGGATTTTTCGGAACAAGAAAAGCTTCATTTGAAATTTCAGTTAGAACACTATGCACTTGATGTTCGTCAACATTCTGAGTTCCAAAATTTGACAACACTTTCGAAGTTGTGTAAAGTGCTAGCTAAAACAAAAAAGTCAACAATATATCCACTCGTTGATCATTTGATTCGCTTAGTGTTAACTCTACCTGTATCAACGGCAACAACGGAACGTGCTTTTTCAGCAATGAAATTTGTCAAGAACAAGTTACGCAACAAAATGGAAAATGATTTTCTAGAAGATTACTTGATTGTGTATATTGAGAAAGACATTGCTGAAAAAATTGACAATGATTCGATCATTGATGCATTTTATAAGATGAAAAGTCGTCGTTTAGCGCTAGAATAGTGTATATATATATATATATATATATATATATATATATATATATATATATATATACACACACACACACACATATTAGTCTAGTTTTTGTAATATATAAGGGAGCAGAAGCATTTTTGTAACTAGTCCGTAAACACTAAGTGCTTCATGTTAAAGTTGCTCCCTGTTACTTTTGTTGCTACTGCTGCCCTGCCCCTTTATATAATGAAATATTTTGGTGATATTTATTATTTTAGCTTCGCCCCTATGAGTTCAATTTTCTAGCTCCGTCCCTGATCAAGATAATATCATATTAAAAATAAAATTATAATCTAAAAAGGTTAAATTAAAAAAATGTTGTATTATAATTGAATTTAAAAAGGAAATTATAATCTGAAAAAGATATAATTAAAAAAATTATTTTTTTATTAATATTAAAGAATAGTTCATATTTACTATTTGGGCTCTATCTCGATATATATAAATCAGATTTGAATGATTTTACAGCCAACGTGAATCTCACAAAATTATCTTTAATTTAGTGATGATTTAACAATTATTGTCCAAATGAAACACTCAGAATATCAAGATAAAAAATAATTACGAATTTTTACATTAATCCTATTCAGTGTAGAAGATCTACATTGATAGTCCTATTCAATGTAGAAAATCTAGTTATATATGATTTAAATCCTTGAAATTAAGTTTTTCGTATTTCAAAATATACTTTTAAGTTTACACGTTAAAATATAAAATATTTTTTTATGTTTGATATAATGTTTTTCATCTATTTATTTTAAGATCTAAACGGTTCTTATTTACTTTGTCGTACTGAGGACCAGACTACCAAAATTTTGGACAAAATCCCTCTTACACTTATTATTAAAACTGTATTTGGTTGTTAATAAAACTATTTTCAAATAAAAAGAAGTTTGTTTTGATAAAATATAATTACGAATTTATACATTAATCCTATTCAGTGTAGAAGACCTACATTGATAGTCCTATTTAATGTAGAAAATCTAATTATATATGATTTAAATCATTGACATTAAAATTTTCGTATTTCAATATAAATATACTTTTAAGTTTACACTTTAAAATATAAAATATTTTTTATGTTAGATCCAACGTTTTTCATCTATTTATTTTAAGATCTAAACGGTTCTTATTTACTTTGTCGTACTAAGGACCAGACTACCAATTACCAAAGTTTTGGATAAAATATCTCTTACACTTATTATTAAAACTGTATATGGTTGTTAGTACAACTATCTTCAAATAATAAAAATGTTCTTTTGATAATCAAAACAAAATATAAGTAAATTTTCTAAATCGAATAAAATTTTCAATGTAAAAAATAGTCACTTTATTCTCTTTTTTGTTTCTAGGTAGTTTTAGTTGGAAAATAATTATTAAATTATCACTAAATTAAAGATTATTTTGTTAATTTCACATGGGTTGTAAAATCGTCCAAATCAAGTTTTAGAAATTCAAGATAAAACACATAGTAAATTAAACATGTAAAATTGTATACATATCAATTTTGAAAAACAATTTGATATATAAATTAATAATAAATAAATTTTTAAAAATATTAATATAATTAAAGATATTAGGAAAGGACTTGTGCGGGTTATAAGCTAGTATCAATATATATATATATATATATATATAAAGGAGGATACATGGGAGTTTATGTGGCGTTTTAAAATCGTTTCAATCTATTTTTCTAATTTTTTAGAATTTTAGGATTTTAAACATTAATAATAAATATAAAATATCATTCAATATATTAGAATTAGAATAAGTGTTCGAATTCATAGAGGAGAAGAGTTCGAATTTATAGGGAAGACATATGAGCTTTATCAGAAATAGAAGAGGTATTTATAAAGCATATGATTACAAGAAAAAACATAATAATTTTTTTATATCTAGCTAATGAATTGATAGGCTTCGGCTGGTATGTTACGGCTTTTGGTCAAATGATTAATATTAATATTTTTTTCATCTTTGCATGCTAGGCTCTCTGTAAATTTGGATATCGAGAAAGACTCTATTTATGAATTAGTTTTCCGTAAGTTGTTACCAATATGTTTGTGAATAATTTTTTCTTGAATTAATTATTTATCTATAGCAAGCTAATTTATAGTGGTTGTCCTGTACATTTTTTTGTCAGCTGGATTGGTGAATTTGGGCTGTAACATGCATCAACCATCAGATAAACACACTTTTTATCATCGTTTTGGAGTAAGCATAAATTTGATGTTTTTTCGATTTGAATAAAAAAAATTCTACAAAAAATTGTGTAGGCTCAGTATATGTTTATATTATATGCGTAACTAATCTATCACCTATTCATTATTCCTGCAACTCCGTTGCACTAGCACCATCTCATTATATATGTATGTGATCTTTTTAATTATTGAAAAATAATGGGTTATTATCCAAATTTGGATGATTGCATACTTGGACTATATAAACTAATTTTTAATTTTTTAAAAATTAAAAATTAACACAATACCAAATTAAAAACATAATTTTTAATATATTAAAAATTTATAATTTGGTGTCATTTTTTTAATATTTAATTTTTTAATTTGGTGGGGCGTCTTAGATGTTCTCAATCTATTTTTCTAATTTTTTAGAATGTTAGTATTTTATATATTAATAAATATAAAAATGTCTTTTAACATATTAGAAGTAGAATAAGAGTTCCTACAAGGAGTTCATATCTAAAAGTTCTATTAGAAGTAGAATAGGAGTTCGAATTTATAGAAAAAACATATAATTATAAATTAGTAGAATAGGTGTTTGAATATATAGAGGAGACATATAATTAAATATTTTATTAGAAGTAGAATACAAGTACAGTGGTGACATCTTTTACAATATTCTAAAATTATATATTTTTTATATAAGTTAATTATACTTCTATTAGGATTTTTTTTCATAAATCCAATACTAATCTATAAAAAACAAGTCTTCGTATTTAAAAAGTAAAAGAATTGATGTGTCAACATAATAAAAAAAATTCATGCGGAAAACCTAAATAAATACTAGAGTATCTATCTATAATATAAAGAGGAAATAAGACGCTTTTATATTTTTTAAAACTCCATAAATTTTAGAAAGCTTAGAGAAAATAAAAATTGGAATTTACTCTATTTTTTGTTTTGATTTTAAGGCAAAAAAATGTTGTGTAAGATAAATATCATAAACAATATGTAATGAAGTTGGAATTTCGATCTAAACGAGAGCGGCTTGAAATTTGTTTAACGGGAATACGGCTCACTATAAAAGATTGTATTAGCTATTAGAATTTGATATTGATGTTACAAATTTTATTTCATTTTTATGGATAAACATTGTCATACAAATACATATGTAAAGTTAAGGTTTTGATATTAACGAGAGCGATTCAATAGGATTAACCGTGTTAAATGAGAAAGCGGCTCATTAAAGAAAACTGTGTTGAATATTAAAATTTAATAATGATGATATATTAGAAAATCTACATATTCAAATTTTTTAGAATTTTAGGATTTTAAACATTAATAACTAAAAAACTATCTTTTAACATATTAGAAGCATAATAAGTGTTCAAATTTATAGAGAATAGGAATTTATACCCATACATATAATTAAAAGTCCTATTAGAAGTAGAACAGGCGTTTATAAAACATATAATTAAGAGTTTTGAGTAAAATAAGAGTTCAGATTTATTGATAAGAAGAGTTTAAACCCTTCACACAGCTACACAAATTCTTCAAATGGCATATTATACTTGGAAAGCCCCTCTCCGCGGACAAGTCAAAGTTAATGTTCATGTTCTCCACACTTCCCGACATTACAACGGCAACAATAATGGTGTGGGCATAGTGATCAGGGACCATCGTGGGCGGCTAATTCGGGGACTGATTGGGTCCATGCGAGGGCTTTCACCTCTAGCTACTCAACTATGGGCACTGCACATGGGGCTCAACCAATCCAGACTTGCCAACTGTGAACTGATTATGCTAGAGACCGACAACTACAACCCATACTTTGAGGTTAAGAGACAAGATGGAAGGGGCGACCGCACCTATCTTTGGATAGTGGAACAAATCACCAAACTGCTGGGGTGTAATCCCGAATGGGAAAATAGCTTTCATTACATCTCTGATTCTGCAAACCGCTCAGCACACTACTTGGCTGCAGTTGGGCTCAACAACTAGACCTCGATGCACTACTTCACCGAACCCTTTGGTCGCTTGCAAGAGAAACTCGACTTGGATATGGGGTTCGGTCCCCCAATCCCCCAACTGCTTGTGTCTCCCATTCCTACGAACACACATGGCTATGTGGAAGGATTCGCTCCAACTACAACAGCTCCCGCTATAAACAATGAGGAGGTCCAGGATCAGGTTTCAGACAATGGGGGAGCAATTTAATCTGGTCTCCTCTCAGCAGCTCCTATCTTTAGCTTCCCCCTCCTTTTATTTCGTGTTTATTAGCCTGCAATTGTTCATGTGCAGTGTTGCATTGCCTTGTTTGGGCTCTTTTGTTCTGTTTGCTTGCTTGTACTCTATTGGCCCATCTTTTTGGGTTTGTATTAGATCGGTTGGACTTCTTGGTTCATAGCCTTGAAGTGTTACCAATCTTAATGGAAAAATTTTAATTATAAAAAAAATTATAGAAAATACGTATAAATTAAAAAACTTATTGGAGGTAGAAAAGATGTTTGAATATATAAAGAATACGTATAATAAAATGTTTTATTGTAAGTAGAATACGAGGGCCGTGAAGACGTCTTATACGATTTTTTAAAACTACATATTTTTTTCCTAGAAATCCTTTTATTTTAACTTTTTTTTATACAAGTTAATTAAAGTACTTGCATTAGAAAAATATATTAATAAATTCAATATTATTCCCGTAATGAAAAAATTTCGCATTTAAAAAAATTGATGTGTTAACATAGCTGAAAAACATTTTCCTACGGAAGATGTAAATATATACAGTAATATCTATAATATACAGAAAATATAAGATGTATTTTCATCTTTTAAAATTCCATAAATATTAGAAAGTTTAAATAATATAAAATTGGAATTTACTCCCTTTTAGGGTTTTAATTTTTTTTAAAAAAAATTATTTTATAAGATAAGTGTCATCAGTAATATGTAATGAAGTTAAAATTTCGATTCCGAATAAGAACGACTCGAAACGTGTTTTAACGGAAAGTTGGCTCACTAGAAAAATTGTATTAGTTATTAGAATGTAAGAACCCTGATTTTTGTAATATTTTAAATATGTAAAAGCTTATGACATTGTGAATTAGGGAGTTATTGAGTCACCTATGTTATGTGATGGAATTGATTATCTGAAAATTTATGTTGTTATATTCACTGTGTAAGAAAAAGGGAAGATTGTTGAAGGCAAGAGGCCTACTGCTATTAAGATTCATAAAAACTTGGGACTTGAGAGTTATTAGAGTATTAGGAGATTTTAAGAGGCTATGACAAGGAGTTATGGATATTTAAGGAATTTACACAATTAAGTACTTAAGGAATTACAAGGGAAATCTCTACGCGACAAAATATTATTACGAGGAGTTAATTAAGATACGATATGATGAATTAAGGATCAAGTGACAACCATTGGTGGAGGAACAAAAATATAAGGAAGGATATTACATGCAAGTATCATGTAACTAGATAATTAGAAAAGTGAACTAGAAAAGCAAAAAGCAACCAATGAAAGTGACTAGTTAGTGGTGCATTATCCAAGGAGACAAGGAGGCATGGTGTGTGCCTAGTCTACTACCCTAGGGTGGCAACATGTGACTCAATATACACACATCCATACACATAATAATCATTCATTTTATTATTCAAAACACAACACAAAAAGGCAGGTATCTCTCTCTCTCCTTTGAAGCTCTCGGCCAAGCTCTTTAAGAAGGAAGAAAAAGAAAATTTCTCCAACCTCCACTCACTCATAATTCAAGATAAAATTCCTAGGCCATCCTTACACTATAGAGAAGGTATGATATTAATTTCAACCCCTTTCATTCACTAGATTTTGAGATATTAATTGTTGAAGTTTGGGATGAATAGTAACCATGCTTAGTTTTCTTTTAGATCTTGAATTATAAGGATTTTAGGGACTCATCCAAGGTGTTCTTGAGGGTTTTAAAGCTTACCCAAGGTTCCTAGATACTCAAGAAGGTATAAAACTCTAACCACTCTTAGTCATGGATTGTTTATGGTTTATAATGTTATATCTAAGAGCATTAGTGCATATCTTGGTTACATGAGTTATGGATGATGAAAATCTTGAGGTTATATGTTGTTGATGTGATTTTAAAGCTTGTACTTCGTGTATATAACCCCATGTGTGCTATAGAGAATAATATTGGTGGTTTAGATGATGGTTGTAGTGTATACATAGAATTCTTGAATGATTAAGAAAGATTGCAAGCTGTGTAAAATTTCTGGGAGCATGTACTGTCTTGTAGGAGTGTTTGAACCCCTACATCTTGTCTCCCGAGGTCCTAATGCATATGGTTAGAAAGGTATTTGAATTTAGTTTCCAGAAATGTAAGGTTCATGACTAGGTGATGTATAGATTTTGAGTTATGACCCGAGAAGTGAAGAGTGGTTCTGGAATTCGAACTTACTATATGGTCCACTTGTGAGCCCTCTTTAGACCCCTAAAAATTTATGTAGGATCATGGAAAAATTAGGAGAGCTAGTAATTGCAGTGGTGGAGGATACCCAAAAAGAATTGGATTAAAATATGTATTTTTCAATTTTATAAAAATGTTAGAGTAAAGTTCGCGCAAGTGAAAAAGTCGTAAGAGGAGTGAGTTGGGTATGATTTTAAGGAGGAATCATTACGCTTCGAATGTGGTAACCAAATTAAGTCGAATAAGTGACGAGTATAATCGAGTGATGGCATGAACCTATAATGGGGCTAGAGAGTCATAGAACGAAGTCATTAAGTTAGTTTTGTGTCCTCTAAAACCTTGTAATTAAAAGGTATTGTTAAGGTACTAACGAACGACTATTGGTTATGTATAGATCTTCATTCCACTCCGCAAGCTCGACCACCCCAACCTCACCAAGGCAAGTTTACTTTTCAAAACTTATATATAAATATTTTCAGTGTTGTGTTTGTGGCTTTCAAACGTATTATATGTTTATGCTTTATGAGGTTATGTTGAAGTTTGAGATATATGCACATATGTGTTTGTACACCCTTGAACTTAGAATGAAAATGTTATCTTCGGACAACGAATCTAGCAATAGAGGTCGTAGCGGTCCAAATATATTATTGACCGGGGAGCGGTATATTATTGTATCGTGATTAAATTGCGAAAACCCGAAGGGTCATTCGGGAAGTATCGTATACTTAAGTATTTATTATTTTTACATTATTATAAATACTCAAAAATATCTATCTTGGATTAAAAGCTTATTTTAATTAAATAATTATTTTATTAATTGTCTATATTAAATCTTAAAATATCATTTATTAATTATTGTTCATTATTTTAAAGACAAAACTAATCCAAGATACCTTTAGCATTTTCAAACTCAAACTCTTTCGAACCCAAAACATTTTTGAAAACCCCCGGTCAGGTTTTGCTTCTTGTACGATTTCAAGAATTATCGGTCGACTGATGTCGGACCTCAACTACTCAGTTTTCAATCAAAATAAAGTTTTTAAAAGAAAAAGAAAAATGGGACTCTGGCAGGTGTGGGAATCGTTGACGAACGATTCCCGGGATGTGTAAGCGGCCGTGAGCCAGGCGGTCCATCAATTATTATTCCGGCCCAGGTGTTGCCGAAGGATGATTACGGATGTAGTTTTCATCGAGGGTGATTACGGATGTAATTTTCACCCGAGGATAGTTACGGATGTAGTTTCTATCCTTCTACCGGTAGAGAAGACCCGCGGATTGTTGGACTTGGTTGTGGCGACTGATCATCGTCAATCCTTGTCAGGTTTTTATGTTTTCTTCCAGTCCCATCCTCCACTTTGGAAAAATACTCAAACACTGCTTCTTGGGCCTAAGTGCCAAGTTGCCGATAGTGTGGTTTTTGATAAGAAAAATATTGACATCGTGCAGTATCTAGAACTGCAAGATTTTCTATAAAGATTGGCACGCGTTCGTGCACTCTTGCAATTATTTCAAATAATGAAATGTTTTTGAATGAGAAACCTTCTAAGCTAATGGAAGGAAAGAGGTTTGCAATGATGTATTCCCTGTACAGTATGTTAACCGTAGAGTGTTTTGCCGAAAATGATATACTCATATGTATATATTTTCAAACTTGAGATATATTGAAATGGGAACCTTATAAAGGGTTCATATGTTATTCTTAAAGCTCCTTAGTGAGTATAGATGTTTTATTCAAACTCGGACATATATATTGTCCAATTACGTTTTGAAATCTGAGATATATACCCATATAGTTGGGAATGTTTTCGAAATAAACCACATTATTATTTTTCAAAAGGGTGAACTTGCTGAGCATTATGTAGCTCATTCTTGCTTTATAAAAACTTTTCAGAAAGAGAAGAATTTGGTCGGTTAACTCCGCACCAGCAGAAGAGGAGTAGAAGATTTACCCCGGAGATGATTTAGTTCCTGATAAATACTACAGAGTAAGTCTGATAGGTTTTTAACTGTAATAGTAAGACTTGTATTCAAGTGTAGTTGTATAAGTGGAAGTGCGTAAGATTCTGGATTGTGCAGATGAATTGTAATATTTAGTGTTACTTTTGATTATCGTTTCTGAGGCTCTAACTTGTTTGTGTGTAAGATTGAGGTCTGGATGGATGTATTGTTGAGTTGTAAAGTTAATACAGGTATGATATGGTTGGATGGTGATGTGACGACCTGAATCTTTGACCTCGGATTTGGGGGCGCCACAGAAATGGTATCAGAGCGATAAGTTACAGCTCAGAAACGAGAGTGTTGAGAGTTAAGTCTAAGTAGGAGAATGACATACGAGATCGTAGTAAACTTATTATTGGACTACCGAAAGAGGTACCGGTGAGTAGAATGGACTGGAGTGTTTACTGGAGGTATTATACTAGGGTCGATAGAATCCTTAGAGACCTTCAGAATGATGAATAGAGGTTTGAGAGTCGTACATGACCTATCATAGGTAATGATATAGGAAGCAGAGCGAAATCTCAAGAGCAGCTGAGGTAGAGGCGATATTGCCAATATGATCGGATGACTAGGCTTGCATAAATTTTGTGGCCCATAGTCCTCCACAGTTTAGGAGGCGGCATTTTAAGAATCAAGAAGTTTAAACTTCCCTACATAATTAAGGGTACTTAGTACTTGGAATAATGAAAGTCTTTTACTTTGGCTATAAGATCCGATTTTCGATAAGTAACGGGTTTACCTAAAAGTTGGTCACTATGTCGTTGTGGATTTCATTACCCTTGATGGCGAATTTTACATGTGTTATACGAGAATGTTATCATAAGACGAGCATGCTAGATAATTCCATGCATGATTCGGACGCTAGAGCATGGTAGTTTAACTTAGAGAACAAACAAGTAGAATTAACAAAGGGACTCAAGAGAAGTTGAATATGGTTGCAACGACCGATACAGTGATCTCAGAGTCTACCAAAAGAAAAGACCAATGGGTCTAGAGTGGGATCCTTTGATAGAGATGTTATCAGGGACTATGTATATATGTATTGTAGACCTCAATAATTTTTGGTATATGTTCACATACACACACCCGCCACTGAACCTATGGACTGCATTGAGATCCCTGAGAGATCTCTTTGATCTGTTCCCCGGGGGAACTGGCCACTTGTGATTCATGTCGGAAGGCATGAAGTAGGACCCCATGGACTTAGCAGGTGTCCCTGGAATGATGTGAAGCTTGGTCTTCAATATAAAGCACGGAAATGACAGATATATTTGTGAAACCCCAACTCGATAAATGACTTTAAGATGATGATTGAGAGACGCACTAGTTGGTGTCTTGTATTACGAAGACGAAGAGATGGAGTTACCCTCATAATGGTGATAATGAGATGCATGAATGATTATTAACTTATTTTGGTAACTACCGGCAGGTGCACTACTTCATTTTAAACTGTTCACTAACCCTATTACCTCGATTAGTTTATATCAGGTAACCGTTCTAGCTTTCTACTTCAAATTTGTGGAATAATGAAAGGCAGAGTGTGTAAACTTGTAACACTATAACTAATGTAACTCAAACTAAAGGAAAAGATACTTAACCAGAAGACAATCAAGAACAAGAAGTCACAAGAAATCAACACTAAATGAAGACAAGGTAATTGATACAATTCAACATGTTAACTATGATCAATCCAAGAAGAAATCATTGAGAGAAGTTCAAGTCAAAGTTGTTCATGCCTCAGTGATTTGGAAAGCCAAGAATCAAGATCATAACTATCAGTATCAATAAGACCAATTGATTTCAAGTGAACAAGAAGGAAAGCAAATATTGGAAAGCCACATTTCTAATTGGATATGGTAATTTATTCAAGAAGCAAAAACCCTATCAAGACTAGTCACTTATGAACCAGACTGTTGCATCAAGTGTCAGGACATTGATAGCAAGTTTATGTCAGTAATAAAGATCCATATTCAAGAGCTTGGTGAAGAATAAAGAAGACATGAAGATATCACAAGTTCAAGACGTGCATTGAAGTTTCAAGTTGAAGACCAGAATATTTTCTAAGTACTAAATATTCTAGATGGCCAAGTAGAAGTTTCTAAGTAGAAGTTCTACTTAGAACTTCGAGATGGCTAAGTAGAAATTCTCAAGTAGAAGTTCTACTTAGAGTGCAGCTTCAACATGACACATGGCATCTTCTGATTGGCAGATTTCCAAGCTTTCAAGATAAGACAAGATTTATGTGGACATCATTGGGCCACGTACATCTTAGTCTTTGAAGACTACAGGACATAGATTACATGAGTATAAATAGAAGTACTTGTGTAATGTTTTAGTCAGTGAGCAATTCTAGAGAAAAACACAAGAGAAAAAGAGAGAGCGCATTCACAGAGCTTAGTATCATTCACTTCTCTCTCAACTTCTGTTATACTTTGTAATGAATGTTGTAGCAACCCTTTCAAGTTATATATAAGACATATATTCCTTGAATCTGTGTGTTCATTTATTGCATCGTATTTATTGCTTCTCATATTCGAAAAGTTGTATTCACCCCCCCCTCTACAACACATTTGGACCTAACAATTGGTATCAAAGCTATATGTTTAACATACAAAACATAGATCCTTGTGTTGAGTAGAAGAATCGTGAGTTTTCATTTTTCAGATATACTTTTCATTTTCTCGAAAAGTGTGTTTTAATTCGTTGGTAGTGAAAACTCATCTGAAAAATTATTTAAATACTCCAGGTGTGATTATTTAGCTTGGATGTATTTTAATTAATTTTTGTGAATTAATCTGGGTTCGTTCATATTTGGTGTTCTTGAGTGTTCATCATCTGTTCTTATCAAAGAAGACAACCCAACAACTTTTTGATCTCCTTTTCAAAAGTAAAAGAATAAAAAAAGGTGGTTTTGGATTTTTTAATTTGCTTTATTCGGCCGAAAGTATACAGACATACTCAGTACCTAGCATGTGGGTTAGGTGGGTTAGGTGAGTAAAGCATTCAAAGTCAAAAGGTGTTAAAGAGATAATATTGTTTATTCAATATTAAAGTAATCTGCAGAAAAATTATTCTAAGGACAAAAGTTCTACATAGAATTTCTACTTGAGAATTTCTACTTAGAATTTCGACTTGGAAAATTTCTACTTGGTGATTTCGACTTGAGCAAAATTTCTACTTAGAGAAATTTCGACTTAGGCAAAAGTTCTACATAAATATTCTACATAGCCTAGTCTTGGGTACTTAGAAACTTTTAGTGACCAGAATTGAGATGGCTCCTAAAAATGCATTCAAGATCCCAATGTTCAACAAAGATCACTATGAAGAATGGGTTTTCAGAATGAGACTATATCTAGAGACTGTTAACCCTGAATATCTGGAAGTCCTTGACAAGGGTAAATTTGTCCCAATGGTAGTTATTCCTTCACATACGGAAGGAGGAGTGGTTATACCACCTCGGTCTGAGCCTAAAAAGGTCTCGGAGTTTTCGGATGCTGATAAGGAACAAATAGCTTGTGATACTGCCGTTCGACAAACCTTGATGGAATCTCTTGATCATGAAATGTTCAACATAGTCAAAGGTCTGACTACAGCGAAGAAGATTTGGGACAAGATAGAAGTTGTCATGGAAGGATCTGCAGAGGTCAGAAGCAACAAAACACTCATACTCAAGATGGAGTATGACACCTTTAGAATAAGGAAAGGAGAAGGCATAACAGATGTCTACCTACGATTCAGTCAGTTGGTATTGGATTTGAATCTGAGAGGTGTAACTCTCCCCATGGTTGAGACTAATACGAGATATCTGAGGAACCATCCAAAAAGCATTGAACATAGGGTCTACGCAATAAGAGAAACCAGAGATTTGCATACAACTTCTCTGGAAGAATATTATGGAATATTAAAGACCTATGAGCTGGAAGCTCTTCAAGATCAAGCATGGGACAATGATTCAAAGGGAAAAGAAAGTGCATCAGGATTAGTTGCTGATGAGGAAGAGTCTAAGAAGGCAATGGTTGCAGCAAAGCCTAAATCATCACTTGCACCACATCAAGTTGATAATGATGACGAGTGCGCATCTGACAGTGATGATGACTACTACACCCAAGAAGAGCTGGACAACATGGACGATAGTGTCGTGGCATACATGGCAAGGAAGTTCAGCAACATGAGATTTAGAAAGAGCAACCGACCACAGAGAAAATCTTCATCTTATTATCGGGCTGCTAGGGGTGGTGGTAGTTCGTCAGGCTACAAAGGAAAAGGCAAGAATACCAGCTACAAATCTCCTTTGGATTTCAAAATGAAGTTCAAATGCTATAATTGTGGTGAAGCTGGACACTTTGCCTCGGACTGCAAAAAGCCTAAACAGACTTATCCAAAAGAAACATTTGAAGCTCTCAAAAGCAACTATGAAGCACTGTTGAAGGAAAGACATGGAAAACGAGCTTTATTGGTGACAGAAGGAAGAGCTTGGGATGATTCAGATGAGGAAGATGTTACTCATGTAGCAAACTTTGCCCTCATGGCTGAGACATCAGAGGAACCAGAGGTACCAGTTCTGACTCTTAAAGTAGAAATGTCTATTGATGATTATAAAGAACAGAACGGGGCTCTTAGTGAAGAAATCTATATGTTGTGCAAAAGCCTAGACTCTTCTCAAAAGGAACAGAAAACACTTGTTGCCAAATGTAGAATGCTTGAGGCAAAAGTGGAAGAGTTAGAGGCTGCTTGCACTGTAGATACTTCTCTAAGAGACTTTATTAAATCTCTGGAACACAAGCTCGTCCTTAAGGAAGAAGTAGAAGCATGTCTTAGGAACAATCTAGCAGAGTTAGAAACTAAAT
The DNA here is from genome assembly GCA_036435485.1 of Saposhnikovia divaricata. NCBI lineage: Eukaryota > Viridiplantae > Streptophyta > Magnoliopsida > Apiales > Apiaceae > Saposhnikovia > Saposhnikovia divaricata. Next base: position 58,282,102 of record CM071600.1, on the reverse strand, counting down.
GCGAAGCATACAAACTAGCTGCTAGTAAAGTGTATGTAGATAATGACACATTTAAGAAAATAACTGGAGTAGGTATAGGACTTGATTATTCTGACCTTCCTAAGAAAGAAGGAAAGAGACCTATTGACCCTAGTTTCAGTGACCTTAAACAGGAAACACCTAGAATTCTTAAATCGGCTGTCAAACCTATCTACAAACATCTTGTTCCTAGAATAGAAGAAGAAGAGACTGAATTGATAGCTAGATATGAGATTGAGATGGAAGATCGCCAGAAAGAACAACCTACAACTCCTATTAAACAAGTTAAAATCAATTTCCCTAGAGATGAATCTAGACTGGGATTAGGAGCTAAGGCTGTTAAACAACAAGGAAAGAAAGAAAAAGGCATAAAAGAGGTTAAGGCTGAACGAATAAAGAAAGCATGTTATCATTGTAAATCTACTGAACATCTTTCTTATGCATGCAAAGCTAACATGAATGTTCCTGCTGCACATGCCATGCCTGCTACACATACAATGAATAATCTGCATCAGAATCATGCACAGTGTGGTCAACCTAATTGTATGCCATGCACTTTTAACATCATGCAAACTTTTGTGCATTTAATGAATGCATCTAGCCAGTCATGCTCAAATACTGTTGCTAGTTCAAATATCAAGAAAAAGTATGGGAGAGCCAAGACTGTCAGTCCTCCTAAAGTTAGGAGTGACAAACCTTCTCCTAAGACTGACAAATCTGTCAAGTCTGAGAAAGGAAAGGAGATAGTCGAAAGCTCTAGTAATGTGAAGAAAAGTGCATCTCCTGTTGTTAAATCTGTTGATTCTCGATCTTATCGAAAAGCCGGGCCCAATCAAAGTTGGGTTCCGAAGAATGTCTAACCAATCTGTCATTGCAGGGCATTAAGCAGAATAGAAATAAAGTTATATGGGTGCTAGACAGTGGAGCATCAAGGCATATGACTGGAAACAAGTCCCTGCTTACAGAGTTGGTTATGAAGGCTGGCCCTTATGTTACCTTTGGAGATGACAGCATAGGTGTGACTAAGGGATATGGCAAACTGAAAACTGGCAATGTCATCATTGAAGATATTTCCTATGTTGAGGGACTAAAGCACAATCTGTTGAGTATAAGTCAATTCTGTGACAAAGGTTACGAAATTGTCTTCAACAAGAAAGGTGTCTCAATCACTCACATCAAGGAAGGCTCACTAGCTTTGAGAGGAGTTCGAAAGGCAGATCTTTTTGTTGCAGATATGGATTCAGCAAATCAGGATGAGGTCACCTGTTTCTACAGCAAAGCCTCGGATGATGAAAGCTGGTTATGGCACAAAAAGCTATCTCACTTAAACTTCAAAACGATGAATGCTCTCGCGAGGCGAGAACTGGTGAGAGATCTACCTCAAATGGAGTTCGCTCCGAAAGGACTCTGTGAAGCTTGTGAAATGGGAAAGTCGAAGCGAGCATCGCATAAAAGCAAAGAAATTTCTAGTATTACTGAGCCTCTGCAACTTCTTCATATGGATTTGTTTGGCCCAGTGAATGTCCTATCTTTGTCTAGGAAAAGATATGCTTTAGTAATCGTGGATGACTTCTCCAAGTATACATGGGTATTGTTCGCAATGACGAAAGACGAAGTACCTTTCTTAATCATTGATCACATCACTCAAATTGAGAATGTTTCAACACTTACTGTGAAGACGATTAGATCAGACAATGGCACTGAATTCAAAAACGCAGTGCTAAATGACTTCTGTGTATCTAAAGGAATACGTCGTCAGTATTCAGCCCCGAGAACTCCACAGCAAAATGGAGTAGTTGAAAGGAAGAATAGAACTCTGGTTGAAGCAGCAAGAACTTTGTTGTTTGATTCAAAACTTCCTTTGTATTTCTGGGCCGAAGCAGTGAGCACCGCTTGTTACACTCAAAATAGAACCTTGATCATAAAAGATAAAGAAAAGACACCATGTGAGCTAATGAACAACAGAAGACCAACAATCAAATACTTTCATGTCTTCGGAGCAAAATGCTATGTGCTTATAGATGATGAAAATCTAGGCAAGTTTGCAGCAAAAGCTCGTGAAGGAATCTTTGTTGGTTACTCTACAGACGTGGTGGCAGCTTATAGAGTGTTCTTGGTGAATGATCGAAAAGTGACTGAAAGTTACAACGTCAGATTCGACGATACCAAACTCTCATCAATTTCAAGAGATTCTAGTGAACCTGAGTCCCTAAAATTTCAGAATCTGGACTTAGAAGATCTTGAAGATGAACCTGAGTTGGTTGTTCCATTAAATGTTCCAAGTGTACATGAAGAACCTGAGTCTAGTGAACAAGCTAATTCTACAAGATCAGGAGAGACTTCTTCAGTACCAACCGGCAACAACTCAGGGGGAGTAAATAGCAGCTCAAGGACTACTGTTCAAGGCTCGAGTCGAGTTGACTCTAGTTCTGTAGGAGCTGGCACTAACTCAGGGGGAGTTAGTGAAAATAATCAAAGTAGTCAGCACCCCAACTCAGAAAGTCAAGCTGAATCATCAAGACAATTTCCAGGTGAACGAGTATGGAATAGAGACCATCCGTTTGAGTTAATTATTGGTGATCCAGATGCTGGTGTGACTACTAGAAGAACTGCAAGAGCTGACATGGCTAATATCTCCTTATATTCTGGGTTCTTATCCAAGCTTGAACCTAAAGAAATAGAAGAAGCTCTTGGCGATGCTGATTGGGTGATTGCAATGCAAGAGGAACTCAATCAGTTTGAAAGGCAGAAAGTTTGGAAACTGGTACCCCGACCAAAGAACATATCAGTAATTGGAGCTAGGTGGGTATTCAGAAATAAACTGGATGAAAACGGACTTGTAACACGAAACAAGGCTCGTTTGGTTACAAAAGGTTATTCTCAGCGAGAAGGAATTGATTATGATGAGACCTATGCACCAGTTGCAAGACTTGAGGCAGTCAGGATGTTCTTGGCATTTGCAGCACATAAGAACTTCAAAGTTTTCCAGATGGACGTGAAAAGTGCCTTCCTGAACGGAGAGTTAGAAGAAGAAGTGTATCTGGAACAGCCGCCTGGCTTCGTTGATCCAGAACATGCAGATTTTGTGTATCTACTCTTCAAATCTGTCTATGGCCTCAGGCAATCCCCAAGGCGATGGTATGAAACCCTATCCTTATTCTTAATTGAAAATGGTTTTGTTAGGGGAGTAATTGATAAAACATTGTTCTATAAAGTTGTGAGAAATGACTTAATACTTGTTCAAGTATATGTGGACGATATTATTTTTGGGTCATCAAATGAGCGCTTGTGCGAGAAATTTGCCAAGCTAATGCAGGAAAAATATGAGATGAGCATGATGGGAGAGCTGTCCTTCTTCCTTGGATTACAGATCAGTCAGAGAAAAGATGGTATCTTTATCTGTCAATCTAAGTACGTCAGAGATTTACTCAAGAAGTATAATCTAGAAGATGCATCAGCAGCTAAGACTCCCATGGCAACAGCCACGAAGCTTGATGAAGACAAATCAGGTAAATCAGTTGACATCACAAGCTATCGAGGTATGATTGGCTCACTCCTCTATTTAACTGCAAGTAGACCAGATATAATGTTCGCAACTTGCTTATGTGCAAGGTTCCAAGCGGATCCTAGAGAATCACATCTCGTAGCCGTCAAAAGAATTTTTAGGTATCTCAAGGGCACACCAAATCTAGGGATTTGGTACCCAAGAGATACAGGTTTTAATCTTATTGGCTATTCGGATTCAGACTATGCAGGTTGCAGGATTGATAGGAAAAGCACATCTGGTGCTTGCCAATTTCTTGGCAGAAGATTGGTGTCCTGGCAAAGTAAAAAGCAACATACAGTATCTACTTCTACTGCTGAAGCTGAGTACATTGCTGCTGGAAGCTGTGTAGCTCAAATACTGTGGATGAGGAACCAATTGAAGGATTATGGCATGGAGCACAAGAAAATTCCAATCATGTGTGACAACACAAGTGCCATTGCCATAACCAACAATCCTGTAGATCACTCAAGAACCAAGCATATTGACATCAGGTATCATTTCATAAGAGAACATGTCGAGGAGGGGACTGTGGAGCTACATTTTGTGCCCACAATGCAACAAATTGCAGATATATTCACCAAACCTCTTGATGAAGTAACATTCAATAGGTTGGTTGGTGAATTGGGAATGCTTAACACAAGTTAGTAAAGCCTTCTATCTGTAAAATCCATGTTTATGTTTGTATGTGCAAGCTAATCAATCATTATGTGCTTAGACTTTAATATGCCTAATTAATGATTGTTATAGGCTGCATATAGTGTGATTTTGCATGAATTCATTGTGTTTTAAGTGTCTTTTATAGCACAAATCTGTGAATTTATGCTTGTTAGATTGCATGATCATAGGGGGAGTTAAATTCATAATATTCTAAATATTGCATGATTTTTAGATGAATTTACCTATGAGTTTTATGTAATTAGAGGCCTTAGAATTGAAAAACTTCAAAATTTCGAGTTAGGTTCTATCTCGAAACTCATCTAGAAATTCGACTTGAATTTCGACTTAATCTGTCAGAGTGAAGTTTTTGTAAAATTCTAAGTCTGGGAAGAATTTCGAGTTGGCTATCTCGAAATTCATCTCGAAATTCGACTTAGAGTTCGAGTTCGAGTTACCAGTGTGCCTAGTTCTATCTTCAAAATATTCGAGATAAAGTCTATCTCGAATTTTATCTCAAAGGTTGAGATGAGGTTTCCATTAAGGGGATATTTTGAAAAGAACTGAGAATTAACTTCGAGTTAGTCTATCTCGAACTTTATCTCGAAGTTCGACTTGATGTTCGAGATAGAGTTCTTAGTCTATCTCGAAACTCAACTCGAATTTCGACTTGGTGTTCGAGATAGAGTTCTCAGTTAAGCTAAAGGGAATTTTTCGAGTTACACTCCTAACTCGAAACATATCTTGAATTACCCTGTTCTTTTTGATTCAAGGGGGTATTTTGGAAAGAATTTGAGATTAACTTCGAGTTAGTCTATCTCGAAACTCAACTCGAATTTCGACTTGATGTTCGAGATAGAGCTCTTAGTCTATCTCGAAACTCAACTCGAATTTCGACTTGATGTTCGAGATAGACTTCTAACTCGAAAAGTATCTTGAATTTTCTTTCTTCCAAGTTTACTACAATTCAATAATGTTCAAGATAGGATTTCCCTATAGTTTCTGCTGTAATATTGGTTAAAGTGCTTATTTGTGCATAATTGTTCGAGTTAACCTCTATCTCGAACTTTATCTCGAAGTTCGACCTGATGTTCGAGATAGAGATGTTCGAGATAGAAATGTTCGAGATAGAGTTCGACTTAGATGTCCCCTGTATGGACTTAGTACTTTTCACATTTTTTTAACAGGGACATTTTTGTCATTCCACATTCACCTATATATACATCTCTAACTCGATGCCCAATTCACTTTACCTAATTTCTTTTTCACAGCAGCCGTTTCACAAGAACAGTGCGATTTCACAGACTTCATACTATTAACCCGTGTTTTTGTGATTCAACTCATACTAATCACGAATTACTGCCAAATTTTTTACTGAGATTCACTGTGTAATCATTAATCTTTGTGTGGGTGTGTTTTGTGTTCATCAATATACACGCGCATATACATACACACGAACATATAACTGTTTGTGTACTGTTCATAAAACGCAATTCCATATTCACCATTCATAAACACACACGATTTCACTGGTACACACGAATATTCATCTTCTTTGAATATTCAGATTTGGTCATTGGTTTTTGATTGTTAATCCCGTAGTTTAATTTTCTCTAAGGGACTTTTGTTCTTTTTGATAAATTAAAAGGGATACATCATTTAATTCGTAAATTATTTGTTTTTCAAAATTAAACAAAAATCACATCTTTTTAAAGAAAAACATTTAATCAAAATGGCTCACCAATTTTCCCTTGCTAAAAACAATTTTTATAATATTTCTACGGAAATTGGTGATCAACTCCCGCGGTTTAAGTTTTGGATACGATTTCTCAATTTGTATTCCAAAGCTAGCCATGCTTTTACTGCTAAACCTACACTAGTACATGATGCTTTACAGCAATTATGGACTAGTGCGGTTACTTTTGGGAGTAAATCAACCCCCTACGGTTTCAGGTTTACCTTAGCGGGTCAGGAATATGAGGTGACTGAAGAAATTGTCAACAGAGTTCTGGGATTTCCAATTAAAGATGCCTATGATCCAGAACCTACTGCTGCAGAACGCCTCAGATTCTTTGAAGAAATTGGATGTTATCCTCCAAAAGGCCCAATCACGGGAAATATCCAAAAGCAATTCTTCCATGCGGAATGGAATTACTTTTTCGAGGCCATCACAAGATGTTTTCGGGCACGCGAAAAAGACTTTCATCAAATTCCAATTCCAATGCAAACCTTTGCAGTTGCCCTAGCAAGAGAACTGGATATAAACTATGGACGCATAGTTCTCTCTGAGATAGTGGCCTCAATGGGATCCCTTGCAAGCAGAGACCTCTCTACCACTGATGTCGTCTGTTGGTTTCCTCGGTTTCTTCAAATGCTGATCAATGACTTGATACCGAAGGATGCTCTTGCTGTTAGACAGGGATTTGCCAGAAGCCCCACATCTGAATCGCTAGGGATGGGCACTAAGTCACTTTCAACCATTGCTAATCAGGATAAACATCAAGGTAAACCAATGTCTACTCCTGAAAATATTCAAATGTGGCTTAGATATGATGCAGGAGTTACCAATTTGGAGGCATCATCACAAGTCTCATCACATGCTCAAAATCCATCTGTTCATGCTGAGGCATTTGATGAGATTCCTGATGAGGAAAGCGATGATGCACAAGGTAATCAATCAGGTAATCTCTCTCTGCATACTATTCATTCTTCCTCCTATGTTTCTGATTCCGCGACCCAAGAGACTGCTAACCCGCAGGATCTATCCCAGGGTAAGAGCCATATTTCTGACTCTGAGTCTGATACACATTCCTATTCTCTATCACCCCTGTTAACGGAAGTCAGAAAACCAGCACGTATATATATACAAGATGATGAGGAGAGTGAACCCGAAGAGCAGCAACTTATTCGCAAGAAAGCCAAACTTTTCCACGCTGCTACTTCACAACCACAGTCAAACCCTAGCGTGTCACACGCAACCACTCCACCTCACGCGAGTGGTTCACCCCTTGAACAATCTGCACATAGGGATTTTGATTTTGGTGAGGATGATGTACCTCTTGAAGATACTGTTGCTTCAAGAGGACATGAAGTCTTAAGAACTTCAACCGTACTTTCACCGGTACGTACTGATGCTGCAAAGAGGGTCGGTTCTGATGTCGTACAAGGACACTTTGCAGCCTCTCAGCCTGAGATTCCAACTCAGGAACAAACAGAATTTGATCCCATAACTGTCAACAACATTTCTTATCAATTTTCCGCAGGTACTGCTTCACTATTTGGATCAATCATTGAAGACATACACGAGCGTGAGACAGGGAGTGTGTGTGAGAGGTTAGGGAGAGAGGGACCTTCATTTTCAAGGCCCGAAACCGAGCGTCAAATACCAACAGAACGAGTATTAGAGCGAGGTCACCTAAACCAAACACCGTCCCTTAACACTGAAAATCTTGATACGCGTATGACTTCTATGGAAAATCAGATGAAGCAGTTCGGACAGACGATGGGGCAGTTTGGGATGAACATTGGAAACAACCAAAGGGCTCTAGACGACTACGCAGCAAGAATGGCAAGTCAAGCTACAGCTTTTGATGATTTGACAAATAAGGTCAATGACTTGGGCCATGCTGGTGGTGTCTTGGGAAGCACTCTCAATGAGAGGATGGGGGCATTGGAGTCTACAATGCATACAATGGCTGTGGAGATCAGTAGAATGATGTTCGCAGTCAGGAGTTTTGTGCCCCCGGAGTGCTTCGAGTCGCAACAACCTCTCCCCGATGCTGGTGCAGGTGGTGCTAGTGGAGCGGGAGCCTCTGGTTCTGGTTTTGGAGGTTCCTATGCAGCTGGTGGATCTGAAGACCATGGTGGAGCTCAGGATAACTCACCTAAGGGGGAGAGTGGAAAGGAGACGAGACAGCAGGCAGTTCACATCGAAGAAATTGAAGAACCCGCTGATCTTGTCAAGGAACCAGAAGTTGAGCCGTCTGTTGATGAAGAGGCTCTGAGGATGAGAAAGGGTAAGGCAATAATGGTTGATGAACCATTTGTTGATCTGAGTCATCAGGAAACAGTACAGGAGGTACTTGACTCAGATTCTGACATGGAAGACGTACCGTTGGCACACGCTATAAAAAGATCTTTGAAGGAACAAGGTGGAGGTGCTGGGATGTCTTCCGGACTGCCTGAAGAATTTCCTGTTGATGAGGAAACCCTTAAAGCTCAACAGTTAGCCTTGGAACAAGCTCAGTTCCATAAAATGAAGATGATGCAAGAACATGTTGCGTTCCTAGAACAGAAGGTGGAGCTACAAGGGAAGCAGTATGAGTATGAGCTTGCAAGGCTAGCTAATCCTCAAGTTGATCTGGACAAACGAAGGATAGGGCAGAAATGGGATGAAGCAAGGAAGATAATGATGGGACCCTGTGCAAAAGGAGTTCATAACAAGGATGCAGATGATCTGTTCTACAACTTGAATTTGCAGAATCCAATGACTGGGGACTATATAAATGCTTTGAAGAGATTAATTTCTAAAGTCAGGGTTGGATACAATGCAAATCTTAAGGAGTGGCAGGTTATCTTGTCTTTGATAGAAGGAGTCCCAACATCTTTCTTATATGTGGATGATCAATTCATAATGAGAAGATCTGCATCAGAGTTGTTCTTGCTAGCGACTAAAATTCAGTACTCTCAATCGGAGGAGCTAAGCATTCTGTACAGGGATCAGTTAATGCAGCTAGCAGAGGACAAGGGTCCAGAATTCTCAGCTTATCCAAATTTTGTCCGGATGGTAGTTGATGGAAAGATGAAGAGGGTTAGCATGGAGGAAAATGATCTGATGGAGTTTTCAGTGGAATCTCTCAAAGCTGTCTGTAGACAAATGATGAGTAAGGGATTCGCTTCTGAGCTTAAAGATAAATCCGTGAAGATCATTGAAAGAGTTATATTTAAGAAGAGCAATGAGGTGTGGAAGTGTGATGTCATTGCTCCAAACCCTCTTGATGATGTGAAGATTGAGCCGGAGCTGATAGAGAAGAAATGGAATATTCTTCAAGCCATGAAGAATGTAGATGAAGCTTTGACTCTTCCTTCTGGAGCACTAGAACAAGGAGAAATAAGGGAGGCTATTGGTGTTCCAGGAAGTGAAAGTGTATACTGGATACATGCTTATGTTGAAGATACAGCTGATGCCTTAGTATTCATAGATGCAGACCAAAATCAAACAATCTTGCATATGAGTAGACAATGGCTGCTACGGACTCAAGATGCTGCATTTCTGGAGAGAGTATTATATGTATTCAAATGGGGCGAAGTGGAAGATAAGTTTGTTGAAGAAAAGCAGAGACTCATGAGTTACCTGTCTGAAGTAGTAGTGGAAAAGAAGCGAATGGAGCGAGATGCGGCCAGTGTCCACAATACTGACCGTGTCAAGGGCTACCCCAAGATGATCTATTGTCAGTTCAAATCTGATAAATCTCACTGGAAACCTCAGCTCATCATGAAGAACTTCGAGGATATTCCAAAGATCAGAACTACTCAGGAGGTGGACAAACTCAGAAGGCTTTTCAAACATCCTTATCCAGAGCCCAAGAACCCTCTAGAAATGGAAGCTGTGAGTCTGTTGAATGCTAGGTGGAAGCAGCTTAAAGATCCAGTATACAAGAAAGAAAAGCAGCAGAAGGAGAAGAGCAAAAGGCAGAAAGAAGAGAGAGACCAAGCTGCTGAAGCTAGAAAGAGGAAACGGAATTAGGGTTAAAGGTCAGAGTGGTGTGAACTTGAAGTTGGAAAAACTTCATGTCTTTTGGTTGCTTTAACTCACTTGAGGAAAATTCACCTTAGAGTGAATCCAATAAGGTGATACAAGTTTGACTAAAAGGTATGAAATAATCCAGGTGATAGGAATCACTCAAATGATCTTTAATTCGAAGTTCGAATTCTGTTTCTAGTTTAAGTTCTTTGTATTGTTTTCATGTAAATTTCAATGGTAAATTATTCAAGACTGTAATGTTAATTATCTTTTCTCGTCTCATTGTTTAGTTGAGTTATCCTTCATTAATTTGAATGTCATTGTTAGACAATCAAATTGGGGGAGATTGAAAGGCAGAGTGTGTAAACTTGTAACACTATAACTAATGTAACTCAAACTAAAGGAAAAGATACTTAACCAGAAGACAATCAAGAACAAGAAGTCACAAGAAATCAACACTAAATGAAGACAAGGTAATTGATACAATTCAACATGTTAACTATGATCAATCCAAGAAGAAATCATTGAGAGAAGTTCAAGTCAAAGTTGTTCATGCCTCAGTGATTTGGAAAGCCAAGAATCAAGATCATAACTATCAGTATCAATAAGACCAATTGATTTCAAGTGAACAAGAAGGAAAGCAAATATTGGAAAGCCACATTTCTAATTGGATATGGTAATTTATTCAAGAAGCAAAAACCCTATCAAGACTAGTCACTTATGAACCAGACCGTTGCATCAAGTGTCAGGACATTGATAGCAAGTTTATGTCAGTAATAAAGATCCATATTCAAGAGCTTGGTGAAGAATAAAGAAGACATGAAGATATCACAAGTTCAAGATGTGCATTGAAGTTTCAAGTTGAAGACCAGAATATTTTCTAAGTACTAAATATTCTAGATGGCCAAGTAGAAGTTTCTAAGTAGAAGTTCTACTTAGAACTTCGAGATGGCTAAGTAGAAATTCTCAAGTAGAAGTTCTACTTAGAGTGCAGCTTCAACATGACACATGGCATCTTCTGATTGGCAGATTTCCAAGCTTTCAAGATAAGACAAGATTTATGTGGACATCATTGGGCCACGTACATCTTAGTCTTTGAAGACTACAGGACATAGATTACATGTAGTATAAATAGAAGTACTTGTGTAATGTTTTAGTCAGTGAGCAATTCTAGAGAAAAACACAAGAGAAAAAGAGAGAGTGCATTCACAGAGCTTAGTATCATTCACTTCTCTCTCAACTTCTGTTATACTTTGTAATGAATGTTGTAGCAACCCTTTCAAGTTATATATAAGACATATATTCCTTGAATCTGTGTGTTCATTTATTGCATCGTATTTATTGCTTCTCATATTCGAAAAGTTGTATTCACCCCCCCTCTACAACACATTTGGACCTAACAAATAACAACCAGTGAGATACTTTCCCTAAAGCAGGACTTATCCGAAGTAATTTTATTTGATCCATGAACATTCTATTCAAAAATTTATGATGATCTTGTTCGGCTCAGGCCTATTTACACTTTCTTTCAATTATCCAAAGAATGTTCAACAAATATTTCCTTAATTAATCGACGAATATTACTTAACGAATATTGATATTTGATTGCTTCTTTCATACTTGCACTCTTCAGTTGAGCTCATAAATATTTAACAAATTATTGAGGACATGGATGATCTAATGTCCAGACATCCCTCATGAATTCTTTTCTTCTATTCAAGATGAGATTGTACATCGTACATTGAAATCATAGTAAGGATATCATTTTGATATTGGTATTCTGAATTTAATTCTATTGTAGGATCTGATAAAGCATGTGTACGGAGGCACCCTTGGGTGGACCGTTTCACTGGTAAGTAATATTTGATGAGAGGTTATCGATTGTTCCGATACCTAGAACATTCTCTTCAAATTTTATAGTTTTCTTTTTCAAACTTAATAACTTCTTATTTCCATTCGTTGTCCGAGTAGCCTAAAGTTTATTCAGTGGCTACGATGTTGAAATTCCGTTCTAGCCAATTGAAACTGGCTAGTCGATATGTCAATATGAATGACTAGTTGATTGTTCTAACTAGTCAAAATTGTAATGTTGTGAAGAACACCTAGCTAATTGTCCTAGCTAGTGGTGATGTCTCAAACAGGTGAACTAGCAAATTTTGTCTAGCTAGTTGCTAGTGTTTCTTGAAAAGGACTAGTTATTGTTTCACTGGTCCAACTCCCAATTGAATTCATTCAGCAATTCCGCAATGCATTTTGCTGGTAAGTACGATGATGAAAGTTTTGACGAATAACTTGATTGAGACCTAGTGAGGTCGCCCACTCAACTTGAATTCTACCCATCTTCGTATCAGACTTTATGTCACTTGAATATTCTGTTCTTTCATTCATATAATGAAGATTCATTTGAAACCATAGATTACTTGAATGATAAACTACTTCATTTTTTTTATTATCATAGAGTAGAATTGATTTCGATCGGTTGACCTTTATCAATGGGACTTTTTAGATCCTCTATTTTTTGAGGAAAAGTATTCACCAGATGTAAGAATGGTATAAAGACCGTCTTTATGACTTTTGTATCCAACAATCATTGCCCTCGTGCAACACTCTCTATGATATCACATTACAAAATTATCAGGACATGAAGGAATAAACCTTGTTGTATTCTTTCTGTCCATCCTTACATCTCCAAAAAAATCGAGACTCCTAGTATTTGGAACCATCAACATTCTTGGAACATCCAATGTGGAATTCTTATTGAAATTATCTATTGGACCTTATTATTTTGAAACCATTCCTTTCAAAAGTGATTACTCTAAGGTGAACAGGAGGTACAATTGTGAACCGTTGCACCAATATGAGATAAAAAAAAAACCAAATGTTGTAATTGTGCTGCCAGAGCGTTATGCCGAGTAATTATTTAAAGTAGGAATAACATGTCGGGGCATACCACAAGGACCTTTAATATTAGTGTGAGGAAGGTTATAAGAAATGATGAGGTGGTTGGGAGTACGCTCCTACCAACCGTTGTTAGGATGTTATATTAATGAATTCTGGAGTTACCAAGCCTTTTCCTGATCCAAGAAATGAAAATCGATTGCGATGTAAGACATATCCTTAGAGGAAACTAACATGGAAGTGAGATGGACAAGAAAGGAAGAAATATCGTAGCAAGAATGTGAAGCTTTACTTAGCTTAAAGGGATTGATGCACATAGAGAGACATAAAGTTTAAAAGGCCCCTAATAGCAAATAAATGCATGGATATATCCCAATGATCCTTCGAGATTACCACTTAATCAAGTTTATTAGGAATCGCAGCAGCATGTAGGCCTCAGGCTGATTGGCGCCAGTTGTGAAGGAGGACGAGCGTATGACATCTTACATATACCATCGAGAACTGATACCCTTATCGGAAATGGAGGAATTGTTGACTAGTTAAAATGCGTAGTTGTTTTCCAAAGATAAGGTTGAAGAGAAGGTTTCACCAACTCAAGATCGACCTCTGTACTACACCAAAGTCGGCATTTCACATTAATATAAACGTTATAAAATTATGGTAGTATCATTTGAGTGGACTAATGAGTCAGAAGCCTTTATGGATTAATGAACAAAGTTTTGGAATGAAATGAGATATTAGCAACAACCTCATTGTTAGCTATACTTGATGATAAAAAGAGGACTTTGAGAGTCACGATGATGCGTCTTTCAAGAGTTTAAGAGGTGTGCTGATGCAGTAGAAAGGGGATGATAGCCTATACTTCTAAACAACATAAAGGTTACGGGATAGGATATACTAACCGTGAGTCTGGGATTAGTCATGATGGCGTTCACGCATAAAACTGAGACGTTAACTTTATGAGAAAAGTGTGAAAGTTTTCCACAAGTGCCATAAGTATATCTTCATATTAGAACTAAACATAAGAAAGAGAAGGTGACGAAGGGAGCAGGGAGTATAATGGAGAAATTTGTTATTTCCCAGGAAAGGCCAGTGTGGTGGCCGATACCTATAGAAGGGATTATTCGAAATTGGAATTCAGTCAGTATTGACCAAGAAAATAGAGTATATACAATAAAGAATAATGTTAGAGGAAAGTGACTAAATTATGGGGAAGGACAAAGATGTATAGAGAATTAAGGAATGTTTGGCAAACGGATATGAAGAATGGTATTGGCAAACTATTAAGTACAAACGCGACATGTCAAAAGTAGAATGATAGAGATCTAGTGGATTAATTCCGCCTGTAGAAACTCTTGAACGTGGACAGAATTATAATGAATTTCGTAAGCAGGTCGCCGAAGACCGAGCCAAGAGATGGCCCTAGTTGATTCATAATTGTTGAACCAAGTGATTTACCTGCGAGAGACTTTCCATTTAGAAGATTATCGATTTATATACGAAAGAGATGGTGGTGCAATATAAAACTTCTGCAACGATTACGTCAGATAAAGACTTAAAGTTAAACTTCGAATATTGAAGGTGCTTTCAAGTATATTTAACAAAGAGATTGAGCGTATGTACTAATTTGATCTGTGGCTGACGAACAGGGAAGAAGAATTATCCAGGCGATCGAATTTATATTTAGTGTCGTGCCTCAGATTTCACGGGGCAGTCGAGAATAAAAACTTATCCATGAAATGAATGTTGTTATCACGATCGTCACCATGCGAACGTAAGGACGTCTCTTGTAAAGCGTACTACGAAAGAAGAAGTTTCGCTTTTCTTGCGTTACGAAGAAGTCAATGAACGAGGGATATAGTAGCTGAACTAGTTCGACGTATACCGAAGACTATACAGTATCCATAGCAAGTGGTAACGGCTGACGGGAGGCAACACATGCGTGCTAATCAAGCCAAGGAATATGAGGAATACCGTGCGTATTGACGTTGTCTCAGATTATAAAACATGACCACAAAGTATTCACGGGCCAACGATACAAGGACTCAACATGGATACTATGCACAAGGTAGAGGAGGAACGTGTAAGTAGTGGGATAGAAATTTTCATTCATAGAACAACCGATAAGGAATACAGGTCGAGGAGAATATGCGTTGAGAAACAACATTAAAGCGTTGGTGAGACCAAGGTGAGAGAACAAAAGGGTTGAAGTGTCAACCTGAAAGTTGGAAAGGGTAAAGTTGGAATTGTATTCACAACTATTTTCCTTAGGTTCTTAAGATAGAATCCTTTTAAGGAGATGAGACTGAAATAGCCCTAATTTTCGTGAATATTAGAAACCTGGATTAATAGTAATTTTATGGGTGGATGAGAAAATTTTGCAATCACGATATGTACGAATTATTAAATGAAGATTTCGAATTGATATTACGTCTTTACGGTGCGGATGAGTGTATGTAAAAGTCATTAGTTTTTTTACGAAACCCATTATTTTGAATGGTCAAATTTTATGAGATATCAAAGGAGTATGAGGTGGGAGACTTCGTGATGCTAAAGGTATCCCCTTGGAAAGGATTGATGCGGTTTGGTAAGAAAGGGAAGCTAAGTCTGAGGTTTGTTGGACCTTTTGAGATTTTGAGGCGTATTGGGAAGTTAGCCTACGAGTTAGTCTTGCCCCCAAGCTTGCAGCAAATTCGTAATGTGTTTCATGTGTCTATGTTACGACCCTACCACACCGACTATCGGCATGTGATAGAGTACGACCAAGTGGACCTACAACCAGACTTGACCTATGTGGAGCAACCTGTGGAAATCATGGATAGAGAAGAACAAGTGCTGAGGAACAAGGTTGTCAAGATAGTGAGAGTTTTGTGGAGGAACCAGAACATCGAGAAATCAACATGGGAACTAGAAAGCGCGATGCGTGAAAAGTACCTTCAACTGTTTTCAACCTGATTCCGGGACGGAATCCTTTTAAGGAGGGGAGGCTGTAAGAACCCTGATTTTTGTAATATTTTAAATATGTAAAAGCTTATGACATTGTGAATTAGGGAGCTATTGAGTCACCTATGTTATGTGATGGAATTGATTATCTGAAAATTTATGTTGTTATATTCACTGTGTAAGAAAAAGGGAAGATTGTTGAAGGCAAGAGGCCTACTGCTATTAAGATTCATAAAAACTTGGGACTTGAGAGTTATTAGAGTATTAGGAGATTTTAAGAGGCTATGACAAGGAGTTATGGATATTTAAGGAATTTACACAATTAAGTACTTAAGGAATTACAAGGGAAATCTCTACGCGACAAAATATTATTACGAGGAGTTAATTAAGATACGATATGATGAATTAAGGATCAAGTGACAACCATTGGTGGAGGAACAAAAATATAAGGAAGGATATTACATGCAAGTATCATGTAACTAGATAATTAGAAAAGTGAACTAGAAAAGCAAAAAGCAACCAATGAAAGTGACTAGTTAGTGGTGCATTATCCAAGGAGACAAGGAGGCATGGTGTGTGCCTAGTCTACTACCCTAGGGTGGCAACATGTGACTCAATATACACACATCCATACACATAATAATCATTCATTTTTTTATTCAAAACACAACACAAAAAGGCAAGTATCTCTCTCTCTCCTTTGAACCTCTCGGCCAAGCTCTTTAAGAAGGAAGAAGAAGAAAATTTCTCCAACCTCCACTCACTCATAATTCAAGATAAAATTCCTAGGCCATCCTTACACTATAGAGAAGGTATGATATTAATTTCAACCCCTTTCATCCACTAGATTTTGAGATATTAATTGTTGAAGTTTGGGATGAATAGTAACCATGCTTAGTTTTATTTTAGATCTTGAATTATAAGGATTGTAGGGACTCATCCAAGATGTTCTTGAGGCTTTTAAAGCTTACCCAAGGTTCCTAGATACTCAAGAAGGTATAAAACTCTAACCACTCTTAGTCATGGATTGTTTATGGTTTATAATGTTAGTGCATATCTTGGTTACATGAGTTATGGATGATGAAAATCTTGAGGTTATGTGTTGTTGATGTGATTTTAAAGCTTGTACTTAGTGTATATAACCCCATGTGTGCTATAGAGAATAATCTTGGTGGTTTAGATGATGGTTGTAGTGTATACATAGAATTCTTGAATGATTAAGAAAGATTGCAAGCTGTGTAAAATTTCTGGGAGCATGTACTGTCTTGTAGGAGGGTTTTGAACCCCTAAATCTTGTCTCCCGAGGACCTAATGCATATGGTTAGAAAGGTATTTGAATGTAGTTTCCAGAAATGTAAGGTTCATGACTAGGTGATGTATAGATTTTGAGTTATGACCCGAGAAGTGAAGAGTGGTTCTGGAATTCGAACTGCACTATATGGTCCACTTGTGAGCCCTCTTTAGACCCCTAAAAATTTATGTAGGATCATGGAAAAATTAGGAGATCTAGTAATTGCAGTGGTGGAGGCTACCCAAAAAGAATTGGATTAAAATATGTATTTTTCAATTTTATAAAAATGTTAGAGTAAAGTTCGCGCAAGTGAAAAAGTCGTAAGAGTAGTGAGTTGGGTATGATTTTAAGGAGGAATCAATACGCTTCGAATGTGGTAACCAAATTAAGTCGAATAAGTGACGATCATAATCGAGTGATGGCATGAACCTATAATGGGGCTAGAGAGTCATAGAACGAAGTCATTAAGTTAGTTTTGTGTCCTCTAAAACCTTGTAATTAAAAATTATTGTTAAGGTACTAACGAACGACTATTGGTTATGTATAGATCTTCATTCCACTCCGCAAGCTCGACCACCCCAACCTCACCGAGGCAAGTTTACTTTTCAAAACTTATATATAAATATTTTCAGTGTTGTGTTTGTGGCTTTCAAACGTATTATATGCTTTCAAACGTATTATATGCTTATGCTCTATGAGGTTATGTTGAAGTTTGAGATATATGCACATATGTGTTTGTACACCCTTGAACATTCTAGAATGAAAATGTTTTCTTCGGACAACGAATCTAGCAATAGAGGTCGTAGCGGTCCAAATATAATATTGACCGGGGAGCGGTATATTATTGTATCGTGATTAAATTGCGAAAACCCGAAGGGTCATTCGGAAAGTATCGTATACTTAAGTATTTATTATTTTTACATTATTATAAATACTCAAAAATATCTATCTTGGATTAAAAGCTTATTTTAATTAAATAATTATTTTATTAATTGTCTATATTAAATTTTAAAATATCATTTATTAATTATTGATCATTATTTTAAAGACAAAACTAATCCAAGATACCTTTAGCATTTTCAAACTCGAACTCTTTCGAACCCAAAACATTTTCGAAAACCCCCGATCAGGTTTTGCTTCTTGTACGATTTCAAGAATTATCGGTCGACTGATGTCGGACCTCAACTACTCAGTTTTCAATCAAAATAAAGTTTTTAAAAGAAAAAGAAAAAGGGGACTCTGGCAGGTGTGGGAATCGTTGACGAACGATTCCCGGGATGTGTAAGCGGCCGTGAGCCAGGCGGTCCATCAATTATTATTCCGGCCCAGGTGTTGCCGAAGGATGATTACGGATGTAGTTTTCATCGAGGGTGATTACGGATGTAATTTTCACCCGAGGATAGTTACGGATGTAGTTTCTATCCTTCTACCGGTAGAGAAGACCCGCGGATTGTTGGACTTGGTTGTGGCGACTGATCATCGTCAATCCTTGTCAGGTTTTTATGTTTTCTTCCAGTCCCATCCTCCACTTTGGAAAAATACTCAAACACTGCTTCTTGGGCCTAAGTGCCAAGTTGCCGATAGTGTGGTTTTTGATAAGAAAAATATTGACAGCGTGCAGTATCTAGAACTGCAAGATTTTCTATTAAGATTGGCACGCGTTAGTGCACTCTTGCAATTATTTCAAATAATGAAATGTTTTTGAATGAGAAACCTTCTAAGCTAATGGAAGGAAAGAGGTTTGCAATGATGTATTCCCTGTACAGTATGTTAACCGTAGAGTGTTTTGCCGAAAATGATATACTCATATGTATATATATTTTCAAACTTGAGATATATTGAAATGGGAACCTTATAAAGGGTTCATATGTTATTCTTAAAGCTCCTTAGTGAGTATAGATGTTTTATTCAAACTCGGACATATATATTGTCCAATTACGTTTTGAAATCTGAGATATATACCCATATAGTTGGGAATGTTTTCGAAATAAACCACATTATTATTTTTCAAAAGGGTGAACTTGCTGAGCATTATGTAGCTCATTCTTGCTTTATAAAAACTTTTCAGAAAGAGAAGAATTTGGTCGGTTAACTCCGCACCAGCAGAAGAGGAGTAGAAGATTTACCCCGGAGATGATTTAGTTCCTGATAAATACTACAGAGTAAGTCTGATAGGTTTTGAACTGTAATAGTAAGACTTATCTTCAAGTGTAGTTGTATAAGTGGAAGTGCGTAAGATTCTGGATTGTACAGATGAATTGTAATATTTAGTGTTACTTTTTATTATCGTTTCTGAGGCTCTAACTTGTTTGTGCGTAAGATTGAGGTCTGGATGGATGTACTGTTGAGTTGTAAAGTTAATACATGTATGATATGGTTGGATGGTGATGTGACGACCTGAATCTTTGACCTCGGATTTGGGGGCGCCACATAGAATTTGACACTGATGTCATAATTTTTTTTATAGGTCGATTTTTATGGATAAAAATTATTATATAAGTCTTTATAATATATGTTAAAGTTGGGACTTCGATGACGAGAGAATGGCTCAATCGAAAAAATCGTGTTTAACAAGAAATCGGTTCAGTAACAAAGATTATGTAACTATTAAAATTTAATATTGATAATATAATTTAACATAAATATGTATTGAATTTTTTTAAAGAAATTCTAATGCCGCCGCGAAGCGCGACTTTGTCGACTAGTTTAATTATAAGATTATATGCCTAATTAGTCAATTAAGAAAGAGAAAAAGGACCCTGAGATATCAGGGAACTTTTCCTAAGATATATACAAAATAATTTTTAAAATTTGTTGGGCTCGCATGACTAATTAAAAATTTCAGAATTTACTAAAACGCCCATCCCATTTTTATATATAAAAATTAGGTATCTTGGGGAATTTACCTGAGATATATCTAGGCTCCCTACTCTCCTTAAGAAAATATGAATAAATGAGATCATTCTTTTTTTGACAAAGCATCAATAGATATATCTCAGGTAAGTTCCCTCATATACCTAATTTTTATATATCAAATTGGGGTGAACGTATTAGTAAATTCAGAAATTTTTAATTAACATTGCATGCCCAGAAATTTTAAAAATTATTTTGTATGTATCTTAAAAAAGTTACTCCTACATAAGTCGGGATCCTTTTTCTCGAACTTAAAAACAAAGTTGTTGGAGGATAAGTTCATAAAGTTTAATAGCAGGCTCAACTTGTTTTAGACCAACGCAACGCTCACTCTCCATCTCTTTGCAAACCCTAACCCCCCGATCTGAACTATTTTCCAACAATTACCAGCTACTACTGGTCTATACATACATATATACACACACACAGACAGCCGCAGCTCCATACGATAGATAAGGATGGCAGGTGCAGGAATTCACCCATACCACCACCACCAGTGGCCTCCGGCCCCACCTCCTCCCGGTCCCACCGCCGCTCCTCCTGCCTCCGCTGGTGGCCCACCTCCTCACCCACCCATCCCCATCCTCAACGACGAGGTACTTGTATTCATATATCTAATTAATTACATTCAATTTAATTTTACATTGTGAGAATAATTAGATTATTAGATTCGTGTTTTATTTTGCTGTTAGTTGTTAATTAATACCTAATTTATAATTGTAATCGTTATGGATTAGGTTAGGACAATTTTTATATCGGGTCTCCCGGAGGATGTCAAGGAGAGAGAACTGCAGAATTTGCTTAGATGGCTTCCCGGTTACGAGGCTTCCCAGGTCAATTTCAAAGGTGAACATCCTATGGGTTTTGCTTTGTTCTCCGCTCCGCATTACGCCATTGGTGCTAGAGATTCTCTCCAGGTTTGGTATCTGCTTTTATCACACGCCTGCTTCATTTGTTCTTTACCTTGTGACAGTTTTTAAAGGATTACGTATTTTGTTTTTTTTGCGGTGTTCAGGATATGGTTTTTGATGCAGAGTCCAATTCGGTTTTGCACACCGAAATGGCAAAGAAGAATCTATTTGTGAAACGGGGTTAGTGTTTATTGACAATGTCATTACCTATCGTGATTTGCTTACAATTATTGTTGAAATTTATTGTGCTTGTTGTATGTCCAAAGATTAGATGAAATAATGTACCGAGTGTTGCACACCGTAGAGTCAATAGTTGCACGCTGTCCATACATTATACATTTGTGTATTCATCAAGTATAGTATGTATAGAATTGCAAATTACATGAGCATCACACCTCAAAATATTTAAAAACCAACACAAGATATGTAATACCCTTTAAATATATTACAAGTCTTTGACTATAATAAAATATTACATATTGTGATATTAGTAAGTATTAATAACTTTTAACAGCATAGCAGATCTTATTGAAATGAAATTGCATAGCTGTATATTCCACGTGCGAGTCTTATATATATGCAAGATTTAGTTTATTACATACCAAATAACAACCTAAAATTGGATTAAACATGCGTGTAAAGCAAATTTACCTCTCACTGATGCTTTAAAAAGTAGAAGCACGACATTACAATTGATACTATCCTTGTATAGTTGTATGTATTACTGTGTACTTTGTTTGAACTACGCAGTTTTAATGCTATAATTATTTTAATATTTGACTAGGTCTATTGTGAAGATACACCCCTTGCTTTTCCGATTTTGCTTTTGTGATCAGATATTCTATTTTTAACATAAAAGTAGATAACACCGGAAAAATACTATTCACGCTTTCATCTAGCTATTTTTCATGATTGCTGAGTTGTCAACTAATTATTCTGTGGGCCCACACTATGTAGGTATAGTAGTTGATTCAAATGCTTATGATCAAAGTAAGCGCATGCGTACTGGAGGTGATTATACACATACTGGTTATTCGAGCCCATCACCTTTTCACCCTCCCCCTCCGCCTGCACCAGTTTGGGGACCACATGGGTAAGAATATGTTTATCTATATACGGCACAACATACACATATAGGCAAACCCTGTTATCTTATTATGTTGACAGACCACTCTTGGGCAAGGGTGGGACTTAATGCTACCATTATTAACAGGATTCATTTATTCGTTCTGTATAAACAAAATTAATTGGTAACATTGCTTTACAAAATACCAAAATACCACTTGCATAAATAAACTATATTGAAAACATTATATTATCTCTCACCTGTCATGCTTAGCAATTTTTGGTTTTGCTGTGCAGTTACATGGCTCCACCTCCTCCGCCATACGACCCATATGGAGGTTATCCTGTTCCTCCCATACAAATGCCTGCTCCGGCTCCTGTACAAGCACCCAGCAGTTATGTTCCTGTTCAGGTATTTCATCTTTGCGTTTTGGCTCTTCATTTTTGTACCTTGTATAACCACTTGTATGTATAATGACGTGGTTATTTTAATGATGTGGTTTCACACTTGTATATTAATTGGACTTTTTTTGCCGAAAGGTTACATGTCTCTCATTGTGTGATATTCGATTAGCAAGTAGTTAAATATAAGCCAAGTAATATACAAACATTGCGAGACTCTTCTCTTTAAGGATTAATTTTGACTATGAGGATCTGTCTTGTAGTGGTCACCTTAAGGAGAACCATATATTGACTTCTCATATCAATTTGACTCTTCATAGCCCGTCTTAAATTTTGAAATTGATGTAATGGTGGTAACTGTCACCTTGTGATATCTTCATATTCACACTTTTGTGATGAGGGTGAGTATGATTATGTCCAGAAGCCTCAAGCACCGCCAGTGACATGACTGGGAAGCTGTAAATGTTGCTCCCTCTGTCCCATGTTAAATGTCCAAATTTTTTTCAAGTGTAATTCATCCATTTTAAGACGTATATATATATATATATATATATATATATATATATATATATAGTTTTGTTTTGTATGTAGGAAGTTCAAATGTCTACAAACAAAAAACACGAAAAAGTAATACTTATGACTGTTTGTTTTATGCTTTGGATTGTGTGAGAAAAATTAAAAGAATTAGGACTTGTATTCTGGGATGGAGTGAGTGAGTACTTTTTTTGACAATTTCTATAAGGAATTAATCTTTTGACTGCTTGTTATTTGAAATATTCAGTTACTGTATAAGCATGTTATTTTCTTGCAGAACACTAAAGATAACCCTCCGTGCAATACCCTTTTCATTGGCAATCTTGGAGAGAACATAAACGAGGAGGAGCTGAGAGGCATTTTCAGCGTGTATGAATTTTGCTTTGGTTTGTTTTAGAACTGTAGTTTTTCGTAGTTTTCGTTAACCTCTTGGTTGCTAATATCATCTGCTTTATCTTTTACTTCTTCAAATGCAGACAACCAGGTTTTAAGCAGATGAAAGTATTGAGACAGGAAAGGCACACCGTCTGCTTTATCGAGTTTGAAGTATGTTTCTTTATTTTGTCTAGACACCATACAAGTAAATCTCTTTCTTTTTTACATAAAATCTTGTTCTCATTGCGTTGAATATTTCTTTGCCTGTTGCACAGGATGTAAGTAGTGCCACCAATGTGCACCACAGCTTGCAGGGTGCTGTTATCCCTAGTTCCGGTTCAATCGGAATGCGAATACAATATCCTTTAAAGTTCTGTCCTAACATTTGACCAACTATGGCATTTTCTTTAGGTGCTGATAATAATCTCTTTATTCTGGTCTCTTGCACTGATATTTAATAGCATAAAAGTTATGAACTAGGTTATTTTGATCTTCTTATTTTTTTTTCTTCTTCCTGACTTCAGGTTATCAAGTCCTACGTTATAATAGCAAACATATATTAAGGAGTCCCTTACTTTATATGTTTTTCTACCACGTAAGCTTGACAAGCTTGTACCCCTCTACCTGATATGATAAACACACCACCATCATCCTTGTCTAGATTTAATCCAGAAGTGTTGGCATTTTCAGAGAGGCCCACAGGTTGGTGTTGGACAAAAAAAATTGTGGCTTTACAGAGTAAGATACAAATCTGTGTTTAGAATATATATTTTGTCACAGATGTACTATCTAAGCTGCCAGTAATGTTTTTAATGAAAAAGATTATATATCTGAGAATCATATATGACCTAGTAGAAAAGAATTTAAAATCTATAAAAATATTGGGAAGGGTGTTGGAGACTTGGAGTATGTATGCTACTGAACATATAAAGCATTTTACACGTATTGGATCAGTGCACATTGATCTTCCTCTTGGGATATTTTTAGTGTAAAAAGTAAAAAACTTCTAAATTAAATTTGGCGTCTGATCTATATTTTGAGGTGTACTTTGTCACTTATTATGCTTGATGAACAGATGGTTTGCTGATACGGAAAGTTTCTGCATCATGCTAAGTGCACAAGGCTTGTAAAGCTTGTGAACATGTTCTATTGCATCAATTTTGTTATTCTGTAAGGTATATATGTTACCTTTTGCTGTGTCATTGTGATTCTTAACTTCCAGAAACATATTCAAAGAACCCATTTGGGAGAAGGAAAGATTTTGGTCACTCTGCTGCCCCCGGTCCAAATGGCGCTCCACCACCCATGGCCTACCAGTAGCTGGAAGGGGATGTACTCTGTTCTCTATGCTATGATCATACAAACTTCTCTACTTTGATAGGATGCATCATGCAGCTGTGTTGCACGCATCCATATCATACATCAAGACATCCGCATTAGCATCTCTTCGCATTTGAATGCACTCAGCGTTATCATGAACATATTATTTGGCCATTTTATGTTTTACTACTGCAAGACATGCATTTGCAGCAGCATTTTAGAATGATTTGTTAACAATGGAAGGCTTAGCTATGTTATATAGAGTACTGCATGTGTTTTAAGCTGTTGACTTAATTGCTGGCTTCTCTCCTTATCATGTCAATTCTGTTCAGAACAATAGAAAAATTGTCAGTTGGATGAGCCCTTGTTACTTTTTTCTTTAAATTACATACCGGTACGTCTTGTTTAGGTAAAGGTCATTTAGTTTCATTCATTGCATGAGATCATGATTTAACCATAGTAGTATGGTGCTGAAAATCCTGTTATGCATCATGATTTGAACAGAATACAACCATCACCAGTCATTCAGTTTCCACAGACAATTTATCATCATCCTTCACTAAGTGAACTAATTTTGATGGTGCAACCGTATCAAAAATGATTTTAAATGATGAATTTGGGAACATATGCTGCTGATTTATGCAGGAAATTAATTTGAAATGGCTCGCTTTTGTCTAAAGAAGATTGAAGGCTAGCAGATGCGTGTATTTCAGGTAGTGGAGGGGGCAAGGCATCTTCGTCTACCATCACTCCATGTTCGATGGTTTTTTGATACACCTAGAGGAACCTTTTTTTTTTTTTTTGCTAAATGGAAACTAATTTTGTTGTGGGAAATACATTAATCCTTAGGTGGCTTTTTGCAAGTTTTGCCTGTTGTGTCAGAAATTTGAGGTCATGGAATTGCTTTTACACAAACTATACATTCATTGAAGTTGAAACTATTGCTCATGAGTTCATCTGGCTGCATGAAGAATACGATGCCCTCTTTATAGTTTAGGACCAAAACATTAAATAATTTTGTGCTCTATATCAATATATGATAGATAAATACAATTTTTATATAAATTTCTAATTTACTAAGTATATTAATATAAAAAAAATTGTACTGTATATCTTATTTTGACAAAAATTATGTAAACATAACCTCTGCGAAGTGCATGTGTTTTATTACAAGACAACGGCTTTAATATTGGCAAAGAAAAGAACACTAGTAAATAATTAGGGTGTTAGTCAAACTGCCCGGAACATATGAAAGTGCGCCTGATGTGTAACAATTTTGAATTTTCTTGAAATAAAAGAGACTCAATTGCAGAGCAACTCCCAGTTAATAAAACTGGATTTTGATGTAAAAAAGAAAAAGAGTTTCGTTGTTTGGTGATTAAGTACAACTTCAAATTACAATTGGTAAATTGGTTTTGCTTGTTGGCGAGCATTTCATGGTACTTTGTAATCTTTGAATTGCAGTCGCCAATGAAGGAAGAGGAATTTGTAAATTGTGAAGTTAAGAAAGTACAAAGTGGAACACATACATTTTCTTAATCGCTAGGTTGCTATTTCATTTCTTAATTGGTCTGGAGGAACTTCTGCATACACTCAGAAGTTGAAAGAATCAAACAAACAATCGTAGTTGGACTACTTTCAACAACCAAAAAATGGTTGAATTTGAATTGATTAAAACGTACAATCTCATTTGTCGTTTATTTAAATGAGTTGGCAGTTGCATGCATAGAGTAATAGGAGGATTTCCCAGGTCCAATGCTGGGAACGTAATATTTGACATTTGCAAGCATTATAAAAGAATTTAGTAAATCTACGGAGTAATAGAAAAAATTTAAAATAGAACTTGAATTTATATTTCAAAACAAGCCCTCAGTGATTTTTTTTCTTTCAGCCAAAAATTCAAAGCAGCAGTACTGTTTATTTTTAAATATAAGCTCTAACGCTAGCCAAATACCACAGACCTGCATTGTTTAGAAGTACAAATGTAGTACAAAGATATCAAATCCAGTAAAACGAGGCTGCATATAAAAGACTTGTGAGAGGACCAGAAAATAAAACAAATTGAAGTCTCCTGACCGACTTCTAGCTTCATGCCTCAGGGTCATCGGAGCGTACAGCTGCCAAAAAAATCAGATCAAAGTATCATATTAGTGGATATATTTATGTGCCTATGGAGGCACTTTTGTCCAGAGGAAAACACACCCTAAACAGCAAAAATTTGAGAGATGTAGAAGAATATTCAAATAAACAGACAGTAACCAAAATAGAATGCAAAATTTTGACTCAATCAGATGTATTAGCTCACTAACCAAGATCCAAAAAAATAAAATGTACCATTTGGCAACATATAGATAAAACATCCAAAACATATAATCGTGGTAAAATTTTAACACAGCTCTAGGGGGGAAAAGCAAATATACATCACAAGATATAAAGTTCACAAGTCAACCAAGGAAGAAATTCACTTCAGGAGGCCAAAATCTGTTGAAACATATAATTTACTCGTATAGTTGGCATTTTTTTAGGCACAAACAAAATCATAATTACCCTTCCATATTTTTGCGAGCCAACACATTTTTTAAAATAGTTTGCTTCGTTCTTTTTGTATAACTATGTATCAAAAAGAGAATAAAAACTTTGACCGACGTTACACTAAAAATTACCAATCATTTTGGGTTAAGCTTATTTAATTTAGACCGCAAGAAAACCAACTTTAGGTAGTAATATAACCACAATCAGTTTACCCAAAAACCAACGTAGATAAAAGAGAGTAACTGAAGGACACACTTCTCTCTACAAGTTCTACAACAATGAACCTTATGATGCTCCTGCATAATTTTAGTGTGGAACTCTAGACTCTAGAGTAGTTCATCTTTTGACAATTAATCACTATAACCACTGATTCTTATTTCCAACAAACTGAACTCAGCAAGTATGAATACATAAATTAATATGATGGTCAATATAAGTGGAATTATCCACTGCCCATCAGTTTGCTTTCCTGACTCTACTAGCGACAAGAAGAAAACCAAAATTGATACAAGAACCTTGATAAAGTAATATCTTCAAAAAATTAAAACTTTCAAGAAATAATGAAATTCTTCAGATGCTATTCATTTATAGAGGTTAGACTGTAACCTGATTTGATAGAATTGATTATTCATTCACTACTCATTCTAATTAGTTTCCAATATCTGGTTCCGCTGATCAGATAAACAGCAAAATCGGACTAGGTGACAGGTTAACATAGGTTACATCTTTTTTCGGATTGGGAGTAAATAAATCAAAATAAGCTTTACTATCATTAATTATATGAATATGCACACATGCAGAATACTAGTATAAATTAATAGAAAGAATGATTTATACAACTCAAACCCAATTCTATTTTAGCACCTTACACAGAGACAGAAAAAAACGAGAAAATGACACTAAGGATTTTCCCGGAATCAGAAGTTGTTAAATTCTCTTTAACTGTTACGAGAGGAAGCTGTTGAGAGATTCTAGTTGTTCCCACCGACTTCTTAATCTATACAACATGTAATATAGGATGTACCCTAGATATGTCTGGTAGAGAAAGCTTATAAGCTACAACACTAATGTTTCATCTCGAATGGCTCTTAATATGTTTCTGAATATTTCTTGTTCTCCCTCGTAGCTACAGTAACCTTCCTATAAGGTTGCATTTCACAGAAACAAATCTACTACCCAAATTCTCTGTCCTTCCTTCAAAAGCATATGGCTTCATCAGTTTTATTTTTTTACTGTGTCTTTTCTAGTGTGTCTCTAATTACACCATGTAAGATTTTGTAGTCCTAATTTCTTTGTATATTTTTATCAGATGATTGATGAATTATCAGCAAGACTTTTGAGGATTATTGTTACATAAATATTATGTATGCTTGCTATGAATTAAAACCATAAATTAACTTACAAATATGTGGTTTATACAATTTTCTATATACATATAACAAAAGAATGCAAATAAATATATAACAATAGTACGCGAACAAAAAAACACGTAAAATACAGCTCTTAGAAATAGAAATGCCTAAATATCCAAAACCCGTGAAATGAATTTACACACACATACAAAAAAAAATCTGTACCTCAACGATTCAATGAATGACCAAGTTAAATAGGGGATGACAATTGTACTACCAACACCATAAGCAGAGACAAAATAAAAAATAAAAAAAACACCAGAAAACAACTCGATGAAACCAAGCATGAGTTGTTTCTTATTCCCATATATTAATTATATCAAAAAAATTCAATAAATTTCGAAAACAACGCCAAATCAACAAACTTACAAACACCACCCTAAAATCAAGCTTTACATTCATACTAAAACTAACGAGAAGTCGTTCGAGACTATCAATATATCTTAAGCAATTAAAAATTAGTGAAACCCTAAATAAAATCAAATGGGGAAACACAGAAACTAATAAAAATGAATAATAAAACCAGATCTGAATGGATTGGGCTTACTGGGCTTTTGAGGCTTGCCATCGACCCATTTGGAAACGGAGAAATGGACCTTCTCGCGAGCAATGGATTCAGTTTTGTGAGGCTCTTTGAGACAGTTCCTGACCATGCTGGCACATATGTTTGAGTAGCTTATGTATGTCATCCCTGCTGCTCTCCAGAACGGTACGGCTGCTCCACTTGACATTTTCTTCTACCACCGATCGATTCAACACTTTCCTCTGTTTCTGTGTGTGCGCGACTGTGTGTTCTGAATACAAAACCCAGTTTATAGAGTCCAGAGAGGCTGTTTGGACTGGGCTGATACAACTATGTTTGGGCTGTTCGACCCAAAATGAAAATTTTGAGTGCGTGAATAATATACACCTGTAATTAAAGAAAAATTATACACCTGTACGTGAATAATATATGTGCACGTTTATATTTGTTTGACAAAATTACTATTTTTTGGAAATTTATAACAGAATTAGCATGGAAGTCGTGCAAAGCACCGGCCACATTCTAATTCGTATAATTTTTTTTGTAAATCATATTTGAGTCGATTATATCTTTTTTTCAATTTATTTCATGTGCTTCGATTTATTTAACGTCAACAGTTGGTAACCGTTCAATTTTTGAAATATTAATGAATTCTAAATTTTGAGTATTATACTCATACAGAGCCAATCCTGAAATTAAGCCGCTCATGCAATGGGTGCACCGAAAAGATGATGTAATTTAGGGACACATTTTTTCTAATAAGTACAAAAATTTAAAAGTACGTAGCGGCAAAAAAAATGATATTTGAGGCACATTTTGTTCAAGGTAGCACCAAAAATAGTTTAAGATATTAGGAGTGCCGAAAAATAAATCGCATGTATGTTATTTTAATTTATAGTTAAGTACAAAATAATAATTCACTTGGAACTATCAATTTTCTCAGGGCCGACCTAGGTATCATATTTATAAAAGTATTCATTGAATGTAAGATGAATGACCGATAATAATGATATATAAAAGTTACTCATTAGCTGCCAAGTACTATTGCAACAATAATGTGTCGCTTAGTCTATTTAAAGCAGTAATTTTTAAAAGATTATTACAATAATGATATGCTATTTAGTTTGTTTCAATTAGCAATAGTAAACGAGCAAGTGAAGATAGGTGGATCATTACATATGTGGTAGGAGATGTATTATAGCAGCAATAATAAAATTATTTTAATATTAAGAAAAACCAACTAAAACGTATGATGTATTCATACAAACTAATACGCGCTATAGTGGAAAAAAATATTTATTTTTATACAGTCTTAAAATATCACTAAATCGATCATTATGTTAACATCTTTGTTCAGTATTGTTATAGGGAGAATATTGTATAACAATATTTTGGAGGTTTGCTGGATTATCGGAGCAAAATACGGATGTTTTGCTAACAAAAGAAGAACAAAGGGTGAGGGTTTGTGTGTATGAATGTGGCTGAGCTTGATAGGTGTTTGCAGGTAAACTGTTTCTCATCCGTATCAAGGTGCCTACGTACCCTATTTATAGGGATCAAGCCTGACGTAGTTCTTGGGCCACAAGTAACCTAGGCGGGCTAGGGTTTTAAGAGATAAGCCAAAGTCCAAGCCCATGTAGCTAGGGCTGACGTGGCAATGAGTCATCAATCCTATCCTTGATCCAGCTGTAGAAGCCCATGACCTCGAACGGATAGGTTTGGAATGAAAGATCCATCAGGGCCCTTGCATGCGACCTAGAGAGGCCTGGCCATGCGAAGCGATCCCTTGACGGGAGCCAAACGAAGCGATCCCCGGGTAGCGACCCCGGTAGATGCGACCCCGAGGCTGAGCAGCATGAGAGGCGCATAGGCCTAGCGTGAGAGGATAGACAAGGTGCCCCTGTAGCAAGGTGGCCTTATGGCGAGGCACTACAATGCGAGGTGGAATCATGTAGCGAGCGAGGTGCTCCTATAATGGTGATATTATGTCCAAGGTATGCTGGGCTGATTCCAATAATGGGCTTTGGTGACCCAATGCTCATCTTCTAGGCCCATCATAGATCATGAAGCATCAATTTAGCTAATCAAATCAATTCAGCCATTATGCCAGATTTGGGCATAACAACTACCCCCCGAGTCCATATTGCCATTGGAGATGCGATGTGGACTCAGAGAATACGAGTTGTCACCGCGAAGCGAACCCAGGAATAGATATAACCGTTGAAGTAGTCGCGACCCCAAGAATTTGAAAGGTTTTGACAGCTGTTGTGTCTCGAGATGTGTGTCCAACGGACGAGATTTCAACACGTGTCCCATGTCTTTCTCTCTCCTGATGACTATATATACTCCTGTCACTATCATTTCCTTTTTTATTCTCACGAACACATTATTGTCAACTTGTCAGTTTGCTCCCGGATCAAACGCAAAGAATTCTCAGGCTCTTTCACCAGCGACCCCAAGTTTCTTCCAATTTCTTCAACCTTCTTCTTCAAAAAGTAAGTCTTTTTTCTCTTCTTGCATTTAAATTACTGTTCTTCATTATAATTGCACGATTAGATAGCGTAAATTGCATGCGATGCGAACCCAAATAACTGCGATCCCAAAATGTCAATTTTATGATGCGACCCGTCCTCGCTATTGTAGGAGTGCGATCCGTGATTACTTAGATAGAAACATAGGTTAAGAACGTTAGCCTTTCCCTTAGGATTGCGACCCCCCATATTCTCTGTGAACGACGCGAGAACACATAGAGCCTTTCTGTCCGCTTGTTTCTTTCCTCCTTCATTTGTTTTCTGTAAGGACACACACTTAATCATTTCACCCTTTTCAGATGTCTCAAGACGATAGCTCAAGGACACCTTCTCCTATGCCTGATATACAAATCAGCGATGCTGCAACAGCCAACATCGCAAAAGCTACGAGCACTAGTGAGAGCTCGTTCAAACTATACTTCGACCCTCTATGGTCTAACGAGGAATATACCCGCGAATTGCCTCTGATTTCGTGGAGAACAAAGCACCCTTCCAGCTCGCGGGATCAATCCCTGGATGTACTCCCAGCCGGGGACGAACCTCACACTATGACCGACATCGAGCATGACATCGCAACTTTGACAAAGAAAGGGGATGAACTCAGCGCTAGGGCAGCGGAAATTCTCTCCAAAGCGCCTCCACAACGAACCATGCCTCCATCACAAACTGTGTCACCCATTCACATAAGTGACTCTCCAACAGATTCATTAGGCGATGCCTATTACGACATCGAGGGAGGTGCTGATAACGAGGCCAACTCTGATGATTCTGACTACGAAGAGCCTTCCTCTGATGATGGCGGCCTCGATGAAGTAGCCAAAGTCGTTAATTTCACTGATTACAATTATGTTCCAGAAGCTTCCCCTGAACCTTACGAACCAACTCCTCAACCTGAGTTAGAAGGAACCATTTATGTTGGCGGTCCTCGCCCTGAAGACATCGAGCCAGGCTCGAAAGTGAAACCCGGCCAACCTCGTGTTTTAGGCTGCAGAGATTTATCAACGACCCTAGATACATAATCTTTATCTAAGGCGGTCGACATTTTCAGGCCAGAAGGCAAAATTATTCTTCCCAAATCTGCGATGCAATGCTACCGCTTCGATCATCGAGAGAATGGTGGCAGGGTGCCTCGTATGGTTCTGACCTCGGCCATGATGAAGATAGGCGTATCCTCTCCCCTTCACCCTTTTATTAGGGATGTTTGTGAAACGTACCATCTTGCCCCAATCCAAATAAATCCCAATGGCTACAGAGCCATGATTGCTCTTTACATCCTTTACCACAAGCTCGGCTACCCTGAGTTGGATGCGAGGACCATGGGATATTTCTTGCAATTGAAGCGATGCGGGGCATCAGACTTTGGCTACGTTTATTTCTCCATGTGGCCAGAGTTCAACAAGAAGGAACTATACCACAGTGCCCCAAGTAATGTCGGGTCGTGGAAAGGTCCTTATTTTTATGTTCACGACGTGCCCAGAGTCAAGACCTCTTTTAACTATCTTCCAGGTATGGAACTTAACCTTTTAATTTCATCTCCCTTTCACTCAATCCATGAGCTAACTCGTTCTTCCTGAGATCGCAGTTGGTCAAGTGCGAACCATCCTAAAGGGCGAAGAGAAGCAACGTGCCGATGACGTGCTGAAGACCCCACGGGAGGCTCGCAACATTAGGACTCTTCTTTCACTTGAGAACCTAATCGAGTGCGGTTTTCTGAAAGAAGGGGTCGGTCTTCCTTCTAAAACGAGGCCCTCAGGAGCGAGGAAGACCTCCTTAAAGAGAAAGGCTCGCGAGGAGGCCTCGTCCTCTCGAGTTGTTGTTACCACTGACGAGGGTATTCTCCTCGTTATAACATGACCATTATTCTGTCCTCGCTAACTTTAACACTGCATTCATCCTTACTGTTCTCGCATTTGCATAACTTGTATTATTATCATGCTTCTAATATCATTTTACTTTTCTATTTTTCAGGCATGTCGGGTAAAAGTGGTCGCAGACCTCCTTTTCTCCAGAAGAGCGGGGCCATACCCGTTCCGAAGACTGCTCCAGTCCCTCCAAAACCAAAATCTGTTGAACTGCCACCTCCTCCACCCCTATCTCTGAATACTGAGATCGTTCAGCGAGCCCAGGGTACCCCTGAGGACCACATCTCCAAGAAAGCCAGAAAGGATGAATCTCTGCTCCCTGCTCCTAAGCATCCAGCCACCGCTACCCCCGTTCATCACCTTTTCGCGAAGCATGGGTATAACCATGCTACCGAAGAGGAGTGCACGAGCTGGGTGGGGGCTGAGCTGATTGATAATGCCGAGTCTCTGTCCAAGTGCTTGTCTGAAGCGTTCATCCGTCAAACTTCTCATCTAAAGGAGCTGAAGACCCTTGCCTCCGCTAAAACCAAATTGGAGAAGGAGGTCGCAGTCCTTAGATTCTAGAAGGAAGAGGACAAGAGATCGCTGATGAAGACTCACAAGCTCGCCCTCGAAACAGAAACTGCTTCTCTGCGATCCGAGCTTAAGAAAATAACTGATGAGAGGAATGCATTCAGCAAATCCCTGAAGGAGGCAGAGGAGCTCGAGGAGACTCTTCGGAGAGAGCATGGGGAAGAGGTCGGCAAGCTGAAGAAGGAACTTGAGGCTGCCAAGCTTGATCACGATGCTGTTGTGGAGGCTGCCCAGGTTGAATTCATGAAGACCTTCATCCGAAGGGTTCCTGACTTTGACTGGGAGAAGCTCGGGCCTGGAAATGCTGAGTTCGCTGAGTCTCTTCGTAAGGAAATAGAAGAAGAGGATGCGAAGGAGGCGGCCAGGCTCGCCAGCGAAGCCACCCAGGCTAAAGCAGCTGAAGCCTCCAAGACTTAAACTATTTCTTTGTTTCTGACTATTGAACTGGGGATGCGGACACCCCTTGAATGTCTCGCCATCATGTAATATTGTTTTGTTTAACTCTGATAACCTCTTAACTTTGATCATCAATCTGAATTGGGATCGCATGGCGACCCTTTGTTTATGAATTCGTGCGTTTTAACTTTTCCATCAAGTAATGCTTCGTTATTTTTGCATATAACATATTTTGCATAACTTTGCTTAGGTTCCTTAGATAGTTGTAGCAGTAACTTCAAATGCGATCCTTGCATCGTTGAGATGGCTTGGACCTTAGCATGTTAATGTTAACAAACAGGCAAGTAAAATGTACAATAAAAAGTAATTCATAAAGAAATTGAACTTTTATATTGAAAAACGGGGCGAAGCCCAAACAAGTTGACAAGCGGGGCGAGGCCCAATAAATGATAAGTGGGGCGAGGCCTAAACAAGTGGTAAGTGGGGCGAGGCCCAATGCCATTACATCATAAAGGGAAGGTGTCTATACGACCACTACCCCCCAATATTTTGTATGGATTTATTCACGCGAAATAGATAGAAACTACCAGAAGCGATGCCTTCACTGATAGTATTTGCGCAAATGTTCCGCATTCCAAGCTCGCGGAATGACCTTATCCTTCATGTCTGTGAGGTAATAAGTTCCCTTTGAGAGAGTAGCATAGATTTTGTAAGGCCCTTCCCAATTAGCACCAAAGACACCGTGGCCTGGGACCTTAGTGTTAGGCATGACTCTCCTAAGCACGAGGTCACCTGTCTTTAAAGAACTTGCTTTGACCTTTCCATTATAGTACCTCGCTGTCCTCTGTTGGTAAGCTGCGAGGCGAAGCTGAGCCTCGCTTCTTGTTTCTTCTATCATGTCTAGGTATAATCTATGATTCACCTCATTTGCATCGGGATCGTAGTGTTCCCTTCTA
Source organism: Saposhnikovia divaricata (assembly GCA_036435485.1). Taxonomy (NCBI): domain Eukaryota; kingdom Viridiplantae; phylum Streptophyta; class Magnoliopsida; order Apiales; family Apiaceae; genus Saposhnikovia; species Saposhnikovia divaricata. The sequence continues at coordinate 58,246,703 of CM071600.1, read as the reverse complement.
AACGACCCGGAGCCCACTTCAACAGGGACCATAGCCTCGCAGCCATATGTTAGGGAAAAGGGGGTCTCTCCAGTTGTGGTCCTTGGGGTCGTGTTGTATGACCACAAGACCCTTGGTAATTCTTCAGGCCAATTGCCTTTGCTCTCCTCTAACTTGGCCTTCAAAGTATGTTTGATGATTTTGTTGATGGCCTCAGTTTGACCATTTGTCTGGGGGTGACTCACAGCTGAAAAACTCTTCTTAATCCCCAAGTTCTCACAGAATTCTTTCATGTCTTTGCTATCAAATTGCTTTCCGTTATCTGATATGAGCTGATAAGGAATCCCATAGCGACACACAATTGCCCTGTACACGAAGTCCTTGAGTTTCTTTGCAGTAATAGTGGCAAGTGGCTCGGCCTCGGCCCATTTGGTGAAATAATCAACGGCCACCACTGCATACTTGACACCTCCCTTGGCCTTAGGTAGCTCCCCAATTAAATCAATGCCCCACATAGCAAAGGGCCATGGGCTCGTTAGCGAGGTGAGGTGGGAGACAGGAGCATTGCTGTAGTTAGCGATCCTTTGGCAATTATCACACTTCCTGGCGAACTCAAAAGCATCTCTCTTCAAAGTAGGCCAGTAGTACCCTTGGCGAAGAATCTTTTGTGCTAGAGAACTACCCCCCGAGTGATTGCCGCATATTCCTTCATGAACTTCTCTGAGAATATAGTTGCATTCTTCCCCATCTACACATCTTAGGAGCGGGGTGTTGAACCCTCTTCTATATAGGACCTCGTCATAGATGACATAGCGAGCCGCCTGATATTTGATTTTTCTTGCCTCTTTTTTGTCTTGAGACAGGGCTCCACTTTTCACATACTCCCATATGGGGGTCATCCAGGTCGACCTTGGGGTCGCTATCTCCATAACAAACTCCTCTGGCACACTGGGCTTTGTCTGAATTTCTAGTGGAATAATTCCAAGTAGGGTGGCCTCGCGACGCGACCCCAACTTTGCTAATGCATCAGCCCCTTGATTCTTTTCTCTTCTAATATGAACCACTTTGATATTGTTGAACTTTTTCATCAACTTCTGTGCACATCGCAGATATAGTTCAATCTGCTCACCTCTAGCTTGCCACCCACTCCAGAGTTGATATGTTACTAGCATGGAATCGCTGTAAGCTGTGAGATTTTCTACCTTCATTTCAAGTGCCAGTCTGAGGCCAATAATGAGGGCCTCGTATTCTGCTGCGTTGTTGGTGGCCTCGAAGGCGAAGTGTACCGCACTTTGTATCTTGCGACCTTCTGGAGTTACCAACTCGATGCCAGCCCCAGCTCCTTCCTTGTTTGATGCTCCATCAACATATAGTTCCCACCACGAGGCGGAATTTTCTTTCTTAGCCTTGCTAGATGCGGTCTCTGGGATCGGTATGATAGCCATTTTATCTTCCTCAGATTGAGGAGGGAATTCCAGAATGAAGTCTGCAAGTGCCTGACCTTTAATGGGACCACGAGGCTTGAACTCAACATCAAATTGGCTGAGCTCCACTGTCCACTTCAACAATCTCCCTGAGGATTCTGGCTTATGCATTACCTGCCTCAATGGATAGGCTGTGCGAACCTCGATGCTGTGGGCCTGAAAGTAGGGCCTCAATTTCCGCGAGGCCAACACAAGGGCATAGGCTAGCTTCTCCATGTTGGTATAGCGAGTCTCAGCATCTAACATCCTTTTGCTAACATAGTACACAGGATATTGAACTTTCCCCTCCTCGCGAACTAGCACTGCACTGACCGCATGTTCTGACACCGCGAGGTAGACAATGAGCGTCTCCCCGTCCTTGGGCTTAGATAATACTGGCGGCGAGCCAAGTTGCTCCTTGATGTTCTGAAAAGCCTCCTCGCATTGAGGGGTCCATTCAAAGTTTTTTCCAACTTTTTTAATTGCCTTGAAGAACTCGTGGCATTTATCTGATGATTTAGAGACTAACCGGTTAAGGGCTGCGATCCGTCCCGTTAGACTCTGAACTTCCTTCACACTTCTTGGGGATCGCATGTCCAACAAGACCTTTATTTTTACTGGGTTCGCTTCAATTCCCCTGTGATTGACAATGAACCCCAAGAACTTTCCAGACTCAACTCCAAAGACACACTTCTGTGGATTGAGCTTCATTCTGTACTTCCTCAGTATATCAAACATTTCAGCGAGGTGGGCGATGTGATCCCCAGCCTCTTTGGATTTCACCAGCATGTCATCTACATAAACTTCCATTGTCTTCCCAATCTGCTTCTCAAACATCATATTAACGAGCCGTTGATAGGTGGCCCCAGCATTAAGGAGACCAAATGGCATCCCTATGTAGCAGTAGAGACCTCTATCCATGATAAACGAGGTGTGCTCTTGATCGGGACCGTACATGGGTATCTGATTGTACCCAGAATAAGCATCCATAAAAGAGAGGAGTGCATGCCCTGCTGTTGCATCCACTAACTGATCAATCCTTGGCAATGAGAAACTATCCTTTGGGCAATGCTTGTTGAGATCAGTGAAATCCACACAGGTTCTCCATTTTCCGTTTGGTTTCTTCACGAGGACAGGATTCGCGAGCCAGTCAGGGTAGAATGATTCCCTAACGAGCCCAACCTTGAGTAGTCTATCCACTTCTTCTTTGAGAGCCTCGGCTCGCTCTCCACTTATTGGTCGCCTTTTCTGTCTAACACCTTTTTTGCTTGGGTCCAAGTTGAGCCTATGGCACATCACATTAGGATCGATCCCAATCATGTCTTCATGCGACCAGGCGAACACATCAAGGTTGGCCTTCAGAAAAGTGACCAATCTCTCTCTCAGATCAGGGTTGAGTTGCGACCCTATTTTCAACACCTTTGAAGGGTCCTGCACATCAACAAGAATAGGGATCGTGTCTTCAGCTGCCCCAGCACGCTCCACATGCTCTGGGATGCGAGGATCCAGGTCTAGATCATATTCACGAGCCTGACTAGATTCCGCCTCGCAGGGGTTGACCCCTGCGTGCCCAAACTCCTTAACAACAGTTGTTGTCTGAGTGATACCATTTGGCAGTTCTGTCAGTGTAGATGTTTCTTTGCGAACCCATTTCCCCTTTCGGGCTCGCACAGCGGCCTGCTCTGGGCTCTCCTCGCTATCACTATCTGTAGCCTCTTCAACAATCCCTTCCTGGAGAACCATTACTGGCTGCGAGGTTTCCATCATTAAAGCACCTGGTACTGGTTCTACCTGAATTCCCAAATTATCAAAATAACCAGCTGGGAGTTCCTCGATTGATATGATGTTGCATTCATTTGAGGGTCGCGAGGCCGATTTGCGAGCCCTATCTTCCTCCTCGCTCTCCATCCTGTCTACCATAGATATGCTACCCTTTTCAGCGGACTTAAGGGCCTTGTTGTAACATTCTCGTGATTCATGCTGCGCCCCCTTGACACATCCCACTCCATTTGGGGTAGGAAACTTCATGGAAAGATGATAGATAGAAGTGACTACCCTCATTTCCTTAAGTATAGGCCTCCCTACAATAGCATTGTATGCTGAAGGTTGGTCCACCACCATGAAGTCTGCGATCTGGGTAGTGATGCAGGGCTCGTCTCCTAAAGTCACAGGAAGTCGTATGAGACCTTTGACACTCACTGAGGCTCCAGTAAAACCATACAAGTGTCCCACAGTTGGGATGAGATCTTTATCCACGTAGCCCATCTTTTAATAGACTTCGTATGTCAGGAGATTCACAGCACTCCCATTATCAACCAGAACTCTGTAGACATTCTGCGATCCAATGCGAATTCGAACAACGAGGGCATCAGAATGAGGGTGATGAACCCACTTCGCATCCTCCTCAGTGAACATGATGTTTGTATCTTCCCCCTTGAAGAGCTTTGGGGGTCGTTCTTGCAAGTGATGTACATTGGTGAGAGGTCGCTCCCTGGCCTTGCGAGCATACCTCTCTCTGGCTTTGTTGCTGTCTCCCCCGATGTGGGGTCCCCCAATTATCACATGAATACTTCCACCTCGTGCTTCCCTTTCTTTAATGACTGGGTTCTGTTCAGGTGGGGGGCTTGATTATACCCAAGGCCAGACTTGGGATTATGTTTCTTCACCTCGCGAACGGCCCACTCAGTTAACTTTCCTTCACGAATTAACTGATCCACTTGCTGCTTCAGCTCTCGGCAGGTTGATGTATCATGCCCTGTTTGTTCATGAAAGGCACAATACCTGCTCGTGTTTGCAGTCCCTTTCAGACCCATCGGTGTAGGTTTCCTGAATATCCCCTTGCTTTCATTGACTGCATAAATGTGATCAATTGGGGCGACCAGAGGGATATACTTGTCTCCATCCCTCGCGGGGCGAGATCTCGGTGGGGATCGCCTCAAAGGATCGCGATCTCTCCTTTTTGGGCTGGGGCTACGACTTCGATCCCGTCCTCGCCTCGGACTCCTGGAATCCTTTCTTTTTACCCCCTGATTCCTATTCCAACTGCCACTCCTTTCATTGTTCTTCTTCAAATCTGCGAGTGACTTCTCAACACGCTTGAAAGGCTCAGCGATCTTGTGCAATTCAGAGAGAGTGCTAGGGGTCTGCTCTTGTAACTTCTTCCAAAATTCTGTACCTTCCCTTACTCCAGCGATGAGAAAATTTTTCACAGCTTCGTCATTTGCACCTCGCACGCGAGGCACCTCAGCATTGAACCTTTTGAAGTAATCATGAAGGGTTTCGCCTTCCTTCTGTTTTATGTTTGCTAAGGTGGACACAGGGGTGCATAGAGCATCGAGGACTGGAACTGTTTGATAAAGATGTCCACGAGTTGCTCCCAAGAATCGATGACAATCAATGCCCCTAGCTTCGAAAACCACTGCTGAGCACTTCCCCTCAGCGAGGCCGCAAATAGTCTACACCTCGCTAGTAACGAAACCTGATAAACATCCATCTCATTGTTGAATCGAATCACGAACTCCGCTGGATCAGTGTCGCCATTATAGGTCATATCATGTTGATGGCCTCGAAACACTGCAGGAAGCGGAGCGGTTCGAATTTCGTGAGTAAAGGGCGATGACGAGCCCATAGTGCTAAAGATCCCTTTCTCACTGTTCATCGCGTCCAGGGCCTTCTTCAACTCCTCCAGCTTATAGTCTCCTACCTTAACCTCCTTTTCGGCCTCCTTTTTACCTCCAGTACTTCCATGATAAGACTGGGTCTTTTTCAGGACACTGGACTCCTCCTGGTCATTCCCGCGATCCTTCTTTTTATGATCTTCTTCAAGATATTGAGATCGTGCCTGGTCTCGATGAGATGGGGGTCTGTCATCGCGACGATGGGACCGCTCACGCTCTCTACGGAGAGAGGGGGGTCTGTCATCGCGACGATATGACCGCTCGCGATCTCGAGGAGACAATTGTCGATGCGTGCCCTGACTTCTGTTCTTAGATCCTTCATGACGAGGCGCATTAGCCTTTTCCAACTTTAGACGAAGGTCGTGCTCAGTCAACTTCTTCCCGAGACGATCAAAAACACTGACCGATCTCCCTTCAGATGAGGCGACCTTGTCATGCGATCCCCCTTTCTGTCTGAGCGAGTCCTCCCCCTCATTCCAGTCAGGGTTGGTTTGATCTGTTAGGACATCATCGAAGTCATCAACAAGTTTCTTAGGGGGGAGTTTGCTTCCTTCCCCAGGTGCTCTACCGCCTGTCCTTGCATTCCTCTTCGATCCTCTAGAACTATAGCGCCTCTCTACCTTTGCGACCCTTTCATGCACAGCGGTCACCTGCTCGCCGAGGCCTTTTATGAAAGACATGACCTCGCTGTTCAATGTCACCCTCTGTGCTGGGGGAGTGTGTTCCTCCCTGTTCCCAGTCTGAGAGTTGTCTTTGGACGCTTCGTCCTCTGGGGGGCCTCTTGTCAGCGGATCGTCCTTGTTCACCTTATGCGACCCCGGGGTCTCACCATCGTTCCTCTTTTTGTGTGATTTAGTCATCGTTCTCCCAAATCAATGACTGCCCCTCCTTCTAGCGCCAAATGCTATAGGGAGAATATTGTATAACAATATTTTGGAGGTTTGCTGGATTATCGGAGCAAAATACGGATGTTTTGCTAACAAAAGAAGAACAAAGGGTGAGGGTTTGTGTGTATTAATGTGGCTGAGCTTGATAGGTGTTTGCAGGTAAACTGTTTCTCATCCGTATCAAGGTGCCTACGTACCCTATTTATAGGGATCAAGCCTGACGTAGTTCTTGGGCCACAAGTTACCTAGGCGGGCTAGGGTTTTAAGAGATAAGCCAAAGTCCAAGCCCATGTAGCTAGGGCTGACGTGGCAATGAGTCATCAATCCTATCCTTGATTCAGCTGTAGAAGCCCATGACCTCGAACGGATAGGTTTGGAATGAAAGATCCATCAGGGCCCTTGCATGCGACCTAGAGAGGCCTGGCCACGCGAAGCGATCCCTTGACGGGAGCCAAACGAAGCGATCCCCGGGTAGCGACCCCGGTAGATGCGACCCCGAGGCTGAGCAGCATGAGAGGCGCATAGGCCTAGCGTGAGAGGATAGACAAGGTGCCCCTGTAGCGAGGTGGCCTTATGGCGAGGCACTACAATGCGAGGTGGAATCATGTAGCGAGCGAGGTGCTCCTATAATGGTGATATTATGTCCAAGGTATGCTGGGCTGATTCCAATAATGGGCTTTGGTGACCCAATGCTCATCTTCTAGGCCCATTATAGATCATGAAGCATCAATTTAGCTAATCAAATCAATTCAGCCATTATGCCAGATTTGGGCATAACAAGTATATATAATATTGTTTATAATACTACATTATAATTCAACTATGCATTTTATTCATTTATTTAATCGATAACTCATATAGAGTCCAAATTTAACATATCAGCTAATTTTGATTTTTTTTATAATATAAATTTTACTTAGTACAATCATATTAAGGGTCTATTTGATATGGAAAATGCTAGGTATCCCAAAACGGTTCCCAAATTCTTTTCCAAATGCTGATGTGGCACTTATATAACTGGTAACTTTTCGATAATAATATGGAACCCCGCGTGTATTCATATGCTCGCACAAATTAAAATGAGCCATGTGTTATGCCACGTCATTCGGGAATATTTTTGGGAAAATATTCGGGGTACGTAACAATACTCGTTTGATATTGATGTTGTAGACCGTAACAACAGTTTTTTTGTTGACAACTTGGTTCAAAATAGTTTAGTAAATCTAATGACAATTTTTTATAATAAATAGCGAATCAAATTAATTTTTTTATAATGAATTTATCCATCACAATTTTTGATTAAATTTCTTGAATCTATATCTATGTCGAATTGATAGGTGTACATGTATCAATCAAACGAAAAATGAAATATATAACTAAAATTATTAAAATTAAATTTTATTTTGTCATTTTTGTGAAATTTTAAATTTATCAAAAATTGATTTTTTTGAATTATATTTATCGTTAATAATCTAGTAAATAGAATATTCCTTTAATCCCCGATAATCGGCCGGGAATGTGAATTGGGGATCGGGTCGGGATACCTTAATCCCTGATCCCGTTCTCAATTAGAGGGGATCAGATCGAGGTCGGACAGAATAGGTGAAATGCTCATTCATACGTGTACCAAGTGAATTTGTTTTGTGTTTGTCATGAGCATAACAAACATGAATAAATATTAAAATTTATGATTTCACAAAAATACTATAATACATGTACCTGAAATCAAATTTTGAATTTATTTCATTTCGTGTACAATATGAATTTGTGTCGTATTTTCGTATCACATACATAATACAAAATAAATGCTTTATAGTTTTAAAATTTCATGAAAATACAACAACAACAACAACAACAACAACAACAACAACAACAACAACAACAATAATAATAATAATAATAATAAATTTAATTAAATGAGATGGAAATATTTTTTTGATAGTTTTATCATGCATAATTAAAAAAATATTAAGAAAAATATAGGAATCAGGTTTTTTGAGAATGTAGTTAATGATTTCTAAGTAGGTATCAGAAATTGTTAGTTGTGTGCATAAATTTAAGTTGTTTGTATAATAGGGGAGATTATAAAATCTATTCCTAGTAAAAATATTTTTTTAACATTTACATAAAGAGGGGTATATTAATAAATTACTAAATTGACTTGAAAGAGCATTTTGACATATAATACATGTAATAATAAACGAAAAGAGACATTATTTATTTTATTTTCTTTGAGATTATTATCAAATAAAATATAAAATTAAGAGCTACTTAAGAATCTAGTGGATGAGTTTCAAATTTTTATGAGCTAATTCTAGCATGATGGTCATGATGTGACCATAAAATAGATTCCTAGAGGCCATGGATTCAATCAATGACAACAACAATATTTTTAATATATTTATAAAATTTGGGGGTATTTCAGTAAATTATTAAATGGCATGGAAAGCCTTGTTGACATATAATATCTATACTATTATATAAAAGCCGAAACATTAAAAGTTTGGTTGGTTGGTTGGTCGGTCGGTCGGTCGGTCGGTACGGAATAACTAAATAATTTCATTTTCCAGGTAAAATATAATATTTTTATATTTTATCTAACAAATTTCTCCTTTATTAATAAATTTCCTTTTTCAGGTTAAACATATTACATTTTCTATTTTCCAATAACTAAATAATTTCCTTTTTCAGGTTAAATACAATATCTTTTACAATTTATCTAACTAAAATTCCTTCTTTTTAAAAACACTACTAACAATTTTTTTTAATAAAATAACATAATTATATTATAATTACTATTAACTGATCAATTACCTTTTTCAGCCAAAACACGTTACCTTTTCTCTTTTCTCTAACTAAAATCTCTCTTTTTCCAATTACATCATGGATGGTTACCTTTTTCAGCCAAAACACGTTACCTTTTTTCTTTTCTCTTACTAAAACCTCTCTTTTTTCAATATTATCACGGGCGTTTTTATTTAATAAAAATGAAATAATAATATTATAATACTAATAATTAACCGATTACCTTTTTAGCTAAAATGTATCGTCTTTTTTATTTTTTCTAATTAAATTCCATTTTTTCCTAAAAATATCACTGGTAACATTAATTTCTCATTTTTTAAAAACTATGACCTATTTTATTTACTAAAATAACATAATCAACTTATTTACCCTTACTCAATTATAGATAAAATCCATCCTACTAACTAATCAATTTCCTTTTTCAGGTTAAATATATTATCTTTTCTATTTTTCAATAACTAAATAATTCCCTTTTTCAGGTAAAATACATATCTTTTATATTTTATCTAACTAAAATTTTTCCTTTTTCATGTTAAACATATTACCTTTTCAATTTTTCAATAACCAAATAATTTCCTTTGTCAGTTAAAATACAATATCTTTTATATTTTATCTAACTAAAATTTCTCCTTTTTTAAAAACACTACAAACAATTTTGTTTAATAAAATAACATAATTATATTATAATTACTATTAACTAATCAATTACCTTTTTCACCCAAAACACATTACCTTTTTTATTTTCTCTAACAAAAATATCTTTTTTTTCCAATTATATCATTGATGGTTACCTTTTTCAGCCGAAACACGTTACCTTTTTTCTTTTCTCTTACTAAAACCTTTCTTTCTTCAATAATATCACAGGCGTTTCTATTTAATAAAAATATTATAATACTAATAATTAACCGATTACCTTTTTATCTAAAATGTATCATCTTTTCTATTTTTTCTAATTAAATTCCTTTTTTTCCTATAAATATCACGGGCAACATAATTTCTCATTTTTTAAAAACTATGACCAATTTTATTTAGTAAAATAACATAATTAAATTATAAATACTATAAACTAATCAATTACCTTTTTCACATAATTTATTTCATCTTTTTAATTTTCACGCTACCTTTCTATTCTTTCTAACTAAAATCTCTCTTTTTTCAATTATATCACGGGCGGTTCTATTTAATACAATAAATTAATAATATTATAATATTAATAATTAACCGATTACCTTTTTAAGCTAAAACGTATCATCTTTTCTATATTTTCTAACTAAATTCCTCTTTTAATAGAAATATCACAGACAATATTAATTTCTGCTATTCTAAAACATTACTAGCAATTGTATTTAGTAAAATAACGTAATTAATTAAGTTATGATTACTATAAACTAATCAATTACCTTTTGTACCTAGAACATGTTACAATTTTAATTTTCTCTAACTAAATTCTCTATTTTTCTAATCATATAAAGGGAAATCTATTTAATAAAATAAAATAATAATTTTGTAATTAATAATAATTAACCGATTACCTTTTTCTAACTAAAATCCCTCCTTTTCTAGAAATATCACGGATAACATTTATATAATTATTATCAAATCATCTCATATAAAAATTTAAGCCTTCAAAATTCATGTTTTAAAAAAAAAATTTAAATTAATGAAAAAAACATATAATATTAAAAATAATCCGTGCATCGCACGGGTTTTAAGCTGGTATGATGTAATGTGGGAAGAGAATTTACCTGGTCCAATTACATACAATTGATGTAATTCCATAACCCATATTTAAGCCACACATAGCTTATTAGATTGATTAATTTGCACAGGTCACCTTGTGTTCTTTCCGCAACTTGTAATATTACATAATAAAATTTACATATAATATATAATATATATATATATATTACATATAATAATAAATTATTATTATCTATACTATTATATAAAAGCCGAAACATTAAAAGTTTGGTTAGTCGGTCGGTCGGTTGGCGGTCGGTACTGTTGATTTTACTTATTTACCCTTACTTAATTATAGATAAACTAACTAATCAATTTCCTTATTGAGTTTAAACATATTATCTTTTCTATTTTTCAAGAACTAACTAATTTCCTAAAATATAATATCATTTTATATTTTATCTAACTAAAATTTCTACTTTATTAATCAATTTCATTTTTCAGGTTAGACATATTATCTTTTCTACTAAATAATCAATTTCTAACTAATCAATTTCCATCTTAGGTTAAATATATTATCTTTTCTCTTTTTCAAAAACTAAATAATTTCCTTTTATGATAAAATATAATATCTCTTTATATTTTATCTAACTAACTAATTTACTAAAATACAATATCCTTTTATATTTTATCTAACTAAAATTTCTCTTTTATTAATCAATTTCCTTTTTCATGTTAGACATATTACCTTTTCTACAAACTAATAAATTCCATTACTTAATTACAGATAAACTAACTAATCAATTTCCTTATTGAGTTTAAACATATTATCTTTTCTATTTTTCAAAAACTAACTAATTTCCTAAAATATAATATCCTTTTATATTTTATCTAACTAAAATTTCTACTTTATTAATCAATTTTCTTTTTCAGGTTAGACATATTACCATTTCTACTAATTAATCAATTTCTAACTAATCAATTTCCTTCTTGAGGTTAAACATATTATCTTTTCTCTTTTTCAAAAACTAAATAATTTCCTTTTTATGATAAAATATAATATCTCTTTATATTTTATCTAACTAACTAATTTCCTAAAATACAATATCCTTTTATATTTTATCTAACTAAAATTTCTCCTTTATTAATCAATTTCCTTTTTCATGTTAGACATATTACCTTTTCTATTAATTAATAAATTTCCTTCTTAAGGTTAAACATATTATCCTTTCTCTTTTTCAAAAACTAAATAATTTCTTTTTTCTGATAAAATATAATATCCCTTTATATATATATTATCTAACTAAAATTTCTCCTTTATTAATCAATTTCCTTTTTCAAGTTAGACATATTACCTTTTCTGTTTTTCAATAACTACACAATTTTCTTTTTCAAGTAAAATAGAATATCTTTCACATTTTATTTAACTAAAATATCTCTTTTTTTTAAACATAGTACGAGCAGTTTTGTTTAATAAAATAACGTAATTATATTATAATTACTATTAACTAATCAATTACCTTTTTCACCCAAAACACGTTACCTTTTCTTTTTGCTCTAATTAACATCTCTCTTTTTCCAATTATATCATGAATGGTTACCTTTTTCAACCAAAACACGGTGCCTTTTTTCTTTTTTCTTATTAAAATCTCTCTTTTTCCAATTATATCACAGATGTTTCTATTTAATAAAATAAAATAATAATATTATAGTACTAATAATTAATAGATTACCTTTTCAGCTAAAATGTATCATCTTTTTATTTTTTCTAATTAAACTCCCTTTTTTCTAGAAATATCACGGACAACATTAATTTCTCATTTTCTAAAAACTATGAGCAATTTTATTTAGTAAAATGACATAATTAAATTATAATTATATAAGCTAATCAATTACATTTTCACATAAATCATGTCGTTTTCTTAATTTTTACGTTACCTTTCTATTTTCTCTAACTAAAATCTCTCTTTTTCCAATTATATTAAGGGAGGTTTTATTTAATAAAATAAACTAATAATATTTTAATATTAATAATTAACCGATTACCTTTTTTAACTAAAACGTATCATCATTCCTATTTTTTTTAAAATAAAATCCTTCTTTTAATATATATATCACGGACAATATTAATTTCACCTTTTCTAAAAATATTTCGTACAATTGTATTTAGTAAATAAGGTAATTAAATTATAATTACTATAAACTAATCAATTATATTTTTCACCTATAACATGTTTCCTTTTTAATTTTTTCTAACTAAATCCTATCTTTTTCTAATCATATCACATGCATTCTATTTAATAAAAATAATAATTTTATAATTACCAATAATTAATCCATTACCTTTTTCAACTAAAACCTATCATCTTTTCTATATTTTCTAACTAAAATCCTTCCAATTCTAGAAATATCACGGATAACATTTGTATAATAATTATCAAATCATCTGATATAATAATGTAAGCCTCCAAAATTCATCTTTTAAAAAATTAATTTAAATAAATGAAAAAATTTATATAATATTAAAATTAAAAAATCTGAGCATCGCACGTGCTTTAAGCTAGTATTATATAAAAGTCGAAACATTAAAAGTTTGGTTGGTCAGTCGGTGGGTCGGTCGGTCGGTACATTAACTGTTGATTTTACTTATTTAACCTTACTCAATTATAGATAAAATCCATCATAACTAATCAATTTCCTTTTTCAGGTTAGACATATTATTTTTTCTATTTTTCAATAAATAAATAATTTCCTTTTTCAGGTAAACTACAATATTATTTATATTTTATCAAACTAAAATTTCTCCTTTATTAATTAATTTCTTTTTTCAGGTTAAACATATTACCTTTTCTATTTTTTCAATGACTTAATAATTTCTTAAAAATATAATATCTTTACATTTTATCTAAATAAAAATTCTTCCACTTTAAAAACACTATGAGCAGTTTTGTTTAATAAAATAACATAAATACAATATAATTACTATTAACTAAAATCACCTTTTTCAGCCAAAACGTGTTACCTTTTCTATTTTCTATAACTAAAATCTCTTTTTTCTAATTATATCATGGACGGTTACCTTTTTAAGTCAAAACACGTTACCTTTTTTTCTTTTCTATTACTAAAACCTCTCTTTTTCCAATTATATTACGGGCATTTCTATTTAATAAAAATAAAATAATAATACTAATACTAATAATTAACCAATTTCCTTTTCAGCTAAAACATATCATATTTTCTATTTTTTCTAATTAATTACAATTTTTTTCTAAAAATATCACGGGCAACATTAATTTCTAATTTTCTAAAAAGTATGAGTAATTTTCTTTAGTAAAATAACATAATTTAATTATAATTACTATAAATTAATCAATTACCTTTTTTCACATAAAATCATGTCATCTTTTAATTTTCATGTTACCATTCTATTTTCTCTAACTAAAATGTCTCTTTTTCAAATTATATCACGGACGGTTCTATTTAATACAATAAACTAATAATATTAATAATTTCAATCATACTAACTAATCAATTTCCTTTTTCAGGTTAAACATATTATCTTTTCTATTTTTCAATAATTAAATAATTTCCTTTTTCAGGTAAAATACAATATCTTTTATATTTTATCTAACTAAAATTTCTCCTTTATTAATTAATTTCCTTTTTCAGGTTAAACATATTACCTTTTCTATTTTTCAATGACTTAATAATTTCCTAAAAATACAATATCTTTACATTTTATCTAAATAAAAATTCTTCTTTTTTAAAAACACTACGAGCAGTTTTGTTTAATAAAATAACATAATTATATTATAATTAATATTAACTAAAATTACTTTTTTCAGCCAAAACGCGTTAGCTTTTCTATTTTCTCTAACTAAAATCTCTCTTTTTCCAATTATATCATGGACGGTTACCTTTTTAAGTCAAAACACGTTACCTTTTTTCTTTTTTCTTACTAAAACCTCTTTTTCCAATTATATTACGGGCATTTCTATTTAATAAAAATAGAATAATAATATTATAATACTAACAATTAACCGATTACCTTTTCAGCTAAAACATATCATCTTTTCTATTTTTTCTAATTAAATTCCATTTTTTTCTAAAAATATCACGGGCAACATTAATTTCTAATTTTCTAAAAAGTATGAGTAATTTTATTTAGTCAAATAACATAATTTAATTATAATTACTATAAACTAATCAATTACCTTTTTCACATAAATCATGTCATCTTTTAATTTTCATGTTATCTTTCTATTTTCTCTAATTAAATCTCTTTTTTTTCAAATTATATCACGGACGGTTCTATTTAATACAATAAACTAATAATATTATAATATTAATAATTAACCTATTACCTTTTTCAGCTAAAACGTATCATCTTTTCTATATTTTCTAACTAAAATCCCTCTTTTAATAGAAATATCAAGGACAATATTAATTTTTCCTTTTCTAAAAATATTACGAGCAATTGTATTTAGTAAAATAACGTAATTAAATTATAATTACTATAAACTAATCAATTACCTTTTTCACCTAGAACATGTTACATTTTTTATTTTTTCTAACTAAATCCTCTCTTTTTCTAATCATATCACGGACGTTCTATTAAATAAAATAAATTAATAATTTTATAAAATAATAATTAACCGATTACCTTTTTCTACTAAAACCTATCATCTTCTCTAATATTTTATAACTAAAATCCCTCATTTTCTAAAAATATCACGGATAACATTTATATAATTATTATCAAATCATCTCATATAAAAATTTAAGTCTTCAAAATTAATGTTTTAAAAAGGTAATTTAAACTAATGAAAAAAATTCATACAATATTAAAAAAAAATCCGTGCATCGCCCGGGTTTTAAGCTAGCTTAAAACCCGGGCGATGCACGGATTTTTTTTAATAATATATGAATTTTTTTCATTAATTTGAATTAATTTTTTTAAAATAGTAATTTTGGAGTCTTAAATTTTTGAATGAGATGATTTGATAATAATTATATAAAACACGGTACATTTTTCTTTTCTCTTATTAAAATCTCTCTTTTTCCAATTATATCACAGATGTTTCTATTAATAAAATAATAATAATATTATAATACTAATAATTAACTGATAAACGTATCATCTTTCCTATTTTTTCTAATTAAACTCCCTTTTTTTCTGGAAATATCACGAGCAACATTAATTTCTCATTTTCTAAAAACTATGAGCAATTTCTTATTTAGTAAAATGACATAATTAAATTATAATTATATAAGATAATCAATTACCTTTTTCACATAAATCATGTCATTTTTTTAATTTTCACGTTACCTTTCTATTTTCTCTAACTAAAATCTCTCTTTTTCCAATTATATCAAGGAATGTTTTATTTAATAAAATAAACTAATAATATTTTAATATTAATAATTAACCGATTACCTTTTTCAACTAAAACGTATCATCTTTTCTATATTTTTTAACTAAAATCCTTCTTTTAATAGAAATATCAGTACCATATTAATTTCTCATTTTCTAAAAATATTTCGTGCAATTGTATTTAGTAAATAAGGTAATTAAATTATAACTGCTATAAACTAATCAATTATATTTTTCACCTATAACATGTTTTCTTTTTAATTTTCTCTAACTAAATCCTATATTTTTCTAATCATATCACATGCATTCTATTTAATAAAAATAATAATTGTATAATTACCAATAATTCATCGATTACCTTTTTCAACTAAAACCTATCATCTTTTCTATATTTTCTAACTAAAATCCTTCTATTTCTAAAAATATCACGGATAACATTTGTATAATTATTATCAAATCATCTCATATAATAATATAAGCCTCCAAAATTTATCTTTTCAAAAATTAATTTAAATAAATGAAAAAATTTATATAATATTAAAATTAAAAAAATTATCTTTTTAATTTTTCAAGAACTAAATAATTTCCCTTTTCAGGTAAAATACAATATTTTTATATTTTATCTAACTAAAATTTCTTCTTTATTAATCAATTTCCTTTTTCAGTTTAAACATATTACCTTTATAATTTTCTAAAAACTATGAGCAATTTTATTTAGTAAAATAACATAATTAAATTATAATTATTATAAACTAATCAATTAACTTTTTCACATAAATTATTTCATCTTCACGTTACCTTTCTATTTTCTCTAACTAAAATCTCTCTTTTTCAATTATATCACGAGCGGATATATTTAATAAAATAAGCTAATAATATTATAATATTATTAATTAACCAATTACCTTTTTCAGCTAAAACGTATTATCTTTTCTATATTTTCTAACTAAAATCCCTCTTTTAATAGAAATATCACGGATAATATTAATTTCTCCTTTTCTAAAAATATTATGAGCAATTGTATTTAGGAAAATAAATAAATTAAATTATAATTACTAAAACTAATTTTCACCCAGAACATCTTACCTTTTTAATTTTCTCTAACTAAATTCTTTCTTTTTCTAATCATATCACGTGCATTCTATTTAATAAAATAAAGTAATAATTTTGTAATCTATACTATCTATACTATTATATAAATTCCGAAACATTGAAAGTTTTGGTACATGTTTTTTTGTACTATGTGAATTTACTTATTTACCCTTCATTATAAAGAAAAATATATATGATATATATACTATTAAAATTCCTAAAATAAATAATAACATAATATGATTAATGGTAAGTAGTCGATTGTTTTTTTTCACAATTACTTTTAATTGAAGATATTACCTTTTGTAAACACCTACTAATCTATACTATTATATAAATTCCGAAACATTGAAAGTTTTGGTACCTGTTTTTTGGTACTAAGTGAATTTACTTATATACCCTTCATTATAAAGAAAAATATATATGATATCTATACTATTAAAATTTCTAAAATAAATAATAACATAATATGATTAATGGTAAGTAGTCGATTGCTTTTTTTCACAATTACTTTTAATTGAAGATATTACCTTTTGTAAACACCTACTAATCTATACTATTATATAAATTCCGAAACATTGAAAATTTTGGTACCTGTTTTTTGGAACTAAGTGAATTTACTTATTTACCCTTCATTATAAAGAAAAATATATATGATATCTATACTATTAAAATTCCTAAAATAAATAATAACATAATATGATTAACGGTAAGTAGTCGATTGCTTTTTTTCAAAATTATTTTTAATTGAAGATATTACCTTTTATAAACACCTACTAATCTTACAATCACAAATATCTATACTATTATATGAAAGCCGAAACAATAAAAAAGTTTTGGTATCTGTTTTTTGTTACTAAGTGAATTTATTTATTTACCCTTCATTATAAAGAAAAATATATATGATATTTATAATATTAAAACTTCTAAAATAAATAATAACATAATATAATTAATTGTAAGTAGTCGATTACCTTTTTTCACATTTACTTTTAATTGAAGATATTACCTTTTATAAACACCTACTAATCTTACAATCATTAATATATATCCGAAAATTTCACATCATATTTTTCAATTATTAATAAAATATATTAAAAATCTGTATACGTTGTTTATAAAAACATCAATTGTATCATATCTTACAATCATTAATATTTCCTTTCAAATTACAACATATTACCTTTTTAATTTAAAACTAATCTTACAATCATTAATATATACCCGAAAATATTACATCATATTTTTCAATTATTAATAAAAATATATTAAAAATCTGTATACGTTGTTTATAATAAGGAAACATTAGTATAATCCGTAAACATGAGTATATTAAATTATATTAAATTAAAATTCATTAATTAAAATAATGGTAAGTAGTCGATTGCCTTAATTAAATTATAATTACTATAAACTAATCAATTACCTTTTTCACATAAATCGTATAATCTTTTTAATTTTCACGTTACCTTTCTATTTCTATAGCTAAAATATATTTTTTTCCAATTATATCACGGGAGGTTCTATTTAATAAAAGAAACTAATAATATTCTAATATTAATAATTAACTGATTTTCTTTTTCAGCTAAAACGTATCTATACTATTATATTAAAGGTGAAAGATTGAAAGTTTGGTCGGTTTGGTTATCCTAATTATTAAAATAAATAATGACATATTATAATTAATGATAATTAACCATTACCATTTTCACATCTACTTTTAGTTGAAGATATTACCTTTTATACAAATATCAATCGTACCATATCTTCAAATCATTAATATTATCAATCGTACCATATCTTCAAATCATTAATATTTCATTTCTAATTAAAATACGTTATCTTTTTTTTAAACTAATCTTACAATCATTAATATATACCCAAAAATATCACACCATATTTTCAGTTATTAATAAAATATATTAAAAATCCCTATACGTTGTTTATAATAAGAAAATATTAGTATAATATGTAAATATGGGTATATTAAATTATATTAAATTAAAATTTAAAAAATTATTAAATTGACAATTATATAAAAACATAATTGTACTATTAACTAAAATTTAATAAATACCTAAAATATCTTATTTTTCAATCAATTTAAAAGACGTTTACTTTTAATTGAACATATTATCCTTTATACACACCTAAAATATCGTATCTTTCAATCATTAATATTTCTTTCCTAATTATAACACGTTACCTTTTAATTTAAAACATAATTTTGCAATCATAATCTTCCAATCATTAATATTTCTTTTCTAATTAAATACACTACCTTTTAATTTAAAACATAAATTTACAATCATTAATATATACCCAAAAATATAAAATAATATTACCGTTAGATTTTTAGTCATTAATAAGAACCGTTAGATGTAATTATAAGGTATATTTAATGATTAAATTTCTTTACTAGATATTCAAGGTTCGAATCCCAACATATTTAATTTAAAATTTTATTATATAAATTTTAAATCATTCAAATCATTTATTAAATTTACTTCAAATTTTATTAAATTAATATTAAAATAATTTTTAAAATTAATGATTATATAAAAACATAATTATAAAATTAAATTAAATTTATAACATATCAAAAAAAAGCCCATGCATCGCCCGGGTTATAAGCTAGCTTAACTTGTAATATTACATATAATATATATAATAATGGAGGAATGGATGGATTATACTACAATATTAAAATGTGTTGTATTTGTATTTCATTTATTTTTTGGTAAGTTTTTAGGCTTATTATATTGCTTACCAGTTACCGCTAGGCACTAGTCATCCTATCTTGTTCAAACTTGTTGTTTAAATTGGATATTTGCGTTATGCAAAAAAAAAATTTGAATATTTACAAGAATAGATACTAATTTGTAAGGTATATAAGTTTATTAATTAAAAAAATTGAATAAATATAATATAGTATATTTAAAAAATTAATATGCAATTATTTTTTTGAGGCTATAGAAAGAGAAAATGACCAAAATATAATATAATATTAATTTCTGCTATTCTAAAACATTACTAGCAATTGTATTTAGTAAAATAACGTAATTAATTAAGTTATGATTACTATAAACTAATCAATTACCTTTTGTACCTAGAACATGTTACAATTTTAATTTTCTCTAACTAAATTCTCTATTTTTCTAATCATATAAAGGGAAATCTATTTAATAAAATAAAATAATAATTTTGTAATTAATAATAATTAACCGATTACCTTTTTCTAACTAAAATCCCTCCTTTTCTAGAAATATCACGGATAACATTTATATAATTATTATCAAATCATCTCATATAAAAATTTAAGCCTTCAAAATTCATGTTTTAAAAAAAAAAATTTAAATTAATGAAAAAAACATATAATATTAAAAATAATCCGTGCATCGCACGGGTTTTAAGCTGATGTAATGTGGGAAGAGAATTTACCTGGTCCAATTACATACAATTGATGTAATTCCATAACCCATATTTAAGCCACACATAGCTTATTAGATTGATTAATTTGCACAGGTCACCTTGTGTTCTTTCCGCAACTTGTAATATTACATAATAAAATTTACATATAATATATAATATATATATATATATATTACATATAATAATAAATTATTATTATCTATACTATTATATAAAAGCCGAAACATTAAAAGTTTGGTTAGTCGGTCGGTCGGTTGGCGGTCGGTACTGTTGATTTTACTTATTTACCCTTACTTAATTATAGATAAACTAACTAATCAATTTCCTTATTGAGTTTAAACATATTATCTTTTCTATTTTTCAAGAACTAACTAATTTCCTAAAATATAATATCATTTTATATTTTATCTAACTAAAATTTCTACTTTATTAATCAATTTCATTTTTCAGGTTAGACATATTATCTTTTCTACTAAATAATCAATTTCTAACTAATCAATTTCCATCTTAGGTTAAATATATTATCTTTTCTCTTTTTCAAAAACTAAATAATTTCCTTTTATGATAAAATATAATATCTCTTTATATTTTATCTAACTAACTAATTTACTAAAATACAATATCCTTTTATATTTTATCTAACTAAAATTTCTCTTTTATTAATCAATTTCCTTTTTCATGTTAGACATATTACCTTTTCTACAAACTAATAAATTCCATTACTTAATTACAGATAAACTAACTAATCAATTTCCTTATTGAGTTTAAACATATTATCTTTTCTATTTTTCAAAAACTAACTAATTTCCTAAAATATAATATCCTTTTATATTTTATCTAACTAAAATTTCTACTTTATTAATCAATTTTCTTTTTCAGGTTAGACATATTACCATTTCTACTAATTAATCAATTTCTAACTAATCAATTTCCTTCTTGAGGTTAAACATATTATCTTTTCTCTTTTTCAAAAACTAAATAATTTCCTTTTTATGATAAAATATAATATCTCTTTATATTTTATCTAACTAACTAATTTCCTAAAATACAATATCCTTTTATATTTTATCTAACTAAAATTTCTCCTTTATTAATCAATTTCCTTTTTCATGTTAGACATATTACCTTTTCTATTAATTAATAAATTTCCTTCTTAAGGTTAAACATATTATCCTTTCTCTTTTTCAAAAACTAAATAATTTCTTTTTTCTGATAAAATATAATATCCCTTTATATATATATTATCTAACTAAAATTTCTCCTTTATTAATCAATTTCCTTTTTCAAGTTAGACATATTACCTTTTCTGTTTTTCAATAACTACACAATTTTCTTTTTCAAGTAAAATAGAATATCTTTCACATTTTATTTAACTAAAATATCTCTTTTTTTTAAACATAGTACGAGCAGTTTTGTTTAATAAAATAACGTAATTATATTATAATTACTATTAACTAATCAATTACCTTTTTCACCCAAAACACGTTACCTTTTCTTTTTGCTCTAATTAACATCTCTCTTTTTCCAATTATATCATGAATGGTTACCTTTTTCAACCAAAACACGGTGCCTTTTTTCTTTTTTCTTATTAAAATCTCTCTTTTTCCAATTATATCACAGATGTTTCTATTTAATAAAATAAAATAATAATATTATAATACTAATAATTAATAGATTACCTTTTCAGCTAAAATGTATCATCTTTTTATTTTTTCTAATTAAACTCCCTTTTTTCTAGAAATATCACGGACAACATTAATTTCTCATTTTCTAAAAACTATGAGCAATTTTATTTAGTAAAATGACATAATTAAATTATAATTATATAAGCTAATCAATTACATTTTCACATAAATCATGTCGTTTTCTTAATTTTTACGTTACCTTTCTATTTTCTCTAACTAAAATCTCTCTTTTTCCAATTATATTAAGGGAGGTTTTATTTAATAAAATAAACTAATAATATTTTAATATTAATAATTAACCGATTACCTTTTTTAACTAAAACGTATCATCATTCCTATTTTTTTTAAAATAAAATCCTTCTTTTAATATATATATCACGGACAATATTAATTTCACCTTTTCTAAAAATATTTCGTACAATTGTATTTAGTAAATAAGGTAATTAAATTATAATTACTATAAACTAATCAATTATATTTTTCACCTATAACATGTTTCCTTTTTAATTTTTTCTAACTAAATCCTATCTTTTTCTAATCATATCACATGCATTCTATTTAATAAAAATAATAATTTTATAATTACCAATAATTAATCCATTACCTTTTTCAACTAAAACCTATCATCTTTTCTATATTTTCTAACTAAAATCCTTCCAATTCTAGAAATATCACGGATAACATTTGTATAATAATTATCAAATCATCTGATATAATAATGTAAGCCTCCAAAATTCATCTTTTAAAAAATTAATTTAAATAAATGAAAAAATTTATATAATATTAAAATTAAAAAATCTGAGCATCGCACGTGCTTTAAGCTAGTATTATATAAAAGTCGAAACATTAAAAGTTTGGTTGGTCAGTCGGTGGGTCGGTCGGTCGGTACATTAACTGTTGATTTTACTTATTTAACCTTACTCAATTATAGATAAAATCCATCATAACTAATCAATTTCCTTTTTCAGGTTAGACATATTATTTTTTCTATTTTTCAATAAATAAATAATTTCCTTTTTCAGGTAAACTACAATATTATTTATATTTTATCAAACTAAAATTTCTCCTTTATTAATTAATTTCTTTTTTCAGGTTAAACATATTACCTTTTCTATTTTTTCAATGACTTAATAATTTCTTAAAAATACAATATCTTTACATTTTATCTAAATAAAAATTCTTCCACTTTAAAAACACTATGAGCAGTTTTGTTTAATAAAATAACATAAATACAATATAATTACTATTAACTAAAATCACCTTTTTCAGCCAAAACGTGTTACCTTTTCTATTTTCTATAACTAAAATCTCTTTTTTTCTAATTATATCATGGACGGTTACCTTTTTAAGTCAAAACACGTTACCTTTTTTTCTTTTCTATTACTAAAACCTCTCTTTTTCCAATTATATTACGGGCATTTCTATTTAATAAAAATAAAATAATAATACTAATACTAATAATTAACCAATTTCCTTTTCAGCTAAAACATA
Source organism: Saposhnikovia divaricata (assembly GCA_036435485.1). Classification (NCBI taxonomy): domain Eukaryota; kingdom Viridiplantae; phylum Streptophyta; class Magnoliopsida; order Apiales; family Apiaceae; genus Saposhnikovia; species Saposhnikovia divaricata. The sequence continues at coordinate 58,223,138 of CM071600.1, read as the reverse complement.
TCATATTTTCTATTTTTTCTAATTAATTACAATTTTTTTCTAAAAATATCACGGGCAACATTAATTTCTAATTTTCTAAAAAGTATGAGTAATTTTCTTTAGTAAAATAACATAATTTAATTATAATTACTATAAATTAATCAATTACCTTTTTTCACATAAAATCATGTCATCTTTTAATTTTCATGTTACCATTCTATTTTCTCTAACTAAAATTTCTCTTTTTCAAATTATATCACGGACGGTTCTATTTAATACAATAAACTAATAATATTAATAATTTCAATCATACTAACTAATCAATTTCCTTTTTCAGGTTAAACATATTATCTTTTCTATTTTTCAATAATTAAATAATTTCCTTTTTCAGGTAAAATACAATATCTTTTATATTTTATCTAACTAAAATTTCTCCTTTATTAATTAATTTCCTTTTTCAGGTTAAACATATTACCTTTTCTATTTTTCAATGACTTAATAATTTCCTAAAAATACAATATCTTTACATTTTATCTAAATAAAAATTCTTCTTTTTTAAAAACACTACGAGCAGTTTTGTTTAATAAAATAACATAATTATATTATAATTAATATTAACTAAAATTACTTTTTTCAGCCAAAACGCGTTAGCTTTTCTATTTTCTCTAACTAAAATCTCTCTTTTTCCAATTATATCATGGACGGTTACCTTTTTAAGTCAAAACACGTTACCTTTTTTCTTTTTTCTTACTAAAACCTCTTTTTCCAATTATATTACGGGCATTTCTATTTAATAAAAATAGAATAATAATATTATAATACTAACAATTAACCGATTACCTTTTCAGCTAAAACATATCATCTTTTCTATTTTTTCTAATTAAATTCCATTTTTTTCTAAAAATATCACGGGCAACATTAATTTCTAATTTTCTAAAAAGTATGAGTAATTTTATTTAGTCAAATAACATAATTTAATTATAATTACTATAAACTAATCAATTACCTTTTTCACATAAATCATGTCATCTTTTAATTTTCATGTTATCTTTCTATTTTCTCTAATTAAATCTCTTTTTTTTCAAATTATATCACGGACGGTTCTATTTAATACAATAAACTAATAATATTATAATATTAATAATTAACCTATTACCTTTTTCAGCTAAAACGTATCATCTTTTCTATATTTTCTAACTAAAATCCCTCTTTTAATAGAAATATCAAGGACAATATTAATTTTTCCTTTTCTAAAAATATTACGAGCAATTGTATTTAGTAAAATAACGTAATTAAATTATAATTACTATAAACTAATCAATTACCTTTTTCACCTAGAACATGTTACATTTTTGATTTTTTCTAACTAAATCCTCTCTTTTTCTAATCATATCACGGACGTTCTATTAAATAAAATAAATTAATAATTTTATAAAATAATAATTAACCGATTACCTTTTTCTACTAAAACCTATCATCTTCTCTAATATTTTATAACTAAAATCCCTCATTTTCTAAAAATATCACGGATAACATTTATATAATTATTATCAAATCATCTCATATAAAAATTTAAGTCTTCAAAATTAATGTTTTAAAAAGGTAATTTAAACTAATGAAAAAAATTCATACAATATTAAAAAAAAATCCGTGCATCGCCCGGGTTTTAAGCTAGCTTAAAACCCGGGCGATGCACGGATTTTTTTTAATAATATATGAATTTTTTTCATTAATTTGAATTAATTTTTTTAAAATAGTAATTTTGGAGTCTTAAATTTTTGAATGAGATGATTTGATAATAATTATATAAAACACGGTACATTTTTCTTTTCTCTTATTAAAATCTCTCTTTTTCCAATTATATCACAGATGTTTCTATTAATAAAATAATAATAATATTATAATACTAATAATTAACTGATAAACGTATCATCTTTCCTATTTTTTCTAATTAAACTCCCTTTTTTTCTGGAAATATCACGAGCAACATTAATTTCTCATTTTCTAAAAACTATGAGCAATTTCTTATTTAGTAAAATGACATAATTAAATTATAATTATATAAGATAATCAATTACCTTTTTCACATAAATCATGTCATTTTTTTAATTTTCACGTTACCTTTCTATTTTCTCTAACTAAAATCTCTCTTTTTCCAATTATATCAAGGAATGTTTTATTTAATAAAATAAACTAATAATATTTTAATATTAATAATTAACCGATTACCTTTTTCAACTAAAACGTATCATCTTTTCTATATTTTTTAACTAAAATCCTTCTTTTAATAGAAATATCAGTACCATATTAATTTCTCATTTTCTAAAAATATTTCGTGCAATTGTATTTAGTAAATAAGGTAATTAAATTATAATTGCTATAAACTAATCAATTATATTTTTCACCTATAACATGTTTTCTTTTTAATTTTCTCTAACTAAATCCTATATTTTTCTAATCATATCACATGCATTCTATTTAATAAAAATAATAATTGTATAATTACCAATAATTCATCGATTACCTTTTTCAACTAAAACCTATCATCTTTTCTATATTTTCTAACTAAAATCCTTCTATTTCTAAAAATATCACGGATAACATTTGTATAATTATTATCAAATCATCTCATATAATAATATAAGCCTCCAAAATTTATCTTTTCAAAAATTAATTTAAATAAATGAAAAAATTTATATAATATTAAAATTAAAAAAATTATCTTTTTAATTTTTCAAGAACTAAATAATTTCCCTTTTCAGGTAAAATACAATATTTTTATATTTTATCTAACTAAAATTTCTTCTTTATTAATCAATTTCCTTTTTCAGTTTAAACATATTACCTTTATAATTTTCTAAAAACTATGAGCAATTTTATTTAGTAAAATAACATAATTAAATTATAATTATTATAAACTAATCAATTAACTTTTTCACATAAATTATTTCATCTTCACGTTACCTTTCTATTTTCTCTAACTAAAATCTCTCTTTTTCAATTATATCACGAGCGGATATATTTAATAAAATAAGCTAATAATATTATAATATTATTAATTAACCAATTACCTTTTTCAGCTAAAACGTATTATCTTTTCTATATTTTCTAACTAAAATCCCTCTTTTAATAGAAATATCACGGATAATATTAATTTCTCATTTTCTAAAAATATTATGAGCAATTGTATTTAGGAAAATAAATAAATTAAATTATAATTACTAAAACTAATTTTCACCCAGAACATCTTACCTTTTTAATTTTCTCTAACTAAATTCTTTCTTTTTCTAATCATATCACGTGCATTCTATTTAATAAAATAAAGTAATAATTTTGTAATCTATACTATCTATACTATTATATAAATTCCGAAACATTGAAAGTTTTGGTACATGTTTTTTTGTACTATGTGAATTTACTTATTTACCCTTCATTATAAAGAAAAATATATATGATATATATACTATTAAAATTCCTAAAATAAATAATAACATAATATGATTAATGGTAAGTAGTCGATTGTTTTTTTTCACAATTACTTTTAATTGAAGATATTACCTTTTGTAAACACCTACTAATCTATACTATTATATAAATTCCGAAACATTGAAAGTTTTGGTACCTGTTTTTTGGTACTAAGTGAATTTACTTATATACCCTTCATTATAAAGAAAAATATATATGATATCTATACTATTAAAATTTCTAAAATAAATAATAACATAATATGATTAATGGTAAGTAGTCGATTGCTTTTTTTCACAATTACTTTTAATTGAAGATATTACCTTTTGTAAACACCTACTAATCTATACTATTATATAAATTCCGAAACATTGAAAATTTTGGTACCTGTTTTTTGGAACTAAGTGAATTTACTTATTTACCCTTCATTATAAAGAAAAATATATATGATATCTATACTATTAAAATTCCTAAAATAAATAATAACATAATATGATTAACGGTAAGTAGTCGATTGCTTTTTTTCAAAATTATTTTTAATTGAAGATATTACCTTTTATAAACACCTACTAATCTTACAATCACAAATATCTATACTATTATATGAAAGCCGAAACAATAAAAAAGTTTTGGTATCTGTTTTTTGTTACTAAGTGAATTTATTTATTTACCCTTCATTATAAAGAAAAATATATATGATATTTATAATATTAAAACTTCTAAAATAAATAATAACATAATATAATTAATTGTAAGTAGTCGATTACCTTTTTTCACATTTACTTTTAATTGAAGATATTACCTTTTATAAACACCTACTAATCTTACAATCATTAATATATATCCGAAAATTTCACATCATATTTTTCAATTATTAATAAAATATATTAAAAATCTGTATACGTTGTTTATAAAAACATCAATTGTATCATATCTTACAATCATTAATATTTCCTTTCAAATTACAACATATTACCTTTTTAATTTAAAACTAATCTTACAATCATTAATATATACCCGAAAATATTACATCATATTTTTCAATTATTAATAAAAATATATTAAAAATCTGTATACGTTGTTTATAATAAGGAAACATTAGTATAATCCGTAAACATGAGTATATTAAATTATATTAAATTAAAATTCATTAATTAAAATAATGGTAAGTAGTCGATTGCCTTAATTAAATTATAATTACTATAAACTAATCAATTACCTTTTTCACATAAATCGTATAATCTTTTTAATTTTCACGTTACCTTTCTATTTCTATAGCTAAAATATATTTTTTTCCAATTATATCACGGGAGGTTCTATTTAATAAAAGAAACTAATAATATTCTAATATTAATAATTAACTGATTTTCTTTTTCAGCTAAAACGTATCTATACTATTATATTAAAGGTGAAAGATTGAAAGTTTGGTCGGTTTGGTTATCCTAATTATTAAAATAAATAATGACATATTATAATTAATGATAATTAACCATTACCATTTTCACATCTACTTTTAGTTGAAGATATTACCTTTTATACAAATATCAATCGTACCATATCTTCAAATCATTAATATTATCAATCGTACCATATCTTCAAATCATTAATATTTCATTTCTAATTAAAATACGTTATCTTTTTTTTAAACTAATCTTACAATCATTAATATATACCCAAAAATATCACACCATATTTTCAGTTATTAATAAAATATATTAAAAATCCCTATACGTTGTTTATAATAAGAAAATATTAGTATAATATGTAAATATGGGTATATTAAATTATATTAAATTAAAATTTAAAAAATTATTAAATTGACAATTATATAAAAACATAATTGTACTATTAACTAAAATTTAATAAATACCTAAAATATCTTATTTTTCAATCAATTTAAAAGACGTTTACTTTTAATTGAACATATTATCCTTTATACACACCTAAAATATCGTATCTTTCAATCATTAATATTTCTTTCCTAATTATAACACGTTACCTTTTAATTTAAAACATAATTTTGCAATCATAATCTTCCAATCATTAATATTTCTTTTCTAATTAAATACACTACCTTTTAATTTAAAACATAAATTTACAATCATTAATATATACCCAAAAATATAAAATCATATTACCGTTAGATTTTTAGTCATTAATAAGAACCGTTAGATGTAATTATAAGGTATATTTAATGATTAAATTTCTTTACTAGATATTCAAGGTTCGAATCCCAACATATTTAATTTAAAATTTTATTATATAAATTTTAAATCATTCAAATCATTTATTAAATTTACTTCAAATTTTATTAAATTAATATTAAAATAATTTTTAAAATTAATGATTATATAAAAACATAATTATAAAATTAAATTAAATTTATAACATATCAAAAAAAAGCCCGTGCATCGCCCGGGTTATAAGCTAGCTTAACTTGTAATATTACATATAATATATATAATAATGGAGGAATGGATGGATTATACTACAATATTAAAATGTGTTGTATTTGTATTTCATTTATTTTTTGGTAAGTTTTTAGGCTTATTATATTGCTTACCAGTTACCGCTAGGCACTAGTCATCCTATCTTGTTCAAACTTGTTGTTTAAATTGGATATTTGCGTTATGCAAAAAAAAATTTTGAATATTTACAAGAATAGATACTAATTTGTAAGGTATATAAGTTTATTAATTAAAAAAATTGAATAAATATAATATAGTATATTTAAAAAATTAATATGCAATTATTTTTTTGAGGCTATAGAAAGAGAAAATGACCAAAATATTCATTTTTGAGGTGTAAGTTGCCCAAAATACTGAAAAGTGGATTTAGGGTCCTTTTTACTGACTTAATACGGAATATCGTGCTCCGCATCTTCACTCAACACGGAGCACCGTATAGCGTATCGTGCTCCACTAAACTTACCCACATAAACATAACGGAACCCTAATTACAAAACAATTGATTCTGACTGACGACAGCTGACGACGGCGATACTGCTGACTGACGGACGGAGATACAGAAGCCGGCGACGGAGTCTCTAATTTACCTTTCTACATAATACATTGTGAGTATTCTTGAATGTGGAGTATGTATACATTGTGAGCCTCTAATTTACCTTTAATGAGTTGTGGGTTTCATACACTCTCTTGCGAATATTGTTCTTTGATTATGTACGTGCTTTTATTTGAATGTGGAGTATGTATACATTGCTCTCCCCAACTGTTTAAATGAATTTCCTAGTAAGAATATGTTGCTAGTATAGCTTATTGGTCTTTAATGTATCGTGATAAACCAGTTATTCAGTATCTGACTGCAGCTAAAAAACTAAACAACAATGCTATATGTAACTGACTGAAGATCCATGATTGTGACGGTAGAAAGAATGTTTAATAGAGATGACATAAGACATTTCATCAGCATACAAACAAATGTGGTTAAGTAGTGATCTGGTTACTGACACTCACTCTTTTGACTCGATAACTCCGACAACGGGCTTGAAAAGAGGCCACTCTCATTACAAGGACCCATCATATTAGCTTTCTTCCCATATGTTAGATATGAGACTAGATTAGTAATTAAATTAGCTATTGATCTTGAATCATGGTCAAGAAGTCTGGCTACTCTCTCTGATCAGATTAAATGCTTATAAAGCCTAAGGTTAGTTTGCGGGTTTTGAACTGGGTAGATACTAGGAATATTAATGCAATTACCACATGAAGAATCCACAAACATCCGATAGTCCAGTGGTGATGAGCCAAGTAGATTGCTACCTGCTGTTTGTAGCATTCTTTCTCCTTTTAAGCCTGGTGAAACTAATATTTAATAACAATGACAACTGTAAATAATAAAGTACTAATAACGTAGGTATTGTCCTTTGTATTATTGCAAGCCAAACCGTTACAGCCGAAATCTAATCAAAGGTTATGCAACATTGATTTCTGGATCTTAATTCTCAAAAAACGTCTGAATATATCATTAGGCATTAGACCATGTGTACGCCCCCAACAAGTGTAATGACTTTGGAAATTTAACCAAAGTGGACAGTCATAAAATTGAAGTAGTGATACAATTAAACTTGTAAATTCTTTCTTTTGTGTTTGAGAAAAACACCTTAATACAACTCTAAATTTTATCAAAAAAATTTGATTTAGTAACAACTTCCAACATTTTTTGACACACTCGGAATATTAATCAATGCATTTCTGGAATATGTAAACTACTTGCTGCTATCAATAAGATCCAACATTCAAGCGTGTCAGTAGCATAACACACCATTCACTGACACCAAGTTTATATAGAACACAGATGTTAAGAATGGAGTTGTTATGGCTTAATGTGTGATATCATAACACACCTTGATTTTCAGGCATGCCTTCTGTCTTCCAGAACCCAACTTGTCGCTGCCAAGGATAACGTTTATACATACTTACTGTTTCCTGTGAAGACTTATAATAATGTGTGTGTTTTTTTTTCATTTTCAGATTATGGCGCAACATAATGATAAATTGTCTATGGACCCTCGCCCTCGGGATCCTTCTGTCTTGCATTTACAGGGTACTCATAGGTCAGAGGCTGTGTGGGAGGCTGGTGGTGGTGACAATATGAAATCCCGAGTTCGCAATCCTAACAATTTCAGCCTCCCTTCTTTACATCCGAGGATGGTTCCCCTTCTTGAGGCTTTGAAATTTGATGGAGTTTCTAGGTTGGCAAGCATACAGATAGATTGGGGTTTGATCACTGCTCTTATAGAGAGATGGAGATCCGAGACCCATACTTTTCACTTTCCAGTCGGGGAGTGCATGATATCATTACAGGATGTGTCTGTTCTTCTTGGGTTGTGTATTGATGGGCCTGCAGTTACTGGTTTTACTGCGGTTACAGGTGGATGGGACAGTTATGTTGGAGATGTCTTTGGTGTACGGCCGGGGGAGAAGGGTGAGAAGGGTAAGAAGATTAATGTTAGCATAAAATTACGCAAGCGCACGTAGTCACAAGTAATATAATTAAAGTTCGTTCCATAGAGATCCGGTTAAGTTTAATCAGTAAATATGCCTATGCAACAATGTTTGGTTTTAATCCACTGCTAAGACAAATAACAATTTTGGTATTGATTAACTAGATTAAACTAAGATGCAATTTTTAAACTAAGAATTAAATTAACTAATGAGATTGAATTCGAATTACTAATATGAGAATAAACATGGGATCCCAACTTCATTAAATACTTCCCTTAGATCTGACGCCTTTAATCTCTATATGCAATGATTTTGATATCTGATCGGATAACACGAAACCAGTATACGCTACCTGTCAGCATACGCATACCAAACTAAACATACATCCACAAAAGAGATAGAAGATGAATAGACACCAATTATGCTTAGACCCTATATGTCTATAGAATTTGAAAACATAACGGTTGAAGAACAGGTTATCCATTAAGATCACATAGGGTAGTATAAGTATTTTCATCTCACACCACGAATCATATTGACAATCAATTATGAACCTATGCTAGCATGGCAAGTTCTAAATCTCAAGATCCACTTTCACTTCACAAGAGATTAACAATTCAATTTAGATGTTAGCTACGCATCTAAAAGCATTAAGATTAACCATACGAGGATATCAATTTCACATCACACACAGATCTTTACAGCATCAAGATACTAAGTTCCATAAATAACTCCGTTAGAATCCCATGATAACGTTTAGCCCATAATTGAACTATTCATCGTCATGGGATTTGATGAAAACATAATAATTAACAAGATATGAAAGAAAGAAACAATAATATTAATAAAAACGAGAGTTGAGAAAACAAATCTATAATCCAAAGTATACAGAAGATGAAGTAGATCTAGATCTTTGCTTGTCACCGAGCTTGAATCCTTCTCCACTTTTCTCTCTTGCAGTACTATGTTACAATAATAATAATCTGATACAAATTACAAGGTACGATGTGTTTATATAGGCACTACAAGTCTTGCCCAGCAAGAAAATACAAAAACAGAATTATAATAGAATTTCTGCAAGATACGTTTCCTAATTTGATTATGTTTTGTAAGGAAAATTCGTGGCTGACTTTTCTTCAGATTTTCTGGAACGTTCCCCACGTAATTGGACCTCTGGACCACCTTAGAATTATAGAAAATCTCGTTATCTTCGCGTGGACTGCTTACGGGCCTCAAACGGACTTCTAGAACTCAAGATATGGCCAAAACAGTGTAAACTGTGCAACCCTTCTCGAAAATCCGAATTTTAATCAATTAATTCCCAAAAAATTATAAAAGCATCCACCTTAGTCAACATTCTCGTAATCCTGCACAACTAAGCAAAACACATCAAATCTACAACAACTTGAGCCCAAGACAATCAATTTAAGCCGAAATTAAGCGATCCAAGTGGATATAAAATCCACTTATCACACCCCCAAACTTAAACCGATGCTTGTCCTCAAGCATAAACAATTACAACTAACTAACTAGCTAGTACCACTTCCGTAGGTGATCACGGTTGCATTTGGCATATGCAACAAGCCCTTTAAACCCCTAGGCAGCCCTAGTGGACGAGTAAGGTCTCGTGAGGGCCTATAGCGAATGTACCCACAAAATCCATTTAACCTAATGCAATGCAATGCATGAATGCAACTAGAATGAAAAATGCAACGATCCCCTTCAAACTAACAAAAACCAACGAGCAAGCAAATATCTTAGAGAATGCAACTAAATCCAAATAGAGCTCGACCAAGTTCCCGTATACTAACAATACATGAACAGAAACGTGCGTGTGTGCAATGCTCATCAGAAATACTCCCAAAACTAGGTCAAAAATCATACATGCTCTTCGTCAAGACAATCACAGGTTTATAAATAGAATAGACTGTAGACACTTCATAACCTAAGAACACCTCCATCCTTATCCAAGGTAGACAGAAATTCATGCTTTTATTACTAAACAACTACGACACATAATATACAAGCATGCTTATTTAACCGTGCAATGGATGAGACCTTGAAAGGCTTATACAATAATACCCATGTAGCGAGCGTTGGGTTAGTGGATCCCAGACTATAAAAGCCTTAGGTCACTAGGCACAAAGTCCCCGCGAACTTAATTGCTCGAGTATTAAAGAGCTCAACCTGGTTAATTTTTGCATATAAACAATTGACACTTTTGATCTTTTCTTTTTTTTTCTTTTTTTTTCTTTTTTCTGTTTTTTTTTCTTTTTTCTGCTTTTTTTTTCTTTCTCTTTTTTTTTCTATGCAATCTGGAATGAGAATTCTCAATTCCAACCCTAGACTACTCATATAAATATGAGCCGGCTACTAGCCATTTGACGCCTAGCCATTATTGACAATTATTTATAATTTAGCATGAAATCCATGTTTTCCCCCAAACTTAGACTTTAGTGATCCTACGCCATCAAGGGAATAACGAAAATTCTAAATATAAACAAGTGATTAAATCTCAAAACTTCCAAACAAGCATGACCCTAACCTAGCCCCAAAGCACCCACTGAGACTGTGTAATTAGTTTTGTTTCTGAAGCATGCAAGTCAATTTCATAGAAACTATAAATCAACCCTCTACTCATCATTACCAAACTCAATTAGACACCTACCTACCAATCAGAATTAGCTCATCTTAAGGGATCATGAAATATGCATGATATGCAAATGCAACTAATATGAACTCACATGGTATACGAAAAAAATAAAAACAGAATGTCCTATATGAAACAAACATAACATGAATGAATTACTACTAAGCATGCAAAACATGATATCCTACATGAACACATAATACAACAACAACTACTAATCCCTCAAACCACCCCCAAACTTAAAATATTCAATGTCCGCATTGAATGGAAGTAAATACAAGGAATAGCAGAAACATACCTACTCATCCTCACTGACGTCACCCTCATCATCCTCATCGGACGAATCAGGTGGAGGATACGGAGTCCGAGCTCCATATATAGGCCACTGAACAGCAGTACCTGGTGACTGAAAAGCTGCATCCAAAGCTACGGCCATGTCCTCAGAGTACTGGCGACTGCAAACATGCATAGCATCCAACCGCCTGGTCATTCGACGAAAATAAGTATCAAAGACTAACATATCCACCATACGCCGCTGAGGTTCTGCAATCGCTACTCCCGATGCCCTAGGAAAATGTGGCGGAGCGCCCGCTCCCTGACCACTAGCATCACTAACTATAAAGCCTAGACCCCTAAGATGAGGAATGCCGCCCGACCACTCCCCCATCCGGTCAATAGTAACATCATTAATGGAAGACATAGGTTTATGCACCGGCTCACCTTTGTACCATTTCACTTTCGAAGCATCACACAAGTACGCAATGATAGACGCATAAGGAATACTAGCCGATGAATTACTGCCCAAATACCGAAGAATAGCTTGATTAATAAGGTACCCAAGGTCAACATACTCACCTCTGAGAATACCCCATAGCAGAATAGCTCTCTCAACAGTAACATCGGTCACATGTGTTGATGGAAGAATATTAGAACTGATGAAGTAGAACCATGCCCGTGCGAACTTAGACAATGATGCCGCCGGAAAAGTCCTCTTCTCGGTGGTACCCACTCTACACTTCCACTCCGTACCCGGAATACAAAGCTCACCAATGATTGCATCAAGAACAACCTCATCCCTAGTCTTTTTCCCCCAATCAGTAGCACCTCTAGGTTTAGGCGGTTGCCTAATCAAAGTACGAATCGCACGAGGCGAATAATCCACCTTCTGGCCCCTAACAATCGTGGAGTTATTCCTTGCTATCGAAGCATTAGCATAAAACTCCCTCACCACATTCAATGGGGCATCATTAGCAAACTCACAAAATAAAGTCCAACCCCGCTCACTAATCATAGTCTCCATCTCCGCATTATTACGTGGCACAAGCCTCCTTTCCTGAATAACCCCCTTGACAACCAACCTACCATACTCCGCTTTGGCATCCTCATTCACGAATTTTTCCACTCCATCTCCCACAACATCGTTCTCATCCAAAGCTGGACGAGCACTACTACTACTTCCCACTAATCGTGGTCGCTTAGGAGCCATAATCAACAAATATTAAGCAAAGAACAACAATCTCCAAACAATTCACCAAACAATGACCCCCAAATTACACACTTCAAGCACCCTAATTTGCAAAATTCACAAATTCAAATAAAAGATGAGAGAAAATATTACCCAATTGAATCGAAGAGGTGAATTTGCTAGATTAATCCCCAAAACTTCGAATTCGATTCCCCTTTTGCCCTATGAATGGATGAAAGTTGAGAAGTTTGGGTAATGTAGAAGTGTTTGTGCATGTAGGGGTGTATGTATATATATAGGAGATGTGAGTAATAAAGATGAAATTATATGTAGTATAGGATTGGGGTTGTTTAGGAATGAATTTAAGGTATAATAGGATTTGGGGATGATAGTGTGTAGAATTGGAGTTGCATTAGGATATAGGATAAGAAAAGGGGTAAAAAGAATGAAAGAATTGAGGTTTAGGGGCAAAAATTCGCAGGAATGCAGGAGAAAACAGCGCTGGCGCCTGTTGCGCAGCTCCAAGATGCGTTACAGGGCTGTTGGCGCGCTGGCGCTAGTTGCGCAGGCACCATCTGCGTTACACGGCGCTACTTGCGCGCTGGCGCAAGATGCGCGACACCTGCCTGCGTTACTTGGTGCTCCTTGCCTTGTGGCGCAGGTAGCGCAGCTCAGTTCTGCACTTTTGTTGTTTTGTTGTTATTTTTTTTTTTTACAACAACAACTTTTTTTTTTCCACACTCTCACAACACTCTTTTTTTTTCACACTCTCACAACACACTTTTTTTTTTTGAAAGAAAGAAAGGTATACAACAACATATACAATACTTGGGTTGCCTCCCAAGAAGCGCTCCTTTTACGTCATTAGCTTGAGGTTCTTCTCCCGAATCAAGTAGACGCCAAAACGGCGGAAACCTTATCGCGTTGAAACGACCCGCCATAGTAATGCTTCAACCGTTGTCCATTCACTTTAAAAGCATGATCCGGTGTTGTTTCATAAATTTCAATGGCTCCATGTGGATACACCGTCTTAACAATAAATGGACCCGACCACCTTGACTTGAGTTTTCCCGGAAAAAGCTTGAGGCGAGAATTAAATAGCAACACCTGTTGACCTGGCAAAAATGCTTTTGGTACCAACCTTTTATCATGCCACCTCTTAACCTTCTCCTTATACATCTTGTTATTTTCGTAAGCTTGCTCACGAAATTCCTCAAGTTCATTCAACTGAAGCAACCGCTTTGCACCCGCAGCCGTGATATCTAAATTCAATTTCTTCAACGCCCAATATGCTTTATGTTCCAACTCTGCAGGCAAATGACATTCTTTCCCATAAACTAACTGAAACGGAGACATACCTAGAGGAGTTTTGTAGGCAGTTCTGTACGCCCACACAGCTTCATCCAACTTCAATGACCAATCCTTACGAGACGGGTTCACCACTTTCTCTAGAATTCTCTTGATATCCCTGTTAGAAACTTCAGCTTGCCCATTCGTTTGAGGGTGATAAGCAGTGGCAACATGATGCGTCACATTATATTTCGCCATCAACGTAGTAAACTGGCGATTGCAAAAGTTAGTTCCCTCATCACTTATTATAGCACACGGAGTTCCGAAACGCGTAAAAATTTGCTTATGCAAGAAATTCAATACCACCTTTGCATCATTGGTCGGCAACGCCTTAACCTCGACCCATTTAGACACGTAATCCATAGCTAGCAAGATGTACTGATTGTTGCATGAAGAAACAAAAGGTCCCATGAAGTCAATCCCCCAGACATCAAAGATCTCTACCTCAAGAAGCATGTTAAGAGGCATCTCGTTCCTTCTAGAAATATTGCCAACCCTTTGACAACGATCACATCTCAACACGAACTGATGAGCATCCTTAAACAAGGAAGGCCAATAGAACCCTGCTTGAAGCACACGAGTCGCTGTCTTTTCTCCACCATAATGACCACCATAAACAGTTGAGTGGCAATCTCGCAACACACCCTCCGTCTCACTATACGGAATACATCGTCTGATCATCTGATCTGCTCCTTGTCTAAATAGAAATGGTTCATCCCAATGGTACCACTTCACATCATGTAGAAACTTCTTCCTTTGAGCACTCGAAAGATCTGGAAGAATAACATTGCTAACCAAATAGTTTACATAATCTGCAAACCATGGCTCTTCATCTTGCACTGCAAACAGCTGCTCATCTGGAAAAGATTCATTAATAAGAGATTTGTTATGCAATTCCTTACCGTGGTCCTCTAAGCGTGAGAGATGATCCGCTACTTGATTTTCCGTGCCTTTCCTATCCTTGATTTCCACATCAAATTCTTGCAAGAGAAGCACCCAACGAATCAATCTAGGCTTGGAATCCTTCTTCGACATAAGATATCGAATTGCAGCATGATCCGTATACACAATCACCTTCGTACCAAGCAGATAAGACCTGAATTTCTCGAAACCATAGACAACCGCTAGCAACTCCTTCTCCGTAGTAGTGTAGTTCAGCTGTGCATCATTGAGGGTTTTACTAGCATAGTAAACCACATGAAAAATTCTATCCTTCCTTTGACCAAGCACAGCTCCAACAGCATAATCACTTGCATCACACATAAGTTCAAACGGTTCCTCCCAATTAGGTGCGGTAATGACTGGTGTAGTAGTCAACTTCTTCTTCAAGAGCTCAAAAGCTGCAAGACACTCATCATCAAACTTGAAAGGAACATCGTTCTCCAGGAGATTTCACAAGGGTTTAGAAATTTTTGAGAAGACTTTGATGAATCGTCGATAGAAACCCGCATGACCAAGAAAACTGCGAATTCCTTTTACAGAGATAGGTGGAGGAAGATTTTTGATTGTTTCCACCTTAGCCCTATCCACCTCAATTCCTCTACCAGATACCTTGTGCCCAAGAATAATTCCCCCTCGCACCATGAAGTGACACTTCTCCCAATTAAGCACCAAGTTAGTCTCCACACAACGTTTCAAAACCAAGCCAAGATTATGCAAGCACTCGTCATATGAAGTACCAAAAACTGAGAAGTCATCCATAAAAACCTCCAAATTTGAGCCAATCATGTCTGAGAAAATAGCCATCATGCACCTTTGAAAAGTGGCAGGAGCGCCACAAAGTCCGAAAGAAACCCGTCGGAAAGCAAAGGTACCAAAAGGACATGTGAATGTGGTCTTCTCTTGATCTTCCGGAGCAATGCAAATCTGATTGTAGCCTGAATAACCATCAAGGAGGCAATAATACTCATGTCCCGCCAACCTGTCTAGCATCTGATCAATGAATGGTAGAGGAAAGTGATCTTTTCTCGTGGCTTTGTTGAGCTTCCTATAGTCCATACAAACTCTCCACCCCGTGACTGTTCGAGTAGGGATGAGCTCATTCTTTTCATTAGCAACAACTGTCATGCCTCCTTTCTTTGGCACACATTGAACCGGGTTCACCCAAGAACTGTCTGAGATAGGATATATAATACCCGCATCAAGCCACTTTAGAATTTCCTTCTTCACCACCTCTTTCATAATTGGATTAAGTCTCCGCTGGTGCTCAACAGTAGGCTTAGCTCCCTCCTCTAGCAGAATTTTATGCATGCAATAAAAGGGCTGATTCCCTTGATATCTGCTATAGTCCAACCAATTGCTGACTTGAATTCCCTCAAAATTCGTAAAAGCTTTTCTTCCGCACTAGCTGACAAGTTAGAGGCAATAATAACAGGTAATGTAGATGCATCACCAAGAAAAACATACCGTAAGTGTTCCGGAAGTGGTTTGAGTTCAAGTGTGGGAGCTTCCTCAATAGATGGTTTCAGGCGCCCCTCCGAATTTTTACGTTCTCCTAACCCAAGAGATTCAAAAGGTAAATCAAATCTTCTTTTCCAAGGGGCTGAATTTAGCTGCTGAAGTTGCTCGGCTAATTCCTCATCTTCAAAATCAGAGTCACCAACTAAAGCTTTTTCCAAAGAGTCTGACTTAAGCAACTTCTCCATTTCCATAGTAACTGCAGAATCAACCCAATCCACCTTCAAACATTCTTCTTCATCTGAGGGAAGTTTCATTGCATTAAAAACATTGAAAGTGACATTCTGGTCTTGCACCCTCATGGTGAGCTCCCCTTTCTGCACATCAATCAAAGTCTTTCCCGTCGCCAAGAATGGTCTTCCCAAGATTATGGGAATCTTCTTATCTTCCTCGAAATCCAAGATAACAAAATCAGCAGGAAATATGAGTTTGTCAACTTTCACCAACACATCCTCCACTATGCCTCTAGGATATGTAACTGAACGATCAGCCAACTGCAAAGAGATGTTGGTAGGCTGTGGTTCCGGTAGACCAAGTTGCATATAGACCGACAAGGGCATGAGATTGATGCTAGCTCCCAAGTCACACAAGCACTTCGCAAAAGACAAATTACCAATAGTGCATGGAATAGTAAAGCTACCAGGATCCTTTAGTTTTGGAGGCAATTTCTGTTGCAGCACAGCACTGCATTCTTCCGTTAGAGCAACGGTCTCTAATTCCTCAAGCTTCAACTTACGAGAAAGAATCCCCTTCATGAACTTGGCATAGCTCGGCATCTGTTCAAGAGCTTCGGCAAAGGGAATGTTAATCTGCAACTTCTTGAACACCTCTAAGAACTTAGCAAACTTCTTGTCCAACTGCTGCTTCTGGAGTCTTCTAGGATAAGGAGGAGGAGGATAGATCTGAGTGTTCTTTGTAGACTGCTCCACAGAATTTTTAACAGGTTCCTTGCTCTTCTCTACTTCATCACCTTGCTGATCAGCCATCAAATCAGGTTGAGCAATTTCGGGCACTGCAGATTTTTCACCCTGCTGATTCTGAATATCTTCATCTTCTTCTACTGCTGATTTAGGGCCTGCTATAACTTTTCCCGATCTCAAAGTCACAGCCTTCACCTGTTCCTTGCTATCTCTCCTACCTGGATTTGCTTCCGTATCACTAGGAAGAGTTCCTTGAGGTCTACTAAGTAAGGCACTTGCAATCTGTCCTATCTGAGTTTCCAAGAGCTTCTGACCAGCTTGTAGGTTCTTTAACGCTATCCACACATCATCTGATTTTTCATTAGAAGATTGCCCCGCATGAGCCTGGGGTTGTTGCTGTTGAAATCCCGGAGGTTGATATGATTGCTTTGGAGCATACTGCTGCTGATAACCTTGATTGAATGGCCTTGCTTGCTACCCCTGAAAATGCTGATAGGGTTGCTGAGGTTGTTGAGCACCTTGGTTGTTGCTCCAGCTGAAGTTAGGATGATTCCTGTTGCTTGGATGATAGGTGGCTGGTACTGGTGCAGCAGGTCTCTGAAAATTACTTACGAACTGTGCTGATTCAGAAGAGATAGCACACTGATTCGTCTCATGTGCGCCCGCACATAGCTCACAAACACTAGCAACCTGCTGAACTCCATAATTAGCAAGAGAATCCACCTTCATCGAAAGAGCCTTCAACTGAGCTGCAATAGCTGAAGCTGTGTCAACTTCAAGAACACCTGCTACCTTACCTTGAGAAAGCCTCTGTGTTGGATTTTGATATTCGTTAGCAGCCATCATCTCAATAAGATCATATGCTTCCTCATAGCTCTTCGCCCATAGAGCTCCACCAGATGCTGCATCTAGCAAAGGCCTAGACTGTGCTCCCAACCCATTGTAGAAACCATTAATAACCATCCAATCAGGCATGCCATGATGAGGGCACCTTCGTAGCATCTCCTTATAACGTTCCCAAGCCTCACACAAAGATTCGCCAGATTGCTGTTGAAATTGAGTTAACTGGTTCCTTATTGCTGCAGTTTTCGCCATAGGGAAGAATTTAGTAAGAAACTTCTGAGCAAGATCATCCCATGTAGTAATGGAACCAGCTGGTAGAGAGTGTAACCAGCCCTTAGCCTTATCCCTTAAGGAGAATGGGAAAAGCCTCAACTTGATAGCATCATCCGACACACCATTAAATTTGAAAGTGTCGCAGATCTCGATAAAGTCCCTGATGTGCATATTAGGATCCTCTGTCGAAGCACCCCCAAACTGAACCGAATTCTGCACCATCTGAATTGTGCTCGGCTTGATCTCAAGGTTATTCGCTGCAATAGCTGGCCTGACAATACTAGATTGTATGTCAGTAATCTTCGGCTGCGAATAGTCCTTCAAAGCCTTAACTGCTGCTGGTAAATCTGCCATCTCTACAGTAGTTTCAAGTTCCTCTTTCTGATTATCTACTACAAGACCGTCTTCTGCCAGTTTTTTCTTACGAGCCTGCAAACGTGTTCGCATACACGTTCAAGTACCTGAAAACACCACGAAACAAACAACTAAGTAAGAAATCCGAGTCAGTGAACGCTAACGACCACTGATGACAAGAACATAAACTAAACAAAACACCGATGATCCCCGGCAGCGGTGCCAAAAACTTGTTAGCATAAAATTACGCAAGCGCACGTAGTCACAAGTAATATAATTAAAGTTCGTTCCACAGAGATCTGGTTAAGTTTAATCAGTAAATATGCCTATGCAACAATGTTTGGTTTTAATCCACTGCTAAGACAAATAACAATTTTGGTATTGATTAACTAGATTAAACTAAGATGCAATTTTTAAACTAAGAATTAAATTAACTAATGAGATTGAATTCGAATTACTAATATGAGAATAAACATGGGATCCCAACTTCATTAAATACTTCCCTTAGATCTGACGCCTTTAATCTCTATATGCAATGATTTTGATATCTGATCGGATAACACGAAACCAGTATACGCTACCTGTCAGCATACGCATACCAAACTAAACATACATCCACAAAAGAGATAGAAGATGAATAGACACCAATTATGCTTAGACCCTATATGTCTATAGAATTTGAAAACATAACGGTTGAAGAACAGGTTATCCATTAAGATCACATAGGGTAGTATAAGTATTTTCATCTCACACCACGAATCATATTGACAATCAATTATGAACCTATGCTAGCATGGCAAGTTCTAAATCTCAAGATCCACTTTCACTTCACAAGAGATTAACAATTCAATTTAGATGTTAGCTACGCATCTAAAAGCATTAAGATTAACCATACGAGGATATCAATTTCACATCACACACAGATCTTTACAGCATCAAGATACTAAGTTCCATAAATAACTCCGTTAGAATCCCATGATAACGTTTAGCCCATAATTGAACTATTCATCGTCATGGGATTTGATGAAAACATAATAATTAACAAGATATGAAAGAAAGAAACAATAATATTAATAAAAACGAGAGTTGAGAAAACAAATCTATAATCCAAAGTATACAGAAGATGAAGTAGATCTAGATCTTTGCTTGTCACCGAGCTTGAATCCTTCTCCACTTTTCTCTCTTGCAGTACTATGTTACAATAATAATAATCTGATACAAATTACAAGGTACGATGTGTTTATATAGGCACTACAAGTCTTGCCCAGCAAGAAAATACAAAAACAGAATTATAATAGAATTTCTGCAAGATACGTTTCCTAATTTGATTATGTTTTGTAAGGAAAATTCGTGGCTGACTTTTCTTCAGATTTTCTGGAACGTTCCCCACGTAATTGGACCTCTGGACCACCTTATAATGATAGAAAATCTCGTTATCTTCGCGTGGACTGCTTACGGGCCTCAAACGGACTTCTAGAACTCAAGATATGGCCAAAACAGTGTAAACTGTGCAACCCTTCTCGAAAATCCGAATTTTAATCAATTAATTCCCAAAAAATTATAAAAGCATCCACCTTAGTCAACATTCTCGTAATCCTGCACAACTAAGCAAAACACATCAAATCTACAACAACTTGAGCCCAAGACAATCAATTTAAGCCGAAATTAAGCGATCCAAGTGGATATAAAATCCACTTATCAATTAAGAAGGGTGAGAGTTCTGCATTGGATGATGATAACAGATTTGGATTGATTGGTGGTAGATTGAAGTGTACTTGGTTGAATTCTGTTTTTGGTTCCCTTCGAGATGATGCTTCTGATGTTGAGCTTACACGTTATACACAGTCCTACGTGTTGCAGCTGATTGGTGGGATCTTATTGACCGATCATTCTGGGGGTCAGGTTCATTGTATGTACCTTCCTCTTCTCTTGGATTTTGCTAAATGTGGGAAACTGTCTTGGGGTTATGCTGTTCTTGCATACCTTTACATGGAATTATGCAAGGCGTCTCGTAAAGATACAGAGGAGGCAGCCGGATGTCTTTTATTATTGCAGTTGTGGGCTTGGAGTAGACTACCTTCTTTGGCTCCTGTTCCTCGTGATCCAGTTTTAGATCACTCACGTATTTGGGGTGATCGTCCAGGGCCACATGGTTTGAGGTAAAAATGTTCAATTTTACCACATTTATTGACATATTGAATGATATTTTCGACATTCAAACTATATAGTTGTTTATTAATTCCTTTGAATCAATTCTAATGCCCTTTTTATGTTTTCATGTATTATATAGGTGGTGTGCTCATCTTTCCTTCCTTGACAGTGGTTCACATTCAATTTCCACCTACCGAGTTCAGTTAGATGTTCTTGCCGATTCTCACTTTTTATGGCAGCCATACACCGATGAGATTCTTGCCGAACTATCGGAGCAGTGTAGAGAAGGCAAAGATATTTGGTGTTACAAGGGGCCTCATATATGTTTTTGTTTCGTGGAGCCACATCAGCCCGACAGATGCCTGCGCCAGTTTGGGATTATACAGGATATACCATCTTCTGCTAGTTATTGTCCTGAACTTCATAAGATTAACTTGAAGGGTAAGGCAGACTTGGACTGGACTTGGATGCATCGTGATCATGTAGCTCTTTGGGATGATAGGAAGAATAATGTTTTTGCTGGAGATGTCGGTGTGGGTGTATCTGAGCGTTACCCCAAGTGGTATTCATCTATTACTCATCGGTATCTGACTCGCATTGGTGGTGGCCATTCTTATACGGTAATCACAATAAGCTCATCCTTACTTGTTTTGCTATATACTTGTACTTGTAATTATAATTATATTTGTTTTGCCATGTATTACTCTATTTGTGCAATGTATTGATACAAATTGTTTTGTTTATGCAGTTGGATTTATTGGATCACCTAGATTTATTACACAAGGAAGCGAGATTTGGAGACTTACCAGCTATTACGACTCATGCTAGACAGGTGCTGCAAGAGAAGTTTGCATCCGGATACTTTCAAGATTTCCCTGTTGAAGACCGGCGTGCCAAGGAAGTTGAGTTGAAACAAAAAAGAAAACGAGGTGGCCGCGGGGTCAAAGCTCCACGCTTGCTAGGACCACGGATTGGTGTTGATTTAGATGATGATGCCGAAGGTGGCGAGAGGCCTAGTGATGAACCACCACTGTCATATCCAAAATTCCACCTATTCACACAATCTCCAAACACGTTTCCTGATTATGTAGCAAGACAACAACAGCCACCACAACCGGATCAGCAGCAGCCACTAGAGCAGGAAGATCAGCAGCACCAGGTTTGACATACTTATTTGCAAGTAATTATTGCACGCGATTTAAATTTCCGAAAACAAATTTATAGTTTGTAAAATGGTTGTTGGTATGTACCTAGTGAGTTCATACCTAGAGTTGAGTTGAGTATGTATAGAAATCTAATATTCTATCATTGAGGGGAAATCATAAACATTGATTTCCAATTGAGAGGTATCGGGTGTTAAATTTGATTGAATCTACCATTACCATTTAACTTTTTGCAGTCACATTGTGTGGTCTACAAATACATTCATATAATTTTTGGGATAGATAGTCAATACTAATACTTTATTTGAGAGAAATGAATAAAATAGCCTACTTTTTATAAAAATTTACAAGTATAATATGTTCTTGTAGTCAATAAATGTACTTGGTCAATAAATTTACTAGTGCTGTGTCACCGTAACAATGATATATCGATCTAAATATGTACATATCTTGAATTTCACATGAACAGGTCCCACCTGTAGATCATGAGCATCCTATGCAGTTATGAGCTCGTAAGAAAGTTACCGATCAGCAGTATACGAGGAAAACTTGGTGAGTTTTTTTAAATCTTTTATTTGCATTATTTCGAGCATCAATTCCTTTATTTGTTTGTGGTTTTGAGTCTTTATTTTGTTTAGGCAGAAGAAATAAATTGATGGCAATCTTATGAGTTTTGCATGACAATTAAATAGGTGAGTTATCTTGCGTTAATAAATTATACGGTTGTAGTAGATAAGTTATTTTCGTATAATACGGCCCCGCCAGGGGCACTAATATCAATGAATTTCTGATATATATGCAGGCACATGGAGATGTCAT
The DNA here is from genome assembly GCA_036435485.1 of Saposhnikovia divaricata. Classification (NCBI taxonomy): domain Eukaryota; kingdom Viridiplantae; phylum Streptophyta; class Magnoliopsida; order Apiales; family Apiaceae; genus Saposhnikovia; species Saposhnikovia divaricata. The sequence goes on along the minus strand of CM071600.1, from coordinate 58,200,285 downwards.
TTCTGTAGGCGTCCTTCATTTCAATGCTCAACGTGAAGGGGTCCTTCATTTTGATTAGTGTTAAGGCAGTTCAATTATGTAAAAGAATTTTTATGTAGAAGAATTTTTATGTAGAAGAATTTTTATGTAGAAGAATTTGTAATATTAGTTTACAATATTTGAAATTTTTATGGGTCTTTTATTTCAATATTTGTACTTTTTTGTTGTTGTGCATTATGAGATTTTTTTTCCCTGTGAAATTTTACAGTTGGTGTCATTTGGGTGTGAGTACAGGTAGTGAGTATAGTTGACAATTTGCCATCTAATTCTGGCCTATGTCACGGTGATCTATCCACCGTATCAGACCCTATCACGGTTATACGTGTGCCATATTAGGCCCTGTCACGGTTATGAATGTTCCGTATTAGAGGTGATACGGAGTACACTGTTCCGTGTTACAGGTGACACGGAGTACGGTGTTCCGTATTAGGGGTGAAACGGAGTACAATGTTCCGTATTCAAAGGAATCCTGAATTTCCTTACATATGCAGTAATCAATAACAATATAAGCAGGACACATATCCAGAAATTTAATAACAATATGTTTAACAATAACAACAAGCAATAACAATAACAATTTAAGCAATAAGAAGAAGCAAAAACAATAACAATTTAACTAAGTTTTAGATCCAGAAAACAAATAACAATATGTTTACAACCATCATACTCATTACAAATCTAATGCGTCAATAATGGATTAATACAATAATGGATTAATACATTCAAATAACACATGAAATCAATCTACGGAGCACTAGAAGAAGGTCCTTTGCCTTTTGATCCTTGATAATCCATTGCGTTCTTGTATCTTGTGGACTTTCGTCGACCAACTTTTTTGGAATATCATCAACATCAAAGATCACTGTTGGAAACCCAAGTAATGGAGGCCATTCTTTCTTGCTTGGTATTGGCTCAAAGTGACCCTCATAGACTATTCTTGCTTTCTCTAGCTTATACCACCCACTTACAAGGCTTGTGTGGGCCAATCCTACACTAGCACAAGCAGCAAGAACATGTGAACATGGAATGTGATACGTTTGCCACTTGTTACATGTGCAAATCTGTTCCCGTACACGAACAACATGTTTATTCCCCCCTTCTGACTATGCTTCTTTGTTATCACCTCAAACACCCAATTGTAGCGGTCAACACTTGTCACCTGATGTCCACTTACGCGTTCTTTCCATTTGTTCAAAATTTTATTGGCATGCTTGGTAAACTCGTTACCATCAACAGCTTGCTTTTTTATCTCTGCACGAAGTTGCTCAAAGTAGCTAACCACCTTATAATATAAGGCCTTCACCATTGCTGTGACCGGGAGTTTTCTTGAGCTTTTGATGGCATTGTTCCAACTCTCGGCCATATTTGTTGTCATTATACCAAATCTCTTGCCTCCATCACAAGCTAAAGATGTTTGTTGGCGGTTTATCTCACTAAACCACTCATCTGCTCCAGGAATAGCTCCCAACAAAGCCTTCCAATGCAAATTGAATTTGGACTCTGTCAATTGGCTACACATTGCAACCACTCTTTCCTTCGATTTAGCCTTCTTGAATTGACTAGCAAAATTCGCAGCTAGGTGTCTAACACAAAACCGGTGATAGCCGTATGGTTCACACCACCCGATGTCAGGATTTTTCATAGCAGACATGATTCCTGCATGTCTATCAGAAATCACACAAACTCCCATTCGCTGCAAGGCAACCATCTTTCTCAATCTCTCCATGAACCATGTCCAGCTTGCTATATTTTCTGCTTCAACAATTGAAAATGCTACTGGAAGAAGGTGGTTGAAGCCATCAACTGCTGTGGCAGTAAGTAATACTCCTCCGTACTTGCCATACAAATGTGTTCCATCAATCTGAAGTACTGGAATGCAATGTACAAAGGCATCTACGCAAGGCTTGAATGTCCAAAAGACTCGCTTGAATCTTACCACCTATTTTCAAATTACACAATATTAAAACGACATAAGTTACATAATTGAAATCTTTTTTTAGGCCCCGCTAGGGGCACTAATCAATGCATGTCGAAATATATTACAGTTTCAACAAATTGCATACCTGAGGTAAAGGCCCTCCTAGATCATGCTCTTTGAAATACCAGCTGACTGCACCAATGCCCATACTTTGTAGCACACTCATCAATAGTGACAGCTCCTGGTATGATTGCTCCCAAGAACCATAAATCTTCATAGTTGCAATTTTTTTCCCGTCTCTAACCTTTTTCCTTGTTGGTACATACCCAACTTCCTTCGTAATTGCAGCAACTAACACCTTCTCTGAGACATTAGGATCCACAGCTAATAGGTCAATGATGATATCTGCAATGTGTGAAGCATCCAAATTGGGATGATCTTGTGAGATAGAATGATTGATACATGTATGCGGACCCTTAATCTCCATGATTTCAAAAAAGTTATGTGACTTTCTCTTTCTCGCCCTCAATTTCCACTCACAACCTTCACTATTTTGTTGGCAAACCACATCCCAAGTCAATGGATCAGATTTCAACACCTTTATCATTTGATGATTGGAAATATGAACCTTCTTTACTAAATTTATCAACTGCTCTTTTGACTCAAACAACATTCCTTTAGCTAGCTCTGCCGGATTATGAAGTTCAGTATCTTTTTGCATACCATACTCTAAATCTGAAGCAATCATTGAAGAGCCGTCGAAAGACCTATAGTAAGGTATATCATCATCCGTTAACTCGGTGTTTCCTCTTGACCCCCTTGAACTAGTGCTAGAAACACAATCAACACCCCATTGAACACTTTTTGTTCCTCTCGACCCTTCACTACTAGCACCACCCATGAACCAAGTCCTACTTGAACTACCACTCGAAATACAATCAATACCGCCTTGGAAACTTTTTGAACCATGATTGCTTGAGGTATTTTCACCAACATTCGAGTATCTAAACATATCACCTGAACTTATGCTCATACCAATTGGGACTTTTTCAATGTAAAGTTCCACACGAGGTTTACTTTCGGAATCATCCACCGATTCAAACATATACTCAACGTCATCATCATCAACAATCAAAACAACACCATACTTATTTGTACTAGGATTCTTAAACCTACGAAAAATCTTTAACTTAAACGATTCCGGATTTATAGCTAGCTTTCGATACAAAACATTCAGAATTTCTACATATTTCAAATTAAAGTGCAATTTGACAAAAGCAATCACATCTCTATCATATGTACTTCCAATTGCAGCATCATATATAATGTTCCCATCAACATATAACCATCCCCAAACATAATCTGAAGCCATTAAACTAGGGTTTCAAATAGAGAACATTACCTTGATATTTGGGAGAGATTTGATTGGCAATTGGCAGTGGCTGCTCGGGTCTGTGGGTTAGTATACATATACCATACACGCTAGACGTAACACCGTGTATACTCCTATTACGGAGTACGGTTTACCGTGTTAGTCCTAATACGCTATCCAATAATCCGTGTCAGGTCCTATTACGGATTTCCAAGCTCCGTGTCAGGTCCTATTACGGATTACAGTATTCCGTATTACTCTTAATACGTAGAGAAGCTTTGAAATTGCATTACAAAACACTAGTTCAATATAATACACATAAATTCAATAAAGGGCAAATTGTATTGATTCTCTTTGATCAATTTGAACAATATGATTTTCATACCTATTACAAAAATATTGAACTGCCCTAATTACATTGTTAATTGAAATTACACCCAATTGCTCTAGATAATTCATTACATGAAATTTAAATCTACACATAAAACCTTCTGTTGATGGCGTTAAAGTCGTCCAAATTGTGAATGTTAACCAACATTTATGTATTGAAAGTTGTCTTCTAAGGTTATTGTTGAAACGTATTTGGATTTTAATAATATCCAAATTCTGAAGATATGGCCGCTGTAGATGTTCCAAGACGACAAGTATAGAGGGTTTGGAACCGTCTCTACGTAAGTTCCAGTGATGCACTGTATATACGTCAATTCCTCCCCAGTTCTTTCATCCATTTTGAGTACCTGAAGCCAACTGTTTTGAATGATTGGACTAAAGATAGAACTTGGAAGACAAATACAAACAATAAAGATGGCCTGGATATAAAACTAAGTGTATCACGGTGGACAGTCTTCCGTATCTAATCTTGTCACGGTTGACGGTCCTCCGATTACGCTAATACGGTGGACGGTACTCCGTATTAGTGTAATACGGTGGACGGTACTCCGTATTAGTGTAATACGGTGGACGAAACTCCGTGACCAGTCTGTATTTAGGGCCAAATATTTGGAAATCAGTATTTTGGACAAACAGTATTTAATTTTGATTATTTTGGGCCTTCACCCATTTTATAACAAGGTGTGATGCTGATAAATAAAATAACAAAAATATTACTATAACTAGTATTTTATTTAAATTTGGAAATCATATGAAATCGATAATTTTAATGAGAATCATGACAAATCATATGATAGAATTTGTTAATTAACGAGGCACAAATAATTGCCCGATTCTTGTATGAACTTTAGTTTTTATAAAAAAAACTTGCTTATAGCCTGTGTAAAACATGGATTATTTTTAATTTTTTTATAATTTATTTATAGTATCGTATGATATTATAAAGAGGTTTTTGATAAATATATTATTAAAAGTAAAATTTCACCTTTTTACTTTTTTTAAAAAGAGATATTTGCAAAAATACTATATTATGTGTATTTATACTATATCTATAAAAAAAAAGTTTGCAAAAATACACCAGTATAGTTATTAGTTGTGGTCGTTATGTTAGTTGTTTGATAACAAAACTCTGATTTCAACAGATTCTCTATCAATTCATCATCAAAACGAGTGGATTCTGCAACAATCAAATACGATTTTTTCAAATTTCTGAAAAGGTATGCTCGATTCTCTAATCTGTATCTATTTACTGAGTTGAAAAATTAAGATATAGATTTGAAACTTCAAATTCAATTGTACAAGTTTGATTTAGATGAACTTTTGATTGTATTTGGTTTGGGTTTATGTTGATTTGAGTCGATTGAAATGCAAAAATGAGTTTAGCAGATTCTTTAAATTGTGTGCTTATTTTGTACGACTTTTTTGAAATCCTTGACATAATATGATTGAAAACATGTAGAAAAGGTTGTTGTTAGTTGTATTGAGTTGATTGAAGTGCCAAATCGAGTTGTGGAAAGTCTTGTAAATTGTCTCTGTATTTTGTACATGTTTTTTGAATTGTTTTGAAAGAATTGAAATAATATGATTGAAAACATGTAGAACAGGTTGTTCTCAATTGTATTGAGTTGATTGAACTGCCAAATCCAGTTGCGGAGAGTCTTGTAAATTGCCTCTGTAATTGTACCTGTTTTTTGAATTATTTTGAAAGCATTGAGATAATATGATTGAAAACAGGTTGGTTTGAGTTGTATTGAGTTGATTGAACTGCCAATTCCATTTTCGCACAGGCATGTAAATTGCCTCTGTAATTGTACCTTTTTTTTAAAATGTTTTGAAAGCATTGATATAATATGATTGAAAACATGTAGAACATGTTGTTTTGAGTTGTATGGAGTTGATTGAACTGCCAATTCTAGTTGCAAAGTCATTTAAATTGCCTTTGTAATTCTACCTACTTTTTTAACTTTTCTGAAATGCTTGAGATAATGTGATTCCAAACATGTAGAACTAGTTTCAGTGGGTTGTTTTTTGTTGATTGAAATACGAAATCAAGTTGCAATTAAGTGAAATATCTTTACAAATTTAAAACGTTACCCTTCTTCATAAATTTCAGCTCTTTTTGAATGAATGGATGAACGAACCGGGGAAGAGTTATCCGTCTCTCAGTACGAACTTGAATATACTTTTGGGAAATCTCAAATCCTCTATATTTCACAGTTGTGATGCATCTACACCAACCATTTAACATGAATATGGATATTATAGAAATTCAGATTCGTTTTAACAGCAAACACATATATCCTATATACAGTGCTAATCCTTTATAAGATCAGGATATACAAGAAGTATATGTAAATTCTATTCTTAACATCACAACTCATGAATTATTCCTAACAATCTCCCCCTATTTATGCTTTAGAATCTGAAGCATAAATCTAAGTTGTAGATGTCAAAACAAATAACAATACAACCAGAATAGAATTTATGAATTTAAGATCATGAAGTTAAGTACCTCCTTCTTCAGATGTAGACAAATATCTAGTACTTAGAAGAAAGAATTCAACTATATGATGCTTCTTTTCCTTTACCACTTCCCTGGTGAGATTCACCTCTGTCACCCTTAGTTGTTCTTGTATCTCTTCCAGTCTGTTCATCTCCCCCAATTTGTTGCCTCTGAATTGTTTTTATCTCCCCCTTTTTGACATCAGCAACATTAATTCCAAGAGATTCAGTAACAGAACAAATGAGATTCATCAGAACCACTTGATTTTCAATAATTGTGACTTGGTTATCTTCAAGTGTTTGAAGTCTTGATTGAATAGCAATTTGAGATTTCTGAAAATCCTTTAGAACTTCAGAACTAACATAAATGTTGGAAGTGCTTGTTGTATCTTCAGACTCAGATGCAGAAATAACCTTATCTTCAAGCCTTGTAGAAGAAGTTGCCTGTGTAGTATGCTCTTATAACACCCCCAGATCCGGGGTCAGGGATCTGGTCGTTACGACCTCAATATCCACCCTCAAAACCAATATAAATGAAATTACAACCTTGTGACCCAAAACAACAACCACTCACCCGTTATAGTCCCAGAGATGAAATCAGAGTAACCTTCAATATTATTAATCACAAGTTTGAGTTCTTACAACCCAAAGAATTTTCATTAACTATAACATGCTCTTTGCCATCCATTTACAAATGCCAAATAAATACATACATTAGCTACTCGAAAGCTAACATCTAGCCTGCCAATAGCTTCTTACTCAGCAGTGGCAGCTATGATCTCAGCGGTTAATCCTCAGACTGCTATCAATTGCTTGCACCAATTGCGCCTTATGCGACCATCAGATCTAGCTGTTGTTGTGATATAATAGATAAAGCAAGGGTGAGCAATAGCCCACCAACAATAATATAAGTGAACAACAATATATATAACAGTTCAAAAGTATTTTGAAACCATATGCCATGCATTTAACGAACATAATGCTAGTATAATATGAAAGATGAAGTTACAAGGTAACTCAAAAATATACTTCTGTGGAAATATCTGCTATGTCAAAGATAAGCAAGATAGCATTATTTATCATAACAGAGGAACTTGTAGAAAAATATTGCAATTCAAGATTCAATCACTTTTTCACCTGCCAACACCGATAGTGTTGCAGAAAATTTCCAACATTTGAAAGGTGAACTAATTCCGGAGCATTGACGCGCCAGGAGCCATAACATTTTACGATGATCAGTCACATGTTATGCTCCCCATCATTTGTTCTCTACATGTAGAAGGAAGCACCGACGAATTTACTTGTCAACCGCCCTCTGGAACCCCCCGGCCAACGGTTGGGCCATTGCAGGACCGGCGTCACTCGGCCTCTTACGCGGCTCCTAGTTCGTATAACATCCATAACTCTGAAACATAAAGTTTGTACCCCTTTCCCCAAGTGTAATACTTGTTGATAAGACTCCACAAAGTAGTCGCATCTAGTTGGAAAGGAAAACTCACCAATATTTCCCAAGCTACTGCTTGTTAATGGATACCAACTTGTTCCAACATTCTTACCCCTCGAATGATGAGAAGGTACACATGATTTGATAGATAAACAACAACCAAGTTGCGAGGTAAAAGAATAGTTTCAAAAGATTTATGACCGGGAAGTCAACATGATAAATAGCATCCCTCAAGTAAGGTTCCCTTATATTTGGAAGATAGACTCAATGAAGAATGAAATTTGTGAACCTTTCTTGATATAATATAATAATAATATGGCTCCGAAGAGATTTCAGAGTATTCAAAGTCGAAGACAACATTTGAAGAGGAATAAATAATATTGAAGTTGTTTCAAGGCATTGAATTAATATTCAAAGAATATTTATCGAATAAGAAATATTTAAAGAATATTTAAAAGTATGAAAGAATATTTTAATCGAAGTATTTCTCACGATAACTCTTCGAATGAATAAAGAGAAAGTATTTTTTGAATAAATGAATACTAAAAGAGAAAAAGGCAATTTGGCTGGCTATCTTTTTTGTTTTTGGCACTTGGATGGCTGAGAATAATTTTTGACATTTTGTCTGGCTGTAATAAAAATTTTAAGCACTTGAGGGGCTTCCGTCAAGTGCCGTTAGGATTTAACCCAAAAACTTGAATATTTTCGGTAATTCATGTTTTAACAACCAGACAAAATGTCAAAAAATTTATTACAGCCAGACAAAATGTCAAAAATTTTATTGCAGCCAGACAAAATGTAAAAAAATTTATTACAGCCCCTCATACCAAATGTCAAGCCCCTCAAGTGCTTAAAAATTTTATTACAGCCAGACAAAATGTCAAAAATTATTCTCAGCCATCCAATTGCCAAAAGCAAAAAAGATAGCCAGCCAAATTGCCTTTTACTCATACTTAAATGAATATTCAAAATAATTTTCATTTAATATTAAGACTTGAAAGGAATATTTGAAATAATATTTGATAAATAAATAGAACTTCAGACGAATATTTAAAATAATATTCATTAAGTAAATAGGAACTTAAATGAATATTCAAAAGTAATATTCATTTAATAAATAATATTCTAAATTGTAACGCCCCCAAATCCGGGGTCAGGGATATGGGTCGCTACCGTGGAAAACCTTTAACAACCAAACAATCAACTGCCAAAATTTAATCTAAAACATGACATCCGACCCCTAACTACCAAGAATCTTTTCAGGTTATAGACTTGGAAACAAGAAATCCAAAAACACTTATAATAACTTCTTTTATTAACTTAGAACTCTTGGTACAACAATCTCTTATACAATCATATTTTGTTAGTATCACCTTGATATAAGGTATACAACAACCACAATATTCTAATACAACAAATATTACAACTCAGGAATATGAATACCATACTAGTCTAACTAAACATCTTGTAGACAGACTCAAAATACAGAATCACTTTGAGCCGAACATCAACTCGATCCATGACTTGCCCTGCTTCGAGCTAAACTAAGTCAACTGCATCCACTATCTATCTCTGTAGAATAAGATTTAAACAAAAGCAAGAATGAGCGAAAGAGGCGCTCAGCAAGTATATAATAGAGTATACAAAAAATACTTTTGGAAAACTTTGAAGGTTCTAAAATCCAACTTGAGGATGATACCATTCTTGAAATATTCACAACGAAAATTTTTCAATAGGAAAGAAGTTTACAGAATTCGACAAGAAATTCATCTCGACAGCTTTATAAACGATTTTGATATTTATCTCAACAATTTTATAGCGATTTCCTATAAAAACTTTGAATAACTGAGCAACAGATGCTTCAGCTACTAAGAGACAACCTTTAAGAAATTCACGAAGATACATCAACTCTCAATTAAACAAACATTCAAGAAATTCTCAATTATTCATAATCTCACTCTTGTCGACTAAGTACTTGCATACTTAGCTACCAGACCGGCCTGACATTAATGAGTTCATGAATAAATAAGAAAATCTCAATTCATTCTCGATTTTTAACCGTCACTGTGCAACAAATGCATCAACGACAATCTGAATCTCGAATTAATTTAGAACAATTCAAAAAGATTCGACGCTTGATTATCAACAATAAAAATATGATTTTTCAGAAGGAATAACCCTTAAAGATTGGAACTACGATAAGACGCTACGAGCTAAGCTGGGTGATCAACCCATGATAGAGCTCCAATCCCGTACACTCAATACGGGTCCTCAAATGAAAGGGGATCCCAAGCCAATGCTTATACATCATCAGGCGTCACTGCTACCGATGACGTAAATATAGAAATTGGTGACTGGCGCCTCAGTCAAAAGTACGTTCCAATATGATAAGGATATTTAAAAAGAAGAATTCACATTCCGAACAGATATTGAAGTGTGTCATAATCATGACAGAATATAAACAGTTCTTATAGGGGTAAAGAACAATTGTAAACTTTTATAACACAATGGATAAAATCACATGTTTGGGATAAGTTGTAAACAATTATAAAACTGATTAGAAAGACTTGAACGATTTCTCACGAATTTAAGAGTTTAAATAAGGTATTTGCAGAACTTTCATTTTTAAGAAAGCATAATATTATACTAGAGCATTCTTCATAGATATTTAAAAAAAACATGCATACTCTGAACAAAAGAGTACGGTTAGTAGACTTGCCTTAGGTCCTAGCTAATAAGTACGCTTGACAATTTAGAGAAAACATTCCTTCGTCTATCCCGTGTGTCCAATCCTCTGCTTAGATCCTCTGCCGATTCGATGCGCTTGAGATTGCCACATGTCTGATTCACCGCGATCGAGTCCGCACATCGATTCTATAGTTAACACAATATAGTACTTTAGTCTTCGGGATAAACATATGGTCTACTGACGCTAGTACGCACACCCTAATACGTTTATCTTAATCACAAATATTTCTATAAAATGGAAAAGACGGAAGTGTCCCGTTTGAAAGTGGACGCTTCCCGGTATATACAACACCTCACATCAACCATCGATTCAATCAATCAACATATACTTAATAACTTATATCAATTAAGGCTTTATGCATGACAAATCTTAAGTCATAAATCAAACTCAAAGTCAATAACGACTATCCTTATAGTCGTTAACACTTAATCATGTAAACAAATATTCGTATATTCGTATATCTTGCATGCACACGACCTTCTAATCACATAACTTGTAACTCAGTTAATATTTTCGATTGATAATAACGATCATATACGAGAGATGTGCCCGTTTAAATATCAAAGAAGTTATATATATTTTAAAAAAATTCGGTTGCATCTCCCTTTGTATGCTCACCTTACCAATACCGAAATACAATCGACCCAAACAACAAGTACTCACGCATAACTATACGACTTAACTCATAATCATTACTATACCTTTACAATCTTACTTACTAACTCAATTCAAAACAATTAAACTTTTATACATTTAGGGACTCTTCGTCAATAGATTAGAGTCGCAACATTTAATCATTGAACTAAAAAAAATAACTCTAACTCATGATCTAAACTTGATAGGGTCTTACTACGATAACCACTATCAGCTAATCAACTAATCATATAAACATACTCGATTATTCATGTAATCACATTGACTCGATTACCACATAAACAAATAAGTATATAAACTCGAGTGATAAATCTCCTAACTAAGTTTTCAAAATATTTTAAATACTTAAATTAATTTACTTAATCAATTAATAAATAAATCGATTAAATAAATTAATTAATCAACCAATAATCGAAGAAATAATTTTAAATCCATTTTTAATTCATTAATTGATTATCGAAAGAATTAATCAATTAGTAAATAATTTTTAAAACTTTAAATCAAATTATAATTCATTAATTGATTAAGTAAATAATAATCAATTAATAAATTAAATTATTAAATCATTTTACAATTCATTAATTAACTAATAAAAATAATTAATTAATTAATAATTTAAATTTTAAAACATTTTTCATTTTTAAAACTCATTTATAATTCATTTATTTTTAGAAAAATTTGATATAACCGTTTCGTAAAACAAACTATCCGGGGTCGCAACCCCTCAACCAAACACAAACCAAACAATCTTTCAATACCACCAATCTAACAATACGGACTAACTAATTACTCCAAGTCACCGATTTCAATTTATCAATGTCGATGACGGCAATTCCGGTGAAACCACCTAATGATTTCCTAACATCGAAAATTGCCCCCAAACTCCTTACCAACTACAATTTCTAGTCAACCAAACACTAATAAGAGATTAATTCTTTAAAACCTATTTTTTTTAATATAAATTCTTTAAATCTGAAATTTTTAAATAAAACCTATTTTTTATTAAAACCTATTTTTTAAAAATAAATTCTTTAAATCTGAAATTTAAACTAAATATGCTTGCAACCTCTAATATATATATATATATATATACATACATATACACACACAAAATTCAAGAATAAGCTTCAAGAACACAAAATACACAAAACCCACACATGAATCCCATCAAGAACCACAGCAAACTTGCGGAACAACCCGAACAACAACAAAAAATCGCTGTACACAACGGCTCCGGCGACGGCAGCAACCGCGGGTGGCGGCGCCGCGCCAGGTCGTCGGGTTCCGGCCCCGATCCGGAAATTTTGATTCTCGAAATATGTTTTTGATTACATAAACAGGTAGATGACGATGAGAGCTTCGATTTGAATATATATAAGCTATGGTTTGAGAATCAAAACCATATACAAAAGGGGTTTAATTCTCAAGAACGAAAATGGGTCAAAAATTATACCCGAAAATGAAAGTGTTTGGATCTGAAATTTGAAGACATAGATGTGTAGAGCTCAGAGAGAGGATCAATTTGGGTATATATATGTCATAGTTTGAGAATCAAAACCATAAGAAAATATGGTTTGATCTTTGAAGAACAAGTGAGAGAAAATGAGAGAGATGAAAGAGATGTAAGAGATGAGAGAGAAATGAGAGAAAGAAATATGGGGGCTGCTCTCAAATGAGAGAAAAACCCTATCTTTTTCTTTTTATACTCCCTCTAAAATATATCGACTACGAATCGAATTCCGTTCGTTAATTAAATAACTAACGAACCAATAAATCCTCTATAATTTTAAAAACCCCACAATAAATTAATAATGTATTTAAATAATTCTACTAATTATTTTAATAACTCAAATCTTTAAAATAATATTTTTAGGACCCATAATTCTTTAATTATGGAATTTTCGAGAAGTAGACTTTAAAATGAAATATGCATTGTAAAATTCATTTTAAAATCCAAATTAATGAATAGATTTAGTCAAAAATAAAAATATTTGCACATGTATTTAAAACACAACATCACCTTCCTCAAGGTATTTTTTAAAATATTTTTGAAGTCATTATTTAAGAAGATACGGATTTTACAAGAAGTAGTCTCTATAAAGAAATATTCTTGGTAAAATCATTTAAAAATTCATAAAACCCAAAATAAATCAAACTCTTATTTTTATAACCAAGAGTATAAAATTAGGAACACATACTTACCAAAAATGATTTTTTACGACTTGTAATCATTAAATTAGAGATTTTACAAGATAATTTATCTAAAATGAAATTCATGCTTTAAAAACCTCTAACAATTATTGGAGTCCAAATAAAATAAACTTGAATTTTTAAAACTTTTCTAAATACTGAAGAAACATCATGAAAGAGATTTCATGATTTTTCGATGCTCCAAGAATTTTAGAAAAATCAAACAACGCTTAGAAATAGCATTTTAAATGCAATAAAAATCCATATAAGCATATTTAATCATACTGACTCTACATATAAGTCACATATACATATCGATTTAATTCAGGTAACTCACATAATCACTTAGGAAGTTAAGTCACATTGACTTAATTCACACAATTTAAACTAATCAATTTTTCACTTAACCATACACAAACAACATTTTATCACATAAATGCTCCATAATCAAATAATTATTATAAATAATATTTAACTATTCTCTTCTCTCATCACACCTATCGGTCGACGCAAAATAAAAAAAAATTATTTTGAAAATTTGGGTTGCTACATAAATGAATATCCAAATAATATTCATTTAGTAGTCCAAGCTTTAAGAAAATATTCGAAATAATATTCGATAAATGAATCGACTTTAAATGAATATTGAAAAATAATATTCATTGAATAGATAACGTTTAAATAAATAATTGAAGTAATGATCGCTAATTAAATACTCTCGAATGAATATTCAAAATATTATTCGTCACGTAAATAATGGAAAATATTTACTTAAATATTTTCCCTCGAAAGTAGTTACGATATATCAAGAAGTACTGACTCCCGGTCTATATTCAACGAATACGATATATATGCCCTTCTCTAAGGGACTAACAATAACCGGCTTATAACTGATATATCTCATCTAGTCTATAAGCCAACCATAATCATGGAACAAGTATAACAATATAACTTAGAAGTAGGCATGCATGACATGGCATATGTATAACAGAAAACATATATATATATATATTCACAACAACAGCCTTAAAAGGATTTGAAACTTGCCCGCTAGTCGGGTGTGGGTAGAGGTAGTGTGCTTTGGGTCTGCTCAATGATCTATAAAAAATCAGAATATTGGAGATTAATAACGTAACACTTTCTTTTTAAAAAGCTAAGTATAACTTAACTTAAGTCGAAACACGATTTTTGAAGTATCTCGTTATGCACCCTTTTCGTGTACTCTTATTAACCTCGTTTCGACCCGACATTTGTTCATTATCCCGGCTCGTCGTTACACTTACACTTGGTATATACCTAAGTCATGTAAGTGCTAAAGTAGGTCGTTTACGAACCAAGGTTATATCTCGAGTTTTAGAGCTCGTTTTCTAAATGATTTACCAAAGTTATAACCAAACGGGTTTTTAGGGGTTCGTTCGCGTTTAACCTTGATTCAAACATTTTTATAAAATTGAAAAACGATCCGATTAACATGTGGTTTTCTCTCACACCTTCCTTATGACCTCTAGTATTTATTTACCCAGATTCACCACTAAGTAACATGTTTTACGAGGGTTCAATTAGACTTGCAACTACAAATGCAAATAAAAACAAAAATTAATCAGACTTGCAACATAACATTAAACCAAGAAAAAAAGAGAGGGAAAAGTCCAAAATCATACCTCTTTTGCATCCAATGGAAAAAGTGTATAAACTTCTCCAAACTTAGCATGGTATTCACTTGTCTAGTTCAAAAGACGTGGAATAGACACAATATTACGGTCACAGTACTTTCCATTCAAATATGGACAACACTCATAAAACCAGACTTGAAGGGCATAAGGAAACCCGGTTAGTCTATAATAATTATCCTTAGAAGTAGTGTTTGCATTACTTCTTAATGATTCAATAGTTAATTTAAAAACTTCTTTCCCCCACGGATATTTATCGAAGTCCTCACCATTTAACAGATCAATATCACCTTTGGGAATTGGATAATCCATGTTTGACGTAAGAAGAAAATGATGCAAGAAATATAATTTTGCCATCTTTACTACATCACTATCAGTATTCCACTCTTTAGAGAAAAACAATTCCTTAATAGAAGCTTTGGACACAGAACTGCTACCTTCATAGTAGGTATTGACAAAACTATTATCAGACTTCGAATAACTCATTTTATCAATTTTCCCAACACAGAGAAGTCCAGTGACGATAGTGAATTCCTCTATACCAAATTTCATTTTCATTCCACCAACACCAATCCACAGCTCATTCGGATTAGGTTGCTTTAGTTTCCTAATAAGAAGATTGTGAATAAGCTGGTGTTGGACCTTAAAATGTGGCATTTTCATAAAATGCCCAAATCAACTCTTAGAGAAATCCGAAAGTTGTTCAGCAAACAACAACGCCATTATGACTGTAATTGGCTCGTACTTGTTAAGGGTGCTAATTTTCGTAGACTTATGATTATCACTAGGAATATCATACTTCATTTCCTATACAAATGAAAAATGACAGAGAATATTATTATTCTAATCAAACCAAATATATATGAATCCATTTTTAAAAAAATGGCCGATAACAACTAAAATGTAAATGAATTTTACATCATAAACCTAATGCATAAATGCAATACACTATAACACACTTTAACTATCATAATTGCAACTAAAATGAAAATAAAACGCCAACAGAAACTAGTAATTATAGTACGAACATGGTTCAATTTCTAAAAAACCTCAAATACAATAAACAGACTACACAATTTTTGAACATTTTCACAATAAAAACTGTAAATAAATCTTATAAACATAATAAAAAATAAATCCAAACCCACAAACCAAACCCTTAAAATTACAATCACATTATAAAGTTAAAATCAACCAAACATGCAACTAAAACACAAAACTAACAACACAAACAAACACACGCACACACACACACACACATACATATATATATAACAATAGATTTATAAACACATTAGTAACATGGTAATTCACAAGAAATGTACCTGAGGATGTGGGAATAAATCAGCCCCAAACATCAATTTTGACTTCTTATAGTTTACTGGTGATTTTTTATATGTTCTGCCCTTCAACTTCTTGGGGGATACTCCGCCCTTCAATTTTTTGGGTGGAAACTTCAATTTGCGTTTGGCATGAGATACAGAAGACTCCGAAACAGAAGCAGAAGATAATCATGTATGAACCATGTCGATTCTAAACAAAAACACTTCAATTAACAACACATACACGACAATCAAAACATGATATAAATTGCATGCAAGAGGAAAAGCGTGTTTGTAAATACAGATGAATATATGTTCATATACAAAGCTTAATCATAAATTCGAAATCAAAAACTTAGAATTTACCTGAATAGATCGTAAGCTGAAAAGAGAGAGTTGAAAATATGAAGATATTTTCTACACTCGAAACGGATAGAGATTGAGAGAGAGAGAGAGAGAGAGAGAGAGAGAGAGAGAGAGAGAGAGAGAGAGAGAAACAGTTAAGGATGAAGGAGTAAAACGAAGTGGGTGGTTAGTCCGTATAAATGCAAACTAATCCTTTTTAATTTAAAAAAACGGTAAAATTGCAATTAATACGTTAAGATGGTAAATTTGCAAAAAGATACTCTAAGAAAAGTATTTTTGGCAAATTCTCTATTATAAATATTAATTTTAATATATCATTAAAAGAATTCGAATCTTAAATTTTTCATATAATAATTTTTAGTATTAAATATAAATTAATATATTATTGGCGGGAATCGAGCCTTAAGCCTCTATTGGCGGGAATCGAGCCTTAAACCTCTGTGTATAACAATTTTTTGTATTGTGTATTATATGATGTAATTAAACTGAATATCTAACGGTTATTAATGAGGGATAATCAAAAGAAAAATTTCCCAAAATACTTACTTTAAATTATATGGATGCCCAATATATCCAGTATCGAAAATCCCTCTGACTTTTTTACCTACTGGATACATCAATGTATAGGACGTATATAATTAATAGACAAAGAGATATAAACCCGCCCAACCTTCTATCAGTTAACCACAGAGAAACCTTTTACGTTCTCTGTTGATGCCTTCATGAGGTGTATCAGCTCAATCTTTGTCCAAGCAACCATGGCGCATCCATGGGATACTAGTTGCCCATCGCCATATGGACTTGATGCATATTAGCCGTGTAGGTTTAACATCAGTAAGGCTGTGAACCACAAGTATCCCCCTGAAATAGAAGATTATCCGGCGAACACCATTTTCCCTTATACGTATCCAGTTGATACTTTATAGACATAGGCGCATCAAGTCGATACGTTTGATACTAGGCGTAAAACGTGCTGCCAAGTGAACCAACTGTTAATACACCGCAGGCGTATCACAGCCCGACGGTTTAGACATAGGCGTATCACTTACATATGCCTAAGAACATGTCGTATCCACTTGAGCATATTACCATGTCCACGACGTAACCATTCAATACTTGGGTAGGTGTATATGAGCAATACCTATTACATCTTGGCATATATAGCATTTGTGTTGGCATTGTTATTCCTAGATTACACACTTGTATAATTGTAGAAGGGGGGGTTGAATACAATTCTTGATATTTATAAATTTCTGATAAGAACTCCAGAAATTTATGCAGAGATAATTGCAATGTAAGATTTAAACACAAACACATATAAAATCAGGTGGTTAATATGCACCACCTGAAGCTTTTATTTGAAGAAAACTCTGTGATACAAAATGTACACAGCTGCCGTTTTACAACTCTTTGCTTCTAAGGATATTCAAGAAACCCTAAGCAAATATGTCTGTTTTCTTAACCTACAAAGAGTTGCTACACTTGGTTATATATCCCAAGTTTTACAAGTACTACTGGAATAAGATAATACTAATCTAATTCTAGTTGACTTGCTACTACACTCCAAATACACATGTAGCCGAAAGGTTGTCCTTGTGTTCAGACATGCCTCCTGCACCTTTCTTGTATTCATAGTGTAAATGGAATGCTTCTTTCTTCTGTGTTTCCAAAGTATGGCTGCCATACTGCTTTTTGTATCTACTATCAACCCATGTGATCTGTCAGTCAAACATGTCCTTATCAACTGCTAATCCCCAGCTAATCATAGAAGACAGTGTCAATGATTATCCGTTGATATTGTACACTGACATCCGTTGATGATGTATTGAGCGGTATCCGTTGATATTGAGACTTGAGCTGTATCCGTTGATAGAGTGGATTTGAGTTGTATCCGTTGATAGAGTCTTGTCTTCATCCGTTGATACACTTTCACTTAGACAGAATTACATAGCATAGCTTATTTACAATTGGCTACCCTATTCTGCCTATCCGTTGATAGTCAACATGACTATGGATAAAAACACTATCAACTGATAACATAGAGATACTTGCAGTATGCTACAAAACCTCATCCGTTGATGAGCTATCTGTCAACGGATAGAGTTATAAATCCTCATCCGTTGACAGCTACAAAACCTTAAACAATTTGATTGATTGTGAAGTTCATCAAGTACAACATATTCCTAACAGGCATTTATTCTTTTTTTTTTTGGTTCTTTTTCATGTCACTAGCGTATTTAAAGGATACTCCCTCCGTCCATTTTGATTCTTAACACTTTTTTTTCATTTTCTGGCACATATTTTAAGGTGTATTTTAAAGATAGTTCCATAACTTATTTTTAAAATTTTATTTTTTGTATAAAAATTTAAACATTAAAAATTATACAAAAAAAGATTTTTTAAAAAAAAAAGTTATGGAACTATCCTTAAAATACACATTAAAATGTGTGCTAGAAAGTGACAAAAAAAGTGTTAAGAATCAAAATGGACGGAAGGAGTACCATTTGGCTATAGTCGTATTAACAGGATACTGCTTATGCTCACGCGTATCTACCAAAACCTGTGGTCGAATACAACTGCAGTATCAACTGATAACATAGAGATACTTGCAGTATGCTACAAAACCTCATCCGTTGACATCCGTTGATGAGCTACCTGTCAACGGATAGAGTTATAAATCCTCATCCGTTGACAGCTACAAAACCTTAAACAATTTGATTGATTGTGAAGTTATCATCAAGTACAACATATTCCTAACAATCTTCCCCAATTTATACTTAATGGCAATAAAGCATAAATTCAGGACCTTGATGATAACAAAACATTCCTAAAGATATATAAAGAACAACGCATAAATTGTATTAAGCTACAAAAATTAAAAACTGAAAGTTTTGAGAAATTTACAGAGAAATGCTCCTCTAGACTGAGCAGATTAAGACTGTTTCTTTCCTCTTGTTGGCATCACCCTTGATTTTCCTTCTTTGGCAGAGTTGGACTCAATCTGTATTTGGAGTTGCCTATAGAAGGCATCTTCTTCATCTACCTTTGGATTTATCTTTTGTTATAACCATCTCAGGTATTGAGAACTAGCCTTTGGTAGTTGGTCTTCTAACCTGAAGAATCTCCTGTTACCATCTTCATCCCTGAACTCTATCATCCAGAAGGGTTGAAGGTGGATTTTCTGTCCATTGTATGGGATCTTCATTTTCCTTGGTAGACTTGATGGTGAGTTCCATTCCCTCCTTATTTGTTCTATTCTGCCCAGTATCTCCCCTTTTGCTATCTTGGAGAACCCTGTGTATCTCTTGATTGCAGAGAACACTTTGGTTAAGGTATGATAATTTTCTCCAAGAACCCTTTGTAGTGGCCATGTCCTTTCCATTCCTCCCTTGTATACAAAGACCAATCTTTCAGGCAAATGTCTATATTTGTCAATTCCTCTTACTTCTGACAATTCATCCAGATAAAGATTCATGCCAGAGTATTCTTCAATATCTACCTGATAGATAAAATCATCCTTGTTTTCCAAGATTGGCTGCCTGACAATAGCAGGTACCCTAGCAACTTGAATTGGTTCCTTTGAAGGTTGCTTCCTTGGTTTCCTTTTCTTCTGTATAGGCTTCTGTTGAGGCTTCAGCAAGAATGAAGGAACCTCAATGGAGTCAAGATTCATTGGTTCCTCTTTAGGTACTATAGGCTCACCATGGAAATTCACATCTGGGTTGAATACTTTTACATCAATAGGTTGTGATGAACCAACTGTCTCCTTGTTTTCAATTTCTGGAGAGACAGGCCTCCTTGCCTTTGATTTTATTCTCTTGGATTTGGGGACTGATTTCCCTTTCTTTTTGAATTTGGGGACTTCCTCAGGTTCCCTCAATTCATCCTCTACCTCATCCAATAACTATTGAGCCAGCCTTGCTTGCTTCTCATCTGAGTTTTCATACTGATATTCAGTGCTTGGTTGAGATTCTCTTAGCATCCTTGAAGTCTCTTCTCTCTTGGCTTCAACAAATCTAGGATGGCTGTTGGATATGTTTAGAACTTTTCCATTCCTTATGATTACAGCCATCCATTCTCTTACACAACTGTTAGTCTTCTCCTTGAATTCCTTGATTGCCTTACCCATCAGCTTCTCTTCATCATCCTTGGGAAATGGAAAGTCCAATTGTAACTTGTTCTTCCCATTTGCTTTTGGTGGTGAGAAGGGTCTTGTTTTGATGTAGGGTTCAAATTCCTTAACATGAGAAGGCTCAGCATCATAGAATGTAGGAGCCACAATTGCTGGAGTGAGCACCTTCAGAATTGTTGTAGTTATTGTTGGAGCTGAGGTTTGGCTAGAGAACAGAGTTGATGCAATAGATTGATTCATCAATCTTTCTGTCCTCATTATCCTTTCATAGTTTTCCTCTTTCATCTTTTGTAGAGCTTCAATTTTGGCTAGCTTTTCCTCTTCTGTCAAGTTTGAGAAATCAAACTCTTCAGAAAGAGCTACTTGTTCAGGTTTGGATTTGCTGGGGGAAGCTGTGACAATGAATTCTTGTGGATTGACCACTATGGTAGGCTGCTACTCCCCCTCACTTGCTGCTTCCCTGCTTTCAGAAATTAAGATTTGACTTGTAGTTGCCACAGCCTCTTCCACTTTCTCCCCCTTTTTGTTAGCATCAAGGGTTTGACTAGAAGTTGGGGCTGCAACTAACTTCTCTAGCAGTTGGGTTTGCAGTTTCTGATGTTGAAGAAATTGCTCCATCTGGGATTCCATCTTTTCCACTCTTGAGTTGAGTAGTTGCACAGACTTAGCCAGGTTGTCTTCTTTGATGAACCTTTGTTGCAACACCCTCTGAGTGGCTGTAGGAGCTAGTTGCTCTAGCTTGGAATCCACAGAGATCTTCACATCCTTGATTTCTTGTTTGGCCTCCTCTAAGTTGGATCTCTGAATCACCATTTGCATCTTTTGTAACTTTAGAGAGTCAATTGCCTGTTGAAGAACAACCTTTCTCTGTGGATCTGCTTCGGGGTGCTCAGCCAGGGCAGATTTATATTGCCTTATGATTTCCTTATCAAGTTGATGATAGGTGTAGTTGTGAGCAAATGTAAAATCGTGAATACTGCTACCACCTTCATCTTCAGAGCTCTGGCTGTCTTCATCTTCAGAATTGTCAAATTCTTCACTCTCAGCAGTGGTTGGCAGAGCTGTTATAGATTCTTTAGCTCTAAGTAGAGACTGTGAGGTGTGCACTAGGTGCATTGCCTCCTCTGCTTCCACATTGCCCTGTTGTGCCAGAATTTGATAGGTAGGAACAGGGTGAGTAAAGGTTTCAGCATCCAAAGAAATGGAGTCAATCATGGACTGATATTCCCTTTGATATTCCATTTCCTTGGCTGCATCCTCGACCTCCATTGACTCACTAGCAATGGCTGCTTCTTCCATCCTTGTTTCTCCTATAGTCCCTTCTCTCCCCTCATCTCTCTTTTCTTGCATCAAGGGCTCCCCTTGGCTCACACCTCTCACACCCTAACCTTCACCTACTAAGGTGGAACTCTCAAACTCTCCTTTTGCCTGACCGGAAGAAATGGTCAGCCGCTCATTATTTACCTCTCCTTTTGCCTGCTCACAAGGCAGCCTCTCACTCCTTTCCCTCAATCCTAAAAGTGTTTCAACTACTGAGAACTCCTCCACACTTGACACAGGAATGTCAGATATAGCAGTGGTAGAGTGAGTTATCAACGGATAAGGAATATCCGTTGATGGAGTAGTTATAGCTGTCAACGGATGGCTAGATAGAGGCGCATCCGTTGATGGAGAAACACTTGTCAACGGATGAGGGATATCCATTGAGGAAGGAATAATTTTATCCGTTGAAGAGAAAACCAACACCGAATCTGTGGAGATTGATTTTAAGTTTGAGGCCACAGTCTGTGTTGAGAATTCTGGAAGGGAAGATTGATGGTCCAACAAGTCATCTAAGAGATGATGACCACCAATTACAGAGTGGGGCTTCTCCAAGAATCTTAAAGATGGAGAATCAGGAATTGATGTGGATATCATATCCACATCCAGAGATGGAGTTGGTGATGGTGGATTGTAATGTGTGTCGATTTGAAGATTAAGATCAAGGGGCTGTGACTCCACATTTATTGAAGCCACATCAAACTGAGTTTGAGAAGGTACAGTTTCCTGTACTGTGTGTGCACCCTGTGATTCCCCTGTGGTTTTAGATTTCACTCTTCTTCCATAGGTTTTTGAGATTGGGCTATATGTGTCTCTAACCCTCTTGTGCAGTGTTCCTTGTGGGGAACTTGATTCAGTAGTCACACTCTGTTGAGAGAGTGTAACTGGAATTTGGCTTGAAGTTACATTAGCAGTCTTTTGAGAGACTGAAATGGTGGTTGCACTCATCTCTCCTTCCTTATCCTTAGGGCTTCTTTGATGTTCACCCTGTCCCTCACCACTCACTACCACCTTCACACTCCCCTCAAGAGTTTTGGTAGGATTTACAACAGGTGTCTTTTGAGAGACACTTGAGGTTTGCTTTTTAGACTGTGATTTTGGAACTCTGGATTTGGCCACTTTGGTAGGTGCCTGTTTGGTCACAACTACAGACTCCATTGTGACACTAGAAGGCAAAGAAATTTGGGGGTTGGAGATAGGGGTTTCAGAGTTAGAGATAGTTACCTGAACAATTGGTAGATATACCAATTGTACTCCTGCATTGAGATTCATTCGAATCAGGTCACTTAAGACTCTCTTCTCCTGAACAAAACATTGGAACTTGCTATCCGGGTTAGCAATGGACAGCTTATTCTCAGATACATGCAGTGCTAAGAGCATTAAAAATCTAGCAAAGTAGATATTCTTGCTCCTAGTTTCCTTTTTACCCAACTTTGCAGCTATCTCATACATAACTAATGTGCCAAAATTATAGAATTTATCATTTAAGAGCATACACATCATAGTTAGCATGGACTGGGTAACAGCATCAAAATTACTAATTTTTCCTGAAAAAGTTTTAATGAAGGCATCACAGAAATAGCTCCATTCTTTAACCATTCCTTTCCTAACAATTTTCCCTAAGTTTTCAGTACTAAGGGCATAATTAATAGAATTAAGCATGGCAACAATTTCAGCATCAGTGGGTACTTTCAGACAGTTATTCTCAGGCAATTTTAAACAAGCAGTTATTACATCAGAATTAACCACATAGTTTTTACCCTTTAAAGAAAAAGCAATTGTACCGTCTGTGCCATTGTACTCAGCAGATGTCCACATTTCTTCAATTACCTCGTGGATTAAAGGAGTGGTGGCAGTCATATCATATGACAGTTTGCATTTCTTCACGAAACTCATCAAAGTGTGGTAAGCTTCTGGAGCATTCACTGTGTCAACAAAGGCCGCGAAATTGTTCTTCTCATAGGTAAACCCAGTGGAGGACATCATCTTAACAATAGGCGCCATTGAAGTGATTGAACTTTGGTTACAGAGAGTTTTAGAGAAGAAGATGCAGTTAACTTTTTGATATGCTTGAAAATGAATAAAAGTGAGATGTGAGAGTACAAGTCCGCCTTTTATATTTTTCAAGAATTAAAAATGAAATAATTAAAAGTAATTACTCCATTGGTCAAAAGTAACTGTCAGATAATAAATAAAAAGAGAATAAGTACAGCCATGATTAGATATACACGGTTACCAACGGTTATAAAAATGTATATCAACGGATATAGAATGAACGGTTGAGATACAGTTTATCCGTTGATGACGTGGATAGCCTGTTACCCGTTGACATGCAAAAATCTAGTAATGTGTTTATACTATCAACGGATAAAAGGATATCCGTTGATAAGCTAATTTTGCCTTAGACAAAATTTTTCTGAAAGTTTTAACTTTCAAGTAAATCAAAACACATTTCTAGCTTCAATTCATTAAAATCAAATATCACTAGGAATTATGACAAGTTAAGCATACCTAGCTCACCTACCAATCTTGTGAATGTGGATTCATCAAGAGGCTTGGTGAAGATATCTGCAAGCTACATTTCACTTGGCACAATGTGCATTTCTACTGTACCATTCATCACATGTTCTCTAATGAAGTGGTATTTGATGTCAATGTGCTTGGTTCTCGAATGTTGCACTGGATTCCCTGTGATGGCAATAGCACTTGTGTTGTCACAGAAAATTGGAATCTTCTCAACTTTTAGACCATAGTCAATGAGTTGGTTTCTCATCCATAGAATCTGTGCACAACAGCTTCCAACAGCAATGTACTCAGCTTCAGCTGTAGAAGTGGAGACTGAGTTTTGTTTCTTACTGAACCATGAAACAAGCCTGTTTCCTAGAAATTGACAGGAACCTGTAGTACTTTTCCTATCAACTCTGCAACCTGCATAATCTGCATCTGAATAGCCAGTTAGATCAAAACCAGATTCTCTTGGGTACCAAATGCCAAGGTTTGGTGTTCTCTTGAGATACTTGAAAATTCTTTTAATAGCTATTAAGTGAGACTCTCTAGGGTCAGCTTGGAATCTAGCACAAAGACAAGTAGAAAACATTATATCAGGTCTACTAGCTGTTAGGTATAGAAGTGAACCTACCATGCCTCTATAGCTTGAGATGTCCACAGACTTTTCCTTAGTATTCAACTCAAGCTTAGTTGCAGTGGCCATAGGTGTTTTAGCAGATGTACAATCCATTAAGTCAAATTTCTTTAAGAGATCATAAATATATTTTGTTTGACTTATGAAAATGCCCTCATTAACTTGCTTTACTTGTAGGCCAAGAAAATAAGTTAATTCACCCATCATGCTCATTTCATACCTACTTTGCATAAGTTTGGCAAACTTTTTGCAAAGCTTCTCATCTGTAGACCCAAAAATAATATCATCTACATAGATTTGAACAAGTATTGAAGAGCCATTAATATCCCTATGAAATAAGGTTTTATCTACTGTACCTCTAGTGAAGTGGTTCTCCAAAAGAAATTGAGATAAAGTGTCATACCAGGCTCTTGGTGCTTGCTTCAAACCATAAAGTGCTTTCATGAGAAGATATACATATTCTGGAAATTCTGGATCCTCAAAACCAGGAGGTTGATGGACATAGACCTCTTCTTCCAGTTCCCCATTTAGAAAGGCACTTTTGACATCCATCTGATAGACTTTGAAATTGGCATGTGCTGCATAGGCTAGAAAGATTCTTATTGCCTCAAGTCTTGCCACTGGAGCAAAAGTTTCATCAAAATCTATTCCTTCTTCTTGAGAATAGCCCTTTGCCACTAATCTAGCTTTATTCCTCACAATTATGCCATTTTCATCTGTCTTATTCTTTAGAACCCATTTAGTACCTATGACACTTCTATCATCAGGTTTGGGCACAAGTTTCCATACTTTATTTCTTTCAAATTGGTTTAGCTCTTCTTGCATTGCTAACACCCAATCTGGATCTAGAAGGGCATCTTCCACTTTCTTAGGTTCCTCTTGAGACAGGAAGCTACTGTATAGACATTCTGCTTGAGTGGCCCTTCTATTTTGGACTCTTGAATTTGATTCTCCAATGATTAACTCAAATGGATGATTTCTAGTCCATTTTCTTGCAGGTGGAAGGTTTGATCTTGATGAGGTTGCTTCATTTCCATGATTATGTTGATTTAGCATTGAACTTTGACCTTGAGAAACTCCCCCTGAGTTTGTTGTCCTTGCTGAATTATGAAGTTGACTGTCAATGGATGCATCATTTTGCCTGTCGACGGATGCTTGAGAATATCTGTCAACGGATGCATCTCTAATAGTGTCAACGGATGTTGCAGAATGACTGTCAACGGATGTAGCAGAATAACTGTCAACGGATGCTTCATTTTTAGTGTAAGCATCACTTCTAGTTGGTATAACAGCTCTAGGTGGATCTCTGTGGTCATGATCTTCATTTTCCTCATCATCATCATAGTACATTCTTCCTTCACCTTCATTCTCAAATTCCAACTTTTCATGGTAACCTTCATCATTTACGCCTAGAATCTTTTGATCATCAAACACAACATGTACAGATTCCATAACAATGTTGGTTCTTAGATTGTAGACCTTGTAGGCTTTCCCTACTGCATATCCAACGAAAATAGCTTCATATGCCTTTGCTTCAAATTTGCCCAAGTTATCTCCATGATTCCTTAGCACAAAACACTTACACCCAAAGACATGTAGGAAAGCTAAAGTTGGTTTCTTGTTGGTTAATAACTGATAAGGAGTCATTCCTCTAGCTTGATTGACCAAGGAAATATTCTGAGTAAAGCATGCAGTGTTGACAGCTTCAGCCCAGAAATATGTTGGTAACCTTGATTCACTTAACATTGTTCTAGCTGCTTCAATGAGAGTTCTGTTTTTCCTTTCAACAACTCCATTTTGTTGAGGTGTTCTGGCAGCAGAAAACTCATGGACAATTCCATTCTCTTCACAGAAAATCTTCATTGTGGAATTCTTGAATTCAGTACCATTGTCACTCCTGATTCTTTGTACTCTGTCTTCAGAACCATTGTTTAGCATTCTGAGATGATTGATGATGATTTCACTTGCACAATTCTTGGAGTGCAGGAAGAAGGTCCATGTGAACTTAGAAAAATCATCTACAATCACCAGACAGTATTTCTTCTTTGAAATAGACATGACATTTACTGGACCAAATAAATCCATATGCAGCAATTGAAGAGGCTTAACAATGGATGACTCTGTCTTGCTTTTGAAGGATGATTTCTTTTGTTTCCCTAATTGGCAGGCATCACACAGCCCATCTTTGACAAACTCCAATTGAGGGATTCCTCTAGCAAGATCCTTTCTTACCAAATCATTCATAACTTTAAAATTCAAATATGACAGCTTCTTATGCCATAGCCAACTCTCATCCTTACTTGCTTTGCTGAAGAGACAAGTAATGGATTCTGAGCATGCTGAATTAAAGTCAGCTATGTAAACCTTTCCTTTTCTAAAGCCTGTCAATACCACATTGTTGTCTTCCTTGGCAGAAACAACACAGGCTTCTTTTGTGAACTTTACTTCATAGTCTTTGTCACAAATCTGACTGATACTCAGCAAATTGTGCTTTAAACCTTCAACTAAAGCCACTTCTTCAATGATGACATTGTCTTTTGAAATCAGGCCATATCCCTTAGTAAATCCTTTGCTGTCATCTCCAAAGGTAATTCTAGGGCCAGATCCTTCCTTGAACTCTGTGAGCAGGGTTGAATCTCCTGTCATGTGCCTAGAGCATCCACTGTCTAGGTACCATAGATTCCTTCTGTTTCCCTGTACACATTTCAAAAACAAATCAAGTTGATTTTGGTACCCAAGCTTTCTTGGGTCCTTTCTTGTTAGCCTTTGACTTTGCACTCTTAGCATTCTTCAACTTAGGTGTAGATGCTTGAGTAATGGGGTTTGACAAATGCTCATTTGCATGAATATTGGATGCATGCATGTGTGGAAAATTGGCATACATATTATTCATGTTAGGTAGGTTCCATGACATTTGTGGCACATTCATAGATTGAAAGTATGGATTAGACACATATGGCATGTTCACATGGATTTGAGAAACTAGCATTTTGATACAAACCAGGCATCACAGGCATTGCAGGCATACATGGCATTGGTTGAGGTACATGAACAGGAGCCTTGTTGACAAACTTGCAATTAGAAGATAGATGATTAACACTATTACAATTACTACAAGTTTTCCTAGGAGCAAACTTGTCAGGAGAGTAATTGTTTTTCTTGTTGATGCTTATCTTACCATTTCTGTTCTTTTTCTTTTTGCCCTCAATTTCTACCTTTTCATTGTCTGATTTACCAACAGCCTTTTTGTTGTGTAAATCACCTGTCTTAGCCTTCCCACTGGATTTGGTTTTGCTGCACTCACCACTAACAAAATTCTTGTTTACTGGACCATACTTGATATCCAGTTTCCTAATTTCCTTCTTACTAACAGACTTTTTGTTAGTCAACGGATACCTCTCATCCGTTGACGGTTCATCTGTCAACGGATGATCACTATCCGTTGATTCACAAATAGTCTTAGATCCTCAAGGCCAGGTTCTAGCTCCTTTTTCTTTTGAGTCCAGGTATCCTTCACAAATGATTCTATTCCCTGAACTTCTATTATGTTTTGAGAAATATTCCTACAACTTTGAAATTTAGCAATTATCCCTTGTTCTTTTTCAAGCTGGTCTTTTAAAATCAGTTCTCTTTTTAACACAGCTTCAAGTTCACTTTTAGCATTATTGCAATTAACTCTCATTTTCCCAAATTCTAGAAATTGAGTTTCTAGAGCAGCATTTCTATCACTTAAAAACAGATTAGACTCTTTAATCCTATTGTTCTCTTTAGTAAGTGATTTAAGAGTAACATTTAAGTGATATAGTTCAGTAGACATTTCATCTATAACACTATTGCATTCCTCTTTGGTGAGCTCAGAGAGATTAGTAGGAAATACCTGATTGCTAGCTGAACTTGCTTCCTGCTCTCCAGAATCAGCCATTAAAGCAAGGTTGACTAACTCAACATCATCATCAGAATGATTGTTATCAACAGCCCAGTCATACTCTTGGGTCAAGAATGCCTTTCCTTTCTGCCTGAGAAGATCAAAATATTTCTTCTTATAGTCAACAGCCTCAGTTGGCTTTCCCTTGTTCTCAGATCTAGGTTTCCCGCATTCACTTATCATGTGACCAGCAATTCCACAATTGTAGCATTTAATTTTGGATTTATCCACATAGTTGCTTGTGGAAAAATCCTTGTTAAATGGCTTGGCCACCCCAGAGTTTCTCTTGAATTTCAGCTTAGAGAATCTCCTAGATAGAAAAGCTAAGTGCTCATCTATCTCATCCAATTCATCCTGCTGAAGAGCATTCAATTCCTCGGACACCTTTTCCTTGCTCCTGCTTGATTCTGCTCTACCTTTACAAACCTCCCTGTTTGGTGTAGAACTAGCAGTTTCTGTCATTTCCTCCTTTTGCTCCAAGTTGGCAACAAGTGCAACTGACCCACTTTTCTTTTGAGACTTCTCAATCTCTTCATCCTGCTCCATTTCCAGCTCATAGGTCTTTAAAGTTCCATAGAGCCTTTCAAGAGTAAATGTCTTGTACTCTTGAGTGTTTCTTAGAGAAACAGTCATTTGCTTCCATTCCTTGGGCAGTGATCTCAGAAATTTGAGATTAGAATCTTTAACTTGATAGATTCTTCCATACAGTTTCAAACCATTTAGTAGCTTTTGAAATCTACTAAATGTATCATTCAATGTTTCTCCACTCTTAAAGTGAAAATGTTCATACTGTTGGATTAGTAGTTGCATCTTGTTTTCCCTTACCTGTTCTGTTCCTTCACACAGGGTTTGAACAATGTCCCATACTTCCTTGGCGGTAGTACAGTTAATAACATTGTCAACCATGTCTGTTTCTAGACCATTGAACAGAATATTCATGGCCTTTTTGTCTTTGTGGACTTCTGCAATATCTTCAAGACTCCACTCAGAAACAGGTTTGGGAATGAGAGTGTCAGGCACATCATCAGCCAGGCCAACTCTTGTTGCTGTCTTCATTGGAACGTGAGGACCCTTGTCAATGCAATCCACAAAGCCCTCATCAATAGACGAGAGATGTAGGCGCATTTTTACTTTCCAGTGAAAGTAATTTTCTCTATCAAGAACTGGAATCTTCACTCCATAATCCTTCTTAGACATGTTGGAAGTGTGTTGATCTTTAAACTTCAAATATGTTAGAAGCTTGCTCTGATACCAATTGTTATTCCCAGATTACACACTTGTATAATTGTAGAAGGGGGGGGGTTGAATACAATTCTTGATATCTATAAATTTCTGATAAGAACTCCAGAAATTTATGCAGAGATAATTGCAATGTAAGATTTAAACACAAACACATATAAAATCAGGTGGTTAATATGCACCACCTGAAGCTTTTATTTGAAGAAAACTCTGTGATACAAAATGTACACAGCTGCCGTTTTACAACTCTTTGCTTCTAAGGATATTCAAGAAACCCTAAGCAAATATGTCTGTTTTCTTAACCTACAAAGAGTTGCTACACTTGGTTATATATCCCAAGTTTTACAAGTACTACTGGAATAAGATAATACTAATCTAATTCTAGTTGACTTGCTACTACACTCCAAATACACATGTAGCCGAAAGGTTGTCCTTGTGTTCAGACATGCCTCCTGCACCTTTCTTGTATTCATAGTGTAAATGGAATGCTTCTTTCTTCTGTGTTTCCAAAGTATGGCTGCCATACTGCTTTTTGTATCTACTATCAACCCATGTGATCTGTCAGTCAAACATGTCCTTATCAACTGCTAATCCCCAGCTAATCATAGAAGACAGTGTCAATGATTATCCGTTGATATTGTACACTGACATCCGTTGATGATGTATTGAGCGGTATCCGTTGATATTGAGACTTGAGCTGTATCCGTTGATAGAGTGGATTTGAGTTGTATCCGTTGATAGAGTCTTGTCTTCATCCGTTGATACACTTTCACTTAGACAGAATTACATAGCATAGCTTATTTACAATTGGCTACCCTATTCTGCCTATCCGTTGATAGTCAACATGACTATGGATAAAAACACTATCAACTGATAACATAGAGATACTTGCAGTATGCTACAAAACCTCATCCGTTGATGAGCTATCTGTCAACGGATAGAGTTATAAATCCTCATCCGTTGACAGCTACAAAACCTTAAACAATTTGATTGATTGTGAAGTTATCATCAAGTACAACATATTCCTAACAGGCATTTATTCTTTTTTTTTTTTGTTCTTTTTCATGTCACTAGCGTATTTAAAGGATACTCCCTCCGTCCATTTTGATTCTTAACACTTTTTTTTCATTTTCTGGCACATATTTTAAGGTGTATTTTAAAGATAGTTCCATAACTTATTTTTAAAATTTTATTTTTTGTATAAAAATTTAAACATTAAAAATTATACAAAAAAAGATTTTTTTAAAAAAAAAAGTTATGGAACTATCCTTAAAATACACATTAAAATGTGTGCTAGAAAGTGACAAAAAAAGTGTTAAGAATCAAAATGGACGGAAGGAGTACCATTTGGCTATAGTCGTATTAACAGGATACTGCTTATGCTCACGCGTATCTACCAAAACCTGTGGTCGAATACAACTGCATGTGTTGATGTTCTGTTGTGAGTACATGATTACGCCTTTGACAAAGACGTAAGTCGTGGGCATTTAGGGCATCAATCCTCGTCTTCGGGTATTTTAGCCTCCTGCAGCTGAATAATGAGTAAAATGGTCTTTCACCCTAATCAAAAAAGCTTAATAATGAGTAAAATGGTCTTTCATCCTAATCAAAAATGATAATAAAAATAGTGGGTTAATCAAAGTATAAATTATATCTATATAGCTTATTATAGATAGTATAGATATAGAGAGATGTACAAAATTATAAAGTTAAAAATATTTCTTATCCATAAATAAAATGGGAAAATAAATTCTTTAGTCCCTGAACTATACCGGTTTTATTGTTTTAGTCCCTGAACTAAAGATTCCCTATTTTACGTAATTTAACTTTTGAATTTTTTAAGATTCAGTCCTTCCATCCAAATGAGACTGACGGACGTCAGAATCTTGCTGACACGTGGACATACTTACACGTGGACGTACACATGGACGTACACGTGGAAAAAACTAAAAAAAAAAGAAAAAAAAACATGAAATTAAATTCGTTATGAATTTTTGTAAGTTGAATTTTTATAGCATTTGAGCATTAAACACAAAAATTAAATTGAAATACTTGATCCAAAATAGATGAAATACTTGTCATTGTCACATCTAGATGATCCAAACATACAAAAATAGTGCAGAAAGTGAAAGTAGTTCGACTTACATTCGACTAATCAAGATGAAAGTAGTTCAAAATGTAAGCCTAAGACAACACAAAAGTAGTTTGGAAACCGAACAATTAACAAGTTATGCTCAAATAACTACGGTTGACTTGAACTGTGCTTCACATCGAAGGTTTAATAGGTGGCTTTGGAGGAATTGGTTGTGAATCGGATACTCTAAATGTGGAGCCATCAACTGTTGAGAAATACGTGTTCCCATCTTTGTCACATCTGTATACACCAACTCCAGGTGGTGGCAATGGAGGTGGTGGGGGCAAGACTTGAACATTTTTAACCTTTGGAGGCCTGCCTCTCTTTCTCTTGACTTGTGGTTCACCTTGAGTAGAAGATTTATCCTGTGTGGGAGGTTTTCTTTTTTGACTTGTTGCTCTTTTACTCCTCTGCAAAAGTACATAATGTTAGAACTTCACTCAAAGTGCAATTGTTCACAAAGTGCAAAATACTTACTTTTTCTGCTGCATGTACCCTTGCTGCCTCACTCTGAGCCTTTTTAGGTTCAGCTACAACCTTTTGTATCTCAGCTATCTCCTCAGCAGTTGCTTTACATGTAGATTTATTATGTCCAGCTTTCAAACATTGGCTACACCTCATGAGAACCCATTTTTTGCTAAGCCTCGATCCTGCCCCTTCCTCACCTTGTTCCTTTCTCCTATGCTTTTTAGGCCTACCAGGCATTCTTCTTTCCTTTGGAGGGAGTATGTCAGGGAAGCCAGTTTTAGGCCAATACAAAGATCCCTTCAGAGGGCTGAGAAGGTGAGAATATGCTGCAATATAAAAGGCCTTATTGTAGCACACATCCACTTTGTCCTCAGGCTTTTCATTCATACTGAACATTGCAGTGCATCCATGAATGAATGGAATGCCGGTTAATTCCCATCTCCTGCAACTACACATCTTCCCCACCATGTCAACCACCCATTGGCCCCCATCAATGTCTCTAACTTCACACTCAGATCCACCAGTCCAAGTTGACTTACAAAACCTAGTCCCTTCAATGCTATAATTTAATTTCTTAATTATTCTAGGACATAGTTCACACTCAAGAGCAGTCATCCAATCTCTTTTTTTGTAGATTCTCTCCATAACTTGCAACCTAATATCATCTAACAACTCAAGGATAGGCTTATATCTTGCCTATACAATCCAACTATTAAAGCACTCAGATAAGTTATTTTCAACCATCTCACATTTAGTTAATGTATCAAAAAAAGCTCTGCTTCAGAATCTTGGTTCTGTTTTGGTTCTGTCATTAGGGTGTATCCAAATCCATTGTCAAGCTCTAGATCTTCTTTCAACAGAGATATAAACCATTCCCAAGTTTCAGTAGATTCAACATCTACAATGGCCCAAGCAATGGTAAACATCCCATTGTTTCCATCCCTCCCTACTGCATCCAATATTTCCCCCTTCACATAGCTCTTTAGAAAGCACCCATCCAGCCCTATTATCTTCTTACACCCGGACTTAAATCCAAACTTCAAAGCTGCAAAACAGATGTAAATTCTTTTGAAAGTTTCCAAGTTGTCATTACCAACTTTTTCGACACCGATCTTTACAGTGCTGCCAGGATTTGACCTCATAATCTCAGCACCATAATCATACAATCTTCTGCATTACTTTGCTATTTCTCCTTCAATCTCAGACAAAGCTTTTTTCTTTGCAAGCCAACATTGGTTCTTTGAAACTACTAAACTATGCATCTCAAAAACATGTTGGACAAATTCTCTGAATTTCCATTTAGGATTGCCTCTGACCTTGTTACCAAATTTCCTCACCAATTAATCCACTCTCACACATTTGTGCTTGTGTACAAGTATACAATTGTGCTCCTTAATGTATGTTTTTATCTTGAAAGGCACCAGTTGAATCTACTTTTCTAGCAAACAGATACCATATACAATTCTCTCTACATTTTGCTTGCAGCCTTTGTAAGTCATTTTTCTTAAACCATATCTCCCTTTTCTGTTCAATAGCATAGTCTATGATAGCATTTTTTAAAGTTTTCACATCAGTAAACATCAAACCAACTTCAAAGTCAATATTTTTCATAGGGGTTCTAGTGTTAAATGTGGTATGCTCTTTTTTAGACTTAACCTTCTTGTTTGCACTAACACATTCAGTCTCATCATCACTAGAGTCATTTGACTGATCCCCCACAATTTTGTATGAATCAGATTCATACTCACTCTCCCATCCCCTATTTTCTTCATTTACTACTTCATTTTCTTTCTTCTTCTTCTGTTTCTGCTGTCCTTTTTTACCTATCAAACTACTTATGGGCATACTCAGATCATCACTATTAGGCTCAGCTGGGTTACTTTTATATGCATAAACTTTTTTCTTTCTTTCCATTACTTCCTCAAATTCATCATCACAGTCACTAAGATTCTCCTTATAATCATCAACATCACTATCTTCAGTCTCTCCACTCTCTTCACAATCATCTTCACTCTCTTCACTCTCTCCACTCTCTCCATTGTCTAGTTTATAATCTGAATCATCTTCACTAGACTCAACATATTCTTCCTCTTCATCACAAGCATGGTCAACATACAAATCTATCCTACGATCTTTCAGTGCATTATAACAAAGTGCATCAACACTATCATCATTCCATAATAACTTGCAGTTATAATCACTAAGTAAAGAACCAGAACCAGACTTGTGCCAATAAATTTTAAACTCTTTATAACCAAGCTCATTTCGTATATAACTCTCGAATATAGGAAGAGACACAGAACTTTGATTACGGAGAAGCTCGACCTTACCTCCTTTGTAGCATTTGACTCCATTTTCATAAGCAAACTGACCCCCGTGATGAATATGTATTGTAATATCGGACTCCATCTGCAAAGACACACAAATCCCAAATATTAATCATGATTCAACACTAAACAAATACGAAATTAAATGACATAAACCCTAATTACCTTGTACGGAGGTACAATGTTAAGCTCGATTAGAAGAAACCCCAATCTAAATAAAAACCCTAATCCCCAATATCCCTTGTTATATAATACAAATAACGTTACTAAAATGCACGTGACTGGGAGTGTGCTGCTTTTTTCATGTTTTTTTTTTAATTTGGCCACGTGTACGTCCACGTGTAAGTATGACCAATCAACGACTTGACATGTCAGCAAGATTCTGACGTTCATCAGTCTCATTTGGACGGAAGGACTGAATCTTAAAAAAATCAAAAGTTAAATTACGTAAAATGGGAAATCTTTAGTTCAGGAATTAAAACAATAAAACCGGTATAGTTTAGGGACTAAACAATTTATTTTCCCTAAATAAAAAACAAACTAGGAAAATGGGGAAATGAGTTCAATTCTGGATGAGGGGCTTGCTTAACGGGAAATTCACATCCCAATCCAATCCAATCAATCTACTATTATGCCATCATCTTGTCTTCAATTGTAAAACCAGGACAAGCACCAAAGCTTGGCAGGAACAATTGGAGTCAAACAATTAAAAACCAATAAAAAGGATGATTCTGCAAACACAATCCATCTTCTCCGGTCACTCCATACATTCATCAATCTTCCCCGTAACACCACCACCACCACCAACAAGAACCACCACCTTACAGTTTTCCCACAAATCATCATCCCAATTCAAACCACGCACCACCACTCTCACATGTCCACGTCAGCGTTCTTTCACTCTTCTCTCTTCAGTGGCTTCTCCAGCAGCAGAAAGTGAAACTGTAACAACCAACAACAAACCAAGTCCAGCTCAAGTTTCTAGAACTATTATGGAATTATCTTCAGTAGCCACTCTTTCTTTTTTGACTCCTGATGGTTTCCCTCTCGCTATCGGGGTTCGATTCGCTGTCGAACCCGAACAAGGCACTCCCATTCTCTGTTTCAACCCCTCTTTTTTCCCTAATGACCCTAAATCTAGTCTCCATGTCCAGGTTTTATTATATTTATTATTCATATGTTTCTATTCTGGCTGTGTTTCTGTTTGTTTGATTGTTTATTAGTCTATCTTTATGTTTCGAATTTAGTTGGAGCAATGTGGATTGAGGACTCCCCAGTGTACTATTCAAGGCTGCCTTGATAAGCCCCAAGATGCATCTATGCTAAAGGTCATTCTTTTATTACTTATTTCAACTGTATTTTCTTTTGTTTATTTCTGATTACATTCGAGCTACTCTTTCTTTCTACTGAATTACTCAACTAATTAATTGTTTAAAGTACTTCCCCGGAATACCACAATATAAGCTGAAATGGCCCAAATACCAAATCTGGAAAGGACTGCCTGAGTTGCCCTTGTCAAGTGAAAGTATGCGATACACATTTTCATTTGAATTGCGTATCTGGAAGATGCCCATCTTCCAAATGTGTATTTCCATTAAAGCTTTCATAGTATACACAGCATAGATACGCCCAAGTCACTTGAATGACTTGATACGCATTCTGAAAATGCACGTCTCAGTTTAGTAAAAAGGCTGTTTAAATGGTGGTATTTTGGGAAGCTTTTGTGAGAAAGCGGTAAAAAGGGCCAGTCGCCCTTGTTTGTACCAACTTTTATTAAGAATAAATGAGTTTTGTTAATTATAAACCCAAAGATTACAAACCATGCCAGTTCCCAACATTTCTTATAAGCTAAGTTACCCGGACACGGGTACGGGTGTCGGACACGGGTGCAGATCCAAGCGTCGGGTTCTTCATTTTAAAATAATTAAGATCTTTGGATGTGGATCCGAATTTGGACACGGGTGCGGAGACTCGGGTACGGGTAGGATACGGGTGCGGGGACTCGGTATATAATGTATATAAGCTAGTATTTTATATAAATCTTATAAATCTTATCATTGAAATGGAAATCGGAACAAATTGGTTTCGGTACCTAATAGCGATTTATCGACAAATTAGAGATTTATCGGAATGATAAATCGGAACAAAAATCGGATAAATTAAAATAAATGTTTAGATTTGGTTTCATATTTTTTTTACTATTATAAAAATAATTTTGTATTTAATTTTTAAGTGATTTTATTTAATTAATAAAGGTTTAAATTAAATTAAATTTAAATGAAATTTTAAATTTGATTTTAATTCTTTGTTTATACTTCTAAGGAGTAAGGACAAGTAAAATCAAAAAGAAAAAGGTACAATGAATTTTAAATAAAATATAGATGTACACTAGTCAAACAATAATAATGGAGTAGATGTATGTTAAGTCTTAACAGCTGTTGATGGACAGTTGTCCATACATCACAGTAATCAAGGATTCAAGGCACCATCTCTCCAGTCTCCACTAGTCCTTTCACTTTCTTATGTACCTATATTTTCTCCTTCTTCTCCTTTTTGTTCTCCCTCAATTTCTTTCCTTCTTCATATTTTCTTTCCTTCTACCCCGATTTAGATCTGCTTATTGTCTCCATTATGAATCTAGTTTGCCGGAGTTTTCAGGTTCACCGAAAAATACGGACCGGAGCGCGAACCGGTGACGATCTGATCGGAAACGAACCGCGTTCCTTGTAAGTGATCTTCCTCCTTCCATGTATACATACGTCAGTATTTGGTCCTTAATTTTTGTGCAAGTGGGCTCTAAATTGCCTTTTAGTTGGTATATTTTAATTAAACTGGGTTGGGGGCTATGTTGGGCCGGGCTTGGTTACGGTGGGCTGAAGTGTCCGCTTTCAAATCAGCGGATCGGACACAGATCTTGTACCCGCGTCCGTGTCCTGTCGTACCGACACCGGTATGAGATGAATTTTGAAAGGTCCGGGTAACTTAGCTTATAAGTGCTAATATCAGCAAGCTTATTTTTAATTTTTGAATAAACAAGTAGAACTTTATAGAACCCATCTTAGTGAGTTCCCCAGAATGCGTGAACAAGGATTAGAGATTAGAATTTTTTGTAGCAACATAACCACTTGATTGAAATAAAGTCATTTCGATATTCCTAAATGTGTGATGATGCAACAAGAGGAGCGACTGTGATCGTTCAACTTGCATTAACATGATATTTTTTTATCTTTCAAAATTAATTTATAGGTGAGATAGGAATCCACACATCAGCGGACCGCCCAAATATGCAGATAATTTTGTACTCAAACGGTCAAACCATGATATGGCGTATGAACTAAACCAAAAGTACCCAATCTGTTGGAAGCAGGGTCTAGGTCTTTCGTGAGATGTACGCAGACCTTACCCTGGCTTGTGAGATAAAATCATAAAAAGTAATTACAGGTAGATAAAAGTAAAACTAATATGTAGTCTAAGTACTACTGTTGTTGATGCGTGAATTTCTCCTAAATCCGGAGCATGATCTTCTTCAAATACATTGAACATCCACTCTGCATAATTTCTAGACTAAACAATTACATCTCTTTTTTTTTCTGGATTGCCTAACTTTGGAATTTGGTCCCCCATGTACCAAAATCCCGAATCTTGGCTCCTAACTCTGCCTCTGCTCACAGTTGCTTGTTTTGGCTTCTTAGAACGGTAAAAACACTTTTTTTAGTGGCTCAGTGATTGGTTTATGCATCACCCATTAGCCCTTACAAACTTTCTATAATAGGTCA
Source organism: Saposhnikovia divaricata (assembly GCA_036435485.1). Taxonomy (NCBI): domain Eukaryota; kingdom Viridiplantae; phylum Streptophyta; class Magnoliopsida; order Apiales; family Apiaceae; genus Saposhnikovia; species Saposhnikovia divaricata. The sequence continues at coordinate 58,161,206 of CM071600.1, read as the reverse complement.
GGTGGTTCTTAAGAATTTTTTAGCGCCTTCAGTTTTATAGGCTTTAGCCAAGCAAGCTTTAATGATCTCCCCTGGATATTCAACCTGGGATATTCAACCTTCTGACACGTTAGCACTTACAAATGCTGGGCAGCTGTATATATAACACCTTCATCTAGTGTAGAACATGGGCCAAACATTTTTGATGTAGGCCAGTATGTCATAGGCTATGCAGACTCAGGTAAGGAGTATCAGGCACTACACAGATTCGAGTGTCAAGACTCAATATTTCTAGGTATCTGCAATCTAAGTTACCCGGACCTTTCAAAATTCATCTCATACCGGTGTCGGTACGACACGACACGGACGCGGGTACAAGATCTGTGTCCGATCCGCTGATTTGAAAGCGGACACTTCAGCCCACCGTAACCAAGCCTAGCCCAACATAGCCCAGCCCAACCCAGTTTAATTAAAATATACCAACTAAAAGGCAATTTAGAGCCCACTTGCACAAAAATTAAGGACCAAATACTGACGTATGTATACATGGAAGGAGGAAGATCACTTACAAGGAACGCGGTTCGTTTCCGATCAGATCGTCACCGGTTCGCGCTCCGGTTCGTATTTTTCGGCGAACCTGAAAACTCCGGCGAACTAGCTTCATAATGGAGACAAGAAGCAGATCTAAATCGGGGTAGAAGGAAAGAAAATAGGAAGAAGGAAAGAAATTGACGGAGAACAAAAAGAAGGAGAAGATGGAGAAAATATAGGTACATAAGAAAGTGAAAGGACTAGTGGAGACTGGAGAGAAGGTGCCTTGAATCCTTGATTACTGTGATGTATGGACAGTTGTCCATCAACAGCTGTTGAGACTTAACATACATCTACTCCATTATTATTGTTTGACTAGTGTACATCTATATTTTATTTAAAATTCATTGTACCTTTTTCTTTTTGATTTTACTTGTCCTTACTCCTTAGAAGTATAAATAAAGAATTAAAATCAAATTTAAAATTTCATTTAAATTTAATTTAAACCTTTATTAATTAGGGTGATGGCCCAAAATAATCATTTTTGGGATCAAGTGACCCAAAATACTGATTCTGGGAAAAATTGCCCGAAATACCGACGGGATACAGAGTTTCGGTTACCGTATTAGCTGAATACATTACACGGTTTACCGAATTAGCTGAATACGGAACACGGTCTTCCGTGTTATGCATGATACGGAAGAGCGTGTACCGTGTTTGTGTTGCGCACCCGCCTAACACGCGACAGTACACCGTGTTACACAGAACACGTTACACCATGTACCGTATCATGCACTATTACAGAAGACGAAATACCGTATTACCCCTCATATCACGGTACACGATTTAACGTGTCTTGTCAGTAAATAGGGTCACGCATGCTCAAATATGAGTATTTTGGTAATTTTCTCTATTAATTAAATAAAATCACTTAAAAATTAAATACAAAATTATTTTTATAATAGTAAAAAAAATCTGAAACCAAATCTAAACATTTATTTTAATTTATCCGATTTTTGTTCCGATTTATCATTCCGATAAATCTCTAATTTGTCGATAAATCGCTATTAGGTACCCAAACCAATTTGTTCCGATTTCCATTTCAATGATAAGATTTATATAAAATACTAGCTTATAAGATTTATAAGATTTATATAAAATACTAGCTTATATAAATTATAGGACAAAAACTAGCTTATATAAATTATATACAGAGTCCCCGCACCCGTATCCTACCTGTACCCGAGTCTCCGCACCAGTGTCCAAATTCGGATCCACATCCAAAGATCTTAAATATTTTAAAATGAAGAACCCGACGCTTGGATCTGCACCGTGTCCGACACCCGTGTCCGGGTAACTTAGTCTGCAATAAGGAGACAATATTTATTCTGGAAATCAGTATGTGAACACGTTATAATTTATATTAAAACAAATTTAGTTGAACATATTGTGTTTAGGGTTTGTATTAAGTACAAATTATTAGTACTTAAAATGGTGAGCCATAAGCAGTATGGTTAAGATATTTCAGTTAAAAACACACACGTTGTCTTCTCCTTTTTTGTAATTCTATCTGCATATTCATCTACTCTGTAGTATTTTAGTTGGTCAAAGTGTCCCATTATTAGATGAGTATTGTGTCCATTGCCATGTCTTGTCGACACAGGTACTATGGCTAAAACCAAACAGTCGGAGTAACACCCTGCAAATTTCATTATATGTAACTCCACACCATTTTGAATACCATTCTTTTGATGTACAATGTACATTATTTATAAGAATCTGTTGTACACTTTTTTGATGTTATGTTATTCTGATAAGGGTTATGATAACTTATCATGAGCATGATATTGTTTTTTAATGAATATTATATTCATTCGAGTCTTCATTATTTGGGCTACTCAGAAGCTTCAGTCAATATGGAAAAAGAGGTTTAATGAAGACGTGGACGAAGACCTTATACATATTATTGCTGTGGAACGTATACTTCAGACAGAAGATTTTATGGAGGTGTGTTGCATCGTTCACTTTTAGGTTTTTGCAAGTCTTTCAATTGATAGGTGTTTAATATTCAATGCTTAGCTGATAGTGTGTACAGGCGTGGTAGGATATGCAGTTCTCTTCCTGATTAAGATAGTTAAATCATACATGTATACATAACTATGGCTAACTTGGTCAGTTGTTTAAGCTTATTGTGAAATATGTTATAGGAGGGTGTATGGTTTACTTCTTTGGACTACAAAATGGCAGTTCCAGACCCACTCCGAGACTCTGCGGAAAGTATTGTTCACGAGATCAACACTAATAACATGGAAGACATTCACCGGTTTTGCAACATATATGTTGATCTAAATTTCCAGGTAAGTATGCTTTGCTCATATTGTAACACATCGAATTCAGTTAAGTTTGAGTAACCTGTAACCTTTACAAGCACAGATTTATAAGCATTTTATTTTATTCAGCAGAACTTTTGAACATGAGCAGAATTGTAATCTGTTGATGACAACTGTACAATTTTGTCGAAGAATTAGAAGTTGATTTCATGCAGAAATAGTAGATACTGAGAATTTAGATACAAATAAGAGAAAATAGATGATGTGAGAGAGAGAAGTAGCAGAGAAAGAAGATAAAATAGATAGATGATTACTATCATATGAGGCCACTAAAAGTCATAATAACATCCCTCCTTGGAGAGGCTCCATGGAGGATCAAATATTCTGATTTCTGAGAAACTGCACCCCACCTTCTTCATCTGCCCAAGTAGCCTCATCCACACTACAACCCTCCTTTTATTTAAAATTTTGTGCAACACCCTTTGAAACCTTAGAAAACTTCTCTCATCCGGTTTCCTGAGAGGTCCCATATATAAATTCTTTTTAACTGTTACTAGAGGAAGCTGTTGAGAGATTTTAGTTCTTCCCACTGACTTCTTAATCTGTGAAACATGTAATATAGGATGTACCCTAGATATGTCTGGGAGAGAAAGTTTATTAGCTACAACACTAACAGTTCATCTCAAATGACTCTTAATATTTTGCCGGATATTTCTTATTCTCCCTCGTAGCTACAGTAATCTTCCTATAAGGTTGCATTCAGAGAAACAAATCTACTACCAAATTTCTGTGTCCTTCCTTCATAAGAATATGGCTTCATCAGTTTTATCCTTTGTTGTGGCTTTTCTAGTGTGTCTCTAATTACGCTATGTAGCATGTAAGATTTTGTAGTCCTATTTTCTTTGTATATTTCTATCAGATGATTGATGAATTATCAGCAAGACTTTTGAGGGTTATTGTTACATAAATATTGTGTATGCTTGCTATAAATAAAAACCATAAATTAACTTACAAAAATGTCTTTTATAAATTTTTCTATATACATATAAAAACAGAACACGAACAAATATCTAACAACAGAACACAGACAAAAAACCATGTAAAAGAAGAAGAACGTTTTCCTTCTAAACAGTTTCAAGTGGATTCCATTTTAAGAGTCACTAGTAACGCGCCTCACTGTGCCTTGTGCCTATGCGTGCCTCATATATTGCTGGATTGTTTGTAAAGTAATTACACTTGACGAGTCAATGAATTACTTAATACTTTTGATTGATTGAGACTTGATTTCATGAATTAAACGAGGACATAGGATTAGCACTAGAATGTCGAAGACTTAAATTAATTGGAGCCCATTTGAGCTAATTTTGATTGAATGAGATGTGCCTAAGAGTGTAGAAGAGGTTTGAAGTTACTCTGAATTGGATATATAAATTTTTACTTTTGAAGTTGAATTACTCAGACTCGCGAAGCAGACTATGAAAGCTCTGGAGATCAAATACAGCTCTTGTACCAATTTTTCCGGAATCAGAAGTTGGATTAGTGCAGGAATAGTAGAAACAGAGAACTAAGGCATAGATCACAGAAAATGATGCATGTATAATATAATTATATTCATCTTATGGAGAAACTTGTACCATTCCAGTATTTACACAAGGCTTTGCGAATGACTAGCTTTGACCAACTTGACATGTTCTTAAATAATGGACATATCACCTTTCATTGTCAGTGCTACTGAAATTACAAAATATTAAACAATTATGGTTTTGTTACTATTGTTATCAAGGCTCTAGAAGTCCTAACCATTTTACTATTGTAACCTGTATAAATACGGAAATTTGAATTTCAATTTGCATAGTGATACATCCTTCCAGTCCCTTCATCTCATATCTATCCCTGAGGTGGAGTCATCTGTATACTTGTCACTAAAATCTATTGTGCTATTGTAATCAGTTTGTGCTTCAAAATTTATGCTTCTTACTAGAAATGCTTTTGGATTCATATCTAAATTGTAGTGTGTTTCTTTAGACTATAAAAGAGTATTACAATACTATTTGAACTTAATTAGCTTATGTGTAGTCTTTTATACTGTTTTAACTATTTTTGCAACAGTAAAAGAGAAAGTAACAAATTTTTCAATAATTATTTTAATGATTATTCATGATTAGGTGAGCGAACAAATTATAAATATGATAATATGATAACAAATTACAACAGACAGTTAGCTCAGTTAATATTTTGACTTGGATGAAGATTCTGCGGTGAGCCTTTATAATGTATTCCTTGTTCTTGCAGGTGTCCGAGGCGAATATGATATGGGTTGATCGATTAGGGTTTGACGTGCGCATAACCTCTCCTCAAAATGATGTCTTCGAGGTTCGAATACCTTTCCCTAGGGAAGTCACAGATGAAAAAGGTGCAAAATCGTCTTTTAACTGCATGTCCCAACTCGCTTGGGAAATGGAAAAGCACTACCATGCCCAAGATTACAACAAGGTGAATCAACTGAAGAAAGTCACATGCAGAAGCAATTGAGCGCCATTTTCCAAACTTTCTACACGGTAGGTGTAAATGTGTTATTGAGGAAGAGACTTGATGAATTATTCCGGCTAGCAGACTACTAGTAGTACAAGAGTTTTATATTCACCTGTATGGCAGTGTGCTGTAAACCAAATATTTGATGTCTATATGTTGCTCTACATGATTTCTACTCAGCAGGTTTATATTGTAATTTTTTATTTAGACCAGAGGTTTTTTAAAACAGAACATTGACTTCGCTATTGATTGCCAAGCCAATAGATAAATAGTAGTAATCTATTTTATTTGATAATAATTAATAAAAAAAACATGTTTTGTTTCAATTCATCTAGCAAATTAGCAATAGATGAGGCAACTAAATGAAAATCAAATACAGATCGAGCAATAAGTGAAGGTTTTGATCATAGGGTATGCTCTCTCTCTTGATGTGGGAGGCAGCTTTATCTAGTCGACTCCAACTTGCTTTTGTTTTCTTTTGGTTGATCTTGATACTGCCCATAAATGTTTTCGTACCACGCATTCAATGTGCCCTATACGCAAATTTTCCTACAAAATTTCCGTATAAATTCCCTCAACTACACTTCTAAATCTGCAACCAGTGACATCAAATTTTATCAACTCCAGTAACTAGCATTCTATCTAGTTCTAAAGGTTAGCTAACGTAAGTGCAACAAATAATGGCCTTTTAGCTAGCTTGTCTCTCGTCACTACTTCCCTCTCAGCATGTCACTCGGCCTCTTTTTTTCATTTTGTATCTATACATTTAGACATTGGTCCGTTCCACCTCACTGACATAATTCCACTTGACCTTTCTATATATGTTTGTGCCAACACATTTACATGCAAACTTGTATTGGTGTAATAACGGAAATTAGGACATTAATATCTTCAAGCCTGCAGAAATGCAAAAGCGATCCACAGGCATGGACTAACCACCAGCAAGCTTTCACTACACAATCATTAAACAATGCTCTTAGTTATTGTAGTAAAATGGTTCCCATGTGATAAAAGAATCCGGCCAATTAGGACTGCAAGATATTGTAGCTAAATTTAAAACAAAAGGCGAACAAGAAGTCTGCTTTCCAATCAAACTATTCAATTACTGGCACAAAACCCATCCTCACTAGAAGGTGAACAACCTTCAAATATCAACTGTCACAAAAATTATTATATGGTAGAAATAGCCCACAATGTATATGAGTATAAAACAGGATACATGCAAGATAGAAAGAACAAATCTAAAAGGTTTTCAGCATCGTCCTTTTAGCGAAAGCAGCGAACCAAATCCTTATTTTGCTGAAGCTACAAAAAATACAAGGCAAAGGATAAGGTTCAATCGGATTATTATTTTAACGTGAAAAAATGCGATAACCTCATATATACTGTCACTTCAATATTATTCTAAGTTGCCACACATATATAAGCACATTTTCACTTGCTTTTGTGCCAAACCCGGGTAAAATACAGCACCCAATGTCCCCATGTTCATATAATGTAACACCTAACATATACAGCCACAGTTTTTAACGCTTCTTTTTACCAGGTGTCATGGAATTCATTCTCGCTAAAGTAATTTTTGTCATATACAGATGCGCCAACAATGGAAACACACATTTTTTTCTAATACAGATCAGCTCCAATTTTTATTAGCATGAGTAGAAGGTGACACTAAAGTATAATTATTTGGTCTTTCTTTTCTCTTATTTAATAAAAACTTTATAGTATTGTACTTCTATGCAATTCCAGAATAAGTGTTTAAATATTCCGCAGACCAATAACCATACCTCAAATTGTAAAGAAGAGTAAAGGACGAGTTGGAAAAGGACTTCCTGATTCAAATGACACCCATTATCTCTAAAGTAAATCTAGCGTACACACATAAAGTCTCCCATTATATCAATTGTTGAAAATCGGATGATATGCATCAAATAAAGTAGCACAACTCAAGTGTAATTATCAAGGAAACAATCATAGTGACCAGCCCATCACGCCCTAAGGGAAAAACCATCTGGTGCACATATGGCTAAGTGACATACTAAAAGGGGGGATGCTTATCAATTTTCACTAGTAGTTCATACAACATACAGCCTACAGGGGATCTTTAGTACTACAAGTGATAAAGTATGTAAACACTAGAAAGATGGCAGTATTGAAAACAGTAACACCAATTGTATACAAGTTGATTTTAGGACAGCGAAAGGGAAATACTCAGCTGAGCCTCAAAACCATTGTTATAAGAGAAACTTATTCTCCATCAAGTTTCTACAGTTTTACTCGTAAATATCTACAATTTCCATTCCTTTCTCTATCTTATTCGTACCCATTTTTATTTCATTTTCTCCCTCTTGCAACCTCTGCACCTTCAATTATGTCCACACATTTTAATTCGTTCCTATCTTTTCACACTTCTTCAGACCAAACAAACCATCAATTCAAAGTGGCTAACTATATCCTACTCAACAAACAGACAATTCAAAGAAGAGTCAAACCAATCCGAAACACATCTCAAACGACACATCGCAATCCACTCCCGATACACAAAACAAAAACAAAACCACAAATCAAACTAAACTAAACCAAACTAAGCCATATAATTTCTCTTAAGGCATCACATTATTCTCTAATACTGATCAGCTCCACTTTTTATTAGCATAGAGTAAAAGGTGACAACTAAAATATAATTATTAGGTCTTTCTTTCCTCTCATTTAGTAAGATTTAATAGAATTGTACTTCTATGCAACTCCGGAATAAGTGCTTAAATATTTCGCAAACCAATAACAATACCACAAATTGTAAAGAAGAGTAAAGGACAGGTTGGAAAAAAGATTCCTGATTCAGATGATACCATCATCTCTAAAGGAAATCTAGTGCACATATAAAAAGTCTCCCATCATATCAATTTACTAAAAAATCTGATGATATGCATCAAATCAAGTAGCAGAATTCAAGCATAATTATCAAGGAAACAATCATAGTGACCAGCCCATCAGGCCTTAAGGAAAATACGATATGGTGCACATTTGGCTAAGTGACATACTGAAAACGGGAGAGGGAAGGTGGCACGCTTACGAAATTTCACTCGCAGTTCATTCAATATACAGCCTACAGGGGACCTTTAGTACTACACATGAAAAAGCTTGTAACTCATGAAAGATGGCAGTATTTAAAACAGTAATGCCAATTGTCGACATGTTGGTGTTAGCACAGCAAAAGAAAAATACTCAGCTAAACCTCAAAATCACAACCGTTGTAATAAGAAAAACTTATTCTCCATTCAGTTCGATAAAAAAAATTCTACGGTTTTGCTCGTAAATATTTATAATTCCCATTCCTTTCTTCATCTTATTCGTACCAATTTTCATTTCATTTCCTCCTCTCTTACATCCTCTGCACCTTCATTTCTGTTAACACGTTTTCATTCCATACCTATCTTATCACATTTCTTCCGATTAAACGAAACACCAATTCAAAGTGACTAACCATATCCTACTCAACAAACAAACAATTCAAATCAGAAAAAACCCAATCCGAAACACATCCAACCGACACATCGCAATCCAATCACAAAACACAAACAAAAACAAAACCACCAACACAACTCAAAACAAATCAAGAAACAATCAAAACTAGTCAATTTCTTCTACAACACACACCTGAATGAAGCAATCAATGAGCACCACCTTCCTTAGCGTGCTTCTGATGCTCAAGATGCCTACGCTCCTCAGGAAGAGCAACAAGATAAGAGAAGATCATACCCCCAAAACAAACATGATAAACAGGATCAACAGAACTGGTCTGAATGTACTTGGCATGATAAGAATCCAATCCACGTTTAACAGAGCCTTTGAGATAATCAAGAGTGAACATGGGCTTCATGTGAGCAGGAAGGTCCTTAACTTTCAACCCTTTGATCTCCTTGTAGAAATTTTTCATTGCCATTTTCAATTTTGTTAGATCTGAAATAAACAACCCTAACCCTAGACTTTGGCCTTTTTTATCGGGAGGGATGAGAGGTGTACACTATGCGCTTTGACCACTATGCTTGCTTTTATATCTACAATCCCCTCTGTTTTTTATTTCTCTAGTGTAACGTTTTGTTTTACTCCGCTTCTTTTTATCTAAAAAAATAGTAAAAGGTTAATAAATTTAGCCGCCTTATAACTATCCCCCAAAGTGGAATTATAAAATTTATGTGACGGAACCAAAATAACGAGAAATCGTCAGTAAGCTGCAGTCGATTCAAAGGTAATCGTTTTTTTTCTCTCCATCTCTGTTCGACAAAGGGGATTTGTGGGAGGCCATCATGGCACGTTATCAAAACATAGAAAACATAGAAAACCAGATGAATGATATGAGTCTAGAAGATGAGGAAAATGAGGATCTAGAGATCGAAGGGAACTTCGAAGAAGAGATTCACAAGTACGAGCTTTGCCTAGTAGGTCGCTTCTTAACGGAGAAAAACATAAATGTTAGGGCCATGAAGACAAAAATGGCTGACATTTGAAAGCCAACTATGGGAGTGAACATAAAAGAATTGGAGCAGGGCATCTTTCTATTCCAATTTTATCACAAAGAAGATATGGTCTGGGTGCAGAACGGCGGACCTTGGACCTTTGACAACGTTATGCTATGTGTAGAGCCTATTCCACCGGGCGAGGATCCAACAAAGGTACAACTCTGGTTCTTAAATATATGGATACAGATACATGAATTGCCAGTTGGATACATGAATGAGATGGTTGGCAAACAGTTGGGAAACTTTTTTGGGAAGTTCCTTTTTATATGATGTGAAGAACAACACTGCCATATGGAGAGAATGCATGAGGTTAAAAATAAGAATTGATGTGAGAAAACCATTGAAAAGAAAGAAGAAAATCACACGTAAAAATGGCCAGGATATTGTTGTGATGTGCAAGTACGAGAGGCTGGGTGAATTCTGCTTCTATTGTGGCCTTGTATCTCACACTGATCGATTCTGCAGGAGAAATATAGACAGAAGGGAGGAGGAAGGAATCAAGGAATGGGGGGTGTAGCTTAGAGCACCACCACGCAGGGCGGCCGGACATAATTCAAGCAAGTGGCTAAGGGAGGAGGGAGACACACAGTGGGAGGAGAGAATTGGGCGGGAAAACAACAAAGCGAGATATTCGGGGGAAAGGTATGGGTCAAAGGAAATGATGAGGAATGATTCGAGTTCACTTCACAGTGGTGGACCTGGAAAAGGAACAGAAATAGAATCAAATAGTGTTTCAAGAAACAGAGTCCCACATATTACGGAAGAAAGTTCAGAAAAACAATTCACATTTACAACTGATAGGAGAGAGAATAGACGAGGTGGAAAGGAAGTCTCAAATATGGAAATAGTCGCAGTTGGACTAGGAACAAGTCAAGGAAGTGTTGGGCCTAGATCAAATATCAAAAAGTACTCAAACGATGGGGCTTTGTTGGAGGAAGATATTGGGCTCGAAATGGAGGATAGAAAAAGAAGAAGACAAGGGAATGAAAAGGAGACAACTATGGATACAAACGGGATGTTGACTCTGGAGGATAACTCTGCAATTATCACACACTCTAAAAATGATTCTGCATTTTCTAACACTGATTATGCAGCATCTCCAGCTACTGAATTGACTACGCTTGCAATGCAAGCTAGCCGCTCATTATGAATCTCATAAGTTGGAACTGCAGGGGTATGGGGAACCACCGTGCAGTTCGCGTTTTCAGAGATTTATTAAAATCTCATAACCCCGACTTTGTGTTTTTATCGAAAACCCTAGCTGATTCAAGTAGTATGAAAGAGATTGCTATCAAAGTGGGCTTTCACAATTCGTTTGCAGTGGATCGTGTAGGCAGAGGAGGAGGCTTAGCTATCATGTGGAAGAATACAGTCAAATGCACGGTGATAAATCATTCGAACAATTTCATTGATGTCATATTGTTGGAGGGTTCGAATTTGTCCTGGAGGTTAACCTGTTATTATGGATATCCAGAGCGTGAAAGGCGGCAGGAAGCTTGGGACATGCTTCGGCGCTTAGCAAATAATAATCAGATTCCTTGGTGCATTTTCGGAGACTTCAATGACTTATTGTATGCTTCAGACAAGCTTGGGAGTCATCCACACCCGCAAAATCTTCTTGAGGGTTTTAGGTTGGCTATAGAAGACTGCGGTCTTACGGAAATAGAGCTTTCAGGAGGAGATTTTACTTGGGAAAAAAGTAAAGGCAAGGTTAATTGGGTTAGGGAGAAGCTGGACAGAGGGTTCGCTAATGACCAATGGTGGCGAAAATTCCCTTTAGGTAGTTTATCCGTGACTCATACAATCACCTCCGACCATGATCCAATTCATTTGGAACCGGTTGCTGTTCATTGTTCCAGGAAGGAATTCCGTTTTCGATTCGAAAACACATGGCTTAATGAACCGAATTTCAAGAAGGAGGTAACAGATTATTGGAAAACTATACCCCCTATACACATGGTTCCTAAATTGGTTTCTTTGTCTGCTTTCTTATCCAAATGGGGTCGAAACTTCTTCAACAAATTCAGGGAGAAAGTGAAAAATCTGAGGGTTTCTCTAAATGACCTAGTGAATAGAAGAGATGAACAGGGAGTTAAAGACTACTTTGCAGAGAGAAGTAAGATGGATGATCTTTTATACCATGAGGAATTGTATTGGAGACAAAGGGCCAAAACATTCTGGCTCACAGAGGGTGACACCAACTCTAAGTACTTTCATAATGCAGCAACGAAAAGGAAGAAATCCAATTATATCTCCCACTTGCGAAACAATGAGGATGATGAAATAACAAATCATAATGAAATGAGCAGCTTAGTCATTGACTATTTCAGAAGGATTTTTACAGGAGGAGGGGTGCATTTCGAGCTCGACGATCAGAATGAAACTCCAACAAGGGTCATCTCAAATGCTCAGAACGAAAATTTGGTAGCAGAATTAAAATTTTAGGAGTTTTCAATGGCAGTTAAACAGATGCACCCGGATAAATCCGCAGGCCCGGACGGATTCAATCCTGCTTTCTTCCAACAATTTTGGGACCTTCTAGGTCGAGACATTTTCAATTGCTGCAAAAGCTGGCTCACAGAATTTACATTCCATGCAAGTCTGAATGATACAACTCTGGTCCTAATTCCAAAAAAAGATAATGTGGAGACAATGGCCGATCTTAGACCAATAGCTCTTTGTAATGTGATGTATAAAATAATTGCAAAAGTGTTAGCAAATAGATTAAAGGTCGTTCTGCCACACATCATCTCAGAAAATCAATCGACTTTTGTGCCAGGGAGAAACATTAGTGACAATGTCTTGGCAGCCTTCGAAATGCTTCATTTCATGAAAAAGAAAAACAGGGGTCACGAAGGAGAGGTCGCGCTGAAACTGGATATTTCGAAGGCATACGATCGAGTGGATTGGTCCTATCTCTGTAATAGAATGAAAATCATGGGATTCACGGATAAGTGGATCAAATGGATGCTGCTATGTGTCACTACCGTAAGCTACATGATCTCGTTTAATGGAAGCACCATTGGTCCAATTAATCCTAGTAGAGGGCTACGGCAAGGAGATCCCCTATCTCCCTACCTCTTTCTAATTTGTGTGGAAGGATTGTCTCAAAAAATTTCCGATGCTGCTAACGAAGGAAACATAAATGGCTGCCAAATCGCAGCACAAGCTCCCAAGGTAACGCACCTTCTTTTCGCAGACGATAGCTTTTTGTTTTTCAAGGCTAATACTTCGGAAGCAACTAGAATTAAATCTCTTTTGAATGATTATGGAATATCCTCGGGTCAATCTATTAACTATCAAAAGTCAGGCATATTCTTCAGTGCCAATGTGAGACGAGACAAACAACAAGAGATTAAATCTCTGCTGGGGGTTAACAATGATCTGGGAAATACTAGGTACTTAGGCCTTCCGTCGCTAATTGGTCGATCTAAAAAATCTGTTTTTAATTATGTGAAAGAGAGGGTGTGGAACAAGGTCCAAAATTGGAACAATAAAAGTCTATCTAAAGCAGGGAAGACAGTCATGGTTAAGAATGTGGGACAAACAATTCCATCCTATAGTATGTCCTGCTTTCTCCATACCAAATCACTCTGCGGAGAAATTGAGAGACTTTTAAATGGTTACTGGTGGAGATCAGGCAACAGTAATGCAGGTGGAATTCGCTGGATGGGGTGGGCTAAAATGGCTATTTCTAAACGAAATGGAGGCTTGGGCTTTCGTGATCTTCACGGTTTTAACATAGCTCTTTTGGGAAAACATGTTTGGAATTTCTGTAGAAAGCCTGAATCTTTAGTTGCTAGAATTTTCAGAGCTAGATACTTCCGAAATAATCATATCTTACAAGCAACTAAGGGTACAGATTCTAGTTTCATTTGGAAAGGCATATGGGAAGCGAAAGAGAGGTTAAAAACTGGTTTTAGGTGGACACTAGGTGATGGTGAGAAAATTCGAGTGTTCAAGGACCCTTGGTTAAAAGAAAAGAGGGATTTCTGTGTTGATAACTCGTATTTGAATGAAGTCAGAAATGATTTAGCTTGTAGTTACTTCCGTCCGAACAGCAAAGAATGGGACGTGACAAGGGTGCAACAAGATTTTCATGAAGACGATGTTCAATTAATTTTGTAAACAAAAATCCCACAGATGGAGGTCCAAGATCAAGTAACCTGGTCTGGAACGGTTAATGGTGGATACTCGGTGAAAACTGGTTACTATCTCTGGGAAAAACAACATACGGAGTCGAATGTGGTTTCGAATTCTGAAGGTTGGGTGAAATTATGGAACCTTAGAATACCTCACAAAATGAGAACTTTCCTATGGCGCTTCTGCAAGAAAAATGTTCCAGTACGGTGGTCGTTCAGGAGTAAAGGAGTGGTGGTTCCTATGAACTGCCCTATGTGCGAGACGGACATTGAACACTTATCTCATATCTTCTTCGACTGTAACTATGCTGTGGAGTGCTGGCAGATTGCAGGGCTCAATTATGATATGCAGAATGTCGAGTGGGTTCATGAATGGCTTCTTGACAAGATTACCAACGAAGACGAGGAAACGATAATCAAAATTGCAGAGGTTTTATACTGTATTTGGGGAGCCAGAAACAATAAGGTCTGGAAAAATGTTACCACTCCCACTTCGGTAGCAATGGAAATCAATGTAAGGCAGGTGAAGGACTGGCAAGCAGCAATGGAGCGAAGAATGAAGTGTACTCCTCAGAATACAGAAATTAAAATCACAAGTTGGATCCCACCTTCACAGGGATGCAGCAAACTGAATGTCGACGCTTCTCTAGCAAATGGAGGAACGAGTTTTACGATTGGTATGCTCATCAGGAATAATCAGGGACATTATGTTGTGGGAAAAAGAGCTAATTTCCAGGAGAGGACCACAGTCATGGAAGCCGAAGCTCGAGGAATCCAACTGGCCATTGAATGGATTGAAGAAATGGGGTGGCAGAATATTGATATTGAGAACGACTCAGAGATGGCTGTCAAAGCCATTAAGAATGGAGAAATGTATTTCTCTGAAATTGGTCATGTTTTCGACTACTGCAGTTCAAAGCTTACGTCTAGACAAGATTTATCTATTAACCACGTTAAGAGACAAGCAAACAATGCAGCTCACCTTATGGCGAGAGTTCCTTGTTTGCCAAATTACTCTAACGTCTTTGTGTCTCCTCCAAGAGTGTTGTTGGAGACGTTATTATCTGATTGCATCTAATGAATTTTATTTCCTTTCAAAAAAAAAAAAAATTTAGCCGCCTTACTGAAAGTTTTTTCTCTCTGTGCTTGTCTTTTTCTTGAGTGAGTTCCTCCCCTTCGACGGTGGTTTATCCACCGGCCGGAGGTCATCTTTCTTGCTTTTCATCTCAATAAAACCCAATTTAATTAGGCATTTGTGTGTCTCTCCTTTTGGAGTGATCATTTATCTCTCCTTTTGGAGTATTTTTTATATCTTTGATTAATTATGTCTGTTTCTATTTGGTGTTGAATCTGCTGAGAATGATTTTGCTGATGTCTTGGGGGATCTGGATAGTCCGCATATCGAAGCTGGGACAGTGACATTTATTGCAAGAGCTCACCACTCACAACCAAAAATTGTTCATCATATTTTGGGGGTTTTAACTTTCGGCATGTCTATAGCTGGTATCCGGCATGTAGATAGCTGGGGTGTTGCTCATCATTTGGGGGTTCCCATATTCAGCATGTCTATAGCTGGTATCCGGCATGTAGATAGCTGGAGTGTCGTTCCTCTAACCTCAGTTTATGCAATTGAGGCTTCTGAACACTGGGGTATCAATGGTTCTTATGTGATGTGGTCAATTGTGATACCGCTGCTTTCAGGGATGTTGGCGCAGTTTGGATCACCTAGGAGGTCTTTGAATTCGTTTTTAGTTTCAAGAACTTTTAAGTTCAATGTGTTAAACGATCAGGAAACAATTTATTTGTTTTTCAACCTGGTTGTATCGACAGTCGGGGGTTTGTCCCACTGTTTTATTTTGAGTTGGTTTAATCCAGTAATATAATTCTATGCATTTCGTCAAAAATAAATAAATAAATAAAAGGGTAAAAGGGTAAAAGGGATCTAAAATTAGTTTTAGGAAAATTTTCTAAACTTTTTTTTTGTGACTAAAGCAACATTTTCATTAATGAATTGCATCGAAATACAAAGTTCAAATCAAAAGAGTTTCCTTCATTCAAAAAAGGATATCATCTAACCGAAAGTAAGGCAAGTACTCCCGGACGTTTAGACAATAACGCCTTTAATGTCTGAAAAGATAACCCACAAAAGAAGGCTTCGTTAAAACCCCGTGAGAGTAAAACCCAATGGGAAAAAACTCAAGGGGGAAAAAGAGTGCCCTCCAAAATATAATAACATCGTTTACAAAGAGGCTAAAAGTAAAATTCGTAGCTTCTGGTGGCTATAATGAAATCCCTTTTGCCATCAAAAACTATAGTCAAACTGATTTATACATCGAAGTCCTCCTTCCTTCCCCTGCGCACATCTACCTCTAACCATCCAAATCTCCGTAGAGCTCCATATGAACTTTTAACTGAAAATCACAAAAGAGACAAAGAGAAACATAAATCCTTTTGTATCATATAGAATAAAAAATCTCAAAAACAAAATTAATATCATAACATAATATTGTAAAATAAAGTTAAATCTAACCAGAGATGATCCTTTGATTAGATATAAATATATTGAACTTTCTAATATATTCCAACCATATTTTAGTACAATATAAACGCAAAGAAACAAAACCTCTAACCAAAGGAAAGCCCTTTGGTTAGATACTTAATTACACAACACACATATTCCCGCCCATCCTGGATTTCTATTAACTTCAAATATGAACATTTTAAATATCGGATTAATCAACTTTAACCTATGGAAACCTACTTCTACTTTAGATGAGTGATCATTTCTTGATAAGCACATTCGTCCCTTTCTGTAAGTTGAATGACTCCATCCAATACAAGAACCTTTCCATATGTTGCAGACTGCTATATTCAGCATCATACATACTAGTCATACTTGTGTGCAAACTGAAGTTACAAATTACGGACGATTTTAACAAGACAAGGACAAGTATTTTCCGATAAAAAGTAACCACATTTGATTTAAGAATAGTGAAGAATTCCTAAATACCTGAAAGACCATGACATTCTGGTAGTCAGACTTTCCCTGAAACAAGACCTTCTCTACATTCAACGAGTGTGCTTCACCTACAAATATCCCACAAAGGTCACTAATCCAATTTTAATTTTAAAAAATCAATGAAAAGCTAATAATCAATCATCCATGGGAAAAGTACATAAACAGTGAATTGAAAAGACGGCCGAGTTATATTAGGTTTGAATATTAATCAGAGCAAAAGTAATTTTCTACTAGATACATGTCTACTAGGTTTAAACAGCACCTGTTATTACTTTATAATCCAAACCAACTAATGTCACACTGACATGTTGCAGATGACAAAATGAACGACTACCTCTTTTTGTCTATTTGTATTACAAGTCTCTAGACATGCTATAATTACATATAAATTGTTTACGAGATATCTTACATCTAAAATGTATCACATCTAAGTAATGTGAAAGATTTAATGAATAATTTACAATTATTCTAAACTTGAGTATGTTAAATTATATTATTTAGTTTTTGAAAAATAAATTAACATTAAATTCTGATTTCAATTGTGTTTAAAACTATCTTCTCACATTAATATACATGGAAAAAATAATCTAAAGGTCATTAGATAAAACAAAAATCTATTAACAAAAAATACTAATAGCACATTCATCTCTCCCATGAAAGTCGACTTTTGCATATCTGCCCCCTCCTTTCTCAAACATCTCTCCCGTCTTCCTTTCTTCCATCTCCATTTATCTTTATTTCAGATTTACCATTTTGTTTTTATTTCTCTTTCAATAATTATTCAATAATCTTCATTTTTTAGTGAGATTTTTTTATTCATACATCCTTTTTTTGGATATTTATGTCTCTCATTTTGAAGTGGTTTATATGTTGTGGTATGTTTTGTTTTGGTGTGTTGGTCCGCTGAGAATGTTTCAAGTGGTGTCTTGGAGGATCTGTGTAAAGCTCACATCGAGGCTGGGTCGGTGGTAAAAATTGCAAAAGCTCACCTTGCACAATCAAAGTTTGTTCATTTTTTTAGGGATTCCACTTTCGACATGTGTTCGCACTAAATCACGCAAGCGTACGCGGTCACAAGTAATATAATATTATGTAAAGTTCGTTCCCACAGAGACTGGTGTATTTCAGATTATGCACTTATGCAACAAAGTATGATTATTATTCACTGCTAAGACAAGTATCAAAGTTGTGTTTTGATTAACTAAATTAACTAAGAAGCAATTTAACAATAATAAGAATTAATTAACTACTGTGATTAAAACCGAATTACTTATGAGAGATAAAACATGGGACTCTAACTTCATTAGATACTTCGTTTAGTTCTGATGCCTTTAATCAATGTATGTGATGGTTATGACAACTAATCGGACAACACGAAATTAGTACACGCTACCTTTCGGCATACGTTTACCAAACCACTCAACATCCACAATAGATAGAAGCTGGGTAGACACCAATTATGTTTAGACCCTATATGTCTATAAGATTTGAAAACATAATGGTTTAAGTACAAGGTATTCATTGAGATTACATAGGTGTTGCGTAAAATCTAGATGTGCAAGTGTACACAATCGCAATCAAGTAATATAGTAATAAATACCGAAAATCGTTCCTCAAGGACTGTAAATTTGTATTAACCGCAAGTAATGTCATAACAATTCAGTTATCGAATAAAAATATTGATTGTTTATTTTTTATAACTAAATAATTATAAGAACTAAATTAACCAACTAATTATACTAGAGAAGAGAGTTGAATAAGTTTCAAATATGAGAAGATAAGTCAGGATAATTACTTCCCCCTAACACATGAAAATCGGTAAAAGAGTTGCGTAGCACAGTAGCAAATTCCACAATTTACTAGCTAGAATTCAATGGTCATAGGTTTCTCTCGAAATCACTATGGTATAATTCTTATCAATTAAACTAATATATGTCTATGCCAATTTACTCTTCAGAATTTAATTAGCACCAATTCACATAGCTATGCATGGTCACAATATATGTCTACACCGTAACAGTATTATAATCAAAAGATATAAGCATGCACCACTCAAGTCTTATGTCAATTAAATATAACCCTTTCGGTATTATAATTAACTCGTTAACCTACTAATGTTGATCAGACAATAGCAAGTATTAGCATGAAAAATACTTGAATGAATAAACTGTAAAATCGCATATAGTACTCTTTAACAATACACCAATAATCCCATGCTAGGGTTCCATAAAAATCCCAACTATATGAAATTAGTTCATACTGAAAATCTCAAAATCATACAAGAATTGATAGCACATAAACATGATTAAAAGAGTTAAGGAGAGAATTCTGGCCACGCCCGTCGTCGACGCGCCAAATTGAAAGATAAATGTTTTGCTCTACTATGTTCGCACTTAACTATAAAATATAGCAAATGTGGCAAGTAGGGATCGATCCCAAGGGAATAGCGTTCAATACTAGAGTAATGTAAAATGGTGGGGGTTTTTAGTTGTTTGTGGTGTTTTATCAAACACCTTGACTACAAGAAATAAATTGCTAGAGAAATATGATTAATTAACTTTCAATCATCCAATTTTTCCAACACAACAAGGCACAATGTTTAAATTAACAAGAATAAGAGATATTTGACCCAAGGATTATGGAAACTCAAGTACTTCACCCACACACATATGAGCAAGAAATAATCAACTCTACCTAACCAAGATAATTGGTGAAGCACACAATCACTTAATTCTCTTCTATAAACACTAATTTAGTGAAGCACATAAATTAGTTCT
Source organism: Saposhnikovia divaricata (assembly GCA_036435485.1). Taxonomy (NCBI): domain Eukaryota; kingdom Viridiplantae; phylum Streptophyta; class Magnoliopsida; order Apiales; family Apiaceae; genus Saposhnikovia; species Saposhnikovia divaricata. The sequence goes on along the minus strand of CM071600.1, from coordinate 58,141,376 downwards.
CTTGATTATAGCAACCAATAATGAAGCACTACTAGTTTAACCAAATCAAGGAATCAAACAAAGAGAGGCTAGGACAAACCCAAGGATGAGGAGCTCAACCTAGGTATTTGCACTTGAATTTTGAGGATTTAGGTAAACTAAATCTTGTGCTACTACAATGAATGTACTAACAATTACGGATTAGCACAAACAATTAGCAATTGAATTCACAAGAGAAGCAAATTGAAGCAACTTACAATTCTCCAAGCAAAATCATAAACAATACAACTCAAGAATTCAAGATAGAGTGAAATAGATCTTACTTAAAATGAAATGGGTTTTGATACAAGAGATCCTCCTTGAGCCAAATGTATGAAATTAGTTACTCATAATCAATGCTAGATTATGAGTAATTAATGTTTTTTTTAACTCCTACTAACCCTAGGTTTTTGTTCTTGAAGAGGCTAAAAAGAGAGGCACAAATGAGATATGAAGATAAGATGATATAAAATGTAGGGTTTGCTTCTTTTAATACACAGCAGGATTTTGCACGGCCGTGCAACTGCCCGTGAGAAAAACTGCACTCTGCACTACTTGGAACACTCTGCACGGCCTGTTGCACGGCCGTGCAGTAGCCCGTGCAAAAATCTGCATCATTTAAACTCTTTGAACGGCCTAGCGAACGGCTTGCGGAGCGGTCGTGCGAGATAAAATCTTCAAGATAACACATTAAAAACCTCCCGGCATCGCAAGATTGCATCTTCTAACCACCCTCTTGAATAATCTTCGCTTTTATGCCCAAATTAAGCCATCTTTTCAACAATTAAGCGTGAGGCACTGAAAGATGAAAAACATAACAAATATTAATAAAACAACATTCGAAACTAACAAAAATGCAAGAGAATAAATGACAAAACGTGTATAAAATACTCCTTATCAAATCTTCCCCCACTTGAACTTTGCTAGTCCCGAGCAAACTAAAATTAACATAATCATAAACTCCTAATTAGTACCACTTCCGTAGGTGATCACGGTTGCATTTGGCATATGCAACAAGCCCTTGGAACCCCTAGGTAGCCCTAGTGGACAAGTGAGGTCTCGTGAGGATTTATAGATGATGTACCCACAAAATCACAAAAATCACTAATAAACAAGAAACTAACAATATATACTAATTAAACTAACTACTACACTCACATGTCCGAGTTATCTACTTGTAACTAAAATCAAACATATAGAGCTATTCACCTTGTCATCCACTAAAATGAGCTAACAACCAATTCAAGAATCAAGATGACACACCTTGTGCAAAATATGTAACCATGACATTAAAGATAGAATGAATGCACTTCAATCGTGAACACTAGACAAGATGATCACGAAGCATACACGGCTTGCATTAAGAAGATGAAATTGTATGGTGAAAAATCTCACATCTCTCAATTATGCATCACACAAGTATGGGCTAGAGATTTCACTCAACTCCAAGTCTAAATGCATGCGCTCTACTTGACCTTGCATGTTCACCTAAATTCCGGATTGCACCAAAAACAAGGAATTCATAAAATGGGTTGTAATGAGGCTAGGGTGAAGGTGTGAAAATTTAAGTTCAAGGAAGGTGTAAAAGTCTCGCTAGTTGAGTCAAAATGACGCTTGCTCGCTTCATCCACCAAATTCCAAACTAAAGAATATCTTCACTCATTTACAATTACAAAACACAACCACATTTACCAAGAAAATTGAATCAAAATAATGTACAAAGATTTAATGCTTTTTTTCTTTTTTTTTTTAACATCCCCTTTCTTATTGTTTTTTTTCTTTTTCTCTTTTTAGCAAAGGGGATGATGCATTATATATAAATATTACAATGAACCTTGAACCACATCTAGATATACACGTCGAACTAGTTCCCGCTTACAATAAATAGAATTCTTCCTCTTCACAACTTTTCCAAATACACATGCTCATCAATCAATTCTTTCCAAGACTCAACTAGCTCAACTAGGTCGAGAGTGAAGTATTTGGCTATGACTCATGTATAAAAGGGGAGAGTGACGAAGAAAAATATGGATATAAGCTTCAAAGGGGGTAACTAGGGATTATTTCATGGTTCATAAGCTAAAAAGGCCAAAAAAGGTTATCCTAAATAGAATTTCCTTATTATGGTGCATCCATGAATGAAGGTTTAATGCAAGCCCTATAGCAACAAACACACATAAAGAGGGAGCAACACACAAGCAAAAGAGTCATCGTTCAAGGCCTCACAAGGTTTAAGTTTTAATAACATCTTCTCGATTTGACTCCATGTATGCTAAGAGATAATCGTCATGTCACAATTTAATTACAAACAATCTAGACTTTTCATGTCATTTTAAGTGTGAGTGTGTGCAAAAAGGTGCATCAAACTTATAGATTCACATCAAATTGGTAATGCTAGGCACGTAATAGGAGAAAACAAAGCTACAAGCTCACAATGTCATAAATTTTACAAACAAGTAAACACACTCATGACTAAACTCAATTTCCAAATGCAAACAAAACAGACAACAAACGGATATCAAAATGAACAATCCTTCCCCCACTTAAGACATGGCATGTCCACATGCATGACAAGTAAAAATTAGGGAAAAACAAAAGTGAAAGAAAACTCCCCTAAAGAGAAGTAACCGGGACCGTAGGCAATGGCAAGAAACTCAAACATCATGAGGAGGATCCAAGGGTGAATCCCGAGAACTAGCCTGACTCTGAGCCATCATCGAGGCACAAAACTGCTCAATCCATACCCGATGCTCAGAAAACTGCATATCAACATGATCCTTGATGGACTGCTCCATGCGTTGTAAGTAAGCCCGTTGAGGCTCAGAGAACTCCTCAGAATGATCATGAGAAAAAGAATCCCCTCGATGAATTGCCAAAGGTAATGACACAGAAACCGGATCCCCCTCGGTGCGAAGAGGGGATGTGGGATAAGGGAGCTGAGCTGATTTGTGTCCCGTCCAGCGAAAATCATGGTACTCTCCCTCAATGACATGCATGTTTTTTAACTCAGTGAAATCCACAGTAGCTACCGGATTTCGACCCTCCATCCATGAAATAGGAGAACTATCCCGATCGAGGATGCCTAGTCGAATAGCAATCCGTGTAAGAAACCCACCAATGATAATAGATCCCTTCTTCCGACGAGACAACTCAACTAATCTTTTGACAAAGAAGTACCCCCAATCAATTTGTTGCTTTTCATGCATCCAATAAAGAATGGTAAGCTCTTGCACGGAAACCGCACTATTAGACCCCGCGTTGCCGAACAACGAGTGAACCATCACCCGGTGAATATAACTAAACTTTGGCATCTTTATATGAGTTGATTTAGCCCGAGATGCGGTCCAACAAGGGCCCGAAGATAGTACTTGCCAAAACGGAGCGGCAAAACGAACATGCGGCTTTCGAGCTCCAACATTATACTCCCACCCGAACCAATCACAAATCTCCTCCAACCTTACATCAAACCACTTTCCCATCATCCGAAAGATTAACCGATAATCCGTTTTGTTCCCCTCAAACAGTTTGTACTTAAAATCAACCGTCGAAAAAAATTCATAAACCAAGTCCGAACAAGTGGGCTCGTCCATATGAATCCATGACGGCCAACCACATTTATCCAAAATGTCTTTAACCTCATCAAAAATCCCAAGCTTTTCCATGGCATATGAATCAAAATAACGTAACGGAAAAGTTTTAAGAGTAGAAATGACCTTGTACCTCTCAAGATGGGCACCCGTAAAAGAAATGCTTGGCTTAACCGCATGTAAATCAAGGCCATAGTGCGGACGAGGCAATGGCAAACCTTTTTCCTCACATTCTTTACGGGTGAGATGAATTGGGGGCTCCGAAGATGAAAGAGTAGTCCTTTGTCGCTTAGATGAGACCTTGTCCTTGCCCTTAACCCGTTTAGAAGAAACCCCACTCATGATTATCCAATTCTCACACCAAATTACAACCACCGCCCAATAGTAACACCGAACACAACCACAAAGATAACCAACAATCCAACAAGAATCCCACAACCAATCCGCAACCAAATTTCAACACCAAAGTGCACGTCAAGAATTCACCACAAACAATCGAACTACAATGCTCAACAAGCCAAAAACACACCCTCAAAGCTACTATAATACACTAATTAAGGATATATAAATAATAAAAATATTTGTTTTTTTTTGTTAAATAAAATAAAATAAAATAACTAACCAATTAATAATAAAATAGAAAAATCAAATAAAAATCAAATTAAATTTAAAACTGAAATAAAAATAAAAAAACAAAAATTAAATTTAAAACTAAAATAAAATAAAATAAAATAACTAAGCAATTAATAATAAAATCTAAAATCAAGTTAAAATCAAATTAAAAATAAAACAAAAGTTAAAATAAAATTTAAGAATACAAATAAACAAATAATAATAATAATAATAAAATCAAAATTAAAACATTCAATAAAAATAAATGAAATTAAAATAAAAAAATAAAATAAACAAAATAAACAAAACAAAATGAAATGAAATCTAAACAAAAAAAAAATACAAAACAGGGGTGGGGAAAGGGGTTTACTGCGCTTGTTTTGGAAACAGGGGAGGGGGGAATTGGTTGAGGGGAGATTGGTTGCAGGCGGGTAGACGGAAGGGAGTTGTGGCGCGGAATGAACTGAGATGGGTGATGGTGTTGTGGAGAGGGAATGAATTGCAGGCGTGTGGGGGAGGAGGAAAGGGGAGGGATGAAACGGGCTGGTGGAAGATGCAATCTTGCGATGCCGGGAGGTTTTTAATGTGTTATCTTGAAGATTTTATCTCGCACGACCGCTCCGCAAGCCGTTCGCTAGGCCGTTCAAAGAGTTTAAATGATGCAGATTTTTGCACGGGCTACTGCACGGCCGTGCAACAGGCCGTGCAGAGTGTTCCAAGTAGTGCAGAGTGCAGTTTTTCTCACGGGCAGTTGCACGGCCGTGCAAAATCCTGCTGTGTATTAAAAGAAGCAAACCCTACATTTTATATCATCTTATCTTCATATCTCATTTGTGCCTCTCTTTTTAGCCTCTTCAAGAACAAAAACCTAGGGTTAGTAGGAGTTAAAAAAAACATTAATTACTCATAATCTAGCATTGATTATGAGTAACTAATTTCATACATTTGGCTCAAGGAGGATCTCTTGTATCAAAACCCATTTCATTTTAAGTAAGATCTATTTCACTCTATCTTGAATTCTTGAGTTGTATTGTTTATGATTTTGCTTGGAGAATTGTAAGTTGCTTCAATTTGCTTCTCTTGTGAATTCAATTGCTAATTGTTTGTGCTAATCCGTAATTGTTAGTACATTCATTGTAGTAGCACAAGATTTAGTTTACCTAAATCCTCAAAATTCAAGTGCAAATACCTAGGTTGAGCTCCTCATCCTTGGGTTTGTCCTAGCCTCTCTTTGTTTGATTCCTTGATTTGGTTAAACTAGTAGTGCTTCATTATTGGTTGCTATAATCAAGAGAACTAATTTATGTGCTTCACTAAATTAGTGTTTATAGAAGAGAATTAAGTGATTGTGTGCTTCACCAATTATCTTGGTTAGGTAGAGTTGATTATTTCTTGCTCATATGTGTGTGGGTGAAGTACTTGAGTTTCCATAATCCTTGGGTCAAATATCTCTTATTCTTGTTAATTTAAACATTGTGCCTTGTTGTGTTGGAAAAATTGGATGATTGAAAGTTAATTAATCATATTTCTCTAGCAATTTATTTCTTGTAGTCAAGGTGTTTGATAAAACACCACAAACAACTAAAAACCCCCACCATTTTACATTACTCTAGTATTGAACGCTATTCCCTTGGGATCGATCCATACTTGCCACATTTGCTATATTTTATAGTTAAGTGCGAACATAGTAGAGCAAAACATTTATCTTTCAATTTGGCACGTCGACGACGGGCGTGGCCAGAATTCTCTCCTTAACTCTTTTAATCATGTTTATGTGCTATCAATTCTTGTATGATTTTGAGATTTTCAGTATGAACTAATTTCATATAGTTGGGATTTTTATGGAACCCTAGCATGGGATTATTGGTGTATTGTTAAAGAGTACTATATGCGATTTTACAGTTTATTCATTCAAGTATTTTTCATGCTAATACTTGCTATTGTCTGATCAACATTAGTAGGTTAACGAGTTAATTATAATACCGAAAGGGTTATATTTAATTGACATAAGACTTGAGTGGTGCATGCTTATATCTTTTGATTATAATACTGTTACGGTGTAGACATATATTGTGACCATGCATAGCTATGTGAATTGGTGCTAATTAAATTCTGAAGAGTAAATTGGCATAGACATATATTAGTTTAATTGATAAGAATTATACCATAGTGATTTCGAGAGAAACCTATGACCATTGAATTCTAGCTAGTAAATTGTGGAATTTGCTACTGTGCTACGCAACTCTTTTACCGATTTTCATGTGTTAGGGGGAAGTAATTATCCTGACTTATCTTCTCATATTTGAAACTTATTCAACTCTCTTCTCTAGTATAATTAGTTGGTTAATTTAGTTCTTATAATTATTTAGTTATAAAAAATAAACAATCAATATTTTTATTCGATAACTGAATTGTTATGACATTACTTGCGGTTAATACAAATTTACAGTCCTTGAGGAACGATTTTCGGTATTTATTACTATATTACTTGATTGCGATTGTGTACACTTGCACATCTAGATTTTACGCAACACCTATGTAATCTCAATGAATACCTTGTACTTAAACCATTATGTTTTCAAATCTTATAGACATATAGGGTCTAAACATAATTGGTGTCTACCCAGCTTCTATCTATTGTGGATGTTGAGTGGTTTGGTAAACGTATGCCGAAAGGTAGCGTGTACTAATTTCGTGTTGTCCGATTAGTTGTCATAACCATCACATACATTGATTAAAGGCATCAGAACTAAACGAAGTATCTAATGAAGTTAGAGTCCCATGTTTTATCTCTCATAAGTAATTCGGTTTTAATCACAGTAGTTAATTAATTCTTATTATTGTTAAATTGCTTCTTAGTTAATTTAGTTAATCAAAACACAACTTTGATACTTGTCTTAGCAGTGAATAATAATCATACTTTGTTGCATAAGTGCATAATCTGAAATACACCAGTCTCTGTGGGAACGAACTTTACATAATATTATATTACTTGTGACCGCGTACGCTTGCGTGATTTAGTGCGAACACATGTCGAAAGTGGAATCCCTAAAAAAATGAACAAACTTTGATTGTGCAAGGTGAGCTTTTGCAATTTTTACCACCGACCCAGCCTCGATGTGAGCTTTACACAGATCCTCCAAGACACCACTTGAAACATTCTCAGCGGACCAACACACCAAAACAAAACATACCACAACATATAAACCACTTCAAAATGAGAGACATAAATATCCAAAAAAAGGATGTATGAATAAAAAAATCTCACTAAAAAATGAAGATTATTGAATAATTATTGAAAGAGAAATAAAAACAAAATGGTAAATCTGAAATAAAGATAAATGGAGATGGAAGAAAGGAAGACGGGAGAGATGTTTGAGAAAGGAGGGGGCAGATATGCAAAAGTCGACTTTCATGGGAGAGATGAATGTGCTATTAGTAATTTTTGTTAATAGATTTTTGTTTTATCTAATGACCTTTAGATTATTTTTTCCATGTATATTAATGTGAGAAGATAGTTTTAAACACAATTGAAATCAGAATTTAATGTTAATTTATTTTTCAAAAACTAAATAATATAATTTAACATACTCAAGTTTAGAATAATTGTAAATTATTCATTAAATCTTTCACATTACTTAGATGTGATACATTTTAGATGTAAGATATCTCGTAAACAATTTATATGTAATTATAGCATGTCTAGAGACTTGTAATACAAATAGACAAAAAGAGGTAGTCGTTCATTTTGTCATCTGCAACATGTCAGTGTGACATTAGTTGGTTTGGATTATAAAGTAATAACAGGTGCTGTTTAAACCTAGTAGACATGTATCTAGTAGAAAATTACTTTTGCTCTGATTAATATTCAAACCTAATATAACTCGGCCGTCTTTTCAATTCACTGTTTATGTACTTTTCCCATGGATGATTGATTATTAGCTTTTCATTGATTTTTTAAAATTAAAATTGGATTAGTGACCTTTGTGGGATATTTGTAGGTGAAGCACACTCGTTGAATGTAGAGAAGGTCTTGTTTCAGGGAAAGTCTGACTACCAGAATGTCATGGTCTTTCAGGTATTTAGGAATTCTTCACTATTCTTAAATCAAATGTAGTTACTTTTTATCGGAAAATACTTGTCCTTGTCTTGTTAAAATCGTCCGTAATTTGTAACTTCAGTTTGCACACAAGTATGACTAGTATGTATGATGCTGAATATAGCAGTCTGCAACATATGGAAAGGTTCTTGTATTGGATGGAGTCATTCAACTTACAGAAAGGGACGAATGTGCTTATCAAGAAATGATCACTCATCTAAAGTAGAAGTAGGTTTCCATAGGTTAAAGTTGATTAATCCGATATTTAAAATGTTCATATTTGAAGTTAATAGAAATCCAGGATGGGCGGGAATATGTGTGTTGTGTAATTAAGTATCTAACCAAAGGGCTTTCTTTTGGTTAGAGGTTTTGTTTCTTTGCGTTTATATTGTACTAAAATATGGTTGGAATATATTAGAAAGTTCAATATATTTATATCTAATCAAAGGATCATCTCTGGTTAGATTTAACTTTATTTTACAATATTATGTTATGATATTAATTTTGTTTTTGAGATTTTTTATTCTATATGATACAAAAGGATTTATGTTTCTCTTTGTCTCTTTTGTGATTTTCAGTTAAAAGTTCATATGGAGCTCTACGGAGATTTGGATGGTTAGAGGTAGATGTGCGCAGGGGAAGGAAGGAGGACTTCGATGTATAAATCAGTTTGACTATAGTTTTTGATGGCAAAAGGGATTTCATTATAGCCACCAGAAGCTACGAATTTTACTTTTAGCCTCTTTGTAAACGATGTTATTATATTTTGGAGGGCACTCTTTTTCCCCCTTGAGTTTTTTCCCATTGGGTTTTACTCTCGCGGGGTTTTAACGAAGCCTTCTTTTGTGGGTTATCTTTTCAGACATTAAAGGCGTTATTGTCTAAACGTCCGGGAGTACTTGCCTTACTTTCGGTTAGATGATATCCTTTTTTGAATGAAGGAAACTCTTTTGATTTGAACTTTGTATTTCGATGCAATTCATTAATGAAAATGTTGCTTTAGTCACAAAAAAAAAGTTTAGAAAATTTTCCTAAAACTAATTTTAGATCCCTTTTACCCTTTTACCCTTTTATATATTTATTTATTTTTGACGAAATGCATAGAATTATATTACTGGATTAAACCAACTCAAAATAAAACAGTGGGACAAACCCCCGACTGTCGATACAACCAGGTTGAAAAACAAATAAATTGTTTCCTGATCGTTTAACACATTGAACTTAAAAGTTCTTGAAACTAAAAACGAATTCAAAGACCTCCTAGGTGATCCAAACTGCGCCAACATCCCTGAAAGCAGCGGTATCACAATTGACCACATCACATAAGAACCATTGATACCCCAGTGTTCAGAAGCCTCAATTGCATAAACTGAGGTTAGAGGAACGACACTCCAGCTATCTACATGCCGGATACCAGCTATAGACATGCTGAATATGGGAACCCCCAAATGATGAGCAACACCCCAGCTATCTACATGCCGGATACCAGCTATAGACATGTCGAAAGTTAAAACCCCCAAAATATGATGAACAATTTTTGGTTGTGAGTGGTGAGCTCTTGCAATAAATGTCACTGTCCCAGCTTCGATATGCGGACTATCCAGATCCCCCAAGACATCAGCAAAATCATTCTCAGCAGATTCAACACCAAATAGAAACAGACATAATTAATCAAAGATATAAAAAATACTCCAAAAGGAGAGATAAATGATCACTCCAAAAGGAGAGACACACAAATGCCTAATTAAATTGGGTTTTATTGAGATGAAAAGCAAGAAAGATGACCTCCGGCCGGTGGATAAACCACCGTCGAAGGGGAGGAACTCACTCAAGAAAAAGACAAGCACAGAGAGAAAAAACTTTCAGTAAGGCGGCTAAATTTTTTTTTTTTTGAAAGGAAATAAAATTCATTAGATGCAATCAGATAATAAAGGGAGAGGTGGAGAGGTATGGGGAATTGCAGCGTGGCAGTTGCAATGGTGCGAGAGGAGAAAAGGTGGAAGAAATGTGTGGTGATGCGAGTGGCTTGACGGTGTTGGAAGGAGGGAATGGTCGGAGATGACGCGGGGAATGGTCGGAAGTTGAGGTGAGATGGTGGAATGTTGGAAATGAAGAATGAAGGGGATGAAGGTGAACAGCGATGGGGCGAATGGAGGTCGAGGGCTGGCTGCGAGGTGAAGAAGCAGTGGAGTATTGGTTCGAATCTAGAATAGGAGGAAGACGTGAGGAGAAGCGGTTGTAGGAGCAACGGAACCAGATTTGATTGATGAGAAGCGGTTGTAGGAGGAGGGTTGTTGCAGTGCTGCGGTGGTTGAATTGAATGAGATAGGTGGAGTTGGAATGGGTTGAACTGCGGTGAAGGGAGAGGAAAGCGGAGATGTGGTGGTGTTTGTTGTTACAGCGGTGAGGCAACGGAGATCGTGGAGTTGGGTTGGAATGGAGACGGGTAATACGGTGGAAGGAGGTGAAAAACAATGGAGGTGGTGATTCGGCCGTGGAGATGAAGATGGGAGTAAATGAAAGGGGAAAGTAGAGTAGGTTGCTTTGTGTTTTTTTTTTTTAGAGAATGCACAGCCCGTGCAATTGGATGGGGAGCAGAATTTGTTCACGGTCTGTTGCACGGCTGTGCACAGGCCCGTGAATAAATCTGCATAAAATTGTTACAATGCTCTAAAATGTCACGGTCTGTTGCACAGTCCACTGCACGCCCGTGCAATTCCAAAATTGCAGAAAATTATACAAACACCCCTTTTTTTTTTCTTTTTTTCTTTTCAAATATCATTCACATAAATCCTTGACTGCTTTAATAAAATCTTAATTCCTGAAAACATGAACAAACACATCAAGGCACGAGCGGAACAAATATAAAAATTCATAAAAATTGGAATTAGCGATACTAAATATTATTGAGCGGGTCACATTTTTTTTTGTTTTCCTTTTTTTATATTTTTTTTATTTTTTATTTTTTACAGTGAAATAAAATTCACTAGACACATCACAACAATGCATAAAAATCAATCAACACATTTTTTATTTTAGAAAATAAAATAGATGAAAAAGGAAATCCCACTCATTAATATTTAGATCAATCCTCAAACCCACAAAATGCATAACACCCTTCATAAATGCGAGTGAGGACCAAAAATTTGACATACACATAATATATAAATACATGTGTACCTTGGGTTGCCTCCCAAAAAGCGCCTTTGTTTACTGTCGGTGGCTCGACTTCCCGGATGTGCCTCGAAGCACCAACACACAAACTAACGAGAGCTCATCCATGAAGGGGTTTCGCTAATGAGATGACATCAACGGTAGATTCTTGAAATCCTTCATAGAAAGGCTTGAGACGGTGACCATTCACCTTGAATTCTTTGTCGGTCGATAAACTTCGCAAATCCACCGCTCCATGCGGGTAGATTTTTACAACAACAAATGGACCCAACCAACGAGATCGAAGCTTCCCTGGCATTAACTTGAGACGAGAGTTGTAGAGAAGAACCTTTTGCCCAACATAAAATGATTTAGGAACAAGCGAACGATCATGGAAGTCCTTAACTCTAGCCTTATACGATTGAGCATCCTCATAGGCATTGTTACGAATTTCCTCCAATTCAAGCAAGTTAAGTTTCCGATGAGCCCCGGCAACATTTAGATCCATATTGCAAGCCTTGATTGCCCAATAAGCTTTATGCTCTAACTCAACGGGAAGATGGCAAGATTTACCAAAAACTAACTTGTATGGGGACATGCCAATAGGAGTTTTGAATGCCGTTCTATAGGCCCATAAAGCATCTTCAAGACGAACACACCAATCCTTCCTTGAAGGTTTCACCACCTTCTCAAGAATAGACTTAATCTCCCGATTAGAAACTTCGTGTTAGGTCCAAATGTGTTGTAGAGGGGGGGTGAATACAACTTTACGAATATGAGAGGCAATAAAAACGATGCAATAAATGAACACACAGATTCAAGGAATATATTTCTTTATATATAACTTGAAAGGGTTGCTACAACATTCATTACAAAGTATAACAGAAGTTGAGAGAGAAGTGAATGATACTAAGCTCTGTGAATGCACTCTCTCTTTTTCTCTTGTGTTTTTCTCTAGAATTGCTCTCTAACTAAAACATTACACAAGTACTTCTATTTATACTACATGTAATCTATGTCCTGTAGTCTTCAAAGACTAAGATGTACGTGGTCCAATGATGTCCACATAATTCTTGCCTTATCTTGAAAGCTTGGAAATCTGCCAATCAGAAGATGCCATGTGTCATGTTGAAGCTGCACCTAAGTAGAACTTCTACTTGAGAATTTCTATTTGGCTATCTCGAAATTCCTAAGTGGAACTTCTACTTGGCTATCTCGAAATTCCTAAGTAGAACTTCTACTTGAAAATTTCTACTTAGCCATCCAGAACATTTAGTACTTAGAAAATATTCTGGTCTTCAACTTGAAACTTCAATGCACATCTTGAACTTGTGATATCTTCATGTCTTCTTTATTCTTCAACAAGCTCTTGAACATGGTTCTTTATTACTGACATAAACTTGCTATCAATGTCCTGACACTTGATGCAATGGTCTGGTTCATAAGTGACTAGTCTTGATAGTGTTTCTGCTTCTTGAATAAATTACCATATTCACTGAATAACTTGGCTTTCCAATATTTGCTTTCCTTCTTCTTCACTTGAAATCAATTGGTCTTATTGATACTGATAGTTATGATCTTGATTCTTGGCTTTTCAAATCACTGAGGCATGAACAACTTTGACTTGAACTTCTCTCAATGATTTCTTCTTGGCTTGATCATAGTTAACATGTTGAATTGTATCAATTACCTTGTCTTCATTTAGTGTTGATTTCTTGTGACTTCTTGTTCTTGATTGTCTTCTGGTTAAGTATCTTTTCCTTTAGTTTGAGTTACATTAGTTATAGTGTTACAAGTTTATACACTCTGCCTTTCAATCTCCCCCAATTTGATTGTCTAACAATGACATTCAAATTAATGAAGGATAACTCAACTAAACAATGAGACGAGAAAAGATAATTAACATTACATTCTTGAATAATATACAATTGAAAAGAACTTGAAAACAATACAATGAACATAAAAACTAGAAACAGAATTCGAACCTCGAATTAAAGATCATTTGAGTGATTCCTATCACCTGGATTATTTCATACCTTTTGGTCAAACTTGTATCACCTTATTGGATTCACTCTAAGGTGAATTTTCCTCAAGTGAGTTAAAGCAACCGAAAGACATGAAGTTTTTCCAACTTCAAGTTCACACCACTCTGACCTTTAACCCTAATTCCGTTTCCTCTTTCTAGCTTCAGCAGCTTGGTCTCTCTCTTCTTTCTGCCTTTTGCGCTTCTCCTTCTGCTGCTGTTCTTTCTTGTACACTGGATCGTGAAGCTGCTTCCACCTAGCATTCAACAGACTTACAGCTTCCATTTCTAGAGGGTTCCTGGGCTCTGGGTTAGGATGTTTGAAAAGCCTTCTGAGTTTATCAACCTCCTGAGTAGTCCTTATCTTTGGAATTTCCTCAAAGTTCTTCATTATGAGCTGAGATTTCCAATGAGTTTTATCAGCTTTAAACTGACAATAGATCATCTTGGGGTAGCCCTTGACACGGTTAGTATTGTGGACACTAGCCGCATCTCGCTCCATTTGCTTCTTTTCCACCACTACTTCAGACAGGTAACTCACGAGTCTCTGCTTTTCTGCAACAAACTTGTCTTCCACTTCGCCCCATTTGAACACATATAACACTTTCTCTAGAAATGCAGCATCTTGAGTCTGTAGCAGCCATTGTCTACTCATATGCAAGAGTGTTTGTTTCTGGTCTGCATCTATGTATGCTAAGGCATCAGCTGTATCATCAGCATAAGAGTGTATCCAGTATACACTATCTTTCCCTGGAACGCCAACTGCCTCCCTTATTTCTCCTTGTTCCAGTTCTCCAGAAGGAAGAGTCAAAGCTTCATCTACATTCTTCATTGCTTGAAGAATATTCCATTTCTGTTCTATCAGCTCCGGCTCAATCTTCACGTTGTCGAGAGGGTTTGGAGCAATGACATTACACTTCCACACCTCATTGCTCTTCAAGAATATGACTCTTTCAATGATCCTCACGGATTTATCTTTAAGCTCAGAGGCGAATCCCTTACCCATCATTTGTCTACATACAGCTTTAAGAGATTCCACTGAAAGTTCCATTAAGTCCTTTTCCTCCATGCTCACCCTCTTCATCTTTCCTTGAACCACCATCCGGACAAAATTTGGATAAGCTGAGAATTCTGGACCCTTGTCCTCTGCTAGCTGCATTAACTGATCCCTGTACAGAATGCTTAGCTCCTCAGATTGAGAGTACTGAATTTTAGTCGCTAGCAAGAACAACTCTGACGCAGATCTTCTCATTATGAATTGGTCATCCACAAATAGGAAAGATGTTGGGACTCCTTCTACCAAAGACAAGATAACCTGCCACTCCTTAAGATTTGCATTGTATCCAACCCTGACTTTAGAAATTAATCTCTTCAAAGCATTTATATAGTCCCCAGTCATTGGATTCTGCAAATTCAAGTTGTAGAACAGATCATCTGCATCCTTGTTATGAACTCCTTTTGCACATGGTCCCATCATTATCTTCCTTGCTTCATCCCATTTCTGCCCTATCCTTCTTTTGTCCAGATCAACTTGAGGATTGGCTAGCCTTGCAAGCTCATACTCATACTGCTTCCCTTGTAGCTCCACCTTCTGTTCTAGGAACGCAGCATGTTCTTGCATCATCTTCATTTTATGGAACTGAGCTTGTTCCAAGGCTAACTGTTGAGACTGCAGGGTTTCTTCATCAACAGGATCTTCTTCAGGCATTCCGAAAGACATACCAGCACCTCCACCTTGTTCCTTCAAAGATCGCTTAACAGCATGTGCGAAAGGTACGTCTTCCATATCAGAATCTGAGTCTAGTACCTCCTGTACTGTTTCCTGATGACTCAGGTCAATAACTGGTTCATCTTCTTCAACCATTATTGCCTTACCCTTTCTCCTCCTCAGAGCCTCTTCAGCAACAGCAGGCTCAATTTCTGGTTCCTTAACAAGATCAGCGGGTTCTTCAATTTCTTCGATGTGAACTGCCTGCTGTCTCGTCTCCTTTCCACTCTCCCCCTTAGGTGAGTTATCCTGAGCTCCACCATGGTCTTCAGATCCACCAGCTGCATAGGAACCTCCAAAACCAGAACCAGAGGCTCCCGCTCCACTAGCACCACCTGCACCACCTGCTCCAGCATCGGGGGGAGGTTGTTCCGACGCGAAGCACTCCGGGGGCACAAAACTCCTGACTGCGAACATCATTCTACTGATCTCCACAATCATTGTATGCATTGTAGACTCCAATGCCCCCATCCTCTCATTGAGAGTGCTTCCCAAGACACCACCAGCATGGCCCAAGTCATTGACCTTATTTGTCAAATCATCAAAAGCTGTAGCTTGACTTGCCATTCTTGCTGCGTAGTCGTCTAGAGCCCGTTGATTGTTTCCAACATTAATCCCCAACTGCCCCATCGACTGCCCGAACTGCTCCATTTTATTCTCCATTGAAGTCATACGAGTATCAAAATTTTCAGTATTAAGGGACGGTGTTTGGTTTAGGTGACCTCGCTCTAATACGCGTTCTGTTGGTATTTGACGCTCGGTTTCGGGCCTTAAAAATGAAGGTCCCTCTCTCCCTAACCTCTCACACACACTCCCTGTCTCACGCTCGTGTATGTCTTCAATGACTGATCCTAAAAGTGAAGCAGTACCTGCAGAAGCTTGATAAGAAATGTTGTTGACAGTTATGGGATCAAATTCTGTTTGTTCCTGAGTTGGAATCTCAGTCTGAGAGGCTGCAAAGTGTCCTTGTACGACATCAGAACCGATCCTCTTTGCAGCATCAGTACGTACCGGTGAAGGTACGGCTGAAGTTCTTAATACTTCATGTCCTCTTGAAGCAACAGTATCATCAAGAGGCACATCATCCTGACCAAGATCAAAATCCCTATGTGCAGAATGTTCAAGGGGTGAACCACTCGCGTGAGGTGGAGTGGTTGCGTGTGACACGCTAGGGTTTGACTGTGGTTGTGAAGTAGCAGCGTGGAAAAGTTTGGCTTTCTTGCGAAAAAGTTGCTGCTCTTCGGGTTCATTCTCCTCATCATCTTGTATAAATATACGTGCTGGTTTTCTGACTTCCGTTAACAGGGGTGATAAAGAATATGAATGTGTATCAGACTCAGAGTCAGAAATATGGCTCTTACCCTGGGATAGATCCTGCGGGTTAGCAGTCTCTCGGGTCGCGGAATCAGAAACATAGGAGGAGGAATGAATAGTATGCAGAGAGAGATTACCTGATTGATTACCTTGTGCATCATCGCTTTCCTCATCTGGAATCTCATCAAATGCCTCAGCATGAACAGATGGATTTTGAGCATGTGATGAGACTTGTGATGATGCCTCCAAATTGGTAACTCCTGCATCATATCTAAGCCACATTTGAATATTTTCAGGAGTAGACATTGGCTTACCTTGATGTTTATCCTGATTTGCAATGGTTGCAAGTGACTTAGTGCCCATCCCTAGTGATTCAGATGTGGGGCTTCTGGCAAATCCCTGTCGAATAGCAAGAGCATCCTTCGGTATTAAGTCATTGATTAGCATTTGAAGAAACCGAGGAAACCAACAGACGACATCAGTGGTAGAGAGGTCTCTGCTTGCAAGGGATCCCATTGAGGCCACTATCTCAGAGAGAACTATGCGTCCATAGTTTATATCCAGTTCTCTTGCTAGGGCAACTGCAAAGGTTTGCATGGGAATCGGAATTTGATGAAAGTCTTTTTCGCGTGCCCGAAAACATCTTGTGATGGCCTCGAAAAAGTAATTCCATTCCGCATGGAAGAATTGCTTTTGGATATTTCCCGTGATTGGGCCTTTTGTAGGATAACATCCAATTTCTTCAAAGAATCTGAGGCGTTCTGCAGCAGTAGGTTCTGGATCATAGGCATCTTTAATGGGGAATCCTAGAACTCTGTTGACAATTTGTTCTGTCACCTCATATTCCTGACCCGCTAAGGTAAACCTGAAACCGTAGGGGGTTGATTTACTCCCAAAAGTAACCGCACTAGTCCATAATTGCTGTAAAGCATCATGTACTAGTGTAGGTTTAGCAGTAAAAGCTTGGCTAGCTTTGGAATACAAATTGAGAAATCGTATCCAAAACTTAAACCGCGGGAGTTGATCACCAATTTCCGTAGAAATATTGTAAAAATTGTTTTTAGCAAGGGAAAATTGGTGAGCCATTTTAATTAAATGTTTTTCTTTTAAAAGATGTGAATTTTTATTTTAATTTTGAAAAACAATTAATTTTCCGAATTACAAAAGAGAATTGTAACCCTTTTAATTTTTCAAGAACACCAAATGGAATCTGAGAAATCAAACTACGGGATTCAATTCAACAACCAATTACTATTTCTTGTGTATACCAGTGGAATCGTGTGTGTTTATAGATGGAGAAAATGGAATCGTGTTTATGAACAGTACACAAACAATATGTGTTCGTGTGTATGTATATGCGCGTGTATGAATGTTCACAAAACACAGTAACACAAAGATTAAGGTTAACACAGATAATAGCAGTCAACAAATCGGCAGTAATTCGTGATTAGTACGAGTTTAATCACAAAAACAAGGATCAAAGGTATGTAATTAGTGAAATCGCACTGTTCTTGTGAAACGGCTGCTGAAAATTAAAATTAGGTAAAGTGAATTTAGGCATCGAGTTAGAGATGTATATATAGGTGAATGAGAAATGACAAAAATGTCCCTGTTAAAAAAATGTGAAAAGTACCAAGTCCATACAGGGGACATCTAAGTCGAACTCTATCTCGAACTTTTCTATCTCGAACTTTTCTATCTCGAACATCAAGTCGAACTTCGAGATAAAGTTCGAGATAGAAGTTAACTCGAACAATTATGCACAAAGAAGCACTTTAACCAAAATTACAGCAAAAACTATAGGGAAATACTATCTTGAACATTATTGATTTGTAGTAAACTTGGAAAAACAGAAAATTGAAGATACTTTTCGAGTTAGAGTCTATCTCGAACATCAAGTCGAAATTCGAGTTGAGTTTCGAGATAGACTAAGAACTCTATCTCGAACATTAAGTCGAACTTCGAGATAAAGTTCGAGATAGACTAACTCGAAGTTAATCTCAAATTCTTTCCAAAATATTTCCTTGAATCAAAAAGTCCAGGGTAATTCAAGATATGTTTCGAGTTAGGAGTGTAACTCGAAAAATTCCCTTTAGCTTAACTGAGAACTCTATCTCGAACACCAAGTCGAAATTCGAGTTGAGTTTCGAGGTAGACTAAGAACTCTATCTCGAACATCAAGTCGAACTTCGAGATAAAGTTCGAGATAGACTAACTCGAAGTTAATTCTCAGTTCTTTTCAAAATATTCCCTTAATGGAAACTTCATCTCAACCTTAGAGATAAAATTCGAGATAGACTTTATCTCGAATATTTTGAAGATAGAACTAGGCACACTGGTAACTCGAACTCGAACTCTAAGTCGAATTTCGAGATGAATTTCGAGATAGGTACTAACTCGAAATTCTTCCCAGACTTAGAATTTTCAAAACTTCACCCTGGAAGCTCAAGTCGAAATTCAAGTCGAATTTCTACATGAGTTTCGAGATAGAGACTAACTCGAAATTTTGAAGATACTTAGAATAATTTGACAATTTTTCTTTGAAAAACTCAACAATTAATTTTGCCAAATTAATATAAATATCAATTCAAGGATTTTAATATATGACATAATTAAAACATTCCTTGATAATTCTAAGGCCTCTAATTACATGAAAAACACAGGTAAATTCATCTAAAAATCATGCAATATTTAGACTATTATGAATTTAACTCCCCCTATGATCATGCAATCTAACAAGCATAAATTCACAGATTTGTGCTATAAAAGACACTTAAAACACAATGAATTCATGCAAAATCACACTATATGCAACCTATAACAATCATTAATTAGGCATATTAAAGTCTAAGCACATAATGATTGATTAGCTTGCACATACAAACATAAACATGGATTTTACAGATAGAAGGCTTTACTAACTTGTGTTAAGCATTCCCAATTCACCAACCAACCTATTGAATGTTACTTCATCAAGAGGTTTGGTGAATATATCTGCAATTTGTTGCATTGTGGGCACAAAATGTAGCTCCACAGTCCCCTCCTCGACATGTTCTCTTATGAAATGATACCTGATGTCAATATGCTTGGTTCTTGAGTGATCTACAGGATTGTTGGTTATGGCAATGGCACTTGTATTGTCACACATGATTGGAATTTTCTTGTGCTCTATGCCATAATCCTTCAATTGGTTCCTCATCCACAGTATTTGAGCTACACAGCTTCCAGCAGCAATGTACTCAGCTTCAGCAGTAGAAGTAGATACTGTATGTTGCTTTTTACTTTGCCAGGACACCAATCTTCTGCCAAGAAATTGGCAAGCACCAGATGTGCTTTTCCTATCAATCCTGCAACCTGCATAGTCTGAATCCGAATAGCCAATAAGATTAAAACCTGTATCTCTTGGGTACCAAATCCCTAGATTTGGTGTGCCTTTGAGATACCTAAAAATTCTTTTGATGGCTACGAGATGTGATTCTCTAGGATCCGCTTGGAACCTTGCACATAAACAAGTTGCGAACATTATATCTGGTCTACTTGCAGTTAAATAGAGGAGTGAGCCAATCATACCTCGATAGCTTGTGATGTCAACTGATTTACCTGATTTGTCTTCATCAAGCTTCGTGGCTGTTGCCATAGGAGTCTTAGCTGCTGATGCATCTTCTAGATTATACTTCTTGAGTAAATCTCTGACGTACTTGGATTGACAGATAAAGATACCATCATTTCTCTGACTGATCTGTAATCCAAGGAAGAAGGACAGCTCTCCCATCATGCTCATCTCATATTTTTCCTGCATTAGCTTGGCAAATTTCTCGCACAAGCGCTCATTTGATGACCCAAAAATAATATCGTCCACATATACTTGAACAAGTATTAAGTCATTTCTCACAACTTTATAGAACAATGTTTTATCAATTACTCCCCTAACAAAACCATTTTCAATTAAGAATAAGGATAGGGTTTCATACCATCGCCTTGGGGATTGTCTGAGGCCATAGACAGATTTGAAGAGTAGATACACAAAATCTGCATGTTCTGGATCAACGAAGCCGGGCGGCTGTTCCAGATACACTTCTTCTTCTAACTCTCCGTTCAGGAAGGCACTTTTCACGTCCATCTGGAATACCTTGAAGTTCTTATGTGCTGCAAATGCCAAGAACATCCTGACTGCCTCAAGTCTTGCAACTGGTGCATAGGTTTCATCATAATCAATTCCTTCTCGCTGAGAATAACCTTTTGCAACCAAACGAGCCTTGTTTCGTGTTACAAGTCCGTTTTCATCCAGTTTATTTCTGAATACCCACCTAGCTCCAATTACGGATTTGTTCTTTGGTCGGGGTACCAGTTTCCAAACTTTCTGCCTTTCAAACTGATTGAGTTCCTCTTGCATTGCAATCACCCAATCAGCATCGCCAAGAGCTTCTTCTATTTCTTTAGGTTCAAGCTTGGATAAGAACCCAGAATATAAGGAGATATTAGCCATGTCAGCTCTTGCAGTTCTTCTAGTAGTCACACCAGCATCTGGATCACCAATAATTAACTCAAACGGATGGTCTCTATTCCATACCCGTTCACCTGGAAATTGTCTAGATGATTCAGCTTGACTTTCTGAGATGGGGTGCTGACTACTTTGATTATTTTCACTAACTCCCCCTGAGTTAGTGCCAGCTCCTACAGAACTAGAGTCAACTCGACTCGAGCCTTGAACAGTAGTCCTTGAGCTGCTATTTACTCCCCCTGAGTTGTTGCCGGTTGGTACTGAAGAAGTCTCTCCTGATCTTGTAGAATTAGCTTGTTCACTAGACTCAGGTTCTTCACGTACACTTGGAACATTTAATGGAACAACCAACTCAGGTTCATCTTCAAGATCTTCTAAGTCCAGATTCTGAAATTTTAGGGACTCAGGTTCACTAGAATCTCTTGAAATTGATGAGAGTTTGGTATCGTCGAGTCTGACGTTGTAACTTTCAGTCACTTTTCGATCATTCACCAAGAACACTCTATAAGCTGCCACCACGTCTGTAGAGTAACCAACAAATATTCCTTCACGAGCTTTTGCTGCAAACTTGCCTAGATTTTCATCATCTATAAGCACATAGCATTTTGCTCCGAAGACATGAAAGTATTTGATTGTTGGTCGTCTGTTGTTCATTAGCTCACATGGTGTCTTTTCTTTATCTTTTATGATCAAGGTTCTATTTTGAGTGTAACAAGCGGTACTCACTGCTTCGGCCCAGAAATTACTCCATTTTGCTGTGGAGTTCTCGGGGCTGAATACTGACGACGTATTCCCTTAGATACACAGAAGTCATTTAGCACTGCGTTTTTGAATTCAGTGCCATTGTCTGATCTAATCGTCTTCACAGTAAGTGTTGAAACATTCTCAATTTGAGTGATGTGATCAATGATTAAGAAAGGTACTTCGTCTTTCGTCATTGCGAACAATACCCATGTATACTTGGAGAAGTCATCCACGATTACCAAAGCATATCTTTTCCTAGACAAAGATAGGACATTCACTGGGCCAAACAAATCCATATGAAGAAGTTGCAGAGGCTCAGTAATACTAGAAATTTCTTTGCTTTTATGCGATGCTCGCTTCGACTTTCCCATTTCACAAGCTTCACAGAGTCCTTTCGGAGCGAACTCCATTTGAGGTAGATCTCTCACCAATTCTCGCCTCGCGAGAGCATTCATCGTTTTGAAGTTTAAGTGAGATAGCTTTTTGTGCCATAACCAGCTTTCATCATCCGAGGCTTTGCTGTAGAAACAGGTGACCTCATCCTGATTTGCTGAATCCATATCTGCAACAAAAGATCTGCCTTTCGAACTCCTCTTAAAGCTAGTGAGCCTTCCTTGATGTGAGTGATTGAGACACCTTTCTTGTTGAAGACAATTTCGTAACCTTTGTCACAGAATTGACTTATACTCAACAGATTGTGCTTTAGTCCCTCAACATAGGAAATATCTTCAATGATGACATTGCCAGTTTTCAGTTTGCCATATCCCTTAGTCACACCTATGCTGTCATCTCCAAAGGTAACATAAGGGCCAGCCTTCATAACCAACTCTGTAAGCAGGGACTTGTTTCCAGTCATATGCCTTGATGCTCCACTGTCTAGCACCCATATAACTTTATTTCTATTCTGCTTAATGCCCTGCAATGACAGATTGGTTAGACATTCTTCGGAACCCAACTTTGATTGGGCCCGGCTTTTCGATAAGATCGAGAATCAACAGATTTAACAACAGGAGATGCACTTTTCTTCACATTACTAGAGCTTTCGACTATCTCCTTTCCTTTCTCAGACTTGACAGATTTGTCAGTCCTAGGAGAAGGTTTGTCACTCCTAACTTTAGGAGGACTGACAGTCTTGGCTCTACCATACTTTTTCTTGATATTTGAACTAGCAACAGTATTTGAGCATGACTGGCTAGATGCATTCATTAAATGCACAAAAGTTTGCATGATATTAAAAGTGCATGGCATACAGTTAGGTTGACCACACTGTGCATGATTCTGATGCAGATTATTCATTGTATGTGTGGTAGGCATGGCATGTGCAACAGGAACATTCATGTTAGCTTTGCATGCAAAAGAAAGATGTTCAGTAGATTTACAATGATAACATGCTTTCTTTATTCGTTCAGCCTTAACCTCTTTTATGCCTTTTTCTTTCTTTCCTTGTTGTTTAACAGCCTTAGCTCCTAATCCCAGTCTAGATTCATCTCTAGGGAAATTGATTTTAACTTGTTTGATAGGAGTTACAGGTTGTTCTCTCTGGCGATCTTCCATCTCAATCTCATATCTAGCTATCAATTCAGTCTCTTCTTCTTCTATTCTAGGAACAAGATGTTTGTAAATAGGTTTGACAGCCGATTTAAGAATTCTAGGTGTTTCCTGTTTAAGGTCACTGGAACTAGGGTCAATAGGTCTCTTTCCTTCTTTCTTAGGAAGGTCAGAATAATCAAGCCCTATACCTACTCCAGTTATCTTCTTAAATGTGTCATTATCTACATACACTTTACTAGCAGCTAGTTTGTAAGCTTCGCATTTTGTTTCTAACTCAGCTAGATTGTTCCTAAGACATGCTTCTACTTCTTCCTTAAGGACGAGCTTGTGTTCCAGAGATTTAATAAAGTCTCTTAGAGAAGTATCTACAGTGCAAGCAGCCTCTAGCTCTTCCACTTTTGCCTCAAGCATTCTGCATTTGGCAACAAGTGTTTTCTGTTCCTTTTGAGAAGAGTCTAGGCTTTTGCACAACATGTAGATCTCTTCACTAAGAGCCCCGTTCTGTTCTTTATAATCATCAATAGACATTTCTACTTTAAGAGTCAGAACTGGTACCTCTGGTTCCTCTGATGTCTCAGCCATGAGCGCAAAGTTTGCTACTTGAGTAACATCTTCCTCATCTGAATCATCCCAAGCTCTTCCTTCTGTCACCAATAAAGCTCGTTTTCCATGTCTTTCCTTCAACTGACTGAATCGTAGGTAGACATCTGTTATGCCTTCTCCTTTCCTTATTCTAAAGGTGTCATACTCCATCTTGAGTATGAGTGTTTTGTTGCTTCTGACCTCTGCAGATCCTTCCATGACAACTTCTATCTTGTCCCAAATCTTCTTCGCTGTAGTCAGACCTTTGACTATGTTGAACATTTCATGATCAAGAGATTCCATCAAGGTTTGTCGTACGGCAGTATCCAAAGCTATTTGCTCTTTATCAGCATCCGAAAAGTCCGCTGCCTTTTTGGGCTCAGACCGGGGTGGTATAACCACTCCTCCTTCCGTATGTGAAGGAATAACTGCCATTGGGACAAATTTACCCTTGTCAAGGACTTCCAGATATTCAGGGTTAACAGTCTCTAGATATAGTCTCATTCTGAAAACCCATTCTTCATAGTGATCTTTGTTGAACATTGGGATCTTGAATGCATTTTTAGGAGCCATCTCAATTCTGGTCACTAAAAGTTTCTAAGTACCCAAGACTAGGCTATGTAGAATATTTATGTAGAACTTTTGCCTAAGTCGAAATTTCTCTAAGTAGAAATTTTGCTCAAGTCGAAATCACTAAGTAGAAATTGTCCAAGTCGAAATTCTATGTAGAAATTCTCAAGTAGAAATTCTATGTAGAACTTTTTGCCTTAGAATAATTTTTCTGCAGATTTCTTTAAATATTGAATAAACAATATTATCACTTTAACACTTTTTGACTTTGAATGCTTTACTCACCAAACCCACCTAACCCACATGCTAGGTACTGAGTATGTCTTTTACTTTCGGCCGAATAAAATAAATCAACAAGTCCAAAAACCACCTTTTTATTCTTTTACTATTGAAAAGGAGATCAAAAAGTTGTTGGGTTGTATTCTTTGATAAGAACAGATGATGAACACTCAAGAACACCAAATATGAACTAACCCAGATAAATTCACAAAAATTAATTAAAATACACCCAAGCTAAATAATCACACCTGGAGTATTTAAATAATTTTTCAGATGAGTTTTCACTACCAACGAATTAAAACACACTTTTCGAGAAAATGAAAAGTAGATCTGAAAAATGAAAACTCACGATTCTTCTACTCAACACAAGGATCTATGTTTTGTATGTTAAACATATAGCTCTGATACCAATTGTTAGGTCCAAATGTGTTGTAGAGGGGGGGTGAATACAACTTTACGAATATGAGAGGCAATAAAAACGATGCAATAAATGAACACACAGATTCAAGGAATATATTTCTTTATATATAACTTGAAAGGGTTGCTACAACATTCATTACAAAGTATAACAGAAGTTGAGAGAGAAGTGAATGATACTAAGCTCTGTGAATGCACTCTCTCTTTTTCTCTTGTGTTTTTCTCTAGAATTGCTCTCTAACTAAAACATTACACAAGTACTTCTATTTATACTACATGTAATCTATGTCCTGTAGTCTTCAAAGACTAAGATGTACGTGGTCCAATGATGTCCACATAATTCTTGCCTTATCTTGAAAGCTTGGAAATCTGCCAATCAGAAGATGCCATGTGTCATGTTGAAGCTGCACCTAAGTAGAACTTCTACTTGAGAATTTCTATTTGGCTATCTCGAAATTCCTAAGTGGAACTTCTACTTGGCTATCTCGAAATTCCTAAGTAGAACTTCTACTTGAAAATTTCTACTTAGCCATCCAGAACATTTAGTACTTAGAAAATATTCTGGTCTTCAACTTGAAACTTCAATGCACATCTTGAACTTGTGATATCTTCATGTCTTCTTTATTCTTCAACAAGCTCTTGAACATGGTTCTTTATTACTGACATAAACTTGCTATCAATGTCCTGACACTTGATGCAATGGTCTGGTTCATAAGTGACTAGTCTTGATAGTGTTTCTGCTTCTTGAATAAATTACCATATTCACTGAATAACTTGGCTTTCCAATATTTGCTTTCCTTCTTCTTCACTTGAAATCAATTGGTCTTATTGATACTGATAGTTATGATCTTGATTCTTGGCTTTTCAAATCACTGAGGCATGAACAACTTTGACTTGAACTTCTCTCAATGATTTCTTCTTGGCTTGATCATAGTTAACATGTTGAATTGTATCAATTACCTTGTCTTCATTTAGTGTTGATTTCTTGTGACTTCTTGTTCTTGATTGTCTTCTGGTTAAGTATCTTTTCCTTTAGTTTGAGTTACATTAGTTATAGTGTTACAAGTTTATACACTCTGCCTTTCACTTCGGCTTGACCATTAGATTGAGGATGATAAGCCGTGGCCATTCGATGATAGACCCCATAGGATTTAAGAAGATTCCCCACCAATTTGTTACAGAAGTGGGTACCTTGATCACTTATGATAGCTTTGGGAACACCAAATCGGTTGAAAATTTGAGATTTGAGAAATGCAACAACCGCTTTACCATCATCCGATTTTGTTGCCTTGGCCTCTACCCACTTAGAAACATAATCAACGGCCAAGAGAATATAGAGATTTCCATGAGAAGACGATGGAAATGGCCCCATAAAATCAATACCCCATACATCGAAGATTTCTACCACAATAATTGGAGTTTGGGGCATTTCATTCCTTTTTGCAATATTTCCGGTTCTTTGACAAGGCTCACATTGCTTACAAAAATCGTGAGAGTCACGAAAAAGAGTTGGCCATGTAAATCCACATTCAAGTACCTTTCTTGCTGTTCGATCTTTCCCAAAATGACCTCCACAAGCATAAGAATGACAAAATTGAAGAATGGAAGCAATTTCCGACTCGGGGACACACCTTCTCAAGACTTGATCCGCACAATGTTTCCAAAGATAAGGATCATCCCAAATGTAGTGTTTGGCTTCACTCCTTAATTTCTCTCTTTGATACTTAGGCATGCCATTGGGAAAAGTTTTGCACACAATGTAGTTCACAAGATCCGCATACCATGGTACCTCGCCTTGAATTCCAAATAAGTGCTCATCCGGAAATAACTCTTGAAGAGGAGAAACATCTTCCTCCCTCACAAGTCGACTCAAGTGGTCCGCCACTAGGTTCTCGGCACCGATTTTATCTTTGATTTCTAAGTCAAATTCTTGGATGAGAAGAATCCATCGAATCAATCTAGGCTTTGACTCTTTCTTTGCCAAGAGATGTCTTAAAGCGGCATGATCCGTGTACACAATGACTTTGTAACCAAGAAGATATGAACGAAACTTATCAAGAGCAAAAACAATAGCAAGCAATTCTTTTTCAGTGGTGGTATAGTTCACTTGGGCGGAATTGAGTGTGCGAGAGGCATAATAAATCACATGAGATCGTTTGTCAACTTTTTGGCCTAACACCGCACCAACCGCATAATTGCTAGCATCACACATAATCTCAAAAGGAAGAGACCAATCCGGAGCCTTAATGATAGGGGCCGAAGTTAAAGCTTCCTTAAGATGGTCAAAAGCCGCCTTGCATTTTTCATCAATTTTAAATTCCACATCCTTTTGTAGAAGAGATGATAGGGGAAGAGCAACCTTGGAAAAATCCTTGATAAACCTCCTATAGAAACCGGCATGACCAAGAAAAGACCGCACATCCTTGACATTTGAAGGGTACGGAAGACTTGCAATAATATCAACTTTTGCCTTGTCAACTTCAATGCCCTTCCTAGACACAATATGCCCCAATACAATACCTTCTTGGACCATGAAATGGCATTTTTCATAGTTGAGCACTAGATTAGTTTCCAAGCATCGATCCAAAGCATGAGTAAGGATTTGAAGACATTCATCAAAAGAATCACCCGAAATAGAGAAATCATCCATAAAGACTTCAATTCCATTCTCTATCATGTCGGAGAAAATACTCACCATACACCTTTGAAAAGTTGCGGGAGCACCACATAAGCCAAATGAGAGTTTACGAAATGCAAACGTGCCAAAAGGACAAGTGAATGTGGTTTTGTCTTGATCTTCGGGCGCAATGACAATTTGATGATATCCACTAAATCCATCTAGAAAGCAATAGAATTCCTTCCCGGCTAACCTCTCTAACATTTGATCAATGAAAGGAAGAGGAAAATGGTCTTTTCGAGTTACCGCATTTAACTTCCGATAATCTATGCACATTCGCCACCCATTTTGGACTCGGGTAGATACAAGCTCACCTTTAAGATTCTCTTCAAGAGTGATACCCGCCTTTTTAGGAACGCAATGTACCGGACTCACCCATTCGCTATCCGAAATTGGAAAAATGATTCCCACATCAAGTAGCTTGAGAATCTCCTTTTTAACAACTTCCATCATTGCCGGATTAAGTCTTCTTTGAGGGTCTCTAGTAGGCTTAGCTCCATCCTCAAAGAGTATGCGATGCATGCATGTAGAAGGGCTAATTCCCTTAATATCGGCAATGGTCCACCCAATAGCACTTTTATGATCCTTAAGAACCCGCAAGAGGCGTTCTTCTTGCACATTACTCAAATTAGAAGCTATGATAACGGGAAGAGTCTCATTATCCCCAAGATAAGCATATTTGAGATGATTAGGCAATACTTTCAATTCCAAAGTAGGAGGATTCTCAATAGAAGGGAGTAATTTGGAATAAGACAAGGGAAGATCAATTTTTGCAAGTTCACACCTTTGGGGTAAAGGTTGCAATACATTGAGCTCCATAATTGCCTCATTGGCCTCTTCCGAATTAGGGAATCCATCATCTTCGTTTACACATCCCTCAATAACCACTTGGAGAGCTTCTTTATTTCCCATGTCAAAAGCTTGTTGAGCTAAACCATCAATAACATCCATGGAGCAAATTGAGTGTGACTCACTAGGAAATTTCATAGCATCATAAATGTTGAACTTGACAACTTCATCGCCAAACTCCATAGTGAGAGAACCATCATCCATATTAATCTTGGTCTTCGCCGTTTTTAAGAATGGACGCCCAAAAAGAATTGGTGCCGACTTGATGTTAGATGGACCATCTTCCATTTTCAAGATGTAAAAGTCAGCGGGGAAAACCATTTGGTCAACATGAACAAGCACATCTTCAATTACCCCCTCGGGATAGGCATTAGATCTATCCGCAAGTTGAATGATCACATTCGTATTCTCAAGTGCCCCCAAATTTAAAGTTTGAAATATGGAGAGGGGCATCACATTGATCGAGGCACCTAAATCAAGCATAGCTCTTTCAAAGAATTTACCTCCAATCTTGCAAGGAATAGTGAATGTGCCCGGATCTGAACATTTTTTAGGTAACCTCCTTTGAATCACGGCCGAGACATTCTCATCCACCACTATAGTTTCATCACCTCTTAACTTCCTTTTGTTAGTACACAAATCTTTGAGAAACTTTGCATACTTTGGAACTTGGTTTATGGCATCTAGTAATGGGAGAGTGATTTCCACTTTTCGGAATGTCTCAAGCATTTCCTTATCAACAATTTCTTTCTTTGGTTTAGAAATTTTGGAAGGGAATGGAGGTCGAATAACCACATCCTCATCAATGAACCTTGGCTTCTTTGCTTGTGGAACGTCTTCTTGAACACTTTCCTTCTTTCCCTTATCAACTTTCTCTTCCTCAATTTCCATATTATCTTCAAGGTTTTCATCCTTAGCCTCCAAGATGTCATCATTTTCAACCTTTCCACTTTCATTATCATTCACCATCCCCTTGGCCTTGGCATGAAGGTCCTCCAATTCTTTCCCACACCTCAAGGTCATGGCACTAGCATTTTCTTTAGGGTTCACTTCCGCTTGAGAAGGAAGTTGCCTTGAACCTTGGCTTTGCAATCGATTCACAGTTGTGGCTAGTTGGCTCATTTGCTTTTCCAAATTTGATATACTTTGAGAAGTGTTCTTTTCCAAGTTGGATATATTTTGAGAAGTGATGTTTTGAAATTGGAGGTTGTTTGTTGCCATTTGCTTAATCATTTCTTCAAGTGATGATAATGTAGATGAAGAAGACCCTTGATGGTCTTGGGAATTGTATGGAGGTGGTGGTGGGAGTGCTTGAAAATTTTGATTGGGACGTTTTTGTGAGTATGGAGGAGGGTTTTGTTGATGTTGGGTGTTGTAAGTGTTGGGATTTTGGTACTGGTTAGAGTTTGGTGCATTGGGATTTCCATATCGAAAATTTGGGTGGTCTCTCCAACCGGGATTGTAGGTGTTACTATAGGGGTCATACTTCCTTTGAGATGGTTGTCCCGAAAAACCTCCAATAGCATTAATTTGCTCTTCGGGTTGTTGGAATGATAGGCATTCATTAGTAGCATGATCCGACATATTGCAAACACCACAATATTTTTGTTGTTGAAGATTCCCAACGGCTAATTGACGAACCAATGATGTAAGGTCCGAGATTTGGCCCTCTAACTTTTGAGTTGCCACTTCATTCACGGAAGGATTCTTGACATGCACTTGACGATCCCCAAATTGCCGAGAATTCTCGGCAATCTTGGTTATTAACTTTCTAGCCTCCTCCGGCGTTTTATCCACAAGAACTCCACCACTTGAAGCATCAAGGTGCAATTTAGCACTATATTCCAAACCTCCATAAAAGTAGTGAAAGAGCAACTCTTCCGATATCAAGTGTGGAGGACAACTTTGACAAAGCTTTTGAAACCTCTCCCAATACTCATACAATGTTTCTCCGGAGTATTGCCGAATGCCACAAATTTCTTTGGAGATGCCCGTAGCCTTTGAGGTAGGGAAGAATTTCCCCAAGAAAGCACTTCGCATTTGCTCCCATGTAGTGATTGAGTTTGGAAGAAGGTAAAATAGCCATGCCTTGACATTGTCTCTCAAGGAAAAGGGAAATGCTTTCAACTTCACTTGTTCTTCCGTAGCATTGTTTGGCCTCATTGAAGAACATACCATTTCAAATTCTTGAAGATGCCTAAAAGGATCTTCTGTGCCTTCACCTCCAAACTTGGGAAGGAGAGCAATAAGACCACCCTTTAGCTCAAATGGTTGTCCTCCCGGAAATACAATGCACAATGGTAGTTGAACGGAGCTAGGAGAAGCAATCTCCTTGAGTGTGCGTTGATTAGGATTTTCCATGACTTGATCAATGTTGTCGTCCGGTGATGAGATAGGAATAACAAGGGGAGGACCCTCGTCCAACTCCTCTTCTGAAGGTGAACTAGAAATAAATTGACTTGATGAATCTATATTGGCACTTGAATTCCTTTGATTCCTTCGCAAGAGTCTCTCGGGATTAGATGAATACGCAAGATCACCTGAACAAGAGGATCGAGTCATACATAGCAAAAATTTCTAAAATCAAGAAAAATAGATAAATATGCACAACGGAACTAAAATATTCACAATTTTATACGCGCACTAATATTGAACTAAAACTAGTTCCCCGGCAGCGGCGCCAAAATTTGGCCACGCCCGTCGTCGACGCGCCAAATTGAAAGATAAATGTTTTGCTCTATTATGTTCGCACTTAACTATAAAATATAGCAAATGTGGCAAGTAGGGATCGATCCCAAGGGAATAGCGTTCAATACTAGAGTAATGTAAAATGGTGGGGGTTTTTAGTTGTTTGTGGTGTTTTATCAAACACCTTGACTACAAGAAATAAATTGCTAGAGAAATATGATTAATTAACTTTCAATCATCCAATTTTTCCAACACAACAAGGCACAATGTTTAAATTAACAAGAATAAGAGATATTTGACCCAAGGATTATGGAAACTCAAGTACTTCACCCACACACATATGAGCAAGAAATAATCAACTCTACCTAACCAAGATAATTGGTGAAGCACACAATCACTTAATTCTCTTCTATAAACACTAATTTAGTGAAGCACATAAATTAGTTCTCTTGATTATAGCAACCAATAATGAAGCACTACTAGTTTAACCAAATCAAGGAATCAAACAAAGAGAGGCTAGGACAAACCCAAGGATGAGGAGCTCAACCTAGGTATTTGCACTTGAATTTTGAGGATTTAGGTAAACTAAATCTTGTGCTACTACAATGAATGTACTAACAATTACGGATTAGCACAAACAATTAGCAATTGAATTCACAAGAGAAGCAAATTGAAGCAACTTACAATTCTCCAAGCAAAATCATAAACAATACAACTCAAGAATTCAAGATAGAGTGAAATAGATCTTACTTAAAATGAAATGGGTTTTGATACAAGAGATCCTCCTTGAGCCAAATGTATGAAATTAGTTACTCATAATCAATGCTAGATTATGAGTAATTAATGTTTTTTTTAACTCCTACTAACCCTAGGTTTTTGTTCTTGAAGAGGCTAAAAAGAGAGGCACAAATGAGATATGAAGATAAGATGATATAAAATGTAGGGTTTGCTTCTTTTAATACACAGCAGGATTTTGCACGGCCGTGCAACTGCCCGTGAGAAAAACTGCACTCTGCACTACTTGGAACACTCTGCACGGCCTGTTGCACGGCCGTGCAGTAGCCCGTGCAAAAATCTGCATCATTTAAACTCTTTGAACGGCCTAGCGAACGGCTTGCGGAGCGGTCGTGCGAGATAAAATCTTCAAGATAACACATTAAAAACCTCCCGGCATCGCAAGATTGTATCTTCTAACCACCCTCTTGAATAATCTTCGCTTTCATGCCCAAATTAAGCCATCTTTTCAACAATTAAGCGTGAGGCACTGAAAGATGAAAAACATAACAAATATTAATAAAACAACATTCGAAACTAACAAAAATGCAAGAGAATAAATGACAAAACGGGTATAAAATACTCGTTATCAAATTCTAAACAAAAAGATGAAGAAAACAAATCCAATTGAACGTCTCCAATGGTTGAATCTCTATCTTCCAAGCTTCTTCTTTCTCCCTTCTCTGTGCCTCTCTTTCTCGTACGATGTGTTTTTCCCAAATTAGGTCTGATCTCTCATCTAATAATATCCTCTAATAAAAACATTTTTAATTATTTAATATAATTACAAGAGATTTCCCAATAAAAATTGAATTCCAATGATAGAAATTCGTGGTTGACTTTTTGACTCAGATTCTGGGCTGATTCGGCTGGATTGTAAATACAAGACCACTTTAGAAATAAAGCCCTTCTCATAAGCTTTCCGTGGGCTGTTGAATCGTCAGAATCGTACTTGTAGAACTCCAGATATGGCCCAAACAGTGCAGACTGCGCAAGCTACCCGGAAAATCCGAATTTTAATCAAATTTATCTTCATCTCTTGCTATTTAAACTCCAAGTCTTCCTTTATTATAACTCCTTAATTCCTACAATAAAACATTAGAATTAATTAAATAAAAATCCAAATCAATGCAAAATAACTTAAATATAGGGACAATATTAGGATTAAACGCACGCTTATCACATCCCCACACTTAGCATCTTGCACGTCCTCGGGCAAAGAAGAAAGAAAAAACTAAATCCTAACTAACTAATACCACTTCCGTAGGTGATCACGGTTGCATTTGGCATATGCAACAAGCCCTTTGAACCCCAAGGTAGCCCAAGTGGACGGGTAAGGTCTCATGAGTAGGGCTGATTATTCGGTTATAACCGAACCGAATTACCGAATACCGAAATAACCGAAATACCGAATAAGGCCAAATATTAGAACCGAATACCGAACCGAAATATTTCGGTTCGGTTACCGAACCGAAATATTTATTTCGGTTATTTTACCGAAATACCGAATTATATATATTTATATATTTTATTTTTCATATTAAATATAAAAATAAAAATATTATTATTTTACATACAAAAAATTATTATTTTACATATAAAAAATTATTATTTTACATATAAAATATAAATATTATTATTTTACATATAAAAAATTATTAATTTACATATAAAAAAATTTTATTTTACATATAAAATATAAATATTATTATTTTACATATAAAATAATGATAAAGGAATTAAGAAATAAGAGGAGTTAATATTAATATAAATATTTTATTATATATTTCGGTAAATTCGGTAATTCGGTTATTTCGGTTAAAAAACCGAAATAACCGAATAACCGAATTACTGAAAATACCATAACCGAATTAAAACCGAAATATTTCGGTTCGGTTAACCGAACCGAATTATTTCGGTTATTTCGGTTTGGTATTCGGTTAACCGAACCGAATGCTCAGCCCTACTCATGAGGGTTTGTAGTGAATTTACCCACAAAATTCCTAATTTTTTTTATTTTGACTGCCAGGTCTCAAACATGAAATATATCATAGCACTCCACACATGCAAACTTAATCATGTAATAGCTCATAGATGTCATATAATGCGATTCCTCAACTTTACACACCAACACAACTATTCAAGCACGCACACATAGTCTCAAAAGATTAAAATATCAAG
The DNA here is from genome assembly GCA_036435485.1 of Saposhnikovia divaricata. Taxonomy (NCBI): domain Eukaryota; kingdom Viridiplantae; phylum Streptophyta; class Magnoliopsida; order Apiales; family Apiaceae; genus Saposhnikovia; species Saposhnikovia divaricata. The sequence goes on along the minus strand of CM071600.1, from coordinate 58,106,989 downwards.
AATAACATCAAAGTCTCAATCAACAAGAAGATAGCATGCTTTGGATGGAAAAATAACCTCACAAACACTCAAATCACAAGTGTTTAGGTGCAACTGTATCACTGAAGTTCAATCAAATGCACATGTGCTACCATAAGCTTGCTTGTCCACCAAAATCTCTAGACTTCGTGTTCGTATAAATCAAAAGGTCTTTGTCAAGGGTTGTAACAAGGCTTAGGTGCGAGGGTAGGAAATCAAAGAAATAGGCTAACAAGTGGCTAACTTGACAACTAATAGAGCATAATGTTCATATACACTTGAAGCACTCAACATGAAACTAACCTTGAGATATAATCCCACATACAAATGTAAACTCATAAATTTCACATTGTAAGAACCATTGAACATACACTCTCTTTCTTTCTTTTTTCCTTTTTTTCCCCCATTTTTTCCATTTTTTTTTTGCTTTTTTTCTCTATTTTTTTTACTTCCTGCTTCCTCCTTTTTTATTGATTCGAGTGACTTTATTGAAGTGTCACGAAGAAGGAATAACCAAACCAATTCAATTCCCACCCAAAATTTCACACAATGACAAAGATATCCCCACACTTAATATTTTACCAATCTCATGTATACATCACAATGCTCTACTAGTCAATCAAGACAAGAAGAAATAAGTAAGCTCAAGATTTAGATGGTGATATACGAAAGAAAAAGGATATAGCTCAAGGGGGCTCACTAAGGATTATTTTTAAGGGTACTGTTTGGGACAGTGCGGTTAATCCGAGTGCCTTTATCATTTTTACACAATACACAATATCAATATATATACGCACGACCTGGTTTAAAGCAAGTTCTAGAGCAACATATACAATGATGAATAACTCACCACAAAAAAAATAGATTGATAAAAGATATATCAATCGAAAATTAAGGCTCAAGATCTCACTAGGTGATAGCATGCCATACTCATCAAAATTGACAATGACGTACATTAAAGTTTTAAATTTTCGCAAGCACGTACAAGGCATCATCATGTATAAGGCATTTTACGCTAAGGAGACATATATACGACATGCGAATAATTAGCCTATATGGTGTGTACTTATCCTTATTAACATGCTATATTGACAAGGCAATCAATTTTTTAAGTTTTTCCATTTTTTTTGTGCTTTTCTATTTTTTTTAACTATCCTAAAAAAAACTAACAAAAGAAAAATGAAAAATAAAATATAAAACCAACTACTAAAATGATTATCCTAAAAAATAACAAATAAAAATAATATATTAATGATCCTTATTTTTTTTCATTTTTTATATTGAAAACCCCTCCCCACACTTAAGTGGTTCATTGTCCCCAATGAATAAAAATATTTAAATATAAAAACTAATAAAAATCCTAAACAGAAAAAATACAAAAAGAAAATAATAAAAGTATATATTTACAAAGCAAAGTTAAGAATATTCCCCTAGTATGTCGTACGAAGTGCTCTTGAAAAACTTATAGTTGAAGCTTGCAAAAGTTGGAATTCGATATCCTAAATTCACTGGCCAGCTTCCCTTTATTATATTAAAAAAACATTTCTAAACACTAACAGCAGCTTAGTGTAGTGTTGTTGTGCATGGCCTCCTTCCTGGGATGGGAGAATAAACACTTGCATGGACTACATCTAATAGAAAGATTGACACCACAGGTCCAAAAATGAGACACCGCAGGTTGATGGATAAGATTATTAGCTGGGCTCTGTAATGCAAGCAGATGGACCGGGCTGCAACAGATGGGATGGGCTTGTGTAGAGGACAGAAGCCACGCGCGAAGGACACAAACTGAAATTGATGTTCGCGCAGGAACACGTGCGCGCGCTCAGCAATCCAGAGACTCAAACCGCGGGTTCAAGAAATATAAACTCCCGGTATTGAATTTTCTATTTATTCAGGGAAGTAAAATGCCGGTATAGAAAAATCATATGCCAGTATTTCTGCTATGTACTAGTTCACCTCGTGAATTTTTTTTTTCAACTTCAATTTTTTTTTCTTTGCCCATATTTTACACTTTCACAAAATATTTGCATCCTGAAACACTTGAACAAATTCATCAAGGCATCTTATGGGAGTTAAAAAATAAAAAACAAAAAACAAAAATATCTAACCTAAAATAAATACAAAAAAAAATGAAAAAAAAAATTTACTAACCATACAAAATCATGGGTTGCCTCCCAAGAAGCGCTTTTCTTTAATGTCTTTGGCTAGACATCATTTTTTTTCAAGGCTCTACCAAATCAATTGAGGTTTTATCACGTATAACCTCACCTCCCCAATAATGTTTCAATCGTTGTCCATTGACCTGAAATTCACCCCTTTGATTATCATGTAATTCCACAGCTCCATGGGGATGTACTTTCACAATTGTGAAAGGGCCGGACCATCTTGATTTCAGCTTGCCTGGAAATAAGTTTAGCCTTGAGTTGAATAATAAGACATGTTGCCCCACTTCAAAAACCCGAGATTGAATGTTTTATCATGCCATTTTTTTGTCTTCTCCTTGTAAAGCTTAGCATTCTCGTAGGAGAAAAATCGTAGTTCATCCAACTCATCAAGTTGCAACATTTTTTTTTCACCAGCAAGTTGCATGTCAAAATTTAGATTTTTGAGAGCCCAATAAGCCTTGTGTTCAAGCTCAACCGGTAGATGACATGCCTTTCCAAAAACCAACCGATATGGAGACATACCCAAAGGAGTTTTGTACGCAGTACGATAGGCCTAAAGAGCCTCGTCTAACCTTGTATTAGTTTGAGGATGATAGGCAGTGGCTACCTTGTGTCTCACATTATACTTAGTTAAAGTACTAGCTAACAATTTATTTACAAAGTGTGTACCTTCATCACTGATTATAGCCCTTGGGGTTCCGAAGCGAGTAATGATATGCTTGTCTAAGAACTTGATGACAACTTTTGCATCATTAGTGGGATAGGCAGCAGCTTCCAACCATTTGGAAACATAATCGACAGCCACTAAGATGTATTCATTTTTGAAAGAAGGAGGGAATGGACCCATGAAATCAATGCCCCACACATCAAACAACTCTACTTCAAGAATATTAGTCAAAGGCATCTCACTTCTTTTCGAGATATTACCAACCCTTTGAGAATGATCACATCTAACTACATATGCATGAGCATCCTTGAACAGAGAGGGCCAAAAGAAACCAGATTGCAGTACCTTTGCAGCAGTGCGTTGTCCACCAAAATGTCCACCAGAAGGAGATGAATGACAATGAAAAAGAATATCTTGCACCTCAAATTCAGCAACACATCTTCTAATAATTTGGTCTGCACCTTGCTTGAACAAATAAGGCTAATCCCAAAAATAAGATTTCACATCATGCAAGAATTTCTTTCTTTGTTGGCTTGATAAATCCAGTGGCATTAACCCAGTAGCTAAATAATTGGCAAAATCAGCAAACCAAGGAGTAACATTAGAGATTTGTACCTAAAACATCTGTTCATCTGGAAATGTTTCTTTAATAGGAATCAAAGTGCAAGATTCCTCATTGTACTCCATTCTTGATAAATGATCGGCTACAAGATTTTCAACACCTTTTCTGTCCTATATCTCAATATCAAACTCTTGAAGTAAAAGAACCCACCTAATCAACCGAGGTTTTGCATCCTTCTTGGTATTTAAATATTTTATGGATGAATGATCTGTGAAGACAACCACTTTGGTGCCCACAAGATAAGAGCGAAACTTGTCAAAGGCAAACACAACAGCGAGAAGCTCCTTTTCAGTCACCGTGTAATTCAACTGAGCTCCGATCAAAGTACGACTTGCGTAGTAGATAGGATGAAATACCTTATTCTTTCTTTGACCCATTACTGCACCCACTGCATAATCACTAGCATCACACATTAATTCAAAGGGCAAGCTCCAATCTGGTGCAATCATGATAGGTGCCGAAATCAATCTCTGCTTTAATCCCTTGAAAGCCTTCAAACATGCTTCATCAAACTGAAAGGGAGTATCATTCTCCAATAACTTGCAAAGTGGTCAGAAATTTTTGAGAAGTCTTTAATGAACCGTCTGTAGAAACCTGCATGCCCAAGAAAACTTCGAATATTCTTGACGGAAGTAGGAGGAGGTAGCTTCTCAATGACTTCAATTTTTGCCCTATCAACTTCGAGTCCCTTCCTTGAAACTTTATATCCCAATACGATGCCCTCCTTCACCATGAAGTGACATTTTTCCCAGTTGAGTACAAGGTTAGTTTCCTCGCATCTTTTTAACACCATACCCAAGTTACATAGACAATCATTAAAAGAATCTCCAAACACAGAGAAATCATCCATGAACACCTCTAGAAAATCACCAACCATGTCAGAAAAGATTGCCATCATACATCTTTGAAAAGTTGGAGGAGCATTACATAACCCAAACGAAACTCTTCGAAAGGCAAAAGTACCATAAGGACATGTGAATGTAGTTTTGTGCTGATCTTCTGGAGCTACAGTTATCTGATTATAACCAGAGTACCCATCAAGAAAACAATAGTACTCTCTTTCAGCAAGTCTGTCCAGCATTTGATCAACAAAGGGCAATGGAAAGTGATCCTTCCTAGTGGCCTTGTTCAACTTCCGATAATCAATGCAAATTCTCCAACCCGTGACTGTTCTGGCCGGAATCAACTCATTGTCTTCATTCTTTATCACTGTGAATCCACCCTTCTTAGGCACACACTGAACAGGACTAACCCATGAGCTATCTGAAATTGGATAAATTATTCCTGCATCAAGCCATTTAATAATCTCTTTCTTTACCACCTCTTTCATGATGGGATTCAATCTACGTTGGCCTTCAATAGATCCCTTAGCACCATCTTCCAACAAAATTTTGTGCATACAAACAGAAGGGCTAATACCTCGAATATCCGCAATAGTCCACCCAATAGCTTTCTTGTGCTTCTTAAGAATTTCCAACAATTGATCTTCCTGAGCACTAGACAAGTTAGCAGAGACAATAACAGGCAAAGTAGAAGAAGGTCCCAAATAAGCATACTTCAGATGAGAAGGAAGAGCTTTCAATTCTAACTCCGGTGGTTCGACAATGGATGGCTTTGGAATCTTGAATTCCCTTGATGATAACTCCAGTGACTCAAAGCGGCCTCTAGTTCTTGTACCATGTGAATTAGCTTCCAACCAAGCTAAAAGATCAGCATCATCAACTTCATCTTCATAAAAGAATCAATTGCTCCAAAGGGTCATGTGAATAATTATACTCTAGTTTGTCAGAAACTAGATCATCAACCAAAGTGACTGCTGAACAATATTCTACATCATCAGAATATTTCATAGCCTTGAAAACATTAAAAGTCACCTTTTCATCTTGAACCCTCATTGTTAGCTCCTCATTTTGCACATCAATTAATGTTCTTCCGGTAGCAAGAAATGGCCTACCCAAGATAATGGGGACTTCCCGATCTGCCTCATAATCCAAGATAATAAAATCAGCAGGAAAGATGAATTTGTACACCTTGACAAAGACATCTTCAATCTTTCCTTCAGGATGAGCAAGAGATCTATCTGCTAGTTGAAGAGTGACAGTTGTAGGTCGAACTTCTCCAATTCCCAGTTTCCTAAACACAGACATATGCATCAAGTTTATACTAGCTCCCAAATCACACAACGCCATACCACAATAAGAATTTCCAATAGTGCAAGGAATTGTGAAACTCCCTGGATCTTTCATCTTCAGTGGTAATTTATTCTGCACAAATGAGCTACACTCTTGTGTTAGAGCTACAGTCTTAAACTCCCCCAGCCTCCGCTTCTTTGTGAGAATGTCCTTCATGAATTTCACGTAATTGGGCATTTGTTCAAGAGCTTCTACAAGTGGAATATTGATGTGAAGCTGTTTCAGAACATCTAGAAATTCTTAAACTGAACATCTTGCTTCTGCTTTTGAAACCGTTGAGGGAATGATGGTTGTGGTTGCATGGTTGGAACCACCTTAGAAGTCTGGACACCATTATTTTCTTAATTCTTATCATCACTTTCAGTCATAGAGGAATCACCTTCTTTGGACTTAGATTTAGCATTCTCCAAGACTTTTCCGCTCTTCAATGTCATAGCTTTGCAGTGCTCATTCCCAACATCCCTAGGCTTTTCAGTGTCGCTAGGGAGAGTGCCATGTGGTTGATTTCTTAGCTCATTAGCTAGTTGTCCAACTTGATTCTCCAAATTTCTCAGTGATGCTGCTTGACTTTGGATGAGAGCATCATTACTTGCCATGTATGCTTTAAGCACATTTTCAAGAGAACTAGATTGAGATGCTTGTTGAGGCAATTGTTGTTGAGCTTGTTGAGAAAATGCAGGCGGATAATTTTGCCTAAAGGTATTTGATGAAGTTCCAGAAGTAGCCCCTTGATTGTTCCAAGAAAAGTTAGGATGTTGCCTCCATGATTGATTATAGGTGTTTGAATAAGGGCCACCCTTATTTTGATTTCCCACATAATAGATAGATTCAGGATTTAAAGGACAACTATCATAAGTATGCTCTTCACCACAATACATGCATGAAACATTCTTAATTTGATTAACATGTGGACTCACTGACTGCCCCATAGATTGATTACCTCCCGTCGTCAAGTTCTTGAGCATATTTTCAATGGATGATATTTGAGCTTTCATTGAAGTTACACAATCAACTTCATAAATTCCAGCTATTTTTTTTCCAGCTTGAGCCCTATTAGTTATCCACTAATGGTTATTTGTTGCAATCGTCTCGAGAATCTCATATGCCTGATTATATGATTTGGCCAATAGAGCTCCATTCGCAGACGCATCCACCACCAACTTTGTCTGAGTATTGAGACCATTATAGAATATCTCCATCTGAATGTAATGAAGAAGACCATGATGTGGGCATTTTCTCAGTAATGCCTTGAATCTCTCCCATGCCTCATATAAAGATTCATCGTCCAGCTGCTGAAAAGAATTAATCTCATTACGAAGCTTTGCATTCTTGGTAGGAGGAAAATATTTCATCAAGAATTTTTCTGCCAAATCATTCCAATTAGCCACTGAACCTGGTGGCAACGAATTCAACCAATCTCTTGCCATGTCTCTCACAGAATATGGGAACAACTTCAATCTCAAAGCATCATTAGTGACCCCAGAAAGTTTGAAAGAATCACAAACCTCAACAAACAACCGAAGGTGAAGATGAGGATCCTCATTAGACATCCCACTGAATTGACCTAGAGTCTGCAACATCTGGAACATGACTGGCTTCAGCTCAAATTATGTTGCTTGGATATCAGGGTTGACAATCCCTGAGTTTAACTCACCAACACGAGGTTTCCCATACTGTCAAATGGCACTATCTCGATCATCTAACACCATCATACCATTTTGAACATTAGGTGCCACATTCCGATTATTAACAGTCTCATCACCCATAACTAGGTTCGCTTCTTTAAGTCCGCGTTGCACTCTTCTTCTTGCTTTGAAAGTTCGTTCAATTTTAGGATCAAAGGCAAATAATCCAGAAGGTTCTTCGCTCATACACAAAGAGACCTGATAAGAAACAAATATTACTCCCGTTAGCATAGAAGTAACTAAAACCAAACTGCAAGAAAATTAACTTCGCAATTAACAACTAAAACAGTCCCCGGCAGCGGCGCCAAAAACATGTTGCGTAAAATCTAGATGTGCAAGTGTACACAATCGCAATCAAATAATATAGTAATAAATACCGAAAATCGTTCCTCAAGGACTGTAAAATTGTATTAACCGCAAGTAATGTCTTAACAATTCAGTTATCGAATAAAAATATTGATTGTTTATTTTTTATAACTAAATAATTATAAGAACTAAATTAATCAACTAATTATACTAGAGAAGAGAGTTGAATAAGTTTCAAATATGAGAAGATAAGTCAGGATAATTACTTCCCCCTAACACATGAAAATCGGTAAAAGAGTTGCGTAGCACAGTAGCAAATTCCACAATTTACTAGCTAGAATTCAATGGTCATGGGTTTCTCTCGAAATCACTATGGTATAATTCTTATCAATTAAACTAACATATGTCTATGCCAATTTACTCTTCAGAATTTAATTAAGCACCAATTCACATAGCTATGCATGGTCACAATATATGTCTATACCGTAACAGTATTATAATCGAAGATATAAGCATGCACCACTCAAGTCTTATGTCAATTAAATATAACCCTTTCGGTATTATAATTAACTCGTTAACCTACTAATGTTGATCAGACAATAGCAAGTATTAGCATGAAAAATACTTGAATGAATAAACTGTAAAATCGCATATAGTACTCTTTAACAATACACCAATAATCCCATGTTAGGGTTTCATAAAAATCCCAACTATATGAAATTAGTTCATACTGAAAATCTCAAAATCATACAAGAATTGATAGCACATAAACATGGTTAAAAGAGTTAAGGAGAGAATTCTAAACAAAAAGATGAAGAAAACAAATCCAATTGAACGTCTCCAATGGTTGAATCTCTATCTTCCAAGCTTCTTCTTTCTCCCTTCTATGTGCCTCTCTTTCTCGTACGATGTGTTTTTCCCAAATTAGGTCTGATCTCTCATCTAATAATATCCTCTAATAAAAATATTTTTAATTATTTAATATAATTACAAGAGATTTCCCAATAAAAATTGAATTCCAATGATAGAAATCCGTGGTTGACTTTTTGACTCAGATTCTGGGCTGATTCGGCTGGATTGTAAATACAAGACCACTTCAGAAATAAATCCCTTCCTGTGGGCTATTGAATCGTCAGAATCGGACTTGTAGAACTTCAGATATGGCCCAAACAGTGCAGATTGCGCAAGCTACACGGAAAATCCGAATTTTAATCAAATTTATCTCCATCTCTTGCTATTTAAACTCCAAGCCTTCCTTTATTATAACTCCTTAATTCCTACAATAAAACATTAGAATTAATTAAATAAAAATCCAAATCAATGCAAAATAACTTAAATATAGGGACAATATTAGGATTAAACGCACGCTTATCAATAGGGCAGCGTAGATGGTTAAAATTACACTACGAATCATGCATGTCAAAACATCCATAAACCTATGCTAGCATGGCAAGTTCTAAATCTCTATATCCACTTTCGCATTCAATAGAGATTAACAATACAACTTAGATGTTAGCTACGCATCCAAGAAGAATAAGCACAACCATACGAGGAAATCAATAAGTCATCACACACAAATCTTTAAAGCAATCAAACTACTAAACTCCGTAAATAAATCCGTTAGAATGTCATGACAACGATTAGTTCATAATCGAACAGCTCGTCATCATGGGATCTAGTGAAAACATGATAATAAACTAGATCTGAATAAAGACAATAGTGATAGAGTAATAAGGTTTAGAAAATAAATCCAAAACGAAATCCAAAGTATCGCCTAATTAGAAGAATACAAAAGATGTAGATCTAGATCTCCGATAGTTGTCACGATCTTCGGTGAATCCTTCTCCTAATCCTTTTCTCCTGGCTCTCTCTGATGTCTCTTTGTGTTGTTCTTTTTTTCTGATGTTAACTTGTGTTTATATAGCCCCAAGCGTCTTGAACAGCAAGAAATTACCAAATCTGAGTTAAATCAGGATTTTTTATTTTTTTCAGTCGGCATAGCGCGCCCGCGCTCTCCTGATAGCTCCCACGCGCGCCCGCGCCTTCAAGTGGCGCGCCCGCGCTCTGTTTGACTGGAACTTTTGCTGATTTTTCTTGTTTCTGCTCCTTTTTGCCTCCGCTTCTCTCGCAAGTTTCCGTTCTTCAATTCTTGAGTCCACCAAATAAACACACAAATACAACTTCCTGCTTCCAGCTTGTCGTCCTGCACAAACTAACTAAAAACACATCAAAAATACCACATACTTGAGGTCAGGTTAATCAATTTAAGCCGATACGAAGCATTCTAAGTGGATATGAAATCCACTTATCAGCATGTCTATAACTGGTATTCGGCAAGTAGATAGCTGGGGTGCTGTTTCTCCAACCCAAGTTTATACGATTGGGGTTTCCGAGCATTGGGGTAATAATGATTTTTATGTGTCAAGGTCAATTGTAATGCTACTATATTCAGGTATTTTTTGGATCGCTTGGGATGCCGTTGATTTTATCTTTAGTTTCAAGAATTTTTAAATTCTGTTTTGTTAAACAATCAGGAAACAAATTATTTGTTTTTCACCCTGGTATCGCAGGTTGGGGGTTTGTCCCGATTGTGTTTTGTTCTAAGTTTTAAAAATAAAACTTTTTTATTCTGGCAAAAAAAAACTATTTTCGATTTTTGTCCGATGACGGCTTCGGTATTTGCAGGTTTTCCACTTAAAGAACTTGACGAAGTGTTGTTGGTTTCTAAGAATTTTAGACTGCGCTTGAGAGCTTTTTCTCTAGAATTCTCAGAGTGTGTTTTTCTCAAGGTGCCTACGTATCCCATTATATAGGGAATCAAGTATACGTAGTTCTTTTAGGAACAATCACCGCCTTCGATTAGAAGTTTGATCGGGTCAATACTCCTATTCTTTAGGAGCAAGTCACCACCCGATAATGATAAAATTCCTCTTTTGTCATAATCCAATTAAATTGGATTTCTTGAAGATAAAGATTAATGACGTTATTGATAGCACCGCCACTATATTATCAAATTATAATTGATCTGATCCATTTAGTACAAATGAATGACTCATTGGGCTTCTTTAATCTCAAATAGCTGACCCGGTCCAATTTTCGTATATCATATGAGTCCTTTATCTCCAACAATTATATTATTTACCTAAAAATTATAAAAAATTATGTGTTGGAGATTTGTTGAAGTCAAAAAATGCAACTAAACATAGTTAACTTTAAAAAAAATTCCTAAAAATAACTTTAGATTCGAGCATATAATGTAACTAGGTACAGAGTCATTGATAAATTTTTACAATTTAAAATATCATAGTCATGCTCAATATCTTAAATTATTTTAATTTTAACATTAAATTTCCTACATGTTGAAAAAATTTATCAAAGACAAATATTTTTAAAAAATTTAAATTTTTAATCATGTACTTTCCATTTTCTCCCAAATAATCATTCAAAAAAGGTTTACAAGTACATTTAATGTCCGTAACAAGGGTTCTTAAAAATACAAGTTTTTTAAAAGTTTAAAAAAATAGATGGAACATATAGTCTTTTATATACTATAAAAGAATAAGACAAATTTTATTTATCTCTTTTGTAAAAAGGACAATTTTTTATGTTAATATTAACGGAAGCCATTATGGAAACAAAAGTTGATATTTAATTTACGAATTTAATTTTAACAACTTTTTCAAAATTCGGTATATACAACCATCACTTTACAATTTACTCTTTACTAGCTTAAAACCCGTGCGATGCACGGATTATTTTTAATATTATATGTTTTTTTCATTAATTTAAATTATTTTTTTTAAAACATGAATTTTGGAGGCTTAAATTTTTATATGAGATGATTTGATAATAATTATATAAATGTTATCCGTGATATTTCTAGAAAAGGAGGGATTTTAGTTAGAAAATATTATAGGTTTTAGTTGAAAAAGGTAATCGGTTAATTATTAGTAATTACAAAATTATTATTTTATTTTATTAAATAGATTTCCCTTTACATGATTAGAAAAAAAGAGAATTTAGTTAGAGAAAATTAAAATTATAACATGTTCTAGGTACAAAAGGTAATTGATTAGTTTATAGTAATCATAACTTAATTAATTATGTTATTTTACTAAATACAATTGCTAGTAATGTTTTAGAATAGCAGAAATTAATATTGTCCGTGATATTTTTATTAAAAGAGGAATTTAGTTAGAAAATATAGAAAAGATGATACGTTTTAGCTGAAAAAGTTAATCGGTTAATTATTAATATTATAATATTATTAATTTATTGTATTAAATAGAACCGTCCGTGATATAATTGAAAAAAAAGAGATTTTAGTTAGAAAGAATAGAAAGGTAGCGTGAAAATTAAAAAGATGAAATAAATTATGTGCAAAAGGTAATTGATTAGTTTATAGTATTTATAATTTAATTATTTTATTTTACTAAATAAAATTGGTCATAAATTTTAAAAAATGAGAAATTATGTTGCCCGTGATATTTATAGGAAAAAAAGGAATTTAATTAGAAAAAATAGAAAAGATGATACATTTTAGCTAAAAAAAGTAATCGGTTAATTATTAGTATTATAATATTTTTATTAAATAGAAACGCCTATGATATTATTGAAAAAAGAAAGGTTTTATTATGAGAAAAGAAAAAAGGTAACGTGTTCCGGCTGAAAAAGGTAACCATCAATGATATAATTGGGAAAAAAAAAAGATATTTTAGTTAGAGAAAATAGAAAAGATAATGTGTTTTGGGTTAAAGGGTAATTGATTAGTTAATAGTAATTATAATATAATTATGTTATTTTTTTAAACACAATTGCTTGTAGTGTTTTTAAAAAAGGAGAAATTTTAGTTAGATAAAATATAAAAGATATTGTATTTTAACTGACAAAGAAAATTATTTAGCTATTTAAAAATTGAAAAGGTAATATGTTTAACCTGAAAAAGAAAATTGATTAATAAAGGAGAAATTTTAGTTAGATAAAATATAAAAGATATGTGTAATAACCACGAATTTTCGAAATAGATTTTTATTTTTAGCCGAATTTTTGAGTCTCGTTTTAATTAGTCAGCGGGAGAAAAACGAAATCTTTTTATTAAATAATTATATTAAATATTTGCAATCAATTTGTCCCCCATTTGTTTTATTTCTTTTTATTTATTAATTACCACTTACAAAATAATAATTAGGCATTATGGCCACTAAAATGTGTTACAATGATTATGCCTCCATGATTTAATCTTTTTATTTTTTTTATTTTTGCAGCACTTATTTGTTCCCCATTTTTTGTTTCTTTTTATTTTAAAATCGAATGACACTAAGCCTAGTCATTATTATGATATTTTAGTTTGTTCCCCATGATTTGATTCTTTTTAATTTGATAAGCATCCACTTATGCATACACAGCACTCACCAGTTGACTACTCCTCTTTAAAACATAAACCTCTCTCTCGTTCTTTTAATCAAAAACACAGAAACAAAGAAAAACCACACCTTACTGTCTCTTCTAACCATATACACGACCTTGTTATTCCAAACAGAAAACCATTCTCCCTTCCCTGTAAAAGACCACCTCTCCTAACCAAATAAAAGAAAACCGGGCCATATATTACAAAACCACAACCACAGGTAGTTATTCTTTTACTTTCAGTTAATTATTTTGTTGTTTTAGTTTTGTAGAATTTGTTAGTGAGCTGAGTGTGGTTGTGTTGCTTGGGTCGTGTTCGAATCGGAATAAGGGGAAGTCAGGGGTCGTCGAGTTCGACTTGTGATGCTAATACAGTCGGAGAGTGTTCGAATTGTGAGAAACTGTCGAGATTGTGTTTGAATCAATTGGGTGTTGTGTTTTATTGTGTAACCGGAGAAGGGGAAATCGGGAAACGGAAGAGAAGGAGGAGGGATAGTGAAGTCGTGGGTTGTGTTGTGGGTTGAGGCTTGTTTAATTATTGATGGAGGGATGAGATTGTGGTGTGTGCGTGTTGTCAAGAAGGGGGGAGGAAGTCGAGAGAGACGGGGACCGACGGAGAGAGATTAGTAGTGATGTTGGTGTTGTGTCGAGAGAGAGAAAGAGAGAGAGAGAGAGAGAGAGAGAGAGAGAGAGAGAGAGAGAGAGAAACCGGGAGAGAGACTGGGGAGAGAGACGAAGGGAGAGATGCAGGGGAGGGAAGAAAACAGGTGGGGCCCACTCGGTGGGACCCACATCGTTGTGAAACTGCTGATTAAAATGTAATATTATCGTATTTTGGTTCGTTATATTTTAATAATCGGGATTTAATTGTTTCGTTAAAAATGGATTATTAATTAATTTGGTTTGTAATTAGTAATTTATTTAAATTGGTTTAGTTAATTAATTAATTAAATAAGACTTTAGATATAATTTAGAATTATTGATTTTATTAATTAAATAGAATTATTTAGAGTTTTAATCATAATTTAGGAATTTATTAATTGAGTAATTAAGTAGTAATATTTTGTGATTGTGAACATAAATTAGATATTTGTTAATTTGCAATAAAAAGGGTTTAATAAAATGGATTAATTATTAGTTTATTAAAAAGAGTTATTTTGTGATTTTTGGACGGAAATTAGAGATTTAATAATTATTGATAAAAAGAAGAATATTTGTGAAATAAATAGAATCAAATATGTTTTATTTTGGAAAAGCTGTTTTAATATTTTTCGGTTTATTTTTATTAACCGGATCGAGTCAGATTTAATTTAGAGATTTCATACTTGGTTAGTAAATTAGAATTCTTGGATAATTAGTTTAAAAATGAGAATAATAAATATGGTTTTAAATTGAATAAAAACGGATGTTTGAATTTTTCATTTTGAGTAAGAATTTAGATTTCCAGATATTAAAAATAGGATATATTCCCCAGATTTAATTCCTGTGTTCGAATAAATATTTATTTATTCCGGAGATTTTATGAGATATTATATTATTATTAATTAGATTATCGGATCGGAAGTATTTTATTCTGAAGAATCGCTTACGTATTTCTGGTTGCTATTTTTTTTAGAAAATATTTCTCGAGACGTAGATCAACGCCAAGTTCACGGGTAGAGTATAACTTTTAGCTTCATTCATTCGTACTTCGAGATCGAGGCAAGTTCGTTCTTACCCTAACTTTTGGAAACTGCGAATTTCTGTTCGTGTTATTTAATTCCTTAATTATTTTGAGATGTTATATATTGAGATTATCTGTTGCTCTATATGATGCAATAATTTCTTTTGAGAATTATTTCTTGTTAAATATTATTATATTGTCAAGTTAGTTTATTTGAGAATTATAATCCCTATATGCGTAGAAACAATTTAATTGATATCGGGTCGATCTCATTAATTCGAGACGACGATTACTTTATTCAGTGAAACTAATCTCATTCGTCCGAGATAGTTAAATTTATTCTTTTCGATTGAATTTATTGTACAAATTCAATCGTTATTTATTGATTATCTTTTAGTTAGTTCCTCGTTTGAACTAACCGATAGGAATTTAAAAATTATAATTATTAGAGATTTTTATTCGTCGATCAAGTGAAAAATATTCTATTTACACGTTCATCAATGTTGAGTATTATAAATATCGAGAAGTACTATTTGTTCAGTACGACTCCCAATTACTTTATTCTTAGGACTATTCTCATAGATTCGAGATAGTCGATTTTATTGTCAAGGTTTGGCATTTTGTTCATGTCAACCGACAAATTATTATTGAGGATTTACATCAGTCCATTGTTCGGATTGGTGGTGAAATTGAGTCATACTGGCAGTCCGCCAGATTTGTAAATATTTTCCGAAAGAGTTATCTCAAGTTATCTGTACCCAACTATTCGGGAATTCTGTATTCTACTGGTCAATTTTGGGCAAGAGGCCCTTTATAGAGAAAGAGAGACTCGTGTACCGTTTTACGGACCCGAGAATATTTAGGCATTCGTTGCCTTGGTTGAATTGATAACCATTATGATGCTAGCATTCA
Source organism: Saposhnikovia divaricata (assembly GCA_036435485.1). Classification (NCBI taxonomy): domain Eukaryota; kingdom Viridiplantae; phylum Streptophyta; class Magnoliopsida; order Apiales; family Apiaceae; genus Saposhnikovia; species Saposhnikovia divaricata. Next base: position 58,091,350 of record CM071600.1, on the reverse strand, counting down.
TACATATATATTATAGTTGATATCGTATTGTAGCCGTGATCGGGCGAAGTGCGGTGTCATCGGAGGCCGTTATTCTTGGTTGGTTAGTTGATCGCCCCACCGAGATACGGAGAGGTGGAAGACCAGTTCATTCTTAAATCATGAGTTATCAGAGTTATATCAAATGAATCTTTTGAGTATTCTGTTTTGAGATGAGTTTTGAGCTTTTCGAGTATGATATTTTCAAGATGAATTTGAGCCAAATCTTATTGTGACTTTCAATATTAAAGTTTGAGTACTTATGTCGGTAAACCTTATTATATTTATATACCGAGCGAGAAAAGAACTTGCTGAGCACTATAGTTGCTCATTCTTGCTTTACAACATTTTGTTCAGCTGTCAAGACGGAGAAAGGCGAGACGTCCAGCCAGGGCTATAAAGGGAAAGGGAAAGCGCAAGGCTATGGCGACAACAATTAGAAGATCCAACTGGAATCTTTATATTTCTACTGATGTGAACCTTTGTAACATATTAATTCGAGATGTATCAAGTTGTTTTGTATTATACTGTGAAGACGATCTTGGACCTGCGGAGTGGGACATTTTATGCTCCGTTGTATTATATATTTTGCTTTGTTATTGCGTAACTTGTGCTACAGGATATTGAGACAATGTGACGACCCGGGTCCCCTGTCAGGGTGGATTTGGGGGCGTTACAGTTTTGGTATCAGAGCCATAGTTATATTTTTAGGAATCGTACTTGGAGTATAACCCGATGCGAGCATTTAGAGATATAATACGAACCTAGAACTATAACGCGACGTGAGAATTTAGAGATATGATACGAAGTTGAGATTTTGACACTAAGCGCCTTACGCCTTTATATATATTTATAGGCATAGCTAGTTGATTGAAACCTGACCGAGATTTTCGTACTTTTGTAGATGTCTACTTCCGGACCAGCAGATTTCCGTTCTACCCGAGATAGATCTCCTACACCTTACCCGCATGGACCACTTAGCTCAGGTTCAGACAGTGACCCGTCTGAAGAGTTTATGCTGATGGATAGTGACACGGAGGATTCTTCAGTTCAGATCCTTACACCTTCTCCTCCACCTGTGATAGATTTAGTAGATTCTCCTGACCAGATCATTGAGATAGCCGATTCTCCTCCACCAGTGATTGATTTAGAGGCTCCTACCCCTGAGACGTTCAGAGTTGAGACCCCAGTGCCCGAGATTACTGATCCAGTTGACGAGAGCCAGCTTTCACCCGTCCGTATTGAGGTTGTACCTACCTTGTCAGCTCCAGTATCCGGAGTTGATGTACCTACAGGAGTAGCAGCTCTTGCTGAGTTGTTTACTTTACCTGTTCCCGTATATGCTTCGACGCCGACAGTCCCTACCGTGCCTGACTACATGTTTCCACCTGTCAGTGCCATGCCTGCTTGTGATACTACTCCTCCTGCACCTGCTATACATATCCCTGCTTCAGAGGTGATTATCTCATCTGCTCCACCTTTCCCAGCACAGCCAGTTGGTATGCCCACGCAGCCGAGAGGGGATCGAGGGCCTGTACCTTGGATGGTTCATGATTATCTTTTCCAGCAGTTTCGATGGGCATGGCTTCGTTATGAGGAGGTTTTTGCCACTAGAGATGCTATATTGCGATTACTGTCGGTCGACCCTACCACAGTTCATGGAGGAGGCAGCTTGCTTGTGAGGAATGTTCCTATGGAGATCGTACATCAGATCTCTATTGCTATTCTGACCGGGCTACAGACTGATCTCACAGCCCTACCATCCTCTAGTACAGGAGCCGTGGATCGCAATGCTGTTACAGAGTTGATTGCCAGAGCTATCGAGGAGTTCCAGGGACGCGTGGGTGAGATGTTTGGCCGTTGAGACTGTAGCTGATATTGTAGCTTGGGCTTGTTCTTGATGACCCACTTTCTGTATAGTGATGCATTAGATTTGTTTGCATTATGGTGTTTATGTATGAGTTGGCTAGCTTGTATCAGATGTATGCATTAAACGTACCTTATGGTACCATGATGGATTATATGTGGATATTAATATTTGTGCACCCTTACCTGTTTCAGATTTATTATTGTTGTTGCGCTTTAATAATAGTACTCCTGTAAATAAAATAAAAAAAAAAAAAAAAAAATATATTGTGACACATGAGATATATCTTCAGCATTTTCAGAAATTCGACATAAGATTTTAAGAGTTTACGTTACCAGCACCGATATTCTGTTATAATTTTACCTAGTTTGACCAAGCTCCTGTTTTCAATTTTAATAGAAAAAAAATGGCACCAAAAAGAGGAAGACCCGCAAAGAATCCTCGTCCTCAACCCGAGGTGAATCCAGGGAATGAGGTTCCACCTCAGAACCAAGTTCCAAACCCGGAACCACAACTCGCTCGAGGTCCCAACCAAGAAAATAACCCGATGAGTCTACTTATGAACTTTCTTATTCAGCATACCCAGAACCCTCAGCCTCAGCTATACCAAAATGTAGGAGGGAATCCACCTCCAGCTCAACTGACCCAAACTACTGTGAGTTTCAAATCATTCAAATCCTTGAGTCCACCTGAGTTTAAAGGTACCAGTAACCCAGTGGAAGCTAGAATCTGGTTACGTGAAATAGAGAAAACCTTTGAGATCGTAGGGGTAGAAGAAGAGAAGAAAACCATCTTTGCAGCCTACATGTTAAAAGGTGAAGCGAATTATTGGTGGGAATCAAAGAGAGCAATGGAAGGGAATGCAGTCATACCCTGGACCAGGTTCACGCAGCTATTTTTGGAGAAATATTTTCCTAAATACTTGGAGAGTCAAATGGAGGTCAAGTTTCTGGAACTCAAGCAAGGCAACATGACTGTAGCTGAATACGAAGCCAAGTTTTCTGAACTCTCTAGGTTTGTGCCTTACCATGTGGATACTGACGAAAAGAGAGCTAAACGTTTCCAACTAGGGCTGAAGCCGTGGATCCAGAATCGAGTTGCGGTCCTAGAAATCACCAACTATGCTACTGTGGTTCAAAAAGCATCTATTGTGGAAAGTGGATCTGAGTTGTACTCAAAGGACAAGGATATGAAGAAAAGGAAGTTTCAGAATCGTGGAAATAATTTTGAGAGGAAGCCGGACGATCGGAATGGAAAGAGACCTTTTGTGAAGCGGGAAGACAGAAGCAATGATACAAAGAGAACTGAGAATCAAGACGCTAGGGGAAACAATCAAAGGTCCAGACCCACTCAGGCAGCCAATCTAATTCAAGGGAGGCCACCGCTACCCGAATGCAAAACGTGTGGAAGGAAGCACCCAGGACCATGTAATCTGGCCAACATTGTTTGTTACAACTGTGGACAAAAAGGGCACTATTCTTCTCACTGCAAGGATAAGGCCGTTACTTGTTTCAATTGCGGAAAGAAAGGACATATCGCACGAGATTGCAAGTCACCACCAAAGGAGACAACTGCACCTAGACTCATGGCACCTCCCAGCAACAAGCCAACTGCTCGTACTTTCAACATGACGGTGAAGGATGCTATTGCTGATAGTGATGTGATTGCAGGTACACTTTTAGTCAATTCTGTAGATGCATGTGTTTTGTTTGATTCGGGAGCAACAAAATCTTTCATATCGGAGAATTTTAGAAATAAATTGGATATTCAGTCCGTACCATTAGGGGAGACATTGATTATAGAAGTAGCAAATCAGGAAAAAGTCCCTGTAGATCAGATTTGTCCAGATTGTGGAATTGAAATCCAAGGACAACGTTTCGAAGCAGACCTTCTTTCTTTTAATTTAGGGGAGTTTGATATAATTCTGGGAATGGATTGGTTGACACGTTATGATGCCCAAATCAATTGTCGGCGTAAGTGGGTTAGTGTAAAGGGACCCAACGGCAAAAGAATACAATTCCGCGGAAGGAAACCTACTAGTAATTTTCTGACTTTGATTCAAGCGAAGAAACTACTAAGAAGTGGGTGTCAAGCCTACATAGCTTATGTGGTTGACAACGAGAAGCAAGCCCCTGCCATTGATGAAATTCCTGTAGTGAATCAATTCGAAGATGTTTTTCCTGAAGAGTTACCTGGATTGCCGCCCGACAGAGAAATAGAATTCAATATCGATCTTGCCCCGGGAACTGCACCAATTTCCAAAGCACCATACCGTATGGCTCCAGTTGAGATGAAGGAGTTGGCTACCCAACTGCAAGAACTACTTGACAAAGGCGTAATCAGACCAAGTGTATCCCCATGGGGAGCTCCAGTGCTGTTCGTGAAGAAGAAGGACGGATCTATGCGACTATGTATTGATTATCGTGAGTTGAACAAGATGACCATTAAGAATAAGTACCCCTTACCTCGAATCGACGATCTGTTTGACCAACTTAAGGGAGCTAGATGTTTTTCAAAGATTGATTTGAGATCCGGCTATCATCAACTAAAGATCAAGCCTGAAGATATTCCTAAGACTGCCTTTAGGACCCGATATGGACATTACGAATTCTTAGTCATGTCTTTTGGATTGACGAATGCGCCAGCTGCTTTTATGGACTTGATGAATCGTGTGTTCAAGAGGTACTTGGATAAGTTCGTGATTGTATTTATTGATGACATCCTGATATACTCGAAGTCTCCTGAGGAACATGCTGAACACCTCCGTTTAGTTCTGGAAACGCTGCGGAAGGAAAAGTTATATGCGAAATTCTCAAAGTGTGAGTTCTGGCTAAAAGAAGTTCAATTTTTAGGACACATTGTAAGCGGCGAAGGGATTTCTGTAGACCCCGCAAAGATAGAAGCCGTAGCAGATTGGGAGAGACCCAAGACTCCCACCGAAGTTAGAAGTTTCCTTGGTTTGGCCGGATACTATCGAAGGTTCGTGAAGGATTTCTCAAAGATAGCTACGCCACTGACTCGACTTACCAGAAAAAGTGAAAAGTTCGAATGGACCCCCAAATGCGAAGAAAGCTTTCAAGAATTGAAGAAGAGATTGACTACTGCCCCGGTGTTGACCTTACCCGATGAGAAGGGCGATTTCGTAATTTTCAGCGATGCCTCTCACAAGGGTTTGGGATGTGTTTTGATGCAACACGGAAAAGTAATAGCTTATGCCTCTCGGCAACTGAAGGAGTATGAGTCCCGTTACCCTACTCACGATTTGGAACTTGCTGCTATTGTTTTCGCACTCAAGATGTGGAGACATTACCTTTACGGAGAGAAATGCGAGATTTACACGGATCACAAGAGCTTAAAGTATATATTCACGCAAAAGGAATTAAACATGAGACAAAGAAGATGGTTAGAATTGATCAAGGACTATGACTGCTCGATAAACTACCACCCAGGGAAGGCTAATGTTGTAGCTGATGCTTTAAGTAGAAAGGAGAGACTAAACCTGTTGACAACCTCAGAAGAATTGGTCAGAGAATTTGAGAAAATGGAATTGGAAGTCAAGATCCCAGTCCAAAACAATGAAAGAGTTTACAGCATTCAGTTTCAACCGGAGTTACTCGAGAAGATTCGCCGTTGTCAAGAGCAAGTGATGGAAGAAAGAAGATCAGAGTTGACCGGAGAAGAATTTCTAAGTTCAAAAGATGAAAAGGGAATTAAGCGATTTGCATCGAGAATATGGATTCCTAATGTTACAGAGTTGAAGGAAGAAATTATGAGCGAAGCGCATAACTCGAGATATTCCATTCACCCAGGGAGCACAAAAATGTATCAAGACATCAAGTTGAATTATTGGTGGCCCAACATGAAGAGGGAGATTGCAGAATGGGTAAGTAAGTGTTTGACATGTCAGAAAGTGAAGGCAGAACATCAACGACCAAGTGGACTTCTACAACCTTTAGAGATACCCGAGTGGAAATGGGAGCATATTACCATGGATTTTGTCGTAGGATTGCCCCGAACTAGAGCCAGCCACGATGCTATTTGGGTTATTGTCGATCGACTCACTAAATCTGCGCATTTCCTACCAATTAGTGATAAGTATTCCGTTGAGAGATTGGTGAACATGTACCTAAAGGAGATTGTAATTCGTCACGGAGTACCTGTTTCAATTGTATCTGATAGAGATGCCCGTTTTACTTCACGATTTTGGAAAAGTTTTCAAGAATGTCTTGGCACGAAGTTAAATCTGAGCACTGCTTATCATCCACAGACCGATGGACAGAGTGAAAGGACGATTCAAACAGTTGAAGATATGTTAAGAGCCTGTGCACTTGATTTTAAAGGAAGTTGGGATGAGCATTTGCCCCTAGTCGAGTTTGCTTACAACAATAGTTACCATTCGAGCATATGTATGGCACCTTATGAAGCTTTGTACGGAAGGAAGTGTAGATCACCGTTATATTGGGATGAAGTAGGAGAAAGGAAGATACTAGGACCGGAATTACTTCAACAAACAAAGCAAGCAACCGAGGTTATTCGAAAAAGGTTAGTTGCAGCTCAAGATCGACAGAGGAAGTATGCAAATCAAAAGAGGAAAGACAAAGCGTTTGAAGTGGGAGATAAAGTGATGCTAAAAGTTTCACCTTGGAAAGGAGTAATGAGATTCGGAAAGAAAGGCAAGTTAAGCCCCAGATATATAGGACCTTTTGAGATACTTAAGAAGATAGGACCACTAGCTTATCAGTTGGCCCTACCTCCAGACCTTCAGCATATCCACGATGTGTTTCATGTTTCTGCGTTAAGAGAGTACCATTCTGATTTCAGGCATGTTATAACCTACGAACCAGTGGAAATTCGCCCCGATTTAATATACGAAGAAAAGCCAGTGGAGATCCTAGATTACAAAGTGCAAGAGTTAAGAACTAAGAAAGTGAATTTAGTGAAAGTACTTTGGAGAAACCACCAAGTTGAGGAAGCCACGTGGGAATTAGAAAGTGAAATGCGGAATAAATATCCGGAATTGTTTAGTGCATAGTTTTGATTCCGAGGACGGAATCCTATAAGGGGGGAAGACTGTAATAACCACGAATTTTCGAAATAGATTTTTATTTTTAGCCGAATTTTTGAGTCTCGTTTTAATTAGTCAGCGGGAGAAAAACGAAATCTTTTTATTAAATAATTATATTAAATATTTGCAATCAATTTGTCCCCCATTTGTTTTATTTCTTTTTATTTATTAATTACCACTTACAAAATAATAATTAGGCATTATGGCCACTAAAATGTGTTACAATGATTATGCCTCCATGATTTAATCTTTTTATTTTTTTTATTTTTGCAGCACTTATTTGTTCCCCATTTTTTGTTTCTTTTTATTTTAAAATCGAATGACACTAAGCCTAGTCATTATTATGATATTTTAGTTTGTTCCCCATGATTTGATTCTTTTTAATTTGATAAGCATCCACTTATGCATACACAGCACTCACCAGTTGACTACTCCTCTTTAAAACATAAACCTCTCTCTCGTTCTTTTAATCAAAAACACAGAAACAAAGAAAAACCACACCTTACTGTCTCTTCTAACCATATACACGACCTTGTTATTCCAAACAGAAAACCATTCTCCCTTCCCTGTAAAAGACCACCTCTCCTAACCAAATAAAAGAAAACCGGGCCATATATTACAAAACCACAACCACAGGTAGTTATTCTTTTACTTTCAGTTAATTATTTTGTTGTTTTAGTTTTGTAGAATTTGTTAGTGAGCTGAGTGTGGTTGTGTTGCTTGGGTCGTGTTCGAATCGGAATAAGGGGAAGTCAGGGGTCGTCGAGTTCGACTTGTGATGCTAATACAGTCGGAGAGTGTTCGAATTGTGAGAAACTGTCGAGATTGTGTTTGAATCAATTGGGTGTTGTGTTTTATTGTGTAACCGGAGAAGGGGAAATCGGGAAACGGAAGAGAAGGAGGAGGGATAGTGAAGTCGTGGGTTGTGTTGTGGGTTGAGGCTTGTTTAATTATTGATGGAGGGATGAGATTGTGGTGTGTGCGTGTTGTCAAGAAGGGGGGAGGAAGTCGAGAGAGACGGGGACCGACGGAGAGAGATTAGTAGTGATGTTGGTGTTGTGTCGAGAGAGAGAAAGAGAGAGAGAGAGAGAGAGAGAGAGAGAGAGAGAGAGAGAGAGAGAGAAACCGGGAGAGAGACTGGGGAGAGAGACGAAGGGAGAGATGCAGGGGAGGGAAGAAAACAGGTGGGGCCCACTCGGTGGGACCCACATCGTTGTGAAACTGCTGATTAAAATGTAATATTATCGTATTTTGGTTCGTTATATTTTAATAATCGGGATTTAATTGTTTCGTTAAAAATGGATTATTAATTAATTTGGTTTGTAATTAGTAATTTATTTAAATTGGTTTAGTTAATTAATTAATTAAATAAGACTTTAGATATAATTTAGAATTATTGATTTTATTAATTAAATAGAATTATTTAGAGTTTTAATCATAATTTAGGAATTTATTAATTGAGTAATTAAGTAGTAATATTTTGTGATTGTGAACATAAATTAGATATTTGTTAATTTGCAATAAAAAGGGTTTAATAAAATGGATTAATTATTAGTTTATTAAAAAGAGTTATTTTGTGATTTTTGGACGGAAATTAGAGATTTAATAATTATTGATAAAAAGAAGAATATTTGTGAAATAAATAGAATCAAATATGTTTTATTTTGGAAAAGCTGTTTTAATATTTTTCGGTTTATTTTTATTAACCGGATCGAGTCAGATTTAATTTAGAGATTTCATACTTGGTTAGTAAATTAGAATTCTTGGATAATTAGTTTAAAAATGAGAATAATAAATATGGTTTTAAATTGAATAAAAACGGATGTTTGAATTTTTCATTTTGAGTAAGAATTTAGATTTCCAGATATTAAAAATAGGATATATTCCCCAGATTTAATTCCTGTGTTCGAATAAATATTTATTTATTCCGGAGATTTTATGAGATATTATATTATTATTAATTAGATTATCGGATCGGAAGTATTTTATTCTGAAGAATCGCTTACGTATTTCTGGTTGCTATTTTTTTTAGAAAATATTTCTCGAGACGTAGATCAACGCCAAGTTCACGGGTAGAGTATAACTTTTAGCTTCATTCATTCGTACTTCGAGATCGAGGCAAGTTCGTTCTTACCCTAACTTTTGGAAACTGCGAATTTCTGTTCGTGTTATTTAATTCCTTAATTATTTTGAGATGTTATATATTGAGATTATCTGTTGCTCTATATGATGCAATAATTTCTTTTGAGAATTATTTCTTGTTAAATATTATTATATTGTCAAGTTAGTTTATTTGAGAATTATAATCCCTATATGCGTAGAAACAATTTAATTGATATCGGGTCGATCTCATTAATTCGAGACGACGATTACTTTATTCAGTGAAACTAATCTCATTCGTCCGAGATAGTTAAATTTATTCTTTTCGATTGAATTTATTGTACAAATTCAATCGTTATTTATTGATTATCTTTTAGTTAGTTCCTCGTTTGAACTAACCGATAGGAATTTAAAAATTATAATTATTAGAGATTTTTATTCGTCGATCAAGTGAAAAATATTCTATTTACACGTTCATCAATGTTGAGTATTATAAATATCGAGAAGTACTATTTGTTCAGTACGACTCCCAATTACTTTATTCTTAGGACTATTCTCATAGATTCGAGATAGTCGATTTTATTGTCAAGGTTTGGCATTTTGTTCATGTCAACCGACAAATTATTATTGAGGATTTACATCAGTCCATTGTTCGGATTGGTGGTGAAATTGAGTCATACTGGCAGTCCGCCAGATTTGTAAATATTTTCCGAAAGAGTTATCTCAAGTTATCTGTACCCAACTATTCGGGAATTCTGTATTCTACTGGTCAATTTTGGGCAAGAGGCCCTTTATAGAGAAAGAGAGACTCGTGTACCGTTTTACGGACCCGAGAATATTTAGGCATTCGTTGCCTTGGTTGAATTGATAACCATTATGATGCTAGCATTCATACATATATATTATAGTTGATATCGTATTGTAGCCGTGATCGGGCGAAGTGCGGTGTCATCGGAGGCCGTTATTCTTGGTTGGTTAGTTGATCGCCCCACCGAGATACGGAGAGGTGGAAGACCAGTTCATTCTTAAATCATGAGTTATCAGAGTTATATCAAATGAATCTTTTGAGTATTCTGTTTTGAGATGAGTTTTGAGCTTTTCGAGTATGATATTTTCAAGATGAATTTGAGCCAAATCTTATTGTGACTTTCAATATTAAAGTTTGAGTACTTATGTCGGTAAACCTTATTATATTTATATACCGAGCGAGAAAAGAACTTGCTGAGCACTATAGTTGCTCATTCTTGCTTTACAACATTTTGTTCAGCTGTCAAGACGGAGAAAGGCGAGACGTCCAGCCAGGGCTATAAAGGGAAAGGGAAAGCGCAAGGCTATGGCGACAACAATTAGAAGATCCAACTGGAATCTTTATATTTCTACTGATGTGAACCTTTGTAACATATTAATTCGAGATGTATCAAGTTGTTTTGTATTATACTGTGAAGACGATCTTGGACCTGCGGAGTGGGACATTTTATGCTCCGTTGTATTATATATTTTGCTTTGTTATTGCGTAACTTGTGCTACAGGATATTGAGACAATGTGACGACCCGGGTCCCCTGTCAGGGTGGATTTGGGGGCGTTACAATATGTATTTTACATGAAAAGGGAATTATTTAGTTATTGAAAAATAGAAAAGATAATATGTTTAACCTGAAAAAAGAAATTGATTAGTTAGTAAGATGGATTTTATCTATAATTGAGTAAGGGTAAATAAGTTGATTATGTTATTTTACTAATCTATATACCCAAAAATCAGCTTTCTCTCACCAAAATGCCCAGAATCTGGAAGTACCGCCCAAATTACCCACGGGATACTCCCATGACAGAGGAGTAACCGGTGGATACGCCCACAGAAAAGGAGTAACCATTGGATACGCCCACAGAAAAGGAGTAACAGGGCTACATACGCCGTTTGATAAGGAGTAACAGCATATGCGCCTTCTGACAACGCCTTGAGATACGCCTTCTAATGTGGCGTAACAGTAGATACGCATCTTCAGGATGCGTATCTTACGTCATCACAGAGCTCCTCCAGTCGGGCGACAATGGCGATTTCCGGCTTGATTTTTCGATTTGTTCCACCGTTCACATCCCTGACTTTCAATTCACATACCATATACCATTAGAATCCGTGTTCGATTATCTACACAACCATATTACTTTTATAACAATTTATTTGAAGGATTAAAAACGCCTAAATCGTCGATTTCATCGACTCCCACATTTGGCCCCTGCGGGGCCGGAGACGTTAAACGCAGTCGGGGAAGATGAAGTTCAAGTCCTTGCGATCATTTTGGTATGTATTAGTCACGCGGACAGTTCCTGGAGAGGGAGATCGAAGAAAATTGCCGGAGACGTCGATGTCGCCGTTGAAGTCGCCGGGAGGGAGAAGAAGAAAAGCAAGTCAGTTTCTGGCGTTGCTACAGTAACCAGATACGCCCATGGGAGTTGCGCATCCCATGGGTACTGATGTCGGAATTTTCAATTTTGGGTATTTTGGTTAGTGGGTAGTGAAATTTTAGGCATTTTGGTCATTCTTTCTAAATAAAATAGGTCATAGTTTTTAAAAAATGAGAAATTAATGTTACCAGTGATATTTCTAGGAAAAAAGGGAATTTAATTAGAAAAAATAAAAAAGACGATACATTTTAGCTAAAAAGGTAATCGGTTAATTATTAGTATTATAGTATTATTATTTTATTTTTATTAAATAGAAACGCCCGTGATAATATAAAAAAAAAAAGAGGTTTTAGTAAGAGAAAAGAAAAAAGGTAACGTGTTTTGGCTGAAAAAGGTAACCATCCATGATATAATTGGAAAAAGAGAAATTTTAGTTAGAGAAAAGAGAAAAGGTAACGTGTTTTGGCTGAAAAAGGTAATTGATCAGTTAATAGTAATTATAATATAATTATGTTATTTTATTAAACAAAATTGTTAGTAGTGTTTTTAAAAAAGAAGGAATTTTAGTTAGATAAATTGTAAAAGATATTGTATTTGACCGGAAAAAGGAAATTATTTAGTTATTGGAAAATAGAAAAGGTAATATGTTTAACCTGAAAAAGGAAATTTATTAATAAATGAGAAATTTTAGTTAGATAAAATATAAAAATATTATATTTTACCTGGAAAAGGAAATTATTTAGTTATTCCGTACCGACCGACCGACCGACCAACCAACCAACCAAACTTTTAATGTTTCGGCTTTTATATAATAGTATAGATATGATTACAAATATATTAACTTTTTAAATATTCTCAAATGTAATAATCAAAATTTAAGTATAACATAAAGGATACATGTGAAATGGTAGTAACAATTTTGGACTTTTTGTTTTTACTTCAAATATGCTAAAGGAATTTTTAAGTCTATGCCTTATTCTATAAATTCGATATATACCTTTATATGAATTCGAATTCCTTTTTTATTCAAAGATGTAAAAAAAAGTTTTAATTATATATTCTTTTTATAAATTCGAACTTTTGCATCTTATGAATTCGTATGGACTTTGTACTTCGAACATGTTAAAAAAAATTAATTATTATTATTCCTTTTTTATTTCAAAAGTGTTAAAAAAAATTCAAAAATATTCAAATTGTAGAATTTCTTTTTCAAAAATATTTGCAACCTAACTGCAACTATTGTAACTGAATTGCAGATGCTTACAATCTATTACGCAATCACATATGCAACTTTAATCGTATTTTTGAAAACAAGATTGAAAACATGTGTATTCTTGATAATTTCACAAAAATTTAATTATAACTTTTTGCAATATTTTTTTATATAAATTTGAATGTTTTTCATATTTTGTATATGTAATGTAATTTGATTTAAGTAGAAACTTTTAGGAAAAAATTAAAATGGCAAGTTAACTTGCAAAGAAAATTTAGAAGAATATAAAATAACTTTGAAGAGAGACCTAATTTGTGAGTAATATATGTATGTCTTCGGAAAATTTAGAAGAATATAAAATAACTTTGAAGAGAGACCTAATTTGTGAGTAATATATATATATATATATTGCAAGTATATATATTGCAAGTATATTACATTTTTTTTGCTAAATAATTACTCCATCTGTTCTTCTCAATTCTTTATCGTCTTTTTTCATTGGTTGACACAACGCATTTTAAGGTGTATATAAAGTATAGTTCCATAAATTATTTTTAAAATTTTCTTTTTTTGATTTAAAAATAATATATGAAAAAGTGTTCCAGTAATTTACGAATTTGATTTTAGATATTAGCTACAACAACAATTTTTATAATAACAAATTTGAAAAAAGAAGGAAAGGAAGTATGTAAAAAAAGGAGGGGAAATGAGTAAAAGAATGAGAAAAATGAATTTTTATTTATAAAAGTAAAATAAATAATGGCTAGACTTACAAATAGATAATACTATGAATGGGAAAGTGTTTCATGTGATTGAGGATGATCTCAGGATTGTACCTGAGGTTAAAATATTTTCAATACAAATTTAAGGGTACTTAGGTAAAATCATTGAAAAAAAAATTATATTTACAAAAATGCCTCTACGGGGCCCTTACTATATAAGTACAAATCACTTGTAACTTTAGGAGACATCCCTGAGGTTGTTCTCAGACACAGTTTTCTCATTTAGGAAATCAGTATACGTTATTGGAATGTTATTTATAGGAAACATTGAACGTTATTGGAGTTATTTTTAGGAATTCATTGAACGTTATTGAAGTTAGATCTGTCAATAGATCAGAGCTCCAGTTCGATCCAAAATTTTGTAATTGGATATGAATTCATATAAAATAAATTCAGTCCGATAAAATCCAATCCATTTAATATAGATATGGATTTTACATGATCCGATCTATTAAGAATCCGATCCGATAAATAAAATTATTTATTATATATTAATATAATTATAATTATAATTATACAAACAAGGTATAATTTTCAAATCATATAATATCCAAAATCATTTCGTAGTATTTTATATTATAACTTGAAAAAAGTATTACATTTGTGATAAATACATTATCATTGTATTTTATATAAAAATTGGATTTATGTTTTAATTTGAATTATTTAAATACTTAGAGTTCATATCTTGATCATTTAATTTTATCTAGTAAATTTCAGGATCGATAAATATTTATTTTTGACTTTTGACATTCTATGATTCTTGTATTTAGATGTTAATCTGTACTCCTGCATCTTGAAATTGTTTGTTTTATCATTTAATATTTTAATATTAAAAATTATATTTTTTTTAAAAAAAATATTAACTGAATTGAATATCCGATCCGATTATCCTTGATTCTAATGGAACGTATATGTATTGGTCGTAAAAAAGTTTGACACATCCGATCCAATCTGAAAATTTAGATTAATTTGAATATGAATTCAGGCTGACCGTTTCAAACCCCATCCATTGCCATGACTAATTGGAGTGCTCTTTTTGGCTACATTCTTCAGATTTGAATTTACTAATAGGGTTGCACATGAGTTTGCCAGATTGCCCTGTTTAGTAAATTGCCATAATTATTATTCATCTCCTCCCTCCTGTTTGGTGGAGATTGTTCTTCGTGATATGTTGAATGAATAAAAATCTTATTTCTGGTTTCAAAAAAAAAGATTTGAATTTACTAAGTTGCTCTGATATTTTTAGAGCAATTACCTTGCACTCTCTTTATTGATGGTATACGGCTCTTAAATTCAATACAAGTGCAACGTGTAAACGTCATTCACCCTTTCTTATAAAGTTACTAAAGTAAGCAAAAAGAGTGAAAAATCATTTCACATTTTCAAATACACTAGAAAGTTTGTACTAAAGCATTAAAAGAAAAGAAATATATTACGATCATTGATCAGTTTGATACTCATGTGTAGCTTAAACATACATTACAACCTTTATTTTCTACTGAGACAAATATAATTACAATAGGCTAAAATCCGAATAAATAAAATTCTAAGAAATATTTATTGAGATAATGGTAACTACAAAACAATAATCAAGCCGCCACGCAGAAATTACAAACCCACAAGGGCTACCTACACCAGTTCAAATCACAGGTTCCATTTTACAGCCTGCCCTCCCTCAGGTTTAAATAAATTATGCCAAGTGTTCCATTTTCAGCAATGGCAGTCAAATGTCTTGGTAACCCCTCCCCGACACCCCCCCCCCCCCCCCCTCTTCAAGATCAACTGAGGATCAATTATTGAAAATGTGGCTGGCTCAAAAACACTACAAATAAATACAATACATCATCCTCGTTGCATACATATCATAGTCACCACTCAAGGGCTAACTGAATATCCTATAAACATGAACCAATTATCGTGTCTCATCCTCTAGGTTGCGGAAACCGGATGTAAGATCATCATGAAGTTTCTGGAATTTGCCTACAAGCACATCCTCCCCTTCAGCTGGGTCCTCAAATTTCTGAGAACTGCAACAAAAAAGATCAAATAAAGATTACAATGTGAACCCTATAACACAAGCTGATTATTTTCTAATTTCCTTTGTATGAATATAGAAAGCACAGTAAAGGTAAGAGTAGTAAGGGTAAGAATAATGAAAAGAAGAGTGGAAGAGTTGGAGGGAAGATAGCAGAGCTGAAGAATGTAATGATTTTAACTCATGGTAAAAGACTACCAAAACCTGGCACACATATAAAAAGGATCGATCAAACATAACAAACTATGTGTAATCATAATGTTCGTATAATAAGCATCAGACTCCACTAAAACTGGATTTTTTAATAATTTTATGCAACCAAAAAGTTCAATCAGATGCTATCATGGGTGATGGCCCTAAATAATCATTTTTCAACTTAAAAAGGCCCAAAATACTAAAATTCAGAAAATTGGACCTATTTATCGACGAGATACGGCATTTCGTGTTAAGCAACAAAAGGATACGGCGTTTCGTGTGAAGCAACAACGAGATACGGCGTTTGGTGTAGCGTATTAGGTTAAAATTTTAGTGTCCCTGGCGGGGCCTGTAAGAGTATTAGCATTGATACGGCGTTTTGCGTGAAGTATCAGCGATGATACGGCACACGAAACACCGTATTAGCTGTGATACGGCACATGAAATACCGTATTAGCTGCTGATACGGCACACAAAACGTCGTATTAGCCGCTAGTACTTCACACGAAACGCCGTATTAGATCGGTAAATAGGGCCAAACATGCTCAAATATGATTATTTTGGTAATTTTCTCTTGCATCAATAAGTAAATAACTAATTTCACTTACACAAGGCGATAGAAAAGATCCCCAAGCCGATGCTTGATAAGGGTGTAACTTATTTTCTGGCCATCCATACCAGCTCCTCGCTCCACAGCCTGCAAGTTGAAGCCATGTTACAAGTTTAAAAAAGGTTGAAACTCTTTTTCACAAAGAATTTAACTTTTTCCATGGCATTTGATGTTTACAATCAAATTTGATTTTCAGAATAAAGGGAGGAAAAACTTGATCAATATGACAAAACATAGCAAAGAAATAACTAAAACCACCGGAGCATATAGCAAGTAATAATACCCAATAATGAATTGTGGTGTACAACTATTTGCATGATAATGAAATTATGGCTCCAGTAAATACAGGGAAAATTGTTTCGGAGAAATTACTGGTTCACTCTGAAAAATACTATATATATTCTATTGCTTGATTGACACTTAAAATTTATGATGAAATACTTGTACCGTGAGTGATTGACCAACTGAAAGAGGAGAATGATAAATAATAAATTACTCATGCAGTGGGTGATTGGCAAACTAATGAAGTACAAAGTTCACAGTAGTAGAAGATATGAAATTCCAAAATATGCAATATTCAATTCCTTCCACTAATAGAGTTCCATTTAAACATTTTTGCATATAACTCATTTTAGTAGACGCGGTAATTGTATAACCACAGTATGTATAAAGAACTAACAATCACAATATCTGTTACTTTATGACTTCAATTAACCGATTAAAGGTTGAGCACCCTGAATGAACTATAAAAAGACAGATGGGACTGTTTTGTCAACATACAGAGCTTTACTCTTGTCAGATATTACATAACATAAGCTTTCTTAAACAAAATATTGAAGTCTCCATATGCAAATATATATCATGCTATGGCTGTATGGCATATAAAACAGCGCCTGTAGTATCAAGATTTAGAAGATTGTGATATTTAAAAATTTTACTGCAGTAAGAAAACATACAGCAGGTACATTATACAAATCTTAGAATTCAAAAAGAGAAGCTTAGAATATTTTACCTGATTGGCCAGATTATAGTAATGGATAATATTGCGCATCATCCAAACAGACTTGTAAAAAGGACAATATTTATCATATCTGTCACCACAATGGAATGCAGAGATATATTAGATCAAAAAATATTAACAACCCAACAAGGTGCCAGAAATTGACTTACGTAGTAAATGCATTCTGAGCAAGATAGTCCTCCCTTAAAAGCTTTGCAGTCTCTAAGGTAATTTTATCTGTTTCTGCTAAAGCATCCTTTCCAACCAGCTGCAGTGAAAGATAAGCGCAAAAATTATGGTCAGCTATTATTGGCAAGACAAAAAAAATACCCATTTGTTTGAAAAATGGCACTTTAATCAACACTTGCATGATCCCCACTAGTTAACAAAAAAAGAAGAAGCTTATAACTCGTATTGAGGGTATCCGACTGGCCATTTCCAGCCAAACCAATGTGGACCATGGGTCAAGAGGAAGAACAATAGAGAGCCTACACATCAACCAACCCAAGATTTCTGGTTCCCCAGCATTTTATTAAAATTTAATGTCGGGAAACTAAACTGACCCATTGACTCATTGGTTTATATCTGCCACATCAGTCAAAGTGCATCTCATACATGGTGACTGTGAAGATGATTTAGTTTTTCAAGATGTTTAGGAAAGCATACTCACTCTGACGCAAACCATTTTTTATATAACCCCAAAGTGGGATGGTGTTCTCACAATGTTTCATCTTCTCTAAACAATATCTGCATCTGCTCTACCACAATTTCTTCTTAATTCGTATACTACACTTACAAATATGTAACGCTAATAAACTTGATTGTCAATAAATAGATTGGACTAGCATGTTGTCAGTTTTACAATACAATCCTTTTTTGTTAGATTCAATCTCTTAAAATCAGATAACACCAGTCCAGGCAGTAACCACTACAAACTTGCCAAAACTACCAGAAACAGCTTAAAATATATCATTAACTCCTGAGGATAGAATAACAAGCAATATTAGTAACAGTTTTATTTAGTTTATTTAGCTCAGTAATAGATACATGCATTGGTTAGTGACTTATATTTTTCCATTCTACAAATACACTCTATCCTAGACAGAAAGAATGACTACTGCATGTTGTGAGAATAAATTTATGCAGCACATCAAGCTTTTCAAACTCAACTGATCATGGAGAATATTCCAACCATTCAAGAGCTTAGCCTGCACTTTTTATACCGAGAACTCTATATCACATTAATAACTTACCTGGACAATTTCATTCAGATCATCTTCCCTCTGCAAAACCTCACGAGCTTTTGTCCTGATGTCAATAAAGTCTGAATCAAATTTCTCATAAAAGGACTCCAATGCCTGCATAAACAGACGGAAATAATTTATCAAATAAAAAAAAAATTGCTCACGCAGATTTATTAGCAATGCATCAACATCATTATATGTGTCGACTGTAGTTAGAAAAATGATAACTCACCGTTGAATACTTTGAATAGGAGATGAGCCAGTTTACAGAAGGGAAATGTTTCCTCTGGGCTAGCTTTTTGTCTAAACCCCAGAATACCTTCAAGTAAAAATTAGAAGTCAATATAAACAAAGATAACAAACGTAAGACAGCACAGCATAAAATATCGCAAAAATCTCATAATCAAGTATAGTATTCAAACTACCAAGTAGGATGTAATGTTATTTACGCAAAAGAGGGATTTAGCAACTTGATTCATACCTGAACGATGCTAAGTGTAGCAGATGTAACAGGGTCAGAAAAATCCCCTCCTGGAGGTGAAACAGCGCCAACAATAGTAACACTACCAGTACGTTCTGGTCCACCAAGGCACTTCACTTTACCAGCACGCTCGTAGAAGGAGGCTAAACGAGCCGCCAAGTAAGCAGGATACCCACTGTCAGCAGGCATTTCTGCCTGGAGAACAAAGAGAAACACATTAGACACATATGCAAATGGAGAAAAGTACAAATTGAATTTCATGCAAAACATTTAACTACTACATGTCAAGGTTTATAACAGAAAAAACAAACATTGGCATGTCAATACTTGAATGGATATATGCAATACAATATTAAGTTTGATATGAATAGTTCATCCTTCATAATCCGAAAGAGGCATTCCTGTAAGTTTTTTTAAGCAGGTGGAAAGCATATTAACATATTATTAGAATCTTAATAATGCACAAACTGTGATCATGTATAGGTGTCGTATTGAAATTTGGTCACAAAAAATGTCTGCTTACAGTGAGACATCAAAATGACACGTATCAATTATATATGTAATACGATCATCCGAAGCAAGAGTACCATAATTCATGATAACCCTAAATAAGGGAACTAATGTATTATACTGTTTTTTAATGTTGTGCTAGTTAAATAAATTTCCGGCACTAACATATCATAAGATCTTTGGCCAAATGACCCCAGATATTCACAATATTGTATTACTATATAATGTCAGGATCAGATAACAGCTTTAAATTAGAAATTTCGCTTCAGTTACCTACAGCAAGCACGAGTATGACCTAACATATAGTACAATATAAAGCAAATCAAACAGTAATTTTAAATATACAGTATTCAGTCAAACAAAGATGACTACCAGCAGCTGATAGTCCTTGTCCTTGTCACAAAGACATCAGATCAATAATAATATTAAAGATATTCCAACAACAGTGACTGCTGACAAAACTAACTACTTACACTTTCGGTAGCTCACATAATGCACCATGTTACGATCAGAATAAAAAACAAAGTTCTAATATCTTTCCCAGCACAAACTACAGTGGATTACCATTCACAAAATTCAAAATGTAATTACCAGTCGTCCTGAAATTTCTCGCAAAGCTTCTGCCCAGCGGGATGTTGAATCTGCCATCATGCTAACATTGTAGCCCATGTCTCTGAAGTATTCAGCTATAGTGATTCCTGAAATAGTCATTTTGATAATTTAGAATATTAGAGCTCAATCCAACCACCAAATCTCATAATCAACTGAATATGTAATTTAAATCATTTACTTCATCCAATATAGAAAGTTTCTAAGGATGATTTCTACTACAGCAAAGAAAGGGTACTTCATCTACTTCCCCTGATTAGTAATACTTGCAAACAAGTTTTGAGATAGGAAGGTAGAACAAAAAATAAATGTGTGAAAGGCAAAAAGTCCAAGAAGGCAGCATATAAGAAATAGGTGACATAAAAATTAATAGGATACAATTAATAAGAGTTTCACTTTTAAAATTATTGGCTGCGAAATATAAATTTACCACTAGCTCTGACACATTAAAAATTACCGAGACGTAGGGATATTACCTGTATAAATTGAAGCCTCACGAGCAGCCACAGGCATGTTAGAAGTGTTGGCCACGAGTGTAGTACGTTTCATGACAGACTCTTCACGGCCATCAGGCAGAGTCATTGTCAATTGAGGAAAATCCATAAGGACCTGTATTGTAAACATGTTTAATCAAACAGTCTGTAGGAAAAAAGAATTATATAAGCAAGAACAATAACAAATAATCATTACCTCTGCCATTTCATTTCCTCTTTCCCCACAACCAACATAAACTACAGTGTCAGAATTAGAATACTGCAAACAGATAACTAAAAGTCATTAGAAAGTCTTATTTATCAGCATATTACATATGCCACGGAGCTTTGACAAAGATTACCTTGGAAAGAGCTTGACTAATGACTGTTTTACCACAACCAAACGCACCAGGAATTGCACAGGTTCCCCCGAGCACAGAGGGGAAAAGGGCATCAAGAACACGCTAATATATAAGAACTCATTAGAACACCAAACGGCAACCCAAATGGATAAGTGTGTAAGCAAATAACTAAATGGCAATGCATCTTAGTTACCTGTCCTGTGAGAAGAGGAGTATCGGCAGCAAGCTTTGATGCAACAGGCCTAGGTGTTCGTACAGGCCAGGTCTACAGATAAGTGCATATATGAACTTAAGAAGATTGAATTCTCTCGTTATACACAGATTTTATACCAGCTATTTATGTATGTGGTATAAATTTAAGATAAAAGGTCACAACAAACCTGAAGCATAGTAATTTGTTTCTTGACGCCTTGAAATTCAAGCTCCAAAACTGTGTCCTGAACAAGCATAGGATACAAATTACAAAAATACTTTCTTAGATATTAAGTGTGTGTGATTTGTTTTAGTACTCTCTCATCTCAATCACGAGTCTACTCTTTATCAATAGTTATCTGTACACTTTAAAGGCAATTAAACTTTCTTCTATAGACATTATGTTCTTAACCATTAGAGACATTTCTATGCATGTCACACGTTTTATCTTTATACTTGAAAGCATATATATACAAAACATTTTTCATTAATTTCTTATGCACGTTATAATTGGCAGGCTGGCACATATAAATATAGATCACCTACTTTAGATGGCATATTGATCATGAATTCAGTAAGGTTTAAGTTCAAACCTTTAGTGAGTATTGACCAGCCGGTGCAACATATGTTATCTTTCCCATGGCATCAGGAGGCAAAGCAACATGATGTTGCATTAAACTATTCTCGAAGACCGTCTGCATTGGGTTAAAGATTAGATAGCATCAGATCACCATAAATCGGTAGACTAAAGGGCTTCAAGATAAATTTGGTACTAATTAACTTACAGCATATAAATCTCCACCAGTAAGAAGGTCCCCCTCACCTGCCACAAGGATCATACATGTATCAATATTTAATTTACTGAATTTCAGGTCAAAAGCAGCAGTGCAAGCACAAATAAATCCCCTATGTGGATACATTTGTACTCTTACTCCAGATAAGCAAAACAAATATATCTAAAACTTACCTATTTTTTTAGGCTGAAACTCCCATAGTATATCTTTGTCAAGGGCTGGAACAGAGACCCCACGAGGGATATAGACATCGCCTGATCTCTTAGCAATGGTCTTCAAAGGTCTCTGCATTATATAATTAGGCAAAAAAAAAAAAAAAAAAAACAGGAGTTAATTAAAAATGTTACTATGAGCTACGATTTTATTTTACTAGCTACCGGGTGGTGCTTGTACTGAAAACAAACAGACAAGACCAAGTTATAATTGTTAAGAGTACAAACTTAAATCTGACAGACCTGAATACCATCAAATATATTTCCCAGTATTCCTGGACCCAACTCCACCGATAGGGGCTGCAAAATTAGCAAAGTTAATATCTTCTGCGCTCAAGTAACATTACACTTTGTATAACCAATATACCAATATACCTTGTGTGTCCGAAGGACGGGATCATTCACCATCAACCCAGCTGTTTCTTCGTAAACTGAAACAAAATGGTGGCAAATTTTTTTTATAATGAGGATTCCCCTAGAGTGGCCATGGTGGTCAAGCTAGGTTGAATATTTATATAACAAAAGAACACAAGACAAGACATAAGAGTATTTAACAAACAGCCACAAAATAATTTTACTACAAACTTACAAAAGCAAGTAGAGCGCAGAAGATAAATAATTATTCAATCAACGCAACCAATGTAAAATTTTAGTAAGTACACAAGATTTGGTACTAGGAACTGGTACGCTGCTCATATTATCAAATTTTCACAAACATGCATATGATATTGGGTAAAAAAAAAACAAGGTGTAGTAAACGTGTAAATATACCTTGGATGGTAGCGGAATCTCCTTCCAATCGAATAATTTCTCCAATAAGGTTGTCGTGTCCAACACGAACCAGTTCATACATAGCAGCCCCTCCCATTCCATCGGCAACAACAACAGGTCCCGATACCTGGAACCAAAGAGAAGCAGATTAATTTAATATGATAACAGAATAAACATCACCTAAATGTTACATAATACGACATAGCCGACAAAACAATTTGTATTCCAGATGCAGACAAAATGATCTATCTATAGTATCCCGATTCTATGTATAACTCGTAAAATTGACAACGTAATCAGAATATATATATATATATATATATATATATAGAAATAAATAAATCAAAGTCAGATCATATCTACAGCATCGAAATTCAAGGCTGTACACTTCTATGATCCTGAACATATGACTTGTTGATCAATGCCACAAAATCACATACATATATAGAATTACAAACATAACAGATCGAGATCAAAAACTCGTAAAATCAAAACCTATCATATGAAATTAAATAAATTAATAAAGTGATAATAGATACCTTACGAACATAACCATACTCACTCTCCTTCTCAGAGTCTTCGAAAGTAGTCAATCGATTTCCATAGACTGAAGGCATCTTCTCAGATTCAATTGATAGATCAGATCAACAGTTTCAGATCTCGATTCTACGAATAATTGTATGTATATGTGTAAGTACAGGTTGCATACAATATATGTGGATGTGATGTGTGTTCGGGATGAGGTCTCACGATTCACCCTTTATGATATGATGATTGAGGTACTAGTCGTTTTATAGAGTTTGGGTCGGTTCGGTCCAATTGCTTGCTATACTTACTAGCTTTATACCGTGACTTTATTAATATTTTATATTACAATTTTTTATTATAATTTTTTTTTGTTGTAAAATTAGTTTTATAGTATTTTAAATATTTTGTTATATTTTTAATTATATCCTATATATAATTAGCGTAAGGAGATTTACGTGGTCATGGTCAGGACTAAAAAGGTAATTTTATTAGAAATCAGAAATGGATCAAAAAATGAGTTGGGCCAGAGTACTGATTTAAAAGACCCGCTAAAATTATGCTACCAAATAAATGATTAATGCTATTTTTAATTTAACAAACAAGCAGATCAAAAGAGGATGCACTAAAATAATACATGATAAAATAGAAAAAATTAAAGTTGAGAAAATTATTGTTAACTAAAATTAATACAAAGATATTTTAGACTAAACTGTAAAATATCATTTCAAAAAAACCTTACCACATACAAGAATTCAAAAAAACCTAATTTTTAAAAAAAGTCATAAAAAAGATTTTGCTTTTAGATTTTACAGAAAACATGTTTTTAAAATTTATACTATAAAAAGTCAACAAAAATCAATAAATTAACATTTTAATATTTTGCAAAGATTCTATATTCGGTACTAAAGTTGCAAATAAATTAAAAATCAATCCGAAAATCCAAAATAAAATAATTTATAGAGAATTTAAATATAATAACCACAAAAAATCCTATAATAATTTAATATTTTAAAAGTTACAACAATATTAAATTTCATCAACAATAAAATTTAAAATAAGTTAATAAAGAATAAAACTAATAAAATACTAACTTAAAACCCGTGCGATGCACGGATTTTTTTAATATAATATGAATTTTTTCATTAATTTAACTTAGTTTTTTTAAAACATAAATTTGGGAGCCTTAAATTTTTATATGAGATGATTTGATAATAATTATATAAATGTTATCCGTGATATTTCTAGAAAATGAGAGATTTTAGTTAGAAAATATAGAAAAGATGATAGGCTTTACTTGAAAAATGTAATCGGCTAATTATTAGTATTTATAGAATTATTATTTTATTTTATTAAATAGAATGCCCGTGATATGATTAGGAAAAGAGAGATTTTAGTTAGAGAAAATTAAAAATGTAACATGTTCTAGGTGAAAAAGGTAATTGATTAGTTTATAGTAATAATAATTTAATTACGTTATTTTACTAAATACAATTGCTCGTAATGTTTTTAGAAAAGGAGAAATTAATATTGTCCGTGATATTTCTATTAAAAGAGGGATTTTAGTTAGAAAATATAGAAAAGATGATACATTTTAGATAAAAAGGTAATCGGTTAATTATTAATATTATAATATTATTAGTTTATTGTATTAAATGAAACCGTCCGTGATATAATTGAAAAAGAGAAATTTTAGTTAGAGAAAATAGAAAGGTAACGTGAAAATTAAAAAGATGACATGATTTATGCGAAAAGGGTAATTGATTAGTTTATAATAATTGTAATTTAATTATGTTATTTATTAAATAAAATTGCTCATAGTTTTTAGAAAATGATAAATTAATGTTGCCCATGATATTTCTAGAAAAAAAAAAGAATTTAATTAGGGAAAATAGAAAAGATGATACGTTTTAGCTGAATAGGTAATCTTTTAATTATTAGTATTATAATATTATTATTTTATTTTTATTAAACAGAAACGCTCGTGATATAATTGGAAAAAGAGAGGTTTTAGTAAGATAAAAGAAAAAAGGTAACGTGTTTTGGCTGAAAAAGGTAACCGTCCCTGATATAATTGGAAAAAGAGAGATTTTAGTTAGAGAAAAGTGAAAAGGTAACGTATTTTGGTTGAAAAAGGTAATTGATTAGTTAATAGTAATTATAATATAATTATGTTATTTTATTATACAAAATTACTCATAGTGTTTTTAAAAAGGAGAAATTTTAGTTAGATAAAATATAAAATATATTGTATTTTACCTAAAAAAGAAAATTATTTAGTTATTGAAAAATAGAAAAGGTAATATGTTTAGAAATTGAGTAGTTAGTAGGATGGATTTTATTTGTAATTGAGTAAGGGTAAATAATAAAATCAATAGGTACCGACCAACCAAACTTTTAATGTTTCGGCTTTTATATAATAGTATAGATATAGTATAGATCTAAGTAAGGATAATTAAGTAAAAAAATTAAGTTTGAAAATGAGATATTTCAGTTAGAAAATATAAAAAAAGATATTACCTTTTGGTTGGAAAAGGTAATTAGCTAGTTAAAGTAAATAATTATTAGTTTATTTCATTAATTAGAACGATTATATTTTTAGAAAGAAAAAAATTTAGTTAGAAAAGTTAGAAAAATTAATAACTGAAAAAGGTAATTGGTTAGTTATTATTTAGGAGAAAATGAGATATTTTAGTTGGAAAAGATAGAAAATAAATTACCTTTTAGTTGGAAAAGATAATTAGTTAGTTATTAGTAATTATAATATTATTAGTTTATTTCAATAATTGAAACGATAATATTTTTAGAAAGAAGAGATTATAGTTATAAAAGTTAGAAAAGGTAATAGCTGAAAAAGATAATTGGTTAGTTATTATTTAGAAGAATATGTGATATTTTTGTTAAAAAATACAGAAAGGATAATATCCTTTAGCTGAAAAAGTTAATCAATTAGTTATTAGTAATTATAATATATTAGTTATTTCATTAATTAGAACGATCATGTTTTTGGAAAAAATAGATTTTAGTTAGAAAAGTTAGAAAAAGTAATTGTTGAAAAAGGTAGTTGGTTAGTTATTATTCAGGGAGAGTTTCGTGTGATATTTTGAGAAAAAATTGTGTTTTATTTTTTAATAAGTAAGTAAAATAATTAATAGTAATAAAGTAAAATAAATAAATAAGGTAAGAACGGTGAAAAGATAATTGGTCAGTTATTATTTAGAAGAAAATGAGATATTTTAGTTACAAAATATAAAAAAGATATTACCTTTTAGCTGGAAAAGATGATCAGTTCGTTATAAGTAATTATAATATATTAGTTATTTCATTAATTACAACGATCATGCTTTTGGAAAGAATAGATTTTAGTTAGAAAAGTTAGAAAATGTAATAGCTGAAAAAGGTGGTTGGTTGGTTATTATTTAGGAGAAGTGTCGTGTGATATTTTGAGAAAATATTGTTTTTTGTTTTGTAATACGTAAGTAAAATAATTAATGGTAATAAAGTAAAACAATTAAATAAGGTAAGTACTATACTGTACCGTACCAAAACGTTTAATGTTCCGTCTTTTATAATATAGTATATATTCATTATCAACTTAATTATTTATTATTATGAGTTAACATATTTTTCGTAATAATTTTAGTATATATAAAAGTATAAAATATATACATATTATTAATTTATTATCATTAAAAATAAAAAAAATATATTCAAAATTTTATAAAAGCTACTTTTGAAAAAAAATATCATAATAAAAAATATATTATAAAATATTAAAAAAAACAACCCGTGCATTGCACGTGTATAAAGCTAGTGATAATAATACACACATTTGCCAACAAAGGGCTCTTGTAGTGGTTGAGGTATTGGCTTCTTTAAGAGAGGTCAAGAGTTCGAGTGTTTAGTGTGTTTAACCATTAAAAAAGGGTAAAAGGACATTTTCACCACTGTACTATTTTCGGAATTGCAATTGCACTACTGTACTACAAACGGACTATTGTACTTTAGCTTTTTTAACAAATACACCACTCCCGTCAGTCAAATTATAACAAATTCACCACTACTGTTTTACAATTTGACTGACGGGAGTGGTGAATTTGTTAAAAATGCTAAAGTACAGTAGTCCGTTTGTAGTACAGTAGTGCAATTGCAATTCCGGAAATAGTACAGTGGTGAAAATGTCATTTCCCCCTTAAATATGGTTTATAGTATACATTTGTTTTTTTTTTCTTGTAAATGGTTTTCTATAATTTATATTTCAAATTTTAGGTTAACATACTTTTTAATCTTTCATAATTATTTTTGATTTAATTAGATTACATATGCTTTTTTTTTAAATAATTAGGCTTATATACATATGATATACAATGGAACCTCGATGAATGAATATTCGATAAATGAATGACTTCATCAAATGAAGAGACAGTGTATTTTTTACCTCGATAAATGAATAATCTCGATTAATGAATAAAATTTTCCAGCCCTGAGCGTATTCATTTATCGAGGTTTAATTATACTTGAAACATATATGTACTATATTCATGTAACAATTTATTATTATTTTTTATCTTTTTGATATGTACTTTAATGGTTATGTTAAATTTTTTAGATCTTTTGTTATAGTCTTTTTTATAGTTTTTAAAGATATTTTTTAATTTTTTTTATAAATATGTGTGTTATTGAACTTTTTATTTGTTTTAATATTAATTATTTTTTTCATGTTAATTTTATATTTTTGCCATGTGTAGTGTTTATTATGTGTTTTTGTTTAGAGTAATTTTAGGGGTTTTTATGTCGTATTATATTTAGATATTAATATAAATTTATTTTATGGGGTTTGAATTGTTTTTTAATTTAAAATATGTTCATTTATCCATTTGTTCTCACTTTTTTTAATTTTAATTTTTTCTTTGTAAAGTAAGGACTTTTTTATTTGTTGATTTGTGCTCATATTTTTTTTAATTTAAATTTTAGAAACATATTTGTTGTCAAACATAAAAATAGAATCTTTAATGATTTTTATTAAAATTATTTTTTCTTAAAGCACTTTTATTTGGTAAACGCTTTTTTTTTTGTAAATTATATTTAATGTTTAGCCTAACTTATATTTTAATATTTCATACTTTTGGGTGTTTTCTTCTATTTTATTTGAATATTTATAATACAATTTAGACATGTGAGAATTTATTGGTTTAACTATTCTTCACACACACACACACACACATATATATAGGTTTTTGTTGAAATACAAACCAATCTTTAAATACAAACTACAAACCAACACTAAATATATTATATTTATTCTAAGGGCCCTGTCAGGGACACTTTTACAAAAAAATGTCATAAATTAACTCACCAATGTCCAGAAAAAAATACTTTTCACTGCTAACGTCACTGCCACGTCAGTAGTGAACAGTAACTTTTAAATTTTTTCATAACTAAATAGAGGGTAGATTATTATACGTTTTTTGTATGGGTACCCCTAGTTAGGTCATTAGTTTAGCTTGAAATGTTGGATTGTGGTTTGGTTTCTAGTTTGTATTTAAGAATGGTTTGTAGTTGAATAGCACTATATATATATATATATATAGGAGGTTGCTCAAGAGAGCACCTTTTTTTAGAGAAAACTGAGGTACTTTTCTAGTCCATTGATCTTTCATCAATCTAACGGTTGATATCAATCTCTTATATATACTTAAAATTAACTAGAGGGGTAATACAGACTTTTTAACTTATAAGTATCTTATACAATCAATTTATGATTCAATCAATCTACATTATATATTTAATTATAACTTTGCTATTTTTGTTTTATCTTCATATCGTCTTCATCGATTCTCAACCCTCCATTTCTATTAGTTAAGACACAAAAACTCTGCTAATGTTTGTGCATCCCTGACCATGACCAAGAACAGCTAGCTTTTCCATCTCCCAGGAGTACTCTGTACTCCGTTCTAATCCATCTCCCAGGAGAGAAAAATCCTTTCTTGTACTTGAAAGATGCCTTGAATCCAAACAAGAGCAGCATCGTCATCATTACGCACCTGGTTCAACATTCGAAACAAAAGAACACTTAAAGAACTTCATGAAGAACACTAGAACATATTTGTTCCACCAACTTGTTATACTCTCCATAGAAAGGAGTATAATTGTATGTCAATTCATTGTTAACATCTGCAAGTTTCATTGCTTCTTTGAACACTTCGATAGAAAATCCATGGAAGGAAGTTGCATTAGTTTTTGGATCTTCTTTTAGCTCTACAAATTGTCGAAACAGAGACTCTGCAGGTACACCTACCCTAAGAGGCTCTGATTTACCTGCAAGAATACGCCTCTGTCTCTCTATGTGCCATGGTTGTGCAGGCCACAGGACTTCATTCAATATTTTCATAGAAGTGTGGTGAAGAGCTTTATCGTCGATAGCTTCTGAAAATCCAAGTCCTTCTGTCCAATAACCACTTTGATAACTCTTTCCAATTACATTCACAATTTCAACTACTTTAGCTGAAGCTACTTTCCAGTTAGTAAAATCCGCAGCTGAAATCCCTACAAACAAATTGGTGATATTGCTTTTGTACAGTAGATTTAGCATGGCATCATAGGCCTGTGAAGCAAAGATACCAGGCTCGTCAAATTCTTCATCAGGATAGATATTCCTGAACTTTGAACGGAATCGTCTCCTGAAATCTTGAAATTGTGGTGAGTTTTCTGGAAAATATGTTTTGGTGCCAACAATACCCTGCATGGATGTCAATTTTTTGGGATTGATGGAATGGAAGAGATTAGTGATGCTGTTTGTTGCGATCCATGCATAGCCATCTCCTGTCATGTTCAGTTTCTTCGCAATTTGGTGCAGAAGATATCCAATTTCAGGTGTTGAATGGATGATTAAGACTTTGTATTTCGCTTTCTTGAGCTGATTGAGCTCTTTCTGTAACGATTTGAGAGAGAAAGAAGTTAGAGCAAAGATGTAAGATAGTTCGCCCCCGGATTGTTGAAGTGACTGAGAGAGTTGAGAAATTATTAAATCAGGTGATGATAAGGTTGGGGCATTCTCATATATTAGAGTAGCTTGATTCAGTCCCTAAGACTGTATAATAGCTGCAATTGCATTCATCTGTACTTCCTGGCTTGGTGTCGCTTGAAGAACGAAAAGGTATACTGGGGTTGTTGGAATTGAATCAGCAAAAGATAGTACGGGCACATCACGACTCACGAGCTTCTTCACTAGCAGCCTCAGAAATAGCTGATGTTTCATCCCACGTATGAGCTCCTAAAATGGCTTTTACACTATATGTTGATATAAGATCCTAAAATGGCTTTTACACCATATGTTGATATAAGATCCTTTTAAGAACAACTAAAAGAACACTTCAATTAGTCGGATCGGAACTGTGAATGATGCAGTTGCTAGGAACTTAAGGTTGATCATCAGAGCCATAGTATCTCAGTACCAAGTCCCCTGATCGTAGAAAGTTCAGCAATGGTTTCACATGAATTTCGTAGAGGATGTCAAGGACGCTTAAATCGTGGAACAAGGTGATGTTAGCATTGTGGAGAAGGACATCTGATTATGATCCCAAGGCGATGTTGATAAGAGGCTTGGTTGGAAAAGTTTCTGCACAAGGAAAAGATACGGTTACCTTACTCTTATACCTGTACAATCGTATCTTTTAAAGTAGAAATTCATCCTTGGTCAGAACCTGGAACATTTAATCAGATTGAGCAACTTGATGCTATAGTGAATTTTAAATTTAATGAGAGATTCATGTATTACATATTTACATTAATTTTCAATATAAATATGTTTCAAATCACTTATCTTGTTTTTGTAGTCGAGCAGTGTTGCATAAGGAATTGTGATATAATGCATGTTTATATTGGAGTTTAGCATCTGATCATCTGATGATTGATGAATTATTGCATGGCTCATTAAGTTGTTAAAGGTTCTTAGATTATAATTTTACACGCTATAAATTTATTTTTTATAATTTAAAGAACAAATAATAAAACAATTAATCTAAGAACCTTTAAGAGAACACTTTAATATCATTACAAAAGAACACCTAAAAGAACACTTTAATTGTATTTTTATAACAATTAATAGAACACCAAAGAGAACACTTATAGAATCCTTACAAAAAAAATAAAAAATTTAAAACGCAATTGTTTAAATTTACTAATAACTTGTTATTTGAAGTGTTGTTTATTTTTGAAGAACACATAATATTCTTACTAATAACGTTTATTTTGAAGTGTTTTATTAAAGATTGGAAATCATTTCAAATTTAATTAAAACATTAAATAAATTAAAGTGTTTTTCTAAGTGTTCTCTTAAGTATAATAATGTGTTGAGTATTGTTTGTGATTGAGGATGCAGATTTTCCGGATGCGAAGGACTGGTTGTTTGTGGTGAGGACTGCGATTACTGGGCTCACGACAACTAGAGGGAGGAAGTTGGCTTGATAGAACACTTAACCCTGCAGTGATAGTCAACAAACACCTCCCTTCTTGGTATTAATTTGTTCAGATTCTTTCTCTCAATGAATGTTATCTTGGAGAACTTTCTGCTAGTGGGTGCAGAACTTTAGAACACTATGGCTGTATCGTTGATTTCTTCTTGGTCGTGCTGGGCATTTAGAAGAAGCGTATAAGTTTATAGATAATATGCAGGTTGAGCGAGATGCCATTCTCTGTACAAACTCTACTAAGTGCATGCAATGTACAGGGGAATTTGTTGACAGGGGAGAAGGTTAGGCAGATCCTACTCATTATGAAAACGGAGCAGATAATTACGTCCTCGGGTGATGTAGCTGATATGAGTAAAGACTATATAGCTTTTTCTAATATATATGCTTCAGCAGATAGGTGGGATGATGTGAAGATAGTGAGGGAAGAAATGAAAGTTAAGGGGTATGCAACTAAGCCGGGTCTTAGTTCTCTACAGTGACATGGTAACTTTATTACGGGGTATATATCTTAGCTTTTTCTGCTCATATGTAACAAATCCAAGTTTTACTACCATCTAGTGTTTATCACACTCAATTGACCAACAGGAAGTTAAATGAACTAGAAAATTATAGTCAGTGTAAGAATGCAGTTACAAGATATTTTTATGGGGAGGTGGAAGTGGCATGATTGCTGAAGACTCTCCTTTTGAAATAACCTAAGAGTGTATGGATCGGAATTCAGAAGATAGCAAGTTGGTGAATCTTTAATGGGACTGACTGCATGGATATTGAAGTGTCAAACTTTTTTTGTCACTGCACAACTGTAAAATCACCTTTACTCAGGGAAGAATAATGCTAGATGGGTGTATATAGCGGTCTCCTAAGCCTTAGACCACCCTGCATGTGAGATAAGTCAGTTGTTTGCCATTTTATGCTTTGTTATTGCTTTGTTGCCCATCACATTTGAAGTTAAGATGACGATAGAGCAAAGAGCGTCCGTTGATGTTGACATATTTTGGTAGCTTACGACCTGATTTGGTGCAGTTAAAACTGTGAATGATGCAGTTGCTAGGAAATTAAGGTTGATCATCAGAGCCATAGTATCTCAGTACCAAGTCCCCTGATCGTAGAAAGTTCAGAAATGGTTTCACATGAATTTCGTAGAGGATGTCAAGGACGCTTAAATCATGGAACAAGGTGATGTTAGCATTGTGGAGAAGGACATCTGATTATGATCCCAAGGCGATGTTGATAAGAGGCTTGGTTGGAAAAGTTTCTGCACAAGGAAAAGATACGGTTACCTTACTCTTATACCTGTACAATCGTATCTTTTAAAGTAGAAATTCATCCTTGGTCAGAACCTGGAACATTTAATCAGATTGAGCAACTTGATGCTATAGTGAATTTTAAATTTAATGAGAGATTCATGTATTACATATTTACATTAATTTTCAATATAAATATGTTTCAAATCACTTATCTTGTTTTTGTAGTCGAGCAGTGTTGCATAAGGAATTGTGATATAATGCATGTTTATATTGGAGTTTAGCATCTGATCATCTGATGATTGATGAATTATTGCATGGCTCATTAAGTTGTTAAAGGTTCTTAGATTATAATTTTACACGCTATAAATTTATTTTTTATAATTTAAAGAACATATAATAAAACAATTAATCTAAGAACCTTTAAGAGAACACTTTAATATCATTACAAAAGAACACCTAAAAGAACACTTTAATTGTATTTTTATAACAATTAATAGAACACCTAAGAGAACACTTATAGAATCCTTACAAAAAAAAAAAAAAAAAATTTAAAACGCAATTGTTTAAATTTACTAATAACTTGTTATTTGAAGTGTTGTTTATTTTTGAAGAACACATAATATTCTTACTAATAACGTTTATTTTGAAGTGTTTTATTAAAGATTGGAAATCATTTCAAATTTAATTAAAACATTAAATAAATTAAAGTGTTTTTCTAAGTGTTCTATTAAGTGTTCTATAAACAAGCTATAAATTTATTTTTTATAATTTAAAGAACACCTAAAAGAATACTTTAATTTTTATTTTTTTAACAATTAATAGAACACCTAAGAGAACACTTAAAAGAACGATAGAATCCTTACAAAAAATAAAATAACACACAATTATTTAAATTTACTAATAACTTGTTATTTGAAGTGTTATTTATTTTTAAAGAACACATAATATTCTTAAAATACTAATAACGTTTATTTTCAAATGGTCTATATAAAGATTGGAAATCATTTCAAATTTAATTAAAACATTAAATATGTTAAAGTGTTTTTCTAAATGTTCTCTTAAGTGTTCTATAATTCCAAGAAAGTCTTTATTTGTCTTATTAGTTTATGACCTTTTTATAGAACAATTATAAATCATTTAATAAAAGTATTTTTAATTATTTAAACGGTTTTTATAAAAATGATAATGATATCGCCACCAATATGAACATTTTATTTTATAAAATATCTCAACAAGCATGTAAGTTTGAATGTAGAAAATTAGTTTTATTTAATTTTGACTTTAGAAGTCATTACAAAATAAAAGCATAATCTCAGAGATCACAAACATTCCAAAAAACAAAAGATAGAACATGTAGCTTATAATCAACTTATTAATCTTAAGAATAAAAAAGTCATATATAAATGGACGTGCTTTCATCTGCCCTGAATCCTTTCTTCTCATCATTCTTGTCATATCTGGTAATGTTTTTGGTGTTAGAAAATATCAGAATTGTTCCAACGAGTGAATGTGGGTAGGGTTCTTTCAGTTGGATCTCTATCTTCAATAACACGATCAAGATAAAAGAACTGAAACAAAACAATAAAAATAAGGCATTATGGGGTCGTACACGTGACAGGTATAATATAAAAGGAAATACAACTTACTATAAGGAAGGTTAGGGATCCAGTGTAGAAAGAAGGAACATTTTGTTCACGCCATGCAGATGATGCCTCCCTCAAACAACGTATTAAATACTCACACCAATTGTATTTATAACAGTTGTCAAGATTTCCATCAAATCCTATTATGTCTTGTATCACATATGGATTTTTCGAACCTTTAATCAATAAGTTACTCATTAGAACCAAAAAATTCATTTTGAAATTGAGATCTACTTGTTCGGACGCTTTAATGGCATTGTGAACCATAGGAGCAGTTAGCTTCCACCCGTTATTTATTGAATCTGTAAATTGAGATCTCCATGAATTCTTAACATCCATGTTGCTCACTACCTCAATAAGATGTGGACCCCTTGGTAGTCCAAGAACTTCATGCACATCTGTTTCTGTTATACTTAAAAAAATTTCTTTAAGATTTAGTGTACAAGAAAGGTGGTCAAAGGAACATAACAAATGATTACCAAGTTCAAGTGGATACTCGTACATATTGAAAGATAACAATGACTCGAATCCGGTAGTCCTGACCCAGCTTCGTTGGTTCTCTGAAAGAGATCCTATTGTATCACTTAAAATCTTAGGTTTTAGCCTCATCAACATTTGATAACCTGAACCATTGTTGCTCGTCATTGTTGGATCAATTCTTTGCTGGTCACTGTCTTCTGATCTGCATGAATTAACACATTAAAAAAAGAATTAACACAGTAAAAAAAATGTATCATCTATATGTAACTTAAAAGATTAGAAACATACATGAAAACTCTTAGAGACAAACGATGTGCATTCCAGTTGTATATATAGCTGAAAAGATACCGATAGCAATCCAATAAATTATTATCATATCATGCAAAATCCCATATTACAAGCAAAATTCCATAATTTATTACAGAGATAATTATGTGCAAACTATTCGGTATTGAGATATTTTTGCAAATTAATTTGTTTCACATTAATTTGTTTACAAAAAAATTTGTTTCCAATTTTTTTTTTAAAAAAATGAATGCCTTTTCAAATATAAGATAATCACAAATCAATAAGAATGATGCAGGATCCAACAATATTTAAAGTGCATTGAAGTCGTGTGCATAAATTATGTATCAATTTTTTGATGTGTGTTACAATTTTTTACACAATCAAAGGCCATGATTCATGTTATGAAAAAAAAAGTCACGATTCAATAATAAAAGTTCTAATGAATTATATAAGGAAATAGCAATAAGCATTTTAAAGCACAACCCTATTAATGATTTTTTTTGTCAGGTATCAATGATTTGCATATCATACAAAATCCCAATGATTACTCAACCGAATCCCATACATTTTGTTTCTTAGTTACTTACACATATGATCCACCCATATTGGTCTACATACAAATAAATTCTTGATTTCATTACTAATTTCTATGAATAATATTCCTTAATTGTAGTCAATTAAATTTATAATAAAATAACAATAACTTCTAATAATACTACTTTAAGTTAAAATTAAACTACTTTAAAAAATTTAAGTTCATCTCCCCAAGTTAAAATTAAACCACTTTAAAAATTTACACGGAAACACTTTAAAATAATTGAAACATATTATTTATTATAATAATAAATTTTAAGTTCAATTATTTAAATTCCTATTATTGTCGAGAATAACTAATTTTTGCTTGATTTTAAAAATATATTTAAATAGAATTATAAATTAGAATTACAATAAATATAAAACAATAATAATTATCTTATCTTTGTTGCAAGTGTTGTTAAATTAGTGGTATGCATTAGCTTCTTATGATGCACTTCTCAATTTATTTTGCTATATTACTTATTCTCGTGCAACTATGGTTTTACATTATAATGCTTACTGCAACTGTCGTTAAACTTTTCTCGTGGCTTTGTTGCATAAGCTCAGGAAACAGCATAGAAAGGCACGTCACTCTTTTAACCTTAAACTTCCCCGACTTTACCTGAAAATGATTATCACTTTACAAGAAAATCTTTAAACAAATTTTATATTTTAATAACAAATGCAATTTCTTGTAAACAAAAAAAATTATATTAATATCAAAATCAAATTTTATTTAATAATAGGATATAACATATCCCCCAAGGAGATAAAAAAATATCCTAGAAGTAGAGTACATTGAAAGCATTAAAATATCTAGGACAAAGCATATCTCAAAAACGAGATTACATATCATCCTAAACAACTAGAAATCATATTAAAAACTGGGAACTTTATTGATAATTAATAATAGCAAACTAAACGAAGTATTGAAGCTGCTAGACTTGATGATACTACTGATTTTTGTTCTGATTGGTTGGATGATACTTATTCGGATCCTGGCCTGTTTTTTCTGGACAATTTCTGGAGTCATGGAAAGCTATTTCTCCACATGTCTTGCACTCTCTTTTATGTCTTTTTTTACCACTTGTTGATTTTTCAGCTGAACCTACAATCCTCTTACGACTCCCTTTGTTGTTACTCTGTAGTGGGGGTAACACAGTGATCTCTTCAACATTTGTACCAAAAACTTTTTCAATGAAACCATCATCCATCCTTGAATGTCCTTTCTGTTTAGCCAGCTCACAGACTTTATTCTTCAAAGCTTTTATACCATTACAAACAAATTCAGTAAGTTCCTTATCACAAGAAGAAATTGCGATACAAGACTGGAAATCAAACCAACAATCCTTTGTTTGTACACAATGAATGTCTTGCTCTGCAGAAGGACCATTCATCTCCCCAAGTTGTATTTTTGAAAATCTCTCTTCTGCATTTTTTAACCAGCGATCCTTTACTAGGTGGACGGGTATTTCATGTATACCGCATAATGTCAATCAAAAAAAGCTATGCTTACACAAGTAACCAACTCTAGTATACAATTTGCAAGAACACTCAACGTTGTTTGAATTCATGTTTACAATAACCTGCAATCAACATATTCATTAATATTAGTAATTTGCAATATAAAATATGACAATTAGATAAATGAATTAACTATAATAAGATTTATTTTAAGAACCTGGAATAACTTGTCTCTTTCCAATCTATCCCTGATGGAGTATGTTTTAACACGCCTTCAATTTCAAAGTAACCATAACTTGCTTGTATTTCTTCTCGAACCTTGTAAAAGATATACCTTGTATACAACTTGACAGCACTTTCCTCAATTTTCTTTTGTGTGATGAGTTTTGGATTTGCATCGTCACTGTGATTCATTTTGTCATTTACATAGCGTTGTTTCTCAATAGCACTCTCGTAGCAAATATAAAATTCAGACAACGTATCACCCTTCTGAACAAAGTGGTTAAAATAGAAATTTGAACTCTCTGATCTAGAAGTTGTCCTCAACAATCCAGCCATCGGGTCATCATTGAAATATGCAGGTATCCATGAGCTACGCATTTCATATATTTCTGACAACCATACATTGTTTGACAATTCAAATTCATCAATCACTGCTTTCCATCCTTCTTCAAATTCAGTTGGTGAAGAATGGTCACTCCAAACAAATTTATTCAACTTTTCCATAAATTTGGACTCTGCGCAAAATAATGGTCCCAACTAACAGACAAAACAAAAAAGAATTGTTATTTTTATATTTGTCGGAAAATGTAAAAAATACTAAATGTAAATGGTACAATTTGAAAACAAATAAAGATGTATAGAGATAGGTCACCTTTGACGGGAATTTTTTCATTATGTGCCACATGCAGAAACGATGCTTCACCCTAGGAAAAACTTGCGAGATGATAATCTTCATTGCTGGACACTGATCTGTTACGATAAGCTTAGGAGGACGACCCATGATTTTTAAGAATGCATTGCAAACCCATAGAAAGTTTTCAACATCTTCCTTGTCTAATAATGCTGCAGCAAACGTCACACTTTTCCCGTGATTGTCTATTCCAATGAATGGAACAAAAACCATGTTATACCTGCAGTGTATATAATATAATATATATCAACTACAACATATAAACCAATTGAATAATTGAAAATTAAAGTTAGAAAAAATGATTACCTATTTGTACGATAAGTAGCGTCAAATGATACAACATCACCAAATACATCATAGCTCCTTCTACCAAGGGTATCAACCCAAAAAAGTCTGGTAAGATGGTTGTATTCATCCGTCTGATATTCATATTGAAACTGATTATCAGATGTTTCATTCTTCACTTTGAACTTCTGTAGTATCATATCAGCATCATGCTTGCCAATATACAGTTTTATATCTCTAGAGAAGTTTTTGAAATCCACTGATGTTGCTCCAACATTAGAATAGGATCCAACAATTGATTTGAAAATGCCATGTGCCCTAGTAGGGCCAATGTTGGATTTTGCAGCATCAACTATGAATTGTTTATGAACTAGTGTTAAGTTCCTGCTACAACGTAGAAATTGTTTTGCTTTGTCATCCGCCAACTTGTGGTTGTGTTGTTCAATAAAAGTCTTTATAAAAAAACCTTTATTCC
The DNA here is from genome assembly GCA_036435485.1 of Saposhnikovia divaricata. Classification (NCBI taxonomy): domain Eukaryota; kingdom Viridiplantae; phylum Streptophyta; class Magnoliopsida; order Apiales; family Apiaceae; genus Saposhnikovia; species Saposhnikovia divaricata. The sequence goes on along the minus strand of CM071600.1, from coordinate 58,052,043 downwards.
CCATCTTCTTTAAGACAATTCTGGCACGACAACCACATTTGGTCGAAGCTGTCCGTTTTCTCATGTTGGAGAATTCACCAACTTCTTCTTTAGTGGGATCAAGAGACGGTGAAGAATCTGAATCAGTGATTCGTGCAGCAGAACTTTCATAAAAACCAGCTTTGGAACAAACAAAGTACTTCAACGTTATATTGCCCTTTCTGTCTGTCTTCTGAGTTGATCGACGCACATCAAAACCACTAACCCTGCCATATTCTTTATAGAATTCAAATGCAATATCCAAATCAATAAATTCTTTACGAAGGCTTGGCTTCTTATCTTCTGCACAATCAGGTGTCCACATATTGATGGAATCAGATACAAACTCATGAAAATCATCATCAGAGTTGTTGCTCCCAAAAACTGGAATAAAAATTAAAAAACGAGCGATTAGACGAGTTGCAAATATATTATACAAATTTTTTTGTTTAAATGCAAAACAAAAAAATTTACGAATGAAATGAAATACACATATATGTATTCTGCGTTTAACTACAAACACACTAAAACAAATAGAAGGTTGCTCGCATTACCTTCTTCATTCACCATGGAGATATGAAGTGAAATGTTTTTAATAACTGTTGTACACCTCCAATTAACAAACGACTATTTATGAGAGGGAAAAAAGAAGGTGAACCGTTCTTGCATTAAATTTAATTATAATAAATTGATTCCATAAATCATTTATAATTTTGAAAACGTATTGACGTGTACAGAAACGGATGCTATGACTAGGGGAATTCAAAAAGCTTACCGAGTTTAATTTAAACATTTTTACAATTAGAACAATTAGAATTAGATATAATAATTTAGAAGAACGTAATCTGAAAAATTGATATTATTTTATTATTTTCAAGATTTTCAATTAGATGATTGAAGTAGTTGTTCTCTATTACCTAATTTGATTATTTGATATAAAGAATATGATTGAGTAAATACCGGGGTAAACTGTCTTTATTTGAATAATAGACAAAGAGCAAGATTAGGTCAAATCAAGATTAAGTAACTAGGTAATCAATTTGGTTTTTAACAGTAGTAATTGATGCTTTCAAAAAAAAAAAACAGTAGTAATTGATTTTTAATGTTTTTCCTTGTATTATTGAAATAATAGATTTTTAATGTATTTTCCTTTTTTAAAAAATGTTGTAATTAATAACAAAAAATTATACCAATAAATTTGACGAAATTTGAAAAAGAACATTTCTTAATTCAAATTATATATATTATTTAAAAAATCAAGATTCTCAACATACTTATAGGCCTCATGAAGATTATCCTTACAAAATTTGAATTTTTACGGGGCCAACAATATAAAGTTAGTGAGTAAAAAGTTTCTGATTTTTAAATGAACACTTTTATTTACGTGTTTTTTTAAATAATTTTTTTATAAATCTTCCTTATAAAGGTCATAAAGTAATTAATAAAGTAATTAGACAAATAAAATATTAAAGAAAACTTTAAAAAAATTATTTTTTTAAAATTAAAGGGCATGATATAAATTTCTTTATTATAATTTAAAGAAATTTTAGTAGATCAATTAAGAGAACACCTTAAAAAACACTTTAGTTGAATAAATGTTTTAACGAAATTTGATATATTATTCAATAATAAATAAAACAGCTATGAGAACATCCAAAAATACATTTTAGTTGAATAAACGTTTTAAGTACATTTGAAATATTTTTAAAATCGTTGATAGAACACCTAAGAGAACACTTTAATAGAACACCTAAAATAACACATTAATTTAATAAAATTAATGTTCTATTAAATATTGGAAAACCTAAGCAAATAAAGTGTTTGCTAAGTTGCTCTATTTTACGCTATTAATTAATATTTATTAGAACACCTAAGCAAATACTTTATTATAACACATAAGAAAACTGATTAATTTAATATTTTTTTTAAATTTATAAAAAAAGTTTCTGATAACATTCCAAATTTTCTGTTTGAAATGAAAAAAAATTGGAAATAAATTTTGTCATAGTTGTTTTATAAACTCAATAGGAACATTGGATCTATATATGGGATTAGGGGGAATATGGGTGAACCATTCCCTAAGCCATTTGTGAGTTGTGCTATATGGAACAATGAAGATCCAATGTTCATTGAACTCTTAGCAGAAACTTATTTTAAAAAGTTTCAAAATGAATGAGCCTATTTTTGTTAAGCCCATAAATGTATCTATGATTTTGTGCCGTTTATTACTGGTTGTTTGTTTATGTGCCTGTCTTATTTTTTTAAGCCCGCAAATCTATTGGGCTAAGTCGCTCTTAACACGTACAGTAAAACCTCGTTAAATTAATACTCGATATCACGATAAATTAATATTTTGAATGCAGATTTTTGACCCCAACATAGTAACAATAGTATAAATTTTACCTCAATTAATTAATAATCTCGATAAATTAATAAAATTTATCGGTCCCAACAATATTAATTTATAGAGGTTTTACTGTAGACTCCCAACTTCCACCATAACTATTCATCAAAATACTAAACATTTGCGTTGGTGGGTAAACTTTGCAATGGTAACCTCTGGCCCCGTCCTTTTGTCGAATTTTACTTTCAACAATCAAGAGTTTTACAAGATTAGGACATTAGTTTAAGTATCGGTTTGATTTAAAATTTTAAACTCGGAATAATTATGTTCCGGCATTAAATTAATTAGTTCCTCACATTTTGGCCTTCGAAATTAATTTTGCTGTTAGGACAGATGCTCATGAGAGTTTATAACTCTTCACACTTGTTTTGATATATATATTTATTCGTTATGAATAGGGCACTATCATATCTTCTATCAATTTCATATCATATCTTCTGTCAAATAAAAAATTATTAAAGAACACTTTTATTAATATTAATATTTCCAAACAACATGATGAATATTTCCATAGAACACTTAAATTATTAAAGAACACTTTTATTTAAATATTCTTTTAAATAATTTTTAATAAGTCTTGCTTATAAACGTCATGAACTAATTAGACAAAAAAGATATTAAAGAACAATTTTTAAAAATTATTATTTTTTAAATTAAAGGGCACACTATAAATTTCTTTGTTATAATTTAAAGAAATTTTAATGTTTTAAGGAAATTTAATATATTTTCAAATTATTAATAAAACAGCTATGAGAACATCTAAAAATACACTTTAATTGAATAAAATGTTTTAAATAAATGTGAAATATTTTAAAAATCTTTGATTGAACACCTAAGAGAACACTTTAATAGAAGGGTGAAAAACCAGAATACCCATCATTTAATTCCCCGTGCCCAAAATACCCGCGCGCAAAAGACTACGCCTAAAATAACCACTGACCACGCATTACACACATGCGTAGAGGGTATACGCATGTGTGTCATGCGTGGTCTTTGTAAATGCCAACTCTGCCTCTGTAAACAGTAACCCGAGATATGCATGTTTTACATGCGTGTCCGAGGAGACGCATGTACAACATGCGTATTGGTCACTGTTCATCACCTCTCTCGTTCGACGTCGAACTTGTTTTCCGATCAATTTTTTGAGCTCATTTTTCACACCTTTCCAGGGCATCTTTGATTCACGTACCATACACCAAAATAAACCTCTTCTCCCCCTCTACATTCCTATACAATCAATTTCCCATTTGATTCGCTAGATTCGAAATTCCCAAACCAAGTATCTTTTTCTATCTAGTTTTCAGATGTTCTTGTTCACGCCCCTGCGGGGCCAGAATCAACAAACGAAATCGGGCAAAAGTTAGAGGGAGATGTGGCCTTCGTTTTGCTGCCGTTAGAAGGACTGGAGGTTGTTGGAGTGTAATGAACAAAGGGGTGCGACGTAATGGCGATTTTGAGGGAGAGAGAGTCGCCGAAGCTGAAAGTGAATAAATGACGTCATATGACGTCATCACGCATCTGGGAGATGCGTGACCCTTGATACGCAAGTCTGTAATGCGTATCATAGGCCACGCATGCCCAGCAATCGTGGTTCGTGGTCAAAAAGGGTAGACACCCGCGCCAATGAGTATTTTGGGCAGTTTGACTCCAAAAGTGATGTATTTTGGTCATTTTCTCTTAATAGAACACCTAAAGGAACAAATTAATTTAATAAAATTGTTTTTGGAAATTTGAAATATTTTCCAATCTTTAATAGAACATTTACATTATTAATATTTTAATAATATTATGTGTTCTCTTAAAATATATAACACTTCATAGCAAAAGTTAATAATAAATAAAAATATTGTTTGTTCCTTTATTTTATAAAAATCATTTTATTTTTTTAAGTTTAATTTCATATACAAAACAATTTGTTTTTAAAATTTTTAGAAGACCACTTACTACAACACTTAAATAATTAAAGAACATTTTTATTTAAGTGTTTTTTCAAATAATTTTTAACAAGTCTTTCTTAAATTAATTAGATAAATAAAAAATTAGAAAAATTAAAAAATACGCTATAAATACTAAAGAACACTTAAAAGAAAATTATAAATGTTAAAAGTAAAGAACACGCTATAAATTTCTTCTATATTATTAAAGAACATTTAATAGACCAATTAAGCGAACACCTTAAAAAATACTTTAATTTAATAAATGTTTTAACTAAATTTGATATATTTTTCAATTTTTTATAAAACACACGTTATTAGTAATTTTACAATATTATGTGTTTTCTTAAAATAAACAACACTCCATAGAACAAGTTAATAGTAATTAAAAATATTGTGTGTTCTTTTATTTTTTAAAAATCATATCATTCTTTTAAGTGTTATTTTAATTGTTGTATTAAGGGTTCATACAAAATAACCATGAAAACATTTACAAAGAATTAATATTTACAATTTTGAATAGAACACTTACGTAATTAGTATTGCTTTAATAATATTATGTGTTCTCTTAAAATAAATTTTACGTGATTAGTATTGCTTTAAAAATATTATATGTTCTCTTAAAATAAACAACACTTCATATAACAAGTTAATAGTAATAAAAAATATTGTGGCGTTCTTTTATTTTTTGAAAATCATTTTTTTAGAGTTATTTTAATTGTTGTGTTAATGGTTCATACTAAAGAACCATATAAGAACACTTACAAGAAGTATTGAAGTAATATTTTTGAGTATCTATTATATAATAGTGTCTGTTGGGTGTTATGAACAGTACTTTTGCAATTTAAAGTCTTTACCCTCATTTATAGAATTAATTACAAAAATGACACCCTCTTATGTTCCGCCACGTTTACGGATGGTAAGGAATACATATATCTTCTTATGAAAGCTTTAGTTTTCGTATACACTATTTTCAAGATTTGAAATTAAAGTTATACGCAGTGTTTATCTATCTCTCTTCTTCTTCTTCTTCTTCTTCTTCTTCTTCTTCTTCTTCTTCTTCTTCTTCTTCTTCTTCTTCTTCTTCTTCTTCTTCTTCTGCTTTCTCTTATCTTATCATTTATCTTCTTAGTTAAATTAAGAAAATGATTAATCGTTAAATGACTATACATACACATATACACACACGCACCACCGAAACAATGGAGAAATCAATGGCTTCCGATTTGATAGACTTTCTGAACGCTTCTACCACCGCTTTTCACGTTGTTGGTATATCATCTCTCTCATCTCTCTCTCTCTCTCTCTCTCTCTCTCTCTCTCTCTGTATGTAATTGGTTTTTTTAATTTGTTTAGATATTGGGTTTTTTTTAATTTATATTTTTTACTGTTTATTTTACAGAGGAGGCAAAAAAGGCAAATGAAAAATGGTGGGTATGAGCAGATTTCTGAGAAGGAGGACTGGAATTTGCAAGTGGGCAAGAAGTATTTTGCTATTAGTAAAAAGTATGTTCTTGATTTTTATACTCTCTTTTACTTTGTTTCTTGATTTACCCTCATTCATATTGTATTCATTCATGTTGTATTTATACACAAAGATTGTGACTTCAAGAAGTTACTGGAAAGTATTGCATTGTGGCATACATTAACTATAATTGTATTATTATTTGGAGTGGTGATGCAGTTTTTTAAGTTACTGAATGTTTGTTGTAAATTTATGCATTACGGTTTTGTGTGGTTAGGTATTTTTCTTAATGTTAATTAAGAATTAATCATTTTCTGACTATATTTGATACATACAATAGTTTGATACATACAAGCTTCTGCTGAAAGCTTAACTTTGAAATTCAAAATTCAAATTTATATACACTTTACAATTCAAATCAAACTCTTATATAAGATTATCTTTATCTTCCCTCTTCCCTCTTCTCTTGATTCTTCTTTTCTTTACAATTTGTCTTTTATATGACTTTCTTAATACTCTCTCTGCAATAGTTTGATGCATTACATTTACTGATATTTGTTTCTTATTTGGTGCAGTCTAAAATTTGAGGAGGAACTGTTTGATGATATGCCTAAAAGAAAAGTCTAATAAATTCCATACTTTGTAAGTATATATTGTTAATGATTTGATTTTGGGATGTATATGCAAATTTCTTTCAAGATTTGTTATTTACAATCAACTACATATGATGCAGATCAAAACGAGGAGGGAGATGATGCTTCTTGGAAGCTAGCAAAGAAGACTAAGATAATGATGCTAGCCAGTGTATGGACAGGTTGTTTCTTATTTTTCAAGCCTATACATCGAAGCTTCTGCTAATAATTTCTCCTCCCTATAAATTTGTTTACCTCTTTGTTCATATTTTGATTTTTACTTTAATTCCATATTATGCATTAACTTTACTAACAATTTGTTATTCTGTATTGTAGATTGAAGCTTGCTTAGAAGTTGTTTGATGATTTGCCCAAAAGAAAAAGATTGATAACTTTTGTCTTTTAGGTACGTTTCTTAATGTAAATTAACAATTAATTTTTTTGACAAAATTGATACGTATAATAGTTAGTTTGATTCTTTGTGCGAATATAATCATGGTCAATAGATTGATTTTTGGTGTGTATATACAAGTTTAACTACATGATTATTTGTTGATTTTTTTGGTATTTAGCCTTGAACAAAAAGTAAAGACGATTTTAACATTGAAATGGGTCTTACATCTCAAGTTTGTGCTAGATTCCAGCACCTTATGTTATCGACTTTAGTTTTTTTATCTTTTTATTCGTTACGAGTACAAATTTTATCTTTTTTTTACATTTTTCAGGTGTTCATTGTTTTCGAATTTGCAGTGTCATATTCTGGCCAAACAATTATAGCAGGGTGTTTGTGCTTGATAATACATGTATAAACACCTTGCTCAAAACAGGACAACTGATCAAAATATAAGAGAAACTGAAACTATGGCTTGCATTTTAGTACTAAAGTTGCTAGATTTTTATTTATTAGGACTGTTCCCCATTTCCTTACTGAACTTAACTTGATTATATTTAAGTATGATAAAGTATATGGAATTGCAATTGTGCTTGCAATTATTATTTGGCAACTCATAATTTAGTTATCTAACATGGGGATTAGCTCCCTCAAACAAGCTTAATTCGGAAAGCATGGCATTGTTTGATTTTATACTGTTTCCTGCTTGACATTTCTGTTTAAAATAATGGCTGGTATTAATCTTATTGTTAAGTTAAAACAGGAAGAGATCAAGATACATGCATGGAATAACCATGAAAATGAAGGAAAATTGAGGTGAGGTGTATGCTTACATACTGAACTTGATGTCTCTCATTATCATTGTTAGAATATTGTGCAACTTCTTCGAAATAGACTTATTGGTGCATAATATAGAATCTTGGTTGCAGAAAATCAAAATAGATATGGATGGAGTAGGACTAAGACTTTAACGGGAGTGTAGGCAGAGAATTAAGCATTGTAGTATGCTCAAACTATCAAATGAGATTTTTGTGCTCAAAATTATTGTATTTATAGAGACTTTGACAATGATCTATGTTCTTACATGTTGCACGTACAAACTTTTTGACGTTTCAAATTCACATGAACTGTATCATGTAAGGTTGTATTGCTTGATGCATGTATATACGAAATGTTGTAATGCTCATGTATGTCACTATAACTTGACTTGATTAATAGTTTAATATTTTGTAGCCGTAGAACATCTCATTTCTACTATGAATTTGATTGTACTACTGTATTGTAAATTTATCATCTGAATTACATATAGAAGGCTTATAATCTGCTATTCTTGGCCCAGCATTTCTCCTCTGTCAAGTCTGGTTCTGTTTGGGGCTACTGGTGTCTTTGGCCTACTACATGGATAAACAAAGCCCTTTTCTTCCCAGGTATTATTTTACCTTTTATCTGCCCTTTTCTTGATCTGTTCTAAAAGTGTATGTGTTCTTTTCTTGATGTATTGCCCTAGGTAAAATGTTTATACCTAGAACTCTCTTTCACCAATATTAGTTTGTTAATTTTATCGTTGTTGGCAATTATAGCTTTATGGTCTGGATGAAATGAAACTTAGAATTTGGGAAAAATCTTTGGATTTTATAACTTTAATGTTATTTATATATTAAACTTGCTGTGTGATCAATACATAATGGCAGTTAATGTACAAATTCACAATATAATATTCATGTAGGAAGTATAATGGGAAGTATAGTTTTGCTAATTTAGGATGGAGAAAATTGCGTTTAAAAGATTGATAACACAAGTACTGACTCTAACAATTTTACAAAATCAGAAGGCTTAATATCTTCAACGTTTAGCATAGATAAAGGAAGTAAATGATAACTTGACATATGACAGAATCAGTTTAACAGAGTGATCTGAATATCAAAGGTTGAGTAGGTCACGCATTTCTTTACTTCATTTTCTGTAAAGCGTTATCTCTATTTTGCAGTCTCTGGCGAAGGAGACAAGGGAGATCCCTTGGTGAACACATTTTCTGGATAGAATGATGGGAAAGATGCACATGAAACTATAACTTTAGTATGAGCATTGTGTAGACTCCAAAATAATTGAAATTATCGACTTCTTGGAAGCTAGCAAAGAAGAGTAAGATAATGATCTAGCCAAGTGTATGGACAGGTTGTTTCTTATTTTTCAAGCATGTACATCGAAGCTTCTGCTTATAATTTCTCCTCCCTATAAATTTGTGAGTTAGATAATGATCTAGCCAAGTGCATGTACATTTATGTTGGTGTTCCACCCCTTTACAAGGTATGCATATAGATACAATAATTGCATAGCATGTGTTCTGCTTATGTAATGTCACTGCAAGGTATGGTAAAATTACTCTGATTGTGAACTAATCAGTGTATTTACTTTACTGTATGACAAAATGAGGAACATTTACTGCCACAGGATTTTAACTTATACTGAACAGGCTAGCACATTCAACATAGCGTTCGGACTCATGTGGCTTCCAGAACCAGGGGTCTTCGAGCCTGTTGCGTACGATTAGGCATGCTAATTTGCTGACTTCTGTTGGAAACATATAGTTTTCTAATATTAGTGCAAGTGTACATTGTTAATATTGCAGAACATTTGAATCTTTTCTTCTGGTTATTTAATTTGTCGTACTTTTCATACTACTTTGTAATATTAGTTGCATATGTTAAAGATTCAAGCACTAAAATTCATATATATGTTTTGTTTTTCGTGTAAAGAAATGATGAACTATGCATTCTTATCCTATTATTTTTGGACCTTTAGTCTATTCAAAGAAAGATATTACAACAAAAAAATAGTTCTTTAATCATTTTAATGTATTCAAAGTAATTTTTTTCAGTGTTGTAATAGGATTAATATATTTTTATGAACAACAATACATCTAATTTTTTTTTTTAATTTTATTGATATATAGGGGTTCGAGGTCTCGCCGGAGGCGGGGCCGAGGAATCCTTAAAAATATAAAATTTATAATTTATATTGTACACAAATTATAATTTGTTTTAAAGTTGTAAATTCTTTGGCATCAGAAGTTATCCTCGAATATTATCCTTATTATTATATTTTTGTTATATGATTTTAATTTTAGAAGTTCATTACATTATAGTATTTTGGCTTTAATCAAGAAGTTCATTTCATATTTGACATATTTACAAGAAATAAGTAGCGATTATAATTTAGATCAAGGAGATTAAATAAATATTTTAATTCCCGTAAAGAGCCATTTACAATTTTATTTTTATATTAAATTTTTGACATTTTAAAAAGCAATTACCTTAATGTATATAGATTGAAGAAATTATGTTAGAATTTGTATTCCTAAATTGGTATTGCAAAGTATACCAAGAAACTTATGGGTGATTTTATGCCCTTTGTAACGCAATATGAGCTTATTTAGGATAACATAAAAATTGTATGCTAGAAAGATTGTTGGACAATAGTGGATTATTATATCCTTTTCATATTATAATTTTCTTTTTAAAACTCAATTTTAGTACAATCTTTTTTAATGATACCCTTTTTAGATTATAATTTCTTTTTTAATACGATATAATCTTAATCGTCTATTTTTAAAAATATTTTCAATACAACCTTTTTTATTGATATCCTTTTTAGATTATAATTTTCTTTTTAATATGATATAATCTTGATCGTCTAATTTTAAAAATATTAGATTCGACGGTTGAGATTATTTTGGTAGTATAGTAACCAAACCAAATTTATGGATAAGATCTCTTTTATGCTTATTATATATAAGGATATAATATAAATATAATAATTATGATTATATGTTAAAGTTTACACGAAGGAGTTATGTTATAGAGAAATATAAATTTATTATGTGTTATAAAGATTCATCAACTTTCTAAATTTAATTTAAATTTGTTATGTATAGGATTCGAGGCGCCGTCGGAGACGGGGCCGAGAAGGATGCATATTAAATATTTAAATTTTCAATTATAAAAATATATTTCTGTTATATTAATATGAACATAAATATTTTTAACTTATTTAATTACAATAATTGTGATGATATGTTAGAAATATAAATTTTGATTTTGGAATATATAAAATTTGACATTTAACAAAGAAAATAGGGTAACCATTCGTGTTACGTAAACAATTAGCAAATTTGAATATTTTAAACAAAAAAAAAATCAAAGTTTATCTTAATAACAAAAATCATGTTAATATAATATATTTAACTTAAAATTAAAGGCCCAGCATGGCGGGCATAAATACTAGTTAAAAATATTTTATTTTTATTATTTTTAAAAAACCACTTAATAGAACACTTTACTAATTAAATAACACTTTTATTAATCAAATTGTCTACAAGTTGTGCAGGCAATACTGAGCTCTTTTGTTTGCTTCTCTTACTTAGAAAGAGTAGTGAATGAATGTCGTAGTCTACTTGTAAGCTTGAGCAATAAAAACGTAGTGTTTAAATTTGTTAAACGTTCAGTCAATAGTGTAGCTCATTATCTAGCGAGGTATAATTATTCCATTGCTGAGGGTGGGAGATGTCCATCCCGAATTTCATGCTGTACTGTTGAATGATCTTCGAAAGTAATGAAATTTATTTCCTTTGTGACTAAAAAAAAATTATGTTAGTTTAATAATATTGTGTGTTCTTTAAAAATAAACAAAAAATCATAAAACAAGTTAATAGTTATTAAAAATATTGTGTCTTTTTTTATATTTTGAAAAGCATATTGTTCAAACGTTCAATTATCACATATCGTTAAAAAATATTGTGTGTTTAGTCATATTGTTTACTTAAATATTGTTAAAAAAACCACACGTTCAATTTATTTTCAATTAAAAGAAAACTATTTAATATTTTCATTAAATTTGAATATTTTTAAAAGCTTTAATACTGTAGAACACTATATAATTTTCTAAAAATTTTCTTTGACGCTTGATAAAATACAAAAAAACGTGTCGAGTTTTTTTAAAAAGCTGTTGGATTTTTTATTTCGAAACTTAGAGCATCTCCAAGAGACCCTCTACTCAAGCTCTTAACTCAAAAAATGAGGAAAGAGAATGAAAATGTTGCTCCAAGAGACTCTTAGTGGCTCTTAAAAACACTAAGAGCCTCTTCTCTCTCCTCATTTCTAAGAGCCACTAGTAGCTCTTAACTAGTATTTTAATAATAAAATATACATGTCCACCAATTATTGCACAACATTTGGTTATAGCGGGGTTAATTTATGAATAAATTATAAATAAAGAGCTAATATAAAGAGGATTGTTGGAGTTTGACACATAAACCAATTTAATAACTTGTTAAGAGTCATTTATTTATATTATTTTAAAGAGGGAATGTAGGAGTCTCTTGGAGATGCTCTTACAGGTGTTGTCGAAGGCACACTTATTTTTCTATGGATGCAATGCATATCCAAATTTCAAAAATAACTGGTTATGAGGCTACAATTACGACAATGTAATTAATAATAGCTATAATTACGTCAAATTTATTCTGTTTTGTTGAACCGAGAAAGAAAGTCTTTCCTCTATAATTGATTTAGTAGTTAATTGAGTCATTCTTATCATGTATTGATAATTTGATTTTAACAATGACTTTTGAGAAAAAAGGTACTCCAGCAAAACCAAGAACAAGAAGTAAGGAGGAATGTTTGAAAGCTACTACACCTCTGAAGGAATCAACCAATGCGAATAGTAATGATAGGATTGTTATCGGTAGTTCATTGTCAAGGGGGTTGAATGAGATAAACACTTCAAATAATGCAGTGTACCACAATGATGGTGGGAAAACATGTACATGTACTTTTCATTACAAGTACTTTTCATATATAGTAACACTTTCAGTCATTCTGAAAATAGTCAAAATTCATATTGTACAGGTTCAATTCTGAAACGAGTTAGGCGATACACCGGAAAGGAGAATGATCCAAAGCATGTGATACCAAATAATTACTTGTCTTCCAGATTAAGTCTTAGCAACACTCCTATTCAAAAAAGAGTACGTTTTTTCACACCCAATTCAGATCAGCAAATCGGATATACAAGTCATTTCAACACTTTCATGCCAAAGAAATTAGATGATGATGATGATGATTTTCAAACACCAATGCTTGTCAAGTCTGTAACAAATAGCAATCAGAGACATTGACAGGACGGGGCAGTGACTTCACCAGGAAATATTACCAAGATGGAGAAAAATCAAAATGATAAATTTGAATCAACAGATAAATCCCTTATCAAAGTACTTTCTTCCTGTTATTGCCTTTTTTAAGAGTAATTCTTAACACTTTAAACATTGAATATTCTAACTAAATATATTTGATACAGGAAGATGAAGATTTTAACATTGACAGGGGAGACGTAAGTGTTGCTATAAGTCCAAATGTTAGGGTTTTACGAAATCGAAGAAGGAACAGGAAGGACTTCGAACACTAGTTGTTGGTAAGATACCAGCCAAGAGTTCTTACAGATGCTATAAGGTCATTATCCATAAAACAAAGGCATTGGGTTAAAAGAACATGATTTCGATCATTATTGTCATTCAGGATGAATGAGTATCCACAGGCTCTAAGTTACTATATTGCACAAGCTTTTCAAGAAGATTCCTCATCATTCTGTATAGGTAATACAATTATCCCAATAATGGATGAGGATGTGAATGAAGTACTTGGATTGCCAAGAGGTAAGAACAAATTATTGATCATAAGGAACAGTCTAAGAGAGGAAAGATGAAGGAATCAATTCATATCAGGAGGAGAGAGAGCAGGGTGGAAAGTAACAGCAAACATGGTATCTGAAGCTATCAAGAGATCCAATGAAGCTGACCAAAATTTTAAACTAAATTTCCTAGTGCTCATGAGTAATATATTGATTGAGGGTCCAAAAAATCCATATGTTAGGCAGACAATTTTAGGTTTTACAGGAGATTTAGATCATTGCAACCAGTACAATTGGTGCGAATACCTTTTAAGTCAGTTAAGGGTAGGTTCAATTGCATGGAATGAGAATCCTACCACAAAACACTACACTGGTTCAATACCATTACTTGTTGTAAGTTACATTCTGAATTATTTACTCTCCGTTATATGTTAGATAAAATTTTATATTACACGTCGTATATGCTATTATTGTTTTACATTTATGTTCTGTACAGTATTTGTAATGACCGAAAAATTTCGTGTAATTTATTATGTTAAAATATGTTTTTAGTTGATTTTATTGTGTTTTGGTTTAATTTTAATGCATTTAAACACATTATGATTTTTATTAAATAGGAAAATTATCCCATACGTGTTATGTGACTTCTGTGTAGCATAGATTATTTTATTATATTTTTCTGTAATTTTTATATTTTTAGAATACAATTATTTCGCATTTTAATTTCCGGATCCAGCCCCTATACTGAATTAGAGGCCCTGTTTTTGATAAAATTATTTTTACATAATGATAGGATATATAAAAATGTATTTTGTTGTAATTTTTGTAATATTCATAATTTTTGGGAAATTTTGGCATATATTATATTTGTTTAAAAATAAAATTTTACATTTTTATCCCATAAAAATTATTTTTAAGGCTTAATAATTTTAATTAGGGGCTAAAAATATTTTTGGGGTATTAATTTTCAGATTAATATAAATAGCTGAATTTTATGATTGATTATCAAAATTAATCAAAAATCAGATTTTTGATTTTTAATTTCTGAAAATTCTGGAATTTTTGTTCTTGGAATTCATCAGAATCAAACCCCTTTTTCACAGTGATTCCGGGATCCAAATCGATTATGTGAGTAACCAAACTGAAGCTTTTGATCTCTACTACACGTTTATGTATGTGTTGATATGTGTGTGAGCTTTAATCGTAATTTGTTATTTTGTTTTTAAATTCGAAACTTTGTGAATTTATTGTGAATCATACAATGATTTGTTGTTGATGTGGTTAGTGTCTATAGATTTCTTATGATCTAAGGAGTTTAATCATGATTTTTATTTGATTTTTCATGCCCGATTGAAGAAAATCGAATTTTGTGGGGGTGAATGTAATTTTCACTTTTCCGGATTCATAGATGATTGTTTGATGTTTTTGATGATTGATATGAATAATTGAACTCCTGGGCTTCGATTTGATATATAGAACGTATGATTTGGTGTACGATTTCGAGCTCGTCGGTTTTGATTTTAAGGTCGCCGGATTTTGGTTCGGTTTGGCCAGATTTTTGATTTGGTTGATTCTGGGTTTGATTGAATGGTATGGTTGTGTTTAGAATGTGATTTGGAGTGATTTGGGTATTTAAAACGTAGCAATTGGTACGTTTTTGGAGGTTCGCCGGAATATTTTTCCGGCCACCGGTTTCTGGGTAACCGCCATTGACGGCGGTAGCTGTTCTTCGAGCATTCATACGAAAAACAGTGGGGGAGATGATGAACAGTAACCGTTTGATCCTTAAAATCTGAAAACCAAATTCTGAAAAATGATTTTGGAAAATTATTTTCAAAATTAATTATAAATTCGAATTTTATTTTCAGAAATTCGAAAAATAATTTTAAAAATTCGAAAAGTCATTTTTAAATTTTGAAAAATTATTTTTAATTTCGAAAAATAGTTTCAAAATTTTAATAAATTATTTTTAATTCGAAATTTATTTTATTTGATTATTTTAAATCTATTTAGCTAATATCTTAATTAATTTAAATTGATTGGTTAATTAATAATAATCAATTAATTTAATTAATTAAATATTATTTAAATATGATGAAAAATAATCAAATTTAATTATTTTGGAAAATAAAATAATTATTTATTTTATAAATATTATTTTACCTTTAATATTTATTCCTTTATTTGTTTAAAATGAAATAAAATTGTTTTAAAATTCTAAAAATAATCCGGAAGTGATAAAAATAGTTTAAAATTTCTAAAATTTATTTGTAAGCCGGATTAAATAATTATAAAAATATTTTGGGGATCCAATAGTTACCCGTAGGGTTTATTAATGATCCTTTTTGGTTCAAAAAGGGTCATTTAAATCCTTTAAAAATCATTTTAATTATTTTAAAAATACTTTTCAATATATTATAATAATAATTTTAGTGCTCTTTTGTTTGTAAGTCGTATCTGCTATGTGATTACGTGTTTGAATGCTCCGTACATGTTATTAATTGTTTTAAATATTTATTCGGTAGTGAAACAACGTTCGGGTAGACCCTAAAACCGAGGTTTGATTTGTATTTGACCTTGTATCTAGCCAGATGTTTAAAATAGCATGTTTTAATGTAGAAGCGGGAAGAACCCTAGCTAGTGGGCAGCGTTACCTGCAATATTCATAGAAGTGAGAAAACCCTAGCAAGAAAGCATAAATTACCAGCAGTATATTCAGGCAAGTATTTTCTCCCTTGATCATCTTAAACACTTTTATTTTATGTTTCATCGATTCGTATCATGACGAATAGCTATTGTTCAGAGCTATTTGTGATTCCTAAATATTTTTGTGCGAACACAGTCACTTGATGTGGAAATTTCTTTATGATAAACTCTTCATATCCTTATTATCATAGTAAATAATAGGGATGTGAACTGTATATGAAACTAAGCATTTCCTGTTGAATTCAGAAGTTGCTCTATTGGATTGGAAGTTATTAAAGCGTAGGAGGCCATGATGATTTCATGGTCCAGCAATATTTAAGGAGGATATGGTAACCATTCCATCTTCCTATAGGCTAACATTACTTGCCTATTTTGGTACCCTCATGAAATCCGGATTATACACACGGGTATAGCTGTACCAGTGGAGTATAAAGGGTCCCATTGCTTTTGAACCTGATCAGGGGGCAATGGTGTTTCAGTTATGTATATCCAATCCATATCGCCCTAATGGCTATTATATATATTGTGAATTGACAAATGATTCAATTTTATGTCATGTCAAATGATTTCAATTATGATCGAATTATATTTCAGTTGTTGATTAAGTTTGCTTTATAAACTGTTTTACTTTTCAGTCGATATTATGCAGCATTTGTTCTGGTTTTATTATAAAACTGTTTATATATATACTTGCTGGGCTTTTCTTTGGCTCACTCTTGCTTTCACTAAACCTTTCCAGACGGGAAGTATGGTTCCGATCAGCAGTCCAGACCGTATTAGAGAGAGTCAGAGGGGCCGAGTGTCAGCACCCCAGGCCGTGCAGGTACTTGTGCGTTTCAGTTGGCGCTAGATAGAATTTTAAATAAAATGGGATGTAATAATAAAACGGAACTAAACTGGATTTAAGTTGACTTTATTTATGGGTTGTAATAAGTGAATAGTTTATTTTTGGGTTATGTCTGCTTGGCTTCATACAATAACCTGTTTCGATCTTTGGTTTGCGGGGTCAGTTGCGCATTCTGATTTATTTTAGTTGTGATTAGTTGGTGACCCCCGGATCTGGACCCCGGATTTAGAGGGGTGTCACAGTATTTCTACATGGATCGAGTGGTTAGTGGGAAAAGGCAGGTCAGAAGGAAAAAACCAACATTTATTGGTTGGTCAGATGCTTTGATTCTCAATAGACAGATATCAGACATATCGTCCAAAATAGTATTCCATGGTAAAATTGCATTGCCTTTAAGATGCAAAAATTCTGATGACGAAAGTAGCTATGAGGTACATTTTTTTTTCCCTAAGATGTTATAGTTATGAAAAATGAGTGTGGTGTAATTTTTTACTTCATATAAAAACTTTTTTACCAGGACAACACATGGAACAATATGGATGCAGAAGTTTCAGACAGCAACGAGGTTCAATGGAAAAATGGCAGCAAAATAGGAACGTCAAAGATTGTCTTCGATGAGGTATTTTTTTTTTTTTACATGAAAAATACCTTTTAGGTATAGCTATTTAATAAAAATTTACAACACTTTGCAATGTGAATTTTAAATAAATAACTAAATACAATTTGTTTGCAGATAAACTTTATTATGTTGGTGTTGGAGTTTAGATAGTTTCTTAATTTAATATCAAAGAGTTGTTTTTCCTTGATAATTTTGGCCATAAGACTTCTTATATAAAGATACATGAACTCCAAACAACGTGACTGTTCCCGGTTTTAATAATCTATGATTCACTTCTTATATAAAGGTTGTTTTGGCACTAGCACATGTATTTCCATAGTATATCATATGGTGGTCAACTCATTTGAGATTGTACTGGAACCTGATAATCTGTCACATAATTTATGGGAAAAGTTCCTGCTCTCATGATTGATTGAGGCTAAAGGAAAATGTTATGTAAATGTACTTCGTAACATTTTATCAATCTGTCACCCTGAATCCTCACCCTTTGATAATGAGAGTTGTCAATTTACTCACCCAAAATATTTGAACTCTTATAAAAATTTCTTATAAATCAGTTTGTTCTAACATCTTCTATCAGGTGTGTAGAAAAAATGATGGCTATCCTGACAGGACCAGTGCTTTGGATGTGAACCAGAATGGAGATACTATTGTTCGTAACCCTATACATTCACTCAATGTTCTAGACACAAATTCTATGAATAGTCATAAATCAGATGCTGAGGTTTGACACGACCTACATTCGTCGCATATATTAAACACATACTTTTTTTTACTGTTTTGTATCTTAATTGTTGCTACCATGATTATTATTAATAGGTTACACAGTCTGTTATTGATAAATTGAAAGATTCACTTGATGCTTACGAAAACTACCAGGGAAAGTGCATAATGTATCTATCAGAAGTCAAAGAATTGTTCACAAACAATGAACTTGTTATTTCATTAGAGTCCAAATTCGTAGAATTGATTTCTCTGGCAAATGATTTCATAAATGGACTGCAAAAACAAACATCCAGAGAAATCTGTACCAGCTTGCCACGGATTGTTTCAAAGAACCATGTATTATCTGATAGAGCGCAGTCAGTTACAAGTGAAAAAAGCATTGTCAAATCCACATACCATGCCAATGCTGTTAATATATCTCCTCTTGATGATGAGTTGTGTTTATCAACTCAAGATTGTTTGTTAATTGATAATTTGTCTATTCCGGGAAATCATCATATAACTTCTCCAAGGCTGTTTCAGAACATAGAATATCAACCAAAAGAATCGCAATCTTCTGGGAGTATCTCTTTAGGCTTTAAAACACCTGCAGATGGGAGTGTGTTCAAAGTTCAACTTGATGCAACAATCCCCAGTTTTTGATCTTGGAGCTGATGGATTTGAAGATATGGATGCAACTTTAGAAAGTCAGATACCAAATGAGTCACATCAGATGAATAATCTCCCGGTTATTGAAAGACCAATAAGGGATAAGAAAATAGGTGATACACAGAAATCCCCATATATTCAAAGATTTACAAACATACATGCCAAGTATATCAAGAAAGAAGAATCTGATTTATGGGATTGGCTGCATTCTAATACAAGGAATCCAAAGTAAGTTAAATATTATTATTAAACAATGCGGATATTTTAATAAATAAAAATATTCATGTTGTTGGCTTTGTGCAGTCGTATCCTCTTCAAGTGGGAGGACATAATGTGCTACAAATTGGATTTCCAGTCAATGAGGGATGGAGAATTGGTAATGACATCTAGTATGGATGTTTGGTGTTGTTTTCTGAATTCACAAGAATATCTGAGGTCTCCAAGTTCGCCTAGACGACTTTGCTGCTACAT
Source organism: Saposhnikovia divaricata (assembly GCA_036435485.1). Lineage (NCBI taxonomy): Eukaryota > Viridiplantae > Streptophyta > Magnoliopsida > Apiales > Apiaceae > Saposhnikovia > Saposhnikovia divaricata. The sequence goes on along the minus strand of CM071600.1, from coordinate 58,032,498 downwards.
TGAAACTACTGTGAGTTGACATCATTATCAATTTTTTTGTTAGTTAATAGTTTAAATGATGACATTTTAAAAATGTACAGATTGGAACCTTGAATGCATTCAGTGAAAACATGATGGAGAAGAAATATATTTTTTTTGAAAAAAACATGGAACACCTATTACATACAACTGGTGCTGCAATAAGTGATTTTGATCTGGTCAGTAAATTGTTTCTTATTGGATATATTTTAACACTTACTATTTTGTATATTTCAGACCAGTATTATACCATGTTTTCTGTTTCAGATTTTCTTTCCCATACATCACATAAACCACTATTACGTCATATGTTACAACCTCAAGAATCCTACTGTGGACATACTTGACAATCGAAAATCAGAAAGACCTTTAAAAGAACTCTACGGACATCAACCTAGTGTGCTGGTATTTTTTATCAGTTAATCTTTTTTTTTTCTGTCTATTTGTATATACTTGTTTAAACTTTGCCTTGTTTTATTAGCATAAACACTTCACTAAATTCATGGAAAAGAAGAAAAGTGGGAAATTGATGGAGATTAGTCGGGTGAATCCACGACGACTTGTAATGGCGTGGCAGACTAAAAACAATTTTGTAGACTGTGGAGTATTTGCGATGCGACACATGGAAACTTACTTTGGTAGTGGTGTACGCTGGGATTCCAAGCTTGCAGTTAAAAGTGTAATCAGTAGCTGTATTTTTTTTGCTTTATTTTGCATAAACAATGCTATTTACTTGTCTAACCAGTTTTTCATTTTGTATTTGACAGTATACTCAAAAAAGGCAAATAAGCACATTACGACTTCTGTTCACTTACAAAATGTTATCTAGCAATATAAACTCTTACTATGGCGTTATCCTGGATGAAATCAATGATCCAAATTTGTTGCCGGAAGAAGCCCGGACTGATGATTGAATTTTTTAGCAGAAATCAGAGTGGAGAAACAGCTGTTTTTTAAAGTATTTTATGAATTATGGATTTTTTATGATGCTGTTTAAGATTACTATTCAATTGCATGAATAATGTTTTCTAAGGTAATTTTTTATGAATTTTGTTCTCGTGTTTTTATGAGATGTGTTCCATCACACATTCTTTCCTCGTGAACACTTGAATAAAAGTGTTCTTTAATTTTTTAAGTATTCTATTGAGTGGTCTTTCAAAAATACTTTTAAAAAAATCACCTAAATTTTCTAAAGTATTAGCTAAAGAATTCTAGTAAGGATTGTTGTATGGTTATTTTGTATGAATATTTAACATAATTAAATGAACACTTAATTAAAAGAATGATAGAATCCTTATAAAAAAACACCAATATTATAATTTAAAAATTATAATATTCTTTTAAGTGTTCTTTGTTTATTATAATTTTAAAAACTATAATGTTCTTTTTGGTATTTTTTTATATATAATTTCAAGGAACTCTTTATTTGTCTTATAAGTTTATGACCTTTTTAGAGAACAATTACAAGATCATTTGAAAGAACACTCAATAAAAGTGTTTTTAATTATTCTATCGTTCTTTTAAGTGTTCTATTAAGTGGTCTTTCAAAAATTATAATATTCTTTTAAGTGTTCTTTGTTTATTATAATTTTAAAAACTATAATGGTCTTTTAGGTAATTTTTTATATATAATTTCAAGGAACTCTTTATTTGTCTTATTAGTTTATGACCTTTTTAGAGAACAATTACAAGATCATTTAAAAGAACACTTAATAAAAGTGTTTTTAATTATTCTATCGTTCTTTTAAGTGTTCTATTAAGTGGTATTTCAAAAATACTTTAAAAAAATCACCTAATTTTAAATAAAAGAATTTTAAGTATTAGCTAAAGAATTTTAGTAAGGATTGTTGTATGGTTATTTTGTATGAATATTTAACACAATTAAAAGAACACTTAAAAGAACGATAAAATCCTTACAAGAAATAAAAGAACACACAAATTTTAAATTTTCTAATAACTTGTTGTTATTTGAAGTGTTGTTTATTTTTAAAGAACACGCAATATTCTTAAAATACTAATAACGTTTATTTTGAAGTGTTCTATTAAAGATTGGAAATCATTTCAAATTTAATTAAAATATTAAATAAATTAAAGTGTTTTCCTAAGTGTTCTATTAAGTGTTTTCCTTTAATATTCTTTCTGCATATATTATTAGTGGTCTCATGTGCTCAAAAAGTACTTTAGCGGATTGGAGGGATGTTTTAAAGAGTGAATTCTGTCAATTTAAAGGGGCAGAAGATCTTTCCCCTCCTTAATGTTGAGCTACTATGATATTACTTCGAGATTGAGGCAATGCTTTATATATTGTGCTAAGTTTCCGAAGTATTACTATATTAAAGCAGACAATTTAATTAAACTGTGGATGGCACAAGGTTATCTTACAGAAGCAAATATTGGAGTTACTTGGATGAGTTGATAATGAGGTGTTTTTTCCAGAATCTTGAAAAAGATAAAGAAAGTGGTACTGTTACAACTTACAAGAAGAAAAGATGCACCACATTGTGCACGATTTTGCACAATTATTCATTAAAAATGAACGTGTTATTGTGAAGTCCGACAGTCTGTTAAAACATTAATTCGTGGAGATGATACCTTTTCCATGAAAGCTTTGAAAACTCAGAAAAATTGCCTGCAACCTTTGAAGATTCGTGATTTGTGATATGTATTATCTTCAAACTTTGAAGATTGTAGCCTGCAACCATCTTACAGAGCTCCCTCAAGGGATTGGGAAACTAAAAAACTTGATCTAATTGGTAGTATTAGATGTTAAGTTAAATAAGTATGGTTCAAGAGACAAGAGTACAAGAATTACTTCTCCCGGTGATGGCTGTGAAAATCAGCTTATAATCCCTATGGCGACTGTTATAGGGAGAATATTGTATAACAATATTTTGGAGGTTTGCTGGATTATCGGAGCAAAATACGGATATTTTGCTAATAAAAGAAGAACAAAGGATTAGGGTTTGTGTGTGTGAATGTGGCTGAGCTTGATAGGTGTTCTCAGGTAAACTGTTTCTCATCCGTATCAAGGTGCCTACGTACCTTATTTATAGGGATCAAGCCTGACGTAGTTCTTGGGCCACAAGTTACCTAGGCGGGCTAGGGTTTTAAGAGATAAGCCAAAGTCCAAGCCCACGTAGCTAGGGCTGACGTGGCAATGAGTCATCAATCCTATCCATGATCCATGATCCAGCTGTAGAAGCCCATGGCCTCGAACGGATAGGTTTAGAATGAAAGATCCATCAGGGCCCTTGCATGCGACCTTGAGAGGCCTGGCCACGCGAAGCGATCCCTGTACCTAGCTACTCATGCGACCTTGAGTCTGGCCATGAGCCTTCCAGAGAAGAGGAGATGATGATCTCGCTGTGAGTTACATATGTGATGCAAAAGCGAAGCGAGGCGCTACATAGCGAGGCGCTATAATGCGAGGCGCAATCATGTAGTGAGCGAGGTGCTAGAGATATTATTGCCAAGACATGTTGGGCTGATTCCAATAGTGGGCTTTAGTGACCCAATCTTCATCTTCTAGCTCATCATAGATTATGAACCATCAATTTAGCTAATTAAATCAATTTAGCCATTATGCCAGATTTGGGCATAACAACTACCCCCCGAGTCCATATTGCCATTGGAGATGCGATGTGGACTCAAAAATTACGGGTTGTCATCGCGAAGCGAGCCCAAGTATAGATATAACCATTGGAGTAGTCGCGACCCCAAGAATTTGAAAGGTTTTGACAGCTGTTGTGTCTCGAGATCCGCTCTGGATTGCTAGGATGATGACACGTGTAGCATACCTTTCTCTCTCCTGCCTACTATATAAACTCAGATTTTCCAATCATTTGTCACTTTCCTTATAAACAACACAACGAATTGGTGCCAGTTTGCTCCCGGATTAAACAAAGAACCAGATCGCCTTCGTACAAGAACGAGCTCCAACTTTTCTCAGATCTTCACACTTTTCCTCAAGCAACAGTAAGATTTCTTCCCTTGTTCTTCATTTTTAATTCATTTAAATGCATGCATAGTACATAATTTCTTCTCTTATCACTTATTCATATATGCGACGCGAGCCCGAATATATGCGACCCCTTCTTTATAATTTAACCCTGCGAGCCTAGCCCCACTAGGATAGAAAATGCGATCCCTTATTTAGATGCAAAACAGTCCTTTCCTTTTAAGAATACAAGTCAACTCTTCCACCTCGTGCGATGTGAGAACACTTAGATCCTTCTATGCTTCTGAATCCCCTTAATATTCTGTAAGTGCACACACTAATAATTCACTTTTACAGATGTCTGACGATAGCTCAAGGACTCCTTCACCCCTTCCCCACATCACAATAAGCGAGCAGGCAGCCGCTAACATTGCCAAAGCTACCAGTGCGAGTGACGGCTCGTTCAAGTTGTACTTGGATCACCATTGGTCCAATGAAGAATATACACGGGAAACCGATTTATGCTCCTGGAAAACCAAACACCCGTCTGCCTCGCAGAATACATCCATCGGAGTCCCTTCCAGTTCGCAAAATCAACCGTCTCCCCAAATTCCTTCATCTATTCAAGACGAAGTAAATGAACTCCTAGAAAAGGGAAATCAGCTTTTCTCCAGTATTCCCAGCCTCCTTTCTCCTATTAACAAGAGCTTTCTTCCTCCGACCCCCATAGAGATTGCTAGCGACTCCTCCACAAACTCACTAGGTACCGCCTACTATGAGCACGAGGGTGGAGATGACAACGAGGCCAATTCTGATGACTCTGACTACGAGGAGCCTTCCTCTGATGATGGCGGCCTCGATGAAGTAGCCAAGGTCGTCAATTTCACGGATTACAATTACATACCAGAAGCTTCTCCCGAACCTTACGAACCAACTCCCCAGCCTGAGCTAGAAGGGACCATATATGTTGGCGGTCCTCGTCCTGAAGACATCGAACCAGGTTCGAAAGTGAAACCCGGCCAACCTCGCGTCTTAGGCTGCAGGGATCTGTCAACGACCCTAGATACAGAATCTTTAGCTAAGGCGGTCGACATTTTCAGGCCAGAAGGCAAAATTATTCTCCCTAAGTCTGCGATGCGATGCTACCGCTTCGATCATCAAGAGAATGGTGGCAGAGTGCCTCGAATGGTTCTAACCTCGGCAATGATGAAGATAGGCGTATCCTCTCCCCTTCACCCTTTTATTAGGGATGTTTGTGAAACGTACCATCTAGCCCCGATTCAAATAAATCCCAATGGCTACAGAGCTATGATTGCCCTTTACATCCTTTATCACAAGCTCGGCTATCCTGAGTTGGATGCGAGGACCATGGGCTATTTTTTGCAACTGAAGCGATGCGGGGCATCAGACTTTGGGTACGTTTATTTCTCCATGTGGCCAGAGTTTAACAAGAAGAACTATATCACAGTGCCCCAAGTAATGCCGGCTCGTGGAAAGGTCCTTATTTCTATGTCCACGACGTGCCCAGAGTCAAGACTTCTTTTAACTATCTTCCAGGTATGGAACTTATCCTTTTAACTTCATCCTCCTTTCATTCGATCCATACGCTAACTCGTCCTTCCTGAGATCGCAGTTGGTCAAGTGCGAACCGTCCTGAAGCAGTTAGAAGCAGTGTGCTGATGACGTGCTGAAGACCCCGCGAGAGGCCCGCAACATTAGAACTCTTCTTTCCCTCGAGAACCTAATTGAGTGCGGTTTTTTGAAAGAAGGGGTTGGTCTTCCTTCACAAACGAGGCCCTCAGCAGCGAAGAAAACCTCTTTGAAAAGGAAAGCTCGCGAGGAGGCCTCGTCCTCTCGAGTTGTTGTTACCACAAGCGAGGGTATTCTCCTCGTCATAACACGATCATTACTCCGTCCTCGTTAACTTTAACACTGCATTCATCCTTACTGTTCTTGCATTTGTATAACTTGTATTATTATGCTTCTAATGTTATTTTACTTCCATTTTTCAGGTATGTCGGGTAAGAGCGGCCGCAGGCCTCCTTTCCTCCAAAAAAGCGGGGCCATCCCTGTCGCGAAGACTGCTCCAATCCCTCCTAAGCCAAAAACTGATGAACTGCCACCTCCTCCACCATTGTCGCAGAACACCGAGCTTGCTCAGCGAACCCAGGGTACCCCTGAGGATCATGTCTCCAAGAAGGCTAGAAAAGACGACTCCGTGCTTCCTTCTCCTAAGCACCCAGCAACTGCTACTCCTGTTCATCACCTCTTTGCGAAGCATGGGTATAATCATGCTACTGAAGAGGAGTGCACGAGCTGGGTAGGAGCCGAGCTGATTGATAATGCCGAGTCTCTGTCCAAATGCTTGTCTGAAGCGTTCATCCGTCAAACTTCTCATCTCAAGGAGCTGAAGACCCTTGCATCCGTTAAAACCAAACTGGAGAAGGAGGTCGCAGTCCTTAAGTTCCAGAAGGAAGAGGACAGGAGATCGCTGATGAAGACTCATAGACTCGCCCTCGAAACAGAAACTGCTACTCTGCGATCCGAGCTCAAGAAAATCACTGATGAGAGGAATACATTCAGCAAATCCCTGAAGGAGGCAGAGGAGCTCGAGGAGACTCTTAGGAGGGAGCATGGGGAAGAGCTGAGCAAACTGAAGAAGGAGCTCGAGGCTGCCAAGCTTGATCACGACGCTGTAGTGGAGGCTGCCCAGGTTGAGTTTATGAAGACCTTTATCCGAAAAGTTCCTGACTTCGACTGGGAGAAGCTCGGGCCTGGAAATGCTGAGTTCGCAGAGTCTCTTCGCAAAGAGATCGAAGAAGAGGATGCGAAGGAGGCAGCCAGGCTCGCTAGCGAAGCCACACAAACCCACGCAGCTGAAGCCGCAAAGCCTTAAGTTCTTCTTTTGTTTCTAAGTACTGAACTGGGGATGCGGACACCCCTTGAATGTCTCGCAACATGTAATATTATTTTGGTTAACACCGATAACCTTTTAACTCTGCCAACTGCATTGGGATCGCATAGCGACCCTCTAATTATGGATTGAAATCGCTTTTTACTTTTCCATCCTGTGTTGTTTATTTTTGCACATAACATGTTTGCATAAGTAATTTAACTTCGATTCCCTAGTACTTTGACTTCGAGATTATATCTTTATTCCATCTTTGCATGTTGAATTGTCTTGAATAGTGCTAGATTTGCATGCCTTTGCTTAGATTCCTTAAATTGTTGTAGCAGTGACTTCAAATGCGATCCTTGCATCGTTGAGATGGCTTGGACCTTAGTATGTTAATGTTAAAAAACAAACAAGTACAATTTGAATACACAATAAAAAGTAATTCGTAAAGAAATTGAACTTTTGTATTGATAAACGGGGCGAAGCCCAAACAAGTTGACAAGCGGGGCAAGGCCCAATAAATGATACGTGGGGCGAGGCCCAATAGTTGATACGTGGGGCGAGGCCCAATAGTTGATACGTGGGGCGAGGCCCAATGCCATTACATCATAAAGGGAGGGTGTCTATACGACCACTACCCCCCAGTATTTTGTATGAATTTATTCATGTGAAATAGATAGAAACTACCAGGAACGATGCCTTCACTGATAGTATTTACGTAAGTGTTCCGCATTCCAAGCTCGCGGAATGACTTTATCCTTCATGTCTGTGAGGTAGTAAGTTCCTTCTGAGAGAGTAGCATAGATTTTGTAAGGCCCTTCCCAATTAGCACCAAAGACACCATGGCCCGGGACCTTAGTGTTAGGCATGACTCTCCTAAGCACGAGGTCACCTGTCTTTAAAGACCTTGCTTTGACCTTTCCATTATAGTACCTCGCTGTCCTCTGTTGGTAAGCCGCGAGGCGAAGCTGAGCCTCGCTTCTTATTTCTTCTATCATGTCTAAGTACAATATGTGATTGACCTCGTTTGCTTCGAGATCGTAATGTTCCCTTCTAAACGACCCGGAGCCCACTTCAACTGGGACCATGGCCTCGCAGCCATATGTTAGGGAAAAAGGAGTCTCTCCAGTTGTGGTCCTTGGGGTCGTGTTGTATGACCACAAGACCCTTGGTAATTCTTCAGGCCAATTGCCGTTGCTCTCCTCTAACTTGGCCTTCAAAGTATGTTTGATGATTTTGTTGATGGCCTCAGTTTGGCCGTTTGTCTGGGGGTGACTCATAGCTAAAAAACTCTTTTTGATCCCCAAATTCTCACAAAATTCTTTCATGTCCTTGCTGTCAAATTGCTTTCCGTTATCTGATATGAGCTGATAAGGAATCCCATAGCGACACACAATTGCCCTGTACACGAAGTCCTTGAGTTTCTTTGCAGTAATAGTGGCAAGTGGCTCAGCCTCGGCCCACTTGGTGAAATAATCAACAGCCACAACTGCGTACTTGACACCTCCTTTAGCTTTAGGCAGCTCCCCAATTAGATCAATGCCCCACATAGCAAAGGGCCATGGGCTCGTTAGCGAGGTAAGGTGAGAGACAGGAGCGTTGCTGTAGTTAGCGATCCTTTGGCAATTATCACACTTCCTTGCGAACTCAAAAGCATCTCTTTTCAAAGTAGGCCAGTAGTACCCTTGGCGAAGAATCTTTTGGGCCAGAGAACTACCCCCCGAGTGATTGCCACATATCCCCTCATGAACCTCTCTGAGAATGTAATTGCATTCTTCTCCATCTACACACCTTAAGAGCGGGGTGTTGAACCCTCTTCGATACAGGACCTCGTCATAGATGACATAGCGAGCAGCCTGATATTTGATTTTTCTTGCTTCTTTTTTATCTTGAGGCAGGACTCCCTTTTTCACATACTCCCATATGGGGGTTATCCAGGTCGACCCTGAGGTCGCTACCTCCATAACAAACTCCTCCGGTACACTGGGCTTTATCTGGATTTCCAGTGGGATAATTCCAAGTAGGGTGGCCTCACGACGCGACCCCAGCTTTGCCAGTGCATCTGCTCCCTGATTCTTCTCTCTTCTAATGTGAACCACTTTGATATTGTTGAACTTTTTCATCAACCTCTGTGCACATCGCAGATATAGCTCAATCTGCTCACCTCTAGCTTGCCACCCACTCCAGAGTTGATATGTTACTAGCATGGAATCGCTGTAAGCTGTGAGATTCTCTACCTTCATTTCCAGTGCCAGTTTGAGGCCAATAATGAGGGCCTCGTATTCTGCTGCATTATTGGTGGTCTCGAAGGCGAAGTGCACTGCACTTTGTATCTTGCGACCCTCTGGAGTTACTAACTCGATGCCAGCCCCAGATCCTTCCTTATTGGATGCCCCATCTACGTATAGTTCCCACCACGAGGCTGAATTTTCTTTTTTGTCCTCGCTGACTATAATTTCTGGAGCTGCTATAATGGCCCAATCATCTCCCTCAGATTGGGGAGGAAATTCCAAGATAAAGTCCGCTAGTGCCTGTCCTTTTATGGAGCCGCGAGGCTTAAATTCGACGTCAAACTGACTAAGCTCCACTGTCCATTTTAACAATCTCCCTGAGGACTCTGGCTTGTGCATTACCTGTCTCAGCGGGTAGGCAGTGCGAACCTCAATGCTGTGAGCCTGAAAATAGGGCCTTAACTTCCGCGAGGCCAAGACCAGGGCATAGGCTAGCTTCTCCATGTTTGTATATTGAGTCTCAGCATCTAACATTCTTTTACTGACATAGTAGACTGGATATTGAATTTTTCCCTCCTCGCGAACCAATACTGCACTGATCGCGTGTTCAGACACAGCGAGGTAGACAATAAGGACCTCACCTTTAAGGGGCTTCGAGAGAAGTGGTGGCGAGCCCAAATGTTCCTTTATTTTCTGAAAGGCCTCCTCGCATTCCAGTGTCCATTCGAAGTTTTTTCCCACCTTTTTAATGGCCTTGAAGAACTCATGGCACTTATCTGATGATTTGGAAACGAACCGATTGAGAGCTGCGATCCTTCCTGTTAGACTCTGTACTTCGTTCACGCTTCTTGGGGATCGCATGTCCATCAAAGCCTTTATTTTATCTGGGTTCGCTTCAATTCCTCGGTGGTTGACAATGAATCCCAAAAACTTTCCAGATTCGACCCCAAAGACACACTTCTGGGGGTTAAGCTTCATTCTGTACTTTCTTAGTATATCAAACATCTCTGCGAGGTGAGAGATGTGATCCACAGCTTCCTTAGACTTGACCAACATGTCGTCTACATAGACTTCCATTGTCTTACCAATTTGTTTCTCGAACATCATATTGACGAGCCTCTGGTAGGTAGCCCCAGCATTAAGGAGACCGAAGGGCATCCCTATGTAGCAATAGAGGCCTCTATCTGTGATGAACGAGGTGTGCTCTTGATCAGGGCCATACATGGGTATCTGATTATACCCAGAGTAAGCGTCCATGAAAGAAAGAAGTGCATGCCCTGCTGTTGCATCCACTAACTGGTCGATCCTTGGTAGCGGAAAACTATCTTTGGGACAATGTTTGTTGAGGTTGGTAAAGTCCACACATGTCCTCCACTTTCCATTTGGCTTCTTCACGAGGACAGGGTTCGCGAGCCAATCAGGGTAGAATGATTCCCTAACGAGCCCTACCTCGAGGAGTCTGTCCACTTCTGCCTTTAGAGCCTCAGCTCGTTCTCCACTTATGGGTCGTCTCTTCTGTCTGACCCCCTTTTTTCTTGGATCCAAGTTTAGCTTATGGCAAATTACATTAGGATCGATCCCAACCATGTCTTCATGTGACCAGGCGAACACATCAAGGTTTGCCTTTAGAAAAGTAACCAGCCTTTCCCTCAAGTCAGGATTGAGTTGCGACCCTATCTTCAACACTTTTGAAGGGTCCTGCACATCAACAAGATTAGGAATCGTGTCTTCAGCTGCCCCGGCTCGCTCCACATGTTCAGGGATGCGAGGATCAAGATCTAGATTATACTCGCGAGCCTGACTTGATTCTGCCTCGCAGGGATTGGCACCAGCGTGCCCATACTCCTTAACAACAGTTGTAGTCTGTGTAATTCCATTTGGCAGTTCTGTCAGTGTGGATGTTTCTTTGCGAACCCATTTTCCCTTTCGGGCTCACACAGCGGCCTGCTCCGGGCTCTCCTCGCTGTCACTATCTGTAGCCTCTTCCACGATCCCTTCCTGAAGAGCCATAACTGGCTATGAGGTTCCCATCATCAAAGCCCCTGGTACTGGTTTTACTTGAATCCCCAAGTTATCAAAATAGTCAGCTGGGAGCTCCTCAATCGAGATCATGTTACAATCTGTTGGGGGTACAAAATTCGTTTTGCGAGGCCTACTTTCCTCCTCGCACTCCATCTTGTCAGTCATAGAACTACTCCCCTTACTTTCTGACTTGAGTGCTCTGTTGTAACATTCACGAGACTCATGTTGTGCCCCCTAATGCATCCAACTCCGTTTGGGGTAGGGAACTTCATAGAGAGGTGGTAAATAGAAGTAACCACCCTCATTTCTTTGAGTATAGGCCTCCCCACGATAGCATTATAGGCTGAAGGTTGATCAACCACCATAAAGTCTGCGATTTGGGTGGTAATACAGGGCTCGTCCCCTAAAGTGACAGGGAGCCTTACGAGGCCCTTGACATTGACTGAAGCTCCAGTAAAACCATAAAGATGCCCCACGGTAGGGATAAGGTCTTTATCTACGAACCCCATTTTCTGATAGACCTCGTAGGTTAGGACATTCAATGCGCTCCCATTATCCACAAGGACCCTGTGAACATTCTGCGATCCAATACGAACTCGGACAACGAGGGCATCCGAATGAGGATGGTGAACCCACTTCGCATCTTCCTCAATGAACATGATATTTGTATTTTCCCCCTTAAAAAGCTTTGGGGGTCGCTCCTGCAAGTGATGGATATTGGTGAGGGGTCGCTCCTTAGCTTCGCGGGCATATCTTTCTCTAGCCCTATTGCTATCCCCCCCGATGTGGGGTCCCCCAATTATTACGTGAATACTTCCGCCTCGCGCTTCCCTTTCCTTAATAACTGGATTTTGTTCAGGTGGGGGGGCTTGATTATACCCAAGGCCAGACTTGGGATTATGCTTCTTCACCTCGCGAACTGCCCACTCAGTTAACTTTCCCTCACGAATTAACTAATCCACTTGCTGCTTCAACTCTCGGCAGGTTGATGTATCATGCCCTGTTTGTTCATGAAAGGCACAATACCTGCTAGTGTTTGCGGTCCCCTTCGGACCCATCGGTGTAGGCCTCCTGAATATCCCCTTGTTTTCATTGACTGCATAAATGTGATCAATTGGGGCGACCAGAGGGATATACTTGTCTTCATCCCTCATGGGGCGAGATCTCGGTGGGGATCGCCTCAAGGGATCGCGGTCTCTCCTTTTTGGGCTGGGGCTTCGACTTCGATCCCGTCTTCGCCTTGGACTCCTGGAGTCCTTTCTTTTTACCCCCCGGTTCCTACTCCAACTGCCACTCCTTTCATTATTCTTCTTCAAATCCGCGAGTGACTTCTCAACACGCTTGAAAGGCTCAGCGACCTTGTGCAACTCAGAAAGAGTGCTAGGGGTTTGTTCTTGTAGCTTCTTCCAAAATTCTGTACCTTCCCTCACTCCAGCGATGAGGAAATGTTTTACAGCTTCGTCATTTGCACCTCACACGCGAGGCACCTCAGCATTGAACCTCTTGAAGTAATCATGAAGGGTTTCACCTTCCTTCTGTTTTATGTTTGCCAAGGTGGACACAAGGGGTGCGTAGAGCATCGAGGACTGGAACTGTTTGATGAAGATGTCCACGAATTGCTCCAAAGAATCGATGACAATCAATGCCCCTAGCTTCGAAAACCACTGCTGAGCACTTCCCCTCAGCGAGGCCGCAAATAGTCTACACCTCGCTAGTAATGAGACCTGATAAACATCCATCTCATTATTAAATCGAATCACAAACTCCGCTGGATCAGTGTCGCCATTATAGGTCATATCATGCTGATGGCCTCGAAACACCGCAAGAAGCGGGGCAGTTCGAATTTCATGAGTAAAGGGCGACGAAGAGCCCATAGTGCTAAAGATCCCTTTCTCATTGTTCATCGCGTCTAGGGCCTTCTTCAACTCCTCCAGCTTATAGTCTCCTACCTTTACCTCCTTTTCAGCTTCCTTTTTACCTCCAGTACTTCCATGATGAGACTGGGTCTTTTTTAGGACACTGGACTCCTCCTGGTCATTCCTGCGATCCTTCTTTCTACGATCCTCTTCAAGATATTGAGATCGTTCCTGGTCTCGATGAGACGGGGGTCTGTCATCGCGACGATGGGACTGCTCACGCTTTCTACGGGGAGAGGGGGGTCTGTCATCACGACGATATGACCGCTCGCGATCTCGAGGAGACAATTGTCGATGTGTGCCCTTACTTCTGTTCTTAGATCCCTCATGACGGGGCGCATTAACCTTTTCCAATTTTAGACGAAGGTCATGCTCAGTCAGCTTCTTTCCGAGACGATCAAAAACACTGACCGATCTCCCCTCAGATGAGGCGACCTTGTCATGCGATCCCCCTTTCTGTCCGAGCGAGTCCTCCCCCTCATTCCATTCAGGGTTGGTTTGATCTGTTAGGACATCCTCGAAGTCATCAACCAGTTTCTTAGGGGGGAGCTTGCTTCCTTCCCCTGGTGCTCTACCGCCTGTCCTTGCATTCCTCTTCGATCCTCTAGAACTATAGCGCTTCTCTACCTTTGCGACCCTTTCATGCACAGCGGTCACCTGCTCACCGAGGCCTTTTAGAAAAGACATGACCTCGCTGTTCAACGTCACCCTCTGTAATGGGGGGGTGTGCTCCTCCTTGTTCCCAGTTTTAGAGTTGTCCTTGGACGCCTCGTCCTTTGAGGGGTCTCTCGTCAGGGGATCGTCCTTGTTTAGCTTATGCGATCCCGGGGTCTCACCATCGTTCCTCTTTTTGTGTGATTTAGTCATCGCTTCTCCCAATTCAATGACTAGCCCCTCCTTCTAGCACCAAATGTTATAGGGAGAATATTGTATAACAATATTTTGGAGGTTTGCTGGATTATCGGAGCAAAATACGGATATTTTGCTAATAAAAGAAGAACAAAGGATTAGGGTTTGTGTGTGTGAATGTGGCTGAGCTTGATAGGTGTTCTCAGGTAAACTGTTTCTCATCCGTATCAAGGTGCCTACGTACCCTATTTATAGGGATCAAGCCTGACGTAGTTCTTGGGCCACAAGTTACCTAGGCGGGCTAGGGTTTTAAGAGATAAGCCAAAGTCCAAGCCCACGTAGCTAGGGCTGACGTGGCAATGAGTCATCAATCCTATCCATGATCCATGATCCAGCTGTAGAAGCCCATGGCCTCGAACGGATAGGTTTGGAATGAAAGATCCATCAGGGCCCTTGCATGCGACCTTGAGAGGCCTGGCCACGCGAAGCGATCCCTGTGCCTAGCTACTCATGCGACCTTGAGTCTGGCCATGAGCCTTCCAGAGAAGAGGAGATGATGATCTCGCTGTGAGTTACATATGTGATGCAAAAGCGAAGCGAGGCGCTACATAGCAAGGCGCTATAATGCGAGGCGCAATCATGTAGTGAGCGAGGTGCTAGAGATATTATTGCCAAGACATGTTGGGCTGATTCCAATAGTTGGCTTTAGTGACCCAATCTTCATCTTCTAGGCTCATCATAGATTATGAACCATCAATTTAGCTAATTAAATCAATTTATCCATTATGCCAGATTTGGGCATAACAGCGACCTTCAAAGATTCTCATAATCATAATTTGGCGTCATCGCCGGGACAAATACTTTCCTACCTACGACATACTCAGATTGTTCTGCTGTTCTATAGAGTACTCTGTACTCCGTTCTAATCCATCTCCCAGGAGAGAAAAATCCTTTCTTGTACTTGAAAGATGCCTTGAATCCAAACAAGAGCAGCATCGTCATCATTACGCACTTGGTTCAACATTTGAAACAAAAGAACACTTAAAGAACTTCATGAAGAACACTAAAACGTATTTGTTCCACCAACTTGTTATACTCTCCATAGAAAGGAGTATAATTGTATGTCAATTCATTGTTAACATCTGCAAGTTTCATTGCTTCTTTGAATGCTTCGATAGAAAATCCACGGAAGGAAGTTGCATTAGTTTTTGGATCTTCTTTTAGCTCTAAAAATTGTCGAAACAGAGACTCTGCAGGTACACCTACCCTAAGAGGCTCTGATTTACCTGCAAGAATACGCCTCTGTCTCTCTGTGTGCCATGGTTGTGCAGGCCACAGGACTTCATTCAATATTTTCATAGAAGTGTGGTGAAGAGCTTTATCGTCGATAGCTTCTGAAAATCCAAGTCCTTCTGTCCAATAACCACTTTGATAACTCTTTCCAATTACATTCACAATTTCAGCTACTTTAGCTGAAGCTACTTTCCAGTTAGTAAAATCCGCAGCTGAAATCCCTACAAACAAATTGGTGATATTGCTTTTGTACAGTAGATTTAGCATGGCATCATAGGCCTGTGAAGCAAAGATACCAGGCTCGTCAAATTCTTCATCAGGATAGATATTCCTGAACTTTGAACGGAATCGTCTCCTGAAATCTTGAAATTGTGGTGAGTTTTCTGGAAAATATGTTTTGGTGCCAATACCCTGCATGGATGTCAATTTTTTGGGATTGATGGAATGGAAGAGATCAGTGATGCTGTTTGTTGTGATCCATGCATAGCCATCTCCTGTCATGTTCAGTTTCTTCACAATTTGGTGCAGAAGATATCCAATTTCAGGTGTTGAATGGATGATAAAGACTTTGTATTTCGCTTTCTTGAGCTGATTGAGCTCTTTCTGTAACGATTTGAGAGAGAAAGAAGTTAGAGCAAAGATGTGAGATAGTTCGCCCCCGGATTGTTGAAGTGGCTAAGAGAGTTGATAAATTATTAAATCAGGTGATGATAAGGTTGGGGCATTCTCATATATTAGAGTAGCTTGATTCAGTCCCCAAGACTGTATAATTGCTGCAATTGCATTCATCTGTACTTCCTGGCTTGGTGTCGCTTGAAGAACGGAAAGGTATACTGGGGTTGTTGGAATTGAATCAGCAAAAGATAGTATGGGCACATCACGACTCACGAGCTTCTTCACTAGCAGCCTCAGAAATAGCTGATGTTTCATCCTACGTATGAGCTCCTAAAATGGCTTTTACACTATATGTTGATATAAGATCCTAAAATGGCTTTTACACCATATGTTGATATAAGATCCTTTTAAGAACACTTAAAAGAACACTTCAATTAGTCGGATCGGATTTTTCTAGGACACGTTTCATCTTGTGATCCATTGTCTTGCTTCTAGTTTCTTCCAACAGCGTATTGCAAGATTCAAATGCTGTGTTCTAAAAATTGTGTGGTTGTGATATGTATCACGTTAATGGTAGGTTTATTTCCTAAAATAAAAATATTGTGATTGATATCCTATTCAATCACTGATATGATATAAATATAATATTATATATGCACCTAAACTTCAAGATAATTACAAATTTGCCATTTTCATTTTTTTATTCAATTAGATCAAATTATATATAAACCAACGGTTAAGATGGTGTTCCTTAAGTTTTCTATCTAAAAAGGTTTTCTCTAGATCCCTACTATATATATATATATATATATATATATATATATATATATATATATATATATATATATATATATATATATATATATATGTGTGTGTGTGTGTGTGTGTGTGTGTGTGTGTGTGTGTGTTTACCATTATATAATCATATATATATATATATATATATATATATATACATATATATATATATATATATTTATCAATATATATATATATGATTATATAATGGTAAACACACATACATTTGTACTTTTTTAAAATAAAGTTTGTACTATCTTTTTATATTTTTGTGTTGGTTTATATTTGTTTGAAGTGCATTATATTAAAGTTTATTGTTGATTTTATTTTTCTAAATTTAGATATTTTTTTTGAATCAGAGTTTGTTTTGTAGATCATATTTTATTAAATTTTTGTGTCAATTCCAATTATGACATGTTTTTTATTACTTTTTTAAAATCTTGTTTTACCATATATTTTCTTAAAAACTTTTTTTCGTTTTGTAATAAAATGTAAATTATGGTTTTTTAAAAATTTATTTTTTGAATTTAAATTCTGATGGTATATTTTGTTTACTTGTTTATTATTTATAAAGAATGAATTTGTGACTTTTTTTGGTCATGATTTTTTGCTATTTTGTCCATATTTGTTAATTTTAGATACATATTTGTTGTCAAACCTAAAATAGAATTTTTAATGATTTTTATTAAAATAATATTTTTCTTAAAGCACTTTTATTTGGTAAACGATTTTTTTGTAAATTTTATTTTAAGATTTAACCTAACATGTATTTTAATGTTTCATATTTTTTTGCATGTTTTCTCTATTTATTAGAATCTATACTATACTATTATAAGAGAAACAGGGTATAATTGGTTGGTTGGTTGGTTAGTTAACACATTCCAGAAAAGGTTTTTTAATACCTTCCAAAAATCTATAATATACTATTATAAGACAAACACTGTATAATTTGTTGGTTGGTTGGTTAACACATTCGAGAAAAGGTTTGTTAATACCTTCCAAAAATGAAAAAATAAATTAAAATGCATATAAAATTTTATTTTACTTGATAACAAACTTTTTTAATTACACTCCAATTAATACTTAATTACATACTCTTTCAGTTACCCAATTTTTTTAGACTCTTTCAATTACTTAGAAATCAAATATTTTCAAAATCAATTTAATTAATTTTAATATCATATATTTATTAACAAATCTATATTGTATAATTGAGTATAATTGGATGGTTGGTTGGTTAACACATTTCAAAAAATGTTTGTTAATACCTTCCAAAAATGAAAAAATAAATTAAAATGCATATAAAAATTTATTTGACTAAATAACAAACTCTTTTAATTACACTCCAATTAATACTTAATCACATATTTATTAACAAATTCACAACAAATTATAAATTAACAAAGTGAAAACAAACTAAAACTATATAATAAACAGTAAAAATTCCACACAATTACAAATTAATATTAAATTATATTTTAGACAAATATTACTTTAGGGATTATTATGGAATCATAATTTGAATATGATAATATCAACAAAAATTTGAATGTAAGTATATACGTTCATTTATATTTATATTATTATGACAAAATATAGTCATAATTTGAACAAAATATCATATAATTATACAATTGTTATTTAATACTATATATATCATGCCAATATTATATTAAGTAATATATATGAGATACATAATTATTAAAATATAATTAAAATATTATATAAATTTAAGAAACCCGTGCATCGCACGGGTATATTTGGTTTCACACAATTACAAATTAATATTAAATTCTATTTTAGACAAATACTAGCTTTTAACCCTGCGATGTACGGGTTCTTTTTAATATGTTATAAATTTTACTTTATGCTATAATTATGTTTTTATATAATCATTATTTTGTAAAAAATATTTTTATATCATTTTAATATAATTTAATATAAATTTAGTTAATAATATGCATGATTTGAAATTAATATTAGAATTTTAAATTAAAAATGTCGTTGACGGGATTCGAAAGAATTTTTATTAAAGTACTTTAATCATAAAATAGACCTTATAATTACATCTAATAGTTCTTATTAATTACTAAAAATCTAGCAACAAAATGGTGTAATATTTTTGGGTATACATTAATGATTGCAAAATTATGTGGTTTAAAAATTATATTATAATTTTTTTTAAAAATATAATATTACTTAATTATGTGATTAGACGATGTAGTGTTATATTTTTGGGTATATAATAATTATTGTAAGATTATATTATAAAATAAAAGTTAACGTGTTTTATTTAAAAAGAAATATTATTGATTGGAAGATACGATATTTTAGGTGTTTATAAAAGGTAATATCATCAATCAATTAAAAGTAAACCTCTTTTAAATAAAAAAGGCAATCGACTAATTATCACTAATTATATTATTTTACTATTTATTTTAATAATTAGGATGACCGTGTTGAAAATCGAACCGACGGACTTTCAATGCCCGTGCGATGCACGGGTTTCTTTATTATGTTATAAATTTTATTTAATATTACAATTATGTTTTCATATAATTATTATTTTTAATAATTTTTTAATTTAATATACTCATGTTTACGTATTATACTAATGTTTCCCTATTATAAACAATGTATACGGATTTTTATTATATTTTATTAATAATTAAAAACTACGCTGTGATATATTCGGGTATATATTAATGATTATAAGATTAGTTTTAAATCAAAATGGTAACATGTTTTAATTAGAAAGAAAATATTATTGATTGAAAGATATGACATGAATGATTTTTTAGGTGTTTATTTTTTTAATTTTAATTTAATATAATTTAATATACTCATGTTTACGGATTATACTAATGTTTCCATATTATAAACAATGTATATGGATTTTAATATATTTTATTAATAATTAAAAAATATGGTGTGATATTTTCGGGTATATATTAATGATTATAAGATTAGTTTTAAATCAAAATGGTAACATGTTTTAATTAGAAAGAAAATATTAATGATCGAAAGATATGATACGATTGATTTTTTAGGTGTTTATAAAAGGCAAGATATTCAACTAAAAGTAAATGTGAAAAAGACAATCGGTTAATTACCATTAACTGTATTATGTTATTATTTATTTTAATAATTGGATAACCAAACCGAAAACCAAAATTTTCAATGTTTCGGCTTTAATATAATAGTATAGATAGATAGATTACATTAGGGATTATTATGGAATCATAATTTGACTATGATAATATCAAAAAAAAAAATTGAATGTAAGTATATACGTTCATTCATATTTATATTATCATGACAAAATATAGTCATAATTCGAACAATATACAATTTTTATTTAATATACTATATATAATATGCTAGTATTATATTAAATAATATATATGAGATATATAATTATTAAAATATAAATAAAATATTATATAAATTATAGCATAGTTTAGATTTATTTAATAATTCAATGATGACATGAATGTGAGATTAATGGATAATCTTTATCTTTTAAAGTAGTATCAGATATGGATATGGGAAATCAAATTATGGATAATGTTGAAGAGAATGTGATGATTGAACCACATATATTTGAAAATGATGAGGAGCCATAAATGGATGAAGTAGAGATGGAAGATATTGTCAATGATAACGAAGACGAAATGGGTGCAGAAGACATGAAAGTCATGACCAATGAATTCACTACATTGTTAACATTTTCAAATGTGAATCACTCGTCACATGAAGTTGTAAGTTTTTTAATTTTAATTAATAGTTGGAATTTATGAATTTAATAGTTCTAAATATGTGATTTTAATCACATATCTAATATGCTTGTGCATCATATACCAAGAAATGTGATCCCACAAAACAGAGGATGGATGGGAAGCTGGTGAGCGTGTGAGATTAAGAACTGCTGCTGGAACTTGGATAGTTACTATAGTATTTAACAATGGAATTCCACGGTTTTCTGCTGGTTGGAACCATTTTGCGAAATATCATAAGCTCAAGCTAAATCAGATTTTGGTTTTCACTTTGCTGGATGATGAAGATGGAGTAGTATTTGATGTTCATATTGCATAGAACATGATTTTACTAAATCATTTACATTGATAAGATGTTTAGGATCTATTTCACTTTTCTATCTCAAAGGATAGAAACTACGTATTTCTTGTTGGGATTTTATTAAGATATTTGGTTTTAACTAATTTTTTTAATGTTTCTAAATTTATGAAATCGAATTCTTTACTAGATGTTGGAAAACACCACTTAACAGTCCTACTTGACAGCTTAAATTACAATGGCAATTTTGTTTGTTGTGCTTGTGGTAGTGTTGGTAAAGGCTTTCATTACAATTGTGCTACTTGCAAGATTTCTATTGATGTGCATTGTGCTTTGATACCAGAGTCACTCAAGCACCAGTGTCACTCACAATATCGTAAATCTGAAAGCTTAAACATCATATAGCAAATGTACAGCATTTGGGGATCCTAATGAAAGGATTTCTTTTGGTTTTTTTGATTGCAAAATAGATGCAGAATTATGAGTTCCATATCTACTGTGTGACTTTAACTAAAAGCATGTCACATGTAGACCATTATAACGTGCTAAGTTTATGTAGTTGTTATAAACCAACTGAGCCAACAACATTACATGTGCAATAGTTAGCAAAAATGATGTTTTAGTTGTAATGTTTGTTACGAATATGTTTCAAGTCCTGAATGTGCAGCCTCAAAGTGTCAGTATGGTGCCAAAAATTGAATAGTATTGAAGTAGATTCTCAACCTCATTGAGGTGATGAAGCAAAACATATTGGCCGATGGGTTGTGATAATGTGACAAATGGTATCCTCAGAAGTGATTAATTTATTTTTTGTTTAGAGGAGGATATTTGTTTGACGTAAACTACTTGGTTTTGCTTCATATATATAGTTAAGTCAACATAATGTTGCCAAAAAAAAATGCACTGTAAAAAGAAGTTAATACTCATATAAAAAGACAAACATAAACTTGTTATTAGATAAAAACATCCAAATTTGGAAATAAAAACAACTGACGAAACATTCAAAAATTTTAAATTAAAAAAAAATCATTCAAGAAATAGATATTCTACTGACTAGATGATTTGGATTTCTTCAAAGCATTAAAAATAATAACATCACATGCATCGATGCATCAGGTAGCTGTTGTCATTTCTCCTGAGTACAAAATGAGCAAAACAGTCAAGTTTGTGTTAGAGTAATAAAGGTTATTCAGAGAAATGGTATATGGTATATTTTGAGAAATGGTATATGTTGATCAATGCCACAAAATCACATACATATACAAAATTACAAACATAACAGATCGAGATCAAAAAGTAATAATAAAATCAAGTTCTTGTAAAATCAAAACCTATCATATCTTCTAGACTCCATCTCTCTCCATCTCTCTCTCTCTCTCTCTCTCTCTCTCTCTCTCTCTCTCTCTCTCGCTCGCTCTCTCGCTGTATAATAAAATTTAATCTGATTCTACTAACAAATGCAATCATATAGATAAAATGAACAAAACAAAAAAACGGAGATCTGAAATTAAATAAATTATTAAAATGATAATAGATGAGTACCTTACGAACGTAACCATACTCGCTCTCCTTCTCAGAGTCTTCGAAGTTAGTCAATCGATTTCCATAGACTGAATGCATCTTCTAAGATTCAATTGATAGATCAGATCAACAACTTCATATCTCGACTCTGTGGATCTGATCAGGTGTATGTATATGTGTAAGTATAGGTTGTAATATAATATATGTGGATGTGATGTGTGTTCACTAGAGTAGAGAAGTGAAGGGATGAGGTGGTGGTTATTTTGAGACCCGAAAAATCTTCTCACGATGTTTAACTGATCACCTTTATGATTGAGGCTCTCATCATTTTATAGCATTTGGGCGGGTCGATTCGGGTCCAATCGCTTACTAACCTATACAAGTATTTATGCCCGTGCTCCGCACTCGAGATTGATTTTTTTATTCAAAAATATCAACTTTCAGATGAGAAATATTCAAAAAAATTCCTAGAAAAGATGATTTCAAAAATTATTGTTAAAACCCTTTATAAAACAAAACGTAGGGAAATCATTTTTCTTTTAAAACGGAAATGATAACTACCTCCAAGTAGCATTCAACAGCTTTAAAGCTTGGTGAAGATGAAGGATCAATTTGTGTGCTCCATTTGGTAGGATTATATTCATCTTTTTTAATTATATATCTTGTAACTTTATTGTACAATTTACTAAAATTTTAATATCACTAAATATTTTTTTTCTCATGCTCGTTTTTCTATTACCGATTCATTAAAAAAGACAAAGTCCAAGACATTAAGATAGCCAAAAAACTAAAATCACATGCTTAATCTTAAAATGTGGAGGCATTGTTTCTCTATCCAAAAAATGAATAGATTCACATTTATATTTATGACTCTAAATGCCAAGCATTGTTGATTTTCTATATATCAATTTTTAGCTTTCAATTAGTTTAGAAAAAGTTGTTGATTTTCAATACATCAATTTTTAGCTTTCAATTAGTTTAGCAAAAGATTCATATCTGGCAATTTCGTAATCATAAACAGAAGGCATGCACACATCCACAGTCTTATATGCTACTGATCTTGGCAGATAAAAGTCATGTGTAAACTGTCAATATGATACTTTTGTCTAAAATGGTTTATAGTTCACCATTCTCCTGGATTAATCCATATTTAATGCATCAAAAAGAAATGCAGAAATATCTCATAATCAACTGAATATGTAATTTAAATCATTTACTTCATCCTGGTAGGTTAGGGGACTTACACAATCCGAGATTCGCAAACAACCATTATAGAGCACATACACAACCAATCGATTAGTTGACAAGATCCACCAAAACACGGTCAAACATTATTCAAGTATTACTTCTACTTCTATCAAATAAGTAAAAGCAAAACAAGAACACAAACAATATTTGATTGGAAACACCCACGTCCCAACTCGTATTATTAATCTTAACAATATTAATACTTGGTATTAATATTTGGTATCTAATTATCTACCCAAACCCATAACATCATATTGGGTTGAAACCGAACACATCCAATATAGAAAGTTTCTAAGGATGGTTTCTACTACATCAAAGAAAGGGTACTTCATCTACTTCCCCTGATTAGTAATACTTGCAAACAAGTTTTGAGATAAGAAGGTAGAACAAAAAAAAATGTCTGAAAGACAAAAAGTCCAAGAAGGCAGCATATAAGAAATAGCTGACTTAAAAATTAATAGGATACAATTAATAAGAGTTTCACTTTTAAAATTATTGGTCGCGAAATATAAATTTACCACTAGCTCTGACACATTAAAAATTACCGAGACGTAGGGATATTACCTGTATAAATTGAAGCCTCACGAGCAGCAATAGGCATGTTAGAAGTGTTGGCCATGAGTGTAGTACGTTTCATGACAGACTCTTCACGGCCATCAGGCAGAGTCATTGTCAATTGAGAAAAATCCATAAGGACCTGTATTGTAAGCATGTTTAATCAAACAGTCTATAGGAAAAAAAAATTATATAAGCAAGGAAAATAACAAATAATCATTACCTCTGTCATTTCATTTCTTCTTTCCCCACAACCAACATAAACTACAGTGTCAGAATTAGAATACCGCAAACAGATAACTAAAACTCATTAGAAAATCTTATTTATTAGCATATTACATAAGCCACGGAGCATTGACAAAGATTACCTTGGAAAGAGCTTGACTAATGACTATTTTACCACAACCAAATGCACCAGGAATTGTACAGGTTCCCCCGAGCACAGAGGGGAAAAGGGCATCAAGAACACGCTAATATATAAGAACTCATCAGAACACCAAACGGCAACCCCAATGGATAAGTGTGTAAGCAAATAACTAAATGGCAATGCATCTTAGTTACCTGTCCTGTGAGAAGAGGAGTATCGACAGCAAGCTTTGATGCAACAGGCCTAGGTGTTCGTACAGGCCAGGTCTATAGATAAGTGCATATATGAACTTAAAAAGATTGAATTCTCTCGTTATACACAGATTTTATACCAGCTATTTATGTATGTGGTATAAATTTAATGTTAAATATAATTGATGTGGTTAATATCAGTGTTTAAGTTTTACAGGGAAAAACAGAGTTTAACTTGAAACTGGAAGCAGTCAGAGTTTAGTTAAACTCTGACAGTTGGAAGCTCGACAGAGTCTGCTAAACGCTGACAAGAGGAAGCAGCTAAACTCTGTTGAAGAGAAGCGTTTGCTGGTCAGTAACATAATTATTGAAGATAATTATGGAAGCGATATCTTTGAAGATTGAATAGCTGTCAAAGAAGTCGTGCTGACTAGAAAGACGTGTAGCAATCGTAATTGATAATATTTGTATAGCTGATTTATAGGAGAATCAATTATCGATTGTACATAGATGTATATCTTTATAAATACAGTTAGGTTAATCCTAGAAGGGTATCGTGTAACGCAATATCATTTCATTGTGACCTAAGCAGCTCTCTGTGATATTTTACATCACCGAGAGAGGAGTTAATTCCAAAACAGTTTTTAAAGTCTTTTACGAACTTATTGTTATTCGCTCATACTTAGTTGATTATAATTTTGTATTCGGCCTAACATTTAAGATAAAAGGTCACAACAAACCCGAAGCATAGTAATTTGTTTCTTGACGCCTTTAAATTCAAGCTCAAAAACTATGTCCTGAACAAGCATAGGATACACATTACAAAGATACTTAGATATTAAATGTGTGTAATTTGTTTTAGTACTCTCTCATCTCAATCACGAGTCTACTCTTTATCAATAGTTATATGTACACTTTATCAATATTTTTTTTTTCATACTCATTTTTCTATTACCGATTCATTAAAAAAGACAAAGTCCAAGACATTAAGATAGCAAAAAAAATAAAATCACATGCTTAATCTTAAAATGTGGAGGCATTGTTTCTCTATCCAAAAAATAAATAGATTCACATTAATATTTATGACTCTAAATGCCAAGTATTGTTGATTTTCTATATATCAATTTTTAGCTTTCAATTAGTTTAGAAAAAGTTGTTGATTATCAATACATCAATTTTTAGCTTTCAATTAGTTTAGCAAAAGCTTCATATCTGGCAATTTAATCATAAACAGAAGGCATACACACATCCACAGTCTTATATGCTACCGATCTTGGCAGATAAAAGTCATGTGTAAACCATCAATATGATACTTTTGTTTAAAATGGTTTAAAGTTCACCATTCTCCTGGATTAATCCATATTTAATGAATCAAAAAGAAATGCAGAAATATCCTCTATTGACAATGAAAACCTTCTGTTGAGTATTGAACACACAAAAGAATACAGAGGGGGGTGAATGGATTCTTGAACTTTTCTTTTTCTTGAATCTGGTTGAAGTACGTAGCAAGATGTGTGTTATGTGTGTGCAGAAATATAGGTACGGAAAATGAACAACACAAGACATAATATAACTTTAATCTAATATTTTATTAGATAAAGATTTGCTACAACCTGTGAATACAAATGGTAGTATTCTCAGCTTCGTTTTTCTCAGAGAGATATATATCTTGAATATGTATATGAAAAACTTAACTTCTAGAGAAGTGAGGCTGTATTCTTATAGAACATGAATACAGCCTACCTACTACAAATAAGGTAGCTAAACAAATTTACTTTCTAGTGTGTCTATCATTTTTGAGTAAGCATCCAAACGACTACAGATTTGACTTCTTGAGGTTCTGTTCAGATCCACTTCTTTAGCTCTTTGTCTCTTGTACATCTCTCTAAGCTTCCTTGTAGGCTTTCCAAAGTACTTTACAATTTGTGGTCCATAAAGTGCTTTAGCTTGTTGCAGGTTTCTGACTTGTACAATTTCTTCAGTAGTTTGTCTCCAAGAATGTATTCAAGAAGTGGCTAAGTGATTGGTTCGAGAACTAGGATTAGATAACTCTGAGTTCTCGAATATTGCAAAGTTTACATATCCAATCACTTCTCGAATAGCTCTTTTCTTCAGGAATCCTTGAGTTGTCGAATAGAGCATTTAACTTATCGTATCCCTGAGATATCGAATAGCTTTCTGAGTCTTTGAGATATCGAATGAACCTTGACTTGTTGACTCGTAGAGAACTCGAATGATGCTTTGACTTGTTGACTTTCTGAGTTCTCGAATAGAGTAGTAGATATATCGAATCTCTGAGATATCGAATGAGATATCGAACAGTGCATTCAGAAATATCGAATAATGTCTTTTTAGATATCGAATCCCTGACTTCTCGAAGGCTAGACTTCTCGAATATAACAAACATACTTCTCGAATTGGTACTTAGGCAAATTCTTCATTTCTTCAAATCCCAACTGTGATTATTTAAAAGTCTCTATCTCTAAGCTTGAGGCATGATCCTTGGATCTTCTTCCTAGCATTATTCCTTGACTTTTAAGTAGTCTCACAGTTACAATTTGATACCTATTACAAGTACTAAACAAATAGAAACTTTGCAACTAGAGGTTCCCTCAGTTAAGAGGTCATGTAGGTAATGCATAGCATTACAAACAATTAGGCTTGTTATAGATGTACTCAGGCATGCCTTTGTGACTAACAATCTCCCCCAAACTGTGAGTAAGACCCTTAGTCACAATTTCATGTCTGATAACAAGCCTAACATACATAAAAATAAAACTTGACAGTACATGTATGAAATTGATTAACAACATGGATAGAACTACAATGAGTGATCTTACAGATTATGATGAAATACTAGCCTTTGTCATTTGATTCCATCTCCATTGCCTTGGCTTGTAGATCATCATATGCCTTCTGTTTCCTTTCTTTCTCCTTTCTTGCATTCTCATCCATAGCTCTTATGATCTCTGCCATAGCATTTAATTCTTCAAGCAGAATAGAGTTCTTGAAATCTTCAAGTACTGGCTTCCGAATGTTGGCAGGATAGTGATTGAGAAGGTTCATTCTTATATTGACATGATCTCCATTTCTTCTCTTATACTTCACCATATAGGGGTTGAAATGAACTCTACACGATCCTTTTACCTTTAGTTTTTCTGCTTCAACTTCCAGCCTATCTAGCTCCTTCTCCCTTTCTAGCCATTTCTCAAAACACCCCTTTCTTATCTTTTCAGCATAATCTCTCTTCATCTTCACAAAATCAACTAACTCCAGCTTCCATACCCTTTCCACTTTGTCATTAGCATCCAACAATGCAATAATTCTTTCTATGTCATACAACTTGCCCCAATTTTGACACTGCCCTTGTTTGAATTTCTTCTCCCTTCCATCAGTATATTTGATCTCAAGACAGTCATTCACAATGGCAACATAGTAGATTCTTGGAGCTCTTAGGAATTGCAGTTGGTCTTCATCAAAGTCTTCATCTAGTGGTTGGAGTTTCAGTCCTGGATAGATAGTTAGGGCCCTTGACTTGGGTAACTTCACTCTTCTTGCAGCATGCTTGAATTTAACCTTTTTCACTCCAATGCTTGGCAGAAACTTATGACCTTTGCTTGTAGACCACTGTAGTATACCATTAGTAGTTTGCTTTTGGAAACATACAGATGGTTTCTTGATTTGTATCTTCTTCTCTTCTTGAGGTGGCAAAGCAGTTGTAGAGGCCTTGGGTGTAGATTTGGTAGGTCACTACTAACTGTATTCACCCTAGACTTAGAGTCTTGTGTTATGGTGAGATTAAAATTAGCAATGCCTAAGGCTTGCTGTTTTCCACTTTTCCTCTCATAGACTTTGCCTTGGTCATCATCACTTTTCTTGTCTTTGCTATCCTTCTTCTTATCTTCATCACCCTTATCACTCCTGTGATGTCTTCTCCTCCCATCACTCTTGTCTTCATCTTTATCATTCTTATTCCTCCTTACTTTAGCCATCTCTGGGATAAAGCCAGTTGCTATGAAAGATCTGAGAATATTCAATGCTTCAAACTCTTCAACAATCCTTATCCCATTCTTCTTTTGTAGTTGTTCAATGATGTTAATTATAAGTCTGTGATTTTTTATAGTGAGATCCTTGGGAATGACAAGCTGATTGACAGCTTCTATCTTTGTACTAGACGAGAATGGTTCTTGGATTAATGCACACTTCAGGCAATCTAGCTTGTTGACCATTCCTAAGTTCAGAGTATAGGTTCTTGTTGTTTTCTCCCTTCTTTTCAATTAGCTCCAAGATAGCATCAATCTCTGTGAATTTTAGAGCCTTCAAGGTGTCTTAAGATAGATGCCATATTTTGCCATTTGACACCATCATAATCTCATTGAGATAGATTTGATTTAGCTTCCTTGGTATCACTGTCATATATTTGATTTGTTCTTTAAGACTTCTTCTGTACAGCAGTGTGTCTCCTCTAACCTTTGCCTTAGAGACTTGCAGAAACTTTAAGAAGGCATCATCATGATAGATATCTAAGTTTGCTACTTCTATCAGCTTGGCCTCTGTAACTACACTAACTTCAACTGGATGATCATCTTCATGTCTAGAGGTTTGGACTAGATCACTTGGCATGGAACCTGCCACCACTGTAGTAGTGACAATTTGCTTTTGACCACTTGGAGTAGTGATGTGCACAGGTGGTAGAGTAACAACTGGCAGAAAAGATGGAGGTTCATTAGTTTTAGCTTTCCCTTTGCCTTGAACATGAGTTGTAGTTTTTGAACCTTGACCACCCTCAGTGATGACAATACCTTTCTCCTTAGGTTTCTCCCCCTTAGGTTTTGAGCTCCTTAAGGTCCTCTTCTCCCCCTTAGGCTTGTTGTCAGGCATATGGGCTTTGGTAGGGGCCTTTGGGTTGGAAGAGGTGGGATTGATAGATTCATCAGGCAGAGGGAGTCCCATGTGCTTCATCATAGCAGACAACATCAGTTGTTGGTGAAGAAGAACCTCAGCTGTGGTGGTGGCTTGAGTGTCCAAATTTTCAGTAAGAGTTGCAACTGTGTCTGTAAGATAAGCATTTGACTGTTTGAGAAAGGTCACTTCTTTCTCCAGAGCATCCACCATGTTGAATAACTCAGTAGATTTAAAACCAGACATTGATTGTTCCTTGAGCCTCAATACCTCAAATTTGATCATTTAATGAACAGGGACTTCAGTCACCAACTTATCTTCATATTGATTTGCAAACAGAGTCCTTAGCATGGCATTGGCATCAGTTGTCTGACCAGATAGATTTTGAAATTGAGTTGCTAGATTATTGACAGTTCCATGAAGCAAAGCCAAGCCATTTTCAATCTTGGTGCACGTAGATTTGCAGTCTTGTATAGTTTTGAGGACAAGATCTAGAGTGGGAAACTTTGCAGCAAATTCTCTTTTTATTTCACTTACTTCCTTGGCTGTTGCATCACATACGTTATTGATTTTTGTTTTAACTCCCTTCCCAAGATAGTGAGCAGCCTTGAAGAATCCCTTGTAAGAGTCATTCATAGCCTCATACACTTCACCAGGAGTCAGAGATTTGGCATTAGAGCCCAGTGAAGTGATGTATTCCTCTCTTAGGTATTGAAGAGCTTCATTGAGAGTAATGTCATATTTTCCTTGCAGCCAGGCATCTACATTGCCATCTCTCTCAGCTTCATCTACTATTTTCTCCTTTTGCATCTCCATATCATCTCTGTGACACAGCAGAATGGCTTCATAGTCTGGATTTGATATGTTGGATGTGACCAAGTTTTGGGCTATTTTAACAAACTCAGGAATCTGATCCACAACTAAGCTTTGAAGTGCTTCAACCGTCAATTGTGGTGGAGCAGACCCTGATCCTGAAGTACTGTCATGTTACAAAGGCTTCAGCCATTATGACAAAAAGTCAGAGCTAGAGCTAGGCAAGCTAGACTCCTCAGTTACAGATGCAAATTCTGTAACCGGATGGATTGACTCTACTATTGTTGTCTCCACAGGAGTGGGAGGAGTTACAATAGTAGTTGACACAGGCATTGAAAACTAGTGAATCCTCTGTGTTTGTGATGGTGTCATCAGGATATGCCCCAGCTTGCATTCCCTCACCATCTAAATGTAGTTCCTGGGTGGTGAGCAAAGTGTCATGCACTAAGTCACTTGAGTCCATTGGCTCACCAAGGGAAGAGAATTCTTGGTGATCAATGCCTTGCTCCTCAATTTCTTGAGTTGCAGGCTCCAAAGAAATTTCAGTGATAGATTCTGGAAGAGAAGTGTCTTGTAGATTTGATTTTGTCAACCCCCCTGAGAAATAGAGGGAGTTTCAAGTGTGATGTGCTCTCCACTCAGTGTTGTGCCAGCCTTATCACTCCCAGGTGCTGACTCATTACAAGTAGATGCATTGGGGAGGATGCTTGATTCTATAGATGCACCCTGTTGAGAGGATACATCTAGTGAGCTGTTTGCCCCTGATTTTACAACTTCAGCCATTTGTGTGACTGAAGAGGTGGTTTGTGATTTCTTCTTCTTTGGTCTCTGTAAGGGTGACTCAGGTTCTTCACTTTCTAGACCTAATTCTACATCCAATTCTGCTTCTGTCAAGATATTCAAGGGCCCAGATTCAATCTGTTTTCTCTTCTTCTTCTTCTTCTTCTTCTTCTTTTTACTAACACCACCCTGTTGAGAGGATGATGCAGGTGGCTCTGTGTTTGGTAGAGTGTTTGTTTGAGAGGGTTAGTTAGCAGACCCTGGGTTAGTATTTTTTTCTACTTGCTTGGGCTGTACTAACTCAGATTTGGAGGCAAATATTGGCATGTTGTGGGGGTAAGACTCAAATAGCCTCTGCATATGAGGGGTTATTACAAGTCTCACATCCACATCATTCCTAGTGTCCAAATTACCAAAAATGAGTTTGGTCATGGACCTAGGGTAGCCTATTCTAGTTTTATCTAAACCAGGTAAATCAGTCAAATTCTTATCTAGGAAATTAAGTACAGACTGAATGAATCTGGGAAAGAAGATATCATTACCTCTCTTGGTTGTGTTCTTACCAAGTTTTTCATACAGCTCTTGCATTATGAGCTTTCCAACATCAATCTTCCTGTCATAGGAAAGTGAGTAGCATATCTGTTGAATAAATGTACTTAATTGATCATAGCTGGATTTTCTTCCACTGAATACTTGCAGGAGTGTGGCAAACACATAGCTCCACTCTTTTCTCAGATGCTTCCTATTTAGGCTCCCAACCTTGATAGTATCTGAGTACCTTATGAGTTCAAAGAATTCCACCAGTTGATCATCTGTTACTAGATTGTTGTATTCATTCTGGTGAAGACCCAAGGCTTTACTCATGTCCTCAGAGGTGATGTTAAACTCTTTACCCAGAACTTTGCAGTTTATGACATAGCCCAGACTGCCATCTTCAAGAGCAACAGTTTCAGTAATTGCAGTGCTCTAGAACTTTTCTAGAATGTCTAGATACAGAGTTGGGTTGGCCGTAAGTGCTCCTTTGATATATGATTTAGACATCCATTTCATAAAGCACTTGTAGTTAGCATTTGGGGCTTCAACATCACTTGAGAGAGCGATGAAGTTGGTGTTGAATTTCACGGTTGCCATTGATATAGAGAAAAGAGAGAAGAGAATGAAGGTTGAAGAAGAAATTTAGCTTTTGAAGTTAGGGTTTTCGGAGGTTTTGGAACTTTAGATGCTTGAGAAGTCGAATGAAATGAAACGAATAGATGTAGAATTGTATAAGTATGAAGTACTTGAATTGTCGATTAGATATATGTTTTGTATCGACAACTCAGGCATTCGAGAAGTAGAAATCAAATATTCGATAAGTCAAGAAAGGATTAATCGATACCTCAAGCAGTTTGTAACTCACAGCTGGCAGTTATCTAACTTAGAAATAATTCTAAATTAAATAAAATATGTTTTTATGAGTGATTTAAAATTCTGAATAAAAATCCAAAAACGTTTAAGATTCAGCGAAAATTCACCCTTTTCAAATGATTCGACAACTCAAATGTTCTATTCGAGAATTCAGTCATTAGAGAACTCATATGTCCTATTCGAGAAGTCAAGAAAGTCTCTGTTCGATTTCTCCAAAATGCACTATTCGAGAACTCAAGAGTGTTTCAAATAGACTTGTTAGAGAAGTCGACCATAGACATGAAAGTCATTAGAGAAGTCTGACTTATCGAGCTATACTTTCCACTCATAAAATTTAATTTTCACTATCTTTTCAAAATTCACCAGAATTATTCAATGAAGAATATTCTAACAAATTAAATAGTGATAATCTTAAAATTCATAGAAATTTCAAGCTAATTCGAATATGATTTTCAACATATGCAGCAAATCTGAAATATTTATAAATCATATTCCAGCCAACACTTACTTCAAAAATATTGAGCATTTAGATAAAGTAAGTGTTTACTGTTGCAACAACCTAGTTGATATTTTCACTTAGCCAGAATCTGAAGAATTCAACATTCCAATTTCACTAACCAACCTTGTAAAGGTGGCTTCATCTAATGGCTTAGTGAATATGTCAGCTAGTTGCTTATCTATAGAGACATAATGTAACTCAATGGTTCCATTAGTTGCATGCTCTCTGATGAAATGATATCTGATGTCAATGTGCTTTGTTCTAGAATGATTGACAGGATTGGCAACTATAGAGATTGCACTTGTGTTGTCACACATGATTGGAATTTTTTCCAACATAAGTCCATAGTCTCTAAGTTGATTTCTAATCCAAAGCACTTGAGCACATCAACTTCCAGCAGCTATGTATTCAGCCTCAGCTGTGGAAGTTGACGCAGATTGTTGTTTCTTGCTGTACCAAGAGACTAACATTTGTCCAAGAAACTGGCAGCTACCTGAGGTGCTTTTCCTATCCACTCTGCATCCAACATAATCAACATCAAAATAACCAATCAGATTGAACCCTGTGTCCTTAGGATACCATAAACCCAAGTTTGGAGTGCCCTTCAGATATCTAAAGATCCTTTTAATAGCAATCATATGTGATTCCTTTGGATTTGACTGAAACCTTGCACACAAACATGTAGCAAATATGATGTATGGCCTACTTGCAGTGAGATATAATAGAGAACCAACCATGCCTCTGTAGACTGAGATATCTACCTTCTTGCCCTTAGCATCTTCATCCAGTTTAGTGGTAGTGGCCATGGGTGTTTTAGCAGGTGAGCAGTCTTCTAGATCAAACTTCTTCAATAAATCCTTGATGTACTTGGTTTGACTGATAAAGATACCATCCTTCCTTTGACTAACTTGCAATCCAAGAAAGAATGTCAACTCTCCCATCATGCTCATCTCATATTTGCTCTGCATGAGCTTAGAAAATTTCTCAAACAGTTTCTCATTAGTAGAGCCAAATATGATATCATCCACATAGATCTGAACTAGGATAATATCATCACCATGCTTCTTGTAAAACAGTGTCTTGTCCAATGTGCCTCTAGTGAATTGATTTTCAAGAAGAAATTGTGATAAAGTGTCGTACCATGCCCTTGGAGCCTGCTTCAGTCCATACAATGCCTTAAGCAATCTGTAGATAGATTTTGGGAAATGTGGATCCTCAAAGCTAGGTGGTTGTTGCACATAGACTTCTTCTTCCAACTCTCCATTCAGAAATGCACTCTTGACATCCATTTGATAGACTTTAAAGTTTGCGTGAGCAGCAAATGCCAAGAAGATTCTGATGGCTTCCAATCTAGCAACAGGGGCAAATGTCTCATCATAATCAATGCCTTCTTGTTGAGAATATCCTTTTGCAACCAACCTTGCTTTGTTTCTTACTATTACACCATCTTCATCCATCTTATTCTTCAGAACCCATTTTGTTCCAACAATGATTCTGTTATTTGGTGCAGGGACAAGTTTTTATACTTTGTTTCTTTCAAATTGATTCAGCTCCTCTTGCATAGCAATAATCCAATCTGGATCCAACAGTGCATCATCAAGTTTCTTAGGCTCAATCTGAGATAGAAAGCAACCATAGAGACACTCATTTTGAGTTGCTCTCCTAGTTCTCACTCCTGCATTTGGATCTCCAATAATTTGCTCTGCAGTGTGTGATCTATCCTATTTCCTTGAATGCTCAGTTTGATTTCTCAACCTTGATTTTGCTTCATCCAAGTCATGATCATTTTCATTTCCTCCCCCCGTGAAGTGGCCACTATTCACAGGTGTGTCTTGGATGCTTGTCTCTTCACTGTTGATTGACACAAATTCTTCTCTTGCTTCATCATTCACTTGAGTTTACAGTTTCAACTTCAGTTTCAATCTCTTCATCAGAATCATCTAGATTTTCAAACCTTAATGGATCTCTATCTTCATCATTGGCTTCTTCTAATCCAGGTAGTTTGCTGTCATCAAATGTCACATCTGTGCTTTCCATAACTTTCTTTTGACTGATGACATAAACTTTGTATGTAATTCTCTCCATAGAATAGCCAAGAAAAATTCCTTCAAATGCCTTTGCATCAAACTTTCCAACATATTCTGAATTATCCTTCAACACAAAGCATTTGCTTCCAGAAGTATGAGCATACTTTAGAGTAGGCTTCTTTCCAGTCATTAAATTTTAAGGTGTCTTTCCAGTGTTTTTGTTGATGAGAGTTCTGTCCTAGATATAGCATGCAGTGCTCACAGCCTCAGCCCAAAAACATGTAGGCATCTTTGCATCAAGCAACATTGTTTTAGCAGCCTCAATTAGAGTTCTATTCTTTCTCTCAACTACTCCATTTTGTTGTGGAGTCCTTGGAGCTGAGAATTGTTGTGAAATGCCATTCTCTTTGCAAAATGCTTCAAGTAAGGCATTTCTGAACTATGTTCCATTATCACTTCTCAATGCAATCACACTTGCATTGTTGGCCTTTGCTTCCTTATCAACTTTCCTTATGTGCTCAATGATCACTTGTGGAGCCTCATCCTTTGATGCTAGAAATTCCACCCATGTATACCTTGTGTAGTCATCAACCATCACCAGGGCATACTTCTTTCTTGAGAGTGACATAATATTGACAGACCCAAATAAATCCATATGAATTAATTGCAGGGGCTTGGTGATTGATGTCACTGTCTTTGACTTGTGGCTTGACCTTTTCATTTTTCCTTTTTGACAAGCCTCACACGCTCCTTCTTGACAGAATTCAAGTGTGGGCATGCCCCTCACTAATTCTCTTTTAACTAGAGAATTAATGGCCTTGAAGTTCAGGTATGATAACTTCTTGTGCCACATCCAATAGTCTTCATTCGATTCTTTTGAATAGAAGCAACAAACTTTGTCCTTGCTTGCAGAATCCATATTGGCTACAAATAGGCTTCCTTTCCTTACTCCAGATAGAGCAAAGTCACCAGTCTTCTTGTGGGTGATCAAACATTCATCTTTGTCAAAATTTACCTTGAATCCTCTATCAGTAAACTGACCAACACTTAGCAGATTATGCTTGAGTCCCTTGACTAATGCTACATCTTCAATGATGACATTTCCAACTTTCAACTTGCCATATCCCAATGTGTTACCCATGCTGTCATCTCCAAAAACAACCAGTGGCCAGCCTTCTCCTCATATTGTGATAGCAAGGCCATATCACCAGTCATGTGATTTGAGCATCCACTGTCCAAAATCCACATGACCTTCTTTTGATTTTCTTTGTCCTGCAAACACAAAGGTATTACTTCTCCATTGGTACCCAAACAAGTTTGGGTCCACTTGGCTTAGAAACAAATTTATCAAAAACAGCATGCTTATTAGTTTTCTTAGGACTAGTCTTCTTGTCACTGTTAGAAGTCCTAGAAACTGAGGTCTCAGACTTAGGTGACAGAGGTACCTTCCTAGCTCTAGGAGGACTTGAAGAGTCTGGCCTTGTGTAGTGTGTGTGAATGTTGTGACTGATGCAACCATCCATGAATTGTCTTCTCAAATTAAAGCAGCTAGTCATAACATTCATATTGCATGGCATACAGTCAAGTTTATCACAAAAAGGTGAATCTTTATGTCTTAAAGGCACAGAGCAATCATAGAATGGTTTAGCTACACTACCAGTTGGTTTCTTGCATGCATGAGTTAAGTGATAAGTGCTAAAACAGTTTTGACAAACTTTTCTAGGGGCATTTGGCACATAAGCATAATTGTTATTCTTGTTTATCCCTAGTTTGCCATTCCTGTTATGTTTCTTATGAGCCACTTTCTTCTCAGATTCATTTTTCCCAGCTGAAACAAACTTCACAAGCTTCTCAGGTCTAGGTTTAACTCCTACTAGCTTCTTGGCTTTTGCCTTGACACTCTCACCCTTAGAGGATGATGGTTGTTCAGTAGACTGTGCCTCATCCTCATCATTCAACATTTGTTTAATGAGTAAGGCATCCTCATCAATCTCAAATGTTGGTTCTTTAAAAATTGGAGACTCAGTCTTTTTCAAACTGTGAGGTACTTCCTCCTGAACAACTATGTCATCTTCAATGACATCATAGCCTTTCCTCTGTTTAAGAGTGTCATAGTCAAGTCCAATGGCAGCCTTGGGTTTAGCTTGGTTTTTCTCATGGTAGGACTGCAATAGACTAGAGGAGTTCTTAAAAGTTTTCAGTTTGAATTCATTTTCAGCTAGTTCATCCCTAAGAGCCTTCTCAACCTGACTAGTACATAGAACCTTATTATGCAGATATTCAACTTCCTTCTTAAGGTTATCTACTTGCATAGCAGTTAGCTCAAGTTCCTCATTTTTCTTGTTTAACAGTTCATTTCTAGTGGACAGTTTAGCAATCTCTTCATTAGCAGTAGTCATACTAGTATGAATATTAAACATTTCAATAGACAGTTGTTCAACCATACATTTATATTCAGAAATAGACATATCTATGGTAGTGAGAGATGGTACCTGAGAGTCAGATGGAGATTGTTCATCCTTGGAATCAGCCATCAAGGCATAGTTACAGAATTCTTGCTCTTCTCCATCACTATCAGAGTCATCCCAACACTTCCCTTCAGCTATGTAGGCCTTGCCTTGTGTTTGATTTTCCAGAAGGGCCTCATACTTAGCTTCAAGCTCTAGAAACTCCTTATCCTTCTTTTTAGGCTTCTTGCATTCACTGGCAAAATGCCCTAGGTCATTGCATCTATAACACCTTACAGATGACCTATCCACATGGCTGGTTTTGAATTTATTCTTGTTTGCTTTCACAGGTGTCTTGCTCTTGTTGAATGAATGGTTTTGGGGTCTAGGTTTGAAGGGTTGGTTTCTCTTGAATCTGATGTTTGGAAATTTTCTGGCCATGAAAGCATATGAAGTGTTTTCCATGCCATCTAGCTCTTCAAGAGTATAGAACTCTTCTTCTTCCTTCTCCTCAACAGGTTTAGTCACTTCACCTTCATTTTCTTCATCATCTACTATCTCCTCTATCCTCAGCTGACTTGTAGATGCTTCTAGGTCTTGAACAGATTTGCTGACAATCAAGGCACATGATGTGTTTATCATTCTACCTTGGTTGGCTTGGATAGTCCTCTTCTGAAGCAACTCAAGCTCATGTGTCTTTAAAACCCCATAGAGCACATCATATGTGACTTTGTTCAAATCTCTTTCACTTAGAGAAATGATCCTTTGCTCTAGATAGTTTGGTGAAGACAATAGAAACTTCATGTTCAACTCCTTGGTGCTGTAAACCTTCCCATTCATCTGTAGCTCAGTCACCAGCTTGTGAAACCTTTCAAACATGTCAGTAATGCTTTCCTTGGTCTGAGCCATGAAAGCTTCATACTGTGTGACTAGTATCTGTTTCTTGTTTTCTCTAACTTCCTCTGTTCCTTCACATAGCACCTCAATATGATCCCACATCTCCTTTGTTGTTTTGCAAGAGGCTATGTTAGCAAACATTGACAGTTCCATAGAATCTATGATTAATAACATGAGATGACTGTCAAGAGCAAGCATCTCCTTTTCTGTCTCCGTCCATTTGGATGGTTCTTTAGCCACATAGGATCTTGGAACTGTTACAGTTCCAATAGTCTTTTCAGGAATCTCATATTGTGGAACAAAGGGACCATTCTTGAGTATCTCAGGATACAGAGGGTTAGCAGCTTTGATGAACAACAGCATTTTAATCTTCCAGAGGTTGTAATTCTCTTTGTAGAACTTAGGGACCTTCACTGTTCCTGTAGTCTTTGGTGTATTCATGATCTTTTTCTATTTTTAAATAAACAGCCTGCTCTGATACCACTTGTTGAGTATTGAACACACAAAAGAATACAGAGGGGGTGAATGGACTCTTGAACTTTTATTGTTCTTGAATCTGGTTGAAGTACGTAGCAAGATGTGTGTTATGTGTGTGCAGAAATATAGGTGCGGAAAATTACCAACACAAGACACAATATCACTTTAATCTAATATTTTATTAGATAAATATTTGCTACAACCTGTGAATACAAATGGTAGTATTCTCAGCTTCGTTTTTCTCAGAGAGATGTATATCTTGAATATGTATATGAAAAACTTAACTTCTAGAGAAGTGAGGCTGTATTCTTATAGAACATGAATACAGCCTACCTACTACAAATAAGGTAGCTAAACAAATTTACTTTCTAGTGTGTCTATCCTTTTTGAGTAAGCATCCAAACGGCTACATATTTGACTTCTAAAGGTTCTGTTCAGATCCACTTCTTTAGCTCTTTGTCTCTTGTACATCTCTCTAAGCTTCCTTGTAGGCTTTCCAAAGTACTTTACAGTTTATGATCCATAAAGTGCTTTAGCTTGTTGCAGGTTTCTGACTTGTACAATTTCTTCAGTAGTTTGTCTCCAAGAATGTATTCGAGAAGTGGCTAAGTGATTGGTTCAAGAACTAGGATTAGATAACTCTGAGTTCTCGAATATTGCAAAGTTGACATATCGAATCACTTCTCGAATATCTCTTTTCTTCAGGAATCCTTGAGTTGTCGAATAGAGAATTTAACTTATCGTATCCCTGAGATATCGAATAACTTTTTGAGTCTTTGAGATATCGAATGAACCTTGACTTGTTGACTCCTAGAGAACTCGAATGATGCTTTGACTTGTTGACTTTCTGAGTTCTTGAATAGAGTAGTAGACATATCGAATCTCTGAGATATCGAATGAGATATCGAACATTGTATTCAGAGATATCGAATAATGTCTTTTGAGATATCGAATCCCTGACTTCTCGAAGGCTAGACTTCTCGAATATAACAAACATACTTCTCGAATTGGTACTTAGGAAAATTCTTCATTTCTTCAAATCCCAACTGTGATTATTTGAAAGTCTCTATCTCTAAGCTTGAGGCATGATCCTTGGATCTTCTTCCAAGCATTATTCCTTAACTTTTAAGTACAGTCTCACAGTTACAATTCGATGCCTATTACAAGTACTAAACAAATAGAAACTCTACAACTAGAGGTTCCCTCAGTTAAGAGGTCATGTAGGTAATGCATAGCATTACAAACAATTAGGCTTATTATAGATGTACTCAGGCATGCCTCTTTGACTAACACCTTCACTTTTCGGGCTTTAATGCATATGTTAGGCCGAATACACACTTATAATCAACTAAGTATGAGAGAATAACAATAAGTTCTTTAAAAGCTTTAAAAACTGTTTGAAATTAACTTCTCTCTCAGTGATGTAAATTATCACAGAGAGCTGCTTAGGTTACAATGAATGATATTCTATTACTCGATCGATACCCTTCTAGGGTTAACCTAACTGTATTTATAAAGTATACAGCGGCGTTACAATCGATAATTGATACTCCTATAAATTAGCTATACAATTGATATCAATTACGATTGCTACTCGTCTCCTTAGTCAACTCAATCTCTTTGACAACTATCCAATCTTCAAAGATATTGCTTCCATAATAAATCTTCAATCATTCTTCAAACACTGTTGACAAGTAGACGCTGCCTCCAGACAGAGTTTAACAAACTCTGTCAAGCTTCCAATGTCAGCGTATAGCAAACTCTGTTCAGTTTTTAACCGTCAGAGTTTAACTAAACTCTGACTACTTCCTTTTTAAACTCTGTTTTTCCCTGCAAAACTTAAACACTGATATTAACCATATCAATTATACTTAACAATCTCCCCCAACTTGTTCATTAGTAAAAATGCACAAGTTAACAATAATTGATGATGTCAAAACAATTTCATACAAATACAGTGTTTATTAAAATAAGCAGAATTTAAACTTGACTTAACAAAAGTCTACAAATAACAAGAAAATTCTTACAGACTTTAATCTCTAATCTCTTCAAGATCTGGCGTTGTTCTGAGATAATCTATGAGCAATCTTTTCTCTACATTTTCAAGTTCAATCTCCATAGCTTCTTTAATCTCTCTTAGTTGAGGATCACTCTCATATGTCTGATAGATAGCAGATCTAAGATCATAGATTTTGTTTCTCCTCATCTCATTTCCTAGTCTAATAAATTTGACTTCTTCTGACTATGAATTGAAGTCAAGTACTGTGATTCCCAAATCAGTCTTTAATTTCGTAGTACCCTTCTTCATTTCAATAAGATTTCCATTCCAATCTCTGTACTTAGGAACATATCTGCTATTGCACTTCATCCCTCTGATTGCCAAATTCTGGAGCATTTTCTTTCTGAGCACATTTGTAACTGATTGAGTCCTTTGACTATTCACCTTGAAAAGATATAGAACATATTCTAATTCTTCCCAATATTTCAAGCCAATATCATTCTCACCAATTCTAAATACTGTCCCATCAGCCATGAAGTACAAGAGAAAGTCCTTCTTTAAACTCTTCTGATAAACTAACTGTACTGATTCCAGTCTGTCCAAACTCTCTTTAGTGACACCACGACCTGGAACAGCCAGTGAAGAAGGATCTCTAGGACCAGTATATTGCCTTTTGTCTTTGTGTGAGCCTAGACCACCCTTATTGTTTCCAACCTTACCAGACAAGGCTCTTCCATCAGAAAAATCCATAGAAACTCCAGATAATAGATTTGGATCATGAAGTGTTCCTTTCCCAAAAACTGATTGCAACTGAGAAGATAAAGGTCTAGACACAACTTGTGTAGCAACAGAGGTTGTGTTTTCTTTCTTCTGTACAACTTGTGTAGAAACAGAGGTTGTATTTTCTTTCTTCTGTAAACTTTCTCCTTCAATGCCTTTCAGTTTGAGTTTAGTTTCTGCTGCCGTTGATTTCTTTGATAACTGTGATTTTTGACTAACATCAGCACTTTCCTTGATCACAATGCCTTTAAGAACAGGCCTAGGAGCTTTTCCTTTCTTTAACTTACCAGACTTTAAAGCCTTGAGATGTTCTTCTTGTAAACTCTTTTCTTCAGCTTTAATGTCTTCAATTGTAACTCCTTCCTCATTTTCTTCAATAAACAACTTAGCAGCCAATTCTTCATCAGTCTGTGGATTAGAAGATAATAGCAAACTCTTGGTCTTTGAAGTACCTTGAGTATCAGTGTTTATCCCAACAAACTGTGATTTAGAGGACTTGCTAGTTTTCAGAGTTTGAAATTCTTCAGTTTTGCCCCTTCCTTTATTACTTGCTCCTCCATCTCCAGCATTATCCTTTCTAATCAGAGTTTGAGATTGCTTGCATTTGTCTTTAGCAACTCTCTCCCCCTTTTTGACATCATCAGGAATCAAGATAGAAGTGATCAGCTCCAAGGAGTTAGCAATGGAATCAATCTTCCCAGACAATACATTCTGATTTTGTTCAACTTGACCCAGCCTCTGAAACAGAGTTTCTTGAGCTTTAGAAATGGTCTTAAACTTTGTCTGATTATCCCTTTGCATAGTCATATCTCTAGCAACAACATCAGCTCTTGTAAGAACCCAGATTTTGGGTGGAATTAAAACTTTTATGTATTTAATAATGTAAGAATGAATAGTGGATACGGCTACAATGTAATAATTGATATTTGGGAAAGAATGAATGGAATTCGACTTATTATGTTTATGTCTTGAAGAATGCTAAAGGGTGACAACATAGGTAAGAATAATCTATCTTCTAAGGGAATAAGATATGGCAACTTCAAGCAAGAGAATACTCTCATGTCATCCAGATCGATAACGATTGATCCAGTAGTTCCGTAAAAAGGTTAAGGAACGATCGAAAGAGAATACGGACAATTATACAACCCTAAGAGAACAAGTAAAGAATACAGAATGAATAGTGTTTTGGTGGGAGTATATAATAATATGAGACGACACTATATAGAAGTATTCGGAACGGATTTCCGAGTTCATATTAGTGATCCAGGGGGAAAATAAGTGTATGTAAAAGCTGTCGGATTCTGAAAAACCGCACTTTTATTTTTTCCGAGAGTTCCCTGGACACTGATAGCCTTAAGTATTTAACGAATGGATTTAAGGAATATAAATTGGAAAGTTAGAATGAAAGATGGAGAATGAAAGTATTTGTAACACCCCCAGATCCGGGGTCCGGGATCCGGTGGTTACGGTTTCCAATTCTGTCCACAACAGTTGAACTTTCCTTAACATAAAATAAATTACGTCTCTATAACCCAACACAACAATATAAAACACACCCGTTATAGTCCCAGAGATGAAATCAGAGTAACAATCAAATTTTTATTAATCACATTATGAGTTCTTACAATCCAAAAGAATTTCAATATAAATACATACTCTTTGCCATCCATTTACATAAGTCATACTAGACCATATTCTTGGTAATGAAAGAATAAATATACCCTACCAATAGCTTCTTCTTCAGCTCTGGTAGTCTCATTGTCCTCGCCCGCGTCGAGTGCGCCTTATGCGAGTCATCTGGTCTACCTGTTGTTGTGATATAATAATAAAGCAAGGGTGAGCAATAGCCCACCAACAATAATATATAACTGAATGATATGGTATAACAGTTCAAAAGTATCTTTCAAACCATATGCCATGCATTTACGGAAATGATGCCAGTATAATATGAACGATGAAGTTACAAGGTAACTTGAAGTATTTGTTTGTAGAAATATCTGCTACATCAAAGTAAGCGAGATATTCTTATTGTTATTAAGAAGAGGAACTTGCAAGAAAAGGTTGCAATTCCAGTTATGACCCTTTTCCAACTCTGCCAACAGTAATCATGTTTCAGGAAATAAATAAATTTGGATGATGAACCAATGATGGAGTATTCACCGCGCCCGCTGTTCCAATCTTGATGATCAGTCGAGATCGTACAGCTCAATTTAGATTTACTACCGGTAGAAGGAAGAACTGACGGCTTTACTTGTATACCGCCTTACTAGCTCTCCCCGGCCAACGGTTGGGCCAAAGGGGATGGACCGGCGCTACTCGGCCTCTTACACGACTCCTAGTTCAAATAGAATTCATGATTCTGAATGTAACGTTCGTCCCCCTTTCCCCAAGTATAATACTTGTTGATAAGACTCCACAAAGTAGTCGTATCTAGTTGGAAAGGAAAATTTATCAATAACCCCCAAGCTATTACTTGGTACGGATATCAACTTGTTCCAGTAATCTTACCCCTCGAAAGATGGGAAGGTAAGCAACGACTTAATAAGTCAACAGCACCCGAGTTGCGAGTGAAGGGAATACTTTATGACCGGGAAGTCGACAAGATAAATAACATTTTCCAAGTAAGGTTCCCTTATTATTAAGGGGATAGACTCAAAGAAGAATGATGTCTGAGAACCTTTCTTGATATAAGATTAATAATAATATGACTCCGAGATATTTTCTGTAATAATCGAAGAAGATAAACCTTATCGAGGTTATTCTAAGTATGGAATAAATATCCAGAGAATATTTATTGAATTAAAATATTTAAAGAATATTTGGGAATATGAAAGAATATCTTTAATCAGAGTATTTCTCAAAATAATCCCTGAAGA
This sequence comes from Saposhnikovia divaricata, assembly GCA_036435485.1. NCBI lineage: Eukaryota > Viridiplantae > Streptophyta > Magnoliopsida > Apiales > Apiaceae > Saposhnikovia > Saposhnikovia divaricata. The sequence goes on along the minus strand of CM071600.1, from coordinate 57,988,063 downwards.
AATATCAGGAGAATGTTTATTGAATAAATAAATATTTAAATGAATATTCAAAACAATATTCATTAATTAATAAGACCTGAAAAGAATATTTAAGGTAATGTTCATGATTAATTAAGAATTTAAATGAATATTCAAAAGTAATATTCATTTAATGAATAATATCCTAAATGAATATCAAGTAATATTCATTTAGTAATCCAAGCCTTAAGGAATATTCGAGATAATATTCGATAATTAAATCAAGCTTCAGATGAATATTAAAATAATATTCATCAAGTATTTAATATCTTAAATGAATATTCAAAAGTAATATTTATTTAATAAAATAATTTTCTAAAAGAATATCCAAACAATATTCATTCAATAGTCTTATCTTTAGAAGAATATTCGAAATAATAATCGATAATCAATTCGACTCTGAATGAATATTGAGAAATATTATTCGTCGAATGATCACGTTCAAATAATTATTTGAAGTAAGGATCGTTAAAATAATTAGTCTCGAACGAATATTCAAATAATATTCGTCGCCCAAATAATAGAAAATATTTACTTAAATATTTTCCTCCGAGGTAATCTCGATATATCAAGGAATATTGACTCCCGGTCTATTTTTGATTAATAAGATGTATACGCCCTTCTATGAGGGTCTTACAATAACCGGCTTATAACTGATATATAACTATCTAGCTTATAAGCCAACAATAACATTCAGGGAACAAGTATATCAATTCAACTTGAAAGTAGGCATGCATGCAATGGCATATGTGTATCAGCAATCATATATATATATATATATTTATTCAATCACAACAACAGCCTAAAAGAAGGGAATTGAAACTTGCCTGGTAGTCGAGTACGGTAAGGGGTAGTGGTAGCGGGTCCCGGTTCAGCTTGGTGATCTATAAATAGCCAAGGCATTCGGGATTAATCACTTAACATATTAAAAGTTAAGTTATACTTAATTCGAAACACGTTCTCGAGTTATCTCGTTATACCCCTTTTAGTGGATTACTTTTATCACTGATCCGACCCGACATTCGTTCGTTAATACGACATGTCATTGTACTTATACTTAGGACATACTTAAGTCATATGAGTTCTAAAGTCGATCGTTACAAACCAATACTATACTCCGAGTTTTATCGCCCGTTTTCTAAGTGTTTTACCGAAGTTATAAAAGAGTCGTCTTTTAGGGGTTCGTTCGCGTTTAACCTCGACTCGAACATTTTTAATAAATCGAAAAACGATCCTTTTGACATACGGTTTTCTTTCACACCTTCCTTTTTTACCTCTAGTATTTATTTACCAAGATTCGCCATGACGTTACATAGTTTACGAGGGTTCAATTACAGTTACGAACTTTCGTTTACGGATTCGAACTACTTTTAGTAATTTGATCATAAATCCTAAACCGTAAGTCCGTTTCACGTGATCTTTATATCAAAACGAAGCTTAGAACATTACCTATCCTATCATGGCAGATAAGGTCTCTGGACAGTAGGGGTTCGACATGGAAAATGGCATACAAAACATGGTATTGTAAAGTCGGGCATTATAACGGCTGTAAATCGAATATCTATCAATTTCGAATCTTCCCATAAACATAGTATCCAACCCAAACAACATATACATGACTTATATACATGAACTGAGGCCAAGCAATGCCTTTCCGTTCATCTAGCTATTTACATCATTAATCCAAAATCCATACATAATCATGCTTATAATCTTAACATAACCATAACTAAGTTATAACTATCATAAACATGCTTAAATCTCAAACAAGGGTTAGGGTTTCAAGAGCTTTATACCTTCCTTGGAGTGTGTTCTAGCCTCACTAAGCTTTGTATGATCCTTGGGTGGCCTTAAGCTAGCTAAATCAACCATAAAAATCAAAGAAAACCAACATTAGTTCTTGAAGAACACTATTCACCCTCCTTGTAAATGATTTATTTGAAAATGGAAACAAAGGATTTTGGACTTGAAATTTCTAGGAGATTAGTTTCTTGAAATATAGAACTCACCTTAAAAATTACAAGATCAAACAAGGAGTGGAAGGTGGACTTTTGTTTTTGAATTTCCTTAAAGCCGAATGGAAGAAAAAATGGGAGAATGGAGTTGTTTGGCTTGCTTCACTTTGCTCTCATCTATTTTGTGTGAATTATTGCTTGGTTTAGAAAATATCTTGTATAAAGTGACTTTAATAAAGTGGTGATGTATTGGATGATGGAGATTGCATGCCAAGTGTTGATCCTTGGATGGTTATAAGCTAACTAGTTTGTTTGTTTTGCTAAGTACTTGTTCAATCTCTAATTGTCTAGTTACTTAGCCCACTTGGTTGCTAGATATTTATCTAGTAGCTTGCACAAGACTCTTGCTTCCTCTGCTTGTTTCTGTGTCCGGTTATTACCCGTTTCGATTGATCGTTCGTGGGAATATTTCACGGATTTCTAATTAAGGTTTACCGGGAATCCTCTTTAATATTAATACTTTCATTCTCCATCTTTCATTCTAACTTTCCAATTTATATTCCTTAAATCCATTCGTTAAATACTTAAGGCTATCAGTGTCCAGGGAACTCTCGGAGAAAATAAAAGTGCGGTTTTTCAGAATCCGACAGCTTTTACATACACTTATTTTCCCCCTGGATCACTAATATGAACTCGGAAATCCGTTCCGAATACTTCTATATGGTGTCGTCTCATATTATTATATACTCCCACCAAAACACTATTCATTCTGTATTCTTTACTTGTTCTCTTAGGGTTGTATAATTGTCCGTATTCTCTTTCGATCGTTCCTTAACCTTTTTACGGAACTACTGGATTAATCGCTATCGATCTGGATGACATGAGAGTATTCTCTTGCTTGAATTTGCCATATCTTATTCCCTTAGAAGATAGACTATTCTTACCTATGTTGTCACCCTTTAGCATTCTTCAAGACATAGAAATAATAAAGTCGAATTCCATTCATTCTTTCCAAATATCAATTATTACATTGTAGCCATAACCACTCCTCAGTGGTTTCCTACCTTCATTCTTAAATCAAATATAATAACATCCCAAAATATCAAATCCTCAAAGTTAATATCTCAATTCTTGGATTATAATAATATTTAATCCACTGTCCGGTCAAATTTTATACCGAAAAGAATTTGGAATTTCTGAATTCCGATCGTCTCTGCATTCACTTATTTCCTCCGCGTATTACTAATATGGCTTCGAAACATCCATATCACGTCCCGTACATAGGGTGGAGTGAAAAGTTTTCCAACTTACAAAGTCACTATTCATCCACCAAATACTATGCACGTACAGGAAACACTATGCACGTACGGGAAATACTATGCACGTACGGGAAATACTATGCACATACGAGAAACACTATGCACGTACTCATTTCCCTTCAAGGATCCGTTAGCTCCTTCCTGGATGGTAGATTATTCTTATCCAGGTCCTCAACCATCGAATTACTCTATTCTGACCATATACCAATGCATCAGGATCATTGTCCAAAGCAATATCCATTCATTACAATCATTGTTCTTTGAAACCACCATTCATTAGAGCTGGTGACCTTGTTGTCGGAATCATTGTTCCTCATTTAATCATTACTTAATATAAAGTTTTAATTATATCCAAAATTTGGGGTTCTTACAGTCTCCCCTCCTTAAAAGGATTCCGTCCCGGAATCAGGTAGGAAGCAAAGAGTCGTTTGCCTGTCGTTCACTCTTTAGCTTCCCGGTCAATTCTTAGTCGTTCTACCCTTCCTCAGCACATCTTCTAGTGCTACAATTCATACTTTATCCTTTTTCCATCAACGTTGCTACTATTCGTACAACTCACTATCCGGGTTATACTCTTACTCAGTCTTATCCTTATTGATACCTGCAGTAACCTTGGTATCACTATCACCCTACGATTCGGAGGTAACCTCGCTCGTACTGTGCATTTCCTGATTGCTTTAATCTTCGCAATCTCGATCAATATAGAGAAGTGGAAAGATTTATTGAGAGATCACTATGATCAATTGAACATTTGTTATATTGCATAGTTAGTACAGAAGGGGCCAGCCTTTAGTACTTGACAAGCAATTAAACAAGTCATGGCATTCCACTTAGACTTCTATCACATAGACAGATAGTCACGTAGCAGTACCTCCCCTCCTAAAAGGGTTGTTCTTCTCAATTCATAAAGAAGATGAATAAGAGAGAAGAAGAGAAAAGAGTTCTAAAGGATTATAGAAAGCTTTCATGATTGTAGAATATCATACTCAGAATTTACCTCTGAACTATAGAGGTTTATCAAAGAAGAAATTAATCATAATTATATCCAATACTATTTGATCGCAATTTCACGTGTCAACATATCTTGCTGCTTTGTCCATTATTCTATGGACAAATACTCTTGTTCAATCTTAGCGATACTCACATTCAGGAAATCCTTCAACCTTTCAGGTTAAATCTTAGGTTTCTCACTTGGCATCATTATTACTGACATCCCATATCATGTTACTAGCTTTTTCATAACTATAGTATTGACACTATCAGGTTGTCATCCTGAGAATTCATTAGAAAACCCATTCATAACACTCCTTGCTTCTCATTCCATAGTTGCTTCCCCAGCCTTTTCTTTATCAATCACATCCTTCTTATTAGCTGATTCTTACTCATTTCTATTATTTACTTTCACCTTCACCTCTTTATTGAGACACCTTTTTGCACTTGGTACCTCCTTATCGGTATTCCGTCTCATTTACTCTATAATCATCACGTTATTTCAATTTAAACTTTCCGAAATGAATCTGGCCCGATTCCTTTAACTTAGATTCATATAATCTACTTCTGCCAACCTTGTTTCTCATCACTTGTTCTTTTCTATCCGTGGTTTTCCACAGATTGTCTTTCGTAAGTTAGACCAGGTCGCACACCTACCTGCTCGAACTCTTATCATCTGTCGAACATCTGCATTTTACTGGCGTAGCCTGGCCACATGAAAACCCGTTATGACCGTGCTATAATTTTGGGGGTAAGGCTGGCTCGAATACCGCCGTCCGAACACTTTAAACTCTCAAGTGGCCCAATAAGTCTTGGGCTCAACCGCCCTTCCCTCCAAGCCTCATTAATTCTTTCTACGGGAATACGTTTAGCATCACGAATTATCAACCTCATATTCTTTATCTTGTTTGTGCAGAAGTACACTAACACAAACTTGCTTGTCATTCATCAACATGCCATTTAGCTTATCAATAGCAGCACTTTCTTTATCTTTACGTTGTCATCTCCTTTCTTAGAAGAATCACCATCGCTTGTTGTTTACGTAGTGCGTTAATAGTTAACCCTACGGGTTTCAAATCCCTTAGGGAGACAAAGTAATCATTATTCCTTATCCATAAGGAAAACTTCCTGAACTTGATGTAGATATAACGTGAAGCAGATAGAATTGCAGAAGAGTTTCAAGCATCGCAGCTAGGTCCGGTTGATGAAACTATCACTTATGCATCTTCCATAAAAGACTGGAAACTTAATGGTTTACTTCATCATTTTTGTACCATGGTCCTAGTTTGCCTCAAAACGGGACCTTCTAAGGTACGTAATATGTTTAAGACTTCATCAGGAATCGAATCTTTACTTAAACTATTATTACTGTTAATTCTTGCACAGTCATCAGAAGGAATGTAAATTCCTCCATTCCGATATGACCTTCAAGGTCCTTCCAAATATCATCCTATTTCTTCGGTATGAACATTTGTAATTATTCCTTTATACTTAGATTGTCAGCCACCTCATTGGCCTTTCTTGATGATAATGATTTCTTGTAACCCATGTTTTCTGGGTACATTCCAGTTCAAGTTTTTCTACCTCATTCCCATCACTGTTGGGTTAAAGCATTCTCCCTTAAGCTCTGCTGAAGGAGAAAAAAAAAATAACTATCAGTCATTTCCATAAGTCATTGCTTCCACCTACCCGTGGGAACTTTATCACGTTTTATTCCCAATCCTACTTAGGATACTACTTTTCTTAGTTCCTTCCTTATCTTAGGATAATCTCAACCTTTATAGGTTCAATCCATACTTCCTCAGGGTTTCATACATACCTCATCTGGCACTATTGTTACTATGTCATACATTCCTTACCAAACTTCCATTTTGAAGTTCGGAATATTACCCCTTTTTTTTCCTTGTAAGGTTTCGTAGGCCATCCTTATCATTCCTCCGGTATTTTCTGGGTACCGGGTATATCAAAATGTCATTGATCAATACTCTAATAATTCTATCTATGTTCTTTCCAGCACTCTTTTTAATAATCCTTACCGGTCATTGTTGCCTTAGCAAGTCCAGCTCATATCATCTGAAGTCATAATGTCGTTATTAGGGTTAATGCCACCCCTTGTGCATTCCCCAGGGTTTGTCTTAATTTATGGATATCCTATCCTTAATTCAACTGCCAAGGAATTCTTGCATCTTATAATTGGCAATCAGATCATGTATCCTTAATAAAGGTCTCTTTTCAATCATTCTCATTTGATAATCGATCGGTGGTTTAATGCCACCCTCTTCTTTCAGATAGTTGTCAGCCTATTTGGCCTTCCAAAAAGGCAACGTATGTCAATCTCTTCTCTTACCGAACTTGTTAATGGTAGCAAGGATGTTCTGGAAGATATTGGTCGAGTTCAACGTGAATCTCTTAGTGCTTATCGTTCTTCGCAAAGGTACTTGCCTCAGACAAAATTCCTACAGCATACTATTCAATTTCTGACCTTTTCTATACCCTCTTCATATACCTTCATTGTTTACTTTCCTCCGTCATAATATATTCATGGTATTCATGATACCCTAACATCATACATCACAAGTCACTATACTTCCATTTTACTCGAAATCTTGGACAACCATATACACATGAGTCACTTCAGTACGGGTGACCTCATCCCAAAAAGGTCTAGTGAATTCCCAATCAAAACATGGGTTGTTCGGCTTAAGATTCAAACGATCTCATTAATGTTTCCTTTATATCAGAAGCCCTTGCAGTCGGTGCTTTCTTAGAAGCAACCATGCTTTGTCTTTTCATTGCTGGTCTAGTCGCTTTATAGTCCGTTGTGACTTGGCCTCAACTGGCCACACATAAAAATACATGATTTTAGGGGTTGGCTAATAGCATTACTTTTCTAGCAATTGCCGGCATAGGGCCTTCTTCTTTGATACCTTTCTACCTTTCCAAAACTTTACTCCATATAAGTCTTAATCGACTACTCGGCACCGTCTCCGGTCACCTTTCCTCCACTTTTATCTTTTCAACTATTCTTATCAATCCTGCGTGCCACACAAGCTTACCATTCCTGGCATAACAGCCTTTTCATTTAAGTCAATCCTGGAATTTCTCAGTCCGGCTGGTTTCTTACTTACATTTCCTATTTTCGTCCAATCTCACTTCATCATTTTATCACTACCGTCGATTGTAATGTTCAGGGTCCGTTTACTAACCCATTTTACAGCATCCTTACCCAAATCACAGGGTTTGCTCCAATTTTACTCTCTTCCGTGACATTCTCTGATAATCAGAAAGACAAGGTTTGCCAAAATTCACCGAATTCCTTTCCAGACTCAGGGAAATTTTGATCAATCTACCCACCTACTGGTAACATTAAGGAGACCAGTTTCGAAACCTGAAGAATAGTTCTATGAACCTCCAAGCAGGTGGAATCATAAGCAGTCATAGTTAACGAAATAATCATCATCGGATTGGAAGTTTACCCACTGGAGAGGAATCAATTATATCCATCCCTTAGAAGGGAATCAACCGTTTCAAACTGAAACCTGTCACAACGTCCAGATATTCAATACTACCAAATGTCGGTCTACCTAACCCTTTATGCGAAGCGTCATTGGAAGCACAAAGTCTCCTTTTTCCATTAAGCAATGCCAGCTCTTGGTCATTACCAATTTCACCTTTTAGCTCCAGGAAGATTTTCTCACATTTTTCTCTTTAACTGCTGATCGTATTACTTGATCTATTATAATTCCGTGTCGGAGTAAACTTAAGGTAACTACTATAATCCATTCAAAGAGAAGAAGGAATTTAATATTCCTCTGAATCACATGCATCTAACGTTTCTGGTTCATCATTTAACTGAGTTGAATTAACTCTATACTCAGTCTCTGGCAGTAGTCTCATTACGAGTTCATCTTGACTCACTGGTCTTATCTTCCGGTAGGTTCCGAGATCATTGTCTTGCTTACTACTTCCTTATATAACTTTACCCAATCATGCTATCACTTCCCAATGTCTTTACTTTCTAAATGATTCATTCATAAAATGAACATTTTCCTTAATAAAACCACCTTATTAACCTCAATTTGGTTCCATAATTTACAACCTACGACACCTGCCTTCTCATGGCGAATTATTACTGACCATATTCATACTAATTCATTTATCAAATGATATGGCACTTACTGCCTCTTTCTCAACTATTCCTAGGGACTCTGCTCCTCGCCCTAAATCGATGTCTTTGATAATCATACATCCCTCTAGCTCTTTCTTTGTTAAGATGAAAATCTCTAAGGATTCTCATCTATTTCCGTATAAGATCTCAAGTAATTCTTCCAATCCTTCTTTCTTGCTGGTACTACATCTGGTAGTCCGGCTATGAATTCAACATGCATCTTCAGATCTCTTAATAATATCTCGGTTCTTTATACTCACTTTTCTGAGCACCATATCTTAATCATCACAGTCATTCTGGCTGCGACCCTCATTACCCATGGGTAAGCTCCTTATCCTAACAGGATTTTCCTTATCTTCTGGAACCTCTTCCGGGTCTCCAGTAGGGTACTCCATCGAATTACCCGCTGATCTTCAGCATATAAAGCATCATCGCGTTGTCGCTCGTATGCCTCAAGGTCAGTCGCCTTACTCGTCGATACGATATCGAGCTAAGTTACTATCATTATACTTACGAGTTCCCATAAGGGTTTTATATGTCATCACTACATTAAGTAGTCCGACTATGAACTTGGCAAGAGTTCTTATTATCTTATTGAATTTATTGTTTTAACGTCACCTCATCTCTGGGGTTTATAACGTACGCTCTGATACCACTTCTGTAACACCCCCAGATCCGGGGTCCGGGATCCGGTGGTTACGGTTTCCAATTCTGTCCACAACAGTTGAACTTTCCTTAACATAAAATAAATTACGTCTCTATAACCCAACACAACAATATAAAACACACCCATTATAGTCCCAGAGATGAAATCAGAGTAACAATCAAATTTTTATTAATCACATTATGAGTTCTTACAATCCAAAAGAATTTCAATATAAATACATACTCTTTGCCATCCATTTACATAAGTCATACTAGACCATATTCTTGGTACTGAAAGAATAAATATACCCTACCAATAGCTTCTTCTTCAGCTCTGGTAGTCTCATTGTCCTCGCCCGCGTCGAGTGCGCCTTATGCGAGTCATCTGGTCTAGCTGTTGTTGTGATATAATAATAAAGCAAGGGTGAGCAATAGCCCACCAACAATAATATATAACTGAATGATAATGTATAATAGTTCAAAAGTATCTTTCAAACCATATGCCATGCATTTACGGAAATGATGCCAGTATAATATGAACGATGAAGTTACAAGGTAACTTGAAGTATTTGTTTGTAGAAATATCTGTTACATCAAAGTAAGCGAGATATTCTTATTGTTATTAAGAAGAGGAACTTGCAAGAAAAGGTTGCAATTCCAGTTATGACCCTTTTCCAACTCTGCCAACAGTAATCATGTTGCAGGAAATAAATAAATTTGGATGATGAACCAATGATGGAGTATTCACCGCGCCCGCTGTTCCAATCTTGATGATCAGTCGAGATCGTACAGCTCAATTTAGATTTACTACCGGTAGAAGGAAGAACTGACGGCTTTACTTGTATACCGCCTTACTAGCTCTCCTCGGCCAACGGTTGGGCCAAAGGGGATGGACCGGCGCTACTCGGCCTCTTACACGACTCCTAGTTCAAATAGAATTCATGATTCTGAATGTAACGTTCGTCCCCCTTTCCCCAAGTATAATACTTGTTGATAAGATTCCACAAAGTAGTCGTATCTAGTTGGAAAGGAAAATTTATCAATAACCCCCAAGCTATTACTTGGTACGGATATCAACTTGTTCCAGTAATCTTACCCCTCGAAAGATGGGAAGGTAAGCAACGACTTAATAAGTCAACAGCACCCGAGTTGCGAGTGAAGGGAATACTTTATGACCGGGAAGTCGACAAGATAAATAACATTTTCCAAGTAAGGTTCCCTTATTATTAAGGGGATAGACTCAAAGAAGAATGATGTCTGAGAACCTTTCTTGATATAAGATTAATAATAATATGACTCCGAGATATTTTCTGTAATAATCGAAGAAGATAAACCTTATCGAGGTTATTCTAAGTATGGAATAAATATCCAGAGAATATTTATTGAATTAAAATATTTAAAGAATATTTGGGAATATGAAAGAATATCTTTAATCAGAGTATTTCTCAAAATAATCCCTGAAGAAATATCAGGAGAATGTTTATTGAATAAATAAATATTTAAATGAATATTCAAAACAATATTCATTAATTAATAAGACCTGAAAAGAATATTTAAGGTAATGTTCATGATTAATTAAGAATTTAAATGAATATTCAAAAGTAATATTCATTTAATGAATAATATCCTAAATGAATATCAAGTAATATTCATTTAGTAATCCAAGCCTTAAGGAATATTCGAGATAATATTCGATAATTAAATCAAGCTTCAGATGAATATTAAAATAATATTCATCAAGTATTTAATATCTTAAATGAATATTCAAAAGTAATATTTATTTAATAAAATAATTTTCTAAAAGAATATCCAAACAATATTCATTCAATAGTCTTATCTTTAGAAGAATATTCGAAATAATAATCGATAATCAATTCGACTCTGAATGAATATTGAGAAATATTATTCGTCGAATGATCACGTTCAAATAATTATTTGAAGTAAGGATCGTTAAAATAATTAGTCTCGAACGAATATTCAAATAATATTCGTCGCCCAAATAATAGAAAATATTTACTTAAATATTTTCCTCCGAGGTAATCTCGATATATCAACGAATATTGACTCCCGGTCTATTTTTGATTAATAAGATGTATACGCCCTTCTATGAGGGTCTTACAATAACCGGCTTATAACTGATATATAACTATCTAGCTTATAAGCCAACAATAACATTCAGGGAACAAGTATATCAATTCAACTTGAAAGTAGGCATGCATGCAATGGCATATGTGTATCAGCAATCATATATATATATATATATATATTTATTCAATCACAACAACAGCCTAAAAGAAGGGAATTGAAACTTGCCTGGTAGTCGAGTACGGTAAGGGGTAGTGGTAGCGGGTCCCGGTTCAGCTTGGTGATCTATAAATAGCCAAGGCATTCGGGATTAATCACTTAACATATTAAAAGTTAAGTTATACTTAATTCGAAACACGTTCTCGAGTTATCTCGTTATACCCCTTTTAGTGGATTACTTTTATCACTGATCCGACCCGACATTCGTTCGTTAATACGACATGTCATTGTACTTATACTTAGGACATACTTAAGTCATATGAGTTCTAAAGTCGATCGTTACGAACCAATACTATACTCCGAGTTTTATCGCCCGTTTTCTAAGTGTTTTACCGAAGTTATAAAAGAGTCGTCTTTTAGGGGTTCGTTCGCGTTTAACCTCGACTCGAACATTTTTAATAAATCGAAAAACGATCCTTTTGACATACGGTTTTCTTTCACACCTTCCTTTTTACCTCTAGTATTTATTTACCAAGATTCGCCATGACGTTACATAGTTTACGAGGGTTCAATTACAGTTACGAACTTTCGTTTACGGATTCGAACTACTTTTAGTAATTTGATCATAAATCCTAAACCGTAAGTCCGTTTCACGTGATCTTTATATCAAAACGAAGCTTAGAACATTACCTATCCTATCATGGCAGATAAGGTCTCTGGAAAGTAGGGGTTCGACATGGAAAATGGCATACAAAACATGGTATTGTAAAGTCGGGCATTATAACGGCTGTAAATCGAATATCTATCAATTTCGAATCTTCCCATAAACATAGTATCCAACCCAAACAACATATACATGACTTATATACATGAACTGAGGCCAAGCAATGCCTTTCCGTTCATCTAGCTATTTACATCATTAATCCAAAATCCATACATAATCATGCTTATAATCTTAACATAACCATAACTAAGTTATAACTATCATAAACATGCTTAAATCTCAAACAAGGGTTAGGGTTTCAAGAGCTTTATACCTTCCTTGGAGTGTGTTCTAGCCTCACTAAGCTTTGTATGATCCTTGGGTGGCCTTAAGCTAGCTAAATCAACCATAAAAATCAAAGAAAACCAACATTAGTTCTTGAAGAACACTATTCACCCTCCTTGTAAATGATTTATTTGAAAATGGAAACAAAGGATTTTGGACTTGAAATTTCTAGGAGATTAGTTTCTTGAAATATAGAACTCACCTTAAAAATTACAAGATCAAACAAGGAGTGGAAGGTGGACTTTTGTTTTTGAATTTCCTTAAAGCCGAATGGAAGAAAAAATGGGAGAATGGAGTTGTTTGGCTTGCTTCACTTTGCTCTCATCTATTTTGTGTGAATTATTGCTTGGTTTAGAAAATATCTTGTATAAAGTGACTTTAATAAAGTGGTGATGTATTGGATGATGGAGATTGCATGCCAAGTGTTGATCCTTGGATGGTTATAAGCTAACTAGTTTGTTTGTTTTGCTAAGTACTTGTTCAATCTCTAATTGTCTAGTTACTTAGCCCACTTGGTTGCTAGATATTTATCTAGTAGCTTGCACAAGACTCTTGCTTCCTCTGCTTGTTTCTGTGTCCGGTTATTACCCGTTTCGATTGATCGTTCGTGGGAATATTTCACGGATTTCTAATTAGGGTTTACCGGGAATCCTCTTTAATATTAATACTTTCATTCTCCATCTTTCATTCTAACTTTCCAATTTATATTCCTTAAATCCATTCGTTAAATACTTAAGGCTATCAGTGTCCAGGGAACTCTCGGAGAAAATAAAAGTGCGGTTTTTCAGAATCCGACAGCTTTTACATACACTTATTTTCCCCCTGGATCACTAATATGAACTCGGAAATCCGTTCCGAATACTTCTATATGGTGTCGTCTCATATTATTATATACTCCCACCAAAACACTATTCATTCTGTATTCTTTACTTGTTCTCTTAGGGTTGTATAATTGTCCGTATTCTCTTTCGATCGTTCCTTAACCTTTTTACGGAACTACTGGATTAATCGCTATCGATCTGGATGACATGAGAGTATTCTCTTGCTTGAATTTGCCATATCTTATTCCCTTAGAAGATAGACTATTCTTACCTATGTTGTCACCCTTTAGCATTCTTCAAGACATAGAAATAATAAAGTCGAATTCCATTCATTCTTTCCAAATATCAATTATTACATTGTAGCCATAACCACTCCTCAGTGGTTTCCTACCTTCATTCTTAAATCAAATATAATAACATCCCAAAATATCAAATCCTCAAAGTTAATATCTCAATTCTTGGATTATAATAATATTTAATCCACTGTCCGGTCAAATTTTATACCGAAAAGAATTTGGAATTTCTGAATTCCGATCGTCTCTGCATTCACTTATTTCCTCCGCGTATTACTAATATGGCTTCGAAACATCCATATCACGTCCCGTACATAGGGTGGAGTGAAAAGTTTTCCAACTTACAAAGTCACTATTCATCCACCAAATACTATGCACGTACAGGAAACACTATGCACGTACGGGAAATACTATGCACGTACGGGAAATACTATGCACATACGAGAAACACTATGCACGTACTCATTTCCCTTCAAGGATCCGTTAGCTCCTTCCTGGATGGTAGATTATTCTTATCCAGGTCCTCAACCATCGAATTACTCTATTCTGACCATATACCAATGCATCAGGATCATTGTCCAAAGCAATATCCATTCATTACAATCATTGTTCTTTGAAACCACCATTCATTAGAGCTGGTGACCTTGTTGTCGGAATCATTGTTCCTCATTTAATCATTACTTAATAAAAAGTTTTAATTATATCCAAAATTTGGGGTTCTTACAGTATTAATATTAAAGAGGATTCCCGGTAAACCCTCATTAGAAATCCGTGAAATATTCTCACGAACGATCAATCGAAACGGGTAATAACCGGATACAGAAACAAGCAGAGGAAGCAAGAGTCTTGTGCAAGCTACTAGTATAAATATCTAGTAACTAAACTAGAAGCAAGGAACTAGCACCTTAGAGGAAGAACTAAGTACTTAGCAAGTAACTACCTAGTTAAGCTCTAACCACCATAAAACCAACACATGTCTTACCATTTCATCATCCAACACCTCATCACTTTGATAAAGTGACTTTTTCAAGATATTATGTTGCTAGTGGATGAGAGTGGATGAGATTAAAACACCAAAAATCAAAAGAACCAAGCAACTCTCCCCCCCCCCTTGCAAAGAACCATTCGGCCTTACCATTAATTCAAAATCCAAACTCCACCTTCCCACCATTGTTTGTTCTTGAAATAATTAAGGTGAGTCTTACATTTCATAAAACTTATCTCCTCAAAATCTTAGCTTCAAACTCATCCTTTTCCATTTTCAAAAAAATCAAACAAGAGGAGGGTGAATAGTGTTCATCAAGTACTAACTTTGTTTTCTTGATTTTTCATGGTTGATCAAGCAAGCATAATCACTCCTAAGGACCATACAAGGCTTAGTAAGGCTATATCACTACCTAAGGAAGGTATAAAGCTCTTGAAACCCTAACCCTTGTTTGAGATTTAAGCATGTTTATGATAGTTATAACTTAGTTATGGTTATGTTAAGATTATAAGCATGATTATGTATGGATTTTGGATTAATGATGTAAATAGCTAGATGAACGGAAAGGCATTGCTTGGCCTCAGTTCATGTATATAAGTCATGTATATGTTGTTTGGGTTGGATACTATGTTTATGGGAAGATTCGAAATTGGTAGATATTCGATTTACAGCCGTTATAATGCCCGATTTTACAATACCATGTTTTGTATGCAATTTTCCATGTCAAAACCCTACTGTCCAGAGACCTTATCTGCCATGATAGGATAGGTAATGTTCTAAGCTTCGTTTTGATATAAAGATCACGTGAAACGGACTTACGGTTTAGGATTTATGACCAAATTACTAAAAGTAGTTCGAATCCGTAAACGAAAGTTCGTAACTGAAATTGAACCCTCGTAAGCTATGTAACGTCATGGCGAATCTTGGTAAATAAATACTAGGGGTAAGAAGGAAGGTGTGAAAGAAAACCGTATGTCAAAAAGAGCATTTTTCGATTTATTAAAAATGTTCGAGTCAAGGTTAAACGCGAACGAACCCCTAAAAGACGACTCTTTTATAACTTCGGTAAAACACTTAGAAAACGGGCGATAAAACTCGGAGTATAATATTGGTTCGTAACGATCAACCTTAAAGCTCATATGACTTAAGTATGTCCCAAGTATAAGTGCAGTGACATGTCGTATTAACGAACGAATGTCGGGTCTGATCAGTGATAATAAGTAATCCACTAAAAGGGGTATAACGAGATAACTCGAGAACGTGTTTCGATTTAAGTATAACTTAACTTTTAATATGTTAAGTGATTAATCCCGAATGCCTTGGCTATTTATAGATCACCAAGCTGAATCGGGACCCGCTACCACTACCCCTTACCGTACTCGACAACCAGGCAAGTTTCAATTCCCTTCTTTTAGGCTGTTGTTGTGATTGAATAAATATATATATATATATATGATTGCTGATATACATATGCCATTGCATGCATGCCTACTTTCAAGTTGAATTGATATACTTGTTCCCTGAATGTTATTGTTGGCTTATAAGCTAGATAGTTACATATCAGTTATAAGCCGGTTATTGTAAGACCCTCATAGAAGGGCGTATACATCTTATTAATCAAATATAGACCGGGAGTCAATATTCCTTGATATATCGAGATTACCTCGGAGTAAAATATTTAAGTAAATATTTTCTATTATTTGGGCGACGAATATTATTTGAATATTCGTTCGAGACTAATTATTTTAACGATCCTTACTTCAAATAATTATTTGAACGTAACCATTCAACGAATAATATTTCTCAATATTCATTCAGAGTCGAATTGATTATCGATTATTATTTCGAATATTCTTCTAAAGATGAGACTACTAAATGAATATTATTTGGATATTCTTTTAGAATATTATTTTATTAAATAAATATTACTTTTGAATATTCATTTAAGATATTAAATACTTGATGAATATTATTTTAATATTCATCTGAAGCTTGATTTAATTATCGAATATTATCTCGAATATTCCTTAAGGCTTGGATTACTAAATGAATATTACTTTATATTCATTTAGGATATTATTCATTAAATGAATATTACTTTTGAATATTCATTTAAATTCCTAATTAATTATGAATATTACCTTAAATATTCTTTTCAGGTCTTATTAATTAATGAATATTGTTTTGAATATTCATTTAAATATTTATTTATTCAATAAATATTCTCCTGATGTTTCTTCAGGGATTATTTTGAGAAATACTCTGATTAAAGATATTCTTTCATATTCCCAAATATTCTTTAAATATTTTAACTCAATAAATATTCTCTGAATATTTATTCCATACTTAGAATAATCTCGATAAGGTTTATCTTCTTCGATTATTACAGAAAATATCTCGGAGTCATATTATTATTAATCTTATATCAAGAAAGGTTCTCAGACATCATTCTTCTTTGAGCCTATCTCCTTAATAATAAGGGAACCTTACTTGGAAAATGTTATTTATCTTGTCGACTTCCCGGTCATAAAGTATTCCCTTCACCCGCAACTCGGGTGCTGTTAACTTATTAAGTCGTTGCTTACCTTCTCATCTTTCGAGGGGTAAGATTACTGGAACAAGTTGATATCCGTTACCAAGTAATAGCTTGGGAGTTATTGGTAAATTTTCCTTTCCAACTAGATACGACTACTTTGTGGAGTCTTATCAACAAGTATTATACTTGGGGAAAGGGGGACGAACGTTACATTCAGAATCATGAATTCTATTTGAACTAGGAGTCGTGTAAGAGGCCGAGTAGCGCCGGTCCATCCCCTTTGGCCCAACCGTTGGCCGGGGAGAGCTAGTAAGGCGGTATACAAGTAAAGCCGTCAGTTCTTCCTTCTACCGGTAGTAAATCTAAATTGAGCTGTGCGATCTCGACTGATCATCAAGATTGGAACAGCGGGCGCGGTGAATACTCCATCATTGGTTCATCATCCAAATTTATTTATTTCCTGCAACATGATTACTGTTGGCAGAGTTGGAAAAGTGTCATAACTGGAATTGCAACCTTTTCTTGCAAGTTCCTCTTCTTAATAACAATAAGAATATCTCGCTTACTTTGATGTAGCAGATATTTCTTCAAACAAATACTTTCAGTTACCTTGTAACTTCATCGTTCATATTATACTGGCATCATTTCCGTAAATGCATGGCATATGGTTTGAAAGATAGCTTTGAACTGTTTTAAATTATCGTTCAGTTATATATTTGTTGGTGGGCTTTCGCTCACCCTTGCTTTGTTTATATTATGTCACAACAACAGCTAGGATAGATGGCTCGCGTCAGGCGCACTCGGCGCAAGCAGGTTACCCGACCCACCAGACTACCCGCTGAGATGCTAGCCGCCATTGCTGAGGTAGCATAGTTAGACAGCTTTTGTTTCCTGTTTAACTATATGTATAATTAATGTAATCAACGGCAAAACTTTTAAACCTATGATGTTATCCTTTTGGGATTGTAATAACTTTTATTCGTAACCCTTTAATGTAAGACTTATTTCAATTTCATCTCTGGGACTATAACTGTTGTGTGTGTGTGAGTGGTATTTATTGTGGGGTCACAGCATGTGATTTATTTATTGTGGACTCAAGTCAAGTATTATGAATGGATGTAAGACCGTAACCACCAGATCCCTGACCCCGGATCTGGGGGTGTTACAGAGATGGTATCAGAGCGAGAGTTATATATCCCAAGAGATGATACGACGTTATATAATAATAAATTCAATAATATAATAAGAACCCTTGCCAGGTTCACCTAAAACCCTTACGGGAACTTTTTAAGTATCATGATAGTAACATAGTTCGTCTTGTGTAGGCGAGCGACTTGTCGGCCCAGGAGGCAGCTGCGAGACAGCATGATGAGGACATGTTCCGGACTAGGGACCCATACTATGAGCACTTGCCTGAGGAGGATACTGAGCCTGAGGAGGAGGACGCTGAGGAGGTCCAGGTTGATGCTGATACTGATGTGATCGAGTTTGAGGAGGAGGACCCTGAGGAGGTCCAGGATGATGCTGACACAGATGTTGTTGAGACTGAGGGGGAGGAGGACCCGGAGGGGATCCAGACAGGACAGGATGCTGAGTTAGTGGTTGAGGATGATGATTATTGGGTTGTGTCTGAGATCAGGACTTTGGGAGATGACACTGATATGACCACGGATCAGGTGGTGCCGGTAGATGAGGGTGTTGAGGGAGATATAGATGAGCCAGTAGTTGGTGCTGTAGGGAGTTCTGGACTTTTTGTGCCACTCCTCCCTGTTGAGAGAGCCCCTACCCCACCACCACTACCTGTGAGCCCGTACCCCGACGAGTTTGAGGAGCTTACCCCAGAGCCCCAGCAGACAGAGACTGCCGCTCCAGCTGAGCCATCCACCCCACCTCATGCCCCGATAGGAGGAGTCCCAGTATGTGTTCACAACTTGATTGTGAACGGGCTTTATAGAGAGTTGTCTGTGGCAGATGCCAGGTTGGCAGAGTCTAGGAGTGAGTTAGCAGCAGAGAGAGCCGCCCGGATGAGGTTGCAGGGCAGGAGGACTATCAGTGACAGGGTTGGGTATAGGGCTGTGACCCGCATCGAGCTGAGGGCTCGGGTGAGGGTGCGACAGTTGCCTACTGATGGGCATGGTAGGGTAGACAGAGCAGAGGCTGAGGAGGTTTTCCGCATCGCCATGGGGAGGGTTCGGAGGATGTTTCGTCGTGGCGGCTGATTTCAGATGTAGTGATGCAGTGGTCTAGTTGTCTAGTCATGTACGGACATAGTAGTGCCGGCTTTTGTAGGGATGGTCTTCTTGTACTTGTTTTCCCTTTTTGCAGACTAGACAGATAGACAGCGTATTTCACTTTTGACTTGTTGTTGTTGTTAGGATGGCTGTACTTTAAACTATCGTTGTAACTCGGATGTTGTACCTTTTCGGTACCTGGTATATATTTGTTTCCATTCCAGTCATTACAATTTTGTTGGGATGTGATCACGAGTTTATTAGCATATGTATTACTTTTCGATTAAGTTGCCATGAGATATAAAACTGTGGGATTTTAAACCCAATCATGTAAATAATTATGCAAGGAAAAATCCTTTAAAACAGGTAAGTGAACCTAATGTATAATTTTCCAAATTTTCAGTAAAATGCCTCCAAGACGAATGGGCACTAGGGCTAACCCCCGAGAATCTACTGACCAAGAGAGTCACAACCAACACGGGGAAAACCATGAAAGTAGTGAGGAACAAGATCAGGACTATAATGAGCAAGAAGATTCCCAGTATGGAGCAGAGGATGAACCCCTGTACTCTGAAGAATTTGAAAGGGAAATAGAGGGTGGAGAAACTGAAGTAGAACAGGAAGGGGAGAACCAGGGCGGAAACCCTATGGGCCAGTTTATGGATCTACTTAGGCAGAATTTGAACCAATACCCCCAACCACCACCAGGCAACAACACTTCAGTGGCAAATTCCTTTAGGGCCTTTAAGTCCCTTAAGCCCCCAGAGTTCCACGGATCGGCTGATCCCGTTGAGGCGAGGGCCTGGATCAAGGAAATGGAAAAGTCTTTTGAGATTCTGAGTATCAATGAGGCTCAGAAGACTGTTTTTGATACTTACCTACTAAAGGGAGAGGCCAATTATTGGTGGGAAGCCAAGAAGAACATGGAGACTGAAGCTGTCATAGCCTGGGAAAGGTTCAAACAATTGTTCCTGGAGAAGTACTTCCCGAAGTTCATGAAAACCCAGATGGAACTTAAGTTCTTGGAACTGAAACAGAACAATATGTCAGTGGCTGACTATGAGGCCAAATTTACTGAGCTATCGAGATTTGTGCCAGAGTTTGTAGACACAGAAGAGAAGAAAGCTAACAGGTTTCAACAAGGGCTGAAGCAGTGGATCCAGAATAGGGTGGCTGTTTTAGAGATTACAGATTATGCCACCTTGGTGCAGAAGGCAACCATTGTGGAGGCTGGTAGTGATCAGATGCAGAGAGAGAGAGAGAGAAAGGGGGGATAAAGAGAAAGCATGTTAGTATGGGCGGAAGATCCGCTGGAGGAAAACCCCCAACCAAGTTTAATCGAGGAGCGGTTTCCCTACCAGGGAGGAATGTAGGGTTTAAACCATCTGCGAGTGTAAGTGTGAGCCAGGGCGGCCATCAATCAGGAATGTCCCGTTCCAACCCTTCTCGACCTCCATTGCCATTGTGTGCTACTTGTGGGAAGAGGCACTCCGGGGTGTGCAACCTGAAGCAGATAAACTGTTATGAGTGTGGGCGAGCTGGGCATTATGCTACCGCTTGCACCACGGTCATCCCTAACAGCACAACCTGTTTCCAGTGTGGACAGCGAGGGCACATAAGGAAGGATTGCCCAAAGAGCAAACCAGCAGCATCAAGAGCAAGCAAGGTTGCCTCAAATAGGCCACCAACTGCTAGGACTTTCAATATGTCAGTACAAGATGCCGTGAGGGACACATATGTGATAGCAGGTACTTTTTCTCTCAATTCAGTCAGTGCAAATATCTTATTTGATTCAGGAGCAACTAAGTCTTTTATATCTAGAGATTTTGCGCATAAGTTGAAACTTAAAACCCAGCCACTAAGAGATTCCTTACTAGTAGAAATAGCTAATCAGGAAATCGTACCGGTTAATCAAATTCACCCCGATTGTAAGCTAGAAATAGGAGGACGATCCTTCTATGTCGATTTAATTCCTTTTAAGCTAGGGGAATTCGATGTCATTTTGGGTATGGATTGGTTGTCTCGCAATGATGCGCGGATAGATTGTAAAGGGAAAAAGGTTAAGTTGAAAACCCCAGGGAAGAAAGAAATATTGTTTAAGGGGATGCGACAGACCCAGAAAATTCTGACCATGGCGCAAACCAAGAGATTGTTACGAAAAGGGAACGAGGCTTATTCAGCCTACGTTATAGATACTCAGAAGGAAGTGCCAAGATTGCAAGACATTCTGGTAGTTAATGAGTTCGAGGACGTGTTCCCACAAGATCTTCCCGGACTACCACCTGATAGGGTAATTGAGTTTGCCATCGAATTAGCCCCGGGGACGGCGCCGGTTTCGAAGGCCCCGTACCGACTAGCCCCAGTAGAAATGAAGGAGCTAGCTAAACAATTACAGGAATTGTTGGATAAGGGCATGATAAGGCCCAGTGTGTCGCCTTGGGGCGCACCAGTGTTGTTTGTTAAGAAAAAGGATGGAAGTATGAGGTTATGCATCGACTACAGAGAATTGAACAAGTTAACCATAAAGAATAAGTATCCATTGCCCAGGATAGACGATTTGTTTGACCAGCTAAGAGGAGCTGAATACTTCTCTAAGATTGATTTGAGAACGGGATATCACCAACTGAAGATCAAACCTGAAGACATCCCGAAGACTGCATTCCGCACCAGATATGGACATTATGAGTTCTTAGTTATGTCATTTGGATTGACCAACGCCCCAGCAGCCTTCATGGACCTAATGAATAGAGTGTTCAAGGAATATTTGGACAAATTCGTGATAGTTTTCATTGATGATATTCTCATCTACTCAAAGACAGAGGCAGAACATGCTGAACATTTAAGGATAACCTTAGAAATACTCAGGAAAGAGCAGTTATATGCCAAGTTCTCCAAGTGTGAGTTTTGGAAAAATGAGGTACAATTCTTAGGGCACGTGATCAATAGAGAAGGAGTGTTGGTTGACCCCTCCAAGATAGAAGCAGTTTCAAACTGGGAACGGCCAACTACTCCAACCGAGGTGAGAAGTTTCATTGGACTGGCCGGATATTACAGGAGATTTGTCCAAGACTTTGCGAAAATCGCAGCTCCATTAACTCGACTTACCCGTAAAACCGAGAAATTTGAATGGACTGAGAAATGCGAGAAGAGCTTCCAAGAGTTAAAGAAGAGGCTGGTGACAGCCCCAGTGCTGGCATTACCTGATGGAAAAGGAGATTTCGTGATTTACAGTGATGCTTCGCATAAAGGACTGGGATGCGTGCTTATGCAGCACGGCAAGGTAATAGCGTATGCGTCTAGGCAATTGAAGGATTATGAAGTCAGATATCCCACGCATGATCTAGAACTAGCAGCCATAGTCTTCGCTTTAAAGATTTGGAGACACTACCTGTATGGGGAAAAATGCGAGATTTACACAGACCATAAGAGCCTCAAATACATTTTCACTCAGAAAGAGCTTAACATGCGCCAGAGGAGATGGTTAGAGTTAATCAAGGATTACGACTGTGAAATTCGCTATCACCCGGGCAAAGCCAATGTGGTGGCTGACGCCCTTAGTCAGAAAGAGAAGCTCAAGATGATAACTTCAGAGAAAGAGCTAGTGAAGGATTTTGAGAAGTTGGAAATCGAGGTTAAGATACCTGGAGAGGGCCAAGAAATGTTGATGGAAATTAGAATCCAACCTCCATTGCTAGAAAAGATTAGACTGTGCCAGGAACGAATGATGGAGGAAGAAAAGAACTCCACGGAAGAGCTAATGACCGGGGAGGAAATTAAGTGCGAAAGAGACAAGGAAGGGATCATGAGGTACACATACAGGATATGGATCCCAAATGTTCAGGAACTCAAGAATGAGATTTTAAATGAGGCACACAACTCAAGATACTCAGTGCACCCCGGTAGCACCAAAATGTATAGGGATTTGAAGGAGTATTACTGGTGGCCCAATATGAAAAAGGACGTAGTAGAGTGGGTAAGCAGATGCTTGACCTGCCAACGAGTGAAGGCAGAGCACCAGAAACCCAGCGGACTTCTACATCCCTTAGAGATTCCAGAATGGAAATGGGAACATATAGCCATGGATTTCGTAGTAGGTTTACCAAGGACCAAGGCTAATCATGACGCCATATGGGTAATTGTAGATCGACTGACGAAATCGGCTCACTTTCTCCCGATCAACGAAAGGTACACGGTCGACAGACTAGTGGACATCTACTTAAAAGAGATAGTGGCGCGACATGGAGTCCCAGTCGCAATAGTATCCGATCGAGATCCTAGATTTAACTCCAGGTTTTGGAGAAGTTTTCAAGAATGTGTAGGGACCGGCTGAACATGAGCACAGCCTACCACCCCCAGACAGATGGGAAAAGTGAAAGGACCATCCAAACGCTAGAGGATATGTTAAGAGTCTGCGCGATAGACTTCAAGGGAAGTTGGGATGATCACTTGCCATTGGTTGAGTTCTCCTATAATAACAGTTATCATTCAAGCATTGGGATGCCACCTTATGAGGCCCTTTATGGAAGAAAATGTCGATCTCCCTTGTATTGGGATGAAGTTGGAGAGCGAAAGATGCTCAGGCCTGAAGTGGTCCAACGAACTAAAGATGCAGTAGATCTAATCAGAGGACGGCTGGTAGCAGCCCAGGATCGACAAAAGAAATATGCCGACTTAGCTCGGAAAGGCAAGGAATACGAGGTAGGGGACCTAGTGTTCTTGAAAGTGTCACCTTGGAAAGGTTTAATGAGATTTGGGAAGAAAGGAAAGCTGAGTCCCAGATACATTGGACCATTTGAGATCTTGAGACGGATTGGGGAAATAGCTTATGAGCTCGCATTGCCCCCGAATCTACAGCAGGTGCACAATGTGTTCCATGTTTCGATGCTGAGGAAGTATAATCCGGATGCTAAGCATATTGTGGAGTATGAGCAAGTGGACATGCAACCAGACCTGACCTATGTGGAGCAACCTGTGGAAATCATAGACCGGAAAGAACAAGTGCTCCGAAACAAGGTCATTCAGCTAGTCAGAGTTCTGTGGCAGAACCACAATGTAGAAGAATCCACCTGGGAACTTGAAAGCGCAATGCAAGAGAAGTACCCCCACTTGTTTTCAAACTGATTCCGGGACGGAATCCTTTTAAGGAGGGGAGACTGTAAGAACCCACATTTTGGGTGGAATTAAAACTTTTATGTATTTAAAAATGTAAGAATGAATAGTGGATACGGCTACAATGTAATAATTGATATTTGGGAAAGAATGAATGGAATTCGACTTTATTATGTTTATGTCTTGAAGAATGCTAAAGGGTGACAACATAGGTAAGAATAATCTATCTTCTAAGGGAATAAGATATGGCAACTTCAAGCAAGAGAATACTCTCATGTCATCCAGATCGATAACGATTAATCCAGTAGTTCCGTAAAAAGGTTAAGGAACGATCGAAAGAGAATACGGACAATTATACAACCCTAAGAGAACAAGTAAAGAATACAGAATGAATAGTGTTTTGGTGGGAGTATATAATAATATGAGACGACACTATATAGAAGTATTCTGAACGGATTTCCGAGTTCGTATTAGTGATCCAGGGGGAAAATAAGTGTATGTAAAAGCTGTCGGATTCTGAAAAACCGCACTTTTATTTTCTCCGAGAGTTCCCTGGACACTGATAGCCTTAAGTATTTAACGAATGGATTTAAGGAATATAAATTGGAAAGTTAGAATGAAAGATGGAGAATGAAAGTATTAATATTAAAGAGGATTCCCGGTAAACCCTAATTAGAAATCCGTGAAATATTCTCACGAACGATCAATCGAAACGGGTAATAACCGGATACAGAAACAAGCAGAGGAAGCAAGAGTCTTGTGCAAGCTACTAGTATAAATATCTAGTAACTAAACTAGAAGCAAGGAACTAGCACCTTAGAGGAAGAACTAAGTACTTAGCAAGTAACTACCTAGTTAAGCTCTAACCACCATAAAACCAACACATGTCTTACCATTTCATCATCCAACACCTCATCACTTTGATAAAGTGACTTTTTCAAGATATTATGTTGCTAGTGGATGAGAGTGGATGAGATTAAAACACCAAAAATCAAAAGAACCAAGCAACTCTCCCCCCCCCCTGCAAAGAACCATTCGGCCTTACCATTAATTCAAAATCCAAACTCCACCTTCCCACCATTGTTTGTTCTTGAAATAATTAAGGTGAGTCTTACATTTCATAAAACTTATCTCCTCAAAATCTTAGCTTCAAACTCATCCTTTTCCATTTTCAAAAAAATCAAACAAGAGGAGGGTGAATAGTGTTCATCAAGTACTAACTTTGTTTTCTTGATTTTTCATGGTTGATCTAGCAAGCATAATCACTCCTAAGGACCATACAAGGCCTAGTAAGGCTATATCACTACCTAAGGAAGGTATAAAGCTCTTGAAACCCTAACCCTTGTTTGAGATTTAAGCATGTTTATGATAGTTATAACTTAGTTATGGTTATGTTAAGATTATAAGCATGATTATGTATGGATTTTGGATTAATGATGTAAATATCTAGATGAACGGAAAGGCATTGCTTGTCCTCAGTTCATGTATATAAGTCATGTATATGTTGTTTGGGTTGGATACTATGTTTATGGGAAGATTCGAAATTGGTAGATATTCGATTTACAGCCGTTATAATGAACGATTTTACAATACCATGTTTTGTATGCCATTTTCCATGTCGAACCCTACTGTCCAGAGACCTTATCTGCCATGATAGGATAGGTAATGTTCTAAGCTTAGTTTTGATATAAAGATCACGTGAAACGGACTTACGGTTTAGGATTTATGACCAAATTACTAAAAGTAGTTCGAATCCGTAAACGAAAGTTCGTAACTGAAATTGAACCCTCGTAAGCTATGTAACGTCATGGCAAATCTTGGTAAATAAATACTAGGGGTAAGAAGGAAGGTGTGAAAGAAAACCGTATGTCAAAAAGAGCATTTTTCGATTTATTAAAAATGTTCGAGTCAAGGTTAAACGCGAACGAACCCGTAAAAGACGACTCTTTTATAACTTCGGTAAAACACTTAGAAAACGGGCGATAAAACTCGGAGTATAATATTGGTTCGTAACGATCAACCTTAAAGCTCATATGACTTAAGTATGTCCCAAGTATAAGTGCAGTGACATGTCGTATTAAAGAACGAATGTCGGGTCTGATCAGTGATAATAAGTAATCCACTAAAAGGGGTATAACGAGATAACTCGAGAACGTGTTTCGATTTAAGTATAACTTAACTTTTAATATGTTAAGTGATTAATCCCGAATGCCTTGGCTATTTATAGATCACCAAGATGAACCGGGACCCGCTACCACTACCCCTTACCGTACTCGACTACCAGGCAAGTTTCAATTCTCTTCTTTTAGGCTGTTGTTGTGATTGAATAAATATATATATATGATTGCTGATATACATATGCCATTGCATGCATGCCTACTTTCAAGTTGAATTGATATACTTGTTCCCTGAATGTTATTGTTGGCTTATAAGCTAGATAGTTACATATCAGTTATAAGCCGGTTATTGTAAGACCCTCATAGAAGGGCGTATACATCTTATTAATCAAATATAGACCGGGAGTCAATATTCCTTGATATATCGAGATTACCTCGGAGGAAAATATTTAAGTAAATATTTTCAATTATTTGGGCGACAAATATTATTTGAATATTCGTTCGAGACTAATTATTTTAACGATCCTTACTTCAAATAATTATTTGAACGTAACCATTCAACGAATAATATTTCTCAATATTCATTCAGAGTCGAATTGATTATCGATTATTATTTCGAATATTCTTCTAAAGATGAGACTACTAAATGAATATTATTTGGATATTCTTTTAGAATATTATTTTATTAAATAAATATTACTTTTGAATATTCATTTAAGATATTAAATACTTGATGAATATTATTTTAATATTCATCTGAAGCTTGATTTAATTATCGAATATTATCTCGAATATTCCTTAAGGCTTGGATTACTAAATGAATATTACTTGATATTCATTTAGGATATTATTCATTAAATGAATATTACTTTTGAATATTCATTTAAATTCCTAATTAATTATGAATATTACCTTAAATATTCTTTTCAGGTCTTATTAATTAATGAATATTGTTTTGAATATTCATTTAAATATTTATTTATTCAATAAATATTCTCCTGATGTTTCTTCAGGGATTATTTTGAGAAATACTCTGATTAAAGATATTCTTTCATATTCCCAAATATTCTTTAAATATTTTAACTCAATAAATATTCTCTGAATATTTATTCCATACTTAGAATAATCTCGATAAGGTTTATCTTCTTCGATTATTACAGAAAATATCTCGGAGTCATATTATTATTAATCTTATATCAAGAAAGGTTCTCAGACATCATTCTTCTTTGAGTCTATCTCCTTAATAATAAGGGAACCTTACTTGGAAAATGTTATTTATCTTGTCGACTTCCCGGTCATAAAGTATTCCCTTCACCCGCAACTCGGGTGCTGTTAACTTATTAAGTCGTTGCTTACCTTCTCATCTTTCGAGGGGTAAGATTACTGGAACAAGTTGATATCCGTTACCAAGTAATAGCTTGGGAGTTATTGGTAAATTTTCCTTTCCAACTAGATACGACTACTTTGTGGAGTCTTATCAACAAGTATTATACTTGGGGAAAGGGGGACGAACGTTACATTCAGAATCATGAATTCTATTTGAACTAGGAGTCGTGTAAGAGGCCGAGTAGCGCCGGTCCATCCCCTTTGGCCCAACCGTTGGCCGGGGAGAGCTAGTAAGGCGGTATACAAGTAAAGCCGTCAGTTCTTCCTTCTACCGGTAGTAAATCTAAATTGAGCTATGCGATCTCGACTGATCATCAAGATTGGAATAGCGGGCGCGGTGAATACTCCATCATTGGTTCATCATCCAAATTTATTTATTTCCTGCAACATTATTACTGTTGGCAGAGTTGGAAAAGTGTCATAACTGGAATTGCAACCTTTTCTTGCAAGTTCCTCTTCTTAATAACAATAAGAATATCTCGCTTACTTTGATGTAGCAGATATTTCTTCAAACAAATACTTTCAGTTACCTTGTAACTTCATCGTTCATATTATACTGGCATCATTTCCGTAAATGCATGGCATATGGTTTGAAAGATAGCTTTGAACTGTTTTAAATTATCGTTCAGTTATATATTTGTTGGTGGGCTTTCGCTCACCCTTGCTTTGTTTATATTATGTCACAACAACAGCTAGGACAGATGGCTCGCGTCAGGCGCACTCGGCGCAAGCAGGTTACCCGACCCACCGGACTACCCGCTGAGATGCTAGCCGCCATTGCTGAGGTAGCATAGTTAGACAGCTTTTGTTTCCTGTTTAACTATATGTATAATTAATGTAATCAACGGCAAAACTTTTAAACCTATGATGTTATCCTTTTGGGATTGTAATAAATTTTATCCGTAACCCTTTAATGTAAGACTTATTTCAATTTCATCTCTGGGACTATAACTGTTGTGTGTGTGTGAGTGGTATTTATTGTGGGGTCACAGCATGTGATTTATTTATTGTGGACTCAAGTCAAGTATTATGAATGGATGTAAGACCGTAACCACCAGATCCCTGACCCCGGATCTGGGGGTGTTACAGCTCTCAATTCATTAATAGCTTTTTGAGACTCATCAAATCTTCCATTCAGAGTTTTGAGTTGAACAATGGTTGCTTGCAGACTTGAGATAATATCAGGATTTGAGACCTTCGTGGCAGATTGATGAACAAATTTAGCTGCTCTTTCAACAGGAAAAATACAGTCTGACTTATACCAATCCCTTGAATTCTTGGCAAAGTGCTCAGCTTCAATGTTATGTTGATCTGAGGGTTTAGAAAAAGGTGTGTGCTTAGCATCAGTTTGAACTGGTATAATCTGAGAAGAGTTTGACTCTGCACTTGCTTCATCTTCAACATTAACAGCTGTATTTTCAACTTGATCAGTATGTACTGCAACATTTTCTTCAACAATCTCTGCAGTTGTGTCTCTAGCCTCAACAGACTTTGGAACTTCAACTTGTTCAACCTCTTCACCTTATTCAAGAACCTGGTGAGCATCAGAGAATAACTCAGTGTGTGATGCCACTGTTTCATCAAGTACTACAGTTGGCTGATCAGCTGCACCAGTTTCTTCAGAATTTACAATGATAGGTGAAGGAGGAACAGTAATGTGATCAGAGAATGGTATAAATGTTTCAACAAAATAATCCGTAGCAGTAAAACCTTCTCTGTTGTCCTCATCCATTTGTACATTGACAGGTGTTTTGACAGCTTCTTCTGCAGTATATGTCTCAACAGTAGGTATATCCTTGGAAATCACCTCTGGAGCTTCAAAATGAACATCTTCATCAGATTCATCAAGAATTAATCTCCTTCTCTTAGCTGGAGGATTCACTTCTGCTCTCTCTTCTGCTGAAACAGAATCATCAGGTATAGAAGGAGATTTAGGTTTGTTAACCCGTTCCTTATACTTCTTTGGCTTAGAAGCTGCAGTTATCCTCTGTTTTCTTGATGGCCATATAGCCTTGCTTTTCTTTGGTTTCTTAGGTTTTGATTATGGTTGAGGTTGAGGTTGTGATGAAGATTGTGGTTGTGGAGATGTAGTTGTAGTGATTGGCTCAGTGTTTATGGTTTGAGGTGGGTCAATGTTTGTGGGTTGAGGTGGTGACTGTGGAGGTTCAATGATTGGTTCGTTTTGTGGTTCTTGTTGTTCTTGTGGTTGGTTGAGGAAGTTTCTGAGAGCAAGAGGATAGATAAACTCTGGTATTTGCTCTTTGTTAGCATCCTTATTTGTCAAATCAGAGAACATTCTCTTATGACATTGTAAAGGTTGTATAACATCCTCATCAGCAATTGTTAAATTTGGTAAACAGGCAGAGAATAAACATTGACAGAAACGAGAGAAATAAACAGTTGTACTAGACTCTGCAAGTTTTTCACCTAAATTCATAAGTACAAGACGACCAAAATCAAAATTGCTCCCATTAATAAGAGAATACCCGATTTGAAGACTTTCACCAGGAATTGCATCCCAGTTGGTGACCTTCTTGCCAAATGCACGAGTAATGCAATCAAATAAGAAGCTCCACTCCTTCCTGAGCCTTGGCCTTCTGACATCCCCAATCTTATCCAAAGAACCAGAAAACCGTATTTGTTGTAACATTTCTTTCAATTGACCCACAACAGCCACAGAGTATGAAGTGTGAGTGTTAAAATCCAAAACCTCACGAACAGTTGCAGGAGTTATGACAAACTCTTGATCTTCATAGGTAAACACAATTGATGGAGTCCCATTTTCTCCACCATCATCATAAACCGAGTTTTTCCAGAAGATTGAGATTTGTGTGGCTGAGAGTGTCTCTGGTTGAACAAGAGCCTTACCAATCTCAGAGTCTCTTAAGAAGTTTTGAATCGGATGAAATGATGTTGGAGCTTTAGCAGTGTCTAGAATTGTAGCATAATTGTAACACCCCCAGATCCGGGGTCCGGGATCCGGTGGTTACGGTTTCCAATTCTGTCCACAACAATTGAACTTTCCTTAACATAAAATAAATTACGTCTCTATAACCCAACACAACAATATAAAACACACCCGTTATAGTCCCAGAGATGAAATCAGAGTAACAATCAAATTTTTATTAATCACATTATGAGTTCTTACAATCCAAAAGAATTTCAATATAAATACATACTCTTTGCCATCCATTTACATAAGTCATACTAGACCATATTCTTGGTACTGAAAGAATAAATATACCCTACCAATAGCTTCTTCTTCAGCTCTGGTAGTCTCATCGTCCTCGCCCGCGTCGAGTGCGCCTTGTGCGAGTCATCTGGTCTAGCTGTTGTTGTGATATAATAATAAAGAAAGGGTGAGCAATAGCCCACCAACAATAATATATAACTGAATGATAATGTATAACAGTTCAAAAGTATCTTTCAAACCATATGCCATGCATTTACGGAAATGATGCCAGTATAATATGAACGATGAAGTTACACGGTAACTTGAAGTATTTGTTAGTAGAAATATCTGCTACATCAAAGTAAGCGAGATATTCTTATTGTTATTAAGAAGAGGAACTTGCAAGAAAAGGTTGCAATTCCAGTTATGACACTTTTCCAACTCTGCCAACAGTAATCATGTTGCAGGAAATAAATAAATTTGGATGATGAACCAATGATGGAGTATTCACCGCGCCCGCTGTTCCAATCTTGATGATCAGTCGAGATCGTACAGCTCAATTTAGATTT
Source organism: Saposhnikovia divaricata (assembly GCA_036435485.1). Taxonomy (NCBI): domain Eukaryota; kingdom Viridiplantae; phylum Streptophyta; class Magnoliopsida; order Apiales; family Apiaceae; genus Saposhnikovia; species Saposhnikovia divaricata. Next base: position 57,956,457 of record CM071600.1, on the reverse strand, counting down.
ACTACCGGTAGAAGGAAGAACTGACGGTTTTACTTGTCTACCGCCTTATTAGCTCTCCCCGGCCAACGCTTGGGCCAAAGGGGATGGACCGGCGCTACTCGGCCTCTTACACGACTCCTAGTTCAAATAGAATTCATGATTCTGAATGTAACGTTCGTCCCCCTTTCCCCAAGTATAATACTTGTTGATAAGACTCCACAAAGTAGTCGTATCTTGTTGGAAAGGAAAATTTACCAATAACTCCCAAGCTATTACTTGGTAACGGATATCAACTTGTTCCAGTAATCTTACCCCTCGAAAGATGAGAAGGTAAGCAACGACTTAATAAGTCAACAGCACCCGAGTTGCGGGTGAAGGGAATACTTTATGACCGGGAAGTCGACAAGATAAATAACATTTTCCAAGTAAGGTTCCCTTATTATTAAGGAGATAGACTCAAAGAAGAATGATGTCTGAGAACCTTTCTTGATATAAGATTAATAATAATATGACTCCGAGATATTTTCTGTAATAATCGAAGAAGATAAACCTTATCGAGATTATTCTAAGTATGGAATAAATATTCAGAGAATATTTAATGAGTTAAAATATTTAAAGAATATTTGGGAATATGAAAGAATATCTTTAATCAGAGTATTTCTCAAAATAATCCCTGAAGAAATATCAGGAGAATATTTATTGAATAAATAAATATTTGAATGAATATTCAAAACAATATTCATTAATTAATAAGACCTGAAAAGAATATTTAAGGTAATATTCATAATTAATTAGGAATTTAAATGAATATTCAAAAGTAATATTCATTTAATGAATAATATCCTAAATGAATATCAAGTAATATTCATTTAGTAATCCAAGCCTTAAGGAATATTCGAGATAATATTCGATAATTAAATCAAGCTTCAGATGAATATTAAAATAATATCCATCAAGTATCTAATATCTTAAATGAATATTCAAAATTAATATTTATTTAATAAAATAATATTCTAAAAGAATATCCAAATAATATTCATTTAATAGTCTCATCTTTAGAAGAATATTCGAAATAATAGTCGATAATCAATTCGACTCTGAATGAATATTGAGAAATATTATTCGTTGAACAGTTACGTTCAAATAATTATTTGAAGTAAGGATCGTTAAAATAATTAGTCTCGAACGAATATTCAAATAATATTCGTCGCCCAAATAATTGAAAATATTTACTTAAATATTTTCCTCCGAGGTAATCTCGATATATCAAGGAATATTGACTCTCGGTCTATTTTTGATTAATAAGATGTAGACGCCCTTCTATGAGGGTCTTACAATAACCGGCTTATAACTGATATATAACTATCTAGCTTATAAGCCAACAATAACATTCAGGGAACAAGTATATCAATTCAACTTGAAAGTAGGCATGCATGCAATGGCATATGTATATCAGCAATCATATATATATATATATATATATTTATTCAATCACAACAACAGCCTAAAAGAAGGGAATTGAAACTTGCCTGGTAGTCGAGTACGGTAAGGGGTAGTGGTAGCGGGTCCCGGTTCAGCTTGGTGATCTATAAATAGCCAAGGCATTCGGGATTAATCACTTAACATATTAAAAGTTAAGTTATACTTAATTCGAAACACGTTCTCGAGTTATCTCGTTATACCCCTTTTAGTGGATTACTTTTATCACTGATCCGACCCGACATTCGTTCGTTAATACGACATGTCATTGTACTTATACTTGGGACATACTTAAGTCATATGAGTTCTAAAGTCGATCGTTACGAACCAATACTATACTCCGAGTTTTATCGCCCGTTTTCTAAGTATTTTACCGAAGTTATAAAAGAGTCGTCTTTTAGGGGTTCGTTCGCGTTTAACCTCGACTCGAACATTTTTAATAAATCGAAAAATGATCCTTTTGACATACATTTTTCTTTCACACCGTCGTTTTTACCTCTAGTATTTATTTACCAAGATTCGCCATGACTTTACATATTTTACGAGGGTTCAAATTCAGTTACGAATTCTCGGTTACGGTTTCGAAATACTTTTAGTAAACCGGCCGTAACTCCTAAACCGTAAGTCCGTTTCACGTGATCTTTATATCAAAACGAAGCTTATAACATAAGCTATCCTAAAATGGCAGAAACGTTTCTTGTCAGTAGGGTCTTGATGTGAAAAATGGCATACAAAACATGATATTGTAAAATCGGGCATTATAACGGCTATGTTTACGCGTTTTCCAAAGTTTTTACACTTTATCTCGATCTAACAAAGATCAATCCAACCACACAAACGCATGATAATCATCATGACTAGTCTATCAACAACTCATCTCAACCATCTCATGGATCACAATCCAAACAACAACCATAATCAACTAATAACATAGATCTAAGCATAACATAGCATACTAACACTAAATCATCCATAAAACTCATAAAATCTCAAAATGGTACCAAGGGTTTTTTGGAGCTTGTTACCTTCCTTGGAGAGTGAATAACACTTGGTAAGCCTTGTCTAGTCCTTAGATTACCTTAACAAAGCTTGGATCATCCAAACAAAACAAGAAATCAAAGTTAGTTTCTTAAAATCACTATTCACCCTAGGCTTGGATGATTTATTTGAAAATGGAAAACATGGAGTTTGAAGCCAAGATTTCTAGGGTATCACTTTTATGAATTATAGGACTTACCATAAAAATTTGGAGATCAAACAATGGTGGAAGCTTGGACTTTGGATTTGGAATTTAGGGAGGAAGTCGAATGGAATGTTTTGGAGGGGGAGAGAGTTGCTTGCTTGTTCTTGATCTTTTCCTTGTATTATTGTGTTGCCTTGGATAATATCTTGCTAAAGTAGCTTTATTAAAGTGCCTAGGTCATCCATGATGCAATCAAGAGACATGTGTTGCATTTTGAATGGTTTTCATGCTAAGTATTGGTTTGATATCTAAGTACTACTTCCATCTCCAAGTATGCTAGTTACTTTAAGCCACTTGGTTGCTAGATATTTATTCTAGTAGCTTACACAAGACTCTTGCTTCCTCTGCTTGTTTCTGTGTCCGGTTATTGCCCGTTTCGATTGATCGTTCGTAGGAATATTTCACGGATTTCTAATTAGGGTTTACCGGGAATCCTTTTTAATATTAATACTTTCATTCTCCATCTTTCATTCTAACTTTCCAATTTATATTCCTTAAATCCATTCGTTAAATACTTAAGGCTATCAGTGTCCAGGGAACTCTCGGAGAAAATAAAAGTGCGGTTTTTCAGAATCCGACAGCTTTTACATACACTTATTTTCCCCCTGGATCACTAATACGAACTCGGAAATCCGTCCCGAATGCTTCTATATAGTGTCATCTCATATTATTATATACTCCCACCAAAACACTATTCATTCTGTATTCTTTACTTGTTCTCTTAGGGTGGTACAATTGTCCGTATTCTCTTTCGATCGTTCCTTATCCTTTTCACGGAACTACCGGATTAATCGTTACCGATCTTGGATGATATGAGAATATTCTCCTGCTTGAAAGTGCCATATCTTATTCCCTTAGAAGATAGATTATTCTTACCTATGTTGTTACCCTTTAGCATTCTTCAAGACATAGAAATAATAAAGTCGAATTCCATTCATTCTTTCCAAATATCAATTATTACATTGTAGCCATAACCACTCCTCAGTGGTTTCCTACCTTCATTCTTAAATCAAATATAATAACATCCCAAAATATCGAATCCTCAAAGTTAATATCTCAATTCTTGGATTATAATAATATTTAATCCACTGTCCGGTCAAATATTATACCGAAAAAGAATTTGGAATTTCTGAATTCCGATCGTCTCTGCATTCAATTATTTTCTCCGCGTATTACTAATATGACTTCGAAACATCCATATCACGTCCCGTACATAGGGTGGCGTGAAAAGTTTTCCAACTTACAAAATCACTATTCATCCACCAAATTACTATGCACGTACAGGAAACACTATGCACGTACGGGAAACACTATGCACGTACTCATTTCCCTTCAAGGATCCATTAGCTCCTTCCTGGATGGTAGATTATTCTTATCTAGGTCCTCAACCATCGAATTACTCTATTCTGACAATATACCAATGCATCAGGATCATTGTCCCAAGCAATATCCATTCATTACAATCATTGTTCTTTGAAACCACCATTCATTAGAGCTGGTGACCTTGTTGTCGGAATCATTGTTCTTCATTTTATCATTACTTAATAAAAAGTTTTAATTATATCCAAAATTTTGGGTTCTTACAGTCTCCCCTCCTTAAAAGGATTCCGTCCCGGAATCAGGTAGGAAGCAAAGAGTCGTTTGCCTGTCGTTCCCTTTTTAGCTTCCCGGTCAATTCTTAGTCGTTCTACCCTTCCTCAGCACATCTTCTAGTGCTACAATTCATACTTTATCCTTTTTCCATCAACGTTGCTACTATTCGTACAACTCACTATCCGGGTTATACTCTTACTCGGTCTTATCCTTATTGATACCTGCAGTAACATTGGTATCACTATCACCCCACGATTCGGAGGTAACCTCGCTCGTACTGTGCATTTCCTGATCGCTTTAATCTTCGCAATCTCGATCAATATAGAGAAGTGGAAAGATTTATTGAGAGATCACTATGATCAATTGAACATTTGTTATATTGCATAGTTAGTACAGAAGGGGGCCAGCCTTTAGTACTTGACAAGCAATTAAACAAGTCATTGCATTCCACTTAGACTTCTATCACATAGACAGATAGTCACGTAGCAGTACCTCCCCTCCTAAAAGGGTTGTTCTTCTCAATTCATAAAGAAGATGAATAGGAGAGAAGAAGAGAAAAGAGTTCTAAAGGATTATAGAAAGCTTTCATGGTTGTAGAATATCATACTCAGAATTTACCTCTGAACTATAGAGGTTTATCAAAGAAGAAATTAATCATAATTATATCCAATACTATTTGATCGCAATCTCACGTGTCAACATATCTTGCTGCTTTGTCCATTATTCTCTGGACCTGTACCCTAGTTCCACCTTAGCAACTTACTTTTGGAAAATCTTTGAACCTTTCAGGTTAAATCTTAGTTTCTCGCTTGGCACCATTGTTACTGACATTCCATGTCACACTACTAGCTTTTTCATATCTATAATATTAACACTATCAGGTTGTCATCCCGAGAATTCATCGGAAAACCCATTTATTAATCTATTCCTAACATTCCTTGCTTCCCATTTCGTAGTTGCTTTCCCCGTCCTTTCTTTATCAATCACATCCTTTTTATTATCTGATTCTTATTTACTTCTGTTATTTACTTCCACCTTCATCTCTTTATTGAGACATCTTTTGCACTTGGCACCTCTTTATTGGTATCCCGTCACATTTACTCTATAATCATCACGTTATTTCAATTTAAACTTTCCGAAATGAATCTGGCCCGATTCCTTTAACTTAGATTCATATAATCTACTTCTGCCAACCTTGTTTCTCATCACTTGTTCTTTTCTATCCGTGGTTTTCCACAGATTGTCTTTCGTAAGTCAGACCAGGTCGCACACCTACCTGCTCGCACTCTTATCATCTGTCGAACATCTGCATTTTACTGGCGTAGCCTGGCCACATGAAAACCCGTTATGACCGTGCTATAAGTTTTGGGGGTAAGGCTGGCTCGAATACCGCCGTCCGAACACTTTAAACTCTCAGGTGGCCCAATAAGTCTCGGGCTCAACCGCCCTTCCCTCCAAGTCTCCTTAATTCTTTCCATGGGAATATCTTTAACATCATGAATCATCAACCTCATATTCTCTATCTTGTTTGCGCAGATGTACACTAACATAAACTTGTTTGTCATTCATCAACATGCCATTTATTTAATCAATGGCAGCACTTTCTTTATCTTTACATTGTCATCTATTTTCTTAGAAGAATCACCATCGCTTGTTGTTTACGTAGTGCATTAATAGCTAACCCTATGGGTTTCAATCCTTTAGGGAGACAAAGTAATCACTATTCCTTATCCATAAGGAACACTTCTTGAACTTGATGTAGATATTACATGAAGTAGATAAAATTGCAGAAGAGTTTCAAGCATCGCAGCTAGGTCCGGTTGATGAAACCATCACTCATGCATCTCCCATAAAATACTGGAAACTTAATGGTTTACTTCGTCAATATTGTATCATGGTCCTGGTTTGCCTCAAAACGGGACCTTCTAAGGTGTGTAGTTTGCTTAAGACAATATCGGGAATCGAATCTTTACTTAAACTATTATTACCTTCGATTCTTGCACAATCATCAAAAGGAATGTAACTTCCTCCACTCCAATATGACCTTCAAGGTCTTTCCAAATATCATTTTGTTTCTTCGGTATGAACATTTATAATTATTCCTTTATAATTAGACTGTCGGCCACCTCATTGGCCTTTCCTGATAATAATAATTTCTGGTAATCCTTGTTCTCTGGATATATTCCAATTCAAACATTTCTACCTCATTCCCATCATTGTTGGGTGAAAGCATTCTCCCTTAAGCTCTGTTGATGGAGAAAAGTATATTTATCAGTCTTTCTCCATAAGTCATGGCTTCCACCTACCCGTGGGAACTTTATCACGTTTATTCCCAATCCTACTTAGGATACTTCTTTTCTTAGTTCTTTCCTTATCTTAGGATAATCTCAACCTTTATAGGTTCAATCCATACTTCCTCAGGGTTTCATACATGCCTCATCTGGCATTATTGTTACTATGTCATACATTCCTTACCAAACTTCCATTTTGAAGTTCGGAATATTACCCTTTTCCTTGTAAGGTTTCATAGGTCATCCTCATCCTTCCTCCTGTATTTTCTGGGTACAGGGTATATCAAAATGTCATTGATCAATACTCTAATAATTCTATCTATGTTCTTTCCAGAACTCTTTTTAATAATCCTTACCGGTCATTGTTGCCTTAGCAAGTCCAACTCATATCATCTGAAGTCATAATGTCGTTATTAGGGTTAATGCCACCCCTTGTGCATTCCCCAGGGTTTGTCTTAATTTATGGATATCCTATCCTTAATTCAACTGCCAAGGAATTCTTGCATCTTATAATTGGCAATCAGATCATGTACCCTTAATAAAGGTCTCTTTTCAATCCTTCTCATTTGATAATCGATCGGTGGCTTAATGCCACCCTCTTCTTTCAGATAGTTGTCAGCCTATTTGGCCTTCCAAAAGGCAACGTATGCCTATCTGCTCTCTTACAGAACTTGGTAATGGTAGCAAGGATGTTTTGGAAGACATTGGTCGAGTTCAACGTGAATCTCTTAGTACTTATCGTTCTTCTCAAATGTACTTGGCTTAGACAAAATTTCTACAGCATACTGATCCATCTCTGACCATTTCCATACTCTCTTCATAAACCTTCGTTGTTTACTTCCCTTAGTCGTAATATGTTCATGGTATTCATGATACCCTAACATCATACATATACTTCCATTTTTCTCGTAATTTGGACAACCATATACACATGAGTCACTTTAGTACGGGTTACCCCATCCCAAAAAGGTCTAGTAAATTCCCCATCAAAACATGGGTTGCAAAGGGTTTAGTAGAAGATTCCTACGATCTCATTACTATTTCCTTTATATCAGAAGCCCTTGCAGTCGGTGCTTACTTATAAGCAACCCTGCTTTGTCTTTTCATTGCTGGTCTAGTCACTTTATAGTCCGTTGTGACTTGGCCTCAACTGGCCACACTAAAATAAAAATATATGATTTTAAGGGTTGGCTAATTAGCATTACTTTTCTAGCAATTGCCGGCATAGTGCCTTCTTCTTTGATACCTTTCTACCTTTCCAAAACTTTACTTCATATAAGTCTTAATCGGCTACTCAGCGCCGTCTCCGGTCGCCTTTCCTTTTTTTTTTCAACTATTCTTATCAATCCCGCGTGCCACGCAAGCTTACCATTCCTGGCATAACAGCCTTTTCACTTAAGTCAATCCCGGAGTTTCTCCGTCCGGCTAATTTCTTACTTACATTTCCTGTTTTCGTCCAATCTCACTTCATCATTTTATCACTACCGTCGATTGTAATGCTCAGGGTCCGTTTACTAACCCATATTACAGCATCCTTACCCAAATCACAAGGTTTGCTCCAGTTTCTACTCTCTTCCATGACATTCTCTGATAATCAGAAAGACAAGGTTTGCCAAAATTCACCGAATTCCTTTCCAGACTCAGGGAAATTTTGATCAATCTACCCACCTACTGGTAACATTAAGGAGACCAGTTTCGAAACCTGAAGAATAGTTCTATGAACCTCCAAGCAGGTGGAATCATAAGCAGTCATAGTTAACGAAATAATCATCATCAGATTGGAAGTTTACCCACTAGAGAGGAATCAATTATATCCATCCCTTAGAAGGGAATCAACAGTTTCAAACTGAAACCTGTCACAACGTCCTGATATTCAATGCTACCAAATGTCGGTCTACTTAACCCTTTATGCGAAGCGTCATTGGAAGCACAAAGTCTCCTTTTTCCATTAAGCAATGCCAGCTCTTGGTCATTACCAATTTCACCTTTTAGCTCCACGAAGATTTTCTCACATTTTTTTCTTTAACTACTGATCGTATTACTTGATCTATTATAATTCCGTGTCGGAGTAAACTTAAGGTAACTACTATAATCCATTCAAAGAGAAGAAGGAATTTAATATTCCTCTGAATCACATGCATCTAACGTTTCTGGTTCATCATTTAACTGAGTTGAATTAACTCTATACACAGTCTTTGGCAGTAGTCTCATTACGAGTTCATCTTGACTCACTGGTCTTATCTTCCGGTAGGTTCTGAGATCATTGTCTTGCTTACTACTTCCTTATATAACTTTACCCAATCATGCTATCACTTCCCAATGTCTTTACTTTCTAAATGATTCATTCATAAAATGAACATTTTCCTTAATAAAACCACCTTATTAACCTCAATTTGGTTCCATAATTTACAACCTACGACACCTGCCTTCTCATGGCGAATTATTACTGACCATATTCATACTAATTCATTTATCAAATGATATGGCACTTACTACCTCCTTCTCAACTATTCCTAGGGACTCTGCTCCTCGCCCTAAATCGATGTCTTTGATAATCATACATCCCTCTAGCTCTTTCTTTGTTAAGATGAAAATCTCTAAGGATTCTCATCTATTTCCGTATAAGATCTCAAGTAATTCTTCCAATCCTTCTTTCTTGCTGGTACTACATCTTGTAGTCCGGCTATGAATTCAACATGCATCTTCAGATCTCTTAATAATATTTCGGTTCTTTATACTCACTTTTCTGAGCACCATATCTTAATCATCACAGTCATTCTGGCTGTGACCCTCATTACCCATGGGTAAGCTCCTTATCCTAACAGGACTTTCCTTATCTGCTGGAACCTCTTCCGGGTCTCCAATAGGGTACTCCATCGAATTACCCGCTGATCTTCAGCATATAAAGCATCATCGCGCTGTTGCTCGTATGCCTCAAGGTCAGTCGCCTTACTCGTCGATACGATATCGAGCTAAGTTACTATCATTATACTTATGAGTTCCCATAAGGGTTTTATATGTCATCACTACATTAAGTAGTCCGACTATGAACTTGGCAAGAGTTCTTATTATCTTTTTCAATTTATTGTTTTAACGTCACCTCATCTCTGGGGTTTATAACGTACGCTCTGATACCACTTCTGTAACACCCCCAGATCCGGGGTCCGGGATCCGGTGGTTACGGTTTCCAATTCTGTCCACAACAATTGAACTTTCCTTAACATAAAATAAATTACGTCTCTATAACCCAACACAACAATATAAAACACACCCGTTATAGTCCCAGAGATGAAATCAGAGTAACAATCAAATTTTTATTAATCACATTATGAGTTCTTACAATCCAAAAGAATTTCAATATAAATACATACTCTTTGCCATCCATTTACATAAGTCATACTAGACCATATTCTTGGTACTTAAAGAATAAATATACCCTACCAATAGCTTCTTCTTCAGCTCTGGTAGTCTCATCGTCCTCGCCCGCGTCGAGTGCGCCTTGTGCGAGTCATCTGGTCTAGCTGTTGTTGTGATATAATAATAAAGCAAGGGTGAGCAATAGCCCACCAACAATAATATATAACTGAATGATAATGTATAACAGTTCAAAAGTATCTTTCAAACCATATGCCATGCATTTACGGAAATGATGCCAGTATAATATGAACGATGAAGTTACACGGTAACTTCAAGTATTTGTTTGTAGAAATATCTGCTACATCAAAGTAAGCGAGATATTCTTATTGTTATTAAGAAGAGGAACTTGCAAGAAAAGGTTGCAATTCCAGTTATGACCCTTTTCCAACTCTGCCAACAGTAATCATGTTGCAGGAAATAAATAAATTTGGATGATGAACCAATGATGGAGTATTCACCGCGCCCGCTGTTCCAATCTTGATGATCAGTCGAGATCGTACAGCTCAATTTAGATTTACTACCGGTAGAAGGAAGAACTGACGGCTTTACTTGTCTACCGCCTTACTAGCTCTCCCCGGCCAACGGTTGGGCCAAAGGGGATGGACCGGCGCTACTCGGCCTCTTACAGGACTCCTAGTTCAAATAGAATTCATGATTCTGAATGTAACGTTCGTCCCCCTTTCCCAAGTATAATACTTGTTGATAAGACTCCACAAAGTAGTCGTATCTTGTTGGAAAGGAAAATTTACCAATAACTCCCAAGCTATTACTTGGTAACGGATATCAACTTGTTCCAGTAATCTTACCCCTCGAAAGATGAGAAGGTAAGCAACGACTTAATAAGTCAACAGCACCCGAGTTGCGGGTGAAGGGAATACTTTATGACCGGGAAGTCGACAAGATAAATAACATTTTCCAAGTAAGGTTCCCTTATTATTAAGGAGATAGACTCAAAGAAGAATGATGTCTGAGAACCTTTCTTGATATAAGATTAATAATAATATGACTCCGAGATATTTTCTGTAATAATCGAAGAAGATAAACCTTATCGAGATTATTCTAAGTATGAAATAAATATTCAGAGAATATTTAATGAGTTAAAATATTTAAAGAATATTTGGGAATATGAAAGAATATCTTTAATCAGAGTATTTCTCAAAATAATCCCTGAAGAAATATCAGGAGAATATTTATTGAATAAATAAATATTTGAATGAATATTCAAAACAATATTCATTAATTAATAAGACCTGAAAAGAATATTTAAGGTAATATTCATAATTAATTAGGAATTTAAATGAATATTCAAAAGTAATATTCATTTAATGAATAATATCCTAAATGAATATCAAGTAATATTCATTTAGTAATCCAAGCCTTAAGGAATATTCGAGATAATATTCGATAATTAAATCAAGCTTCAGATGAATATTAAAATAATATCCATCAAGTATCTAATATCTTAAATGAATATTCAAAAGTAATATTTATTTAATAAAATAATATTCTAAAAGAATATCCAAATAATATTCATTTAATAGTCTCATCTTTAGAAGAATATTCGAAATAATAGTCGATAATCAATTCGACTCTGAATGAATATTGAGAAATATTATTCGTTGAACAGTTACGTTCAAATAATTATTTGAAGTAAGGATCGTTAAAATAATTAGTCTCGAACGAATATTCAAATAATATTCGTCGCCCAAATAATAGAAAATATTTACTTAAATATTTTCCTCCGAGGTAATCTCGATATATCAAGGAATATTGACTCCCGGTCTATTTTTGATTAATAAGATGTAGACGCCCTTCTATGAGGGTCTTACAATAACCGGCTTATAACTGATATATAACTATCTAGCTTATAAGCCAACAATAACATTCAGGGAACAAGTATATCAATTCAACTTAAAAGTAGGCATGCATGCAATGGCATATGTATATCAGCAATCATATATATATATATTTATTCAATCACAACAACAGCCTAAAAGAAGGGAATTGAAACTTGCCTGGTAGTCGAGTACGGTAAGGGGTAGTGGTAGCGGGTCCCGGTTCAGCTTGGTGATCTATAAATAGCCAAGGCATTCGGGATTAATCACTTAACATATTAAAAGTTAAGTTATACTTAATTCGAAACACGTTCTCGAGTTATCTCGTTATACCCCTTTTAGTGGATTACTTTTATCACTGATCCGACCCAACATTCGTTCGTTAATACTACATGTCATTGTACTTATACTTGGGACATACTTAAGTCATATGAGTTCTAAAGTCGATCGTTACGAACCAATACTATACTCCGAGTTTTATCGCCCGCTTTCTAAGTGTTTTACCGAAGTTATAAAAGAGTCGTCTTTTAGGGGTTCGTTCGCGTTTAACCTCGACTCGAACATTTTTAATAAATCGAAAAATGATCCTTTTGACATACATTTTTCTTTCACACCGTCGTTTTTACCTCTAGTATTTATTTACTAAGATTCGCCATGACTTTACATATTTTACGAGGGTTCAAATTTAGGTACGAATTCTCGGTTACGGTTTCGAAATACTTTTAGTAAACCGGCCGTAACTCCTAAACCGTAAGTCCGTTTCACGTGATCTTTATATCAAAACGAAGCTTATAACATAAGCTATCCTAAAATGGCAGAAAAGTTTCTGGTCAGTAGGGTCTTGATGTGAAAAATGGCATACAAAACATGATATTGTAAAATCGGGCATTATAACGGCTATGTTTACGCGTTTTCCAAAGTTTTTACACTTTATCTCGATCTAACAAAGATCAATCCAACCACACAAACACATGATAATCATCATGACTAGTCTATCAACAACTCATCTCAACCATCTCATGGATCACAATCCAAACAACAACCATAATCAACTAATAACATAGATCTAAGCATAACATAGCATACTAACACTAAATCATCCATAAAACTCATAAAATCTCAAAATGGTACCAAGGGTTTTTTGGAGCTTGTTACCTTCCTTGGAGAGTGAATAACACTTGGTAAGCCTTGTCTAGTCCTTAGATTACCTTAACAAAGCTTGGATCATCCAAACAAAACAAGAAATCAAAGTTAGTTTCTTAAAATCACTATTCACCCTAGGCTTGGATGATTTGTTTGAAAATGGAAAACATGGAGTTTGAAGCCAAGATTTCTAGGGTATCAATTTTATGAATTATAGGACTTACCATAAAAATTTGGAGATCAAACAATGGTGGAAGCTTGGACTTTGGATTTGGAATTTAGGGAGGAAGTCGAATGGAATGTTTTGGAGGGGGAGAGAGTTGCTTGCTTGTTCTTGATCTTTTCCTTGTATTATTGTGTTGCCTTGGATAATATCTTGCTAAAGTAGCTTTATTAAAGTGCCTAGGTCATCCATGATGCAATCAAGAGACATGTGTTGCATTTTGAATGGTTTTCATGCTAAGTATTGGTTTGATATCTAAGTACTACTTCCATCTCCAAGTATGCTAGTTACTTTAAGCCACTTGGTTGCTAGATATTTATTCTAGTAGCTTACACAAGACTCTTGCTTCCTCTGCTTGTTTCTGTGTCCGGTTATTGCCCGTTTCGATTGATCGTTCGTAGGAATATTTCACGGATTTCTAATTAGGGTTTACCGGGAATCCTTTTTAATATTAATACTTTCATTCTCCATCTTTCATTCTAACTTTCCAATTTATATTCCTTAAATCCATTCGTTAAATACTTAAGGCTATCAGTGTCCAGGGAACTCTCGGAGAAAATAAAAGTGCGGTTTTTCAGAATCCGACAGCTTTTACATACACTTATTTTCCCCCTGGATCACTAATACGAACTCGGAAATCCGTCCCGAATGCTTCTATATAGTGTCGTCTCATATTATTATATACTCCCACCAAAACACTATTCATTCTGTATTCTTTACTTGTTCTCTTAGGGTGGTACAATTGTCCGTATTCTCTTTCGATCGTTCCTTATCCTTTTCACGGAACTACCGGATTAATCGTTACCGATCTTGGATGACATGAGAATATTCTCCTGCTTGAAAGTGCCATATCTTATTCCCTTAGAAGATAGATTATTCTTACCTATGTTGTTACCCTTTAGCATTCTTCAAGACATAGAAATAATAAAGTCGAATTCCATTCATTCTTTCCAAATATCAATTATTACATTGTAGCCATAACCACTCCTCAGTGGTTTCCTACCTTCATTCTTAAATCAAATATAATAACATCCCAAAATATCGAATCCTCAAAGTTAATATCTCAATTCTTGGATTATAATAATATTTAATCCACTGTCCGGTCAAATATTATACCGAAAAAGAATTTGGAATTTCTGAATTCCGATCGTCTCTGCATTCACTTATTTCCTCCGCGTATTACTAATATGACTTCGAAACATCCATATCACGTCCCGTACATAGGGTGGCGTGAAAAGTTTTCCAACTTACAAAATCACTATTCATCCACCAAATTACTATGCACGTACAGGAAACACTATGCACGTACGGGAAACACTATGCACGTACTCATTTCCCTTCAAGGATCCATTAGCTCCTTCCTGGATGGTAGATTATTTTTATCTAGGTCCTCAACCATCGAATTACTCTATTCTGACAATATACCAATGCATCAGGATCATTGTCCCAAGCAATATCCATTCATTACAATCATTGTTCTTTGAAACCACCATTCATTAGAGCTGGTGACCTTGTTGTCGGAATCATTGTTCTTCATTTTATCATTACTTAATAAAAAGTTTTAATTATATCCAAAATTTTGGGTTCTTACAATAATTGTTGGTAACAAAAGTTAATCCCTGAGCCACAAAGTTCTTGGTTGCCATTAGAACAGTAGAAGACAGAAGAGAGTATATGGAAAAGTGTTTGTGAAAATGCTTAAGTGAAAGTAACAGAGAAATTGTGTGTGATGTTGTGTGTTTGTGGTTGTAAAGATGAAAAAGTGAATAATGAAATGATTTTGATTAGATCTGTAATTGAAAAACAAAACCCAATCGTTTTAGACATTAAACACGCAACCAATTTCTTGTTAAATGTGTGAGTGGGACACGTGTCACGTAAACAGTGGAACAGTTATTTACACGCGCAGTAATAATGCCTATTATTACTGCTATTCTCTCTCCTATTTCCAATAAGCTTTAACTGTCTGACACAATTAAACAACTGGGAAATATTACATGCAAATGTCAAAAAACTCTTTGTGTACTCCAAGTATATATTCTGTCTGAAATAAAATATTACCTTAGAGTATTCAAGAAAATCCATCAGTGTTTATCAATTCTCCAACTTAATTACTGTTATCCTTTCAAACACTACACAGTTGTGAATATACGTGTGTGTAGAGCAGAGTTTACTAGATCAGTATTTAGAGCATCTAGTATTTCATAAAATCCATAAAATAAATCAGTAAACACTGGATGCACAAACTCTCATAGTAAACACTGAATATATGATGAATGCTAAACTCTGTAGTAAATAGTTTATATACAGTAATAATTAACCTATAACCCCCAATTTTTTATTTTTTTTTTACTTTCTCCAGTAATCAGAGGTTGAAACTAGTCACCAAAAATCCTATAATTTTAGCCCTTATCGATTTGATAAGTTCTTGGGTCTTCCTAGCTTTCGACTAGTCACCAAAAATTAGAGAATTTTAGCCCTTACTATGTACCAGTAAGTTCCTGGATCGTCCTAGTTACAAACATGATCTCAAAGGAGTTCTAAAAATCTATATAGTTTAGCTTTGGGGTTGTTCTAACTTCTAATAACAGAATCTATTTTAACAATGTATAACTAACAGAGTTTAGAGCTCATCAAAATCAGAAATTATTTATGAGAGGCAATGCACACAGTATTTACAGACTCAGAGTTTAGGATAAATAAAGTAAGAGATGCTATAAATATAGAACAGTATCATGCTGTGTGAACTTTCTGCACAGTTTAAGATTAGATCACAGATAACTTAGAAAGATTCATGACTAATTGCTGAGAGAAATGTTTCATACATGTATCTTCATCGATGTTTATGTTCAGAAAGAAACATCATCGATGTTTATGTTCAGAAAGAAACATTAACAGAGTTTCTCAGAGTTTATTCAACAGTGAACAGTGTATGACTTAAAAGCATGCTATTAGAGTTTAACATTCATTGAGCAGAGTTTGCATAACAGAGATTAACATACCACAGAAATATGAACAACACAGTACATAAGTAGAGTTTTGAGTCTAACCAATATCTCTAGTCAAAACTAGAGACCATTCCTAGTTCATTTACCAGCCTTGTAAATACGGCTTCACTCAATGGCTTGGTGAAGATATCTGCAAGCTGTTGTTCTGTAGACACAAAATGAAGCTCAATATTTCCTTCTTCTACATGTTCTCTGATAAAATGGTACCTAATGCTGATGTGCTTGGTCATTGAATGTTGTACTGGATTACCTGTCATAGCAATAGCACTTTGATTATCACAGTAAATAGGTATTTTACTGTACCTCAATCCATAATCCAGTAATTGATTCTTCATCCACAGAATCTGTGCACAACAGCTACCAGCAGCAATATACTCTGCTTCAGCTGTAGATGTAGAGATTGATTTATGTTTCTTGCTGTACCAAGAAACAATTCTATCACCAAGAAATTGACAACTTCCACTAGTACTTTTTCTGTCTATCTTACAGCCTGCAAAGTCTGCATCAGAGTAACCAATAAGCTGGAAGTCTGATTCTCTTGGATACCACAAGCCTAAAGTTATGGTTGCCTTAAGATATTTGAAGATTCTCTTCACAGCTGTTAGATGTGGTTCTCTTGGTTCTGCCTGAAATCTTGCACAAAGACATGTTGCATACATGATGTCAGGTCTGCTAGCTGTTAGATAAAGAAGTGACCCAATCATTCCTCTATAGTTTGTCATATCCACTGGTGAGCCTGTGTCTCTATCCAACTTTGTTGTTGTTGTTGCCATAGGAGTTATTGCAGATGAGCAGTCAAGCATGACAAATTTCTTTAGAAGATTTCTGGTATATTTTGCTTTATTGATAAAAATTCCATCATTTGTTTGCTTCACCTGTAGCCCTAGAAAATAACTGAGCTCTCCCATCATGCTCATTTGATACCTAGACTGCATGAGCTTGGCAAACTTCTTACAGAGTTTATCATTAGTAGATCCAAAGATTATGTCATCTACATATATTTGAACTAATAACAGATCACTACCAAGATTGAAATAGAACAAGGTTTTATCAATTGTACCTCTGTGGAACCCACTTTCTAAAAGAAATTGAGCCAGAGTTTCATACCATGCTCTTGGTGCCTGTTTAAGTCCATAGAGTGCCTTGTCAAGCCTGTAGACATAATCTGGATACTTGGGATCTACAAATCCTGGTGGTTGTTCAACAAACACTTCTTCTTCAAGTTTTCCATTCAGAAAAGCACTCTTCACATCCATCTAAAAAACTTTGAATTTCTTGTGAAAAGCATATGCTAGAAAGATTCTTATTGCCTCCAATCTTGCAACTGGAGAAAAAGTTTCATCATAGTCTATTCCTTCTTGTTGTGAATAGCCTTTGGCCACAAGTCTGGCTTTGTTTCTTATAACAACCCCATCACTGTCAGTTTTGTTTCTAAAAACCCATCTAGTACCAACAACAGATCTATTCTTTGGTCTAGGTACAAGGGTCCATACTTCATTTCTCTAAAATTCATTTAACTCCTCCTACATTGCTGTTATCCACTCAGCATCTTGAAGAGCTTCTTCCACTTTCTTTGGTTCATTTTTAGACAAGAATGCATGAAACAGACATTCACTTGCAGTAGCACTTCTTATTTTCACTTTTGCATCTGGATCACCAATTATCAAATCAGGTGTATGTGATTTGGACAGAAATGCATGGAACAGACATTCATTTGTTGTAGCACTTCTTGTCCTAACTTTTGCATCTGGATCTCCAATGATTAAATCAGGTGTATGTGATTTTGTCCATTTCCTAGCTGTAGGTAAATGACTTCTATCAGTAGTTGATCCTCCCCCTTGATCAATGTTCTCCTAATTATCTTGATGCTTTTCTTCATTCTCTGAGGCTCCCCCTGAATTTGATCTCTCAGAGTTTGAACTGTCAGAATTTGGACTTTCAGAGTTTGAGTCATCAGAGTTTGAGTTTGATCCAGAATTTTCAGTTGACTCACTATCAGAATTTGAGTCATCACTATGATCATGCTCCCCCTCAACTGGTTCTCCTCTTTGTTCAGACTGTACTATTTCTTCTGTTTGCACCAGTAGAGGTTCAGAGTTTGCAGCAACAGAGTTTGTTGGACTAGTGTCATCAGAGTTTATTTCATCAGAGATTAGATCTTCATTTTCGAAATGCAATTGATCATGTTCATCAACATCTTCAAGTCCAGTAATTTTTCTGTCATCAAATGACACATGAATAGATTCCATAATCACCCTTGTTCTCAGATTGTAAACTCTGAATGCCTTGGTTGACACTGGATAGCCAACAAAAATTCCTTCATCTGCTTTCAACTCAAATTTGGTCAACTGTTCAGGATGAGTTTTCAACACAAAGCATTTGCACCCAAAAATATGAAAATATTTCAGGTTTGGCTTCTTTTCCCTCACCATCTCATATGGTGTTTTTCCATGCTTGTTGATCAGTGTTGCATTTTGAGTAAAACAAACAGTTTGAACTGCTTCTGCCCAGAAATAGGTTGGCAATTTTGCTTCATCAAGCATAGTTCTGGCAGCTTCTATCAAGGTTCTGTTCTTCCTCTCAACTACACCATTTTGCTGTGGTGTACCAGGTGCAGAAAATTCTTGCTTCACTCCTCTGTTCTTGCAGAATTCTTCCATTGTTGTATTTCTGAATTCAGTTCCATTATCACTTTTGATTATCTTGACTTTGTGTTTTGATCCTTTGTCCAGTAGCTTTACATGCTCCATCAGTGTTAATACAGTTTCATCCTTCTTTGCTAGAAAATACACCCAAGTGTATCTGGTATATTCATCAACAATAACTAGAGCATATTTCTTTCTTCCAATTGACAAGACATTTACTGGTCCAAAAAGATCAACATGTAATAGATGATATGGATCAACAATTGAAGATTCAGACTTGCTCTTGAAAGAGGTCTTCCTCTGTTTGGCCTTTTGACATGAATCACACAGACCATCAACATTTAGTAAAGACTTTGGAAGTCCTCTAACAAGATCCTTTCTTATCAGCTCATTGATGTTGTTCAGATTCAAATGAGAAAGTTTCTTATGCCACTTCCAACTCTCTTCATTTGACATTCTTGTTGACAGGCACATTGTTTTTCCATCAGAGTTTGTCAACAAGCTTGCTTCATAGATATTGTTGTGTCTTTGTCCAACTAAAACAACTTTCCCTGTGGTTTTGCTTATAACCTCATAGTATTCAGGTTGGAAATCTACATGAAAACCTCTGTCACAGATTTGACTCACAGATAGCAGATCATGCTTGAGTCTTGGAACCAGAGCTACATTTGTGATGATGACACTTCCAAGATTAATATTGCCATATCCCAGAGTATGTCCTATGTTGCCATCTCCATAGGAAACTTTTGGGCCAGCCTTCTCCACATACTCTGATAGTAGGGCTTTATTTCCAGTCATGTGTCCTGAACATCCACTGTCCACTACTAGGATGCTTTCCCTGATGCCCTGCAATCACAAACAATTACTGAGGATTAGATTTAAGGATCCAGACTTGCTTGGATCCTTTGGCTTTCTTAATTCTGTTAGCTTTAGCAGCGGAATTTTCATTATCAGAGTTTAAACTAGCTTTATCAGAGTTTACACTTGCAGAATTAACTCTAACCCATTTCAGATTAGGTTTCAGTTCATAGTAATTATGATAAATAGCATGATAATTTCTGCAAGTATAAATAGAATGCCAAGTGCTTCCACAGTGTTTGCATAAAGTCTGTGGTTTAGTTCTAACATTATCTTTCTTTACTTCAGACTTGGAAGGTAAAGAATTAATGTCTTTGTTCTTCCTGCAAAAACTAGCAAGATGGTTAGTACTACCACAGTTATGACATGTCTTTCTTGGAGCTAAAGTAGCAAGCATTGGATAGTTGCCTTGAGTAATGCCTACTTTACCATTTCTGTTCTTTCTAGACACTTTCTATTTCTTAACAGATTTTAACTCCTTAAGCTTATGCTTAAGTTGTTTATCTGTCATTAAACCAATATTAACCTGTTTGACATTAGTTTTTACTGGTTCATTCTTAACAGCTTCTTTTCCACCTTCAAATCTAGGTTCATTTATTCCATTAACAAATGTTCCAAATTTCTTAGGTGGAAGAGGTGGTCTAATCTTAACTGTATTCTGAAATCTAAGTTCATCTTTCTCAGAATAACCTAAACCTACAGTGTCAGACTGAAAAACTTCTTGAGTGTCTTTTCCTGAGTGAGTCCAAGTTTTAATAATGTGATTTGCCTTTTCCAACTCAGATTCTAGTTGTTTATACTGACTTAACAACTCTTGTTCAAGATAGACCGCATCATCTCTCTCCTTTTGAACTTGCTGCATCTTAACAAGTTTCTCTTCTACAACCTTATTTCTCTCTTTGAGTTCAGAATTCTCAGTTTTGATTCTCTCATTCTCTAAATTCTGATCCCTATAATTGATATGCAAGGACTTAAGATGAATTCTTAATTCAGTTATATCATCAATGTTATAAGCGTAGGTAGTTAGAGGTACCTTGTTTTCAGAATCTACAGCTTCATCAACAGTAGTAGCCATGAGAGCATAGTTTACATCCTCATCTGAGTCAGAGGTATCTGCCCAATCTCTGCCTTTAGTGAAGAGTTCCTTCTCAGTTTTACCCTTCTTGCACTCAGGAGCATAATGACCCATCTCCTTACACTTGTAGCATTGAATCTCAGACTTGTCTCTTTTCCCAGATTTGGTATCCTTTCTCTCATATTTTCTGAAATTCTTCTTGTCAAACTTTGAATCATTCTTGGAGAATTTCTTTCCTTTCTTGAAGTTCTTGAAACCCATCTTCTTGAAAGTCTTTACCATCAAAGCAGCCATTTCCATCATTTCCTCATCATCTTCAGAATCAGATGATTCATCTGCATTTGAGTCAACATCAGAGTTTGATGACTCACTTTCAGAATGAATGACCAAGGCTTTTCCTTTTGCCTTCTTCCTGAATGCTTCCTTCTTTGAGGGTCTTTCTTCAACTCTTAGAGCAACAGATTTTGACTTTCTACCTGATCTTCTGCTTCTCTGTTCCATTTCTAGTTCATGAGTTTTGAGCAGCCCATAGATCTCATCAATATCAGTATCAGCCAGATCATAATTGTCTCTAATAGTGGTTGTTTTGACATCCCACTTTTCAGGTAGAGAAAGAAGAAACTTGAGATTTGAATCTTTTAGATCATATTCTTTATTAACCAGTGACAGATCAGTAAGTAGCTTACAGAATCTGTCAAAGGTTTCTGTCATTGATTCTTCAGATTTAGCCTCAAAGTGTTCATACTTCTGTGTGAGTATGTTCCTTCTATTCTTCTTAATTGCAGCAGTTCCCTGACATCTAACCTCTAGAGCATCCCAAATCTCTTTTGCAGTTTTACAATTGATCACTGTTAGGTCCAAATGTGTTGTAGAGGGGGGGTGAATACAACTTTTCGAATATGAGAGGCAATAAAAAACGATGCAATAAATGAACACACAGATTCAAGGAATATATTTCTTTATATATAACTTGAAAGGGTTGCTACAACATTCATTACAAAGTATAACAGAAGTTGAGAGAGAAGTGAATGATACTAAGCTCTGTGAATGCACTCTCTCTTTTTCTCTTGTGTTTTTCTCTAGAATTGCTCACTCACTAAAACATTACACAAGTACTTCTATTTATACTACATGTAATCTATGTCCTGTAGTCTTCAAAGACTAAGATGTACGTGGCCCAATGATGTCCACATAATTCTTGCCTTATCTTGAAAGCTTGGAAATCTGCCAATCAGAAGATGCCATGTGTCATGTTGAAGCTGCACCTAAGTAGAACTTCTACTTGAGAATTTCTACTTGGCTATCTCGAAATTCCTAAGTGGAACTTCTACTTGGCTATCTCGAAATTCCTAAGTAGAACTTCTACTTGAGAATTTCTACTTAGCCATCCAGAACATTTAGTACTTAAAAAATATTCTGGTCTTCAACTTGAAACTTCAATGCACATCTTGAACTTGTGATATCTTCATGTCTTCTTTATTCTTCAACAAGCTCTTGAACATGGTTCTTTATTACTGACATAAACTTGCTATCAATGTCCTGACACTTGATGCAATGGTCTGGTTCATAAGTGACTAGTCTTGATAGTGTTTCTGCTTCTTGAATAAATTACCATATTCACTGAATAACTTGGCTTTCCAATATTTGCTTTCCTTCTTCTTCACTTGAAATCAATTGGTCTTGTTGATACTGATAGTTATGATCTTGATTCTTGATTAATCAAATCATCGAGGCATGAACAACTTTAACTTGAACTTCTCTCAATGATTTCTTCTTGGCTTGATCATAGTTAGCATGTTTAATTGTATCAATTACCTTGTCTTCATTTAGTGTTGATTTCTTGTGACTTCCTGTTCTTGATTGTCTTCTGGTTAAGTATCTTTTCCTTTAGTTTGAGTTACATTAGTTATAGTGTTACAAGTTTATACACTCTGCCTTTCAATCTCCCCCAATTTGATTGTCTAACAATGACATTCAAATTAATGAAGGATAACTCAACTAAACAATGAGACGAGAAAAGATAATTAACATTACATTCTTGAATAATATACAATTGAAAAGAACTTGAAAACAATACAATGAACATAAAAACTAGAAACAGAATTCGAACCTCGAATTAAAGA